>JBANSL010000018.1:42180484-43485984 GCA_037127255.1 Persicaria tinctoria
ATAAGCTTCGGGTTTAATCATGCATCTCTGATGGATCCTAATCGCCTTTCGGTCTCAAATCGCCATCTAAATTCCAATTTAGGGTTCTAGTCTTTCGATTTCAAACCCTAAATCGGATCTAATCGACTCGCATCAATCAGATTAAGCACAACACGATTAAACCACAATCTAATTCGGGAATCATTCGAGAGATACTAAGAACAAGCCTATTTCTACATTGTTAGGACAATCCCAACCCTAGAATAGAAAATCTAGCAACTCATGGATAAGTACATGCTTGATTCAATCAAATTCGGCAAGACAAACATAGAACAACGGAGATGGAACGGAAATTACCGGAATTTGATAGATCGAACAAGTTTTTCTTTCCAAAAATCTCTAGTCTCCAAAGCTCTCAAAAGCTCCCTTACAATGTCAGATTTTTCGGCCTCAACTGGTCTCCCCCCGTTTTCAACCTTTCGAATCCCCTTTTGTTTAGAAAAGAAAACGATTTTAATTCGGAACACATGAAGCACTCGGCCGAGTGGTTTCTGCACTCGGTCGAGTGGACTCTAGAAAGCAATGTCTGTAAAGCACTCGACCAGAGTGAGTCTCGAGTGGTTTCTGCACTCGGTCGAGTGGCTTCTGGATTGTTCACCCGGCTTAACTCTTGCACCACTCGGCCGAGTGGTTTCTAGAGCTTAACTTTGTCGAGCTTGCTTCGCTTCTTTTTGGCACGTTTCCTTGATCCTGCGCCTCCTAGCTCATCTTTGACGACTTTTTAGCATAGTGAAGATCATCGAACCACCTCTTTCTCCTTAAACTCTTGAATCGACACCAAAAACGCTCCGCAACACCTGAAATCATAACAAACGAGCGGTAGACACTGATTCCACCAAACTAAACCAAAAAGGGCCAAAAATATGTATAATGCTTACTCAAAGGCCCTAAACCCGATGCAAACATGCCTTAAAATCATCACTAAATAGATGTTATCACCCTCTCTCGCTCGCGACCCTTATTCTCGTAACAATGGCAGATAACCCCAACCAGGAATCAAGGTAGCAATGGCAACCAGGTACTATATACAATGGGGAATAAAATAGAAAGGAGGAGGCGAAAGGGTGCTCACCGAGGGAATCCGAAATCATCGGGCTTTGATTCGACTCGCCAGAGTGGATTCGAGCTCGTCGGGGTCCGATTGGGGATCGTCGGAGTACAATCACGTCGTTCTTGGCCTCAAACTAAAGAGAGGGAGTCAAAGGTGGAGCCTTTTCGAGGTTTTGATAGAGAAAGAGCGAGAGATACCTTACTGGCAGATTTCAGAAGGAAGACAAGGGAACAGAAGGGCTGGAGTTGGCGGCTACAGGGGTCCTGCTGGCGGCTTGTATGAACGTCGGAGGAAGGTGGGGTAGATGGTGTGATTACTCGACAAGAAAGAAGGAGAAACGAGGTTGTGGTGCTTAGGTGGCGCTCGAGGAGGAGCTCGGAAAACCGAGGAGCGTGGCGGCATTGGTGGTGTCGGCAAGGAGGTAGAGTGGCTGTTGGGGAAGTGCCCGAAAGAAATGGCAGAAAGGGAGATGGAGTGTGTTTATGTGTGGAGGGGATTGAACAAAATGAAAGAGGAGGTGCGAGATTTGTTTGAAAATCGAAGTACATAGGGATGGGTGTGCAACAACTATTGACCGGGTGCAAAAGCAAAGGCTTGGCTTCTTGCCAAGAATAGGGAGGCAAGAGCTTGAGGGAAAGATGGGTGTGGTTAATGTTTGCCCAGAATAGGGAATGAACAGGCTGGGGGATGGTGGTCTGTTGACTGCCAAAGCAAGCGAGAGACAGAGGTATGGCCTGCAATCCGTGTAAGGTAGAGGAGAAAGAGACAAAAGTCTCAAGTGGTCCTAAACACAACTTCAACTACCCGAAATCCGCTCTCTCGATCTTATCCCAACTCGTTCAAACTAAATTCTAAAATTTTCAATCCGGATTTAATAATGAAATCCGAACATCATTTTTTAATTCTCGACATAAGAATGCGGGAAGAAAAATATATTTGCATAAATTTCATGTTTTGGCCGGAATCCGCTTTAAGAGTTTCAAGTTCGATTTATTAAATTGAGGACGAGTTTTCAGTAAAATATCCGATTTAAATTCATCTTTTCGAAAATTAAGATTTGAAAATCCGGGCCTTTACAGGTTTTTAGCACAGATTTCAAATAAACCAAGATATAAAGTAGTCCTCACGGTTTTTACCACAATTTGAGATTTTCACCGGAGTCAATCCCTATATATATATATATATATATATATATATATATATATATATATATATATATATGGGAGGCTTCAAGTGAGAAGAAATCGGTCCGGTAAAAAGGAAAGAAGCAATTTGATTGGTGGAAACGGATATAATTTTTAATTAAAAAAAACCCTCACGCGCCAAACTTTCTTCCTTCTCCATGGTTGTCACCGCAAGCTCCGCCTACCTTTCATCCTCCTTCGCCCTCGAGGCTAGGCGCGACTCCACCTTCTTCCTCCTCCCGGATCTCCGCCACCATGGTCGAGCCCTCTCCGTGGACGAGTTCCGCCACTGTCACCGCCGCCTATTCATCTTGATTGCTTCCTCGATATCGACCACCCTTGGTCGATATCGAGGAAGCAATTCAACATTCACCCAGAAGAGCCAGAATCGACTGAGGAAGAAGAGGGTTGGTCGATATCGACCTAAGCAAGTCGGTATCGAGTAACCAAAATCGGACCAAGATCCAGAAATCGACAAAGGAGCTGGAACAGGAAAATGCGGGTCGATATCGACCTAGGCTAGTCGATATCGAGTTAAATCAAGTCGATTTTCATCCCCTGGAGCCAAGATCGAGTCAGGAAGAGAAGCTGAGAAATTGTAGGTCGATATCGAGTGGTGCCCAGTAGCCGATTTCGAGCATATCCGAGTTCTAATCCAAGTTCTATCCAAAGTCCAATGGAGATATCCACAAGAGGAGATTTTATCAAGTTCTATCAAGATGGAAGAGATATTTATATACTTTAGATATAATTCCCTTTAGAGATTTATTTCTTTTATTTCCATTATTTAATCTTTAGATATAGATAGATAGATTTAGATATAGATATAGTTTTCTTTCGTAATTATCTAGGAAATGAACACTATAAATAGAGCCTTTGGGGCTGATTTTTATTCATTCAATTCTAGATACTATTAGTTACATAGAGAAGAGAGAGAGAGAGCTTGTGGCGATTGAGGTTAGAGAAGGCGAGAGCGGGATTTGGCTTCAATTGGTTGTAACTTTCTTTTATTTTATTAATGCAATTTAGTTTCCTTTTATCACACCAACATCAACGACAACACACCAACATCAACGAAACCCCTACACATCTCGATACCTTCCTCAACATCCAAAACCTACGAATTTTAATTTGGTTTGGCGGTTGCTTATGGCCTTATATAAGAAGAAGAAGGGTAAAGACCAAATTGGAGGATTTGATGAAGGTTTGGATCTTGAATTAATGATAAGGGTGTTGAATTAATTAGAAGGGTTTTGATGTTTGAATTTGTGCTTCTTTTCATCTTGTTTGTGGAAGAGAGATTAAAGGGTTCACAGGTTCGAATTTGGACATACAGATTGGGAATGGTGAAAAAAACCAGATGAGAGAGAAACCGAAGGGTCTGATTACTTAAATTCACTTTTTCAGTAAGTTACACGTGGAATCATATAATTGGACGCTGCTCAAGAGGGAGTCACTGGCGGGTGCGCCGGCAAAGAAGCGCGGCGGTTCACTAGTTGTTGTTCACTCAGTGTGGTTCACTGATTAAATAGATATTGGTTCAGTGGTTCATTGACTAAATAGAGAGAGGTTCAGTGACTAAATAAAGATTGGTTTAGTGAACCATTTTATTTTAAAAGAAAATTAGTTAATTAAAAATAAACATTAAAAGAAAGTAAAAGAAGAATGAAAATTTTATAATTATTAAATAGTAGTGGTTCATGAAATAAATTCTAATGGTTCATCAAATACAGAGTAGTGGTTCATGACACATTTTATTTTAATATATTTAATATCATTTTAAAAAAAAATTAAATTATAAAAATGTGAAATTTTTTAGGTTCATGAACCACTTCTTCATAGCTTCATGAACCACTTCTTTATAACTTGTGAACCATGTGAATCACTACAAATAAAATGGCTGAACCATTGTGAAAAAAGTTGCTGAACCATTGTGAAAAAAGTTGTTGAACCACTGCGAATAAAATTGCTGAATCACTGTTAATAAAATTGATAAACCACTGTGAATAAAATTGTTGAACCGCTGTGAATAAAATTGTGAAAAAAGTGTTGAACCACTGTGAATAAAAGCATTGAACCCCTATGAATAAAATTGCTGAACCACTGTGAATAAAACTGCTGAACCGCTGTGAATAAAATTGCTAATAATGGTAAAAAATGATTTTTTAACAAGTAAAAATGCCAAAAAATGATTTTTTAAAAGTTCATTTCTACATGAGTAAGTAATTTTTATACTTGAAGTGTGCAATTAATTAGTTTTGTGTGAATTAGCGCGCGTCCAAGTGAGATTGAGAGTGCTACTAATTAATTTACATATATGTTGCTAATTAGTTTGGAAAAGCGTGTGTCAGCTAATTTGGGATTCCTTTTGGACACGTAGACCAATCAGAAAGCTTCTTTCCTTCTCATTTTTGGCATGCTTCGTACTTGAACCCTACCCTATATATATATAAAGTAAGAGTTATAAATGCCAAAGTTTAATAGTGTTTAAAGAACGCCTAATAAGTGTTTTTTTATTAAATACCGAAAGTTTAATTTGTGGCGTTTAATAGTGTGACATTTCAAGCTCAATTTTTATCCTCTTTTGAACAAGCCCCACAAGCCACATCCCGTACTTCCCCTGTTATCAGTTATTTATTATGTCCACATGGGCTTAGTTCAATCGGTTACAAGAGTGATATTTGGAGTAAGAGACTCGACCCTTGTTACCGTTTGAGTTACCATTTACCTCCTTTGACAATTCTCATCGGACCGGACAGTGAGGGGCGTCCAAAGTGAGCGATTTCATCTTTTTTTAAAGTAAGTTATCTCTCTCTCCATACTAATACATCCATAATCTCTGTCGCTTCTCGATCTACTGAGTTGAGTTATAAGGAAGCCAGAACTAGAAGCACCACATCAACGTCGATTCTCCCATTCGCTTTTATCCACGAGGGAAGTTCCCTTGCTGATAAATCTATAAGTGAAGTATGGTTAAAAGAGGTCGGGCCAATAATATGTGGCTAAATAAGATGCATTAATATCAATCACAGGTTGGTGTAATGGTTGTAGGCAGGCACGGAACCAGGGGTGGGCTGGGCTTTGCTACACAGCCCACCCAAATATATATTTTTTATAATTTTTTAACAAGTAAAAATGCCAAAAAATGATTTTTTAAAAGTTCATTTCTACATGAGTAAGTAATTTTTATACTTGAAGTGTGCAATTAATTAGTTTTGTGTGAATTAGCGCGCGTCCAAGTGAGATTGAGAGTGCTACTAATTAATTTACATATATGTTGCTAATTAGTTTGGAAAAGCGTGTGTCAGCTAATTTGGGATTCCTTTTGGACACGTAGACCAATCAGAAAGCTTCTTTCCTTCTCATTTTTGGCATGCTTCGTACTTGAACCCTACCCTATATATATATAAAGTAAGAGTTATAAATGCCAAAGTTTAATAGTGTTTAAAGAACGCCTAATAAGTGTTTTTTTATTAAATACCGAAAGTTTAATTTGTGGCGTTTAATAGTGTGACATTTCAAGCTCAATTTTTATCCTCTTTTGAACAAGCCCCACAAGCCACATCCCGTACTTCCCCTGTTATCAGTTATTTATTATGTCCACATGGGCTTAGTTCAATCGGTTACAAGAGTGATATTTGGAGTAAGAGACTCGACCCTTGTTACCGTTTGAGTTACCATTTACCTCCTTTGACAATTCTCATCGGACCGGACAGTGAGGGGCGTCCAAAGTGAGCGATTTCATCTTTTTTTAAAGTAAGTTATCTCTCTCTCCATACTAATACATCCATAATCTCTGTCGCTTCTCGATCTACTGAGTTGAGTTATAAGGAAGCCAGAACTAGAAGCACCACATCAACGTCGATTCTCCCATTCGCTTTTATCCACGAGGGAAGTTCCCTTGCTGATAAATCTATAAGTGAAGTATGGTTAAAAGAGGTCGGGCCAATAATATGTGGCTAAATAAGATGCATTAATATCAATCACAGGTTGGTGTAATGGTTGTAGGCAGGCACGGAACCAGGGGTGGGCTGGGCTTTGCTACACAGCCCACCCAAATATATATTTTTTATAATTTTTTAACAAGTAAAAATGCCAAAAAATGATTTTTTAAAAGTTCATTTCTACATGAGTAAGTAATTTTTATACTTGAAGTGTGCAATTAATTAGTTTTGTGTGAATTAGCGCGCGTCCAAGTGAGATTGAGAGTGCTACTAATTAATTTACATATATGTTGCTAATTAGTTTGGAAAAGCGTGTGTCAGCTAATTTGGGATTCCTTTTGGACACGTAGACCAATCAGAAAGCTTCTTTCCTTCTCATTTTTGGCATGCTTCGTACTTGAACCCTACCCTATATATATATAAAGTAAGAGTTATAAATGCCAAAGTTTAATAGTGTTTAAAGAACGCCTAATAAGTGTTTTTTTTATTAAATACCGAAAGTTTAATTTGTGGCGTTTAATAGTGTGACATTTCAAGCTCAATTTTTATCCTCTTTTGAACAAGCCCCACAAGCCACATCCCGTACTTCCCCTGTTATCAGTTATTTATTATGTCCACATGGGCTTAGTTCAATCGGTTACAAGAGTGATATTTGGAGTAAGAGACTCGACCCTTGTTACCGTTTGAGTTACCATTTACCTCCTTTGACAATTCTCATCGGACCGGACAGTGAGGGGCGTCCAAAGTGAGCGATTTCATCTTTTTTTAAAGTAAGTTATCTCTCTCTCCATACTAATACATCCATAATCTCTGTCGCTTCTCGATCTACTGAGTTGAGTTATAAGGAAGCCAGAACTAGAAGCACCACATCAACGTCGATTCTCCCATTCGCTTTTATCCACGAGGGAAGTTCCCTTGCTGATAAATCTATAAGTGAAGTATGGTTAAAAGAGGTCGGGCCAATAATATGTGGCTAAATAAGATGCATTAATATCAATCACAGGTTGGTGTAATGGTTGTAGGCAGGCACGGAACCAGGGGTGGGCTGGGCTTTGCTACACAGCCCACCCAAATATATATTTTTTATAATTTTTTAACAAGTAAAAATGCCAAAAAATGATTTTTTAAAAGTTCATTTCTACATGAGTAAGTAATTTTTATACTTGAAGTGTGCAATTAATTAGTTTTGTGTGAATTAGCGCGCGTCCAAGTGAGATTGAGAGTGCTACTAATTAATTTACATATATGTTGCTAATTAGTTTGGAAAAGCGTGTGTCAGCTAATTTGGGATTCCTTTTGGACACGTAGACCAATCAGAAAGCTTCTTTCCTTCTCATTTTTGGCATGCTTCGTACTTGAACCCTACCCTATATATATATAAAGTAAGAGTTATAAATGCCAAAGTTTAATAGTGTTTAAAGAACGCCTAATAAGTGTTTTTTTTATTAAATACCGAAAGTTTAATTTGTGGCGTTTAATAGTGTGACATTTCAAGCTCAATTTTTATCCTCTTTTGAACAAGCCCCACAAGCCACATCCCGTACTTCCCCTGTTATCAGTTATTTATTATGTCCACATGGGCTTAGTTCAATCGGTTACAAGAGTGATATTTGGAGTAAGAGACTCGACCCTTGTTACCGTTTGAGTTACCATTTACCTCCTTTGACAATTCTCATCGGACCGGACAGTGAGGGGCGTCCAAAGTGAGCGATTTCATCTTTTTTTAAAGTAAGTTATCTCTCTCTCCATACTAATACATCCATAATCTCTGTCGCTTCTCGATCTACTGAGTTGAGTTATAAGGAAGCCAGAACTAGAAGCACCACATCAACGTCGATTCTCCCATTCGCTTTTATCCACGAGGGAAGTTCCCTTGCTGATAAATCTATAAGTGAAGTATGGTTAAAAGAGGTCGGGCCAATAATATGTGGCTAAATAAGATGCATTAATATCAATCACAGGTTGGTGTAATGGTTGTAGGCAGGCACGGAACCAGGGGTGGGCTGGGCTTTGCTACACAGCCCACCCAAATATATATTTTTTATAATTTTTTAACAAGTAAAAATGCCAAAAAATGATTTTTTAAAAGTTCATTTCTACATGAGTAAGTAATTTTTATACTTGAAGTGTGCAATTAATTAGTTTTGTGTGAATTAGCGCGCGTCCAAGTGAGATTGAGAGTGCTACTAATTAATTTACATATATGTTGCTAATTAGTTTGGAAAAGCGTGTGTCAGCTAATTTGGGATTCCTTTTGGACACGTAGACCAATCAGAAAGCTTCTTTCCTTCTCATTTTTGGCATGCTTCGTACTTGAACCCTACCCTATATATATATAAAGTAAGAGTTATAAATGCCAAAGTTTAATAGTGTTTAAAGAACGCCTAATAAGTGTTTTTTTATTAAATACCGAAAGTTTAATTTGTGGCGTTTAATAGTGTGACATTTCAAGCTCAATTTTTATCCTCTTTTGAACAAGCCCCACAAGCCACATCCCGTACTTCCCCTGTTATCAGTTATTTATTATGTCCACATGGGCTTAGTTCAATCGGTTACAAGAGTGATATTTGGAGTAAGAGACTCGACCCTTGTTACCGTTTGAGTTACCATTTACCTCCTTTGACAATTCTCATCGGACCGGACAGTGAGGGGCGTCCAAAGTGAGCGATTTCATCTTTTTTTAAAGTAAGTTATCTCTCTCTCCATACTAATACATCCATAATCTCTGTCGCTTCTCGATCTACTGAGTTGAGTTATAAGGAAGCCAGAACTAGAAGCACCACATCAACGTCGATTCTCCCATTCGCTTTTATCCACGAGGGAAGTTCCCTTGCTGATAAATCTATAAGTGAAGTATGGTTAAAAGAGGTCGGGCCAATAATATGTGGCTAAATAAGATGCATTAATATCAATCACAGGTTGGTGTAATGGTTGTAGGCAGGCACGGAACCAGGGGTGGGCTGGGCTTTGCTACACAGCCCACCCAAATATATATTTTTTATAATTTTTTAACAAGTAAAAATGCCAAAAAATGATTTTTTAAAAGTTCATTTCTACATGAGTAAGTAATTTTTATACTTGAAGTGTGCAATTAATTAGTTTTGTGTGAATTAGCGCGCGTCCAAGTGAGATTGAGAGTGCTACTAATTAATTTACATATATGTTGCTAATTAGTTTGGAAAAGCGTGTGTCAGCTAATTTGGGATTCCTTTTGGACACGTAGACCAATCAGAAAGCTTCTTTCCTTCTCATTTTTGGCATGCTTCGTACTTGAACCCTACCCTATATATATATAAAGTAAGAGTTATAAATGCCAAAGTTTAATAGTGTTTAAAGAACGCCTAATAAGTGTTTTTTTATTAAATACCGAAAGTTTAATTTGTGGCGTTTAATAGTGTGACATTTCAAGCTCAATTTTTATCCTCTTTTGAACAAGCCCCACAAGCCACATCCCGTACTTCCCCTGTTATCAGTTATTTATTATGTCCACATGGGCTTAGTTCAATCGGTTACAAGAGTGATATTTGGAGTAAGAGACTCGACCCTTGTTACCGTTTGAGTTACCATTTACCTCCTTTGACAATTCTCATCGGACCGGACAGTGAGGGGCGTCCAAAGTGAGCGATTTCATCTTTTTTTAAAGTAAGTTATCTCTCTCTCCATACTAATACATCCATAATCTCTGTCGCTTCTCGATCTACTGAGTTGAGTTATAAGGAAGCCAGAACTAGAAGCACCACATCAACGTCGATTCTCCCATTCGCTTTTATCCACGAGGGAAGTTCCCTTGCTGATAAATCTATAAGTGAAGTATGGTTAAAAGAGGTCGGGCCAATAATATGTGGCTAAATAAGATGCATTAATATCAATCACAGGTTGGTGTAATGGTTGTAGGCAGGCACGGAACCAGGGGTGGGCTGGGCTTTGCTACACAGCCCACCCCAGAATTCCAAAATATATTTAGTAGGAAGGAAACATAAATCACAAAGTTAGTCTGGCAGAGCTGGTATTGAGCTTTTGTTCAATTTCAGGATTTATAACCCACCCGGGTTCAAAGCCTTTTGGCATCTTTCTCTCTACTTTTTTCCCCACTTCATTAAACCAAGTCCAAATAACCCCGTTCAAACACTGTGTGTCTCTTATTTTTCTTTTTCGTTTTTTTTTTCAGTAGATTTTATTAGATGTGATATTTTTTTTTTGTGCTCTATTATTTGTGATATTAATAAATGTGGAAAAAAATATAATTTGTAATATAAGGCAAATTAAGATTACAAATTCAAGCGCTATTTTTGCTTCCTGCGAAATTATCACTTCTTGATGCCTAGACGATCATAAGGACCCAATATCGTTGTTTTCTGCTTCCTGCGAAATTATGATCCTACCAATATCGTTGTTTTCTCCTACCATTAGTTTCCATCAATCCTACCATTCTTATCCTACCGATATCGTTGTTTTCTCATACCATTAGTTTCCATCAATCCTACCATTAGGGGTGTTATATGAACACGAGCTGCTCGGATTCGACTCGAACAACTCGGCTCAAGCTCGTTTACATTTACAAAACGAGCCGAATACGAGCAGGTTCCCGAGCTCGCCACGAGCTCGAGCCGAGCTCGAGCTTTATTCGAGCTACTCGCTTAACTCGATTCCCCCTCCCCCAAATTACAGTTTTACCCTTATATTTCCCCCCTTTTATTTTTAGGGTTTACTCCTCCTCTATTGAAGATATTGGCCGCCTCCAATCATCTTCTTCCTCACACCTGCTCGTTCACCTGTAGCTCCCGTCGCCTCCAGTGAGCTTCCTCCTCCTCCTTCCATGGCCGCTTCTCCAGTCTCGCCCCTCACCTCCCGCCTCATCTCTTGCACATATGTCCTCGTTCTCCGCCTCTCTCTCCTCCGATTCGGGTTTGAGGAAACCCATTCTGATGCTCTCCTTTCTCTTCAGATCTGAAATAATCCTCGATGCTGCTTGCTGGCCCTGTAGCTAACGCCTCTGGTCATCTTCTTCCTCCTTCCATGGCCGATTGGCCGCTCCTCCAGTCTCACTCTCTCGCCCGTCATCTCTCGCCTCATCTCTTGCGCCTCTGTCCTCGTTCGCCGCCTCTCACTCCTCCGATTCGGGTCTGAAGAAAC
The DNA here is from genome assembly GCA_037127255.1 of Persicaria tinctoria. Lineage (NCBI taxonomy): Eukaryota > Viridiplantae > Streptophyta > Magnoliopsida > Caryophyllales > Polygonaceae > Persicaria > Persicaria tinctoria. The sequence goes on from JBANSL010000018.1 coordinate 42,191,836, forward strand.
CCATTCCGCCTGCCCCTGTTTGCCTCCCTAGTCTAGCCCCGTCGCCCACCATTGCAGATCTCCGAGCTCTCTTCCGACCATGGCATTCCTCTCTCACTCTTAATTTCCCCTCTCGGTCAGATTTGAAAGGGGCATCCCCAATAGCTCGCCCGAACCTCGAGCTTTGACGAGCTCACGAGCTCGAGCTCGGCTCGCGAAAAACGAGCAAAACGAGCTCGAGTTCGAGCTTTCTCTGCAGCTCGCGAGCCGAGTTCGAGCTCACTTCTAAGCTCGAGTAAAATTCGAGCCGAGCTCGAGCTCGAGCTTGAACAGTAACGAGCCGAGTATGAGCAGCTCACTACTCGGCTCATTCGACTCGAATAACACCCCTGCCACTGTCACGAGACCAGTTGCTGAGAGTTCGTAATTTATACTCTCTTTTTGATCAATTGCATAAATTGCAAATTAAGATTACAAATTCAAGCACTATTTTTGCTTTCTGCGAAATTATCACTTCTTCATGCTTAGACGGTCATAAGGACCCATTGAAAATAGTCTATTAGCTCAATTGGTAGAGCGTTGTGTTTGCACACAAAGATGTGAGTTCGACTCTCACATAGGCTAATACGGAGTATGTGTTCATGAATCTCTCTAAACTTATACAATTATGAACCTGTCAGAATATATATATAATAATGGTATGACAAATTTACGAACATGTTAGGACAAATTCATAAGTCTCTCTGAACTTATACGATTATGAACTTGACAGGAAATAACAATAGCCTCTGCCTGTGGAGCCTGCCTTCTCCGTTTGCTTTTCTGAGATTCATGTGGAAGTAAATTTTTTTCGTAAAGTCAATTATGCATTTACATTTTTCCAATAGTATAAATATATCGTACCATCAGTGTGCATCTATCCTACCATTAGTGTCAGGTTATACAAGAATTACTGGGTTTCCATTATAATCCTACCAATATCATTGTTTTCTCCTACCATTAGTTTCCATCAATCCTACCATTCTGATCCTACCGATATCGTTGTTTTCTCTTACCATTAGTGCATCTATCATACCAATTTAAATAGCTTTCAAGGAAAATCAAGCTAGAAACCAAGGATAGAGGGCTTCCAGTGTACAACAAAAGATGAAGGAAACCTAAGTAACATTATATCCAAGAGTAGAGGCTCTAATTCGGTCGTTCTAGCATTGAATTAGATTGGATTCATGAATTTGATTGATAGAAATTGGGTTGAGATTGAGATTTATGGATTGGTAATTGAGATTGAGATTTGGGTCAATTCACGCCTCAATGATTACTAGTCTGGGATTTGTGGATTGGTCAATATTAATTCTACTTCTTTGACAATAGTACAAATATATCTTACCATTCGTGTACATCTATCCTACCATCAGTGTCAAGTTATACACTTAGGAATTTCGGTGATTACATTTTTATCATACCAATATCGTATATTTATCATACCAGATTCACAAATTTGTCCTACCACTAGTCTATATATTTCCTACCAAGTTCATAATTTTATAAGTTCAGAGATATTCCTAATTCATAAATTTGTCGTACCAGATTCATAAATTTGTCCTGCCATTAGTGTATATATTTCCTACCATGTTAAATCGTATAAGTCCATAGAGATATGAACGCATACTCCGTATTAGTCTATGTGAGAGTCGAACTCACATCTTTGTGTGCAAACACAACGCTCTACCAATTGAGCTAATAGGCTATTTTCTATCCATCTTCACAATCTGAGATGTCTAAAAGGTGGTTTTCATCTTTTCGGAGAATTAACAAAACATGTGAGTTAGATTGTTTGTCAGTTTAATAAGATACCAGCTAGCAAATGACTTATGAGTAAGGTTTTATAACTATATGCAGAACTAAAACACAGGAGAATAGTTTTATGAAGAAAATTCTAACAATCAACCAAAAAACACTGCACATATCAGCACTTCATGCTTGAAATTAAGAATGGAGCACATTCAGCAGAGAAAGCATAGAGAAAACAGAAAGCTTGATATGCATGGGGCTATGTGCGAAGAATACCCCGAGATGAGATGGATCGACTACAATTAAAAAGACATAAAGATAGGCAAACTAACCTATTTTCTGGTATAGCAATGCCTTGTTGTTGGTAGCAGAAAAAGTCCTCTCATTGCTCATACTTTTTCGTGAGCTTGCTTCTGGCACATCTGCCCTCCCAAGTCCCAATCCAAAACAAAGGAAAAAGTCTGAAACAAACTATAGTCCAGGTCATTAGGCATCTAATGCTTCATATAAACGGGTAAGATTATAGGATTCAGCCCAAAAAAGGCATCAGTTTTTAAAATCTATGGAGTAGATAACTAGTAAGACAGAAAGTGATGCTGATTAGCTTCAACCTGCAAAAGAGCGAGAAAATAATGCAAAGAGGAAACTGCTCTTCTGAAGCATGTCTTTGCATGTGTTAATTCCAAGAACATCCTTTAAAATACGTTCTGTAACTTTGCCAATGCCCCCTATCTATAAATAAGATGCATCAAGGAATTAATTACTATTTTCATCAAGAAAAAAGGAGAGTGAACATAACATTTTTTTATAGAAAGTCATGGGATAATATTAGAAGGAGAAAAAGTGAAAAACTATCTTTAACATTGCCCATACGGCATGCCACAGTAAATGGAGCAAGCAATTTAATCCTTCAGTTTCATTAAATTTTCACAACAATTTGCAAAACAGATAACTCCACAGGCTTGGAGCAAGGGCCGCCCAGACAAAAAAAGACTAGAAGATCTAAAATTCAGGTTTGCATTTAAGAATCATTAAAGTGTGTTATGATAATTATTTAAGGGAGAAAATCTTAAAATCTGAGTTAAGAAATTTTACAGCAAGGTTTTGGTTTGAACTGAGTTTTATGTCATAGGTTGGAGGACTGCAGGGTAGTCATCCTCTGCAAATAAGCCAAATTAATTTTAAAAAATTACTCAACTCTTTTGTTTCTTTATTTTAAATTAATATTCATTGAAGTGAATAGTTATTACTTATCCACTGAACATTCATTAAGATAACATCAAAAAGCATTTTGGTGAAACAAATATTTACAGTGTGATAATGCCAACCACATTTTGGTTCAACGTTCCAAAAAGAGTGGCACCTATTTATAGAGAAAATACGTGTTTAATGGGAATGAAAATTTCAATGTATCGACAAAGGAAGAATTTTCTCATCGAGGATGAGTGAGATGTGTTTTCATTACTGAAAAATAAGTTAACAATACTTTTAGCCTGCTAAATCAAAATTCATTAACACATCATACATGACTAGTAAAAAATGCCAGAGAAGATATTACCTTTGTAAGAGACAACATCATCATCATCGATAGGAACAGTTGGCACAGAATAAGGATGATTACTTGGTTGAGATGATAAATGAGATGGCTTCGATGACGGTTCAGATACTTTTTCCTGTCAACAGAACTTACATCAGCTACCGAGGGCAGGAGTATCCTAGAGGACCCCCTTACAAACAATAGTAATAACCAATCACAGCAATGGTCAAACAAAAATATGTGTTATCGAACTGAAATCACAAAACAAACTGTCCATTTTGTCATTCAGTAAAACAAACTCTCCATTTGGTTTGTTTATACCAGAGCACACCTGCAAGCAAAATTAGAACAAGTGATCGTTCTGATCAAATTTCATATACATAGACCTATGTCTACGATCCATATTCCAAAACTGCCTTAATGTCTTCTTTTGTACAAAATTCATTCAGTTTTTTTCACAATTTCACAATTCATTCGGTTTTTTTCACTTTCCTTTTCTCAATAATATAAAAATCGCATCCCCAATCTCCAAAATTAGGGTTCCTATGCTGCGAAAAACATGCGATTAGAAAGAGAGGGCATACGACTCATATAAGGCAGCTTGTCAACGGCATTGGTGTGCATCTGGATTCCAATCCCCAACAGAGCTCCGATCATCACTGGCAGCCAACATCATACTGACTTCCCAAGCTCGTGAACCGATGGATCTGCGAAGATGATAGAGATCTGGTGGAGGCAGGGGCGATGATGGTGGAGGACGACGGAATCAACAACTTTCACCTTGCATATCTGAGGGTTGATACCCTGCGCTCTCACAATCATCGCCCTCTTCCAATATTTCCTCCTGTAGGAAGAAGAGGGTTTGGAGGCGCCGGCGTTGAAGGATAACCCCTGACGGACGCTGTCGAGAGGGCAGTGGACAGCAGCGTCGAATCGCTCCTCCTTTCTCTCCTCAGGTTTTTCGTCTCTCTCGCCTCACTTCCGTGTATCGTCTCTCTCCCTCATCCTTTCACCTTCTACATCAGGTCATGAATAGTTCCAAATGACCGGGCATTTTATTTGCATGAATTGGCCAGACCATTTTGAACTAATTTTTCACCCTCTTGGCTATTTGTGCAAATAGGCCTATTTTTTTTTACCTATTTTGTGCAATTTCCTCTACGGCAATACCCATCGAGCGTTGTCATTCACAACTCCAACCAAAAATCCAATGCAGAAAGTCATCTGTGTTGGAATTAATTCACATATCCATATACCAAAACGATGGGCTGATTGGTCTAAGTTGGAATAAAGTGGGCTGTTGATAAAGGCCCAATCAAATAGTTAGATTGGGGCTAGAAAGTTGGGGAATTAAGCTGAGCGGACAATTAGGCATGGTGATTGATTAGAAACTTGAGGTTATTGTGATAAGAAATTATAGGTGAATTGGCTAGGAAAGTTTAGATATCTAGCCAGTGTAGGTCGGTGGTGTTAGGCCTATAAATATGCATGGTCTTATATATGCAATCCTTTTGTGTGTGGAGTTTTGAGTAGTCCTCCTAAAGGTGTCACATGTCAAGGTGGGGCCATTGCTAACTATTTCGAGTGGTACATATCTCAAATCCGGCCGTACGTCATGCTCATCACACTGGTGATATAGGAACCCGCCCCCGTGCACCCGATCGAGATGGGTCCTTGGGTGGACACCCCCAAACCGGCAGCTATCGACCCAGAGTGGGAGGATGATCGGATTAACTACGTCATTGGGCACCTACGGTCTATGGCGACTCAACCGATTCGATGAGATGATCGAAGGTGTTTAGGACAACTTGTCGTCTTTCTTGGCAGATTGACAGTGTCATTGTTTTGTTATAGATAAATTGACACAACACAACTCAACACCTAATAATAGATCATATTACAATATCACTTCTTTGATAAAACTATCCCGTCCCGTCCCGTAAATCCCGTCCCGTCCCGCATCTCGTCCCGATCCCGGTGGGATTTGGAAAAAAAAAATTTCAATCCTGTCCCGATCCCGTCCCGTAAAACGTACGCGGGATGGGACGCGGGACGAAGAGTTCGCATCCCACAAATCATGTCCCGTCCCTCCCGCACGCGCACACACACACAAAATTAAAATTAATATAAACATATAATAATATATTTATATTATACTTTAACATTTATTTAAACCCAAAATTTAAAATTTAAAATAATAATAAAACATTAAAACATCTAAGAAATATTGAAATAACTAAAATAAGTCTTTTGTATTTTTGTAATGGGATTAATTATGTACTCCTTACTGTGTTTTGTTTTTTTGACTTCCTATTTTTCTTACTCTATTTTAGGGGTGGGCACAAAGCCCGTAAATCCCGGGCCCGTCCCGATCCCGGTGGGATTTGGAAAAAAAAAAAAATGAATCTCGTGTCCCGGTCCCGTCCCGCATATATTTATTTATTTATATATAAATATACATATATATACTGTTATTTGTAAATATATATAAATATATATGAAGATTATCATGTTTTAACATGATTTATTAAGCTACTAAGCTCATTAACTCGGTTGCTTAGCTCAAATTTCATATTCTGTTTTCTTCCTAAAATGTGGTCCCAAGCCATGTTTAGCTAGCTTTGTCTTCTTGTGTAATAAGGGACAGTTGTCCCATGTGACTTGCACATGCTCTATGCATTGCACACTATATAAGACAATGTTTTGATCCCCCAAAGGTAGGGTTTTGGGGATGAGAGCCGCCAATGATTAAGGCCTGAGAGCCATTTCTGGGTATTTTGTTGCAGCTGTCATAAATGTTCTATTTTGCTGATGTTTTTGTTAGTTTTTTGCTTGATTGTGATGAATTCCTGTTAGACATTTACTTTCTTCATATGGTATCAGAGAGACAGCTCGTTTTCTGGGAAGTTTAGGTCCTTTTATTGTGGTTTTCTGCTGCTTATGTTCACTGTGACCTATTCTGGAGACATAAATCTTGAAGAAATGGCTGCACAAGGTAATCCTAATGATCATTTATTCTTGTCTAACTCGGATCATCCGGGTGCTCAATTAGTTGATATACCCTTTGATGGGACTAATTACATGACTTGGAGTCGTGGTGTGATGATGGCTCTTGGAGCAAAGTGTAAACTTGGCTTTATAAATGGATCATGTATTAAACCTGCTGCTGGTCATGCTGACTTAGAGAAATGGGTTAGAGCAGATTATATGGTGAGGTGTTGGCTCCTAAAATCTATGAGCAAGAGTGTAGCCGAAGGATTCATGTTCATGGATTCTTCTAAAGCCTTATGGGATGAAATAGTGGAGAGATTTGGCCAGTCAAATGCTCCTTTGATTTTTCAGATTAGAAGGAAACTTGGGAATATAGTGCAGGGTAATATGTGTATTACTGACCTCTATAATGTATTTAAGAGATACTGGAATGAACTTCAGGTTCTAGAAAACATACCTGAGTGTATGTGTGGTGCCTTGGAAAAGTGCACATGTGATTTGAAGAAGAAGTTTTGTGAGATTGAGTCTAGGAACAGACTTATGCAGATTCTGGCCAGTTTAAATGAAAATTATGATGCTGCTAGGAACTCTATACTTGCTACAGATCCCTTGCCTAGTATTAACAAGGCTTATTACATACTCCAGCAAGTGGAAAGAGGAAATGATGCTTCCAATGGGACACCTGGGTCTCAAGGAATTAGCACTGATTCTAGTGCTTTAGCAGCTAACAGAGGTGGTGGCAATTTTCAGTATAGAGGGAACATCAATAATAACAGCTTTAATCTAAATAATCCTAGCTTCAAGAAGGAAGTGAAGGATTGAAGAGAATTGAAGAGGATTAAACAGAATTCAACATGCTCTTATTGCAAGATGAAGGGTCACTTGGCAGAGCAGTGTTTCAGGCTTCATGGAATCCCTGAGTGGTTCAAGGAGCTAAAAGAGAAAGAGAGAAGTGGAAATGCTGGGAAAGGTTCTGCAAATGTGGCAGGATCAGTGAATGCTCAAACTCAGAATAGCCCTATAGATGATGAAGGCACAGAAGGCAATCTGGATGCAGGTATGGTGAATGCAGTCTATCAGGAAGTGCTTAAGAAGATGAAAGGAAAGGGTCACATTGACAATGGAGGTGGATCATATGCCAATTTTGCAGGTATGATCACTACCAACAATGTTAATAGTGTTTTGAAAGAAAGCAATTATGTGGATTGGATAGTGGACACAGGAGCCACTGATCACATGATAGCAGAATCACATGCCTTGGGTAACAAAGAGAAAGTGGGTAAGCCTATTCATATAGGATTGACTGATGGATCTATTAAAACTGTGTCTGAAATGGGAAAAATGCAGTTGACTGAATCTATGTTGCTAAGTGATGTGTTACTTGTGCCTGACTTCAAACACAGATTATTATCAGTGGGAAAGATTCTTGATGACAGTGATCTTGTTGCTATATTCACTAGATCTCATTGTTATTTCCAGGACCCTGGATCTAGGAAGTTGCTCATCACCGGAATCGGGAAGGATGGATTATACAAGATCAGTTCTGAATCACCAAGTGGCAGTACAAGTGAAGCTGTTTTGATGAGAAGTTGTAATAAAGCTAGTTTAAGCTTAGAATTAGCTCATGTTAGACTTGGTCATAGTTCTATTTCCATGTTGAGACATTTGAACTTGTTTAGTCTTTCTGTTTTGGATGAATTCCAGTGTGAATCATGTTCTTTGTCTAAGCACCATAGGCTTCCTTTTTAGAGAAGCTCAAACATGGCTAGCAAGCCTTTTGAATTAATTCATATGGATTTATGGGGTCCATATAAATGTGTCACTTATAATGGCTTTTCTTACTTCCTTATTGTGCTTGATGATTGCACTAGAGTCACTTGGACTTTTTTGCTCAAGAACAAAATGCAAGTTTATCAGGCAGTGAAGGATTTTTTGATGTATGTGGAAAATTAGTTTGAGAAATGTGTGAAGACTGTAAGGACAGACAATGGTACTGAGTTTGTTCAGAAAGGTTGCACAGAGCTCTTTACTTCAAAGGGCATAATATACCAGAAATCCATCCCATATACTCCTCAACAAAATGGGAGAGTTGAGAGAAAGCATAGACATCTTGTTGATACAGCAAGATGTTTGAGGATCCATGCTGGTTTGCCATTGCGATTTTTGGGTGAATGTCTACTAGCTGCTACTCATCTCATAAATAAAATGCCAACAGAAGTTTTAAATTGGAAAACACCTCATGAAAAATTGTTCAACAAACCTGCTTATTATGATGATCTAAGAGTTATTGGTAGTCTATGTTATGCAGCTGTGCCTCATGCCAGCAAGGACAAGATGAAGCCAAGAGCCAGAAGATGTGTAATGTTGGGTTATCCTTTTGGTCAAAAAGGATATAAATTATGGAATCTTGAATCCAGAAGTGTGTTTGTTAGTAGAGATGTAGAATTCAGAGAAAATGTTTTTCCTTTCAAGGAAAAAATTGACAAAGCTGCAGATGAGTTTTGTCAAGGAAGAGTGGAGCTACCTCTGGTGAATCCAGCTTCAGAAAGTGAGCATTTTATCAGTCAGTTACCTGGTGACTCTGGCTCTAATTCTACACCATCACATGATGTGATGGGTAATGATCACATTCATTCTTATCAGTCTCCTATTCCTTCACAAGTTGCAGACTCTCTCAGTTGTAGTGGAAGCATTGAACATATGTCAACTGAGATCTTACAAGATCATAATGTGTTTCCTCCTCTAAGAAGATCTGTAAGGGAACATGTTGCTCCCAGGAGATTACAGGATTACATTTGCAGAAATAACATATCAAGGGACTCTATGTCTCAATCTTTTCTTGCTCAATGTCTAGGTGATGAAATTAGCAGAGATACAGAAGTGTTGAATTCATTTGCTTGTATGGCATCTGAACCTGCACCATACACCTATAGGCAGGCTTCACAACACTCTAAATGGGTGGAGGCCATGACTTTGGAAATTCAGGCTTTGGAAAGAAATGAAACCTGGGAGCTAGCACAGTTGCCTGAAGGCCACAAAGCTATTGGGAGTAAATGGGTCTATAAAATCAAGTATATACCTGATGGGAGCATAGAGAGATACAAAGCAAGATTGGTAGCTAAAGGCTACAATCAGATTAAGGGAAAGGACTATAAGCATACATTTTCACCAGTTGCAAAATTCTCCACTGTGAGAATTCTGATTGTTGTGTCCACAATGAGAAACTAGAATCTGTATCAGCTTGATGTGAATAATGCTTTTCTCCATGGGAAATTAGAAGAGGAAGTTTATATGGTACCTCCTGAGGGTTATGTCACTGAAAAGCCTGGTCAGGTATGCAGATTGAAGAGATCTTTATATGGTCTAAAGCAGGCTTCTAGACAGTGGAACACAGAATTATGTAAGTTTATGCTGAGACTGGGATATAATCAGTCCTATGAGGATTATTCCTTATTTGTCAAGACAGTTCCCACTGGAATTGTAGTGGCACTTGTGTATGTTGATGATCTGTTAATCACAGGAGATGATGAACTTGTGATTAGGCAGACTAAAGAAGCTTTGCATAAGGCTTTCACTATAAAGGATTTAGGAAGAGCAAGATACTTCCTTGGTCTTGAGATTATGCATGATAAGGCAGGTACTTTACTTCATCAAAGGAAGTATATATTTGACATCATTGATGATTGCCAAATGAATGACTGCAAACCTGCTTCATTTCCTTTGCCAAGAGGCTTGAAGTTCTCTACAGACAGTGGTCACATTTTGGAGGATCCAGAAAAGTATAGAAGGCTTATAGGTAGATTGTTGTTTCTAAACCTATCAAGACCTGATATATCCTATGTTGTGCAACACCTGAGTCAATTTATGGTTGAGCCAAGACAACCACACTTTGATGTTGCTATTCATGTTGTCAGATACTTGAAGGGGACAGTCTCCACAGGTTTGCATTATCCAAACAATTCCTCCATTTCCAGTTCAGTGCAAGATCACTCACAGGATATTGTGTATTCTTTGGAGGTTCTCTAGTGTCTTGGAAGACTAAGAAACAAGTCACAGTGTCCAAGTCTTCTGCTGAGGCAGAGTATAGAAGCATGTCCTCAACAGCTAGTGAAATTGTCTGGGTAGAAGGTGTTTTGCAGAAGTTGAGAATCAAAGTGCCTGTGCCTATTCCTTTGTTTTTTGACAGTAAATCAGCCATCCATATTGCTGAGAATCCAGTCTTTCATGAAAGAACCAAACACTTGAAGATAGACTGTCATTACGTTCGTGAGAAGTTACAAGAAGGATTCATTATGCCACAGCATGTAAGAACTGGTGTTCAGCTTGCAGACATCCTAACTAAACCTCTCGGTGTGAAGCAACATTACTTCCTCTCCTTCAAGTTGGGACTTGTTGGTCTCCCACCAAGTCCAACTTGAGGGGGGGGGGGGGGGGGGGAGGATATGAAGATTATCATGTTTTAACATGATTTATTAAGCTACCCAGCTCATTAACTCGGTTGTTTAGCTCAAATTTCATATTATGTTTTCTTCCTAAAATGTGGTCCCAAGCCATGTTTAGCTAGCCTTGTCTTCTTGTGTAATAAGGGACAGCTGTCCCATGTGACTTGCACATGCTCTATGCATTGCACACTATATAAGAAAATGTTTTGCTCCCCCAAAGGGAGGGTTTTGGGGATGGGAGCCGCCAATGATTAAGGCATAAGAGCCATTTCGGGGTATTTTGTTGCAGCTGTCATAAATGTTCTATTTTGCTGATGTTTTGTTAGTTTCTTGCTTGATTGTGATGAATTGGTGTTAGGCATTTACTTTCTTCATAATATATATTATAAATATACAAATATATATTGTTTATATACGTATATCATATATACCGTGTGTATATATGTATATACTGTATACATTATACGTAGTATATACTGTACACATATAAGCAATTAAGCATTGTACTTACAAAGTTACAATTTACAATTTACAGTGTATATACATGTATATACCGTGTGCTGGGTTACACAACAACACTACGACAGTGTATATATATACTTATTGTATATATTTTTTTGTGTTGTGTAATTATATATAATGTGTCTAGTGTATATATGTAAGAAAAATAGTAAAATATAAAAAAAGATTATAAATCTATATATATGTTACGCCTTTCAAAACCGCAAAATATATAATAATTTTAGATTTTTTATAATGTTTTTTATTTGAGGGACAGGGCACATCCCGTCCCGTCCCGTCCCGCGCCCACCCCTACTCTATTTTGTTTCAATTTTACTTACTGTATTTTTAGTTACTGTATTTCACTTACTGTTTTTTTGTTTCAATTTTACTTACTATATTTTGTTTCAATTTTACTTACTGTATTTTGTAATGGGAGTAGTACTTAATGTACGTAATTATGTTTTGGTTTTTTGGTAAACACTTACTTTTTTTAAATTTAATTTTCACACTTCTAGTTGCTTTTTTCAAGGTAATTGGATTGCTTTTTAATTATTTTTGTATGAGGGACAAATCCCGTCCCGTCCCGTCCCGTTAGGGATAAGACCCGACGGGATTCGAAAAAAAAAAATCAATTCCGTACTGATCCCGTCCCAAAAAAAAAAACGTGGGACGGGACGTGGGATTACCCCAGTCCCGTCCCGTGCCCACCCCTAGATAAAGCACAACTCAACACCTAATAATCTTAAAAACATCATACATAAATAGACCACATTACACGGTTTACACCTAATCAACTTTGACAGCTTAGCACTTTGATAAACTGAAAATCGCCTCATTACACATAATCATCAATGACGCTCTCGACCTCAATTTCTAAGGACCCATAAAAAATAATCACTGAAAAACTATTTATGTGATTCGATTAGCCTCACAAGCTTGTGATTACGGTATAGACTACTACAATATAAGAGTTGCCAAGAAACATGATGAGAGGGTATTATTCAATCAAACAAATAAATTTATAAGATTGAGACCCCGCTATAGTATAGTAGAGTCAAGTTCATTCGCAGTAAGATGTTAGTGAATATCATCAATTGATTCGTAAAATTCATCAAACTAATTGAAAATCAAAACAGAAAACTCATCTGAAAAACACAAATTGTTGTGGCGTGGTATATATCCGAACCCACTGCCTTAGAAGCGATTTCGCCCCGACCACGGTGCAAGTCGGCTTCTGGCATCGCCCCCCAAGGTTACACAGCGCCCTTCAAAAGCGTGCACTCGCAATTGAAGAGATGGAATCAACAGGAACTCAGAGCCTTCTTTCAAGTGAAGGAGAGGAGGAAGAAGGGGACAAACCGTCTGTCTTCAGAAAACCCTAAGAGGCCTTCTTTAAGACGAGGAGAACGTGCGTTCATCCCCACTCTCCCACCAACCTCCTTAGTTGAGGAAAACCCTCAAAAATAGTTAAAATTATTTTTCCCCTTTTCTTTTTAATATGGATAGAATTGCAGAAATTAAAACCCTTTATAAAACATTTATTTAAGCATTATTCCAACAATCCCCCACAAATGCGAGAAAAAAGGGTTTTTAAAGCAACTTAAAAAACGACATTCTGAGCTGGTTTTATGGAGGAGATACTTAAATGTTGGTGAACAAGTCTTGAACCAACACATAGTGAAGTTGAGTGCCTCCCTCGTCATAGAAGTGAAACAAGTCTTGAACTACTAGACTCGAGAGGTGATCTCAACAACACATACCTCAACCATGATCCTGGTGATTCCGCGATAAGATTCTCAAATATGTATGTAGTCATCTCATACCTTGGGTGCTGAAGAGTGCTCTAGAAAGACCACCCTAGTCTTCCATAGAAGGTGACCAACACCTTCACACTCTCGTAGGTAGCTCCATCAAGTCTATCTCACATAGGCCACCCTTATTAGGGCTATGGAACCATTAAGAGTCTTGCGCTCATCCTCTTCTATATTTGGTGAATCCATCAAGTCCTTCTCAATAGGACCACCCAACTCTGGGCTATGGGCTCATTAAGAGTACGTGACTCAACCTTTCTTAATACACCTGTCATGGGAATGAGAAGTGGTGTATCTCTCCTCATATGGGTTTGAATCTCATTCCCTTAGACAATTCAAGGATCGGACTAGTCTCTTGTTCCGTCCTTTTGTCAACAGATCATCAGGTTCCTCTTGGACCTCACATCCTCCAAATAGATGACACCATTCGCAATCAGCTGTCTTAGAGCTTCATGTCAAATCTGCGTGTCTCTTTTTGCCAGTTTATGTATTGCTACTAGCTACACAAAAAACAAACGTGAGTCACAATGTAGAGAATTAGATAGAGCTTCATGCCCCCACAAAGGTAAGTAAGCCAGTAACATTCTAGAAATCGTCATAATAAGAATGTTCGATTATACTACATAACAATAAAGTTACCAAACCTTCTCAACATTTCTCTACATAATGGAATGAAGTAATTTCTTTTTTCTAGTTTCTTTAACACTTAGAAACACATCAACTTCACCCATATCTTTCATCTCAAACCAAGAGGAAACAAATCATTTATCACATGCATGCTAGTGCCAAAAATCAACATCTCATATACATATAAAGGCACATAACCAATGTAATACATCTTGGTATAAAAACATGCATTATATACACAAAACCAAAACTTCAACACAGTTTGGTAAAATCCTCCTAACATTTCAAATATGCTTGGTTAAATCCATATATTGATTTCTTAAGTGAATACAAAATTCTCTTTTCTTGGAACCACATGCCCGTAGGCTGTTCCACATATCTATTTCTCTAGTTCGTCATTTAAAATACAGTTTAACATCCATTGATGCACTGCCAATTTATAATTAGATGCTAAAGCAAATAATAAATATAAATGACAATCTTAATCATTAGATAATATGTATGAAAGAAATCAATTTCATGTTTGTATGAATCCTTTAACCCCTAGTCTTGCCTTACACCTTATAATAGAACCATGTGTTCTAAAATTTCTTTTAGAGATCCATTTACACTTAATGGTTTTGATACCTCTAGGCAAGTTAACTAGTTCCCAAGAAGGGATACACATAATAGATTCCACTTTACGGTCTATAGCATCTTTGAAAGAAACTAGCATAAGTTGAACTCATAACCTCTTTGAATGTTCTAAATTCATTTTCTAACTTAAGAGCATAAATAAGAGGTACATCACTTTCAGTCACATCAACGAGTTCATCCAACAAAGTTGTCTCAAACTTAAACTCACATCTAGTTTCAATTATATGTCTATTACTCCTCTAAGCTCTTTAGATTCATTCTCATCATTTGAATCAAGTAAAGACAAAGATATAGACATAAGCACACATACAAGAATACTATTATGATTTTACTTAGAAGTAAACATTGCTACAAAACTCAGCATCATGATATTCACACGTATTTATATCATCCAAGCACATAAGCAACGCAATTGTTCTCATCATAACCAATAAGTATATATATAATCAACCATATTAGATCCAACATCATCTCACTTAAAGGAAGGTACAACCACTTTAGGCAAACACCCCCACATTTCTCATATACACTAGATAGACTCTTAAGTCATTTCCACACCTTATATGGGGTTTTGTCTAACTTCTCTTGTGGCATCTTACTTCCTACCTCTATTGGATCTAAGGCATTTTTGGTTCTATTCAAGTTGGTTTTATACCTCATATGTAAATATCAAGAACAATTTTTCCTACATCTTTGATCTTAGCCAATGCATGCAACTTGGTATATCTAAAGATCATCAACTTAACGTGATATATATAACACATTTACCACACTTGTTTTTAGAGTTTAACAATAAAGTAACTCAAACAATCTAGTGGTCCTCTCAATTACGGGTTGAAAGGTATTTAGCAAGTTTAACATTTATGCATATATCACCATAATTTTGATCATCAACAACCAAGTTAGAGGTTAGGAGCATATATATATATATATATATGGAATTCTCTCAAAGAAACAACTTCATATATATTTCCTAATGTCATGCCAAAGATCAACATTCATAAAGATGTCATAAGACAACTTTCTTTCAAGGCAAACCGAAAGAGTCATATCATGATCATCATTTAATAAAGCATATGCACAATTCATGACCTCGATCAACATATATGCATTTTTGTATAGTTAAAATTAATAAGTGAAGCAAGAATTGCTTACCAAATTAATTTCAAACTTGAAAATCATGTCGATCACTTAGCTTAACTCACATAATAGGCCGGCACGAATATACCCAACAAATGTCCTTTGTAAGACTGAAGTGACAGCTCGACTGACTCGACGCAATGCATTAGGCATCCTGATCTCCTGCCTCTTGCAATCTGTTCACAGTTTTGACATCCCAGTGTCACTCCGCATACATCGCATCATGAAATTAACCACACAAGTTAAACTTGGGTTATACAAAATCATCATGATAGCACATCTTCATCAATTTGCAATTACCCAATTCATACAATGCATTGAATGCATTGTATGAATCCAAAACAATGACCGATAATAAATTTACCAATTGTAGGCTCATGCGATCTCACCCAATCGATGAAGAAACCATATGTATGCATATAAATAAATCATACATACCCAAAATATATAAGAGGCAAGACCTTCGCTTACCTAATTCTCTTATAAGCTAGTGCGTGCTAATGTCGGAGTGTAAGAACACTATATCCCGCCAACTGTAAATTATGCTCGACAATTTTGCCAAAAACAAAAACAACAAGCAACACAAAAACAAAAGATTAATTAGCAGGCCCAAACTAATTTAGCCCAAATGAACAGGCCAACTTATCTCACAAAGAAGCCATGCCCAAACGTGGCCCGAAGGCCCGACCTTGCCCAATAGGATAGGTCACCAGCTGCCCGGATTGGCCCGTCACCAGGCCCGACGCGGCCCGAAGTCACAAAACCGCACAGGTGCGCCGCCATCCTTCCCGAGTTGGTTTTCAGCTGCCGGCGACAGCCACAAGCGGTGGCACCAGATGCCGCCATCACCGCGAAGGGTGGGCAACCTCAGCGGCGCCGCCTTGCTCTTGGTTGTCGTCTCCGGTCAGCTTCTCCGTCTCCCACTATCCACCATGGATGTGAGTTCGGAGCTTCGTTCGTCTCCTATCTTCTTCTCCGTCTACCGCCGCGGGAAACTCTCTCACCATCGAAGACCAAGGCGGTGGCGCCGCGCCACCTAGTGCTCCATCGAAGGAGTATGGTGAAGAGATCGGCGCCGCCAAGCCTGATTTCTCCAGTGAAGTTTCCATCTTCGGCAGGCTCGAAAGAGAAGGAAAGACAGCCATCACCGGCGGCGCAACCATCTCGTCTCCCCCGTCTGGTCTCCGACGTATCGAATTTGTCGATTCTAGGCTAGTGTTCTCGGATCCATCCATCTCCATGCCAAATTCGAGTTACAAGTCTCAAATTTTCCGATCTGGGTTCACTGTTCACGATGAACAAAGACCCTAACATCAGATCTGCATATCCGGCTTCTCCGGTCAAATCGACCATGAAATCTGCAATTCACACACTGAATTTCGACTACAATAGATCGAAAACAAAATTCGAATCAACAGATTAATCCAGTACATTAAGAAAGAGGACGAGAGCACAAGGTTGAAGAACGCTCAGCCTTCCTCCGATCAACTAGATTCAATCCTTCGACGCCATAGCCATTGAATCTGATCTTTCTACGATGAATGGTAATCGTCTAACAAACGAAAAATCGCTTCTAAATTGTTAGTGAATACCATCAATTGATTCGTAAAATTCATCAAACTAATTGAAAATCAAAACAGAAAACTCATCTGAAAAACACAAATTGTTGTGGCGTGGTATATATCCGAACCCACTGCCTTAGAAGCGATTTCGCCCCGACCACGGTGCAAGTCGGCTTCTGGCATCGCCCCCAAGGTTACACAGCGCCCTTCAAAAGCGTGCACTCGCAATTGAAGAGATGGAATCAACAGGAACTCAGAGCATTCTTTCAAATGGAGGAGAGAAGGAAGAAGGGGACAGACCGTCTGTCTTCAGAAAACCCTAAGAGGCTTTCTTTAAGACGAGGAGAACGTGCGTTCATCCCCACTCTCCCACCAACCTCCTTAGTTGAGGAAAACCCTCAAAAATAGTTAAAATTATTTTTCTCCTTTTCTTTTTAATATGGATAGGATTGCAGAAATTAAAACCCTTTATAAAACATTTATTTAAGCATTATTCCAACATAAGATAGTCAGTTCTCAGACGGCTCTAATCGACCCAGGCCCCGATCGGTACCGAGCACTGTTCATCTCGGTACGACTTCTACAGCTCATTCTTCGCTTCTCCTATGTTCACTTTACGGATCGGTACCAACCCACCAGGCTCGGTACGGGGGTCGATTTGGCTACGGTTGGCTCAAGTTCGCTTTGTGAATCACCGTCTTTCGGATCCAAGTCACCGATCGATCTAACCTTATCGGCTACATTTTTTACGAATTAGTACTTGGTCCGTGTCATCAACCAATTGGAGGTGGATTTGTCGAAGATGCTGAGAGATTTTGGTTACAAAAAACACTACTTCCCGAGCTAAACGAGTGACTCTATAGATTGCTTGGATGAAGAAATCAAAAGCGTTGAACGTCAAAGTTTATGGTAGTCGAATAACCCGGAAGACAAGGAGGTTTTAAGTTTTAAAATGAATACGGTAAGTGATGCCTCCAAAATTGAGGATATTTATTTCAACTTATTGTAACTCACCTATAGTATATGATAATTGATTATTATAAACGGGCACTAGTACAAAAATCAGAATATCGCCCGGGCGTTTCACCTAATATACCCCGGATCTAACAGAAGAGTGCTCCGGGCTTCAGGTCGCTTGAGCTAAAAGGTAAGTCTAACTTTATAGCCCGGATATATATCCGGGGTATATAAACAAGCAAATTTTGAGCTGAAAAGACACGCCCGGGCTATATTCTATAAATATCCGGGGTATATAATCCAGTAAAATTTCATCTAAAAATAACGCCCGGGGTATAAAGTTTAAATATCCGGGGTATATACCTCTAATATCCGGGGTATATACTACATCCAATCCGGGTTTAATTTTAATGTATCCGGGGTATAAAAGTGAAAATATCCGAGGTATATACCTCTTGGTTGTGTATTCTTATCATGAATATAGCCCGGAGGCATGAATAAAAATTCGGGGTATATAGTGTTTTCTTGTTAATTTTTTAAAATACCCATTCATATATTACCATATTAAACCTGGAATTTAACTTGGAATTCCCATCCATTCAGATCAATATAGGAAACCAAAAATCCACAATTGAATGGCACATGAAACAAATCTGTTCATCAAATTCATGTCTTCAAAGTACCAATTGCTAGTGCTTACAAGTTTTCGAGCCTTGTTTCAAATTTGGAACAAACCAAGGTAGTGCAAAACGTAG
This sequence comes from Persicaria tinctoria, assembly GCA_037127255.1. NCBI lineage: Eukaryota > Viridiplantae > Streptophyta > Magnoliopsida > Caryophyllales > Polygonaceae > Persicaria > Persicaria tinctoria. The sequence continues at coordinate 42,210,568 of JBANSL010000018.1, forward strand.
TACATGTTCAACAACACACAATCAGTGTCTTACAACATGCTAGATTTCAACCTACATAGATGAACCATACCGCTATAATACGCTCGAGGAAGATGACTCGACATGTCGTGCAATCTTGTTTCTGAACGAAACAACGAACGGTCATAAACTTCCTCCATACCAGAGACATCGTAATTAGCCTTGCCCAAAAAATTAAGAAAAAATGATCAAAACATTTAAGAAAACACGGTTTACCATGCAAACATGTTACACAAGTTAAGCATGATTCTTGTTTAAATATGAGGCTTTGTGCTGTCAGCATAGCAATTATGAAACTAGATAAATGCATATGTAAACATGAATCCACTTAAAACAGTTATCATCTGATCCAAAAAAAGACCATTACCATATAAATTCCCTCAAGAAAAAAAAAAGATAAAGATAAAAGGATTGTTGGTGTCAACTTACCTGCAAAAAGAGACATCGAGAGATGCCAACAAAGGGCAATCAATTGATGCTTCAGATAAAACTCCACGTCCTTTCAACTCAAGCAGCACCATGGATGGAGCTTTAATAACTATGGTATTCAACTTCGGACAAATTCCAAGATTGAGAGTCTGGAGCCCAACCTGCAATTAAGATAAAATTCCCACCATTGGCATCAGTCTAAGAGATATTGAGAATAGTGTAAAATTATATCCTCTAGAGATCAACTATAAACAAGGAAAAAAAAATTAAGCTTTGCAATTAGAGATGGCAAGGTTCAGAAGTGCTCCTCTAAAGCACTTACAACTTGGCCCAAATAGAAAGCTAAATAGAAAAAGTACACAATTTGATGTGGACCAAATCATTCCATTTTATGCATAGCATAACACCTGCAATTATTTGGTTTTCAAGACAAGTAGAATTATTTCTAAAAAAAAAAGGTAGAACAATCCAATGGAGAATGGTGGATAATTAACAACAGTCAAGATTAACGAATCACTTAATAAGCTAAAAGATCACAAAACCAGAAATCCTTATAATAGAAAAGTATCAATATATTCAGCCCCACTCTATAGGCCAATGGAGATTAAAAAGGCTTTGATATACTCCCTCCGTTCAGCAATAGATGTCGTTTTAGGTTTTGACACAATTTTTAAGGAATTAACCATTTTGACTACAATACCCTTGAAAAAGTACAGCCTTTTCGTTTAGCCCATGAAATTGGAAATTGTGATTACCAAAAAAAAAAGAAATTGGAAATTGTCATATCCACAAATGTAATGATTAGCTGAAATTTGAGAAGTCATTGCAATAAATGCATCTCTAATTTATTTTACGCTCCAATTTTGGCTCTAGAGTCATTTTGGCTCCAAATTAAAAAATTTAGACAGTTGTTCATGACTTAAAATTTTCATAACAAAAGTTAAAAATTTTAGTTTTGGCTCCAATACTTCAAAATTACAGTAAGTTTTCCATTCTGCAAGTCAATATATACCCTGTACATATGAGCTTCATGACACAAAAAATCAATAAATACTCCGTATATTTCCATGGACTCCGATTCAGAGCACCTTGATGACGTTGATGATGAATATCAATCTACTCTTGAACCTTCAGGTACGTGGGTACAACCTTTAATTTTTCTTAAAATGAATTGAAATTCTCCCTTCCTTTCCTTATCAATGTACTGAGTAATGGAGTACATTTAATGATCTCTTCAATTCATGTTTTTGTCTACTGGAGTGCAATCTTTTTCTTTGTAATTGTAATAATGATCTCTTCTCAGTGTAATGTTGTTAACAATCATCTAATTCATGTGTTTATTTTGAATCAACTAAATTGATCAACTATTGTACTCCGTATGTTCCTATTTTTGAAAAACAGAAAATGTCAACATATCATGAGATGAAGGGCATCCAAGAATCAACAAAACAACATCAAATGTAGAAAGACAACTAATCTATGGTGCTTTACTAGAGCGGAGTGCGAAAGGAAAACTGAAGCGGAATACGACGAAGGAGGTATCTACTTTGTTTTCGGTACCATTACGAACTGTTCAACGAATCTGGAAACTAGGGAAAGACTCCCCAAATGGCATAGCATTTGACGTGTCTCTTAGAAAAGCAAAGAATTGCGGTCGAAATCGAATTGAAGTTGACCTAGGTCGCGTTAAGGATGTGCCTTTGAATCGAAGAACAACGTTAAGATCACTTGCTCAAGCTTTGGAGATGAACCATGTGACATTGCACACACGCATGAAGGAAGGTTTCATTCGCCGCCACTCAAACGCAATCAAGCCACATTTAACGGAGGAGCACAAGCTAGCAAGACTTCGATTTTGTATATCGATGTTGGATAGAAGTATACCGAATGAGCCAAAATTTGTTGGTATGTACAACATGGTGCATATCGATGAGAAGTGGTTCTACATGACAAAGAAATCAAAGTCATATTACATGCTCCCTGATGAGGCAGATCCTTTGCGATCGTGCCAAAGCAAAAATTTCATTGGAAAGGTGATGTTCCTAGTTGCTATTGCAAGACCAAGATTTGATGATGAAGGAAATGAAGTCTTTTCTGGAAAAATAGGGGTGTTTCCACTCGTGACTACCCAACCAGCAATAAGAAGAAGTCGAAATAGAGCAGCCGGAACGTTGGAAACAAAACCGATCACATCCGTCAAGAAAGAAACTATTCGGTCTTTTTTGTTAGAGAAGGTCATTCCAGCGATTCAAGCCAAGTGGCCAAGAGAGGACGCCGGAAAGACAATTTTCATTCAACAAGACAATTTTCTGTGCACGAGAAGAGTGGATCAACTCATCGGTGCTGTCCAGAGGTCGTTCGAAGAGTATCCAACCGACAAGATCAACCGTGTTTTTGTGTCTTTGCAACTTTGTATGAAGGAGACAATGTTAGCTGGGGGAGCCATTGGGTATAAAATTCCTCATGTAAACAAGGCTAGATTAGAAAGGGATGGTGTACTCCCTGCAGAAGTCCCTTGTGACTATGGCTTGGTGGAAAATATCATGAATATCTTAGGTTGAACTGTTGAAGTCATGAAATTGTTCAGCAGTTGATTTGCTTGCCCTATATCAGTAACATATTTTGACGTTGAATGAATGAATGAATGAAGATATAATGTTGATCGAATTTGTGTTAAGTGGGCAAATGGGTTTTTAACACTAAAAAAAAATTTCAAATTTTTACAAACATTAAAAAAACGATAAAAAAAATTAAGAACATACAGACTACCAAAATTTATTTTTCAGAAGCAACGTATACGTATTACGGAGTAGATGAAATGTAAAAAAAATGGATGCATAACTGAGCCCATCTGTCAGACTTTTGATTGGGAAAGTAATTTTCCATTAATGCTATCTAATCATGAGTCTAATTGTTTTTTTTTTCTTTCACTAATTATGTAGGGCAATTTTGGAAGATTGATGGCAAAATAGCTTAAATGACAAATATTTATGAACAAGATTTAAGAGCTAAAATGACATCTATTGCTGAACGGAGGGAGTATATACTAGAACTAGGAGATTAAAAAAGATGTGATATGTACTAGAACTAGCAAATACAGTGATACATTTTGTAGAACAAAGTAAAGATAACTTACAGGGCAAAATGAAGCTCTTTCAAGATGATCACAACCATTCAAAGGAATCTGCTCGAGATTAGGGCATTTCAGATCTAGAGAAGCAACCATTCGACATCCTACTAGTGACAAAGATAACAGAGAAATACTGCAAAGTCTAGTGGAAGTGAGATTCTATACCAAAAAACTAACGATAATTAGGGAGATGTATGGTTATTTTAGCCTTTAAACGACAATGCTAACTAAAGATCATTGCTCAAAAGGAAACAAAAGCCAATATATACAAGGGCATAGCAATAATAGAATAATTTTGTATGGGTTGATATTTAAAATAAAGAAACTTTGAAGTATGCAAGAAAATAAGATGATTAGTTGATTTCATAATTTTTCCAATTGACAGATGACAATCCCAACTTTAGTGCATCAAAGCCACATAAAGTAGATTAGAGAATACAGAAGGATTATTTATTCCCATCAGTTTAACAATTCCCATCAGTACTCTATAGACAATTCAACATTGGGCATCCACCACCATCACTAAAAACCTCACATATCGAATTTGTCAACGATTCACAGTCTGATAGGTCAACTTCTTGCAGATAATGGCGCTGCAGTGACAATGAAGCAAGTCTGATAGGTCAACAAATATTAAGTTATTTGGCTGCATTTGACGCATGACATGAATCCACTTAATGACATCGTTTCAATCATCCAAATTGGAAAATACTACGCTCTAGATTACAAAATCGAAATGAAATCTTTCAAAATACTTAGCTAGTAATCAATCACAAAAATCAGCAGAAGTGCCATCGAATGAACTCCAACTAATAAGCAAATGAAATCTCTTAAAATCGACTGAAATTAGTATGCTCATATTTCTAATCAATCACCAACATTCACAAACATCAATAAGAAGCATAATAAGCCTAATCGAATCAAAATACTCATCTAATAATCAATACAAAAACCAATATTCACTCAAAAAAACACCAAAATCAACAACATCATGAAATCCAAAATCGAATTAATCCAAGAGTAAGGTTAAACAAAACACTGAAACACCAAAATCCAAAATTGTTCCTTAGCAACCCAAAAGACCAAGAGTAAGAGCAAGCAGCAGCAACCACGACTCACCAAAAGACCAAGAGTAAGAGCAAGCAGCAGCAACCATGACTCAAGTACAGTTGAATGTATTTGCTTTAGGGTTTAATGCACCAAGAGTAAGAGCAAGCAGCAACAATCACCAAGAGTAAGAGCAAGCGGAAAACAGATGAACATACCTCTTCGAGAGCAGCAGCAGCAACGACCAACAACAACTCGTCTGGGAGGAGATTCGAGAGCAGCAGCAGCAACGACCAGCAGCGCGCAATGACCGTCGTTGGGAGCAACAACAACCACCTATTTTGAAGGCAGATCGAGTAGCAGCAGTAACGACTCAATTTGTCTGTGCAAATGCGTTCGATTAGGGTTTCACAGATCTACAATTTAGGGGTTTTTTTTAGGAAGAGGATGGCCGAGGAGAGGACGGCAGAGGAGTGGACAGCGCAGGAGTGGACGGCGGAGGAGTGGACGGAGGCGAAGATGGAGGTGAATAGGACGGCGCCAAAGAGAGGGGAAGGAAAAGATGACGATCGAGTTGCGAAGGGGATGACGAGTTGCGAAGAGAGGAGATGGAAGAGGAGTCAGGGAAGGAGGAGGCTTCGGTGATGGAGGCGACAGCGTGGTATCGGAGAGCGGCGCGAAGTCGGAGCTACAGGAGGGAGCATCTTCGCCGCGAAGTCAGGGAAGGAGGACTGGAGGAGGCTTCGGTGAGGAGAAGACGAGGGTTCGTGTAATCCACCCCTTATACTTATTATTTCAAAAGCAAAGCCTTTGTAAAAAATTGAGCCACGTATCCCCCTCTTCACAAAGATAAGAAACTGCCTTCCCAACCCACGTTCTCCCCATTAATGCATCGATCGTCGACTTGAAGCTGCGATCTCCTCCGACAAAAAGAGAAAGAACGGGAGAAGTCAAGGGATTTGACGGGAAGAGAAAAACTCCGTCTTCTTCTTCCCCATTCCGGATCTCCGGTTCCCCCATACCTCTCTTCGTCTCTCCCATCCTCCCTCCTCCATCGCCGGATCAGGGAATCTAGGAGGTTCCGACGGCTTCCTTCGATATATTTCCGATGGGGACGCCGGAATTTCCCCAGTGTCGGCGCCGCTGCAACATTTCCGTCTCCCGCACAGGTGCGCCGCTGCAACGTTTCCGTCTCCCGCACAGCTCCACCCAGCAATCCACTCCCTCTCCCGCACAGGTGCGCCGCTCGAATCCCGTCTCTCCCACAGGCTCCCGTCTCCCGCACAGGTGCGTCACGCCAATCCCGCTCCAATCCCGTCTCTACACCTTCAAGGTTAGTAATTTTGTTCCTCTACCTTTTCATTTGATTGTTGTTAACTTCAATTGGTTGAGATTAGAATGAATTTAGATTAGACTTGGATTTAAGAACCAATTTGTGGACATTTCGATTAGGGTTTGTGATAAAGAAATTTGTGATTTTGTGGTTTGGCATTGGAATTGTTGTTTATGTTTTGGATTTAAAATAGCACATCACATAGAAATGTTAACAGACTAAAACAATTAGGTCATTCGACTGCAATGAGTAAAAAGAATGAAAGTTTTTTACTAGCAGCTTCAGGTACCTACTCCAACTGTATATTTAGGAAAGCATCTCCTATATAACAATTAGGTCATTCGACTGCAATAATGACAATGAGTTTTGCTTGTGCATCCGCAATTCGGATGATGTTATCCCTCTCCCTAATCCTTTGCTGACTACCGTGAAGAACAGGGACAATTGGATCATCCGTTCTGGTGTTGCTGCATCTATTCCTAGAGATGAAGCTGTTGCTGCTGCACCGATTCCTGGAGAACAAGGCGGTGCTGAGCAAACTGTTCCGGTGACGATTGGTTCCAATGGTGATGGTGATGCTGATGCTGAGAGCAGTGGGATGTCTAATGGTTCTATTTTAGCTACTCTTAAACAAATATTAGCATAGCAAAAGAGGCAGCAACAGGCGTTCGAAAGGCTGGAGAGTATGATTCATGATATTCACATGAAGCTAACAACTTCGTGATTGTGCATCGGGTTACATGTTTTGGTGGGTATTCTTATTTCATTTTAATTTGTTTACAATGCTCCTCCATTTGAATTATATGCATAAATGCACACTACATTACTTCCAATATATTCTTTGTGTAAATTTATTAAAATCAAAATAGTTGAATTGAAATTGGATCTAATCTTTATAAGTCATGATATTTTTTTAATGTCTTTTTAGGTTACTTATATTAGGTTATATGTGTTATTATTATTCAATTGAATGAAGTTTGTGTGACATGTGATTGATTCTTTATTTTTGACATTTGTTGTGTTTATTTTGTCTAAATAGAATGGTAGAATAGGAATATCATATGAATACAAGTTTCTAAGTTGAATGAAAGTAGAAATAATGTATAATATGCAACCTGAGCATGATCTTATGCAAATATCATGAAAATGCAAGTTTCGAGTTTCTACCTTGATCAGTGTACTTCACAGCCTGCCAGTGAAATATAACATGGGTGTATTATTTATATCCAGCCATGAAACATGCAATATGAAAATGATTCATCATATATATGCATGTTATTTTCGTTTTTAATTTTGCTATTCTGGGTGAAATTTAATTTCGGTGAACATTTAATATTTGAGTAGTTCCTAAAAAAAATTTCGGTGTGAAATTTTCGTTTTTAATGTGCTTACGACATGGTGTTTTTTTTCCCAGGGGACGGAAGATGTTATATCTGACTCTGGTAGTTGACGTAGGATATCAACTGGTCATTTTGGATGTTTCTTATTAGATCTGGAAGGACTAAGCTAAGAAGAAAATGATCACTGCTGGGAAGTTTTTACAGTGATAAGCACACAGAGGCTTCTCATGAAGGCGATATGGCATACAAGTTTCCCCCTTAAAGGTCTTCGGCTTAAAACTGTAAGTTGCAAGGTAGATGGCTTCATGCTTTCAAGAGAAATTATCCTATATTGAGAATAAAAATGCCTTTTCTTTCTCTATGATGAAGCATGATCTACATCATCTTTCATTGCACGTTTTACCCATTACCTTATTCTGTGTGAATGCTGGGATGCTTGATCACTGATGTTTCTGTCTTGCCGTATTAGTTGTGATATAATGATACATGAACAGCTTTTAGCATCCACTCATTTGAATGATTCCTAATACATACATATTTTGCTCGCACTAAGACTTACAACATCTTCTTTTCCTACATCTTTTGGTGGAATGATACATGAACAACTCTCCTACATCTTCTTTTCCTTCAAGGTTTGTTTTCCGTCATTCTATCTCGCTCTGGATTGGTTTTGGATCTCTCTTCTTTTGTGCCGGAGGAGATGCTGACGGCAGCAACATCGTCTTTAGTTAGTTGTTGCTGCTGAACTCTCAAACCCCCTTTCTCTCAATCTCGGCTTGGATTCTCAAGTGCTTTCCATAATTTTTGTCAATTGTTGTTCCTTTTGATTTGCAATATTGTCGATTTCCATGAATTGAGTAACAGTTTCTTTCTAGAGTTTTGCGTTGTTGCTGAACGAGCCAATCTCATAGCCTCAGATCCAACAAGGGAATCTCATAGCCTTTGACACCGCTTTGGCCCTGATTAAATCAGTGAACTGTTTGCAGCTGCTATTCGAGCTACAATTTTATTTTTAATCTCAAACATGTGCTGAATCTGTTGTTGTTGCAGCATTGCTGTTTATTTCGACTATTTGTTGAATCTGTTGGTTGTTCCAGTTACAAGTTTTTACATTGTTGACGTGGTATGGGTTTGTTAATAAAGCACACATTCTAATTTTTTGTGTATGTGGTTGATAACAGTCATTTAGATATCTTTCTATCCGTGGATCACCTAACAATAACTTGATGCACATTTTGGAATGTATATTTCTCTGAGCTTTGCATTCTTATTTGGCTATACGTGTGTTATTCTTAGCAGATAGTAGTGCCTTAAAATGTTTATTAAACCACTTGTATATACATGAGCTTTTATATTGACTATTGTTTTCTGGTTGATGTACCAGGCAACCTTGAATGATTCCTTTTTGGCCGATTGAAATTAGGAAGAGTAGAGGGATGACTAGATCCATACTTGCAGCGTAGAATTTCAGCAGCATTAGGTTTCAGGGCAATAGATGGGAGGATATTCACACCTTCTTTTTTTTTTAATAATCTGGCTTTGTTTGAGATAATATTGATGGAAATTGATCACTGGATGACAATCTGTGGGATTACTGCCCTCAGCCACTTTGTGTGTGGAACTACTTGGTGAAATTTGTGGGATTATTTCTGTTTTTGTTTATTCACAGTTTTGTGGCTCTTAAAGTTGCACTCTTTGTGATCATCAAAGCTTTATACCCTTTTAACCATTATAGAAAAGAAAGTTATCAGTTCGTGATTTGTGAATGACCATGGTCGTAGATTCTTAGTTTATATAGGTTTGTTTGGCGCTGATAAAATTAAGTTCATCGCGAAAAGTACATGTTGCATAGTACACGGAGATGAACCAAACCAAACTAAAACCTGAACTTCTCATAGGTAATGAACATACACAACATCGAGATTGTAGTTCACGGAGATCTTGCTTTGCTCATCATTGATAAGTCATCTGCCCCATAGTGTCTAAAGCAACAAGAGCAGTGTCCTGTCCTATTATCCCCCACACAAGTGTTCTAATGTGAATAGAAGATCCTCTGGAGTCCAATTTTTTTTTACATTGAGAAGCCCTAGAATAAAGTCTGAAACACTTGTAGTCTAAATTTCTACATCTAAGCACTGATAATTCAGATAGAAAAAAACATTAAACAAAGATTCAGCTCCAAACGCTATGCTTAACCAAATTAGCTCAACACACAATGTAGTCCAATGAATTTACGGTAGTAGATTTCTATGCTCCTATAATTCTATCAAAAAATTTATATGTATTTTTATAAAATTAGATTAGATTAAATATTCTTTTCAAATAGTTTCACATAATTCCACAAAATAACAAACCCCATCTAATTAGACCCAACCCAAAAACCCCTCACGCGCTAAAAGAACGCGCCCCCAAATTGAACTTCCATCGCTCACCCTCAACCCTCAACCCTCAACCAGGGATCCCATCTCAAATCCTCTTCCTGGCGTTCTTGCTTCTTTAATCTGTGGAAATCAAATTTCTTTCTTTACCCATATGCAAATCATTAGCCCAATCTCATCAAACCACATAAATCCTGTTGGTTTCAATTGTGAAGGTTTCTACGTAGACCTTCATCCAATTAAAGGACTCAAGCTCCCCTAAATCAATATCCATGAAAGCTTTCAGAATACACATGCCTAATCTCGACATAAATCCCTACCAGTTTTGAAATCCCTACCAATTTCGAAAAATTAGAAGGAAAGGGCGAATAAAGGGACGCTCGACGAAGAAATCGAAGAACAAGAGATCTCCAATCTGGGGGCGCTCCAAGCTGCATAGAGGGGCCATGGTTTCTCAGTCTTCTCCCCGGTTCTCTTCCCGGTTGCATAGTGGGCTTTCCTCTGGTTTATCCTCCTATGTGTGGTACGGAGGATTTGTTGAGTGTTGCTTCTCGGATTTTCGGATTTGGGAAGTCGTCGCTCGAAACCGGTTTCACCATTATTGCTTCCCCAGTTCGCTGTGTTGCTGGGAGATTGATCTCTCTAATCACCCTCGGAATCTCGCTTCTAAAATCACAAGTATCCAACTTAATGCTCACACATCTCACTCCTATTCTTCTTCTCCTCTCATCTCTCTGCTCTTCTCTGAATTTGCAGTCTGGTTCTTCTTCAACCCCTCTAAATTAGCTTTAATGGCTAATAACCCATCTAAACTCAAACAGAAGGGGATTCTCTCTGAGAATCCACCGACACCCAAAAAAAACCCTAATGGGAAGCCCTCGGGCGAACCCCAATCTAAATCCAATCCCTCCAAGTCGACTCATATCGATAAGGGCAAAGGGAAAATCGACCTTAACACATTCTATAATCAACTCCAAAAGCACCAACTGAAACAAAATTTTGACATGATCTGTATTGTGTGCTATTCGGATCATGTAAAAGATCAATATAAGATACGTGGTTTATATAAATATGCTTTTATCAAACATGGTTACTCATCTTTTACCTGCACAAACTGGTGGTGATTTTAGGCAGATATTGCCTGTTGTTTCTCGGGGAACAAGGCACGATATTGTTGGTGCCACAATAAACTCTTCATACCTATGGGAGCATTGTCAGGTTAGTACGTCTTTATTGTTTTAGAGTTGAATTATTTTACAATGAGTTATCATATTTAGCAGTATCTTACTAAAGTTCATTATGTAAATATACTCCGTAAAATATATTCTTATGGCCATATTTTCTTTCATGGCATGCCAGTGAAGTGTGCTGGACAAACTTGGTATTTCTTTTATTTATGATGTTTTTCACTTGTGTATGTCTAACTTAGCTTTTCTCTCGGTATTTTATAATATGAATTCATATATGTAATATATGGTAAAAACTGTGGCTTCCTATCTTTCACACATATAAGAGTTGCTATTTTTATGATTATGTGGCTGGAAAATGATCAATTTGTTACTGTTAGTTTAGTTGATTTGGTGTAATTGGTGCCCTTTCATCATTATATTTCAATATGTAATTATATTTCAATATGCAATATGACTTGTGCCTGATTAACATAACGTTATAGGTGCTCACATTATCGAGGAATATGAGACTGGCAAATAGTTGTTCAAGTGCTGATCATAGTGAACTCAAAAAGTTTGCAGACTGGATTCTAGATATTGGGGATGGTAATATAGGTGACAGTGATGAAGGAGATGCAACAATACAAATTCCTCCTTATTTGTTGTTGAATGTCATCAATGATCCTATTTCTACTATTGTTCATGCAACATATCATCAACTTCTTCAGAATTTGGAAAATCCGCCATATTTTAAGGAGAGAGCCATTCTAGCACCAACCCATGTGATCGTTGATGATGTTAATGAGTATATGCTTAATTTGATGCCTGGGGAGGAGAAAATTTATTTGAGTGCTGATGGCATATGTAAATCTGATGCACGTGCAGGATTTAATGCCTCTGTATATTCATCTGACTATCTGCATAGCATTCGCTCTTCCGGACTTCCTAATCATGTGTTGAAGCTGAAGGTTGGTGTACCGGTAATGTTGCTTCGCAATATAGACCAATCTTCTGGTTTGTGTAATGGAACCAGATTGATGATCACGCGTTTGGGAACGAGAATAATAGAAGCACAGATCATTAGTGGTCGAAACATTGGGGAGAAAGTTGCCATTCCCCGGATGGTGCTCAGCCCTTTCGATTCAACACTTCCTTTCAAGTTTCAGCGTAGACAGTTTCCGATTATCCTTTCATTTGGGATGACTATAAATAAAAGTCAAGGTCAATCCCTATCGCATGTGGGGTTGTATCTTCCGAAGCCCGTATTCACTCATGGTCAACTGTATGTTGCCTTATCTAGAGTCACAAGCATTCAAGGGTTAAAGGTCTTACTTCTAGACAAATATGGGAAGAGTGTGACGGAAACAAAGAATGTTGTTTACAAAGAAGTTCTACAAAACATATGATCCTTCCTTACTTATATGGTAAGTGTTTATATAAAAGTGTTTATTTGATATTTTTCTTCCTTCTTGTGTGTGCATATATAGAATGTGCAGTATATATTACCATTTGAATACGCTTTGTGTTTGGCAGGACTTTCCGACTTCACTTGTGTGGGATATTGTTTTTGCAGTCATACTTAGTGCAGAATGGTCCATTTGGGTATCTCAAATGTCATTGTGATTTGTTACCGTAACACCATGTTTGTAACTTAACATATATACTATGGGACTTTTGTTTATATATATGTGCATTACGTGTTATGAGATATTGGGTGTAATAAACCCATCGTTCTGTACGTTGAATGATATAATTTTCATTTGTCCTCTTATCAATTATGAGACTTTTGTTTGTGATTGTAACTGTTATTGTATTATAACAGGGGTTGTAATTGTAAGCCGGACAACAATTCAAATCAAATGAAATATATTCATGATATGTTGGAATACTAAAGCGGTAAATGAATATACAAATACTGACCCGTACAAGGTACGGGAAAAGTACTAGTTACTTTCATTTCAAAATTAAAAAAAAAAACTATTTTTTAAACCGGATATTTAAGGAATATATACCCCGGATATTTTTATGGGGTAAAAGAGTTACATGTAACTATTCTTTCCGGGGTAAAAGAGTATATAGCCCGGATTTAAAAAAAAACGCCCGGGGTATATTCTTCACTTTAGGTAATACCCCAAGATAATATAGCCCGGATATTTTTTTTTTGGTCCGGGGTATATTTATTTTCATAAACAAAATTAAATGAAAACATGTCATTTATGACTTTATATCCCATAAAATTGAGATCCGGGGTAAAATATCACGGGCAAAAATCATGATTTTGTACTAGTGGGGTCTTATGAGGTTATCAGATAGTATGTTGTCTATTATCGGGATGCTTTCCTTTTCAAAATAATATTAATAATGTATGAAAAAAATGTATTATGGCGATTAGCTAGTCTGTTTACCGACGTTTTTCAATGTTGAATCATGGGGGTTAGTCTATTTACCGATATTTTAAAACAAACCATATAATAAAAAAATACTTTCACTCCGTGCTAAATAAATAAACGACGAAGTCATGGATCATGCAATGCAGTTGAGTTGAACCGGTATAAAAAACACGGCAAAGATACGGACCGAGTCGTATTGTTCGACTTTCTTATTGCTATTTATTTAAACGACGCCGTTCCTCTCCGATTCCTATCCCATGCCTCTAGCCAGCCATGGACATCAAACAGCTATTCAGCAACCAGAGTGGCGCGTCCCTCGCCTTGGCCCGTCACGTTTCGGTGAGCGCACTGGCCAAGAATGCTAACATGATTCTCTCTCCCCTTTCGATCAACGTGGTTGCGAGCCTGATCGCCGCCGGATCCAGCAGCCCAACCCTCCGTGAGCTGCTCTCTTACCTCAACTCAAACTCCATCGACGATCTCAATAAGCTTTCTTCCGAGATTGTCTCCGTTGTGCTCGCTGATGGCAGTCCTGCTGGTGGCCCCAGGCTCTCCTTGGGTAATGGCGTATGGATCCAGGAGACCCTTCATTTAAAGCCTTCCTTCCAATATGTCGTCGAAAGCGTCTACAACGCAGCGTCTTACTCTGTTGATTTTCTTACCAAAGTGAGTCTCCTCTTTTTCTCCCTATGTACGTTGTTGATTGCGATCGATGCGACATACTAATTAATGTCGACATACTAATTAATGTCCATATCACATCGGGTTTGAGTCTAATATATATTCATTTTATTGCCAATTAATTTTATGATGAAACTGTGAAACTTAGATAATTGGAGAAAACTTTCTTGTCTTTCATTGAATTTGAGAATACAATATATAGGGTTTACAGGATTAATGATAGGAAAGGATAAACATATACAAATCTATTTTAGAGAAAAGATATGCAAAGATATGTACTTGGACCCTAAGCTAACTCAATATCAAACATATCACAATACTCCCCCTCAAGTTGGAGCATGAAGATCAACGATGCCCAACTTGCGAAGGAGAAGCTGAAACTGTTGCTTGCCCAATGGTTTAGTGAACAGATCGGCCGGCTGCTGAGAGGTGCGAATGTACTAGGTAGCAATGACGCCGGCAATCAATAAATCCCTAATAAAGTGACAGTCGATTTCAATATGCTTAGTCCGTTCGTGAAACACAGGGTTGGCAGCGATGTGTAGAGCTGCCTGACTGTCACAATGTAATTCCATTGGCCTGGAGTGACGAATGCCAAGAGACCGAAGAAGGGATTTTAACCAAATAAGCTCAGAGCAAGCAGCAACCATGGAACGGTATTCGGCTTCTGCGGAAGAGCGAGAGACAGTGGGCTGCTTCTTAGACTTCCAAGAGACAGGCGATTGTCCTAAACTGATGAAATAGCCGGTCACAGACCGCCTGGTCAGCGGACATGAGGCCCAGTCAGAGTCACAAAAGGCCGTGAGACGGAGGTCACTAGAGGCTGATAAAAGAAGACCTTGATCCGGATGGCTCTTTAGATAGCGGAGGACCCGAAGTGCAGCGTGCCAATGGTCGAGTAATAGTGAGGTAGATAAGTCTACCTACAAGGCGACGATAGCGGTCTGCTTGATCAAGGGGAGCGTTGTCGGAGACAGCCATTTGCTGATGCTGCTCCATGGGGAAATCGCAGGGTTTAGAAGCCAGAAGACCAGATTCAGACAATATATCGAGAGTGTATTTGCGCTGAGATAGAAACAAGCCTGTTGGAGACCGAGCAATTTCAATCCCAAGAAAATATTTCAGAACCCCCAAGTCTTTCATGTGAAAACACGAGCCCAAGTACTCCTTGAACCGAGAGATGGCTGTAGAATCATTCCCGGAAATGATCATGTCATCAACATAAATAAGCACATGAAGAGAGATAGTAGGAGTTGACAGAGAGAACAACGAATAGTCGGCATGACTCTGTATGAAACCGTATGCGCAAAGAGCAGTAGCCAGCTTAAAAAACCAATTCCTAGGTGCCTGCCGTAGCCCATAGAGTGACTTTTGAAGACGGCAGACCTGACCTGAATAAGCAGTAGGGAGACCCAGAGGAGGCTTCATGAACACTTCCTCATCCAAGTCGCCATGGAGGAAGGCATTGTGGACGTCCATCTAATGGAGCTCCCAGCCTCGGATAGCGGCTACTGAAAGAAAAACTCTAACAGAAACCATTTTAGCGACAGGAGCAAACGTCTCATGAAAGTCGATACCATCCACTTGACGATTGCCAAGAACAACAAGTCGCGCCTTATAGTGCTCGATAGAGCCATCGGAGCGATACTTGATCTTGTAGACCCATTTGCACCCGATGGGTTTCTTTCCCGGAGGTAAGTGGGCGAGAACCCAAGTTTGATTGCGTTGCAGGGCTGCGAGCTCGTTATTCATAGCCTTCCGCCAATGAGAATGGCGGACGGCCTCAGAAAAAGTGGAGGGTTCATGCCCTGAAGTGATGGCAGACAAAAAACCAACGTGTGCAGAAGAGAAATGAGAGTTAGAGACAAAAGCAGCTATAGGATATCGGGTACCTGAGGACGGCGTGTCGGAGGCGGGGGAGGAGAGCGTAGGGGAGGGGTCTGTAGAGGCAGTGGCGGAGCAGACATAGTCCCTGAGTAGAACGGAAGGCTGCCGTTGCCGAGTACTCTGCCGAAGGGGCTGACTCCCCCTGTCATCGGAGGTAGAGGGAGCAGGCGAAGGTGTAGCAGGAATGGGATATGGCGCTGGAGTCGGAGGATCATCAAAGGCTGCCGGCGAGACTGTATCCACGGTTGGAGGGACATCAGCGGTGGACTGGGAAGCAACCGGAGTCGCGTATGGGAAATGTGTCTCAAAAAACACAACATCCCTACTGACAAATATATCGTGCGTTTCAAGATCAAACAGACGCCAACCCTGTTTGCCCTGTGGATAGCCAAGAAAGAGGCACTTCCGGCTACGAGGTCCAAACTTGTTCCGATCCCTTGGGAGCTATGAAGCAAAGCATAGACAACCAAATACTCGGAACCGAGTGTAATCTGCAGCGCGACCATGAAGCAACTGATATGGAGTGCGACCTTTCAATAACTTAGACGGAGTGCGATTGATCAAATAGCAAGCCGTCTGAACGCACTCACCCCAAAATTCTAGGGGCAGATGCGCTTGAAACCGAAGAGCACGAGCAACATTGAGGAGATGGCGGTGTTTGCGCTCAACACGGCCATTCTGTTGAGGGGTGTAGGCATACGTAGTTTCAAAATGAATTCCCTGTGATGCAAAATAAGGAATCAACGAATGAAACTCCATACCATTGTCTGCCCGAACTCGTTGAACCTGCTTCTTGAATTGAGTAGAGACCAAAGCACAAAAATTTCTCATATGAGCGGCAACCTCAGATTTGGTTTTCAAGAGGTAGACCCAAACGCCCCTTGAATGATCATCAACAACAGTCAGAAAATAAGAAGCGCCACACGAAGACGGGGTACTGTAAGGACCTCACACATCACAATGAATCAACTCAAATAAAATAGCTGCTGTATTTGAACTAATAAGAAAAGAGGCACGAGTCTGTTTGGCCTTAAAACAAACATCACAGGGAGTAGTTGTAGATGAAACTGAAGTAGTCTTAAGAATAGGTAACAAAGATAAAGTGGAGGCAGCAGGATGTCCTAATCGCTGATGCCAAATATCAGAAGAGCAGGCTGTAGTAACGGGACTTGCAATGGCCGGCAGGTGCAGACTCCGAAGCCAGTAGACCCCCCCACGCTGCTCACGCGCTCCAATCACTATCCTCGAACCATGGTCCTGTAATACAAAGAAGCGATCAGAGAGCAGGACCAAACAAGACAGATCCTTGGCTAGGCAGGCAAAAGAGAGCAAATTGACTGTAAGCCGGGGAACATATAGAACCCCCGAGATAGTAGTGTTTCCGAAAATCAGGGAGCCAGATTGGCTAGCGGTAGAAATAGAACTGTTAGGGAGCATAACACTGACGCTAGTAATAGGATTCAAGTCATGTAAAAGAGCGATCTCACCAGTCATGTGAAACGAAGCCCCTGTATCAAGAATCCAGGGAGTAGTCAGCTTACCGGACAACTTGTCAGAGGAGGAAGAAGGTTGTAAGGCGCCAAGTAACTGCAGCACCGAAGCCCACTGCTCATTCGAGAGGGCTGAGCCGAAGACCTGGCGATCCTGAGAAGTCGGCGGCGCACCCGGCACTGCAGCAGCAGCCATGTGTTGAACCGCATTCACAGTCCAAGGGGCATCACGACCGCGTCCTGCTCCTGCATCAGAGGGCGCACCTCGCCCACGGCCAGCGGAAGGAGAACCAGAGCCCCGTCCAGTCTTCTTCTCGAAGAACCAATCGGGGAAACCATTTAGCTTAAAACAAGAAGCCCGATCATGGCCTGACCGATTGCAGTGAGTGCACTACAGCAGCTTGCGATCAACAACATCAGTGGTGGGAGGAGCTGATGTCGCAGGCTTCGGGCGAGGAGAGGCGAACGCGAGAGCATCAGAGGAAGACTCTCGTTGCTTGGCAACCGACTGCAGACGTTCTTCTTGAACCACCAGGGAATAGACGCGATGAAGAACTGGCAGCGCATCCTTGGCCATAATGGTGGATCGAAGGGTCCCATAAATTTCATCATCCAACCCCATGAGGAATTGATGAATCCGTTCCTCATCCCGGGCTTTGATCAACTTTGCGGTAAGTGTACAAGTGCAGAGACCACATGTACAACTCTCCAAAGGGGCATAGGTATCCAACTCATACCATAATTTGGTGAGGGTGTTGTAGTAGGTAGCCGTCGATTTACCTTTCTGGCGACATGTAGCAATATCTGAACGGATCTGAAGAAGTCGGGGACCGTTCCCAACAAAAAATCGTTGCTTGAGATCGGTCCACAACTCCAGCACTGTTTCATAGTAGGTGATAGACGAACGCAGCGACGGATCCATAGACTGGACAAGCCAACCGACCAGCATCGAGTTGACGCTTAGCCAGTAATCCGCCTCAGGAGCAGCATCCGCGGGTTTGGTGATGGAGCCATCGATAAACCCAAGTTTGCGTTTAGCGTTGAAAGCGTTACGCATAGCAGTCACCCACTTCTGATAATTGTCCCCTTTCAGGACGATAGGGCATATGGTAAGGCCGGGATGATCCGATGGATGAAGATAGTAGGGAGAATTCATACGAGAGCCAGCGGCGGCAGCAGCGGCTTGGGCAGCAGCAGCGGCGGCAGCGTCATCGGCCATGGGAAAGAGTAGGGCGGGAGATTAGGGTAAAAAAAATTGTGTTTTTAGAGAATAGGCTCCGATACCATGTGAAACTTAGAGAGTTGGAGAAAACTTTCTTGTCTTTTATTGAATTTGAGAATACAATATATAGGGTTTACAGGATTAATGATAGGAAAGGATAAACATATACAAATCTATTTTAGAGAAAAGATATGCAAAGATATGTAATTGGACCCTAAGCTAACTCAATATCAAACATATCACAATAGAAACTTATTTATTAACCGTTTCCTAAATCAATTTCTTATTTAATTACGACGAGGAAGGCAGAAAAAATCATCTCCCAAGTGAACCTATGGGGTGAGAAGCAAACGAATGGCCTCATCAAGGCTATTCTTCCTCCTGGTTCAGTCGACGAAAGAACGCGGCTCATACTAGCCAATGCTATCTATTTCATGGGAGAATGGGAACAGAAGTTCGATCCATCAAGAACAAAAGATGACGATTTCCACCTCCTTGGTGGAAATTCAGTGAAGGCGCCTTTCATGACTAGCAAGTGGGAGCAGTTTATTGGAATCTTTGACGGCTTCAAAGTGCTCCGCCTTCCTTACAAACAAGGGGAAGACAAGCGGCACTTCTCAATGTACATTTATCTCCCGGATTCGAAACACGGACTACCTGACCTGCTGGATAGATTGGGCTCCCAGACTGGATTCATAGACCAACATTTGCCACATATGAAAGTTGAACTGAGGGAGTTAAGAATTCCCAAGTTCAAAACTTCATTCGAATTTGAAGCCTCTAGAGCTCTGCAAGAGTTGGGCGTCTCTTCTGCATTCACACCCGCCGGAGGACGTCTGACAGAGATGGTGGATGATCCTTTGGTTAGTGAAGACTTGTTTGTGACGGCGATCTTCCACAAGGCCTTCATTGAGGTGAATGAGGAGGGGTCTGAAGCTGCTGCAGTTTCAGGAATAGTAATGAAGTTATTATGCGTTCCATCGGTAGATTTCGTGGCTGACCATCCATTCATGTTCCTGATCCGGGAAGACACCACTGGCGTTGTGCTCTTCGTTGGTCATGTTTTAAATCCTCTTCAGAACTGATGGTGTATCCAAACCAGAGATTGAGGAGAGTGCTGACTGCTGAGCCAAATAAATATCATGAATTCTTATTACATATGTATTTACGGCACACATGCATGATATACGTGGATTCATATCCTAGAAAATAAAAGAAAATTGAGGTTTTTTTTTATCAAAGAATAAAAAATTGAGGTTGGGGCTGATGAATTCTTTCCATTAATTACTTTTACAAGTTATATTATTAGTATTTGTACACTAATTTTAATAAAATAAATTTATGTGTGTAACTTAATTAATTTTTTATAATATTTTTTAATCTAACTATTTATTGTTTTTTCCAAATTGGAACAAAAAAAAAGTATTTGCTTCAAACTAGCTAATTAAAGATGATAAATAATTTTTTATAATTTAAATAAATTTTGTATAAACATCCGTTTAACTAATAAATTATTTGCAATAACTATTAATTATATTTACTTAAAAATGATAATAAAATAAATTAATATATATTCTTTTAATTTTTATTTTTTAAATAATTGCCTTAGGGTTACTTTGACTTATGTATATGATATTATATGCTTGGTGAACTTTACATTTAGAAAATCTTTTACAATTTATTTAGAAATCATTAAATAAACCATCCAATCCATGAAATTGGATGCTTAATCTTTTATATATAGTATCTTACAATTAATATATCCAGTGTCACTACAAGAAAACTGTGTAAATTTCGACGCTTGTATTTCGACGCTTTATCTATGCATCGGTAATTTTCGACATTCCTAACCGTCAAAAATTCCCGACACACAAAAGCGTCGTTTGGACCTCTTTTTCGACAGGTGCAGGCGTCGAAAATGGTTTCGTATTTTAATAAAATACGGGAAGGCTGGAACCCAACCCTAGCAGACCTTCCCAAAGCCGGAGATTGGCGATTTTCTGGCTAACTCCTTTCTCCGCCCACGGCTTCTAGATCTCTCTCCTCTCGTTCTCTTCCAATCTCCACTCAGATCTCGTCATTGCTCTCCCAATTATCACTCGCCCTCTCCATTGATGAACCAAAGTCGCCATAGCTACTGGAAAATTCCATGGCGAACACTCATCGCCTCTTTGTCGCCGACGCCGTTGCCCACACACCGAGACGAAGCGAATCCCTCAGAATCAGCGCCTCCCTTTCCGGATGCGAGCCACGCAGTGCGCTTGTAGCCAGCCTCGAGGATAGCAACCGGCGCCGTTGATTGATGAGATCTGCAGATACCAGTGTCATTGACCGCCTTAAGCCTCTAACAGGAGCCGCCTCGAGGCCTACTTCATGTTGATCCAGTCGAGATTAGGTATATCCTTCGAGCTATGTCTTTATTTGGCTTGATTTTGATGAATTAGGGTTTTGATTTGTTGAATTATTGAAGTAGCTTTGAATCGTCATTCTTCGGCTTCGAGTGTAGATATTAGCGTAGTCAAGTGTAGACCTCCATCTTTCACCCTCTCTCTTCTCCAATTTTTTAGATCCAAACGAAGTCTAGTCCTCTTGTTTCCTGAATCCTTAATCGGATCTCAATTTTTTTTTGCCAGTGGAGTGTACTCCTCGATTTTTTTTAAAAAAAAATTATATATCAATTGGCTTAATTTAGATTGTAGATTAACTTGTTTGTTCAGTTTGCACTTTGAAGCTCCTTTGTGAAATTGCAAGCTCATATTCTTAAATTTTAACTTCTCAAGGTAGTCCTCTGCCCATTCCAGTTAAAAGATTGGATAAGCATTGGAATATTTGATTCATCAACTAATGTTGTTTAATTATGATTTTTACCTGGAAATGTCAGTTATTGAGCTTCTTGTCCGAGATTCCAAATGTCCGCTTAATAGTGGTACGTTATGCAAGGGTCTGCAATTGCCTAGCTTAAGGGTGAAATATCTCTTTTTTTCCCCTGAAATATTTACTCTGTTTTATTATACTGCATTTTTAATTAAAATGCAGGTTGTGGATGGTGTTGATGAAAAGTTACCTTCTCTTCCAAGAACATGTTGTATTTAGCTTATATTATTCTCAAAATTGTTGAACCAGGTAAATCGAATTCTTTCCTTTTTTGGGTCTGCAGGTAAATCAAATTCTAATATTAGTTGCTTTGATTTATTATCATAGTTGAGTGCTCACTTGTATGAGATTGGTAATATCACCTCTCTAAAATAAGACTAGTAAAACTTTTAAACCATGTAAAAGTATCACCTCTCACCGATAGTTAGTCACCTAGAAACTTTATTAGTAAATTTGTCATTAGATGAAACTCATTAAAAGAGCTTATTAGACCAAATAACCTCTAAAAATGATGCTTGGTACAAACTTCTATTAAGAATGTATGAAAAATTCTTAGCAGATAATTACACTTTTGTAACATGTTAATACCAATGAAGAATCCTTCAAGGCAATTTTTGGAACCCACTGACCAATCGAAATTCCGGATCTTAATCTCTGATAGCATACATGGGTTCAATTATTACCGTTCCTTCCTTTGTATTTGAAGATGTTGTCTTCTTTATTGCAGCATGGTACTACTTAAGGTATGGCCTTGGCTCTTGGTGAAACAAGTTGAAGATGCAGGAAGCAACAAAAAGGTTCATTCCTTCTATACTTTCATACCCTCGGTTTCTCTATCAGTAGAGACTTTGTGCAGATTGAGGGCCGTGTTTTGCCTACCCCTGAGGTGATAGACTCTAAGCTCCCTGGTCCTCATTCCTTCTAAGCTTGCTGCCTGAGAGGAAAAACTGTGACATTTATGGTAAATTGGTCATTGCTCTTTCCATTTGTTCCTTTATCTCTGTTGTTTATTAGTTGACTTGTTTTGTAGAAGTCCTATCAAGTTTAGTAGCTTTTCTCTTTTTTTTCATAGTAGTTCATTAGCTCATATCTGATTGAAATATGATTGTAGGGTAGTTCAGCTCAAATTATGTATTTTTTTTGTGTATATATATGTTGAAGTGTTCATGGTCTGAAAGACCTCCTTTTGATTTGTACTAGAGAAGCGTGTGAATTCCGACGGATTGGAGAGAAGAGGTTCGTTTTCTCAATTGTAGTTTGAGTCAGGTTTCTCCTCTTCTTCTGTCTTTGGATTTTTTTTGAGTTTGAATCACTTCTGGTGTCTCTTTCTATGATTTTAATCACTCAAGGAGCTTTTTTTTTCCCGAATCAGGTTGCTACCGAAAGTTCCTTTGAGTTCAAAGGTTCGAATCATCCCCATAAGTTGGAATCAGGTGATAACCTTACTAATTTTGTATCTTCTGTTTTACTGTATTTGAATATGAATTGCTAGCATATATTGCTACTGCTTGTTATCACTATAGGAGAAACCTTACATAGAAAATTTGTAAAATATGCAGAAAGGCCGAACATGATGAATACTTCCCCTTATCATTTTTTTTAATGATAGAAACCTAAAATGCATAATTCCCTAGAGCCACTTAACCTTGCTCTTTACAGTACTTAAATAGTAGTGCTTACCTTACCTTGATTTTTGGTTCTTATTTCAATTGGCTATTCTTAATTGTCAAAGATGATTATGCATACATTATTCCTTTTTGCTGACTATGTTATACAATGACTGAACTCACATGGAATAGCAAGGAAGAAAAGTAATGTTTAATAGTTATTCATTTTGCTTCTAAAAATCAAACTCTATTGCACACTTCTAAAGCATTACTACTATAATCCTATGTCCTAACCTTTAATAATTACTTTTTTGTCAATTTATAGTGCATAAATAAAATTGTTGGACTTCATGTCTCAACCCACGTCTTTAAGCATAAGTTGGATGCACAGAGAGAGGATAAGGGCTTGAGATTAATGTCTAGCTCATCCAATGCTTAACTTTACCTTTTGTTTGCCTTGTCTTGCCCTTCTATTATATCGAGGTTAAAGTGGGTGTTCCATTGTTTCTCTCTCTTATGCTATGTCGACTCTGAACCGTTCCTGTTTCCAGTATAAAACTATAACTGAAGTTATTGTTGTAGAGATAATGAACAAAATTAGTTGGGTTTAATGGTTGAAAGAAAGATGTTCATCGTTTGGAATTCCCTAAATAAGTGTAGTTTATTAGGTCCTGCAGTTTATTGGTCTCTTTTTACCTCAAACAATGTGATAAGATGGCCATGATTGAAGTTGCTTTCTTTTTTCTATCTTGTGTAATTGGGATGAGCTCATGTTATATAAACTTCCCTCACACTTCTTGTCCTTCTCATGTAAGCATGTGCCCCCTTTTTTGCTTAGAGGCCTCAGCTAGACAGAGGCGTACATCGGAGGAGTTTAGAAGGGGCTCATCGTCTCCCTGCAAGTGGGTTGCTAACAAGGTGCTTTAATTTTTTGGCTTCCATTGAATGTTTCAGTTCTTAAATGACATGAATCTATTTAGTTTATCTATATTCTTTTCACTTTTCTTTTTTAGTTTTATCTGTTCAACATTCTGTTTTTCCCTTTCCGACTTCGGATGTGGGAGCTTATAAATGGAACCCTGATAAACAGCTATTCTGGTCTATGTGCAACTGTGAAGACAATAACATGTGACACTCAAATCTTACATGTTTAAAAGCATGAAATGAAATTGTTGTTCGTATGTTGGTGCACGTTTGGTTGAATATAAAAATATTGGGAATTAATAAAACATGTTTGGTTGGAAACTAGAGAAAATAAGGAATTTTGATTTATTGGGTAAATTGAAGAAATGATAGTTGAAAAAAGGTGGAGGACAATCTCACCTAGTTCCCCATAAGTGATTATATTGTTTATACTTCATGTGTTTTGCATAAAGTTAAATTCCCTCAGAAAATATCTTTCTAGTTTTCTTGACAAAAAATAGTTTAAACAAACATAGATATGCAATATCCACGGAACTTCAATTGATCAGTGATGATTATTGAAAATATGCAGATGACAGTGTCAGCACTGTAGGCGTTCGTTCTTGGGTTGCGACTGGTAGAAGAGGTTCGATTGCCAAATGAGCTTCGTGCTAGCAGTAAAGCATCAAGAAATCCGACAGTGTGGCTTGATGTATATTATCAATATTTGTTATTTCAATTATTTGATGTCATGTATATTATTTTTAACTAGTCTTAATACCCGCGTGATACGCGGCATTTTAATAAATATTATTTTTATTAAATTATAAAGATTAAAAATAACTTGATTGAAAACTTTCTAGGAAATCAATATACAATCCATTAAAATATGTTAATGAAATAAATAACAACATTAATAAATTTAAATATAAAAATAAACAAAATTGTGTTGCAACTAATAAAATTGTATAAAACTTAATAAAATAAAATAAACTATCTTATTATATTATTATTTAATAATTCAAGTTTCGTCTATGACCCCACTAATAAACTTACATTAAAAAAAAATTAAAAGATGTGGATAACTATTTATATTATTATAAAATTTGATTTGAAAATACAAAAATATCATTCACTAATACAAATTAACTAATTAAATTTTAGAGTTGTCCATTGTTTGATTTAGTAGTAAAATATAGTCAAACTTTATCATATAAACATATAGCAAATTCGACCAGGGTTCGATATATAGGAATTCATATCTCTGTATTTGTATTATATATTGATATTGATTGATATTGATGATTATTATAAAAATATATGTATTAAATCGATAATAAGTATATCTTAAATCTTAGTTATATTGAATAAATACTTAGTTGTCATGATTTTATAAAATAATAACAATAGGTTATCATCAAATAATAGGTACAAATTGTACTATATTTATAAAGTGAATATTAAATTGTCAATTATCCTTGCGTGTTAGCCCATCATTAATTTGGATAAAAAAAAGTTTGTGCGACATATTTAACGACCTCATCACATAGAATCTCTTCCAGATTTCTAAAATAAATTTCGAAGATGAATAAATTTCATACATATTCCAAAATCCATGAAATTTTTTAAGCAATAAGGTTTATTGCCGATAGAAAATTATAATTCCAAAAACATATAAAATATAGAAAAATTGAATAAATATACTAATTAAACAATATACTCTCTCTATCTCCATTTTTAAACTTACTGTCAATTAAACAATTTTGAATATCTTTTGAATATTAAGATATATATTCAAAATTGATCCATTGGAAGTCGTACTGAATGAACATTAAGGAATATTCAAAACAATATTCCTTAATTTAAATAATTAAAATTCCGTCCAAGTTCGTATTAAGATAAAGAATCTCAATATATTGATTGTTTAAAATATTATTCAAGTATATTATCTCTATACTATCTTGAACTGTATAGTCATATTTATATTAAAATGATAGATTTTGAAAATAACTAAGATGTGAAGTTAAATATTTATATTAAAAATGATAGGTTTTGTAACCACTTAAGATATGATGTTGAATATTTATATTAAAAATTAAATTTAATCTTCAATTAAAATAGACACATAGGATGACACGTGTATAAATAGATGATATAATCGTCTGACGTGGCTTAAATATATTGGATCATCATTAATTGACGTGTCAAAGACCCGGGTCAGATTGCACCAGAGTACGACACGTAAGCGAATCGCACCAGAACCCGCCACATAGGATATTATATATTGATTCACTCGTGTAAGATTTTGATTCATTTGACTAATGATTTATTCGATTTGTGTTGATGTTTTTTTGTTAATTAAAGGATTTGAATTAATGTGTAATGAAAGGGGATGAAAGAAGAAAAATCCGTTTTTTATTTTTTTTTTTGAAAAATAAAATGCCAATTTCGACGCTTTAGGGTGTCGAAATTGGCATGTCATTTTCGACGCCCTATGATGTTGAGATTGACTTCGACAGAATTTTGCGTCGAAAATGGCACTTGCCATTCGTGACGCAAAAAATTTCGACACTTTTTAAAAGCGTCGAAAATAAAATTTGCGACGGTTTAAAGCGTCGAGATTGGTCATAAAAAGTGTCAAAATTGACACTGTTTTCCAGTAGTGTGTACTCAACCAAGTGGATTTATTTAATTTGGGAATTAATATATCCAGTGTACTCAACCAAGTGGATTTATTTAATTTGGGACACATCTCATGAATTCTAATCATTAATTAACAATGGTTAAAGATATAGATTTTTCATAAACAACGGGTAAAACTCAAAAATATATAACTAAAAAATATTCCATACATAATATAAATTTGAGAAAAATATTATCTAAAAATTAGGTAAAATATTACAAAAATATATCCATAGCTAGAAAGTTGAAGAATAAATTGAATAAATTTTTTTTTTAAAAAAAACTTTGATCGGTTAATTCTACTATAATTAGGAGAAAATGACATTTGTCATAGCCGACTTCTCCTTTATAATATATAAAATAATACATAATATATGCCAAAATATATATTGTAGATAAATTGCTTGAATATACTTCTTAAAAAGGGTAAATTTGATAATTACACCTTTGAAAAAAGCTAATTAGTTAATTACACTCTAAAGAAATTTATTTATATGGGTGACCCCTACCACCCAAGTAAAGCCTATGTCCAATGTTTGATTGTTAACTGGCCAACCACAATTCCACAAGTTGATACGAGTATGTATGTGTGTGTGTGTATATATATATATATATATATATATATATATATATATATATATATATATATATATATATATATATATTTTTGTTCGTCCTGATTGACTTAGACTAAGATTTTTTTTTTTAAAAAAAGTGCCAAATTTTCATAGGATGTTATTTTTTATGTGTAAAACATGTTAAAAAGTTTTAATTAATTGAGAAATTATTTATAAATTGAATCTTAGTATATACTATAAATTAATTAAAATGGAGAATTAATGCTCTCTCACAACAAGGGCAATCAATCCTAATCAACTCTAATCTGACGGTCAACCCATTATACACAATGCAAAGTTTTATGTTCCCTACCAAGATCCATAAAGAACTAGATCAATTAAATAGAATCTTTTTTTTGTAATAAAGATGTGATGCACAGACTACTCATCAACTCAGATAGACCCACGCAGAATTGAAAAAAAAGGTAGTGAATATATAAATTGCGGAGTAACATTATAAAAAAAATCTAAAATTCCTATATATATTGCGGATTTCAACGACGTTGATGTTCGTGTTTTGCTTAAAACTAAATCAAAATACTCAAAAACAAACCAAACAAAGAGAACACGCGATTTGTTAACGCAGTTCGGGCGAACCCTACTCTGCGGGATCTCAAGAGGGGAGATCCGGTCCCAGTTTCCACTAAGCTTTAGACAAATAAGGTTACAAGTTGGCTATGGTGGCTAAGCACACAAACAAGTAACAATGGAACCTCAAATACAAAAAGTCAAAAAGAGAAACGAATAGGAGAGAAGAAGAAACCCCCTAGATGGGCAACCAAGAAGCTTCCATGAAGCTTCTAAAGAAGATCTCCAAGCCACACCACCGGTGGCGCCACCTAGACCTCCTAAGCTTCCTCCTTTAGGGTTAGGGTTACACACAAGCCAAGCCCGATGAACAGGGATGGCAATGGGTCGGGTGATGGGTGGATGATCTACTCCCGTCACCCGACCCACCACCCAAAACCCTTCACCCTACCCGACCCATCACCCACCAAAATTTTCACCCGCCCCGTCCACCCATCACCCACCGGGTGATCGGGTGGATCGGGTGATAATTCGGGTGAAAGGTAAGACATTAAATTCATCCAAAAAAAATATTGAAAAACATACGATAAATACATCGACGAATAATCAAGTACCAAATATAGTCGAATTCGGTTAAATACGAGTAAACAACCACAACTTTCAACACTTCAAACTAGAAGTCTTTAAAAAAAAAAGAAATTACAACAATTACGAATAAAAAGAAGAGAAAACATAGTCTTCAACAACCAAAGCTTCAAACTAAAGGGGAAACGAGTAGTCTTCAAATCTTCTACAATAGCATCATCAAAAGGTAAGTAGTGTTCCTTCAATGGAAGGATCCTGAAAATATAAATATGAACAAGATAAATTAATATGCAAATGTATACTCGTATACTTATAATGAACAACAACAAACGCAACAATACATGTGTAAAAAAACAGCAACAAAAAACATCAATAAAGTGTAAAAAAGAAGCTAAACACAATAACAAGGTGGGAAAAACAGGAAAAGAAAAGCAGCAATAAGAACAACAAAAATACAACAATAAAAACAACTGAATAAACAACTAACTAATCTCAATGAATATTACATCAACTGAATAAATTACATCTACTAAATAAATCCAACCTATATACATTATCGCTTTGTATTTCAATTTCATTATTCAAATGAGACTATATTCATTATTCAAAGGAGTATAATATTCAGTATAACCTACTTTATCTCTTCTCTTCGTATTTCAAATTCATCGTAAATATTAATTAATCAAAGGAGACCATATTCAGAATTGGACAAGGGCTATGTATTTGGAGTACAAAATGATGATTGGATGAGTATGAATATTCATTATGCAATCAATTACTTACCCAATTACTTACCTAATTAGCAACCATCGATGAGTATATATCAACCATTGGAAAGTATTAGAAAATACAGGGATTACATGCATATAGGGATTACAGGCATACATCGATGAGTATATAGCAAGTAGCAAACATTTGAGGTTTCAACTTCTTGCGTCGACGAGAGAGAGAGAGAGAGAGAGAGACTCACGGGAGACGGTGGTGACGGGAGAGGTGGCGGTGATCGGAGAGGAAGATGCTACATAGGACTACCGAACGTCCGAACTCTTGAAGACAGGAGGCGCTCGCTCATACCTCAGACAGTCAAACGACGGTAGAGAGGAGGATTGAAGAGAACTTACTGGAAAGCATTTGATAGGGTTTGGGGTATATTAGTAATTTTACATATAATATATAATTATATAATATAAGTCGGGTGACGGGTCGGGTGATGGGTCGGGTGACGGGTGGAGAATGCATTCACGTACCCGAATCCGACCCGACCCATCACCCGTTCACCAATCACCCATTTAATATCCGCTTTATTTCGGATTTCCCCCCACTTTTTCGGGTCGGGTGAGACGGATATCCGTCGGGTGCGGGTGAAATTGCCATCACTACCGATGAACCCCTCTCTCTCTCTCTCTCTCTTCTTAGGGTTTACCTCATGAAGCTCAACGGTTTCCTGTATCACATAAGGAGATTATATACCCGAGCATAAGAGCTAGGGTTACAAGTGACGAGAGGGTTTCTCGACCAAATAAATTTATAGTCAAGACCCCGCTATAGGATAGTGGAGTCAGGTTCGTCATCAGTAGAGAAGTCAGCGGTTCTAGGTTTAGTGTGTTTCGGGGTTCAGGGGGAATGGTGGTCGATGTTGGGTAAGAGTTGGTCGATGTCGAGAGGTGGAGGGGGATTGGTGGTCGATGTTGGGTATCTGTGCAAAAACTTTAAAATAAAAAACGTAGAATAATAAAGGTGCAAACTTCCAAGGTTAGGGATTACCACAACAATAAACATATGTGTAGATTTATAACTCACATAAAGATGCATGTTTTATATCAAATAACTTTCGTTATTAACAAATAGGAATATAGAGGCTTTCGCATAAACCTTAAGTGTTACTACATTTTCTTAATTAGGATTAGTCAGCTTTCGCAAATAAACCCTAATTACTATCCAAATTCATAATAAGATCACTTTCGCTTCAATATCACAAATAAGGAATTTCCTCAACTCTCGCAAAGGATTAAGCACATAGGTAGATGATAATAAAGACATACAAATTCATGGATTTATAAATCAAACACACATATCTATGTTGGGATCACCCCAACCCTAGAAGAAGGAAATTAGAAACAAAACATAATAAAAGAAAATAACTTTGACATTAAAAATAAAACTTAAACTTACAAAACCTTCCAAACGTTCCTCCTCTCTCTCCTCTCTCCTACTTACTTGATATTGTGTCTAGAATTGAATTGGAATAAGATCCAGCCCCTAGGGCTTTATTTATAGGCTTCATTCCAAGCTAATCTAGGAAATAAACTCTATCTATATCTAAATCTATCTATCTAATACTTGAAGATTAAATTATGGAAATAAAGGAAATAAATCAACAAGGAAACTATATCTAAAGTAGATAAATCCCTTCCATCTTGATAGAACTTGATAAATCTCCTCTTGAGTAGATTGAATATCTCTTGCTTAATGTGGAAGAAAGACAGCTCAGCACTTGGACTCGGATCTGCTCGATTTCGGCTACTGGGTATCGGTCGATATCGACCAACATAGGTTGATATTGACCTCCTCTTCTCATCTTCACTTCAGACACTCGATATTGACCTCTGGGACGATTTTCGACCAGATTTTGACTCGATATCGACCAGTCTAGGTCAATATGTCGATATCGACCTGTGCCTTCCTCTTCTAGCTTCCCTGGGTCGATTTCTGGCCTCCAGGAGAATTTTCGACCAAAATTAGGTCGATATCGACCAAGGCTGGTCGAAACCGACCCCTTCTGTATTTTCCTGCATTCTGCTCTGTTCTTGAAACGCACTTTTTCGAGTCCTCGTTCATCGGATTGACGCATATGAGCATGCGTTGGAAAGATCTTTCCGAGAGCTACAACTCTCATTAAGACTTCAAAGCTTGATTTGGAATTATGAATGGAGAAAAGTGGGCTTTCCTCCATCTGCATCATCCTTAGCTTGATTTGTGTAGACCTCCATATATTGCAAATAAATATAAACTACACAAATTCTGTACTATTCTAACTCAAATGCATAAAATGCATGCAGAAATCGTTATAAAACATGGCAAAATAGACTCACATCAAAAAGTCTCCAACGGTCACAAGGAAGAGGGCTTACAAACCAAGATGGGCTGGGTTAGTCGAAAACAGAAAAGGCCCAACAAAGGTATAATCTACAAATGAGGTTAAATGACAAAGTGTTAAAACAATACACCCGTATAATATATGATATGATCACTATCTTAAGATCAAGGGATCCAAACCTTAGACATATAAAAATGTCTAAGGGGTCATTGCAACTTTAAGAATGTGTCATACATCACACATTTGGGTATATTATTTCATCACCTAGAATGATCACAAGTTCTATAGCCATAGTGACACATAAAAGTCGAACTTATTACAATATAAGATTAAACAATCACAACAGACGTAATATATATATATATATAATAAAAATATATAAATTTATAATATTTTCCATATTTTACAATTTTTCTGTAATTCCCAATCGATCTCGGCTTTGCAGATTGAAAGCCAAGAACAGGGTGAGCAATCGAAGATTGCAATAGAAACATAAACCAAACAATCAACACACGATTTTACATGGTTCGCCCGGAGGCTACGTCCACGGAGCCTCAGCCGGATCGGCTTGAGATCTCAATCCACTAATCAATAGCAATGTTTACAGAATAGGTTGCCCTAGATCTAAACTAAGGCAAATACAGATGGAAACATACAACACAAGACATTCATGCACAAGAGATGCAAGAACGAAGCAAGTAAAGGAAGAGGACACCCTAGATTTGAAGAACGGAGTCAGATCGTCACTGGATTTTACCAAAGAAGGGAATCTTAATTCGCTTGGACAGAATGCAAAGACCCTTCTTCTTCTTCCAAGGACCGAGATCTAGAGTCTCAAAGGAGATGCGCTCTAGATCAGACCGCCGTGAGCTTCGCCGGAGCAGGCTTGTGAGAAAACCCTAGCTTCTCTCTCCGTCGCCTCTCTCTTTCTTTTGGATTACCTGAAGAGCCGAAAGTAGATAGGAGGGCTCAGTGAATGAAACGCTGCATTGCATAATGAGGAGCGTCTTCAGAAGGTGAAGACCATCCACAAAGCTAGCGAGCTGGGCCCAGTAAAACAAAGCGAGCCAGAGTAATGGGCTTTAGGCCCAATACATAATGTATATTCGAATATATAACATATACTTATACATAGTAACAGATGTGAGTATAAGTTTTTCAACCTACACTTCTAACATATGTTATCATACATATATAAATATATATTATATTTACAAGTGTGTGTATCTTAATCTACCATTTAGTCTAACCTAGGCCCTCCAACATTCCTAAATCTTTATGCTTTAGATTAGTTAGACATTACATTTTCTTATACACACAGTATATAACTGGCGAGTCTAACTCTAACCTGACACACACACAGTTTTTAATACGAGGGCTTTTAGACAGTACCGGAGTATAAAATAAAGCCGCCCAATCTCTATCCCTGCTAACCCAAACCCCCATGAGTGTATGACCCAACCCAGATGCAGATAGTAGTAATACTACCAAACCACAAAGGGGAAAGTGAATTCCGGGTACCCATCGTACCTCCACTTCTTGGAATGTTGATTGGCTAGCAATTCCAGATTCTCGGTTTCTGGGATTTAACACACAACAACGACAGTCTGAATAACACAGAGGGAGAGAGGAAGAAGAAGAAGAAGAAAATGGGGAACGTCAATGGGAGAGAGGATGAGAGCGAAAGCTCCTCCTCGGCGCTGGATCAGGAGGCCACCGTCATCGATAATCCCATGAATCCGATTGCAATAGTCGGGTCCCAATCTCATCCTCTTCCTCCTCCTCCGAATCCTCTACCGGAGTTGATGGGTTTGTCTCCTCCTCACAGCCCTCGCGCCGTTCATTCCCCGCTCTTGTTCACCCCACAGGTTCTTCCCCAATTGCCCCCCTCTCTTAATTGTCTTCAAGATGAAACTCTAGGATCTGATGATGTGGAATTGGATTGATTTCTGCTTAATTTCATCATTGACATCTAATTTGGGAATTAACTTGAACGTATCCCAATTTCATGATGTATTTTGTTGTGAATTGTTGTGAAATTTGGATGCTTGAATATTGATTCGTTATTTGGATTTGGGGGTGCATGTAAGCAAGTGTTTTTGCATTTGGGGCTGAGACTCTTTCGGTCGGTTTAGGTATTTGAGCTTATTCAGATGCTCGTGTTTGCTCAATCTTACTTGTTGAGTTGTTGGTGAGTAAAAAAAATTGAGCTTTTAGGTTTCTTAACCACTCCTGTGCTTCAATTTGTTAAGTTCAAGAGAGTTTTTGAAGTGGTAAGATATGGATCCATTTAACCTCAATTCATGGGATGGCCATTTCACATCTATTTAGTTTCGTCTTATCCAGTTCCAGAACTCAGAGGCCGAGAATGATGCATTCCTGTTTCTATAAAGTCTTTCCGAGCATAGTTGATTGGTGAGAACATGTTTCAGCAAGTGTTCTGCTTATATAAATCAGGCTTGGTTGTATAATAGCACAGAGTAATAGCACACTGTGGCACAAAGATCTCTGCTATGTTCTTGCTAAAGTTGCTATAATGGTTCTGTAAGGATATCAGTTTGATTTCCACTATGATATGCCTTGTATAGGTCCCAGTTGTTCCCTTACAAAAACCCGATGAGATGCAAATTCCGAACCAGTCATGGATGCATGCTACTTTTGAGCACGAAGATGTAGTCTCCGAGCATGCTATTCCCACGATGATCACATGGACCTACAGTGGCAAGGATGTTGCTGTTGAGGGGTCGTGGGATGACTGGAAAGTGAGGTTTGTAGCCTCTTCTCTTATTTATCTAGTTATCTCCCCTTCTTGTTCTATGATTTGAAGTTCAAAAATCCATTTTTGTCTGTTTGGTGGTGTTAACTTTGTTTTAACGTAGCATGCCATGTTTTGGTTTATCAGAGAGCATTTGCAGAGTTCGGGAAAGGACTTCAGCATAGTGAAAATGCTCCCTTCAGGGGTTTACAGGTACAGGTTTATTGTTGATGGACAGTGGCGATATTCCCCCGAGCTTCCATGGGCCCAGGACGAGTCAGGCAATTATTACAACATTCTGGACTTACAGGTAAGATCGTTTAGCCTTGTTCGCCGAATGAAGCAATGAATTTGTGAATAATTCAGCATTGGAGATCCTAAACTAGTACTGTTCATAATTACTGTATGAAAAATAATAAATAAATAAATACTATATGAGTTTTTGCTATTTTTCTTTTCCAATTAGTGCGTAATGCTGTAGGCATTACTCACAAGATGCACTTGAAAGAAACTTTATAAAGGGAAAGAGCTAAAGGAAGAGTAAATGTACCACCTGAAGTGGGAACTTTCACTTTCAATGACTTATAGGTTCCATCCCTGTGCTGTTGCTTATCTTACAAGTTTGAAATTTTCCCAATGATGGAAATTAAAGTTGGTGAACTTTCCTTTGATGATGTGAACCGCTTCTATAGCGAAAGAACTTGCTGTATCTATGGAAGGCAGATTTAACATGTTAGAAAAAGACAGGAACTCCTCATTTAGCTGTTGAAATTGAAGTTGACGCACTTTTCCCTTTTCCAGTCCTTGTGAGCCTTTGCTGTAGTTAAAGAACTCCTTTGCTGTAGTTAAAGAACTCGGCATATTTGAAGTCTGATTTCAAAAGGCAAACTTTTCACACCCTGGTTTATTTGCTGAGGTGTTGTGCAGGACTACGTTCCGGATGATATAGAAAGCATATCCGGGTTTGAACCGCCTTTATCTCCAGAATCTAGCTACAACAACACACAACTAAACTCTGAGGATTTCGCAAAGGAGCCACCATTGGTTCCCCCGCACCTTCAGTTGACTCTTCTGAACGCACCCTCATCCTGTATGGAGATTCTGCCTCCTCTGTCGCGGCCACCACACGTTGTGCTCAACCATCTGTACATGCAGAAGGCGAAGAGCGGACCATCTGTTGTGGCATTGGGTTCCACTCACAGATTCTTGTCCAAGTATGTAACCGTCGTTCTCTACAAATCCTACAGAGACACTTGACAATAATGTAACATCTTAGTCTAGCTCTAATCACGGGATTACAAAGAGTGTTATATCACGAGGATGCTGATAGTCTGCCCAACTCTCCTGAGGCCTTACCTAGAAACTTTTGAAATATTACAGTCTCGTTACAGGTACATCCTCGGATATTCTCACTGTCGTCTATGTCTCTCACGATCCAAATGTTGGGCTTCAAGATACACTGCAGCCACTCGTAACGCACGATCTTGCCACTAGTGAATGTTACAGGGCATACCCATAACAAACACATTGTAGTGTCCTTGCCTTTTCTTTTAGAGAGGCAGACCGTTGTGGATGAGAAACTAATAGGGTTATGTGCATGATTTGGGATGCTGCTTTAACCCTTTTTGAACCCCACAGCCACAGACTCTGGCTGTGGACTTCTTCATTGATAATGGGAGCTTTGCTTAAACTGATTGTGGCTTACAGATTAGTAACGCCTAATTCTAGGATTTGCGGGAGGCAGGCCCATTAGTTCGAAAATTGGGCCTAGTGGACTCGGCCCAAATGACCCATTTATCCCATTGTGAATTAGACGTGCGAAAAACGAACTGTAAAAAACAGGGATTAAGCATAAACCAATTGCATTTTTGGTATGTGTATTTTTGGGGTCCATTTGTTTTTAGTAAGACAACTTTAAAACTAGGGATGAAATTCAACCCGCGGAGACCCGATCTATCCATTAATCCACCCCGAATATGTGGATGAAAACCCGAATAAATGGATAAATAAGTAGATGATGGGGGTGCCCAATCCACCATCCGATCCATCACCCGATTCTCCCACCCGGTCCACTATGAACTTTTATCATATCTTTTACGCAACATATATATTATATATTTAACTTTATTTGATAGTTTGAGTTTTTATTTTTTGTGTATGTTATGAATGATGAGTATTTTAAATTTAATATATTATAAAATTTTATTTTTTCATTAAGTTTTATTTACATTTTGAAAATTATGGTGGACATTTACGTGAAATTTCTCACCCATATATTAATTTCACCCGATCCATTCAATAACCCGCGGAATATAGATGGATCGGATATGGATGCAAGAGTTAGCAGATAATGGATGGATCAGGTGATGGAATGGGTACATCCACCCAAAACTAGATCCATTTCCATCACACACACACACAAAATAACTCAATGGAATTGTTTCATAAACCAACTAAATATGTAAGAAAGGTGCAACACATCTAAAGACCCTCTAATCAACTTGATATTCTTTATCAAACATTGCGCCCTACAAAGCCTCGGTAGATGCATCCTCGAATATCATCATATCTGTATCTATATAATAGTTTAAATAACAACATTTATGATGAGATTATACCTCCTTTAAAATAGGATATTTTACGAATAAAAAAGTTTCAATCCAATAAATCCATGATCTTCACAGTTTCCATATGTTTTTTTTACCATTCATTTTTTTTTGTGGGTTTTTTTTACCGTTCATAATAATGTATAATCTTTGTGGCTTTTATAATCCATAAGTTTTAATCCAACTAGTCTATAGCTCGTGCGCTACGCACGAGATTTTTAACATAGTAATGATGTATAAAACATAGTACTCGACTGAACCTTACCTTCGACTAATATGATACAAGAAGGAGCGACACATAAATTACTTTAACATGGTTTCATAAAGTAAAATAAGTCAACCACAATGCACGCAAATAATAATCAACTGAGCCATAACATCTGCATGCGTATGTCCTCAACACAAGTTTCTACAAACTATACGTTGTGAAAAACCTCTTTATATACTACCTTAGTAGTAGAGGTTAAAAGGTTAGAATCTTGATCACATATTACAATCTTCAAATTTCTCCTAGACGTCACCCGAGAGACCGCAACATATAACTTGCCGTGACTGAACACCGGCTGAGGCAAATATAAACCAACCTGTAATCCTTCCCCTAATTGTCCAAATTTTGTTTGTGGATCCATCTAAGGTGTTGATGGTATCTACGGGTGGTGTCATTTGAAACCTGTAGCGTGTAACCAAATAACAAAGTCAAATTAACAACACAAACATCGAAATGTTTTCACTCGAATCATATCATGTTTGCTAAAAAAAACTAAGTAAATGTACATGCACGCTCTGGGATGGATGTTCGGAAATCGATTGAGCATCAACTGAAAAATATAAGTTCAAGAAGTCACACAATTGAACAATGATTCCAAAAAAAAGAGGTAGAAGGATACCTTCAACAGATGTAGAAATGACTAGGAAAAATAGAATACCTTGTTTGTGGTTTTTGTTCCTCGGATTGGAAGCCTTGTTATGAGCTTAGTAGGCGAGTGGGGGGAGTGGGGGGAGTGGGATAACTAAGTAACTTCCATACTAATAAAGAAAAATGAAAGTAACTTCCAGGTTTTATGTGTGCATAAGAAAAAGTGGGGGAGTGGGATAACTAAGTAACTTCCATACTGATAAAAAAACTAAGATAACTTCCATAGCTATACTAAAAAGGAACGTGGGTAGTGGGAAATAACTACCAAATTAGTGGGAAGTACATGAACGTGGGTAAATCCTCTAGTAAGATAAATAACTTCCATACTTAATAAATCCTCTAGCAGGATAAATAACTACCAAATTCAATTAGTGAGAAGTACATGAAGTTAGTGGGAAAAATTCTATTTACGGTTAAATTGCTAATATTGCTAATATATATGAAAAGGTTAAAAAGAAAGGAAAAAAACCTTATGAACGTGGGTAAATACTTGTTTTTGAGAGGTAAACGTGGGTAGATACTAGATATGCTTTACTAACAAATTAAGTCCCTATATCTTTCAAATTAATTTTAAATTCCAACTTAAAATTATTTTGAAATGTGGGATGATGTTTTTATTTTGATTTCACACCTGTAGAATTTTCCACCACCCGTGATGTGTGCTGTTGAAAACACAACCGACCATGAATATGGTATCAAGTTCACAAATACATAGGGTACCTAATTTGCATCAAACAAAAGATAGAGAAATATTGGAATCAAGTAATATACTGGGAATAATGTATTATATTCTAGTATTCTATGAACAAAAGTGCAAGTGAAGTACATGAAGTTATTCCAAAGAAAAATCACTTGAAATCACACATTCATAACCAGAATTCACGAAAATCCCAATTTCAAATAAAAACCCCAAATCGATTTTTAGGGTTAGGGTTCTCACCAAAAAATCACAGAGGAGGGGGAAAGGGAGCCATGGTGCATCAAGAGCTATCTCTCCCTCACTTGGTATCTGGTGGCCACCATGGATGACGACGACAAGAGGGAGCGGTGCTGTGAAGCCGGAGGCGGCCTGATGCTCAGGAGAGACGATGGAGAGAAAGGAGAGAAAGAGGAGGGGGGAAGGGAGCCATGGTGCATCAAGAGCAATCTCTCCCTCACTTGGTATCTGGTGGCCACCATGGATGACGACGGCAAGAGGAGCGGTGCTGTGAAGCCGGAGGCAACTTGATGCCCAGGAGAGACGATGGAGAGAAAGGAGAGAAAGAAGTTTACGTGGGAGAGAGAACGGGAGAAAGAAAGAGGAAGAGAAGGGCAAAAACGGAAAGAAGGAAAAATTGGAGAATGCTCCACGTGGATAGCCTCATTGCTCTCCAAAGTACTCAGCTTTAAGATATAGGCGGATCTTACGTGATGCAGATCAGATTGTTATTCTAACCCACTTTCTCTAAACAGAGAATATAGCAATACATGCCCCAGTCGAGGTTGCCTAGTGGTAAGGAGCAAGGGGAGGAGTAAGGAGGTCCCGGGTTCGATCCCTGCTTTCACTTCTTTCTTTGGGTGAAAATCCAAGGTTTACCTTGCTCCCTACTACTGGGTCGAGCCGGTCGACGTAAGCCGGTTTACCTAGTACGTGGCTCTTGCCGACTGGGTCACGTGCTCGGGATTTGCCACCTTCGGTGAGTTCCTCGTCATCAAGAAAAAAAGAATATAGCAATACATTCAGATTTCATAATTGGACACCATCATACAAAATGATGTCATTATAATTAGTCGATCGACTAAACTCGACATCTTTCAATTCTCAATAATAATAATAATACTAATAATATACTGTAGTTACGATCGAGGAGCAAATTAGGTAGAAAGTTCCAAAAGGAGAGCAACCCTCATCTGTTACTAATATGGTGCGTTTGCTACAACCACCCGATTCCCTTTTGTCGCGCCTCCCTTATTATTCATTTTCTTCATCATTCATTCTTTACTCTTTTGTATCTTACACTAATAATTATTGTCTTTCTAACAACTTTCATTAATTTTCAAAGAAAATAGTGAATCAGATATTAAAACATTTACTTGTATACTTAACACTATACATACGACTAAAATATTATCGAATGTACGGTTGCTTTTTAAGTCGATAAGCTTTTTATGTAAAATCAGTTGATGTTTATAAGTTATTTTCAGTAGAAATTTTCAACTCATCGACTTAAAAAAAATCAATAGTATGACCATACACTTCAGAAAAGAAAAAATAACGAAACGAGGATAAAACAAATTGAGTAATTAACAACAGAGACAGAGTGCATTACTTTGAGAAAAATCTTCCATAATACAAAAACTTTCAGAAAAAAATAAAAGAGGCAAGTCCAGACTCCAGAGTCCACAGCACAGCAGGTAGCAGCCATGAATCATGTTGGATGAACCCTCCAACGAAGCTACCTCTGGACACGTGTACGGCTGTCCACCTCTGTTTTGTTCCGTTTCCTTCTCATTCCCGCGTTTCATTATTTACCTCTTTTTCGTATTTACCTTTTCTATTTACCGTGCCCGTCGGATCCATCGCATTAGAAAAAATTTGCAAAACAGACATTTTATTTGGACGAATTTGTAAAATGGCTACAGTTTTGGACAATTTAGCAAGATGTCCAATATATATATACTAATTTTCAATTTTTTTTTTATGTTTTTTTCCTGAGCGTTGCCCCCAATCCAATCTCTCTCTCCGCCAGATCTCGGAGCATCGCCGGATCTCCTCCAGATCTCGGATTTCTCGTCTCCTCGAAGCGAGCGAGAGTGCTCGAGAGCGCTGGAGATCTCGGATCTCAAATTGCTCGAGAGCGCCGGAGAGGCGCGAGCGCCGGCTAGCGAGAGTGCTCGAGACGGAGATCGAGAGCGCCGGAGATCGAGAACGTCGGCTAGCGAGGGCAGAGCAACAACAGATCGGGGCAGCGCACAAGGTAAGATCTGTGCAAATTCTCGTTTGTATAAGCAATCATTTTCGTTTTGTTGTTTGGTTGCTTGCGATTGTCTGCGTTTTATCTGGATCTGGTTTTTCTTCGCCAATCTAGTGTATTCCTGCCCTATTTTTGTTAGATATGTGCTTCGTTATTGCGATTGTGGGATTCGCTTTTGTTGTTTGCTTGATCTACGAGAATGGATGTGTTTGATATTTGCACATCATCGCCAAGAGCGGGCTCCTGTGGTGTCCCATGTGGAACAAAATGGTATATCATCGGTGGGGGAAGCCGCAAAAAACGTATGTGCCACTTCATTTCTTATATTGCTTCCTACAACAAACTAGTTGTGGATTATAGTTATCATATATTGCTTTCTTCATTTCCTATAATTAAACGTTTTTGTGAGAAACATCAGATCGATTCAGGTGGATTTTCACATAGGCTTCTGTTTTTATATGTTCATTCAGACCAAGGCCTTCAATGTATCAAAAAATGAAACTACCTTGAGCTACCGAAATATGTTTAGTATGTGTTTATATATATGTTCCATTTTGAGCAACTGTGTTTTGCTCATTGTCAATCCAGGCCATGCTGAAACTCTCGTATTCGATGTTTTGAAGCACGAGTGGTCAGTTGCCTTCACTTCACCTCCGTACTCTATTAGTATGAATAAAGTGAGCTACCTTCCTAGCCATCTTTGTCTCTGCCACAGATTATTTTATTACTCTTCTGAAATCATTTGCCACACATATATAGGGATTTAGCTTGGTATTGGTGCAACACAAGGAAAGGGACTTTCTTATTGCATTCAGAGGGTGTAGAAAGGATCCATCTAATCAGGTTTATAAAGATTGTTGTTCTCACTACTCATTGTATTTATGGGGATAACAGAGGTTATTCTAAACCAAATTTGCTTTTCTCTTATGCAGGTTAAAGTACTAGTTTTGGAAAAAAAAAAATGAGCATTTGTCTGCAAGGCGAGCTCCAGTGAACAAAGCTGCATGAAAGCCGCCACATGGCCTCACCTCATCGACAACCTTGGATGCAACCATGCTCAAAGTCTTGGATTTTCTACTGATGGATTTGCAACAACACTTACCATGAGAAAGCTTCACTTAATATGGGTTACAACTCGAATGCATATTGAGATCTATAAATATCCTGCTTGGTATGATTCTTAACAAGTATATGTTATACTTATTCTTGCTTTGACTTTGGTTGGTTACTAACTATGTCGAGTCGCCTATTTGGAGCAGGAGTGATGTTATTGAGATGGAGACATGGTGTCAGGCTGAAGGGAGAATTGGAACTAGACGTGATTTCATTATGAAGGACTATGCAACTGGAGAAGTTGTTGGGAGAGCTACCAGGTGTGTTTTAAGCTTCCACACTTATCGTAGACTTTTTAGCTTATTAGGTAGGCTATTAGCTAATGTGTCTTCTCTAAAATTTGACCCCTGT
This sequence comes from Persicaria tinctoria, assembly GCA_037127255.1. Taxonomy (NCBI): domain Eukaryota; kingdom Viridiplantae; phylum Streptophyta; class Magnoliopsida; order Caryophyllales; family Polygonaceae; genus Persicaria; species Persicaria tinctoria. The sequence continues at coordinate 42,252,670 of JBANSL010000018.1, forward strand.
ATTAACTTAGCTAACAAGCTTCAATTCAATGCATTATAAAAGATGGTCTCCTGCAAGTGATTTGCAATGTTGTCTTGTTACACGAGGCTTTGGTTTCCAATTAACTTCTTGAGAACTGACATTTCAAATTTAAGCAATTACTGTTGCTTGTGTAGTTTGTCCCATACTTGTACTTGTGGTCTGTCCTTAAGTCCTTAGTTTCCAATCATGGAGTTTCTGGAAAGTATATTATTGTGCACATTTGAGAAAACACTCTTCCTGCTAAATAATCTCCTTTTTATTGTTGTTGCTCTGTATACCAGTTTATGGCTCTGAGAATGTGCCTGATTGTATTAAGTTGTACCAGATTTTTAGGCTCTTCCGCCTTTGGTTAGGATGGGTTGATAATTTGATATGCATTCCAAGAAACTCCATGATTATTGTTGGAAACATGCTTCTTGAAATCAAACATTAGCTTTCCTAATGCAATGAATATGAGTAATGACCTCATATGTCTGTTCCATTTCAGCAAATGGGTGATGATGAACCAAGATACAAGATGACTTGAAAGAGTCAGCCCTGAAATCCAGGAGGAGTATCTATTTTTCTGTCCAAGAAAACCTAGGTTGGTCCTCCATGGCTGAGTTTTCTTACTTTTGTTCTCTCGTTTCGAAGAAACTGCACAATAATTTTATAATATACTCTATTTGATTCTTATACTTCTTACCATTACAAGGAAAAGATCAGATAAATGTAAATTACGCAACAAATCAAGATCTGTCCGTCCAAAGTCGGATTTGTACTCTTTTGGGATCATACTTCTGCAGCTCTTGACTATTTTTGATTTTTGATTTTTGTTGATTCTCTATTCGTAGTCGGATTTGGATTTTAGATTTCTGTTGCTCTTGTTTTTGTTTGTTGTTTGGCTGAATTGACTGATTCTGTTTTCATTCACCAGATTGATTTTACAGTGCTGAGAAAATGGATGGGGATATGGATGGGCGGTGCTTTCCTTCCCATGTTAGTGGAACTTATGCTGATTATTAAGATGATTTATGTTGCGCATGTTAGTTGAACTTATGCTGATGAAAGGATGCTTACTTGCTTGGATCACTTGGTAGATACTTATGCTGAACTTTAACCATTTACCATGTTAGTGGATCACAGGTATTGTGCTTGACTTTGGTGATGGTGTGAGTCACACTGTCCCCATCTACGAGGTTATGCTCTGCCCCATGCTATCCTTCGTCCGGACCTTGCTGGGCGTGATCTTACCGATTCCCTCATGAAGATCCTTACTGAAAGAGGGTATATGTTCACCACTGCTGAACGGGAAATTGTCCGTGACATTAAGGAAAAGCTTGCATATGTTGCTCTTGACTGTGAGCAAGAGCTGCAAACTGCCAAGAGCAGCTCCGCAATTGAGAAGAACTATGAGCTTCTTGATAGGCAAGTAATTAATGTTTTACATTCCCTGTCTTTGTTAGCTCCTCTTTACCAAATTTTCACGTGGATCTCATTTTTATATCCTATTGCTGCAGAGATTCAAGGGTTAATTTGATAAATCATTAGATGATTCAACCTCTTATTTTTACTTCGTATTAGTTTGGACTTGTTAGATTTTCCAGGAATAGAATTGAATCTTAGTTCAATTGGAAAGCATGAAAGAAAGCATTTGCTATTCTATTTTTGTTGTGTGAATTATGATACTAGTTCCGTCATGCTAAGTGTAGTCTTTTGAAATTACTATGAATGGTTCTGAGGTATCTGTACCGTTTTCTTTTTGGTGTTATGAACTCCATTTTGTTAAATCAACTACTGTGTTAACATTATATATTGTGCTCAGTGGGCAAGTTATTACCATTGGTGCTGAGAGGTTCAGAGGCCCTGAGGTTCTCTTCCAGTCCTCTATGATCGGAATGGAAGCTGCAGGAATTCACGAGACTACCTACAACTCCATCATGAAGTGTTATGTAGATATCAGGAAGGATTTGTATGGAAACATTGTGCTCAGTGGTGGTTCAACCATGTTCCCTGGTATCGCAGATAGGATAAGCAAGGAAATCACAGCCCTTGCCCCAAGCAACATGAAGATCAAGGTCGTTTCTCCTCCTGAGCGAAAGTACAGTGTTTGGATTGGAGGATCCATCCTTGCATCTCTTAGCACCTTCCAGCAGGTAACTATTTATCTTCAACCTTTTGATTCTTTAGTTCAGTTTCGAAACATATTATATATTGGGAAGTTCAATATGATGTTCCTATGCTTACCATGATACAATTTTTAACATCTAACATTACATTTGTGAATCCTTTTTATTAGATGTGGATATCCAAGGTGAGTACGACGAATCTGGTCCAGCCATCGTCCACATGAAGTGCTTCTAAGCAGCCCTGCCTCTTCGCGTTGTGTCAAGCAGCACGCTGACTCTGTTGAGCTGACGAGCAAGGGTCTATCTAAGAGCAAGGGTATGTGAAGAGGGGTCCATCTTTGGTATTTCGAGTGTCATGTTTTTTTTTTCACATTTGGTACTCTCTATAAACATGTTTAGGGTCGTATTTTAATGGGTAAGCCAGCAGTGATGAGCCCTAGTGACAAAAAAAGGGGGAGAGGTGGCCTCTTGAAGGTCACCTTTTTGCCCCTTTTGTTTTTCTTGGTTCAGCAAAGTCTTTGTAGGGACGAGTCAAAGAGTGGTTTGTGATTGCTTTTCCTTTTTAATTTCACTACTCATATTTGAAGGTTCTTTATTTTCTCATCCTTCTTTATTTTGCTAGAAACATATGTTAATATTTATTATTGTATGGGAGTTGAGGAATTTTATATTATTCTTCAGTTTTTGAGTCCTCCCTTAACCATTTTCACTATCATCTCTTCAATTCGTAATGCTACATTTATGTGCTCAATTTTGAGTGTCTATTTGGAAGGACACCATTCATTGATCAACTCTTGCAAGTTGCAATGACGGAGACGTGCATGTTGAAGTCAATCACAACATGTGAATAACTAGAGAAGACCGAGCAAATATGGCTTGGCAAGATCATGAATTCGATCCAAGGTCGTGTATTTATGATCGACAAGTAATCACTTTATCCCTTAGTAGATCTACTCGTGCGAAGTGCATAACAACCGATTTTGTGGTTTTGCCCGAAATTTAACTTGCCCATTGAATGAATTTAGTGAAATTGTGGTTCGCAGAGACAATATACACTGAAAATTAGTGTTAAAATGGATGTTTTTAGACAATGTTGGATTGAACATTATTGAATATAGAAGTTATCAAATCGCTCGATGACTGTCAAATGATTGGGTCGGGCCATTGAATCGGGCCTAACATAAAACATTTTTAAAAAAAATTGAAGAGTTTTACACAATAGATTATTGTATTTGCGCCCGAAGAGCAAATATAATAAAGTTTACATTTTTAGTAATAGTGCTGACATCGTTTTTATACGTATTTTTTAGTGCTGACATCGTTTTGATGCATATTTTTATGTACGAAAATTTTCTCATATTATAATTGCACAACATAAACTTAAATTTGCACACCAAAAAGTATTGAAATGAAAAAAAAAACGGAAAAAAATATTATATTTGCACAACAAAAAGTTATATTTGCACAACTTATGGTTAAATTTGCATAGCGTACTCTTATATTTGCACGACAAAATGTTTAAAAAAAAAAACTAGACTTGGGTCATATTTGCACAACTTACGGTTATATTTGTTCAACGTACTCTTATATTTGCACGACAAAATGTAAAAAAAAAACTAGACTTGGGTCATATTTGCACAACTTACAATTATATTTGCACATCGTACTCTTATGTTTGCACGACAAAATGTTAAAAAAATAAAAAACAAATTAAAAAAAACTAGACTTGGGTCATATTTGCACAACTTACGATTATATTTGCACATCGTACTCTTATATTTACACGACAAAATGTAAAAAAAAAAAAAGACTTGGGTCATATTTGCACAACTTACGGTTATATTTGCACAACGTACTCTTATATTTGCACAACATACTCTTATATTTGCACGACAAAATGTTTAAAAAATAATAATAAATAAATAAATAAAAACTAAACTTGGATCATATTTGCACAATTTACGGTTATATTTGCACATCATACTCTTATATTTGCATGACGAAATGTAAAAAATAAAAAAAAAAATAGACTTGCTCAAAATGATCTTATTTTTTCTCAATATTATTTTATACTTGCTCAATAGATTATTGCACAACGTACTCTTATTTTTGCTCATCAATAAACTATAATTGCACAGCATGGGGGAGTGGTGGAAATTTGCTTAACATGATCTTATTTTTGCTCAGCAATAGATTATATTTGCACAACAATTGAGACTTGTGAAATTGTGCTCAAAATGATCTTATTTTTTATCAATATTATTTTATACTTGCTCAATAGATTATTGCACAACATGATTTTATTTTTGCTCATCAATCGACTATGATTGCACAACATGGGGGATTGGTGGAAATTTGCTCAACATGATCTTATTTGTGTTCAACAATAGATTATATTTGCACAACAATTGAGACTTGTGAAATTGTGCTCCACATGATCTTATTTTTTCTCAATATTATTTTATAGTTGCTTAATAAATTATTGCACAACATGGTCTTATTTTTGCTCATCAATAGACTATGATTGCACAACATGGGGATTGGTGGAATTTGCTCAACATGATCTTATTTTTGCTCAACAATAGATTATATTTGCACAATAATTGAGACTTGTGAATTGCACAACATGGCGGATTGGTGAAATTTTGCTCAACATCATCTTATTTTTGTCCAACAATAGATTATTTTTGCACAACAATCGAGACTTGTGAAATTGTGCTCAACATGATTTTATTTTCTCTCAATTTAATTTCATACTTTCTTAATAAATTATTGCACAATATCATCTTATTTTTGCTCAACAATATGTTATTTTTGCACAACAATCGAGACTTGTGAATTGTTCTCAACATGATTTTATTTTCTCTCAATATAATTTCATACTTTCTCAATAAATTATTGCACAACATGCTCTTATTTTTGCTCATCAATACTTTATTTTTGCACAACATTTGAGACTTGTGAAATTGTGTCTCAACATGATCTTACTTTTTGTAAATATAATTTTATACTTTTTTAATAGATTATTGAACAACATGATCTTATTTTTCCTCATAAATAGACAATAATTGCACAACATGGGGGATTGGTGAAATTTTGCTCAACGTCATCTTATTTTTGCTTAACTATAGGTTATTTTTGCACAACAATTGAGACTTGTGAATTTGTTCTCAACATGATCTTATTTTCTCTCAATATAATTTCATACTTTTTCAATAAATTACTGCACAACATGCTCCTATTTTTGCTCATCAATACGTTATTTTTGGCACAACTAGTGCTGAAAATTAGTGTTGACACTGATATTAGTTACAATTAGTGCTGACACTAATATTAGTTACAATGGAGTCATCTTCCTAAGTAATAACTTTGTAGTTCGGTATATATTTTTTCCGTGTCAGCACTTTTTTTCCTTCATGTCAGCACATTTTTTAGAGTTGCACAACCGTATTTTAGAGTTGCACAACTTTAGTTCAGAGTTGCACAACTTTAGTTTAGATTTGCACAACTTTAGTTTAGATTTGCACAACTTTAGTTTAGATTTGCACAACTGTATTTTAGATTTGCACAACTATATTTTTTTTGTGTCAGCACCTCCAAGAAACACTTTTCATTCTATTTGTCTCCAATTCAAGTTACTTTTCATTCTATTTGTCTCCAATTCAAGTGGATCAGTGCTTCAACCAAAGTTTACACAACCAACAACACGATAGCCTATACGGGATTTGAACCCGTATCTTTGTGTTTGTACACAACGCTCTATTGATTTGAGCTAATAGGCTTCACAAAATAATAAAATAAGATGGGTGGAGATTAAGCACTAATATAATAATAATAATAATAATAATAATAATAATAAACCCAAAGAACCATGAGCTAATAATGCTGACAACGTTAGTAGGAGGGTAAGCAACAATGTTTTTCCCTATTAGTTATTAGTAAGCACTAATATATAATAATAATAATAATAATAATAATAAACCCAAAGAATCTAATTATTTATCACCAATTGATTCGGTTGCCTGTGGTTGAAATCCATCAGCTTCAAGTTTTCTAGAAATGTACACCAAAAGATAAATTTCCATCTTGCTAATTAATACTACTAGTACGTAGTACCAAATTAACATTCACGTGCCCAATAGAATATGCCCCACAAAATATCAAATGAAGGGAAGCAAATACACATCTAATCAGCAACTACTTCAACCAGCTCTAGCTCGTGAAAATGCCATTGTCTTGCACTGTCAGATGGAAGCGTTAAAACCATCAAAGCATAGCACTTGGTTGGTAGTTCTGGCCAGTGATATATCTGGAAGTTGGAAAGATGAATAAGAGGAACACGCACAGAAACCACCCCCCTGGCATGTATTTCACAGTCACAGGTCTGATTCTAGCCACTGGACAATTACAAGATATCTTCACAACATGGAACAAAATCACATAACATATATACAGATAATGTAAAGTATACAATGAAGTAAACCCTATCTTTCTCTAGTACTACAAACTCAAAGAACAGAGAAGCATATTTGCATGTCCATGAGATAAATAAGAATGACAGGAAGCCACAGCACCCCTGCAACTAACCTGTTGTTGTTGTTGTTGTTTTATAGCCTACCGATGTTCAACCGACAACAGATTCAATACAACAAAAGGCAAAAGCTTAAGTTATAAGGTCTAACAGTGGTAGATAAATGCAATACCTCATCAACAGTATGAAAGCCTTTAATCAGCTTCTCAACGACCTCCGCTGTGATTTCTGATTTCGGGGAACCGTAGATCTTTGGGTCAAGAACCCCATCTTCCAAAACCTTGGTATGCTGTTCCATACGAACATCCAAGGGCACATCATCAGCCTTTGTGAACCCTCCCAAAGGATGAAGCAGGAGAATATGATTGTTGTATCCCATTTCTAATAGCCTTGTACATGTATCATTCATTGACAAAGCATGTCCATTATGAACAGGATTTCTCAGTTGAAAGGCAAAAACGACATCAGCTTGTCTTTTGTCAAACTCCTTCCTTAGCTGGCGAGGCGAAAGCCTGTAGTGATCAAGACCATCGTTGTTCTTGATTTCCTTGAGTACTTCCAAATCTCCACCAATGAGCTAGTTTCCTGATGGGGTTATTGCCTCTTCGACAAAAGGTAATCCTGGAGCCGTCGTTCCCCAGGTTCTAGCAATCCTTTCTTCTTTGTTATGTTTATATATTTCAATACTACAACACACCATTAGCAAACATAAAATTCAATCAATTGAAACCAACATAAATAAATACTACAAAGTTGCATCACTAAAGTCTAAAGCTTCAAAATAATGAGTTTAAAGACTATGACCACAACAGATCATTACTGAGCAAGTCAGCATAAAAAATTAAGTCTGACTAACAACTACTTGTCCAATAAGACGGTCCAATGCTAACATTTTAGTCAAGTTCTGTTATCCAGCATGTCAAATTGGTACTCCTTTGACAGTTACATGCCATATGCTGAAAGCTGACTTCATCAAATTAACATTTAAGAATACAAGAGCTGGGCTTTTTGTACAGGTAAAATACTATTACCAACCAGGCAAATCACAAAGAATTAGCAATCGCCAATCACTGTCAGCAAACCCACAACAGAAACAGAAAGATGGACTGATAATACACATTGTATACTGTTTACTATTAGTACAACAGTATAAATAAGTAAATAACACAATATTTATTTATATGACGATGAACGATGAATCAAATTAGAGGAAGAAAAGAAGCAACCTTTTAAGAAGAGCAATCAAATCCCCATTAGGGCCAACCAATCCAACATGAGAAGATGACCCAATTCCCTCTGCTCAACACCTAGCTATTTTCTTGTTGACAATATGCATACCTTACGGTCATCATCTTCACCGAAATATTCCCAATTGGCATCACTCTTGGGAATCGAATCATTTGAGTTGATACTGAGAGCAGTATCTCGGACCTGAACTGGCAAACCATATTCAAGATCCAAAAGGCAGACTTGACAGACATAACGAGCCTACAGTCAAGACTTGCACAAATATAACGAGCCTATCATTTCCGCCGTATATGAAGATGCAATGTACAGTCGGAAGCAAAAATGCGAGTTCCTTATCAATCGATCTTCGATCGATTGATAAGGAACTCAAACACAGCAGAAAGATCGAGGGAGCGCCGAAGTGCAAAAGCAAAAAAAAAACACTCTCCAATGGATGTACAGAAAATCTTCCACATGAAAGGCGGCCATGGTGACTCCAGCTACGCTCGCAATTCCTCCCTTCAGGTCAGTCCAATCACTCAATTCCTTCAAATTCCGCTCAATTTCTCCAATTTTCCGTCTTCAATCGCAATCAATTGAACAAACGAGCTATTCGTTGTTCGTTCGCCACCGCCTCCGGCGTTGGAGAAACATCGTCGTCGGAATTTGTTTCCGTTGGAGGCAGTCGAATTAGGACGGGAGAGCGAGAGAGGTCCGGGGGAGAAGAGTTCGAGAGAGCGAGAGAGAGGTCCGGGGAGAGAGGGGAGAGAATTAGGATGGGAGAGAGAAAAAGGTTTATATTGGGGACATATTATAAAATTGTCCCAAAACGTGGTTATTTCGTAAAATAAGCCCATTTTCGTGGCTATTTTGCAAAATCCCCCTTTATTTTATGGTTCGTTTGGCAATGCACGTAGCTGTTCGGAACTTTTAATTTTAATATTTTAAATAAGTTAAATATAAGATTTTAATTTAATTACCTTTGAAATTAGATTTTCAACCGCCACTCACCCTAAGTTTTTCAGAATTCTATTCATTTTCTTTTATCTGATCAGCTACTTTGCATCAACTACTCTATGAGCTGAGTTACCAAAAACCTTACTAGCTTATGAAAACTATAATTTAACATATATTTGACACACTTAATCCATCAGCTTCAGCTACCTCACCAGCTCTGTTTTACCAAACTGACCCTTATTTTACTCCCTCCGTTTGTAAATACAAGTCCATTAACTTTTTGACCTATTTTTTAAGAAGTTAAAAATATCCTCTGTATAAAATGATATTTTTATTAATTTTTTTATATAGTCTTATACTCCCTCCGGTCGAAAATAAACGATTTTTGACTTTTATGCACGTAGTTTTAGAAGCTAAAAACTATATAAAATCTTATTTTACTGTTTTTTTCACAATTTAATACTTGAAGCGTTTCTAAAATTTCACATATACTTGTTACCTCAAGGTGACGACATATGTCCTTTATTACCTGCAAAGCCAACCGGGGAGGGTGCTTATATAAGTTCCTTGTTATTGGTTGGCGTTTTGATGGTAATGTAATCCTCGCGATGACGTTCGTTCGCATTCAATGTTCATTGTTCAATCGTCATCTTTAGAGGAGGTTCGCCTGATGATGTTCTGATCTAGAGACATTATTCTCCGATTAAAGGCAAGAACTCAACTCCGAGAGCTTTATCTCAGGGAGGATTGTAGAGCTCTTTTTTTTTCTCTCTAAAATCGGATCCCCTTCTTGAGATCCTAAGGGGTGTATTTACAGAGTTACTAAGCGAGCAGCTGGCTGGCAACCTCGTGGTCTGACAAAAGACATGTGTAACGTATGCTCTCATGTAGAGGGTTTGAATCGTTATACGTGGCGACGTCGGTGAAGAGGTTCTTGGCCAACAAGCTGTTTGCTCTTGTTCGTAGGATGAGATGATGTGGGTGATGCGCTCATGGGATTTCGCCTATACTTATTACCTTACTTGTGACGACATAATGATTTAGAATACCTGCGAGCCTTAGCCCGGGGGAATGATGATCAGGTTGTACGCTTATTAATCCAAGCAATGGGGGTTACGAGTTCGATTCGCGATGAATTATGTTACTGTTCAATCGTTGTCTTGTCTATAGAGGAAGATAGGCGGGGTTATTATCCCAAATAACGTTCTTCGCCGGCTGAAGATCTTTAGAACTCAACTCCGAGGGTTTTAAGCCCGGGGAATAATCAGAGCTCTTATGCTTTTCTATCTTCATAATCGGATCCCTTACTCTGAGATCGGAGTGGGGTATTTATAGGGAAACCAAGCGAGCAGCTGGCTGGCAACCTCGTGGATCTATGTAGGACACGTGTAGCGCATGGCCACACGCTTAGGGGCATAGGCAATACACGTGGAGCCGTTAGAGGTGAGGTACTTGAGCCAGCGAGCTGCTTGCTAGGACTTTGGAAGCTCGCGAGACATTTTAGATAGTTTACTCTGATTCTTACACTGGGTTCGAGTTGCGATGAAAATAAGGGTTAATGGTTCTTGGGAGCGCTAAGCCCAGTCCTTTGGGCTTGGTTGGATACCTTTCTCGTGATGTACATGGATACTTTGCTCACGATGTACTAATGGTGGGGATGACCGTCCTTTTGCGCTGGGTGACCCATTTATGACGTCATACTCCATGTTTATTAAATAGCCTATTTTCTATGGCATCGTCATGGATCGCGAGTGATACTCCATTCGCGATTAGGTTTCGACAAATATGATGCTCCCTGCCAAAGCTTTTATTGGATGAGCCTTATCTGGGCCTATCGTGCTCTTTGACCCATTGGGTGGATTGGCCCCACATGGACCTATAAGTGAGGCTTTTACCCTTGCTCCTCATTTCTTATTTTTGAATTTTCAAAGAAGAGGGAAGAGAGTGGAAGTTCAAGGGTTTCCGGTGTTTTCTGAAGAATCGAAATCGAATTTAGGTTGTGGTTCGTTCTCAGTCTCCGAAGTTTTTTGACGCTTCCTCTTCGCAATTCTCAAGTGAGTTGTCTCCGATCTTTCTTTTGCTCATTTTAATTTTTAGGTTTGTGTTGTTCTCTTTGAGTTTTTTAGGGTTAGCTGGGAAAACCGAAACCATCAGCGGTTATGGGGTGGTGATCGGGGTATGCCCTGGTGTTACATCTCCCGTCTCCTCCGCTGTCATGTTGTTTCATCCCTTGCCTTTTCCTGTATTCCCTTAGTCACAATCGATCTTTATGGGGTTGAAGACGGACAATTAGTAGTGGTGGGGTGGTGTCGAGAGGGGGTAGTGTTGTATCTTGGGTTTTTCGGACGACCTTCGGCGGTCTTTTCGGACTTCGTGGAAGATCTTCCGATGACAAGGGGCGGAAGAAACCTTTCGTCTCCTCTTTTTGCCTCTCGCAGGGGTGATTTCTCGAGAATCGATAAACCTTTATGGAGGAGATGGAAAGGCGCTTTTTAGCCGTCGTCCCATGGGGGGGGGGGGGGGGGGAAGATGTCTTTTCAACGTCCCTTCGGGGGGCGCGTGAGGCGCCAACATGAGCCTTCAAGAGGGTTTTTTGGTGCCAAATTTATTTACTCGCAATGTTGAAAAGGTAGTTTCCCCTTGTTAATTTTTTCCTTTCCTTGCGTCTTTTTCCAGGGGGTTTTTCCTTTGTTTTTAGGGTTAAGATGTCGCAGGAGAGCGATGGCCAGAATCGTAGCGTAGGCTATGAACATGAAGAAATCAGTTCCTCATGAACCAGTTCCTCTGCAGACATTAGCTCGGAGTCTGCAGTGAGTCCAGCCCCTCTCCCACCAAGCGACAGCCTCCGCGAGGAAAAGAGAAAAAGGGCGAACTCTGGGAATGGTCCCAACGCGAAGAGGCGGAAGATGGCAGGAACCATTAAGCGCCCTCTAAAAAAGGACAAGCCCGAGTATTGCTATACTTCGGAGTCTATAAATGACCTGAGAAGGGGTGAGTCGTCTCGCGTACCCAAAGAGTCTAAAAAACCTACCCAAATGGTCTCGGGTGACTTCGCCCTGCTTCCTTATGATCGAACGGAGGTCGATAGCTGTAGTTTTTGTGAGAGTTATACTTTCACGGCGCCCCCTCCCCTTCCAACAATATTCTCGGATCGTGTAGCCCCTACCGTACATAAGACACTCGGTGAGGAGTCGATTCTAGACGTTAAACACCTGGAAAAGGTGGCAAAACTTTATCCGTGGCCGGCTGGGGTAGAGATAGGTTTGGCCGCTGGTGGTGGGGGATGCTTAAATGAATACAAGGATCATGTGGTCCTCCACCTGGGCAGCTTGCTCCAAGGGTTCCGTCTCCCTCTTCCCCCGCTGTATGTAGACTTTTTAGCTTATATAAACCAATGCCCTGCCCAACTTGCTTTTAATGTATGGATGTATTTGGCGGTATGCATCATGCGTTGCGCTACCATTAAGCAAACGCCATCATTGGATCATCTCTTCTCCGTTCTTTCCTTGAGACACGGTGAAAGACTAGTGTCCGCCTCCTTGGCTGGAAAAATCGTTAAGAGGTTGTCCAGTAGACCGGGATGGAGGAAAAAGTGGTTCCTCGTTCGCGATCCAACCAAAACGAACTTAAACTTCGTGATCAAACCGTGCAAGTATGTTGCGCCTGGTGATAAGCACGATGCAGCGGATTGGTGGAGTGTTGCGTTTAAGAGGAGGGTTGTGTCTGTGCGAGGTTATAGGAAAGTTGTGACCCCGGTTCGCCTGGAAATGGCCAGACTTAGCCTCTCGCACCGGTCGGGTCAGTGTTTTAGGAATTTTCATTTTATATCATTTGACGTTTTGGCCGTGATTTTCCTTTATTCTGATTTGTTCCAATTTCTCGTGCAGATATGATAGTTGATAAGTCGAAGATTTCCGCACTCACGAAGAAAACACTACAAAAAATAAAGAATTTTGCCACGCTCGATAGCAACGGCGAGGGTCTGCCGTAGCTAGCGGGTTGATTTTGGCCATGGCCTAGCTACGGATGAGGAGCACGGTAGCAACAGCAAGGGTCTGCCGTAGCTACAGTATCAAAAAAAAAAAAATAGCCATACCTCTTAGCAACGGCAAAAATTTGTCGTGGCTAATGTGGCACTTTTTGCCACGGCTTAAGCTACGGGAGGAGTTGTCGGGATGAGACTGTTGCCACGGCTAGACATTTGCGGTAGCAAAAGTATAATTTTTGGGGTTAAAAATTAAAATTAACCAAATTGAGACGAAGCTCTCTCTCGAATGCCCTAAACTCCGCCGCCTCCATTTCTCTCTTCCTTCTCTCTTGCTCCAAACCCTCCCGTCGATCTTCACAGTTCCCAAGCATCAGCCCGGAGAATGAAAAGCCCTCCAACAGCGCCCCCGACGACCGCCCTTCTGCCTCCGCCTCCGCCATCGGGGACACCGGCATCGATCACCTACGCCTTCCTGAACCACCAGAAGGAGATGCTCTCCGACCGCGTGCGTATGGACGCCTACTTAAACTACATCTTCCATCATAAGTCCCACTTCGTCAGCAAGGTACCTTTCTCTCTTAATCTCAATCTCTCACATTTCTGAAAAGATTCCGAGCCGATTTCCATATTTTTCGTGATATTGGGGGAGAAGACGGTGCTGGATGTGGGAACAGGGTGAGGGATCCTGGTTATCTGGTCGGCGTAGGACGGCGCGAGGAAGGTGTACGCCGTTGAGGCGACTAAGATGTGCGACCACGTTCGGGAGCTCGTCAAGGTGAACAGACTCGAAGGGATTGTAGAGGTCCTGCACTGCCGAGTTCTCTGGCTTCTCGCTCTACAAGGAGCTTGGGAGGAGGCTCAAAGTGAGTTTTTTTTCTTTTTTCTTTTTTTTTTTTCAAGTTGCTTTGAAATGTTGGCTTGATGTGTGAATTTGTGTTGAATTGAGTTGGTTTAAGATAGTTTGATTCACTTCATTGATGATGTTGAATTCATATTTCATATTTTGAGTCACCCTTGTATCAAAGTGTTATTTATCTATGACATAGGCTACTGTCTTCTAAATATTACTTTGATTTCTATACCTTGAATCATGTTGATATGTGTATTATATTGTATTATGATATGATGTGTATATTTCACCATTGGGAACAAGGTTGTCTTTGCAAATTGAAATTTTCTTTATGATTTTTCTGTCTTTGTCAGTTAATTATCATTGCCTCTCTCGAAACTAGACTAACCAGTTGGATATATTAGTTTACATATTGTTTGAGCAATTTAGAAAGTGTGAAAATTATGGATGATTGTCGGCATCTGTCTGATAATGCACTTGATTACTAGGCATGTCATATTACTGTATATTAGCATTCTTTATGTACAGGTTTCAACATTATGGATTCACGGCTGAGGATTAACAAATACAGATAGCTTGTTTTTGATATAGTTTTCTTTCTCTATTGCTTGATTCTAATATCAATTTTCATGATTATCAAGATGAACCTATGTTTGCTTTTGTTTAGTGGCAATTGAGGTAGATGTTAGCTGCATTTCAATTCACAGAACTAGAGTTATACTTTAACAGCTGCCACGAGTTAGAACTTGGTACAGATTGCCTGCCTTTTTAGCAGTTTAAGCCCGACAGAATCCAAGAGACAAATGCTCTGCCCAGATGAACCTAGACCATTCAAAACAAAACGCTATAATCAGATGTTGCGATAGACACATGAAACTCTGAAACATGAATAATTGAAGACCCATTACGCGAGGCAGAGAATTGCTCAAGAGAACTGCATCCAAACTACATCTCTGAGGTATGTGTGTACATTTGAAAATGTTTATATAAAAGGAATTCCTCTCTCGACATACAACATAAAATCTTAGATGGTTTAGAAGGTGATTTGGGATTGCAACTTATTCTTCTTCATAGCTGTAGCCTCTTTCAATATGCATGTTTGCAAAATACTTTGCAATGACATGCATTACCTTTCTTTTTCTCTTGACAGTAAAAGACGTCGAGCGAGGAGACATATGCTTGCTTGCCGGGGAAGTAGATCTCCTAAGCTTCGCCCTCCTTGATGGAGTCATCTTGCTATCATCAACTTCAGAGCTCCTCCATCTATCCATCTGGGTTTGCAGCTCTCCTTGAACCAGCTACTTTGCACTTAACGATTTGTCTGTCTGGTAAATCTCTTGCTCTTCCTTTAACCTCACCTCCCTGCTTTCATTCTTCATCTTCTCGACTTTTGCTCTCGCTTCTCTCTCACTTGCCTTCAATGCTGTGATCCATTCCTGGGCAGCCGCTGCTTTCTTGTCGGCAGTTTCCCTGGCAGCAGCTGCACTCCCACTTAAGTATTCGTACTCAAACTTCGAAATGGTGATCGTGGATTTGTGCTGAGAAGCAGTTGCTCTTTCTCTCATTGCATCCTCAGTAAGAGCCCTTAGCTTCTCAAGAGCAGAATTTCTTTCCACAAATTATGATTGGCTCGTCCTCTATTCAGATTTTTAGAAATGTTCTTGGTTTAAAGTCTTTGAGTTTGAGTTCATTGAAAATTTTACATTTTCCATTTGTGCTCGCAGCATGTTTTGAAACTGGAGCAGGAAGAATACTCCAAAGACGAGATTGATTAGAGTTACGTAGAGTTTGTAGATAATTAGAACGTGTTGGATCAGGTAGGTAGGTTTTATATATATGCATTCCCTAGCTATTTGTTAAGCTTTCTTTTTAAATCATCTTAATTGGTCTATTAGTATATACATCTATCTAGTTTTGCAATCATTTTCCTTTGTGCTCCTAATATCATATACAGTGATAAAAATCATATTCTCTTTCACTTGAACCGCTCCTAAGCAATACATAGGAAAATAGTAGCAATGGTTTAGCTGGTTAGCTTAGTCTCTTGATAACGGTAGGTGTTGAGGACATCTAGCTAGGCTTATTTGGTTGCTTTTTAGTCTTTGCTTATTATGGAGACATTGCAGTTTGTTCAGATAATTGTCATTGCTGGGCAGGTAAGAGTAGTGGTCGCTGTTCATAAAAGGATGTACTAATAGACTAATATAGTATCATATAAAAGATCATTACAATTACACGTCTTATTAAATGGTAAATTTCTAAAGTTGGAAGCAACAAACATGTGGGAGGGGGTGCACTTATTGATTTGGTAAATTTCTAATATAGTATCATATTAAAGATCATTATAGTAGTGAGTTGTGACTTGTGAGTGATCTATTTTGAGTATTTACTTGGATATGAATGTGGGCTGAGCAATTTCAGTTTATAATGAGTATTTACTTGGATATGACTGTGGGCTGAGCAATTTCAGTTTATAAAAGATCATTAAATAGAGAATATGAATGGTGAGTGCTTCACTGTCAAAAAATAGCCATAGAAAGGGGAAGGATATAGATAAATGGGGTGGAGATTAAGAATTTTTTTTATTAAGCATATGAAGACTTTATTATTGAGAAGACCTGCTAAATCCATATTGTTCGGTAATGATATGAAATTAATTCCCTTTCCAGAACTTCTAATCGAGAAAAACTTAGATTATTATCCATGATGAAACATGAAACCACAAAGTGCTTGAATAAGATATATATGTCATTTAAGTTCAGATTATTATCCATGATCAAACATATATATGTGAAAGCTTCTATGACCCAAAAACTGATGTTCCAATTTTTATTTTTATTTTCTTGTGTTAATTTCCTTCTGAAATGTGTACTCCTATTAGCGTGAAATGTTCTCTGGGACGTGTGAAATTGAGAAGTTGACACTTCATATGATGAATGGAATATTGTCTATATAGCAGCAGCAGTAGTATAGAGGAGAAAATATCTGAAAGAGACAATGGATGAGAAGTTGACACTTCATATGATGAATGGAATATTGATTAGAGTTGCGTAGAGTTTGTCTTATAGGTTTATACTCGAAAATTTGGATATTAGTGTTTGCTGCCTATGATGTTAGGTATAATCCAGATTCTGAATGCTCTCCTGATAGATGTATTTTGGCTTGTAATTTGCAGGATGGGATTGCAAAAGCAGTAAGTTCTTAGAGAAAAAGTTTGCTGTCATGATGAACTCACAAAAGAGATGGGCAAACAGCCATGAAATTGATTAGGTGTACGAGTGTAATCCCACTATAGTCCAGCGGACCAAAGGCAAATGGACAACTTGTACAAAAAGAATGAAATGCTTATATTGCAAGTGAGCTTCTTATTTATTTATTACTATCATTATTATGGTATCAGTTAGTTGTATGTGTACTTTCTTCTTTTTATTTTATTTTTTATTTTTTAAAGCTTGGTATAATTATATTTATGTAAATTTTATAATTATGTATATTTATTGTATATAAATTATGTAGTTTGTGACATTTTATTATGTATGTAAATTTTGTATAATAATGGAATTTTATTATATATTTAAATTGTATATTATTTTATTTATTTTTAAAAAAAATATTGGACTTTTTAGCCCGGGTATGTAAAATCTGGGCTAAAAAATAGGTTTTTTTTTAATTTTTCAGCCACACTTTAGCTACGGCAGCTTGCCGTGGCAAATGTGGGGTGTCCTTTACCGGGGGTCGCATAGCCGTGGCTTTGCCGTAGCTAGATTCTTTGCCACGACAAGCTTCCACAGCTACTATCATTTTGCCACCGCAGACTTGGCCACCCCTAGTTTCCCGTGGCTACATCCATGGCTAAATAGGTTTTGTCACCCCAAATCAGCTTTTCGCCACGGTAAATTGCCGATGCTAAATTGTTTTTTTTTTGTAGTGAAAAGAGTGCCGCATGAGGTGGGTCCAAGTCTGCCCTTATTGTTACTCCGCGTTCGAATGGGGTCGACAGAACATCCCACGCGAGCCTCCCTTTGCGAAGAGGAGTTCGAAAGGGAAAGAGCCAGTTGATGACCGGGAGAGCCTATCGTTAGAAGACCAGCCATTGGTTCATCGCAAACAAAAGCAATACAGGGAGGAAGCAAGAGGCACTAAGCTTTTAAGCTCCGAGCCGATTACTCAGGCGGGAATTTCCATGGCAGTTTACCAATTGCCTGGGTTTGACCCTATTAGTATCAAGGAATTGAAGATCCCCAAGAAGAGATGTCCAGCCGAGAGGGATTATCTTCATCATCTGACGAATGAAGAGTTAGTGGAGCATGGACGGAAAAGCAGAGCCTTGGTAACCTCTTTCGTGATTCATGATTCATATTTCTATTCTCCCCCCCCCCCCCCCCCATTTTCTGTTTGAGAAACTGCAATGGTCCGAAATGGCTGGATGTTTGAGAAACTATGATGATAAGGTAAGGGAGTTGAGGTCGATCGTGACCGCTCTGAAGGCGAAGGTGGAGAAGTTGAGAGACGCGGAACTCCAGGAGGTAACTATCGTGAGTCTCAATGATGCCTTAACTAAGTCCCAGAAGGATGTGGAAGTGGCAAGGAGCGAGCTAGACCTGTCCCGAGTCGAACTCGCGAAGGCCGAAGAGTCTGTGGCTCGGCATGAATAAGAGGCCACATGCTTGAAGGGTCAGCTCCAGGATCTTGAGCGTGAGCTAGGGGCCGTTCGTGAGGAGTTTGCTAATGTGAAGAGCCAGTTGGAGCGCTTTACCTCTGGGGAAGATGCTGCTCTCTCTCGGAAAACACTCTGTGAGTTCATGCTCATTGATGTTGGCCAGAAGTGGCTAGTTGAATTCCTGGAAGGAGCCAGCCGGGAATGGCTCGATCACTATCTTGAAACTGATGGGGAAGACGTCCTTTACGAAAGGGTTACTGATGTGTTTATGGATGGGGTTGCAGGTGGGATCTCTCAAAGTGTCAATCACTTTGCTCATCTTGGCGAGGAGGTGAGGATGTTTCCTTCTAGTTATGAGAATGAGGATTTGATACTGAAGGACCCCCAACGCGAGCTGCCCTTCCCTCTTGATGCTCCAATTGACAATGCTGCCATCATCGACCCTTCTTCTGAAGATGAAAAAAAACCCTGAGCCTACTCGCGGAGACAACAACCCTCCTACTAACGTCTGACTTACCGCCTCTTTACTTTTGATGAAGTTTTCTTTTTGTGTATGGGAGTTTGGAAACATTTCTACCCATGTCAAGAGTTTTGTACTCTGATGTGGTTTATTCGTTCGTATTTTGGGATGGTGAACATTTCAACCCATGACAAGTGACACTTTATTGTGGTGTTTTGTGAATACTTTTGTCTTTGAATTTACCGTGGTTTCGTTTATATATTTTGCATGTTGTTCTTATTGGCTTGTCCCGCCGATTTTATTTATGTTTTCTCATGTTTGATTCTTGATCTGTTCACCTTGTCTACTGTTTTTTATTGTAAGGTAAATTCGCGACACCCTTATCCATCTCATGTCGTTGATCGTTTTATGGAATAAACCGTGAAATGAAAAAAAGCAGGGTTCGCGTATTTATTAGATGTTATGCAAAATGATAGGCCGAACTTAAGAACTTCTTAGCGATGAAATATAACAGGAAATATCTTAGAGTATCTTTCTTGTAGTTATACTTCTTCATAGCATAAGTAGTCAGGCAATATATCCCCATTGTCGTCGGGACCTGGTTGCTCTATTGCCACATCAAAGTGGGATTCTCCCTAGTATTCAAAGGTGAGGCGACTCCCTAGTATGAGGTTCGTAAGGTTTGCAAAAGATTTCCATCCTTCTGATAGGGAGAACCAGTCCCCCTCGTCCCATTCGACTAGGATTAAGAATTCTTGGTTTGAGGGGGAACATAGATAGATGTGGTTTGTTATTTCCTCCCCGAATTCTACAAAGATATATGGTAAAGGGAGTCTGTGTAAGTGGCTTTCCCTAAGGATTATTCTGGAGAATTTAGGATTTGGAAAAAAACAGTGTTTCTGATGGAAGTTGGTGGAGGGGTTTCTGGTGGAGAGGGCTCTCCTGAAACCATATCGAAACTTGACATTGTGTTTTTAGGTAATTCAAATTGTACTCCCGATGTTTTTATTTATACCAGTTCTACGCGCAGGGGATAGGGATGTTGTTCTTGCAGAGTTATCTCTTAATAATGTTGAAGCAGGGTGGTGCGTGTTGCTAGCATGTCTTTCGTGTATCTTAGTGTACGAATTTTTCCTGTAGCTGTCTTCGCCGCCTGGATTTAGTTTGTCCTTATCAGATGACTTTTGTTGTGTTATCTGATATTTGTTTCCCTCGTGGTTAAACTGGGTGGTGGGCGGTTTGATTGTTGTGTTATCTGATACTCACTGCCCTCGTGGTGGAACTGGATGGTAGGCGGTTTCCTTTGATGTTTTTCTTTGCAGTGGTTAGTATAAGAAGGTAAGAAACCCAAGGCTTTATTGTAGTTTGCCTGTGACAATGGTGCCTACGATGCCAGTCGATATTCCCGATGTATCTTTTCCTCTCATGAGGGGTTTCACTCGGGATATTGCCGTTGAAGGGCATTTATATAGGCTGGTAAGCTATATTTATGCGATTAGGTTTTTGATAAATAAAGCGTTTCTGATGTGTTTGTTTTTATTGTAGCATTTACCCTCCATATATCGGGATTATGATTTTGACGCCCTTGGATTCGTCCATTTATGGACGCGGTCGGATGAGGAATTTGTTGTGAGGGTGGGAGCCTTAGGATCCAACAACTACTGGTTTACTACTGGATGGCCCGCGTTTGTTATTTCGAATGAACTTCGAATTGGGACACGCCTGATTTATTAGTATGAAGGACAGTCTTGCTTTGATGTTGTTGTTGTGAAGCATGGTCCTAATCAGAATGGTGACGTAGATTTCTCAGGTCGGTGCTGAACGTTCTGTTTTTATTATGTTTGATGTATAATTAATGAATTATTAAGTTATCGTGGTGTTACTTGTTTGAGGTTATCGTAAACGGTGGTCGATCCAATGAACAAGTAATTTCCAGTGTGACGTTTGCGATTAAAAGACTTCAATCTCCAGCGTGAGATTATTGCTTGAGAGATAACTATCTCCAGCATCCTTAGATGCTAGGGAAGAAAAGATCAAGAGATCTCCAGCACGTTGTTCGCGAATAGAGAAACTTCAATCTCCAGCATCCTTAGATGCTGGGGAGGAAGAAATTAGGAGATCTTCCTCGCTTGGTTCGCGAATGATGAAACTTCAATATCCAGCGTCCTTAGATGTTGGGAAGGAAGAGATCCGGAGATCTTCCTCGCGTGGTTCGCGAATGATGAAACTTCAATCTCCATCGTCCTTAGATGCTGGGAAGGAAGAGATTAGGAGATCTTCCTCGCGTGGTTCGCGAATGAAGAAACTTTAATCTCCGGCGTATTTAGATGACGAGGATGTCGTTCGTTGTTTCGAATGAACTTCGAATGTAACACCAGGGCGTTATACAAAGATTGATGACAAATCGAATCTTAAATAAGCGAATTTTTATTGATGGAACAACTTTGCGAACCACTTTCCTCATCGAACTGGTCTCGGGACCTGATGGAAACCATTTGTTATTGGACTGTCGTAGTCGCTATTGTAAAGTTCGTCTTCTATGTAGCGGCCTTATTTGTCAAAGAAATGGACTTCAAACCTTCCTTCTCCCAGGTGGGTGAACATTATTGATGTTTCCAGCTCTAGTCCATGTGATTCAACAAAGTCCCTCCATCCGCGTGCTACCCAGTGAGATCTGTAATCGCCCTCTATATGACGATGCGGGTGGTCAAAAAGATCTGCTTGGGAACATGGGGTTGGAAAAGTCGACCAAATTCATAAGGCAACATCATGCGTATATGTTGCTCTTCCCCTACTAAATAAATATCGAAAATAAAGGGATTGTTTGGGTTTTGATTGATGGTGTTTGTTTCCATATTTGTGTTTTTTGGAAGGACCTGTAATGAGAAGATTGTGTCTTTTATGTCGTAAGAAAGAAGATCTTTTATAGTGGCTTCGACTAGTTTGAAAATGCTTTTGTGATAAATGACTATTTTCGGATTTGAAATGCGCCAGTGTACTTGGTCTAGTTCTGAAGGGATTCTTTGCCATGTGTAGGAGATGCGGAGTATCTTGGGAAATCCTTTTCGCAGATTCTTTGTCTAGTTTCAACGTATGCAATAAATTCCTTAGACGATTTCCAAAGTTTGTACCCCCTTTCTCTGGGTATAAGAAGGCGTGGTGTTTTGTTGAAATCTTGCAGTTATTGGGTTGCTTTATTAAGCATTGTTGTTCTGGCAAAGGGATGGCGTCTCCCAATTCTGGGATGCGAGATTTTTTCCGTTGGGTTGATGAAGAGGAGAGGATGCACCGTCTTGTAAGTTGTACACGTTCTTCGTGCTTTATACTTTTTCTTGGGTCTGAACTGTTCATTAAATAACAAGGTTTTTTTGTATGCAGCCTCTTCCTGATGCTTTTGAGATGATGTATGGTCATGTTATATCTGACCATGTTAGTTTAGTTTCTACAAATGGTGAAAACTTTCGTGTCGAAATCTCCAAGGATTGCTCTAATCGTTGGTGGTTATCTGGTGCTTGGAATAGATTTGCGACCAACAATGGCGTTAAGGTTGGAACATCGGTGGCGCTCTTTCAATATGTGGAAGGACATTGCTTCAAAATCCTTGTTCTTGAGGATGAAGATGAATAGAGCTATTGAGTGTTCTGTAATGGTGGTGTTTAGAAGATATTTGTTTTTATGTTGTGCTTTTATTAACTTTAATCGCATGCTTTGGTATTTGTAATTGCGAACATTTCTGTAATAATATCTTGATGTTTTGAATGATTTGGTCTGGATTTTTGTGTTTTTTCTTTTTTCCGACCCGGATGTGACCTTTTCTAATCGTGATAATCGCGCTCTGGATCGCATAGTTGGGTTCTGCAATTTTTGCCACTTGTCTGACATGCAGTTGGTTCTGATAACGTTGCTTTGGACAGATATTTGGTGATGAGACAACACTGCCTTGTTTGTTTTATTTGGTGATAAATAGCAGATATTTGGATTTAAATCTGCGACAATTGTCCTTGGGCTTCGTTTAATTTAGCAGTATTCTTGTAGTGAGGAATCATGACCTCCCATCATCCTCGTCGTCGTGACTTTTTCCGTTCCATTGATTCTGAAGAAAAGATGGAATATTTGGTAGCTTTCTTTACCTGTCTTTGGTAATTTTTGTGCTTCTTATATGATATTTTGGTTTTGTGGCTTGCAGCTTTTGCCTGAATCATTTGGCGTTCAATATGCTCGCGAGGGATTGACTCATTTGTGCTTGGTTTCTCCCACTGGGCGAGAGTTTCGAGTAAGGGTGTTTTGAGATAGCCAGAGTCATTACATCCTTACCGAAGGTTGGCGTGATTTTGCTATGAACAGCGGTTTATGCGTTGGGGGGTCTCTTATTATTTTTAAGTATGAGGGGGTGGTCGTTTTACGATAATTATTCTAGAAGCAAATGAATGAGCTTGGAATGGGATTGTACTGTGTAATCCCTTTTGATGTTTTGTTTGTATGTTGGCTTTTATACGCGTTATATCGAACTTGTTTTCAAGGTTAGTTTAAAAATTGGACTAGAATAGCTGACGAATCCGATCTTAGTGGGCTATTTTAACGATTGTTTGATGTCATAGTCGAACAAACCTGAATCGTAAATATAGTAGAGCAAAACATAATGTTTTTATTAATCTTCCAGATGATACGACTCGTTGACGCAATTTGCAAACAGAGTGATGGCAACTAAATTTATTCTACGAGGTTATATTTCACAGGAAGAAAAAAAAACTAGAAACTTTCTACGAGCGTTCTTGATTTACCTACTCTGAGGCTTGGCCGGGATAATCGGAGTTCTGCCCTGGCTAAAGCGGGATCCATTCGAAAGCGGACCTTCTGGGTGAGGGGGAGCCCATTATGCACCTACTTCATCCCCTACCGCATCTAGGATACGAACCTCAAAATGAACCCCTTCTTTGTGAATAACGGTGACAAAGGAACCGACATCGATACTATGTGAGCAGGCAAAATCGTTCCACCCGCCACCTAAGTAAGGAAGCCTATAATCTCCACGAATAACTTCTACAGAAAAATCCCGTAAAATTCGGGTTGATAGAAGAATGTTCCTAGGAAGGTCTGGATGAAATTCATCTTCAAAACGCAACGGAAGGGACAAGTGATGTAATTGCTCCAGGAAATGGATGGGCTCAGAAAATGACCAAACCGCCTGGTTTGATGTAGTCATAAAGAGAGAGAAGATAAGAGTAAAGAAAGTAAATGAATGGAATACTCCCCAAATATATTTTCTTTATAAAGAGACGTCTATGTGATCGGCTCAGGATCACGGGTAATAGTAAATAGGGCATCCTATATGCCGAGACAGGATAGGGACGCGAAGATCGAAATAAGTGAAATTGTGACTTACCTTGCAGACAAACGCAGTGCATGGGGATGCCCATAAACCTAGTAATTTTCATAGTAAACTCAGCCTTAACAAAAGAGTCAAGATTTTTGCTAAAGGTAAAAAACTATTTGTGGATGATCCCGCGTGATTGATAACTCGACCTTCTTCGTTCAAGTTCTTGGCCTGAAACTCCAATGAGTACGGCCCTTATTGGTGAAAACCATGGGCGAACCTATTTCGAAGTTATGGGATTCGACATAAAAGGATTGTTTAGTTTTATTCTCCTTGGAGGCTTGCTTGCATGCGTATCCGTGTTTAAAGTCCACGCGATTGCCAAATTTATTCTCCTTGGAGGCTTACTCGCACATCCCCGTGCTCGAAAGACACGTGATTGCAAAATTTATTCTCCTTGGAGGCTTGCTTTGAATGCGTATCCGTACTTAAAGTGCACGCGATCGCTAAATTTATTCTCCTTGGAGGCTTACTCGCACATCCCCGTGTTCGAAAGACACGTGATTGCTAAATTTATTCTCCTTGGAGGCTTGCTTTGCATGCGTATCCATGCTTAAAGTGCACGCGATCGCTAAATTTATTCTCCTTGGAGGCTTACTCGGACATCCCCGTGTTCGAAAGACATGTGATTGCTAAATTTATTCTCCTTAGAGGCTTGCTTTGCATGCGTATCCGTGCTTAAAGTGCACGCGATCGCTAAATTTATTCTCCTTGGAGGCTTACTTGCACATCCCCGTGTTCGAAAGACACGTGATTGCTAAATTTATTCTCCTTGGAGGCTTGCTTTGCATGCGTATCCGTGCTTAAAGTGCACACGATCGCTAAATTTATTCTCCTTGGAGGCTTGCTTTGCATGCGTATCCGTGCTTAAATTGCACGTGATCGCTAAATTTATCTGTATCGACAATGTTTCTTGGGTTTGAAACTTTCATTTATATATATGAAGAGGTGTACCCAATCCGGAACCCTGGTGACCCTTATACATAGAAAATCTAAGCCACCGAGTTTCTAATATGTCTAGCTTTTACGCAAAACAAGCCTTGAGATTCTTGACATTCCATGATTTTTCGAGGATCGCGCCTTCTGAATTTTGAAGCTTGAAGGAGCCCCTACCTACTTCTTTATGGATGATGTATGGACCTTCCCACTTGGGTTTAAGTTTTCCCCCGGTCGTTGCTTGTCGAAGGACCATGTCTCCATTTTGTAGGGTTCGTACAAAAACACGCTTGTTGTATCCTTCTGCCAGGCGACGTTGATAATCATTTACTTTAAGACAAGCGGTATCCCTTCTTTCTTCACGTAAATGGAGTTCTAACTCGAGGGCCTCGTTGTTGGACTCTTTGCTGAAATCGACAATTCTGGCCGATGGATTTAGTAGCTCAACCGGTATGAGAGCATCCACCCCAAAAGCCATTGCGAATGGTGTTTCTCCGGTGGGACTCTTAGTTGAGGTTCTATATGTCCATAAAACCAGGGGCAAGATCTCAGCCTACTCTCCTTTTTGCCGTTCCCAATCTCTTTTTTAAGGCATTCAGGATTTGGCGATTCGTGGTTTCAGCTTATCCGTTGGATTGTGGATAAGCCACTTATGAGAATCAGAAGTCTATGCGGAGGCCGGCGCAGAAGTCACGGATTCCCTCGCAGTCAAATTGGGGGTCGTGATCTGTGATGATAGCTTGAGGGACCCCGAATCGGCAGACCATATTTTTCCATATGAATTTACGCACTTTCTCCGGTGTGATGGTGGCCATGGCTTCAGCTTCTACCCACTTCATAAAGTAGTCTACTATCACAATGATGAAGCGTAGCTGGCCGGGTGCCATTGGGAAAGGGCTCAAAATATCCATTCCCCACATTGCGAATGGACATGGTGCGGAGATGGTTTTCAAAGGATGAGGGGAACGATGATTGAGTGACGCGTGTCGCTAGCACGGATCGCATATGTGGATGACCATTTTCGCGTCTGTCCTAAGGGAGGGCCAATAATAGTCTATGCGTGTGATTTTAGATGCTACGGCTCTCCATCCCTGGTGGTTGCCGCAGAGGCCTGCATGCAGTTCCTGTACGAGATTCAAGCCTTCCTGGTTTGAGACGCATAGGAGATCTAGGAGGTTGAAACCTCGTTTGTATAGTCGGCCATCTCTGACTCGAAAGCGGGCCGCCCTTCTTCTGGTGTTTTGGTTGTCCTGTCTCTCGCCTACTATTGCCCCTTCCGTTATGTATTCCAGAAGGGGTACACACCAGTCCCCGAGGTTAGATATTCTAAATACCCCCTGATGGATTCCTTGGGCATGCCTCTGTTCGATTATCACGCGATCACTTAATCCTAGGGGCAGCGTGGCCCCCATTCTGGCCAATGTATCGGCACGCTCATTTTGCTCGCGCGGTATGGATGTGATAGAACACTTCCTGAAGGCGGCAGTGAGTGTTTTTACACGGGCCAAATACTCAGGCAGCATTCCGGTCTTTGCTTCGTAATCCCCCTTAACTTGTAGGGCTACCACGTCTGAATCTGTAAAAATTCGAACTTGTCGGGCCCCGTTAACCAAGGCCTTCTCTATACCCGCGATCAAGGCTTCATACTCTGCTTCATTGTTGGTGGCTTCAAACAATAGTTGGAAAGATAAATCGGTTATCTCTCCGCTTGGGTTAGCGATGGTAACTCCTGCTCCACACCCTCCCGCTGATACTGATCCATCAACATTAATTACCTAGTCTTCCCCATCGCGATCTTGAGAGTCCGTAAAGACGGCTTCGACGACGAAGTCGGCCAACACCTGGGCTAAACGAGACTTCCTGTGTTTGAAATGAATATCGAATTCGAAAAGCTCTACTGCCCATTTGACCATCCTTCCAGAAAGAGATGGTGAGTGCAAGATCTGATGGAGCGGCAGGTCGGAAAGTACTTCAATGGTATGGGCCTGGAAGTAGGGTCTCAATCTTCGCGCTGCGAAAACCACGGATAGAGTCATCTTCTCTATTAGAGTATACCGGGATTCAACAGGTTGTAACACGCGACTGGCAAAGTAAATAGGGAACTTGGACTCCCTAGTGAGCACTGCGCTAATAGTGGTGGATCCGACAACGAGGTATAGCTACAAAGTTTCGTGCTCGCGTGAAAAATGTAGAGTGGGCAAAGTGGCCAGATAATCCTTCGTGCTCTTGAAAGCCTTATCCAAAATGGCAGTCCACTCGACTGAACCTTTCTTCTGTAGCTGCTCGAAGAAGGGCAGCGAATGGTCGGCTAAATCGTGAACAGAATCTGCTCAAGTAGTTGACCGACCCATTTAACTTTTGGATGTCGTTCAGCGTCTTTGGAGGAGCCATATCGATGATGGTTTGTACATTTGAAAGATTCACGCCTATTCCCCGGTGGCTTATCATGAAACCTAGGAATTTCCCGAAATCGACTCCAAAAACACACTTCTCCGGATTCAGGCAAACGTGATTTCTACTTAGAGTATCGATGGTTTCTTGCAAATCTTTGCAATGGTCCTCCATTGCAATACTTTTGATCACGATATAATCGACGTATACTGCAACGTTTCTCCCAATCTGGGATGCAAATACTTTCTCTATCATTCGTTGAAAAAGTGGCTCCTGCGTTTTTGAGCCCAAATGGCATTACCTTATAACAAAAGGTTCCCTGGTTGGTGATGAAAGCGGTGCTTTTTTCATCGCAAGGACTCATCTTAATCTGATTGTAGCCGGAATAAGCATCTAGAAAACTTAGGGTGGCGTGTCATGCTGTGGTGTCCACCAGCTCATCGATGGACGGCAAAGGATAACTATCTTTTGGGCATGCCTTGTTTAAATCTTCAAAGTCTACGCACATCCTCCATTTGCCACTACTTTTTCTGACTAACACCACATTTGATAGCCAAGTTGAGTCATTAATCTCGCAAATAAATCCGGCTTGTAGAAGCTTGTGCACCTCCTGCCTTGTTGCTTCTGACTTTTCAGCGGCCATCTTTCTCTTTCTTTGGCAGACAGGCTTTGCCTCGTGATTAAGTCTCAGGGAATGTTCCACGATCCCTCGGGGAAGGCCTTTTAAATCTTGGGGCGACCA
This sequence comes from Persicaria tinctoria, assembly GCA_037127255.1. Classification (NCBI taxonomy): domain Eukaryota; kingdom Viridiplantae; phylum Streptophyta; class Magnoliopsida; order Caryophyllales; family Polygonaceae; genus Persicaria; species Persicaria tinctoria. The sequence continues at coordinate 42,280,915 of JBANSL010000018.1, forward strand.
TGCAAAGACGTCTCGTGATTCTCGCAGTAAATTCTTAAGGCGCTCTAAAGCGGGGCCAGTCAAGCTGTGACCGTGATACAGGGCTTCGGCCTTGTTTGGGAAAGGAAAGAAAGCAACTTTTTCTTCCACAATTTTGTCAGCTATCTTCTTTGGTCGAACTTCCAAATCCGCCTGTTGTTGTTCAGATGTGACCTCTTGTTCACATTCATCGTTTGTTTCTTCTTTTACAGATCCCCGAACACCCTCTTTAATCGCGAATATTCGATTATGGCCCTTTCTTAGCGAGGATAAGAAACAAATTCTACTTTCTCCTTGTTCTCCCCGCGCCTCGCCCACCCCTCCGTCAGCACACGGAAACTTAATGCTGAAATGATATACAGAGCATGCTATTTGGAACTTGAATAGACTTAAATGACCCATGATGGCGTTGTAGATGGACGGCAGTCAGACCACCGTGAACTCAATCATGTGGGTTCTTCTATTTGGCGTGGTTCCTAGCGTCAGGGCCAACTCGATCGTCCCAGCTACTTCAACCTCATCTCCGGGAAAGGAGACTAACTTCCCTGAGTAGCGACGTAGGGCACTTTCGGCGATCCCGAGTTGCTCAAAAGTGTCCCAATAAAGGACGTCTACAGATGAACCCGTATCTATCATGACCCACTTGACGGTGTTGGTTCCTATCTGTACATGGAGGACAATGGGATCTGAGTGAGGCATTCTGAGATCGCGAGCATCACGGGTATCGGAAACAGAGAAACTCATAGTTTTTTCTTTCTTGATTGCTGGTGCTAGATGTCGCGGGTCCTCCTGCGATGGTGTTGATGCATCCATCCGGAGAAGGAGGCCTCCGGTGATCCCGGTTGGAGTGCTCAGGTCGGTTAGACGAGGACCTTGCTGCGGGGGCATTTCTCATGTCCCTAGGAGGAGGTCGATACCCTCTTCCTCTGCCGCCCTTCCTTCCTCCTCTGTTCTGGAGGTAAGTTCCCCTACCTCTTCTTCCAGTCGCATACTAGGGATTGTAGAGTCTTGGTGGCGCATTAGGTGGCTTATATTATCGAGGAGGGATCTCAAGAGGACGGTGTTGTTGTGGTATTGCTACTGGATTACCAGGATTTGCTAGTGGTGCGTAAATTTGAAGGGGTGTTTCCTTTTGGGGAAGAGTTGGTGGAATCCCATAGACCGGGGGCGAGATATGGTCGGAATGAGCAATCATTACATTGGTTGAGGCATCAAGTGGATTCCTGATCTTTGGTTGTATTGTACTTCTTGGATTAGAGGCCGCGGCGGGACGGCCGGATATTGCCAGGAAGGATTGCGAGGTTGCTGATCCCCAAAGTTTTCTCTCCCCTGGCGTTTGTTGGGGGGCCGGTAGGGGTGGAAATGGGGTGGGTTATGGGTGGATGAAGCCACTCCATCACTCGCCCCGCGGGTAAATAATGTCACCCGCTCCACCCATCACCCGCAAACTTCTTCACCCTCATCCGCCCCGCACGGGTGATGCGGGTGGAGCAGGTACCCAATGGGTGTAGTGATGATTTTTTGAGTAACTTTGAAAGATGAATAAAAACTTAAATTTTAATTTATAAATACTACAAATATATGTTCGTGAAATTAAAATATGTGCTATACACTCATACATCACAATAACGTGTTACCTAGAATTATAAAATGAAACTAAAATATATGAGAACGGAACTGGAAGAGTATATTATAGCAGAATCGCATGTTTTTCCTTTTCAATAATTAAGCCGATCCACCGCAATATCCTAGCATGCACATGATCAAGTAAAATTATATGTTCTCTATTAAACATGTAAAAAAATAAGATAGACAATTACATTTAGAGAAACATAACTTACATTTTGAATTGGAAGGGTAAAATAGTAAAATCACATCCACATTTAGATATATTTTTAGGGTTTTATGCGGGTATGCGATGCGGGTGAATGGTGCGGGTTAATGGGTGGACTATTGGGGCGGGTGATGGGTGAAAAATCTTCTCCCATAATCCATCCATCACCCGCTTCACCTGCACCCGCTCTACCCGTCACCTACTTTTTTGCGGGTTTTCACCCACAAAATTAATGCGGGTGGAGTGGGTGGAACGGTTACCCGCGGGTAATTTCCAGCCCTAAGGGCTGGTGGTAAGATGGCTGACGGAACAATGGCTTATACTCGATAGGTCGCGAGCTAGAGGCTGCAGCTTCCATAGCGTGGATCTGCTTGGTCACGAGTTCTCTCAAGACGTCGTAGTTTGCCGGCTCCTTTCTAAATAGGCAAATTTTGAAATCCCCTTCGGCCAAATTGCCCATTAGTATTGTGCTTGTGGATTCTTGGTTAAATCTTGGGATTTGCACCACCATATTAGTGAATCTGCTGAAGAAATTTCCCAAGGACTCGGTCGCGCCTTGCTTGATGGAATTGAGGTCCAAGATGGTTCTTTTTCTTGTGCGAGCACTGCCGAAATGAGTGACGAATGTACCTGACAGTTGCGCGAAGTTTTTGATAGATGATTGGGCCAGGTTTGTGAACCATGTTAGAGCTACCCCACTCAGCGTGGATGGAAATGAGCGGCAATACATAACATCATTGTCCTCGTTCATTCTCATCGCTGTGGTGAATTGGTTGAGGTGATCGTTGGGATCGGTATCTCCCTTGTACTTGGCGATGGAGATATCCCTCCACCTCTTGGGGACGGGTGTCTCACGTATTTGTCTACAAAAAGCTGATGGAAAGGTTGGTTCACCTTTGCGAGTTCACCCAGGTGCCTCAAGGGAGTTTGAACGCGAAGACACGTTTTGAGCCCTACTAGAACGGTCGACCTTGTTGATGTTTTCATCGGGTTCCGGATCGGGGTTGAGAGGACCACCAGCGGGGTTGGGGAAATGGTTGACCGTTATGGGCACCGATCCTTGTTGTTGATAGTAAGTACGGGGGTCGTGTTGAAGTGGCACCCCATTCGCTTGTTGAAAAGGCACACCGTTCGCTTGTTGGTTGAAGTACATGTTTTGCGGGTAGCTCCCTTTGAAGAATTGGTACGGGGAGTAGCCACCCCACATTCCGTAGGGAGCGAACGGTGGTGGTTGCGCAGTGTCCCATGTTGGTTGTTGAGTGGCGCCCTCGTTGCCACTGTGCGGGGCTTCCTCGTTGGGGTAGCGTTGAGGTTGAGGCCGTTTGTTTCCTCGGTGTCATGGTGCTGGTTCCCAAATTCCTCTCCAAATAGGGTAAAATTCATGATTCCTGCGGATAAAAACATCGGTGTTTAAGAGGAAAATAAGCGATAATCTTAGTTTATTTTAGATAGAAATTATACATAATAAAAAGGAATAAAGCGGAAAAAAGGGACAAAATAAGAGAAATGGAAAGAAAGCGTATTGCTACGCGGAACTTCTCGTCGTGAAAGGTTCCCACAGACGGCGCCAATGACGCCCTCATGAGATTTCGCCTATACTTATTACCTCACTTGTGACAATATAATGATTTAGAATACCTGCGAGTCTTAGCCTGGGGGAATGATGATCAGGTTGTACGCTTATTAATCCAAGCGATGAATTATGTTACTGTTCAATCGTTGTCTATAGAGGAAGCTAGGCAGTGTTATTATCCCAAATAACGTTCTTCTCCAGCTGAAGATCTTTAGAACTCAACTCTGGGGGTTTTAAGTGCGGGGGATAAACAGAGCTCTTATGCTTTTCTATCTTCAGAATCGGATCCCTTACTCTGAGATCGGAGGTGGGTATTTATAGGGAAATCAAGCGAGCAGCTGGCAGGCAACCTCGTGGATCTATGTAGGACACGTGTAGCGCATGCCCACATGCTTAGGGGCATAGGCAATACACGTGGAGCCGTTAGAGATGAGGTACTTGAGCCAGTGAGCTGCTTGCTAGGACTTTGGAAGCTCGCGAGACATTTTGGATAGTTTACTCTGATTCTTACACTGGTTTCGAGTTGCGATGGAATTAAGGGTTAATAGTTCTTGGGAGCGCTAAGCCCAATCCTTTGGGCTTGGTTGGATACCTTGGTCGCGATGTACATGGATACTTTGCTCGCGATGTACTAATGTTGGGGTCGACCGTCCTTTTGCGTTGAGTGACCCATTTATGACGTCATACTCCGTGTTTATTAAATAGCCTATTTTCTATGGCATCGTCAGTGGGGACTTTTCTTGATTCATGTATGGGGCACATTTGTAGGCATCAGATCCCTGATCGCGATCCACGTGTAGCTTTACAAGGGAGTCCTTTGATCACGACCCGTATGACAGGAGGCTCGCAATGGATGATATTATACTTGGTGTAACTTTTTGCATTGGGTGACTCTCTTATGACATCATATCCTTATTAATTAAGGGGGATATTTTCTAGGGTATCGTCATCTCCTCGGGACTAGATCGCGTGTGATAGTTCGCTTGCGAACAGGTCTTGGCAAAAGCGATGCCTTTTTGTCAAATGACCACTCTTGATAGGCTTTGTGTAGGTCCAATATTCATTAAGCCCATTTATGAGATGGTCCCATGAAGACTTATAAGTAGGGATTTCTTCTCTATTTTTTCTTCACTTTGCATTTCTTGAGAGCTTGATAAAAGAGAGCAAGAGAGGAATCCTAGGTGACACCCTGCAGATGAAACATTGTCGGAATTCATCGGAGGCCCTTCTTTCGTTAGTTTGTTTCACCGGTGTTCTTCTTCTACTCGTTTATCAAGGAAGTGGTGCTTCTTATTCTTTTGTCTCGCTCTTTTTTTCCTGGTTTTTTCGTTTTTTAAGAGTTTCTTGGGAGAAAGAGTTTCTCCAAGTGGTGGAAACGTCTTCCGCGGGGAGGGGCGAGGTGGTTGTGTGTTGGAGAGAGAGAGAGAGAGCGGTTTTTCTGGTAACCTGTTTCCTGTTTCTTTTCTTTTTATTCACTAGGGCCGCCCTAATGGTATCTTTTAGGGTTCGATTGTTGGTGGCGCCTTGGTGGAGGTGACGGTTTTGGGAATCTGAAGTGGGTTTTTTTTTAATTGTTGGAGAAGAAATCTTCGTCTTTTACCTTGGGAAGGGGGAAACATTATGGAGGAGACGAAAATGCACTTTTGGTCGTCATTCTCCGGGGGAAACGTCTTTTCATTACCCCTGAGTGGGGCGTGTGGGGCGCCAACCATGGTCACTAGAATCGCGATCCGGATCGTAAGATCCTAACGATCATACGATCCTAGAAAGAGTTATGATCCGGATCGTTTGTACATACTCGCTTATACTAGAATCGGGTGTGGGATCGGTAGGATCGGCTATGATCCTTAGGATCTTACGATCCTAATCGATCCTAGTAATTTCATATTATGGTCAAATTAGGCCCATCCAAATTTTATTCTACAAAGCCCATGTCGTTATTTTGATGAAATTAGACCCATTTCTATTTTTTATAATTTTGTGTTAATTTTTGGGGACATTAAACCCTAAAATCCTTAGATGTCGTTTGTTTTCTCAAGTGCTCAACCCTCAAGTCTGTAGCGGTGCGGTGAACCAGTGAAGTGAAGCATGAGGCCCTAAACTCTCAAAAAATGATGGTGTTTGTTTTAATTTTTTGGGACATAACTTGTAGTGAAGATGAAGCTATCGAGATAAATGATGGTGATGATGTTGATGATTTCCTCGAGAGAGATGCTGAATTGTTTATGATGACATTACAAACTAGAGATTGGAGGAGGAATTTCTAATGTCTATGAGTGATAGCACCTATCACATTTGACATTCCAAAACAATCATGTGATGTGGGATGTGGGGTTTTATTTTTTTTGTTAATCTTGTTTCTTAGATCATTTTTAGTTTGGTTTATGGATGTTAAGTGACTTATTTAAACATTTTAAGTATCATATTATACCTTTTGACATATTATACTTGACCAATTATGAATGCTAAGGAGTTATTATTGGCATATGTCAGTTACTTAATTTATTTAAAGGAGGAAATGACTAGTTTTGTTTATAAATTATGGTATTTGTTTGGTATGACTTATTTATATTTGATTTTTTTATTTGATTTTCACTTTTTGCTAGGATCCTACGATCCGATCCTAGATCCTTGCATCGATCCTACATTAGGATTTCGATCCTAAAAACCATGGCACCAACATGACTCTTTTGAGGGAGGAGGGGGGGGGGGGGGGTGGCGCCATTTCTACTTAGTCGCAATTTTGAAGAGACTATTTTCCTTTGTTGATTTTTTCTCCTTTTGCGTCTTTTTAGGGGGTTTACTTCATAGAAGTTTTTTCTACAAACTAGCGATGTCGTCATAGAGTGATATCTTAAAATAGGAGTGTAGGCCTTTTGGAAGAGGAGGTTAGCTCCTCAAGGACTCAAGGGACCGCGATACAGGACGATATAGTTGAGCCTCGCAGAGGAAAAGAGGAGAAATCTGTGGCCCTGGAGAAGACAAAGAAAAATCCTATGGCCGAAACCATCAAACGTCCTCTTTCGAAGGATAACCCGGAGTATTGTCATGCATCTGAATATGTGAATGACTTGGGTGATAGGGAAGGTTCGTCTTGTTTGTTGAAGAAGAAAAAGAAAAAGAAAAATGTTCGCGTAGTACCTGGGGACTTTGCCGTGCTAGCTTATATACTCGAAGAGGTCGCGAACTACAGGTTATGTGAGGGTTTCACCCCTTCTCCTTCTCAACTTGTTCCTTCTATTTTCAGGAACGTGTAGCCCCTTTCTTTGGTTGGAGACCAGAGGGGAGAGATCAATTTTGGACCCTTCTCACCTTGAAATGGTGTCTCGTATTTTTCCACGGCTGGTTAATTGGGATAGAAATAGGTTTGGCCTCTGCGAGCGGGGGTTGTTTGAATACATACCCAAACCACGTTGTTGTCCACTTGGAAAGTTTGCCCCAGGGGTTCCGTCTTCCTCTGCCTCCACTTTACGTGAAGTTTCTTGCGCGGATAAATGTGTGCCCTGTTAAGCTTGCTTTTAATGTCTGGATGTATCTGGCTGCTTATATGATGCGAAGCGCCGCCATCAAGCAGGAGACTACGCTGGATAATCTCTTTACTTTTCTATCATTGCGACACGGTAGTGACGGGCTCGTGTCTGCTTCCCTGAGTAGGAATATTGTAAAGAGGCTATCGAGTAATTCCGGGTGGAGGAAGAAGTGGTTTCTTGTCCGCGATCCCACTGGAAGTTATCTGAATTTTAATATTACTCCCGGTATTTACCGACCTTCTTCCAAGAACAAAACTATCACGATTGAGAGGTGGAAGTCTCCATTCATTCGCGATAGTTGTCTAGGAAAGCGTAGATACAGAGAGGTAGTAACTCCTGTCCACCTAGAGATGGTTGGTCTTAGGTATTTCATAAGTTCGTGTCAATGGATGCAACATGACCCACCAAAGTTGGTGGTTATTTTTTAAACTTTTGAAAGTTCGACCAAGCCTTCGATTTGTTCGTCTTCTGTTGCAGTTCAAAATTTCGGATCTGTAAATTCCGACCAAGCCTTCTGTTGTAGTTTGAATTTCGACCAAGCCTTCGATCTGTTGTAGTTCGAATTTTGACCAAGTATTTGATCTGTTGTAGTTCGAATTTTGATCAAGCATTTGTTCTCTTCTGTCTTCTCTTCACGTACTGTACACTATATGCAATTTTTTTCCCTAAAAAAAATAGATGGTTCGTGTCGGATAACAGAGTATCTGACACACATCCAATTAGCATTACTGTGTCGGATACCAGACTATGAACGGTTCGCATACAATTTAGCAGATTAGGCATAAACGGTTTCGAGTATCCGACACGGTTACCCAGTTCGTATCGAATATCTGAATATGCACACCTCTAGCTACGTAAAAGGATGAGTTTGGACTTTGGAGGAATCTTATGGATTTGTGTAACAGCTATGAAGAGTGTATCTTGAACATATTAGGAGCATGTAACATCACATGCCAACAGCTTTTAAAATACATTAATAAGTGAATACATCAATTATCAAATGCGAGTAAGGATTGAGGAGGGGCCTGGTGGACGATCCTACCTTTTTCATAACCTATGACCAAAATCATAACTTTAACCTACTTTTCCTAATATCAATTTTTTTAATTTAGCTTATTAATAAAAAAAATATAAATATTACTACCTCTGTCCAAAAATACATTGTCTTTACTATTTACGCACGCTTTTTTAAGAAGGTAAAAACTATATAAAATATTAACTTTTTTATTAATTTTTTTTTAATAATTACTAACTTATTGATAATAAGTTTGTAATTATTAAAAAAAATAATAAAAAAGTTAATATTTTATATAGTTTTTAACTCTTAAAAAAGCATGCATGAGGAGTAAAAGTCCATGTATTTTTGGACGGAGGGAGTATATTGTACTATTAGTTATGTCAATATTGACAAATAATACAGATCAATTGATTTCGATAAATGATGCGTACATGTTGGTTGATTTTTTTTTTCACTGTCTACGTGCTCTTAACTTGATGATTCTGTATCAAACTAATAAACAAATCTAAAAGGAACTCCAATAAAGCTAATTAAGTTGGTTCAAATTATTAAGTTGGCATGGTACGGTAACGTATACTACCAATAATTTTTTTTTTGGTAAAACAACGGGGCAAAGCCCCCTCCGAACGGAGTTTTATTCACGAAGCAAAACCACTAGCAAGTTCAACTGCCTTCGGAGAGTGCAACTCCTCCATCAGTAATAACAAAACGAGCTAAGACCTCCGGACAAAGAGAAAAACAGGAAGTCCCAAGCGGAAAAGCGAAAGCAAAATTAGTTAATCTATCCGCGAGGCTGTTAGCTTCACGGAAGATGTGTCGGCGCTGGAGATCCCAGCTCCTACGATGGAAGCCTTGGCAAGTGACCACCAGGCTAGCACATGGGTGCATTGGCTTGACTGATTTCGAAATCAGTTCCACTACTCTCATTGAGTCGGACTCGCATATCACCTTTCTAGCTCCATAATTCCACGCCATCTCCCGGCCCTTCGCTAATCCCCACAACTCGGCTTCCACCACCGAATAGCAGCCTATATTGTGTGCGAATCCAGCAATCCACTCACCTCTCTCATTGCGCAGCACACCACCCTGTATACATGCATGTATCGTACATCAACTACCAATCGTGATAACTATCGATGTTAGTAACCATATTTGTGGTTAATTACTAACAGTATGATAACATGGTTATCAAGCCTAGCAATTGAGAGTAAGAATTTTAAAACTTATAGATGTTGAGAATGAAAAACTTATATATAAATCGATGTGGGCTAGCCGGATTTCAGTTGAGAGCAATTAATTGAGAGATCTTTGTTGGAAGTCAAGAACAATGCTAGAAGTGTGGAACGACGCTACTTCATTGCAAGCTAGTTGGCCGGTTTGAGTTAGGGTTCTTTGATGAAAGTCTAGAATGATGCTACTTCGAGCCTCAACTATCCGATAGAGAGAGGCGAGATCTAAATTAAGAGGCCGAGTAGGTAGTATGTTTTCAATTAGGTTTGATATTTTCTTTTATTTTTGAACATTTCACAATAACGTATTAAAATTATAATAAAATCATTAATAATTATACTATAACTTTTATATATATATATATATATATATATATATATATATATATATATATATATATATATATAGAGAGAGAGAGAGAGAGAGAGAGAGAGAGAGAGAGAGAGAGAGAGAGAGAGAAGTACTGAAGTAGTAACCGGGTTATCCTTGGTATTACATATATGTGTACCACTACAATGCCAACTTATAGTGGTTACCAACGCGATGGTAACCACTATTGTCGGTTACCATCATAATGGTAACCAATATTGCACTTTGGTACGATTGTCTTGTGACCGGAGTTCATTCGGGTCATGACAAGTTGGTATGGTAATTTTGTACCATTTACCGATCCTAAAAACAAGACGTGTTTTCTTAGAAAATAAGGGAAAGAGAGGATTAATATTAGTCCCTTCCTTGGGCATCAACTCTCATGTCCTCAAGCGTGTCCCTCTCTTATCCCCCGACCTCTACTCTCTTATAACCGTCAAATAAAAAAAAATAGATTTAAAAAAATTAAAAAAATATGTGAGTTTATGAGAGGGGACAGAAAAAGGTTTGACTAACTCACGTCATGCTTCAAGATGTCACTCCCATGAAGTCGAGCCATGTACGCAGCGGTGGAACTAGAAAATTCTGACAATAAATTATGTTATTTTGGGATAAAATAGTGTCGATTTCGTTATGGTTTTTTCCCGTTAAGGAAAATAAATTTAAATAAATAAATGAAATAATGGAAGGAAATAACTAATATATAAAATAAAGATAGAAAATGAAATACAATAAATATTGAGCTAATATGTAACTTGGTGTGTTCTAATTTCTAAACATAGGTAAAAATGTATATCCATAGGTAAAAATTTAATTTTGAGTAGCTTTTGACCTAATTGTCATAATGAAGAATATAAAATCTCATTTTGAAGCACTTGAGAGGATTTATAGTATATAAATATTAATGTAAAATATAAAATCATTATAACTTATTTAAATAGAATTAAAAGGAATTAATATACTCTCTCAATTTTCATGTATTCATAAATTTTGATGGCTATGGGTTTGCCACTATAATTAGGGATTCGTGGACGTGCCTTCGGGATGCATGACTTGCACATACGTTGCTCATGTAGTGGGTCGACACGAGGCTGTTGCTCACATCATAAACCATTCAATGTATTCATGGGTCGGGGCGGGTCGGGTCGGGTACCACCGCGCAATGAGGCTTGGGCGCATTTGATGAAGAGCATCCCTTGTTTTCCTTCCTTGATATACTTATACACTAATACATATATGCACTTAAAATAAACATTTGAATATCACTAGTAATAATAACAGCCAGCTTTTGCTTTCAAAAAAAAAACAAAAACAAAAGCTTTTTGAGACACGTCTTACCATTTTAGATTTCTAGAATTAACGGTAAGCTTACCACGGGCGGCCAAATAATCCTGAAATACAAGTGTGCGTTAAAACCCCACCGACGTGTGAGTGTGTGTGAGTGCGATTCAAGTATTGTTAATTGTAGCTGAGGCCGAGGGTGAGCGTCATCAAAATGTCATATCTGCCCCCCATCACTTACCCTTTCATTATTATCCTACCTATTCCATTTTTCTAATTAAATCAATTTTCCAATGCAATAAATCTTTCTTATAAAATTCCAACTTTCATATGATTTTGGGGTCCATATTACGGGAAACCATAGCCCTCCCTCCCGCCCACCCCATCTATCTATCTATCTATACAGCTATACTTTGCTTGTTTTTTCTCTGCATCTCCCCTTTTTTTTTCTTTTATTTATTTACAACTTTTTTTTTTTCAATTGTCCACAGATATATAGTAGTACTCGTTAGATATGCCATTGATTTGTGGTTTCGATATTATATATTATTATTATTATTATTATTATTCATTGGTGTTTTCTTTTCTTATGATACATTATACACCATTCTACCATAAATGTAAAAAGTATTTATTTTTATATAAGTAGTTTAAAGAGTTAAAAATGGTATAATTCTGGATGGTAAAGTAGGAAACTAATTTGTCAGTCTCTTGTTACGTTTTAAATATGTATTGTGCAGTGCAGTAGTTTCTAGTACAGTAGATTTTATTTTCAGATGTGCATTCTCAAGTACACAGAGAAGATAAAGGAAGTATTTAATTGCTTCAAATGCAATTGTCCACCTCACTTCCACCGCTACCCAATCAATCCATCCATTAAACTCCCCCACCTTCTCCCTCCTCTCTCCTCCATTACTTTCTATTTACACACTCTGCTCTAATATCTCTCTCTCCTTGAGCCCTCACCGCCATGGCTCCTCTAAAGGTATCCTTTCCAGATTTCTCCTTTCTGCTACTTTTACTATCCATTAATGGCGCTTCTAGTTGAATCCATCCAATTAATCAAAACGACTCTTCACTTTTTTTTGGTTGATTTTAGGAAACTTTTATGGTGCTCACGGTCGACCTGGAATGCAATCGCTGCTACACCAAGGTCAAGCGGACCCTATGTTCTTTCCCACGTTCGTCCTCCTCCTCTCTCGATTCACGTTAATTCCTTCAATTCGATTTGGATTTCATCTTCCTCGTGGTTTAATTCCGTTTTAATTGATTGAATTGCAGAGGTACAGGACCAAATCTACAAAGAGAAGGAAAACAAGGTACTGATCAAAGTGGTATGTTGCAGCCCTGAGAAAATCATGGACAAGATCTTCGCCAAAGGTGGCAAGTCCATCAAAGGCATTGAAATCCTCAAGCCGAAGCCGCCAGCCGATAAGCCGGCCGATAAGCCCGCCGACAAGCCCAAGGACGCCCCACCGGCTGCTGACAAACCCAAGCAAGGACCGCCGGCCGACAAGCCGAAGCAAGGACCGCCGGCTGACAATAAGCCCAAGGATGCCCCACCGGCTGCTGCGAAGCCAGCCCAAGCCGATGACAAGCCGCCCAAGAAGAACGTAACTTTCAAGCCGGACGGGCAGCCCGCGAAGCCGCAAGGCGATGGAGCCGGGAAGCCGAAGGAGGGCCCGCCTGCTGCAGCGGCGCCGAAGCCGGCTGAGCAGCAAGCAGCGATGATGGCGCCGATGGTGCCGGCTTCCGTGTACGGGCACGGGTATCCGATTAACGTGGGGTGTTTGGATTGCTACGAGGGGCGGATGTGCGGCTATCACAGCAACGGATCCGGGTACGGGTACGGGTATGTGTACGGTGTCCCGCCTCCTCCTCCACCGGCTGGCGGGTACGGGTATGGATACGGGTCATACGGCGTCCCGCCACCGCCGCCTCCTGCTTACGGCTACAAGCCGGGATACTGCGTAAGCCGATATGGGGATTACGTCAGCGACGAAAATGCATCTGGATGTGTAGTCATGTGAATGCTTTGAGTGGTTTGCGTTGAATTCATTCCATGGCCCCTCCCCCAAATTTCGCATGATTAATCATTGGAAATTCGGGGTTTTTATTTAGAATATTGGTAAAAAAAATTTAAGAAAAATGGAAATAATAGTTTTTTTTGTTTGTTTGTTGAATAGAAAATTAAAACTACATGTGAAGGGTATGGGTGGTGATGAGATGTAATAAAGATAGCCAGCAGGTGTTGAGAATATCAAAACTCTCTCCCTCTCTTCCACTTTTCTATTTTGCGTAATTTTCGCTCAATAAAATACATCACTTTCTTGATGCTTCAATTGATTAGTTCAATTTCGTTGATGCATGTATTTTGTGTTTTTTTCTGTCGGTGCAACATCAGCTCTAAACGTTTTTCATTTTACAGATTTTAGAGTTTTTTTTTTAATTGAAAATCTTTTTTTTATCTAATACATTCTTTATCTTATTTTCTTATCGGTCTTTCTATCCTATCTCCTAAATTGGAAAAAAATTCGTTAAAAAAAATAAGCGACCTTAAGAATCTAATTTAAAAAAAAACTAAACTAATTAAAATTAAAAAAAAAATTCAAATAGTGCTATTATCCTATGCCCTTGGGACATAAGATAGAAAAATTGTTTTCTAAAATATGCAAGCATTTAGGAAATAAACAACCTTAAGAATCTAATTTTTTAAAAAAAAACTAAACTAATTAAAATTAAAAAAAAATCAAATAATGCTATTTTCCTATGCCTTGGATATAGGATAGAAAAATTGTTTTCTAAAATACCCTAAACATTTAGGAAATGAAGATTTTTTCTCCAAATCAACAACGTTTATCAAAACTAAATATCCTTACTACTATAAAAGAATGGGAAGAGCGTGCTATCTGGCCGTCCGCTCACATTTGTTAAAATTTCGAATCAACGGCTGCCTATTGCTTCACTCTTTCTTTCTCCACCTCCTGCTACCTGTTGCTTCGTTCCACATCTTGCTTCCTCACTTTCGCCGACTGCTCCTACTTTCTTATCCACCACGTTGCCTTTCTACCTCCGCCTTTCTAATCCCTAATTGAATTGATATTTCTGAAGCCTATCTCCGCCTTTCTTGATCTCAGCCGCCCTCCTTATCGCAATCGAATTGTCAGTCGCCGGTTGTGGCTTTCGCCGTCATCGCCAACTTTGGTGTCGAGAAGGTACATACAATCCAACTTTCCCCCTGTGTTTAGGGGTTGTTTTTGTATTCTTCCGTCTCCCAGTTTGATTGGAGCCTTCCTCTTTTTGGGTCTGACCTTGTTTTGATCCATCTTTCTCCTGGCCTGCAAGCATATTCAGCCGCTGCTCGATCTTTCACTTTCCGAATACCAGCTTCCATCTGGTAAGTTTGATTCCAACCCTAAATTATGCTTCGTTATTTGCTTTAGTTGTAGTTGCAGTTGTTTGTTATTATGCCTCCAAGGTGTTCGTAGAAATGCTCAACATATATTCTGTTTTAGGTTTTTTCGATCAAAGCAGAATAAACATAGGTTGCAACAATCAAGGTTAGGGACTTGCAATTATGTTCAAATTGAGGCATGTGGTCTTCAAATTGAGGATTGGGGACTTCAAATTGAACTGTATTGCCTGATGAAATATTGAAATCCCAGATTAGGGTCTTCGAATTAGGGTTATGACCTTCAAATTGAGGATTGAAGACTTGCAAAACCCAGGCTTGGGGTCTTTCAATTAAGGGCTATGACCTTTAAATTTACGATTTCGGTCTTGAAATTGTGGTATGGGACTTCAAATTGAGGATTGTAGAATTGAAATTAAAGTTTAAAAAATTGAGACACGTTGAATTTAAGAGGCAATTGATAAAAGCTAGTTGCTTTATAGTTTATAGGACAATGTTGACTTCAACAACGAAATCTTCCAAGTGTGATTATTGTGGCTCCAATTTTGCCTTGTATGCAGTTACATGATAGATTTATATAAACAACATACACAACCTAGATTATAGTTGCCCATCTTTTGTTAACTAGATTCCCATTACAATGAGTTACAAGTGTGTCAGTGTACTCAGAAAAACAAGGGGGTAATTAGATTTAGAGTGATGAGCAAATCTAATGTTTTTTTAATCTGTCCAAGCTAAAAAAAAAGGACAGTGTAAGCTTTAAAACAGAGCTACTCCATGAACACACTTAAACTCGTTGCATAGATTAGGATCACTTACAGTTGGTGGAGTTGCATAGATTAGGATCACTTACAGTTGGTGGAGTTGCATCTAAGGCACAACAATGGATTTTGGGAATTATGAGAGCATGCCTGTAGGTTTAAAAGGTGATCGAAGAGACAACCACAAAGAACTGCGTGTGCATAAACCTACCGCATAGCTATAAAGGAAGAGATGGAACGAATGTAGGCAGGGGTTCTGTGGTTCAAAAGCAACAGAACCCGGTTTATAACTTACCGGGAGGTAGTCAGCAGTATGACAAAAAAGGGCTATATCTTGACAGCAACCTGCTCTGTAGAGCTCTTCTTGATGAGCCCTTTGGCACCCAGCTTGTTAAGCAACTCTAAAGCCTCCCTTGCTAGCCCTTCAGATGCCATACCCTCTGTTAGAATGGTGTACGTCGTCTCATTAGGCTTACATCCTTTGTCGATCATGTTGGCTAGAAAGTCGATGGCACGATCAGTTTTCCCCGCCTTGCAAAGCCCCCAACATGATTAAGTTGTAGGTGATCACATTAGGCCTCATGTCTAACCCCTCTAAATCGGCAAAATACCTAATTGCCTCATCAATTTTCCCCTCCCAACTTAGACCCCCGACAAGGGAAGAATATGTAATTATATGAGGCTGGAGGCCCTTTACCCGCATCTCCTCTAAGAGCTTCACTGCATGCTCTATCTTCCCTGCTTTTGAGAGACCATCAATCACGGTGTTATAAGTGACCAGAACACCGTAGTTTATCAAATTTCATCTCCGTGGAGTTGGAAAATGTTTGAGAACTAAAAGAGCATTTTTTTTAATGTTGATATACTATGTCACATCAACTCTAATGCAACATTTTAGATGGCCAAGTTTGAGTTTCATGGTTTTTTTTTAAATATATTTTGTTATATTGCATTACTGCCTGAATTGAATAGTTTAGGTAATCTCCGTATTTTTTTGTTTCTGTTTTTACATACACTACTCACCATGTCAAGGCCTAATAATGTAGTCTGCAACCAGCCATAGTATTACTTGGCAGCACCCTATTTCTGTTAAGCAAGTAAAGATTGATGGTGCAGTAGCATTTGCAGTTTTTGGTTTGTATGAGTTTATACGGAGCTATCTCTCTAAAAGTCCATTTTCTTTTCTTTTTTAATTTGCTCATTACTTTAAAAAAGTATAAATAGCATAAATTACTTTTAAAAAAAAACGACAATCAGGGTAGGCTATTCAGGCCTTTTTTCTAAAGATTTGAAAGTTGTTGATAGCAGATGATTGTCCACCGTTTGTAAGAGTAATAGGCCTCAGAGGTAAAGTAAAAAAATCCTTCATTTTTAAAGATATAATTCCTTCCCGTTAGTGTTTCATCCTTTTACTACCATTCTTCACAGGCTTCCTTCATTTGTTGTTTGGTTTATAAGTTTTCATATTTTCAGCTCCTTTATTTTGGTTGACTATATTCAATACCTTCTCTTCCATTTTTAAGGTTTTTCGTCTTTTTAGGCTTGCTCTTCCTATATTAATGGCGTTTTTCCAATTTCTCTGTCATGCTTCACATGTTTCCCTCTTTGTTGTTTCATGTAGGCTTCATCCCTTCTTATTATAGTTATTCACCAAAGGTTCAGCTCAACTCATTGTGTTGTTTTTTATAAAGATTTGCATTAACTTCTTGTACATGTGGTCCTTTGTTTATTTGATTTATTTCTTTCTACAATTTTTTTTCCCTTGCTTTGTAGTTGCATTTCCTGGCTCTCATTTAAGCTCTCTAATGGATGACAAACTCTCGCCTTTGGCCAAGCAGCAATTGGTTTCTACTTTCTTTAACATTGCCCTGGGTGAAACCGTGGATAATGCAAATCAATTTCTAAATGTGAGTTTCATGTTTGTGTCATAATTCCCTGTTAATATATTTCCTTTTGCTCTTAATCACTATTGATGTATGTTGTAATTTGTAGGCAAAAAAATGGTGCCTTGAGGACGCACTTGAATTGTATTATACTGAAAACACGGATGTGGTTGGGCCTCCTTGTCCTCTTCCTGATGCAGATCAAACGCATAATGTCGTGACAACTGACATTTCACCTGCGATTACACTGCGATCTGAAACTGTAAATTGTCCTTTCCCAGTTGTGCCTTTGTTATGATTGCAATGTTTTAGTAAAATTGGAGAAGAACCATTATGCCAAAATTAGCAAACACAAATATCACTTAATAATATATATCGTAGAATTTACATTTATTTTAGCAAGATTTACATTTAAATAATACATTATGATTCATAATTATTATCTTTATTATTTACCAATTGGTTCAGACTGCTGCTGTTGCCTCAACCCAAGGATCAACTAAAGACCCATCTGAGTTCTTCCAACGTCGCCGCCGACGTACTCATGCCCAGGTACTATTGTATGATTTTTACATTTGTGGTCAACCACTATTTTACAAGTTCTTAATTTTCTTTATATTATATATCAAATGGCTCATAACCATTGTTTTATTTCAGATTGCTGCTGATGCTCTAGCAGGAATTTCAGCCCCTACATCTACAGAATTTACCACATGTCGTAAACGTATACGTAACAACGTAAAGGTATATCTGGTGGTAAAACTTAAGTGGTGATTGCTTTACCAAGTGATCTTCCTATGCTACTGATCTGCAACCTCAACCTATATATTGTTCTGTTCCTTTTGTGCCTTCATTTTTTGTGTCTACAATTAGTTTCCCCATTGTGCATCATTTATTTCCTTCTTTTCTTTTGTACTTTGTTTTTTTAGTAGTACCTTCACATATTATACATGCGTAATATTTACATTCTCACCAAATACTATGCGTCATATTTACATTCTCACCAAACAACTTTATGTTGTTGTTTAGGTAGCTATTGACGTCTCTGGTAATATATCAAATGCTCTTGAAGGGCTTCCACCACGTTTAATAAAACGCAGACGACGTCGCACTCCTTCTGAAGTAAACCTTTTATTTTTTCTCTATTGTATTGATAAAATATACCATATTTGATTTCACTGAGCTTTTATGATGTGTTACTTTCTATCAGATTATTGCTGATTTTGCGGCTGGTATTACAACTCCTACATCTAAAGAGGTTTTACACATATCATCACTTGCATAATTAGCTCACGTTATTTGTTTATATGTTTGTTTAAAGTTTGATACTCATGATCGGGTACTTATTTAATGTGCAATTAATATACATATTTATTGAGATTCTCTCATTCACAGATAGGTAAAGAGGCATCTACATCCGGTCCTCATGGTACCCGTAAAAGAAAAATCCCATTTGAGGTGATACACTTGGATATGGTTACCATTACGGTTTATTTTGCACTAGCTGCGTTATTTTTCGCATGTTGTAATGTTTTTACCAGTTAATTAAATAGCTTTGGTAGTTTATATATCTTATTAATAATTAATTATTCTATCATTTTGTGTTATATTTTGATGTAGGTGAATGATGAGATATCTCTTTCAAATGTTTCTCGCAAAACCAGGCGTACTCGTCTTGAGGTGCTATATTATAATGCTTACTATACGTCTTAATTTGCTAATGAGCCTATTTTATTCAAATTCTATGGTTTATTTAACTAAATAAACATCTTGTTTTGCTAACTCTTAATTGTACATCTTGTTCATATTAAATTACTTATATTGTTATTGCCTTGTGTTTTGCCTAGATTGATAGTGAAGGTGCTTTGCCTTGTGTGATGGAACAAGCAAACATTTCAAATGCATCACATCATCCCTACATTCCTATTGGTCTAGGTATGACAAACTTATTAAGTACCCCAATTCCTTTGCCCGTACCATCAACATGTCAATATTGTTTAGCAACCAAATTTGCTTTTGAGAGCGCCGGTTTTTGCTGTGCAAATGGTAGTATTAAGTTGGTTAATATAGACTTCTGTGACCAACTTTATGATTTATTTACAAGACAAGATGTCGTGGGTGACCATTTTCGTTGTTATTCAAGAGCTTATAACAATTTGTTCGCTTTTAGTTGCCTTGGTGGAAACTATGACAAAAGTAGTAATAAAAAAGGAATTTACACATTCTTATTGAAGGGTCAACTTTATCATTTCCTTCCTAATCATTTACCCAAGGATGACCATCCAAAATTTATGCAACTGTATTTTTATGATGGTGCTTCTGAGTTTGATATACGTTGCAATACTTTGTCCGATCTTTGTCCTGACATAATTGATGTTCTAATAAACATTACATCGGTCAATCCTTATGCTGCGTTTTTCCGTTCTTTACGTACATTCCCAATAACTGCAAATACTGAAATAAGACTTTTCAAATCTATTAATCTAGATCAACGGGTCTTTAATATGCCTACTTGTGATGAGGTTGTTGCTATTATAGTTGATAACACATCATCTGATCGTATTAATAGTCCCCATATTGTAGTGTATGGAAAGTCTGATCATGAACATCAAATCTTACATTACTATGGATGTTATGATCCTTTGCAATATCCACTTTTATTCAATAAAGGTGAATCTGGTTGGCATCAAGGTCTTAAACAAGTTCCCGTATGCTCTGCCATTCCTTGTAATGCAACATCATTTCCTCTCTCTGATAATAAGATACAAAGTGCGGAGACCCTTATATCAAGCGAGTCAGCAGGTACCTCTTAATGAAATGCATATATTGATTACTTTTATTTTGTTATTCATTTAATGATACTTATAATCTGTATTCAAAATGTTGTTCTTCTAGCATCAACTGCACATCCATTGGAATCAGGTAAAGTTGTATCATGTAGGCAATATTACTGTTATAGATTTCAAATCCGTATAAGAAACTTTCTTATCCATACTGCTCGTTTATTTCTACAATATATTGTTGATATGTATGTAAAAGTGGAGAATATACGACTTGATTTTATTCGTCGTAATCAGGTTTTAATCAGAAGCGAATTATATCAGGGGATAGTTGATAGTGTTAATGATGGTAGTTGTATAGCCTCTGATGTTGGACATCGTGTAATACTCCATGCATCTTTCATAGGTGGGCCTAGAGATATGAAATGTAGATATTTAAATGCAATGGCTCTTGTCCAGAAGTTTGGAAAGCCTAATTTGTTTTTAACCATGACCTGCAATCCAAATTGGCCTGAAATAAAAGAACAGCTACTACCCGGTGAGGGTTCTGAACACAGACCCGATTTAGTAGCTAGAATTTTCTATGCCAAAGTTCATTTGTTGAAGAACTTAATATTAAAAGATAACATATTTGGTCCAGTTGCTGCAAGTGTTGATGTCATTGAGTTCCAAAAACGTGGTTTGCCCCATTTACATATGTTGCTTATCTTTGCATCTGGCTCTAAAATAGTTGCTACAAATAGTTTTGATAAATATGTGAGTGCGGAACTACCATCCGAAGAATTCCCTGAATTACGTCATCTTGTTGTCAACCATATGATGCATGGTCCTTGTGGTTATAAAAACCCAAAATGCCCTTGTATGAAAAAAATCGGATTAGTTACAAAGTGCAAGGCCGACTATCCTCGTAATTTTGCTGAAATGACTACACAAAACAAAGATGCATATCCTATATACAAGAGGCGTAACAATGGAGATGTAGTGGTTGTTAGAAATTTCCAATTAGACAACCGTTCAGTTGTTCCGTATAACCCATACTTGCTAGCAGCATTTGATTGTCATCTGAATGTAGAAATATGTTCAACTATTCAAGCTGTCAAGTACATTTATAAGTACGTATATAAAGGACATGACAAAGTTCGCTTTGATATTAATGTACATAACAAACCTACACAGAATGAAATTACTGCATATCAATCTGGAAGATGGATTAGTCCACCGGAATCAGCATGGAGACTATTTGCATTCCCATTGTATTCTATGTCCCCATGTGTTTTTCCGTTGCAAGTACACTTACCTCATATGCATATGGTCACTTTTAATGAACGAGATAACCTGCATAATGTTATTGATGATGAACATCGACATGCAACAATGTTGACCGAATATTTTACTGCAAATTTTGTGCTTCCAAATGCTAAACAATTTCTGTACTCTGAATTCCCTCAGTACTTTACTTGGAATAATTGTTTGAAAGTATGGAAAGAAAGAAAAGGTCCTAAATGTGTAGGTAGGTTGACATATGTAAGTCCTTGCAAAGGAGAGCGATACTACTTACGACTTTTACTCATAAATGTCAAAGGTGCAACCTCTTTTGTTGATTTGTTGACTGTAGATGGAATTACTTGTAAGACTTTCAAAGAAGCTGCAGAATACCATTCATTGCTAGAGAAAGACGATTATGCTGAAGCCTGTATGCGGGAAGCCGTGGAAGTGCAAATGCCTTGTGTTTTGCGCAGGTTATTTGCAACTGTACTTACTTTTTGTGAACCTATTCATCCGCAACAGTTGTGGGATGACTTTTTCCCTTACTTATCTGAAGATTTTTTTCACTTTCATAAAGGACAACCTGCCAAAGTGTTTCAATTAACTTATTATGAAATTGAAAAATATTTAGAAGGTATGGGCCGAAGTATGACACATTTTCATTTTGATCTTCCCATCATTCCTAATATGATAGGTTTCAAAATTGCCCGAGATATTAGTGATGCAATTGATGCTCCCATTCCATCTGAATATAGAAATGCACACATAAATCTTAATGTTCAACAACGTATTGCTTATGATACTATTATGGATCATGTTATTCATAAATTGCCTGGTGTGTTTTTTATTGATGGTCCTGGAGGAACTGGTAAAACTCATTTATATTGTGCATTGTATGCTACACTTCGAGAAATAGGTCTTATTGTATTGCCAACAACATCATCTGGTATTGCAGCTTCAAATATACCTACGGGCCGAACTGCTCATTCAAGATTCAAAATTCCTATAAGTGAGACGGGTAGTATTAGTTGTCCTGTGTCCAAACAAAGTAGCTTGGCTAACTTGTTACGTGCTACAACTGTTATAATGTGGGATGAAGCTTCTATGGCAAAAAAGCAAAATATCGAGGCAGTGGATTCTCTACTACAAGACATATGTGATTCGAAACTTCTTTTCGGAGGTAAGATTGTCATATTTGGTGGTGATTTTAGACAAGTACTACCCGTTATACCCCGTAAATCTGAGACTGAAGTTATTAACTCAAGTTTAGTTAGCTCATATCTTTGGCGACATTTCTATAAGCTTAAACTTTGCATTAACATTAGAGCAGAAGAAGACATTGAATTTGCTTCCTTTTTATTACAACTTGGAAATGGTAGTCTCCAAACTGGAAGTAGTTCTACTATTGTTTTACCTGATTTCATACAATGTTTTCATATTGAAGATGAGTATATTGCTATTTTAATTGCTGCGATGTTTCCCGAAATTATGCAACCTCATTTTGATGCACATATATTTAATGGTCGTGCAATTTTAACCCCCACAAATGATGGTGTTGATGATATAAATTCTTCGGTTATTTCAATATTCCCAGGTCCTCCTCATGTTTACAAAAGCTTTGATTCTGTGATTGATGACAACTGTAATTTATATCCGGCTGAATTCTTACATACTTTATGCTCTTCCGGAATGAGTCCACATGAGTTAGTGTTGAAGTTAAATTGCCCAGTAATACTTCTTCGCAATTTGGACCCAGCAAATGGCTTATGCAATGGTACTAGATTAATTTGCAGAGAATTCCGAAAGGAAGTGATATTATGTGAAATATCCAGTGGTTATTACAAAGGCACTCAAGTATTACTTCCTAGAATAAATTTAAGACCTACCGCCTCAACCTATCCATTTGAATTTCAACGAAAACAATTTCCTATTAAACTGTGCTTTGCAATGACTATTAATAAGTCTCAAGGACAAACTTTAGACAAAGTCTGTGTGTTTTTACGTCAACCTTGCTTCTCTCACGGTCAATTATATGTAGCATTTTCAAGAGTACGTAACCGCAATGCTTTGCAAGTTTTCATTCCTACAACGGTAGAAGCAAATGTTGCAAAAAATCAAACTGTCAATGTTGTTTGCTTTGATGTGTTGTCGAGAGCTGGAGTTACAAGTGTTAACAGTGTTGACTAACTATCAACCTTGTAATCAACTTCTATAACAATGTTGTGACTAAGAATAATGTTATAACATTGTTGACACAGTTGTTACAGTTTCGCTACAAAAAGGTTAATAAGAACAAATAAAGATCCATCAATTTCTTTTTAATTTAATATTATTCATTCAATTAATCATAAATCCTAATCTTTGTATCATATTGCAGTATAGACCTTGCCCATCAAAGACTAATTATGTTTGATGGAAATCAGCATACATTTAGTCTTATTTGTGGATGCTGTAGCAATAATTTGAGGCATCAATGAGGCTCAGTTTAAACCATAGTTGAAGCATGCATCCTAACATGGATATGAGTAATTGAGAAAGGAACGGCGGATGTTTGTTCATCTAGGTATGATTGCTCTATCTAATATTTTATACTCTAATCTTTATATTCAACTTTTGGCTTGCTTTGGATGTTTGATTTCTAAAGATTGCTTATGCTCCACATATGGAGTTTAGGGTTAGGGTATCCAAATTCATTGATTTATTAGTTGTGTATGTGCTTTAGTTGACAAAATGTTAATACACTGAATTATGTTTACAAAAAGAGAGAGAATCTCATTATAGTGAACTACTGGATTCATAGACCATTGAACCTAAATTTATTGTACAATTTTTATTCAGTTCTCATTAGTTTGTCTAACTCAAAAGTGTTGTTCTCATGATACCACCTATCATGTTGTCGGCTAAATCCATGTTCTGGGCTAAAAATACTCTTGTTAATCAGAGTGTTTTAGACCTCAGTGATCACATTACATCACTTAATTATACTCACAAGAAAGATATGAAGACATTGATTTGTAGCCCAATAACTGGGCTTCATGGGTGTCATCTAAAAGGAGGTTAGACGCGTCAAATACTAACTGTAGGTGCTACTCATGCTCCCCCTGTTCAAACTGTGCTTATTCTCGTTTTTTTTTCCAGGTCTATGAAAAGGTACCGACGATACATCATCTACACCCTTCTTCTTCTTGCTATGTGATCTCTCACTTCCAAATCAATCCCTGTGGGTTGCCTCCCTGTTTGATTTTTTTTTAGCTTTGTAATGTGTTTTTACTGACATGGATCTGAAGTTGTCAAAATGTACAATACTTTACTTGGAAGTGAAGGATTCTTAAAGGTTAAAAATGATCGCATAATTCTAAAGTTGATATATGTTAGCATGTATGACTGTATCTTTGTGTTATCCTTATTCCTTATTTCCACATGATTCAGGGCATGGATTTGTACTTCAAGAGACACGATGCGCAAGTTGTGACTTGCGAAGACTTCTTTGTTGCAATGCAAGATGCAAATAATGCAGATTTTGCTAATTTCTTACACTGGTATACAATATTCTTTTGTCTTCTTCTTCATCTTTATGATCTATGATACAAGTTTTAACGGGAGAATGATGCAGGCATTCATAAGCTGGAACACCTGTTGTTAAAGTCACTTCATCTTACAATGCAAAAATCAAACCTTCACTCTGAAGTTCAGGTCAGGATACCTGATTGAATAACCTTGGTGTCCTTACTGCTTTTTTCCCCATGTTCTGTTTTTATTTTTTATCCACGACTCTTGCAGCCAAGAGGTGCCACCTACTCCTAGACATCCAGAAAAATAACCAATGTTTATTCCTATTAAGCAGTTTTGCTTGACTAAAGTGGGAAGAACATGCCTCTAACTGGTATTTATCATGATGAGAAGCTTCAGAACATTAGTAGCAACCCCACCGTGCTTTGCCTAACAAAGGTATGATGCCACTTTGCTGAACCTTTTTATGCATTTGCTACTGTATCTAGAATAAGAAACCTGCCTTATGGTTCAATGTAATAATTAATAGATTCTTTAGTCCATATGTAGCACATACATATTCTTCATCATCTATGATGTATAAGCAATGACTATTATTTATTAATTCTTCTTAATCTTTTATGGAATCTACGTAATTTAGTTTTGCATTGACCACTCTTTTTTTTCCCTAAAAGAAAAAATAAGTTGGTTTGGGTTCAATGTCAATCATATAGTGTATTATACGTAATTATTACATATATGTCCTCACTGCTGATTTTGTGTTCCCCCCATTTTCATTCCTGCCCAGAAAGAGGAAGATCGAATTTGTGTCCGCTTATATTTATAAGAAGTCGGTTTCATCTTTGTCAAGGGGCTACAAGTACAACGCACCTATCCATCTTTAGTCTGATATTTCTGATGATGATTTGTTTTTCTTTTTAGCTCATAACTTAGATGAGTTTAACCGGTAACCTATTTCTAATGGTTTTCTTCATCTTACAAAAAAAATTCTAGATATCTAATGGTTTTCTTCATCTTTAGCTTGCAGATGGGCTTAGAAGCATTCTCACTCACTCGAGTTTAGACAAAGTATGCATAGAAAGATTCTTAATTTCTGACTCATTTCGTATGTATTTTTCATGCCGATTTTATAGGAATTCATTTCAAGTACCATAAACCTACCGAGTGATAGCAGACCCAGCTTCTGTCCACGCAGTATGAAATTTCATCTAGAAACAATTAACATCTCAGCTGAAAAATGAATTGTTGAGCAAGGTACGTTGACCTCATTTACTGCCTTCTTCTAATTTGCCAAATATTAAAAGTTCGTCTACATTTGAACTATGGTTTTCATGGGTTATAGTGAAGGAGAACAGAAGCTCAGAAGCATATGAGTTCAATCATCCTATCATGGCCCGTAGCGCCTTCAAAAACATTGCTCTAGGTACGTGTAAATCTTTCCGTGGTTTTATGTGGCTATATTTTGGCTTAGCCATGAATCAATTTTTTTTTCTTTATAGCTTATCTGGCGTGCTTTTCAATGGTTATAACTTATAACAATAATTTGCATTTTTTCTTGTGGTTTGCTTGTGCTTTATAATTGTTGAATTGATGCTTCTGTTGCATCAAAAATTGTCGTTGGTGACATTGGTATACATCCATCTTAGATATAGTCCTTCTTTAATGATTACACGAACAACTTCTCAATGGTACGTTATAACAATAATTTCCATTTTTAGTTCTGGTGTGCTTTTGCTTTATAACAGTAACTTCCGTGATACAATGTAGGAAAGAGAGAAGTCCCGATTCTCATCCTCGGTGAAATCAATACTTCAATACTTTGATCTCGAACCCGGTCTGCCGTCCATTGGTGAAGTTCTAGCCAACCATTCTGTTTCGCTTCCTTTTTTTGGCTCAGTTTATGCATTTTGCCTGATGGTCTTGGATCCGGATCAGGTAGTCATCTTGCATTTTTTTTTTCATATTCCCGCTACAATGATACTTCCTTTCGTGCAACAATCCTCTTCAATAATATTTGCTATGCAGGTGGATTACTTGAAATTGAAAACCAGCAAGTGAATAGCTTCAACTTCAGCCATAAATGTGAAACTGTGACTGGTAATTAATAAGCAATAGGATTAAAGAGAACACTCCATGATGTATAGCAATCGGCTAGGCCGGCCAATTGCTAAACTAATCCGTCGATTTTGCTTATGCTCCTTGAATCTCTTCTCGATTTGACAAAAACTAACTAATCTAATTATTAACTAAATAAAACGAAACTAACTAATCTTAACTTAACAAAATGAAGAAACTAAAAGCTACGGAAACTAATTAACTTAAATCTAAACTAACAAAAGCAACAGCTTCTTCCAACAACTAAAGGCAATGGAAATTAACTAGATTCAAATTAATAGAGTAACAGCAAAGGAAAACAAGGAAGCAAGAAGAAAGCTGCTGGTGCGAGCGCTCGTGAGGACGGATCCTAGATCGCCGGCCGCCAGGATGGAAGCGCAGGAGACAAGCTTCTCAGGGCGCTGGTGTGCGACGGTGATCGATGACGAGGGCGATGCTGAGGCAGCCTCGCAGGGAACGATCACGCCGAGGATGCCGAGTGTAGTCGCTGGGGCCGTAACCAACTGATCCGCGATCGAAGACTGGCGAATCGAGAGGCAAGCGCTGCGAGCGATCAAGGCGCGAGCGAGCGTGTGCGAGAGCGAGACAGTGAGAGAGCGAGCACTGGCGCGCGGAGCCAACGAGGCCGCGCTGGCTGGGAGCGAGGGACACCGCAGACGTCACCAAGGTCCGGCTTCTCTTCTAAGCGTTGGGTTCAGTGAAGAAGGTGCAGCCTGGTTTTTGTTTGGATCAAGGATCAAAGTGACGGAATGAAGGTTGAGTGCCGAAGGTAGGAGAACATAAAAGTAACGATAGAGCCTTTGGGATTGATAATCGAGAACCCTTTAATCCATTAAAGGGGTTTCTCAATTCTATTCAATCTGCTTTAATTCAATAGAACTACAATGTTTAAATAGAAAACCCAAGAACCAATTCTACCGTGCAAGATAGAATTTAGGTTGATAAAGATAGAAATTTAATCCTAAAGATAAATAAACCTAGAAGATAAAACTTAATCTAAAATCCTAACCATCTTATTTAATCTAACTAAGAAATACTAAAAATAAGCAATTCTATAATTAGACTCCAACTAACATAGGAGTTACTAAAAATAGAATATATATAAAAATAAGAAATATAAATAATAAAATAATTAACGCCGTTTCTTCAACGACTCCCAAGGTGGAGCTTTCTTCTTCCGCTTGAGGATGACTGGCGAATCGAGAGGCAAGCGCTGCGAGCGATCGAGGCGCGAGCGAGCGTGTGCGAGAGCGAGACAGTGAGAGGGCGAGAGAGCGAGCACTGGCGCGCGGAGCCAACGAGGCCGCGCTGGCTGGGAGCGAGGGACACCGCAGACGTCACCAAGGTCCGGCTTCTCTTCTAAGCGTTGGGTTCGGTGAAGAAGGTGCAGCCTGGTTTTTGTTTGGATCAAGGATCAAAGTGACGGAATGAAGGTTGAGTGCCGAAGGTAGGAGAAC
The DNA here is from genome assembly GCA_037127255.1 of Persicaria tinctoria. Taxonomy (NCBI): domain Eukaryota; kingdom Viridiplantae; phylum Streptophyta; class Magnoliopsida; order Caryophyllales; family Polygonaceae; genus Persicaria; species Persicaria tinctoria. Next base: position 42,308,952 of record JBANSL010000018.1, read on the forward strand.
ATAAAAGTAATGATAGAGCCTTTGGGATTGATAATCGAGAACCCTTTAATCCATTAAAGGGGTTTCTCAATTCTATTCAATCTGCTTTAATTCAATAGAACTACAATGTTTAAATAGAAAATCCAAGAACCAATTCTACCGTGCAAGATAGAATTTAGGTTGATAAAGATAGAAATTTAATCCTAAAGATAAATAAAACTAGAAGATAAAACTTAATCTAAAATCCTAACCATCTTATTTAATGTAACTAAGAAATACTAAAAATAAGCAATTCTATAATTAGACTCCAACTAACATAGGAGTTACTAAAAATAGAATATATATAAAAATAAAAAATATAAAAAATAAAATAATTAACGCCGTTTCTTCAACGACTCCCAAGGTGGAGCCTTCTTCTTCCGCTTGAGGATGACATCATTCTCCTCCATTTGAAATCGACTCGTCCTCGAGTCGTCGCCTGGATCAAGATCGTTGTTTGACCCACAGAAGGCCATCTTGACCTGCATCATTCTCCCCCTCTTATCTTCGATTCGTCCTCGAATCGAGTCGGAGATGATCGGCGAGGAAGGAGCAGCAACCTTCAAAGAAGATGATGGAGAAATGGGTGGAATAGGTGCCAGGAGAATTCGAGGTATAGGAACCCCAAAAACAACACCTTTATGCGCGATCGTTGAATGGACTTGATCTTCAATAAGAATAGGATCAATGAGCACACAAATCTCAGCAACTGGAACTTCATGAACATGCCCAAGAGGTACAATCGCTAACTCTTGAGACACATCATCAAGTACCTCATCCTCGTCAACGGAATCAACATGCTCGTCCTGCAGAACACTGTCACAGTCTGCTTGCAACACAATTTCGGAGGCCTTTCTGGGAGAATCTGGTAGCGTATGACCTACCGTTGGAAAGATCTCGAAGTTATCTACGCAGGGGCTCTGAGATGAAGTGGTTCTGAGGTCGGAATCAACGGGAAATTGCAAAACAAAATCATCGCGCTGAGCTGTTTTCTGGGTAACGAATTTGTCCACGATTTCTTTAGCCTTTCGAAGAGCTTCTTCCTTCTCCCATCTTTGGCGATCCTCTTCTTCTCTTTGGCGATCCTGATACGACGCATACCAAACATCCCAATCGACAATGTCAGATCTTCCACTTCGAAATTCCTTTTCTTTATATTGGCGCAACCATTGACTGTACTCTCGTTGGCGTTCTAGTTGAAGTTGTTCCCTAGCACGTCGTTGTTCTTCCTCTTGACGTTGAAGCCAAAGTTGGCGTCTTTTGGCTTCGCGTTGACGCTCTAGGGTTTGTTGTTGTAGCCAAGCTCTCCGACGTAACTCTTGTTGGCGTCGTTGTTCTTTGGCACGTTCCAAAGCAAAAAATCCATCCAATGGATCGGGATCATCTTCCCAATCGCCTCCCCAGATTTCCCAAACCATCAAATCAAAACATCAGTATCATCAAAGAAACAAAGAGCGTAGCATAACCCGTCTCTGAATACCAATTGATGTATAGCAATCGGCTAGGCCGGCCAATTGCTAAACTAATCCGTCGATTTTACTTATGCTCCTTGAATCTCTTCTCGATTTGACAAAAACTAACTAATCTAATTATTAACTAAATAAAACGAAACTAACTAATCTTAACTTAACAAAATGAAGAAACTAAAAGCTACGGAAACTAATTAACTTAAATCTAAACTAACAAAAGCAACAGCTTCTTCCAACAACTAAAGGCAATGGAAATTAACTAGATTCAAATTAATAGAGTAACAGCAGAGGAAAACAAGGAAGCAAGAAGAAAGCTGCTGGTGCGAGCGCTCGTGAGGACGGATCCTAGATCGCCGGCCGCCGGGATGGAAGCGCAGGAGACAAGCTTCTCAGGGCGCTGGTGTGCGACGGTGATCGATGACGAGGGCGATGCTGAGGCAGCCTCGCAGGGAACGATCACGCCGAGGATGCCGAGTGTAGTCGCTGGGGCCGTAACCAACTGATCCGCGATCGAAGACTGGCGAATCGAGAGGCAAGCGCTGCGAGCGATCGAGGCGCGAGCGAGCGTGTGCGAGAGCGAGACAATGAGAGAGCGAGCACTGGCGCGCGGAGCCAACGAGGCCGCGCTGGCTGGGAGCGAGGGACACCGCAGACGTCACCAAGGTCCGGCTTCTCTTCTAAGCGTTGGGTTCAGTGAAGAAGGTGCAGCCTGGTTTTTGTTTGGATCAAGGATCAAAGTGACGGAATGAAGGTTGAGTGCCGAAGGTAGGAGAACATAAAAGTAACGATAGAGCCTTTGGGATTGATAATCGAGAACCCTTTAATCCATTAAAGGGGTTTCTCAATTCTATTCAATCTGCTTTAATTCAATAGAACTACAATGTTTAAATAGAAAACCCAAGAACCAATTCTACCGTGCAAGATAGAATTTAGGTTGATAAAGATAGAAATTTAATCCTAAAGATAAATAAACCTAGAAGATAAAACTTAATCTAAAATCCTAACCATCTTATTTAATCTAACTAAGAAATACTAAAAATAAGCAATTCTATAATTAGACTCCAACTAACATAGGAGTTACTAAAAATAGAATATATATAAAAATAAGAAATATAAATAATAAAATAATTAACGCCGTTTCTTCAACGACTCCCAAGGTGGAACTTTCTTCTTCCGCTTGAGGATGACTGGCGAATCGAGAGGCAAGCGCTGCGAGCGATCGAGGCGCGAGCGAGCGTGTGCGAGAGCGAGACAGTGAGAGGGCGAGAGAGCGAGCACTGGCGCGCGGAGCCAACGAGGCCGCGCTGGCTGGGAGCGAGGGACACCGCAGACGTCACCAAGGTCCGGCTTCTCTTCTAAGCGTTGGGTTCGGTGAAGAAGGTGCAGCCTGGTTTTTGTTTGGATCAAGGATCAAAGTGACGGAATGAAGGTTGAGTGCCGAAGGTAGGAGAACATAAAAGTAACGATAGAGCCTTTGGGATTGATAATCGAGAACCCTTTAATCCATTAAAGGGGTTTCTCAATTCTATTCAATCTGCTTTAATTCAATAGAACTACAATGTTTAAATAGAAAACCCAAGAACCAATTCTACCGTGCAAGATAGAATTTAGGTTGATAAAGATAGAAATTTAATCCTAAAGATAAATAAACCTAGAAGATAAAACTTAATTTAAAATCCTAACCATCTTATTTAATGTAACTAAGAAATACTAAAAATAAGCAATTCTATAATTAGACTCCAACTAACATAGGAGTTACTAAAAATAGAATATATATAAAAATAAGAAATATAAATAATAAAATAATTAACGCCGTTTCTTCAACGACTCCCAAGGTAGAGCCTTCTTCTTCCGCTTGAGGATGACATCACTCCATTCACTAGCTTGCATTTATACCTAAATTCTTTTTTCGTCTTTTCCGGATAGAAGATATTGTTTCCATGAACAAGGTTTTCAAGAGATTGTTTCCATGAAAGAGGTTGTTTCCCAAACAAATATTTGACATGTAGCATATTAGAGGAAAGAGTATAAGATACCTTGTTCTTCAAGAAGAGTATAAAATTTCTTGCATAATTGAAATGCTGGCCTTAAGGCAAGAATATTTGTTTTTGTTGCACTTTTACAAATTTGACTGCATTTAAAGTAATCCTTGTTTCTTGTGAAACGCTGCAACAGATATGATCGAGAAGGAGAGCCTTCATAATTGGCTGCTGTTCAAGTATTTGTCAGCACTGTCGACCCTTTGAAAGAGCCTCCTCTTGTCACAGCCAACACAGTCTTATCCATTCTTGCAGTTGATTATCCTGTTCATAAGGTCTCGTGTTACGTTTCTGACGATGGAGCAGCCATGATGACATTTGAAGTCTTATCAGAGACTGCTGCGTTTGCAAAGCTCTAGGTTCCTTTCTGCAAGAAGTACAACAGTCAACCACGTGGTCCATAATGGTTACTTTAACCAGAAGATTGATAATCTTAAATATAAAGTTCAGCCATCTTTTGTCAAGGATCGTAGAGCAAAGCTAAATGTTAAATGTCAAGGCCATACATTTGTATCTTTTTCTTATCATTGACCCTCAATCCACCCTATATTGTGAAGTCAATGTATTTATAATGCTTTCATGTTGTTATGTACTGAATTTCAAATAGATTTTCCTTCTCTTCATTTTCTCAAAGTTTTAAGGACAAGATACGTTTGACAAAGTTTGTTATGATATGTTCTATTTTTCTGATATTCTTTTTTAGGGGGTTTCTATTTTTGTTGCCATGATGTTGTGCTATGGTGCAACTGAACCTACAGACTCGTACGTTTAGGTCATGCCCAAATCTGTGTTACAGTTGTAGTTCTTTGTTATACTGTAGTATGTTTCTTCTGCAGTTCAAAAAGTCAAATTTAACTAGATTATTACAAAATACCGCCATGGTAGGCGCGCGTCTGCGCGCCCAACTACCTAGTATTTCTAAATCTTTCATATGAAAAAATTGTTCAAGTTATAACAATAGCATTCTAAGGATATTAAGGTCTAAATATATTTCTATTTTAGATAAGCTATTAAGGTCTAATGAGATATGATCTTAGAACATCTCAATAGCTTTCTCATATATTCTAAAGATTTTATAATTTTTGGAGAATTTTAATCATCTTTTTTTTTTGTCAAACTGATTCTCCATCTCAATTTTTAAAATAGAAAACTAGTAGAAAAGAATTTTTTTTCTAAATCTGCAATATTATAAAATAAATAAATAATTATCTAAATCTTTTGAATGGGAAAAACGTTGAAGTTTGAGGAAAAATAATCTAGAGAATATATATATATTATTTTGAAGAAATTTTAGGAAAATTGTTTGAAAATGCCTTAAGCAAATTGTTAATATATATTATAGTTTTAAGAGCTTTGAATATTTGTTTTGTTAAAATGTAAAAAGAAAAAGATATGCCACATCTGAAATATATGAGTAGCGAGATTTTTTTTGTTTGAAGCAAGATAAGAATTCAGTTCTCTAGACAAGCCTAGAGAAACCGAGAGACCGGACAAGCCGGTAGATGGACTAACCATCATGTGCAGCCAAATCAAATACCATAAACAAATGACATAAATGGAAATAACACGAATCAAATAGCGGAAATGAAAATGCGAAAATAAAATAAACGTGCTAGCTATCCTACACCGTAAAACAAAGCCAACACGACAAAACGAATCAATCAGCCAACGAAGGACGCAAACAGAGTACTCTTGGGATACAAGTGGACATCTCAAATTATGGACTATGAAGATTCATCAGATATCGATCGCAAATCCACGATGTCTTCGGAACAGCAAATCAATTCAAACACCGTTCACATGAAGGCTACATCACAACAAGAACAACACAACACACTAGACCACAAATCCAAACCCAAGCCAAACCATTGCTCAATAACCCCCTTCCCGCCTCCCCCCCTCCCACAATCCCAAATCTTCAAGGACGATAACAAAATCGTAAGCGACTATTAGATAGTCAAATTAGAGACGACTGAGGCGGGACAGAGCAAGAAAAATTGAACAATAATCAAAAGGGAAAGGAAAAGAAAGACGAAATGGAAACGAACCCATAAGCTCACATACTTTATTATTTTATTTTATGTGGGTCAGACACCCACGTATGCGTTTAATCAACGCATAACTGGAGGCAAAGGGCAGCGAGGGCGGAGGAACTGGTGGCGGAGCCGAGGTGGCCGAAACCAAGGGCGGAGGTGTTGCCGGAGTTTCTGTTGGGCAAGTAGGATGACGGTGGGAGTCGGAGGACCAAGGTATTTGGTGGAGCAATAGTGGGTGGCGGCAGAGCGGAGGTGGTGGCGAGGGCGGTGGTGGATGGCCATAGGCCAAGGAAGACCAAAAGGCGTTGGGAGTCCCTGTAGCCCAAAGGAGAAGAGGCGGCGAGGCCGTTGAGTGGCCATGAAGTTCAACCGATGAGTGGTCGGTAGAAAAGGTGGTAGAGGCGGAGGCGGCACAGAAAGCACCGGTGGTAGGCACGGTGTTGCTGGGCAAAGGAGGAGAGGGCGGCAAAGCCTTGACGGCAGCAAGCCTTTGACTCTCAAAAGAGAGCGTATTAGGTTTTCATTTCCTGGATATACTATTCGTTTGTACTTTGATTATATGAGTTTAGTATCAGCTGATATGGACTACTTATCTTATTAATTGATTTTAGATAAATTGTTTTTCAAAGCTTACAAAGATGAAGTTGATTTGGTTGGAGAACATTCCAAAGGATTTTCATAATCGTATAAATCTATTGCTTCTCGATCTCATACGTACACAGTATATAAATACTTATTTTGATTAATTTATATCAGTTTAAATTATTTTTATAAGGTAGATTATCAAACATATATATGTAACCAAGTTGATAAATAAAGCAACATCACATTAATCCATCCTCTGTATCATCAAGTTGAGCTAATACAAGCACAGCGCACAATCAATAAAGGTAAATGAGAGTGGCCGGGAAGGAACATATAAGCTTTATTAATGGATTAATGTGAACACCCGCGCGAATGTGAAAGCACAACATGTATATGTATTCCATATCGGAATGCTAGCCCCTTCGCTACTACAAATTTTACAACTCGTAACAATAACACTTTCACTATAAATCACACCGAGACCCACACCATTATCTCCTACAATGGTTTAGAGCGATTTTTTAAAAAAAAAATAAAAATCATTTGAGATCTTGAAGCAATTAAGATGCCAGAATTTGGGGACACATACACACATGCACTGTACATTTAAGTCTAGTGAGATTTGATGAGTAGTCTGCTCATCTTATATCATGGGCTTAAGATTCACTACTCAATGTGAGGCATTTGTCTTTTTATACATCAACATCTACTCTGCAACAATCGATATCTACTAGTATTACCCAGGGTCGATTTTTTTGACAATCCTACCCGAAAGCCAGGAAAGTTTTGGGTCAAAATCCGAAAATTTTGACCCTGCTGAAATTATTTGTGACTCGAGTCTGAAAACCTGGTAATTTTTCGGGTCATCTGTATTTAAATCCGGTGACTTGGTAATTTTGATCCGATTGACCTTGTGATCCAATTGCTTTATAATTATATATGATTAAATTTTTTGATAGAGATTCTAATTTATTACAGTACATTTTATAATTACAATTATTGGATCTTTAATGTTAGATAGCATAGTAAACTCGTGGAGTATGCCTGTAGGAGCAGTCGTCAACCACGAAGATGCATAAGCTGCTTTCGTATCAAAGGTGAATAGGATTCATTCATGTTAGATATGTAGTGGAAATCGAATCCGTCTAATGAATTGTTGAAAACAAACTGAAAACTGCTCCCATTCCAATGGCCAATTTCCACTTGAAAACTGTAGCTCTACCAAACCATGAGCTTGGTTGAGTCATTTTCACAAACACCTAGCGTGAATGGACCACGATTGGGATTAGTAACAGCAACCGCCAACTTTTTCTTCTTCTTCTAGAATCGATCTAGTCCTTCAACATTCATTCTTCAAGGTTAGTTTTTATTACTCTACTTTTAATTTAACTGTTTTTAAGTTGAATTGGTTGAGATTAAAATCAATTTAGATTAGATGTTGTCGATTTGAGAATCAATTTGGGGGAATTTTGATTAGGATTGGTGATTCTGATAATAAATTTTGAGAAATTGTCCTTCCTTCTACATCTATTCATTCATATTTTGTCATCTTCATCCCATCTCATCTGTTTCTTCTCTGAGTATATTCTTTTCACTGTTATCAATCACTGAATTGCGATTAAAAGGGCATTCACCATGGATTTTTCCATAAACTTTCATATGCTGACAATAAATTTGTGTATTCGTTCAACTAAAATAAGTTGAATTAGTTGAGATTAAAATCAATTAGTAGGGCCCTAATTTGAAATCTCGCCTCATGTATTAAAAATTTTAGGCCCGACCCTGGTGGTGGTGGTGGTGTTTTTTTTTGTTATCTTTCATTCATACTTTGAGAACAGGAGGTTGCTTCAGTTCAGTCCAGAGCCGTCTTCCTTGTTGAGGTGTCCGCTAGTGATCCCCAGAATTCTCTGTGAACGTCTTCCTTTTGTCTGGTCGGTTCGTTAGTTCTGCAAGCTTTGACTTCAGTGTAGGATGGCTTGTACTTTATTTCTGCATTTTTCTTTCCGTCATTTGCTTCTTGTAATTTCCTTTCAGTCATTTGCTTTTGTTTTTGATTCAGTTGTACATGATGGTTAGTCCATCTCCCGACTTCTCCGGGCTCTCGTTTTCTCTATACTTGTCTAGAGAATCGAATTTTAAAGTTCAGAGCCGTCTTAAACCGATGGCTTGATGTAACGTGGATCAGTAGGCCTAATTATTTGGGTTATCAGTAGAGGCCAGCCATCTATTTCGGAAATTGGGCCTAGAAGATTGTGCCCAACGGCCCATTTACCACATTGGCATTTGATGCGCGAACAACGATGACGTCCATGGAAAAAAACGAGGAATGGATCAAATTGCAAATTCAGAAGTGAACAGGACCAAAGGAATTGTAAAAAACTCCAGCATAGATTAACTTAAAGGCAAAATTGCAGAAAACCACCCCTTAGATATGCTGTTTTGCTTAAAACCACCCTTTAAAATCGAAATTGTAGCAAACCACCCACTAAAAGCAATCCGTTAGCAAAGTCACACCCATCCCAAAGTTTCATCCAATTTTCGTTAAATAATATGTAATTACTATTATACCCCTTATATTTAATGAGAAAAAAATTAAATAAAGTAAAATACCCACATGACCACATCTCCCACTCTCCGTACCCTTCCTCCTCAACTCCCTCAATCTCCCATCCGAGGTGTCCCTTTCTGCCGTCACCGGCAAGGCCCTTGTCGTTTACAACCATTCCCCCGGCTCCCCCTTCCTCTATTGGGGCATCATCACCGTCGCATTCATGCCCCTCTGTCGTCTTCTACTCCTCTCCCCTCCCATAGCCCGACCCCAACACCGTGCCCGCCTCCCTGTCGCAGCTCATCGCTAAAATCGGCTTCTCTGTTGATGATTTAGCGTCATCGTTGTCGTTGTGACGCTGCTGGGGATCCGAAATTGGGGAGAATATGTTCAATTTTGGCATCATGGAATCATATTGATTGTTTCAATGGATTTTTTGTTATCAATAATTTATGAAGTTTCAAGAGAAGGCAAAGAGGGATCCAAAATTGGTTAATATCTAATTCCATTTACAATTGGTGAAGAAAAAGTGGGAGATGCTGGAATTGCCATTGACAATGGTTTAAAGGTTTGGGTTGAGAGAGAACGGAAGAGGAAAGGGAAGGAGAATGGGAATGGGAATGGCCATGGCCATGGCCCATGGGGGATGATTTATGATTTTGTTTTCTTTTTTTTCCCCTAAATATGGATCTTTGTTTTAATTTAATGGACAATATAAACCATAAAATAATAATAAATCTCCAAAGGGTGAACTCTGTTAAAAAATTTAACAGTTGTTTAACGGAAAGTGGGATCTGGATCCTCTCCTTCTACTTACTTCCTAATATTTGCCTAATAAACCGATCTTATCCGTCCAAATAAATAGATGGTCAAGATTATGTCCATTTTAATTAAGCTAATTTAATTGATTAACACACATTCTCTCTCTTCAACGGATTACTTTGAAACGATCTCTCTTATCATCTCTTTCTTTTTATCTGCCTCTTCGTGTTTCTAATTAATCACAGATGCAATTAATTTCTCTTTCAAATCCAAAAACAACATAGCGAAAATCGGTTCTTGCATTTTTGAATTTGATCTTCTGAATTCTGATCCCCTTTCTCATCGTCCCTTCCATTGTTGTTGCGGTCTCTGGGCACCAGTTCGAGGTTTCCGGCAAAAGGGGTAGGGCTCCTTCGATGGGGACAAGGTCGAAACCTATAACGACTGGGCGGAGCAGACGTACAGGTTAGAGGCTGCAACGGGTTAAACCCAATTAAGAAGTTTGGGCCAGGAGGGGCCACGTTCGAGTTTAATCGCCATGGCTTCTACTTATCAGTGGGAATCAGGGCAACTGTGAAGCAGGTCATAGGATCATCATCCGGGTCATGGTGCGAAATGCATATCACTGCAGTAGCCTTGCACTGGTACCTTCCCCATGGTGGTCTGCTGCAGGCGGTCATGGTGGTAGCAACGATGGCAGCCACTTGCGTTTGGGCTCGAGTCCTTGAATTGCCTCTTGAATTATGAAATTGATGCTTCCGGGCTCGAGTCCTTGCCTCTTGAATTATGAAATTGATGCTTCAAATTTTTGACTAAAAGATTTTGGCAAACCCTAGAATAAGAACTAACCAGTTCAACAAAGAGCACCTAAGTGAAAGAGGGCTATAAGGGATTGAACGGCTGGCGTTTAGTGGTTCTCAAAACAGAGAAAGCAAGAGGGCTATAAGGGATTGAACGGACACCTCTTTGTACAGAAGATCATGTTGAAAGCATAAATATGGTTTTGTGGTTCATCTGTTGGAATGAAAAGTGAAGAGATGGAAGATGAAGATATATTAATTAATTAATTTAAATGGATTTAATAAGATGTAATCTTGGTCATCGATTTAGATTAACGGTTGAGATTAAATCATTAGGTAAATATTAGGAAGATTTGATTAGGAGAGGATCCTCTCCCCGGAAAGTGGGGTTGGGTGTGATTTTGCTAACAAAATGCTTTTAGTTGGTGGTTTTCGGCAATTTTGATTTTAAAGGGTGGTTTTGAGCAAAATAACATATTTAAGGGGTGGTTTTCTGCAATTTTGCCTAACTTAAACGAATTGTAACACATCTGACAATTTAACTTAGTATAATAAAGGTCCAAAGGACCACATACATTAGAGGTAGACTGAGCAGACCTGGGCTAACCCGCCCGGCCCGTCCAATCCGCCCGGGAAAAAAGGCGGGTTTGGGTAGAACAATCGATCCAAGCGGGCCAACAAGTCCGGTCCGATAGGCCCACCGGGCCGGGCTTGGGCGCAGAATGAGGCCCAAGCGGGCTGATAGGCCCGGCCCGGTATATATTATTATTATAATATTATAAATATAATTATACATATATATATATATAATGATATTTTTTTTATTATAATACAAATTGTATATGTATATATATAATACTACGTACACTACAATGTGTTTGTATATTACTCCGTAATATATATACTCCCTCCATTCGGCAAAACTTGTCATTTTAGGGTGTTATTTTTGTTCAAAAAAACTTGTCATTATAGATATTTTGCCCTTCACTTTACATAAATACCCTTGATTTGATTGATGGTTTGTTAGTTGTAGTTTTCGATAAAGTAAAAAAGGAGGGTAATAATTGAGGGTAAATTAGTACATTTGTTAATTGTCTTAAAACTTATGAAAGAAGCTAAAATGACATGTTTTGGCGAACGGAGGGAGTATTACAGTGTGTATGTATTGTTTATGTATACAATACAAATTATATTTGTATTACAGTGTGTATGTATTATAATACAAACTCTCTCTCTCTCTCTCTCTCTCTCTCTCTCTCTCTCTCTCTCTCTCTCTCTCTCTCTCTCTCTCTCTCTCTCTCTCTCTCTCTCTCTATATATATATATATATATATATATATATATATATATATATATATATATATATATATATATATATATATATATATATATATATATATATATATATATATTACAGTGCGTATGTATTGTATATATGTATTAATATATAATGATTTTTTTTTACAAAGTGTATGTATATTAATTATGTAGAATTTTGAATTATTTTCTTATTGAAATAAGAATTGATATTGTGCGCGTTATTTGTGTAAAAGAAAACCCATAAAATATTTTTAAAAAAAATATAGATTTATATGTGTTATGTCTTTAATTGACTTTACTTCTTAGATATTAGCTAAAAGGAAAATTTAGATACATAACCAAATGCTATCGGGTCGGGTTTCTCGTCTCGAATTCTTTCTTAGAGAAAAGCCCGCTAGGCCCGGTGGGCGGCCCGACCCGCCAACAAGGGCGGGCTTGGACAAGGTAGTAGGCCCGAAAACCAGGCCTAGCCCAAGTCCGACCCGGTACAATGGGCCGATAAAATGGCGAAGGCCCGGCCCGGCCCATGCTCAGGTCTATTTAGAGGACATCCTCTAATTATTTTGATAATTGGGGTATTAAACAACACCACAAAGCTTCACCACATGACCCAAATTAAAATAACTAATTCAAGTCGGGGCTGGGTTCTTCTCACAAAGCCTCAACATGATTGAGGAAAATGTGCTTATACCTCGATCTCCTAAACCCTACTTTAATTTTAAAGTTGTTATTTTAGTTAGTGATACGGGGTTAGCCGTAGAATGACCCGACCTTCGACAATCAAACAAGAATTAAAAGAACAGAAGCGAAAAGACTCAAGAACACCAAAACCCTACTCGGTATCGACCAAGAACAAGACCAAAACAGACTCGACAATTTCAATGGAGACTCGATATCGACTAAAAAGATGCAAGACTCGATTAAAACAAGAAACAAATACTCAAAATTGAATAAAGACTTGACCGATAAGGACTGGTTCGAACTAAAATAGAACGAGATAAAGACCCCAAACATCCTTAGAGGGTAGGAACCAAATACCAACGACTATAAGGACCGCCTCTACAACCTTACACAACCAAGCGGACAACTTGGAGGCACAAGGAGGGGACTTGTGGATACTAGGATCACCAAGTTCTTGCGAGGTTGACAAACACAAGGCAAACCAAGCTGAGATCTATACCATTTTGCAATCGATGAGCCACGCTACGAATCGATTGACTTTCACTCATTGTGTTTCACACAAAACTGAGATTTCTGTATTCAAGAAGACGTGAATTGTTCTACAATGGATGAATCGGCTATATGTAACCCTAACATGGGTGATGGCCGAAAAATAACAATAAAATAGATAAATAAATTTAACCCTAAAAGTTTCCTAAAATAACTTAAGTAGAAAAGTTACTAGAAATGAAAATAAACATAAGGTTCTAAGACTTAGAGAATTCGGCCTAACATGTGCCTAGGGTGGTTCGGCTCCTTTGACTCCTATGCACATATAGGTCTTCAATGTAGGCTCCAGGAGTTGAACCGTGCTCGAGAACAAAGCATGACTCACGAACATGAAGGAGTCTCTCTGAAGCTTCTTAGCTCGGGCTCGAGTCATAGGTCCTTCTCCGAGGATGATTGGCGTGTATGGAGTTGTAGAAGATGGTCCCGCATCAACCTCCCCTTCTTGGAAAGGATTCGACCACAAATCCAAGTCCTCATCCACAACGAAGTAGGGAATGAGATCCGCGACATTGAATGTTGCGCTCACGCCATAGTCTCCAGGAAGCTCCAGCTTGTAGGCATTCTCACCAACACGTTGCAGAACGTTGAAAGGTCCATCTCCATGTGGTGCTAGCTTACTCTTCCGTGCCTCTAGAAACCTCTCCCTCCTTAGGTGCACCCACACTAGATCCCCAGGCTGGAACACCACCAAGTGTTGTCCCTTGTTAGCTTTGTTGGCATTGTATTCAGCCTTCTCCACAAGCTTTTGACACGTCCATTCATGCAGCTCCTTGACGAACTTGGCATGCTTACCGACTTCAAATGATTCTTTTTCTCTCATAGGATATATAGTAAGATCAAAAGGGGTTAGTGAATTAACACCATAGACACATTCAAATGGAGTGATTTTGGTTGAGGAATGCATGGTCCTATTATAAGAAAACTCCACATGAGGTAAGGCTTTTTCCCAAATCTTCAAATTATTCCTAATTATGGATCTAAGGACAATGTTAAGGTTCTATTGGTCACCTCAGTTTGGCCATCAGTTTGGGGGTGACTAGAGGTAGAGAATAGCAATCTAGTTCCCAATTTACTCTATAAGGTACGCCAAAGATGACTTAAGAACTTAACATCCCTATCACTAACAATGGTTTTAGGCACACCATGCAACCTAACTACTTCCTTAAAAAATAAGTTTGCAACATTAGTAGCATCATCGGTCTTATGACATGCAATAAAATTAGCCATCTTAGAAAATCTATCTACCACTACAAATATAGAATCTCTCCCCTTCTTAGTTCTAGGCAACCCAACTATAAAATCCATAGATATGTCTTCCCAAGGGGCCGAGGGGGAAGGTAGTGGTGTATACAATCCATGGAGTATAAGCTTAGACTTGGCCTTTAGGCAATCAATACATCTCTTAAGGCAATGTTCTACATCCCTAAGCATATATGGCCAATAAAAATGTGTCCTAAGTGTATGATATGTTTTATCTCTCCCAACATGACCCATTAAACCTCCACTTTGAGCTTCATTTACCAATAATAACCGAAGAGAACACCTAGGTATACACACTTGATCGTTCCTAAACAGGAATCCATCAAAGATATAAAGTTGTCGGTAAGACCCTTATCTAAGCATTTTTGAAAGCTATCCCCAAAGTCAACTTCATTTGCATATAATTCCTTAATATAAACAAAGCCTAAGACTCTAAAATCCAAAGTGGTTAATAACACATGTCTCCTAGATAATGCATCAGCTACCACATTGTCTTTGCCTTTCTTATACTTTATTACATAAGGAAATGTTTCTATGAATTCCATCCATCTACCATGTCTCCTATCAAGTTTATCTTGGCTCTTAAAATGCTTTAAAGATTCATGATCAGTCCTAAGGGTGTGCATGATTCGATCCAAACCGAATTTTTGGGCCGAACCAGCACAAACCGAACCTAATCGAACATAACCGAAGTTTTTCGGTTCGGCTTTCGATTCGAGAATTTCCATTTTTCGGTTTCGGTTCGGTTTGTGTTCGGTTTCGGTTCGGTTTGTGTTAACCGAATTTTTTTTATAGACTACATAAATACATGGTATATATATTTGTATACTTTATATATATAAACTAATACTCACATACTTACTAATACGTAGCGTGTGTATATATATATATATATATATATATATATATATATATATATATATATATATATATATATATATATATATATATATGCCAATTTGCATAACTAGACCAAAAAAGGGCTATTTGCTTAACTAGACATGTCCCCTTTTTTTTGGCTAGGGGTAGAAAGTGGTCTATTTTTGCAAATAAAAATTGCAAACGGGAGAGGAAGTTGCAGGTGAAGGGGAGGGACACTGTAGCTACACTGTAGTTGTCAGTAGCTGTCAGTGACATGTGGCACCAAAAGGCGTCATCCGTTCATTTCAGAAAATTGTAGATTGCCCATCTTACCAATAGAATTAATTGGTCCTACCAATAGGCTAAACCTGTCTTTCCATACTTGGAGATATTTTGGAGAGAATCTGGAGGGGATTCACTGTAGCTGATTTGGCGGGCTTTCAGTGTATTTTTGGCGCCAAAACAGGGTTCCTCCTTTAGGGAAAGGGGGGAGCATTTATGAGGGGAAAAATGCAATGATTGCATTGATGGGTGTCCCCCAAGAACATATATAAGCTTGAGAGGAGAATCTGAAACACCATAAGATGCTCTGCAAAAAGTGAGGCTAGGAGAGAAGCGGAAAGGACGGAAAAAAAGTTACCCGTTCATTCCAGGAAACGATACAGTCCCCATCCTACCAATAGAATATTTCCGTCCTACCAATAGTGTACAACTGTCCTTTCATACCTGAAAAAGTGCAAGAAGTTTGTCCGATGACAGTGGCAGCGATGAGTAAGTGATCTTGTACCTATCCTTTGTAGTTGTTCCTTTTTCTTATAACAGAACTAGCCCAAGGTGACGATTTCACGAGACCAGTTGCAGAGAGTTCGTAATTTATACTCTCTCTTTTTGATCAATTGCATAACTTGCAAATTAAGATTACAAATTCAAGCACTATTTTTGCTTCCTGCGAAATTATCACTTCTTGATGTCTAGACGATCATAAGGACCCATTGAAAATAGTCTATTAGCTCAATTGGTAGAGCGTTGTGTTTGCACACAAAGATGTGAGTTCGACTCTCACATAGGCTAATACGGAGTATGTGTTCATGAATCTCTCTAAACTTATACAATATGAACCTGGCAGAAAATATATATACTAATGGTAGGACAAATTTACGAACATGTTAGGACAAATTCATAAATCTCTCTGAACTTATACGATTATGAACATGACAGGAAATATATACATTGGTGGTAGGACAAATCTGTGAACATGGTAAGACAAATTCATAAATCTCTCCAGACTTGTATAATTATGAACCTGGTAAGAAATATATACATTAGTGGTAGGATAAATTTGTGAATCTGGTAGGGACAATTCCCCCTTTTCTTTTCCACTGTCCCACTTTCCCCCTTTTCTTTCCGAAGTTTAGGTTTTACTCAATTTTCTTTCTCCACATGATGATCATGAACTTGTCAGCGATGACTGGGTACTTCTGAGTGTCAATCTTCACTACTTGGATCTTGTCTTTCAGTGCAACACTAACTTTATCCAGGACAGGGACCATAGCTTGAGATTCATCATCACACATGATATATCCATGTATAGCTTTTGCATCTGTGGTTCATATAACTTCAGTTTCTGCCTATGGAGCCTGCCTTCTCCTTTTGCTTTTCTGAGATTCATGTGGAAGTAAATTTTTTTCGTAACGTCAATTATGCATTTACATTTTTCCAATAGTATAAATATATCGTACCATCAGTGTGCATCTATCCTACCATTAGTGTCAAGTTATACAGGAATTACTAGGTTTCCATTATGATCCTACCAATATCGTTGTTTTCTCCTACCATATATTAGTTTCCATCAATCCTACCATTCTGATCCTACCAATATCGTTGTTTTATCCTACCATTAGTTTTCATCTGTCCTACCATGTTTGTGCATCTATCCTACCAATTTAAATAGCTTTCAAGAAAAATCAAGCTAGAAACCGTAGCAAATTATGTTCCACATTTTTCAGAAAAACAACCAAGGGTAGAGGGTTTACAGTCTACAACAGAAGATGAAGGAAACCTAAGTAACATTATATCCAAGGGTAGATGCTCTAATTCAGTCGTTCTAGCATTGAATTAGAATGGATTCATGAATTTTGATTGATATAAATTGGATTGAGATTGAGATTTATGAATTGGTAATTGAGATTGAGATTAGGGAATTCACGCCTCAATGATTACTAGTCTGGGATTTGTGGATTGGTCAATATTAATTCTACTTCTTTGCCAATAGTACAAATATATCTTACCATTCGTGTACATCTATCCTACCATTAGTGTCAAGTTATACACTTAGGAATTTCGGTGATTACATTTTTATCATACCAATATCGTATATTTATCCTACCAGGTTCACAAATTTGTCCTACCACTAGTCTATATATTTCCTACCAAGTTCATAATTTTATAAGTTCAGAGATATTCATATATAATTCATAAATTTGTCGTACCAGATTCATAAATTTGTCCTGCCATTAGTATATATATTTCTTAACATGTTCAATCGTATAAATCCAGAGAGATATGAACGCATACTCCGTATTAGCCTAAATGAGAGTCGAACTCACATCATTGTGTGCAAACACAACGCTCTACCAATTGAGCTAATAGGCTATTTCCTACCAGGTTCATAATTTTATAAGCCTAGAGAGATTTATGAATTTGTCCTACAAGATTCACAAATTTGTCCTGCCACTAGTGTATATATTTCCTACAAGGTTCTTAATTTTATAAGCCTAGAGAGATTTATGAATTTGTCCTACCAAGTTCACAAATTTGTCATACCACTAGTGTATATATTTTCTACCAAGTTCTTAATTTTATAAGCCTAGAGAGATTTATGAATTTGTCCTACCAAGTTCACAAATTTGTCCTGCCACTAGTGTATATATTTCCTACCATGTTCAATCGTATAAGTCCAGAGAGATATGAACATACTCCGCACAATTTTTGTATGTGGCTACTCCTTAATTATCCTCTGTATTGCCAATTTTTGCAGTGACATCTCTAAGTTGCATTCTTCATCAATATATAGCTAAGTATCTTACGAGTTATGAGAAGAGCATAGTTTGCTCAAAGTAGATAAATGTAAGAGTGGTGTAGATAGGGGATAAAATGTGTAATAAATAAAAATAAGATCCCATCTATAAAAGATCAGGAAAGATGTAAAAGGGGGCATTCAGATTTTGATAGCAAAAGAAACTCTGTCTCTCTTTCTACGACTTTACCTTCTCGCTCCCACATCTCCTGATCTTCTCTTCCTCTAATCTCTATCTTTTCCCATAATTTCTCCCCTCTTAATTCTCAGTCCCTAATTCGGATCCTAACAATAACAAACGCGCAGCAGATGAGCATTGAGAGATGAATTGATCTCGAAAACAAACCCCCCGGTTTCAGATCTGGGAAACCCAGCTCCTCTCGCTTCGCTCTCTCTGTTCACACATCAAAACCCATTCCCGTCCCAGATCCTTTAACTCGTCTTCAATGGCAGGTCGAGCTCTCTCCCCTTCCCAACCACTCACCTCCTCTTCTGTTTCATGTCTCGATTCCGCACCCTCCGTCTCTCTCTCTCGGATTTCTGCTGCCCCTGTTCGGTCGTCTCCAATTAAAAATTAAAACACAGATTCAACCTACAAAGTCAGAAATTGATGGAGGACGACAACAAGTCAATGTCTGAAATTGACAGAGATTCAACCTACGACAGAGGACGAAGGCAGCGAAGGATGGTAGCGATGGAGGACGAAGGCGAAGCGGGGAGATAGACAGTGTCTGATTTGAAAGCAGCCGACGTCAAAAGATCTGGAGAGAGAGAGAGAGAGTGGCGACGATGTCGGAGGGAACTACGGTGGACGCTGGTGTCGAGAGGACAGTGGACAACAACGTTGAAGGGAGTTGGAGGGAGGACGACGATGGACGGTGGTGGTGCCGGGAAGAGATTGGAGAAGTGGTGATAGGGGTGTCGGATAGGCGATTTGCAACCCCTCCCTCACCGGTTGAAGCCAGTCATGAATAGTTCAAAGTAACCGGCTCATTTATTTGCTTGGGGGTAGAGGGGTTATTTTGGACCAATTTTTTACCTTGTGGTCTATTTGTGCAATTAGGCCCAAAAAATGGTCTAGTTACTATCATTTCCTCATATATATATATATATTTGTATACACTAATATAGACATACTTACTACTGTAATACACAGTGTATAAATACGGGGTATATATATATACATATGTATATATTTGTATAAACTAATACACACATACTTACTAATACTGTAATACACTAATACACAATGTATATATATTGCATACACAATGTATAAATACGGGGTAAATATATTTGTATATTTTATATATACACTAGTAAACAATGTATATATATTGCATACTTTATTATTATTTTTTTATATAAAAATTCGGTTCGATTGTGTTAAAACCGAACCGAACACAAACCAAACCGGCAAATAACCGAACCGAACCTAATACTTTCGGTTCGGCTCCGGTTTGAAATTTTGAGATTTTCGGTTCGGTTCGGTTCGGCCCGGTTCGGTTAGGTTCTAGACCGATGCACAACCCTAATCAGTCCTAAGTATAAACCCTCTAGGCCAAAGGTAATGGGACCATGTTGTGCGCCTAAATTGCCATGTTTTACACTTACTTTTATATCGATGTTTGCATGCATTTCATGCATTTGGGTTAGAAAAGTACAGATTCTATGTAGTTTACACTTATTTGCCAAATTATGGAGTCTACACTAGTTTCTGTTTAATATCGCAGAAATCAGACGCACTTTGGAGCTTAAAGGAAAGTCATGAAGAAGCTAAGGATGGTGCAGCTGGAGAAAAGCCCATTTTTCGCCATTCATCATTCGGATTCAAGTTCTGATGTCTTCTTGAGAATTGTAACCCTTGAAAAGAGCTTTCCAACGCATACTCATATGTGTCAATCCGACAAATGAAGACTCGGGAAAGTGTGTTTAAAGAACAGAGCAGAATACTGAGAGCTGACAATTCTACTCGACGTCGACCACTTCTAGTCGAAGTCAAGTACTCCAGAGCCCAGGATTCCACACGAAGTCCAGCAAGGCCACTCGAGAGCCCAGAGCTACCCGAAGAGTTCACCTAGTCGACGTCGAGTACACATGTCGAGTCCAGATGATGCTCGAGCTCGAGTACATTCCGAGGGGAGAAAATGCTAGTCGACGTCGAGTACATCTACTCGATGTCGAGTACAATCCAGACGAGTCCGAGTCCGAGATCGAGTTGTGTCCGAGAAGATAGAGTTACTTGCAAGCCAAGAGATATGGAATTCTATCCATCCACATGAAGATCTATCAAGTCAAGAGTAATCTATCCACAATAGTCCTAGTAAAGATGTGGAATTCTATCCATCCACATCCTTTATGTGATTTGGGAGCCAGTGTGAGTATAATGACTTTATCAATCTGGTCCAAAGTAAAGATAGGTGCTCTAGAGCCTGTGGATGCAAAGTTATACATGGCGAACAACACTGTGGTAATCCCAACATGCATGGTGGACAATGTACCGGTGCAAGTAGGTAAGTTATTTGTCCCTGCTGATTTCTTAGTTATTGAAATGGCAGAGGACCCTGCTTGTCCAATCATTCTAGGAAGACCCTTCTTAGCGACGGTGTATGCCAACATAAGCGTAAGGAAGAGAGTACTCACTTTCAACATCAGCGATGAGGTAATTGAATATTCTATTAACAAAACTGAAAGGCATACAGGTCCCATGGAAGAGGTCAAATCCATATCAGCCATGTACATCACTTGCGGGGAGCCTAAGGTAAGAAATATGACTCCTGAGGAGCTGGAAAAGAGGGATATGGAAGCCCGGGTGGAGGAGATCATGGACATCCTGAAGGACGATATAGAGAACCTACTCGACATCGACCAAGGTAAGTCGATATCGACTAACTTCTTTTCGGATGCCTTGCCAGGATTCAAGTATGGGGTCGATGTCGACCAGAAGTACTCGACGTCGACCAGAACCCGAGCTCTCCACTGACTACGCCTTCATCGAGTGGACCACCTGAAGCCGAGCTCTACTCGACGTCGAGTAGGCTACTCGACGCCGACCAACCCTTTTTGTCCTCGACTCCCTCCTCTTCGACGAGCAAGCCACCCGACGAAGGTAAGTGCTCGATGTCGAGTACCTGTACTCGAAGTCGAGTAGGCCCCGAGGTTCCCGAATCCGATTTCGCGAAGGTAAACCAAGGTATGGATGTCTCTTCTCCTATTTCAATTAAAGATTTATCTATACATGAGAGAGGTTTGCCTTGGTATGTGCGATTGTGCAGGGTTTCCAATGATGATCCCAAGGAATATGAAGTCGGAGACAAGATCTATCTTTCCAAATCAAAGGATCATTGGTTTCCCAACAAATTCATCAAGAAGAAGATGGGACCATTCACGGTGAACAAGATCCATTCAGGAGGACTACAACTGATGGACAAAAATGGAGTCTTGTTTGAAGCCCAAGCTACATGGGCCCTACAAATGCCACCTTGAGCTTAATGGGGAAAGTCGACCTAGCGATTATAAAGTCTAGAGCTTGTAAATAAAAGACTTAGTTTTTGGATTTTTGGACATTGTTGTTTTTGGGTTTTTGGTTTTTGGACATTGTTTTTAAGTTTTTCTATTGTGGATATTTTCTTCCTAACAATTTTTGCAGGTACAAAGAAGTTGCAGGAGTACTCGACGTCGAGTAGACTACTCGACGTCGACCACACATCTTGAGCAAAAGGAGCATATGGTCGAGGAAAACCACCCTGGAGGGTTCACTGCAGTCGATGTCGAGTAAGTGTACTCGAATTCGACCACTCTCCTCGATGTCAACCACCCTCCTCGATGTCAACCACTTCCTGCAGCAACATTGCACTCGATTTCCGACGTTCAACACACCTGTCTAGTGAGTTTCTTTCTTTACCCTTGTTTTTATACAGTGATGACACTGTAATGTTTAAGTATGGGGTGGGGGAAGAGCTTACTTTGTGCATATTTGACCATATTTGACATTATGTGTGCATATTTTTATTGCTTATACATGGCTAATTTGGATTTCATATTTGATTTATGTGCTTATATGTTTGTTTTCCAAAGTTATAAAAAAAAAATCACCCCCATTAATTTTTTTTATTAGTGTCATGGAAGCTTAAATTGAACTCGACGATGCAAAATTGGATTCATTAGAGATATAGCATGACATTGCCTAGTAAAGGGAAGTCATAATGAAGTGCATATTTTTATTGAAAACCATGAAATGAGGTAAATTTTGAAATTGCTTTTGACATGTTGCATGATAAGAAGATGGAGGACTTTATATTTTCCATATATGCTCATATGTTTATATTTCTCAGCTATACCTATGCTTATGCATCACAAAGCCATATTATGCCTTATTTCAATTATTGCTCCACATGATCTAAATATTGTCCATTCTTTACCTTATTTCCATCCGGGGATTATGTTGAGAATGATGTCACATTATGGAGATTATTATATGGTTTCTGTGTTGTTATATATCATATATGGAGTTTGGCAGGAAAATTGAAAAAGTATATGGAAAATTTAATGAGTGAAAGAAAATCCGGTCACCTTGGAAGATAAAGGTAGATCGACCCTGCCTGCGTTGAG
Source organism: Persicaria tinctoria (assembly GCA_037127255.1). NCBI lineage: Eukaryota > Viridiplantae > Streptophyta > Magnoliopsida > Caryophyllales > Polygonaceae > Persicaria > Persicaria tinctoria. Next base: position 42,331,567 of record JBANSL010000018.1, read on the forward strand.
ATAATAGTTCCGCAGGATGGGACACCAAGGTGAGGAGTCCGACACACTAAGTATCCGGGGCCATTCATGACACCCATGTTTGCGACTCGCGAGAAGGCAGTGCTGATGTTAGAGAGGTAAAAACATAATATTGAAAAAATAAAGCAACGAGCGAATGAGCGAAAGGTGAGAAATCAAAATAAGAAGGAATGTGGTATGAAAGTTTGGAAATTACTCCATTTCCCCGAATCATTAGCACCACATGGCCAAAAATTGCTCACCCTTAGACTTTTACCAATCTACTCCTGATTGAGCTTAAATTAAAGTTCTCTTGATTATTAATGCTTTGTCACTTATGAATTGTTCTGCATAACCCTCCTTTCGTGAGTAGATGTTTCTTTTTATTGCACATGCATTGATTTGTGACACTAGTACTTTTTCAAGGATGTTACTTGATTGCAGGGACATTAAAAGTATTGCTTGAGGACAAGCAAGCTTAAGTATGGGGTGTTTGTTGTGCGCCTAAATTGTCATGTTTTACACTTACTTTTATATCGATTTATGCATGCATTTCATGCATTTGGGTTAGAAAAGTACAGATTCTATGTAGTTTACACTTATTTTCCAAATTATGGAGTCTACACTAGTTTCTGTTTAATTTCGCAGAAATCGGACGCACTTTTGGAGCTTAAAGGAAAGTCATGAAGAAGCTAAGGATGATTCAGCTGGAGAAAAGCCAACTTTTCGCCATTCATCATTTAGAATCAAGTTCTGATGTCTTCATGAGAATTGTAGCCCTTGAAAAGAGCTTTCCAATGCATACTCATATGTGTCAATCCGACAAACGAGGACTCGGGAAAGTGCGTTTCAAGAACAGAGCAGAATGTTGAGAGCTGATAATTCTACTCGACGTCGACCACGTCTAGTCGAGGTCGAGTACTCCAGAGCCCATAATTCCACACGAAGTCGAGCAAGGCCAATCGAGAGCCCAGAGCTACTCGAAGTCGAGTACACCTAGTTGACGTCAAGTACACATGTCGAGTCCAGATGATGCCCGAGCTCGAATACAATCCGAGGGGAGAAAATGCTAGTCGACATCGAGTACATCTACTCGATGTCGAGTACAATCCAGACGACTCCGAGTCCGAGATCGAGTTGTGTCCAAGAAGATAGAGTTACTTGCAAGCCAAGAGATGTGTAATTCTATCCATCCACATGAAGATCTATCAAGTCAAGAGTAATCTATCCACATTAGTCCTAGTTTCCTTTAGAGATTTATTTCCTTTATCATAATATTTTATCTTATGTTATTAGATAGAAAGTTTTAGATATAGATATAGTTGTTCCTTCATAGAATTGCTACATGGAACACTATAAATAAGGCTTTAGGGGTTGGATTTTAGAATCATCCAAGCCAAGCCACAAGAGAACACATAGAGAGAGATAGCGAGTAGGAGAGAGAAAGCTAAGGTCGAGTGGAGTTGGAGAAGTTGAGAGACAATTTTGCTTTGTACGGTTGTAAGTTTTCTTTTAGTTCATTAATACAATTTATTTTCCAGAAATTATTAATGTGTTTATTTATGATGAAGAGCGACTAGCCACACAACTTCTAGTATCGGGGTGAGCCAGACGGTAGCCATGTAAGGTAATGCGATAAAGGTACAATCTTTTGATGCGATTTCGTTTTCTATCCCTATGAGCATGATTCTTTTGTGAAAGTTGAAGGTGATCCTTGTTTGTGTTATTGAAGCGAAAGTGATCTTAATACATCTTGGATTAATTATGTGAAAAAGGATTAGTAACAATTAGAATTTATGCGAAAACCTCTATTTTCTTATTTGTTAATAACGAAAGTTATTTGATGAAAAGGCATGATCTTTTATACCTTATGCATTGTTTTATATGGTTATCGTTGTGGCGTTGTAACCTCGATTCTAGGAGGTTTTAGTTTATTGAATTTCCCATAATTTTCGTGTTGCTTCTGTTTGATTTCTGTCACAACAAAGGTCACGCTTTTACACTAAAATGCAATCGACATCGCCTGAATTCTACTCGACGTCGAGTAGGTCTAGTCGACGTCGAGTACCCTGTTCTACTCGACTTACTTCATTTTCGTTCGGTTTTGTTTTTTTTCTCTCTGTTTTGCAGTTTTACTTGACTGAGTGGTCGACGTCGAGGACACATGGTCGACGCCGAGTACTTCCTAAGTTGAATTCGAGCGATTTAGAATTGAAAAGGCGGGCGCTGACACGCTTCCTCGTGGATCGATCCTGACTGCCTTCTACTACAACGGGAGGAAGTCTTGTATTTATTTGCTGAGATAGGGAGTCAGCTTGCTTTATATTTTATTTATATTTCATACTTGACACATCCTCCTACAACAACATACCATGTCTTAAGGACTGTAAACAATGCATATAAATCTTTATCATAAGTAGAGTAATTAAGACATGCACCTTTTAACTTTTCAGAAAAAAAGCTATAGGATTACCTTCTTGCATGAGAACTCCTCCAATGCCAGCAACGGAGCCTGCGTGAGCTTCTCTTTGAGCATGCCGAAGGCCTTCTCCCGAGCTGCGCCCCACTTGAACTCGCACCTCTTCTTTGTGAGTTCCGTGAGAGGGGTTGCGATGGAGCTGAAGTCGCGCACGAATCGCCTGTAGAAGCTCGCCAATCCCTGAAAGCTGCGCACATGGCCGATTGTAGTGGGTGTCGACCACTCTTGGATCGCTTTGATCTTCGCCTCATCGACTCACAGTTTTTTCGAGCTCACTACAAAACCCAGAAAAGACACTTGATCATTACATAATTAACATTTCTTAAGATTTGCATACAAGTGTTCTAATCTAAGTGTATAAAGTACTTCCCTAAGATGTGCTTCATGTTCCCTAGGTGATTTGCTATAAACAAGAATATCGTCAAAATATACAACAACAAATTTACCTATGAAATTCCTAAGCACGCGATTCATTAAGCGCATAAAAGTACTTGGAGCGTTAATTAAACCAAAATGCATAACCAACCATTCATATAACCCAAATTTTGTCTTAAATGTTGTTTTCCATTCATCGTCTTACTTCATCCTAATCTGATGATATCCGCTTTTTAAATCAATTTTTGAGAAGATGGAAAAGCCATGCAACTCATCTAACATATCATCTAGGCGGGGTATAGGATGACGATATTTCACAGTTATATTGTTAATAGCTCTACAATCTACACACATTCTCCATGATCCATCTTTCTTAGGGACTAATAACACAGGCACAACACAAGGACTCAAACTTTCTCTAATGTATCCCTTATCCAGCAGTTCCTGGACTTGGGATTGAACCTCTTGGATTTCAGTGGGATTCATACGATACACATGCCTATTAGGCAAAGAAGCCCCTGGAACGAGATCAATTTGATTCTCAATTCCACGAATAGGGGGTAGACCTGCTGATATGTCATCGGGAAATACATCCTTATACTCTTCAAGAAGAGATATGATGTGAGGATGGAGGGTAGCTCTAAGCTCCTCACTCAACATATTCAACCCTTTGCATAGGAGCATGAGGGTTGTTTCCCCATCCACAAAGTCGTCTACAAATGCACTCTTAGATGCCAAGAATACATCTCTAGGCCGAGATTGGGATGCCACTTGGCTCGACTGAGCCTCCTTAGCTAACTCATCTTTACTTACCTTGCGCTTCTCAATCTTGTCAGCTACTTGTGTAGGCGTCATAGGCTTGAGAACTATGTTCTTTCCCTAAAAAGTAAAGGAGTAGCGGTCAGTAAAGCCATCATGCAAGACTTTACGATCAAATTGCCAAGGAGGACCTAATAAGATATGACAGGCTTGCTGATAGACTATATTTTAGTTATATATTTGCATATTATATTATGTCATATTCATGCATATTTTACATATTTTATAGTTAAATTGGTATTATTTGGTTTTCGGAGTCTACATGTGTGCTTTTATCTATTTCAGGCATTTTGAAGCAAATTCGGAATAAATTTCAGAGATCCAAACGAGGTACGAGGTGTGCACATTACGGGTTGACAATATGGATCAAGACCACCAATTGGGCTGTCCAAAGTTGATCGGATGAGAGGATCCACATGAAGTTGCCGAACACTTACCATATACATTTAGATAGAAATAGATAGAATTAGCTATATTTATATTATATTTTAAATTAGGATAGATTACAATATTAGATAGATAGATTAGGATAGTAGTTCAATATGCATACATTCATACGAGACACAAGACGGGAGAGACAAGAGAGACAAGAAAGTCGTGTGCATACGGTAGTTTAATTTTCTAATTCTTTTGGTTTATGTTTATGGAGGGCTAAAGTATTTAGTTTTCGCCTACACTTTCGAGACTTGGTTGATGGTTTGTGAGTTTCTAATTCAAGTTATTTTTCCTCTATAATTCTTTCAACTTCTTTGTGTGATATTGATTATGTTATTGATGTTATCTTGATTCGCGACCTTGATAATATTGATTTCATGCTAGGATTTAATACTTTCATATTTGTGTTATTTCTGTAGTAGCACGCATAAGATTGTGGATTCCGTGTTTGAAACATGATTATGTAGGGAGTTGACATATATCTTAAACATCGATTTACCGTGTTTAATTGATGTTATTTATATGCTCAAGTTCTTGGGCATATTTTCTATCTCTTTGTTAAATCTTGATCGTGTTAAGGTTGCATTGCGGTGTAAGGAATTAATTGGACTCGTAGGACTTTTAATCTATTTAAACCAAGACGGGAGGAATTCGTGGGAAAAGATAATAACTTGAAAAAGATTCGATTATCAATAAAACCAACCAAAGTCGAGAACTTGTAGGTGGAAACGCTTTTCTTCTATCCTTTATTTGCTTTTGTCAATATTATTTTCTTTTATTTTCATTCATAAAAATATTATCTTTTATATTGATAAATACACAATATTTAAAAATACTTGATTCTCTAGGGTTCAACCCCTTACTTGCATACTATACTAGTTTGTTTGTTTGAGATTTATTTTTGGCGAGGTAAATCAACGAATTTCCCTCCGTCACTTGCATAGGTACAATATCACATTACACATCATCCTCATAATGTCCTAGTTTGATATGCACTTTAACTTGCCTATTCACTTTCAAATTTCCACAGTAATTCATCCAATGCAATCTATAAGGTCTAGGATGCTGAATCGTAGGAAGTTGTAATTTATCAATCATTTTCTGACTAGCTAAGTTACAACAATTTCCTCCATCAATGATCACATTAACAACCTTTCCCTTTACTAAGCATCTAGTATGAAACAAGTTTTCACGTTGATTGTCATCACAAGGTGCAGGAACAACATTTAAAACTCTCTTAACAATCAATGATTCACCATGTTCATAATCAATGCCATCATCATCTTCATCATAAGTAAGAAGGTTAAGGTTTTGATCATTATCATTAGCATGCTCTTCATGTTCATCACAAGAATTTTCAGATTCATATTCGCATAAGTGATTAATCATGAGAGTTTTCTTATTAGGGCAATTCTTCATAACATGACCTCTACCTTGGCATTTAATGCACACAATATACCTAGATCTAGAGTAGAGGGGTTAGGATTACTCCCTTTGAGACCAGTAGATACCCCAGACGAATCTCGTCCGTACATGGACGCCTTGCCCTTGTCGAGAGATTGCTGAGGCAATCGGCTATCACCCCTCCCTGGGGCTTTTCTCAACCTTTCCCTAAAGCCACCATCATATCGGCCTTGGGGCTGTTGTGGCCAGTTCTGACGCCACCCCTGAGGTTGCCCGCTCGACATTCTCCCACCTTGGTTACTGTATCTAGCTCCCCTTTCTACCTTCATAGCTAAATGTAAGCTCAGTAGGCATAGAATAAGGAAAATAGTCAATTTCATGAGCTAAGGCGGGATGCAATATTCTAAGAAACCTAGCATTTGTATCTTCATAATTCTCAACTACATTTGCTCTAGCCATGGTTTCTTGCATTGCATTAAATGTTTCCGCAACAGTTTTGCTACCTTCTTTAAGATTTTCTAATCTTTGCCTAAGTTCTGTAGCATAATGTTGGGGAACAAATCTACTTCTCATAAGTGCTTTCATTTGAGTCCATGAAGCGATAGACGCATCAAGGGCTCTTCTTCTTTCTTTAACTAGGTTATCCCACCAAATTAAAGCAAAGCCTTGAAATTCCAATGAAGCTAGTAGCACTTTCTTAGCATCTGAGAACTTATGACAATTCCAAATCTGATCCATTTTAGTTTCCTAGTCAATATATGCATCTGGATCAGTCTTACCATCAAAAGGAAGGATATTTACCTTAATCTTACCTATGCCGTCCTGATCAGGCTCTCTAAGTGCTCTGTATTGGTATCGACCTCCCCTATCGTTCCGCCTGTGACGTTGCTTCCAATGCTCCTCTTCTTGGAAGTCATCATCGGCCTCAGAATAATAGAACTCCTCCTGGAAGCCTCGGCCTCTCCCTCTTTCTCTTCCTTGTCCATGCGCATTGACAAGCCCATTATTCCTACCATTCCTCTCCCCTCGTGGAGAGTCGTTCTCATCAAATATAGGGTTATCGACATTAGGATTAGGATTAAGGTTAGGGTTAGGGTTGTGTACTTCCCTTTCATCGCGAGGCACCTCGTCACGCCTTTGATTACCTTGACCACCTACGGTGTTAGAACCGGTCGGCCTCGCCTCCATAGCAGTCAATCTTGTAGCCATTGTCTCCATGCTCTCATTCATTGATGCCATGCTTGTCGTGAGATTGTTGAGCAAAGTGAGGATTTCAGGCGACGTGACCGAAGTGCTATGGCCATGGTTGGCATTGTTGGTGCTGTTCTCCGGATTAGACATCACAACTAAATAAAACAAAGAACTACGTAAGGGTTAGGGAAAAAAAAATTTAAACAACTCACAAGTGTTTCGCTCACACTCTCTCTCTCTAATTGGTATGTCACGCTTGTTGTTTCAATCCGCCTTGGGCAAATCAAAACTCAAGCTTAAGACTTAGCAACACAAGGTATTAGATCAAGAGAATGAATAAAAAACACAAACTGCACTTGACACACAAGAAGAGTACTCGACAACAAAGCAAGCACTCGACATAGCAACTAGGGCACTCGACGGGACTGAAGAGCACTCGACGGGACTGAGAAGCACTCGAGACAAGCACATCAGCACTCGACAGAGCTTCTGCAGTACTCAACACACACAGAGGTACTCGACACATCAAGACAGGCACTCAACGAGTGTGAACAACACTCGACACTCACAATAGTAGCCCTCAAAACAGCAAATAAGCACAGACAAGGGCTAATTTTTGTGAGAAAAATAAAAGAAAATAATAGAAAAGTTTGGAAATTCACCTCTTGTTGATTGAACCCTTAGTTAGGATGTTGTAGTTGCAAGGTAGAGTTTCAAATTTTGTGTTTTGAGAGGCAATGTGTATGAAAGGTATTAATGTCGACTAGAGCTCCTAGATTCACCAATGTTGGTCCTTTGAAGCTTTCTTACACTAGATCAAAATACCCTTTTTTTAAACTTACTTTTGCCCCTAGTGAATTTTATCCTCCTAGGGCCAAGTTTGAATGTCTTTTTTTTTTTTTGAATATTTTCGGACTCCTTTTTTAAAAAAAAAAACCTAATGGAAGAAAACAAACAACAAAGAGAGGACTAAAATTTTTTATAAAATAAGGTGAATGAAATAAAATTTAGCCCTAATGCAATATATATAGTTGAGGTTTGGCTAATTTTGGTAAATAAATCTATCTATGCCTTTATAATCTATGATAGATATAATTGCTTAAATCTACCAATTTTGGAAATTAAATAAGGCAAATAAGATATAGAACAAATAGATCCAAAGATAGAAAGCAAACTAGGGTTAGTAAGCTTGGCCGAAATCGACTAGAGAAGCTCCCCTTGATGACCGTCGGCTATGTGTTCCACTCGAAGGAAAGCGCACATGGTATGGTCGACGGCTAGGGTCTCGGGTACGCTATTGTGTTTAGGCTAAGCAACCACAACAATCACAAACAAAAAAAGGTTAGTTGCAATCAAAATTCAAGATTCAAGAAGTAAAAGACCAAAACTAACAAAGACCCTATTTTTGTGGGGTTTTATGTTTATGTGATGAACAAAATAAAAGACACAACTTTTGATGTCAGAAACCTAAGCTCTGATGCCAATTTGATACAGGGTTAGCCGTAGGATGGCCCAATCTTCAACAATCAAACAAGAATTAAAAGAACGGAAGCCAAAAGACTCAAGAACACCAAAACCCTACTCGGTATCGACCAAGAACAAGACCGAAACAGACTCGACAATTTCTATGGAGACTCAATATCGACTAAGAAGATGCAAGACTCGATTAAAACAAGAAACAAAGACTCGAAATTGAATAAAGACTCAACCGATAAGGACTGATTCGAACTAAAATAGAACGAGATAAAGACCACAGGCCTCCTTAGAGGGTAGGAACCAAATACCAACGACTATAAAGCCCCCCTCTACAACCTTACACAACCAAGCGGACAACTTGGAGGCACAAGGAGGGGACTTGTGGATACCAGGATCACCAAGCTCTTGCAAGGTTGACAAACACAAGGCAAACCAAGCTGAGATCTATACCAATTTGCAATCAATGAGCCACGCTACGAATCGATTGAATTTCACTCGTTGTGTTTCACACAAAATTGAGATTTCTGTATTCAAGAAGACGTGAATTGTTCTACAATGGATGAATTGGCTATATGTAACCCTAACATGGGTGATGGCCAAAAAATAACAATAAAAGAAATAAATAAACTTAACCCTAAACGTTTCCTAAAATAACTTAAGTAGAAAAGTTACTAGAAATGGAAATAAACATAAGGCTCCAAGACTTAGAGAATTTGGCCTAACATGTGCCTAGGGTGGTTCAGCTCCTTTGATTCCTATGCACATATAGGTTTTCAATGTAGGCTCCGGGAGTTGAACCGTGCTCGAGAACAAACCATGACTCACGAACATGAAGGAGTCTCTCTGAAGCTTCTTAGCTCGGGCTCGAGTCATAGGTCCTTCTCCGAGGATGATTGGCGTGTCTGGAGTTAGTTTTTATTCTTCTTTTCTTTTGTTTTAGTAGTTTTTATTTTCTCGAACATCACACCTCCCACCCATCCGCCTCATCGGTACCAACTTGGTGCCGAGCCTTTATTATTTGATTTGTGCTCATGTTCGAATTTTCAGGATTTGGTACAATATGGAGGATGCACAAGAGTATTATGATTATCTAGAAGCAAGGGCCGAAAAGGGTAGAGCAGATGAAAGATGCAAAGCAAGGATGAAGGAGTATGCGAATTTTTTTGCCGAGGTTGATGAGGATGATGAAGATTACTTTGACTTTGATAGTTGGAAAGCAAAATAGTCATCCGAGGATTCAACCAAAGCCCAAGAGTCATGTGGGTCCTATCAACCAAAGGAGGGTTACTATGCTCAACACGACTATAGGGACCCGTATGAGCCCTATCATCCAATAATGCCTCAAGAAGTACGAGAAGAGCCGCAAGGATTGAGTGAGGAGGTTGACGCATTGAGGAAGCTGCCAGAGTCGTCAGATTCACCACTGGAAGTCGAGGCTCCACAACCAATGGAGGAATATGAATATTATAGCGTACGACTTGATCGTTATTCCAATTGTGAGCATGTAGGTGGAGAAGAGCCCGTGGTCGAGTTGGTACCTATCCCAACCAAGTCCATATACACATGTGCTGACTCGGCCCAGGCTTCTGACGATCCAATATAGCGTCGAATGGAGGAAGAAAAAGCTTCAAAAGCCTCGGCGCCAACCCCCCTTACCTCGGTGTTGACCCCCTGGCGGACAAATTGTTTCTGTAGAATGCTGGAAATGCTATAAATGCCTCGGCGCCTACCCCCACAGCCTCGACGTCGACCCCTCTAGCGGACAAATTGTTTCTACAGAATGCTGGAAATGCTACAGATGCCTCAGTGCCAACCCCCTCTACCCTTGACGTTGACCCCCCTCTTGAAGAGCGAATTGAAGAGCAACTTGTTGAGGTGGACGAGCCTATTTCCAAGGCCAGTTCTAGCTACTCCGATCTCGACGCAACCACTACCCTTGTTTATAGAGAAGCCATGTGAGAAACCCCAAGAAGAAGAAAAAGAGCTAGAAGCTGTTGTTCGATGCACTACACCGCTACCTTTGTCATCCTAGTGTATCCTTTTGGATGAGAACTTGTAGTTCTAAATCTGTGTTAGGGTTGGTGATAGAGGTTGAATGACCTAGAAGGGCTAGTATGTCCACTACGCTATTAATTTCCCTATACACGTGAAGAATGTGTATTGTTTGAAACCGACTGATACGGGGTTAGCCGTAGGATGGCCCGATCTTCGACAATCAATAACTAAACTCAAGAATGGAAGCAAAGATTCAAGAACAATAACCGACACAGCAAGAATAAGAACACGACTTGACTCAATTGGAATTGATATCGACCAAGAAAAGGAACAAGAATGCAAGACTCGAAAATTAAAGGACTTAACTCGAAAAAACAGTAATTAGACCGATAGAATTGGCGATTCGAACTAAGATAGAACGAGATAAAGACCCCAGGTCTCCTAAGAGGGTAGGAACCAAGTATCAACAACTACAAAGTCCACCTCTACAACCTTACACAACCAAGCGGACAACTTGGAGGCACAAAGAGAGGACTTGTGATTACCAGGATCACCAAGCTCTCGCGAGGTTGATGAACTCAAAGAAAACCAAGCAAGATCAATTACCAATTGTGCAATCGATGAGCAGCGCTTCGAATCAATTGACTTTAGAACGCTCAATGTGTTTAACACGAGAGAAACTTTCATAAAAAATTCAACCAGTTCTCTACAATGGGGGTTGACCGAATATAAACTCTAGCAAGGAGGTTTGGGCGAATAATAATAATAATAATAATAATAATAATAATAATAATAATAATAATAATAATAATAATAATAATAATAATAATAATAACAACTTAAAGGAATTAATAAAATAACCCTAAAAGTTTCCTAAAATAGCTTAAGTAGAAAAGTTGCCAAAATAGGAAATAAACAATGAGTTCTAAACTTTGCCAAATCGGCTATCCATGGGCCTAAGGTGGTTCGGCCACTTCAATCCCTATACACATATAGGTCTTTAATGTAGGCTCGGGGAGTTTAACTGTGCTCGAGAACAAGGCATGACTCACAAACATGAACGAGTCGCATTGAAGCTTCTTAGCTCGGGCTCGAGTCATTGGCCCGTCTCCTAAGATGATTGGCGTGTCTGGAGGTGTAGAAGATGTTCCATCTCCTCTTGGTGCAAGCTTGCTCTTCCTCTCATTGGGAAACCTCTCCTTCCTCAGGTGCACCCACACTAGATCCCCAGGCTGGAACGTCACCAATTTGCGCCCTTTGTTGTCCTTATTGGCGTTGTATTCAGCCTTCCGCATAAGCTGTTCACGCGTCCGTTCATGTAGCTCCTTGACGAACTCATCATTCTTACCTGTGTCAAATGACTCATTCTCTCTCATAGGATATGGAGTAAGATCAAAAGTGGTTAGTGGAGTAACACCATATACACATTGAAATAGAGTGATTTTGGTTGAGGAATGCAATGTCCTATTGTAAGCAAACTCCACATGAGGTAAGGCTTCTTCCCAAAGCTTCAAATTCTTTCTTAATATTCCTCTAAGGATAGTGGTTAAGGTTATATTGGTCACCTCAGTTTGGCCATCAGTTTGGGGGTGACTAGAGGTAGAGAATAACAATCTAGTTCCCAATTTGTTCCATAATGTACGCCAAAAATGACTTAAGAACTTAACATCTCTATCACTCACTATAGTTTTCGGCACTCCATGCAAACTAACTACCTCTCTAAAGAATAAATTAGCAATATTGGTAGCATCATCAGTTTTATGGCATGCAATAAAGTGAGCCATCTTATAAAATCTATCCACCACCACAAATATAGAATCCCTCCCCTTCTTAGTTCTAGGCAATCCCATAATAAAGTCCATAGAAATATCTTCCCAAGGGGATGAGGGTATAGGGAGTGGTGTGTACAATCCATGGGGCATGAGCTTAGGCTTGGCCTTTAGGCAATCAATACATTTCTTAAGGCAATGTTCTACATCCCTAAGCATATGTGGCCAAAAAAAAGTGTGACTTAAGTGTGTGGTAAGTCTTATATTTCCCAAAATGACCCATTAAACCTCCACTATGGGCTTCATTCACCAATAATAACCGAAGAGAACACCTAGTTATACACACTTGGTCTTTTCCTAAACAAGAATCCATCAAAGATATAAAATTGGTCGGTAGGACCCTTATATAGGCACTTTCGAAAAACATCCCCAAAATCATCATCATTAGCGTACAAATCCTTAATGTATACAAAGACTAAGACTCTAGAATCCAAAGTGGTCAAAAGGACATGTCTCCTCGATAAAGCATCAGCAACCACATTGTCTTTTCCTTTCTTATACTTTATAACATAAGGAAATGTTTCAATAAATTCCATCCATCTACCATGCCTCCTATCAAGTTTATCTTGGCTCTTAAAATGTTTTAAAGATTCATGATCAGTCATAAGTATAAACTCTCTAGGCCAAAGGTAATGAGACCATGTCTTAAGGACTCTAAACAATGCATATAATTCTTTGTCATATGTAGAGTAATTAAGACATGCACCTTTGAGTTTTTTAGAAATGAAGGCTATAGGCTTACCTTCTTGCATGAGGACTCCTCCAATCCCAACTCCGCTAGCATCACATTCAACCTCGAAAGGCCGAGTGAAGTCAGGCAGAGCCAACAATGGGGCTTGCGTGAGCTTCCCCTTGAGTTGTCGAAATGCCTCCTCCTGAGCTGGACCCCATTTGAACTCACACCGCTTCTTCGTGAGCTCTGTGAGAGGGGCTGCGATGGAGCTGAAGTCGCGCAAAAATCGCCGATAGAAGCTCGCTAGTCCCTGGAAACTCCTCACATGGTCGATATTGGTAGGAGTCGGCCAGTCCTGGATTGCTTTGATCTTAGCTTTGTCGACTCGCAATCCACTTGAGCTCACTACAAAACCAAGAAAAGACACTTGATTATTACATAATTAACATTTCTTCAAATTAGCATACAAGTTTTCTAATCTTAGAGTAGAAAGTACTTCCCTCAAATGTGCTTCATGTTCCTTAGGTGTTTTATTATAGATAAGAATGTCATCAAAATATACAACAACAAATTTACCTATGAAATTTCTAAGCACATGATTCAATAATCTCATGAAAGTACTAGGAGAGTTAGTCAAGCCAAAAGGCATAACCAACCATTCATAGAGTCCAAGTTTAGTTTTAAAGGTTGTTTTTCATTCATTGTCTTCCTTCATCCTAATCTGATGGTAACCGCTTTTTAAATCAATTTTTGAAAAGATAGAAGAACCATGAAACTCATCTAACATGTCATCCAAGCGGGGTATAAGATGGCGATATTTTGCAGTTATGTTGTTAATGGCCCTACAATCTACACACATTCTCCATGAACCGTCTTTCTTAGGGACTAACAACACAGGCACAACACAAGGACTCAAACTTTCCCTAATGTATCCCTTGTCCAGCAGTTCCTGGACTTGGGATTGAACCTCTTGGGTTTCAGTGGGATTCATTCTATAAGGAGGCCTAGTAGGCAAAGAAGCCCCTGGAATGAGATCAATTTGATGCTATATGCCTCTAACAGGGGGTAGACCTGCTGGTATGTCATCGGGGAAGACATCCTTATACTCTTCAATAAGAGATAGGATGTGAGGAGGGAGGGTAGCTTTAAGCTCCTCACTCAACATGTTCAACCCTTTGCATAGGAGCATGAGGGTTGTTTCCCCATTCGCAAACTCGTCCAAAAATGTACTCTTAGAAGCCAAGAATACCTCTCTAGGCCGAGTAGGGGTAGACACATGGCTCGACTGAGCCTCCTTAGCTAACTCACCTTTACTTACCTTCCGCTTCTCAATCTCATCAGCCACCTGGGTTGGCGTCATAGGCTTGAGAACCACGTTCTTGCCCTGAAAAGTAAAGGAATATCTGTTATTAAAGCCATCATGCAAGACCTTACGATCAAATTGCCAAGGACGACCTAATAAGATATGACAGGCTTGCATAGGTACTATATCACATAAAACATCATCTTCATAATGTCCTAATTTGATATGCACTTTAACTTGCCTATTCACTTTCAAATTACCACAGTCATTCATCAAATCCAATCTATAAGGCCTAGGATGCTGAATAGTAGGAAGTTGTAATTTATCAATCATTTCCTGACTAGCTAAGTTACAACAACTTCCCCCATCAATGATCACATTAACCACCTTACCCTTAACTAAGAATCTAGTATGAAACAAATTCTCACGTTGATTTTCATCGCATGGTGCAAGAACAACATTTAAGACTCTCCTAACAATCAATGATTCTCCATGTTCATAATCAATGTCATCATCATCTTCATTATAAGTAAGCAGGCTAAGGTTTTGATCATTATCATTAGCATGCTCTTCATTTTCATCACAAGAATTGTCAGATACATATTCGCCTAAGTTATTAATCATGAGAGTTTTCTTATTGGGACAATCCTTCATAACGTACATGACCTCTACCCTGACATTTAAAGCACACAATGTCCCTAGATCTAGTAGTAGAGGGGTTAGGATTACTCCCTTTGGGGCAGTAGATACCCCAGACGAATCTCGTCCTGTCCAAGGCGTCTTGCCCTTGTCAGAGGCCTGAGGGTTGGTTCGGCCATCTCCTTTCCCTTGAAGCTGGCTCGATCGAGAGCCATAGCTACCGCCAGGCCGCCCTTGGGGCTGTTGTGGACGGCTCTAGCGCCATGGTTGGGGCTGCCCACTCGACATTCTTCCGCCTTGGTTCCTGTATCTAGCTCCACGTTCAACTTTAATAGCCAAATGTAATAATTCAGTAGGAGTAGAGTAAGGAAAGCAATCAATGTCATGAGCTAAGGCGGGATGCAAAATCCTAAGAAACCTAGCACTTGTATCTTCATAGGGTTCTACGACATTAGCCCTAGTCATGGTTTCTTGCATAAGATTAAAGGTTTTCTCAACAGATTTATTACCTTGCTTAAGGTTTTCTAAGCACTGTCGAAGCTCTCTAGCATAATGTTGAGGGACAAACCTACTTCTCATTAAAGCTTTCAATTGGTTCCAAGAAGCGATAGCCGAATGAAGGGCTCTTCTTCTTTCTTTAAGCAAGTTATCCCACCAAATTATAGCAAACCCTTGAGATTTTAAAGAAGCCAATTGCACCTTTTTAAGTTCAGAAAAATTGTGACAGTTCCAGATTTGATCCATTTTTGTTTCCCAATCAATATATGCATCTGGATCTGTCTTACCATCAAAGTGAGGGATTTTTACCTTTACCTTACCTATGCCGTCCTGATCAAGATCTCTAGGCTCTCGGTATTAGTATCGACCTCCTCTATCGGTCCGCATCGGGCTTTGCTCCCAATAGTCCTCTTCGTGGAAGTCATCGTCACGCTCCGAGTAGTAGAACTCCTCCTGGAAGCCACGGCCTCTTCCTCTTCCCCGTCCTTGCCCCTGCGCATTAACAAATCCGTTATTTCTACCATATCTCTCCCCTCGTGGAAAGTTGTTCTCTTCAAATAAGGGATTATTCAAATTAGGGTTAGGATTAGGATTAGGATTTCGGACTTCCTTGTCATCATTAGGCGTATCGTCATGCCTCTGATTACCTTGAACACCAAGGTTATTAGAACCCGTTGGTCTAGCCTCCAATGCCGTCAGCCTATCCATCATTGCCGCCAAGGTGGTGTTCAGAGTGTTCATGGTGGTGTTGAACATCTCGGCTGACACAGATGCGTTGGAGTTGTCGTCATTGTTGCCATTTTTGGCATTGTTTGCATCATTAACCTTTTGAGACATTGCAAATAAAGACAAACACGGAATTATGTCAAGATTAGCAAAATATAAACAATCTCACAAGTGTTTCGCTCACACTCTTCTCTCTAATTGGTATGACAAGCTTGTTGGGGCAATCCGCCTTGGGAAAATCAACACTCAAGCAAGAACTTAACAATGCAAGGCAATAGGACAAAAGAATGAACAAGAAACAAGCAACCAAAAATCTCAACAGACACAAAGTATCGACTCGAAACCAAGGGTATCGACTCGGTAGTGGGTGGTATCTACTCGGTATGACAACACTGGACAAAGAGCTCGATATCGACTCAACAACTCGATATCGACCTAATGAAAATCCAACAGAAGCAAACTATCGACTCGGTACTCGGGAGTATCGACTCGGTATGTTAAGGTTTCGACTCGGTATGTGTGGATAACTCGATAGAGACTCAAGGAGCACTCGACACAACAATGTAGGCACTCGACACTGACACTGCAGGACTCGACACAGCAGGCTAAGGCACTCGACAATGAAGGAGCACTCGATATGGACAGTAAGGACTCGACTAACACAAAATAACAAAAGAAAATCAAGGAAAATAAAAGAAAACTTAGACATTTACCTCTTTTTGATTCAAACCCTTAGCAAGGACGTTGTAGTTGCAAGGTAGGGCTTAAAAAAAATTGTGTTTTGGGAGGTATGTGTTTGATGCTTTTTCGAGTAGGGCTATGAAATTTTCACCAAAAATGGCCCTTGAAGTTTCTTGCACTAGACTCGACAATCCTTCTTCTCTTTTTCTTTTGAAGCTACTTTTGCCCCTAGTGAATTTTATCCTCCTAGGTCAATGCTTGAATGTCACTTTTTTTTTTTGACTTTTTCGGACTGTTTTTTTTTTACTAATGCAAGAAAACTATCTATGAAACAAAGAGCTCGAAAATTATATGTAACAAGGTGAAAGAAATAAAATATGTAGCCCTTATGAAATATATATAATTGATGTTTGGCTAAATTTGAAAAATAAATCTATCTATGCCTTTATAATCTATGATAGATAAAAAGAATTAAATTTACCAGAATTCAGAAATTAAATAAGGCAATCAAATAGATAGATCTAGGCTAGAACAAGATAGAAACAAGCAACAACTATGGTTTGTGAAAAGCAGTAGTGGCCGAACTCGACAAGGAGTATGTCGTCGACCAAGTGATGCTTGTGTAGGTGTAGTCGGCCTGCAAGGGACTCGGCTGGCTTGTAATTAGGTCTAGCAACCACAAACAATCACAAACAAGAAGTTAATAACAATCAAAATCAAGAATTCAAGAAGTAAAAACCAAGAACAAAGAAAGACTCTATTTTTGTAGTTTTATGTTTAGGGAAACAAAAGACACAACTTTTGATGTCGGAAACCAAAGCTCTGATGCCAATTTGATACGGGGTTAGCCATAGGATGGCCCGATCTTCGACAATCAATAACTAAACTCAAGAATGGAAGCAAAGATTCAAGAACAATAACCGACGCAGCAAGAACAAGAACACGACTTGATTGAATTGGACTTGATATCGACCAAGAAAAGGAACAAGAATGCAAGACTCGAAAATTAAAGGACTTGACTCGACAAAACAGTAATAAGACCGATAGAATTGGCGATTCGAATTAAGATAGAACGAGATAAAGACCCCAAGCCTCCTAAGAGGATAGGAACCAAGTATCAACGACTACAAAGCCCGCCTCTACAACCATACACAACCAAGCGGACAACTTGAAGGCACAAGGAGGGGACTTGTGATTACCAGGATCACCAAGCTCTCGCGATGTTGATGAACTCAAGGCAAACCAAGAAAGATCAATTACCAATTGTGCAATTGATGAGCAACGCTTCGAATCGATTGACTTTAGAACGCTTCGAATCGATTGACTTTAGAACGCTCAATGGGGGTCAACCGAATATAAACCCTAGCAAAGAGGTTTGGCCGAAAAATAATAATAAAAATAATAAAAATATTAACTTAAAGAAATCAATAAAATAACCCTAAAAGTTTCCTAAAATAGCTTAAGTAGAAAAGTTGCCAAAATAGGAAATAAACAATGAGTTCTAGACTTAGCCAAATCGGCTATCCATGGGCCTAAGGTGGTTCGACCACTTCAATCCCTATACACATATAGGTCTTCAATGTAGGCTCGGGGAGTTGAACCGTGCTCGAGAACAAGGCATGACTCACAAACATGAACGAGTCGCGTTGAAGCTTCTTAGCTCGGGCCCGAGTCATTGGTCCGTCTCCTAAGATGATTGGCGTGTCTAGAGGTGTAGAAGATGGTCCCGCATCACTGACAGAGGTCTATTAGGGAATTGACAAGAGGAAAACCTGTCGTTATTTGATGTGGTCTTAATCAACACAAGAATAGTGTAGCCTGAACCAACCTCGCAAGAATACGAGATCAATTGCAGTATACGGGTATCGATCACGGGGATTATATATGTATCAATTGTTGTCTTGAACTAATGAGCTAAGCCAAGAAAGAGGGATTTGATTTTCAACTAAACTAAGAAAAACAAGCAAAGATTATGAAGAAAATATATGAGAAGTAATTCCAGGGTTAAGGATTCCGACGACAATCCCATAAAGAACTCAACCCGATGTTCACTCGAACTTCATTTTCTTAATATGTCAAATTGAAGGTAAATTATCTAAAGCCGTCGCTACTCAGTTGTCGCATGTTGTAGTAATCATGTCTAAATTAACCAAATCTAGACCCTTTAAGTTCTTTATAGACCTTAGGAGAAAACCAATTAAACTTTCGCTTCCGCGTTCCGCTTAACCGATTCACACCTAAGAATCTACGATAATTTATTAATCCTCAAGAGTCTCCAACAATTGTTTAAATGTCATAATAACAATTGTTGATTCCTCAAGTTCAATCCTAGGGTTCCAATAGACACAATTTCCCTTTCGAGTTCATGAAATCCATCCAAGTATCCAATTTCAATTCGCAACGGTAGCATCTTGAATCTAAAAACGATTCTAATCGATTCACATCAATTAGGTTAAGCAACTAGGATCAAATTAATTCATAAAATCATACTAAGTTCAAGCAAACATCAAAATCAAACAATTTGTGACATTGTCGGATTCACCCTAACCCTAGAATGGAAAATTTAGCTAAGCATAATATAAAGAGCAATGGAATAAATTAAATACATTCTTAAAATAAAATGCAAATCAGAAATCTTCGTCCTCGATCCAAACGATAAGTACCAAAAACCAAAGGAAAGAAAAGCTAAAACTTGTAGCGGCCGAAGCCGTACGGCCAAAGTTCCCAACTCCGAAAAAAAACCCTCTCTGTAATGATGTACGAGAGTATATACTATATATATAATGAATTTTGATGGAATTACAATTTTGGCCCAGTAATTTTGAGAATTAAAATTCAACACAACACCTAATTATAATTGCAGCTCATAACCCAACTTTCAAATCTGACCGTCTTCGCACTTTAATTAGCTATTTTCACACTTAGTCATCGGCTTCTCGGGTCCAATCCAATCATGTTTGCTCTTTCGTATCAACTCTTGAATTTCCACAATATTCTTCCCAAAATGCCTGAAATAAATAAAAAGTAGGTGTAGACTCCGAAAATAAAAAATAAAATAAATAAAGTATAAAATATGACAAATATGCATGAAAATGACTTAAAATAATATGCAAATGCAACCCTAAAATATGGCTAAAATAGATGTCATCATTATTCCTGCCAAAGAATACTCAAACTTACAACTAGTATAGTCGGTAAGAAAGAGGTCGATCCATAGGGAAATTTATCAATTCAAGTGCAAGTCTAATCGCTAAGAGAGAATATGTGGGTTTTAGTGAGAAAAAAGATCCGCCTTTTATGAAAGCGGAAACAATGTAAACAAAGTAAATTGGTTGTAGAATGCAATGGAGAGAATTAAGTTTACCTAAAATTTATCACTTCGATTGATGAATTTGATCCTTGTTTCAGCCTCTAGTTCTTATCTTTTACTATCAATGTCCTTGTCCAGATTTTAGGTAGATTATTAGTCATACGAGTCCTAGCAACCCTTATTTCTAAATAACCCTAACACGGTTAAGATTCAACCAAGAGATAGCATTAAGAGTATGAATTAACCAAGGTACATATAATATCAAGCTGCGAGTCGATATTCAACATGTATTCAACTTCCTACACGTCCAATTAGTCCTACGAGTCCTAAAGGGATATGATTTCCACTTGGGTTAAGGTTCACTACGAGAAATCTGCAAAACCCTAGCAATTGAATTAATCTACTCTAACTAGTTGATTAGGCCAGCGAGAATAAAACACATTCAAGGAATTAAGCGCAAAGAAGTCAAAACATTCGAATAGGAATAAGAACTAGATTAAGAAACTCACAATTCAACAATCAAGATCCAAACTGTAGGCGAAACCTTGAGAGTTTAGTTGTTCATGCTCAACGACGCTCTCTAACAATTCTCTAAAGTGCATAAGGTGAATGAAAAAAAATCCTAAAAATGTCTCTTAAAAGCCTATAGAGAGTCGGCCAAAGAATAACATAAAAACCCTAATTAAAGTTCGGATTGTAATTCGGCGTTTCTGCACCGGCTGCTGGGGCGGCCTGGCGATTGCGAAGTCGCTCGTCAGAGGTTCGGGTCGTGGGGCGGTTAGCTTGGCCGCGGGGCGGCCATACTGTTCACAACAATTTTCCGCTTCGAATTTGGTATTGATGTCAACACAAAAGTTGTAGATATCGAAGAGAGCTTTCCAACGCATGGTTATAATAGTCAATCGGACCATCGAGGCCTCCAGAAAGTGCGAAACAAGTTTAGCTTGTCTGGCGACAATTTCTGTTGACTAGTTCTTCACTTAGGCTCTCGAAATTCGACTCCGCTCCTGTGCTCTTCACTTTTCTTCCTCAACTTGAATCTTCCTTCATCCAAGAGTCTCCTCATTCCTCGTTGGATCCGCATCTACCTGAAGTAATCGATAAACACGTAGATTCCGACTCAACCAACACCACATGTAAACATGTAATTGTAACTAAAATATGCAATATTCACAACTAAAATATGCTAAATGTAATCTATTATGGAATACTAATCATGCTCTATCAGGAATCGAAAATGATCATTTCGACTTCCCAGGGGCATTTCCAAATACCTTTAAGTGCATTGATTATGGAAAGGTTATCCTCTTCGATTTCGATGTTTTGAATATTAAGTTCTAATGCTTTACGGATTTCCTCTCTTAGAGATGTAGCCTCAGCTCTGATAACCGAGAACGATGCGATGCTGACACCTTTCATCGAGACCCAATTGGCTTCGTGATCCTAGATCATAAATCCAATTGCGGAGTTCCCATTATCCCGGAAGGACCCGTCAAAATTTAGCTTGAAACTTGAGGCTTTTGGTTTTTCCCACTTAATGCCTTTTTTCCTTCTGTTTTCATAACCAGTTGAGTTGTTGGGATAAATAGACGTAGACATTACGTTAGTCTCTTCCTCGTCAATTTTAGCTACATTCCAATATATTGAGGATTTATTGTTTGATAAATTTGATAATATTGTTGGCCGTACAAGCCTCGTTTTTAAAAACTATTTGATTTCTGAAGTACCAGATACTCCACCATATTGTTGCCATTATACTTGTTTTCTTGGTGCTAATTGGTTGTCTAAATGCTTTTATAATGAAATGTTCATCTCTCATATTTATATTCCATTTGTCGATAACTTTAAAAATTTCAGCATCTACTTTTTTAATAATGTTTTTGACGAAATTGCAATCCATGAATAAATGGAAGAAATCTTCTCTATGGTGGTTACAAAATTCACATTGCTTAGAAACTGCGATTCCGCGTTCTTCCAATTTTCCTTTTGTTAGTGTCCCTAATTGGGATGCCCTCAACAAGAAGTGTTTTATTCTAGGGGTGCAATCTAAGTCCCATATCCAGTTTAGATCAGATTTACAATGACCTTTTTTTTTATTATGAAGAAGATCCATAGATGATTTTGTTGAAAACCACCCGTCTGGACTTGGTCTCCAATAAAGTCTATTCGTGATATTTTTACTTGGGATCTGAATGTTTGTTATTTTGTCCAGTATGTCTTGGTTTATGTTTGGGTGTAAAATTTCGTCTTTTGTTATAGTCACCATATACACTTGTGGGATTATTTTCGTGAGAACTTTCACGTTATAGTTCGTATATCAAATGTGAGTACAAGTCTGGTGACGATGATTACAAATAAGAAAAGAGTATGCGAAATATAAATCATTTTAGCGTACTACAAGCTCGTAAACTAAAGTATGTAAATACAACGGTCGAGCCTACAGTTTAAAAAAAAAAGTAGTTGAGCTGTTGCTGAGAGCGCAAATTCCGTCACTTGGATGACAATTTTCTCGAAATCCAATACTAGCTCTTCATTCAATCTGCAAAAGTAAAACCGAGGTTGAATTAGTTTTTGGGTAATCTGCAGGAAACCACCCTTTAAATGGGACCTTTTGCACAAAACCACCCCTTAAAATCGAAATTGCAAAAAACCACCTTTTAAATAGCATCTGTTACCAAATCACCACCCCACACCACTATTTTACCCCTATTTTTTTTTATCATTGAAATAAGGGCATATTTTATAAAAATAAAAAGTATGGGAGGAAGAATACAATTAATTCATCTTCCTCCCCAAATCGACACCATTAGAGTACACCAGGACATCGGCGGCAATATACTTCGGCAGGTTCCCGGTGGAGTTTGGAGGCACTAAAAGGCAAGAGGTCGGAGGCTACGGACTTCTGGTGGTGCGGCGGATCTCCTGGTGGTGCAAGGAGGCTACGACAAGGTGGCGGGATGCAACCTCCGGTAGCTTATGTCGGAAATGGAATCCGATTATTTTGCAGAGTTTTGAGAGGGGTTTTTACACTAAAACGACGCTTGAGGTATAATGAACGCGATAGGGTAAATTAAGAGCTCGGATTTTAGCCAACAATGGTGGAATAGGGTCCTAAAGAGGACGAAATCCCCTTTTACAGGGAGAGTGGATGGAGTCCATAAAACCCACAATTAAATACACCAATCTCTTTCATTTTATTTGTTGATTGATTTTGTATATTCAATTATAAGAAACGGCTTCAAAATCATCCAAAATGACGTCGATTTCAATTTGAGGCAAAAACGAACTTGAACGGAATTGAGATTGAATCATTGGATTAAATTACAAATTGAACACGTTTTTTAGATGGAGTGATTAGAACTTAATAGAGGTATTTTGAAGGTGAAACAATGGAAATTAACCAACCCCCATTGAAGCCCCTACCACCCAATTTGGAAGAAGAAGACAATGAGTTGACTCGGCCGAGTTGGGCGAGTGGACTCACTGATTAAACTCACCCCTGAGTTCTAACGGATCTTTTGACAGAAAATTGGTGTGGGGTGGTGATTTGGTAACATATGCTATTTAAAGGGTGGTTTTTTGCAATTTCAATTTTAAGGGGTGGTTTTGTGCAAAAGGTCCCATTTAAGGGGTGGTTTTCTGCAGATTACCCTTAGTTTTTAAGGACAATAAAATCCATATGGGTTGTTAAATTGGAAGGGTAGCCCAAAATAATCTGCAAGACCAGCCCAACCCAAGGAAATGTCAAATGTGTCAAGCAAATTACTATGGCCTACGTCCAGCCTCAAGAAAAAAAATCTGTCAATATATGGATATGAAAAGCAACAACAGCTCAGCAATATGAATAAAAAAAATAATAAGAGAAAGGAAAGATGCTTGGGAGGTCAGCAATATGGCTTATTAGAGAAAGGCCACCAAATCTAACGGAGCTCTCTCCTCTCTCTAAATTCTCTAGAGAGAGGAAGAGTCCACAAAAACATCCAAACGTACCCTCCGCCACAGCCCCTCCTCCGCCGCACCTCCTTGCTCTGTCGTTCGCTTTCCGTCAATGGTTTTGGATGCCGAGCACTTAAATCTCCTTCGGGAGCCCCCAAATCTCCTTCGGGAGTCCTCAAATCTCCCTCGGGAGCCCCTAATCTCCTCCGGGAGCCTTTGTTTTGTTCTCGTTCGGGTGTTTGGACTTGCCTTCTCCGAGCAGTCTTGGCCTCGTGAGGGTGGATTGGGTCAGTGGTGGCCGGATTGTGGCCGTCCTGTCCTTCAATCTCTCCTTCCTTGCCTATGCTCCCCTCCAATTGCTGAGTTCCGTTTGCCTCGCTCGTCGCCGATGAGTGGGATGTCTCCTCGCCTCGCTCGTCTCCGGTGAGTGGGTGGTCTCCTCGCCTCTCCAGACCCATGGAGTCCTGCCCGGCCGGTGTCCATGGCGTTCGCCGTCTCCAGGTGGATCTCACCGCCCCCCTCCCGGGTTCCTTCGCCCTTTCCTTCTCGTTGGAACTCCAGTTTGTTCTGTCTGTCTGCGTCGTTCTTCGTCGTCGGCGGCCTCAATTCCAGCCCTTTGCCGCCTGGCCGGCTTGGTCTGGTGCCGTGTTATTCCAATTGGGTATCTAATTGTCTCAATTTCGCCCAGATTCGGTCTTGATTCATCTTGAATCGGACCGCTGCATCTGTTCGCGTTATATCGAACCTTCAATCCCTTCTCCCTGCCGCCTTGGCTTGGGTGTCCGTTCGCCGGCCTCTGGTTCGCCACCGGTCCCCCTCGCCTTCGTCCCCGTTGCCTCTGGCATACTGTCATCTCCCTCTCCAGTCCTCATTTCGCCGGCTTCCGGTTTGTTTGCCGTCATCGTTCTCCTGGTTGTGCCCATCTCCTCTCCTCGGCCGATGGAGACCCTAATTGGTTTTTGTTCGGGCCTGGTTTTCTTTCTTTGGGCCCAAGGACTTGTCTTGGGCCCAAAGGAGCCCGATAGGAAAAAATTAAATAAATAAAATTAAAAATCTTATGACTCATAAATCCCGCTAGGTTATGCCTTGAGCCCGGAGCCGCCCGATTTGATGGTTAAAAATAAAATATAATTAAGTAAAAAATAAATTAAAACAACTTGCGTAATTATTTTCCGGAGTTTTCTGCGCTCTTTGTCCTATTGCGGTCGTGCTTCACTTTCTCGGGTTGGTTGGAGTTCTGTCTGTTGGATTCGTGGTTAGTTTCGGTTGAGGAGCAGTTCTGCGGCCCTGGTTGATCGAAGTGATCGTGTTGGTGGTGTTCGTGGTCTCCGAAGATCCTTCATCTAGGTGGAGGGAACGTCGTGTAATCCACACTTCCCCAGGAGTCGTCTTTGCCCTACGTGGATTACTGCTTTCCGTCTTTCCGGCGGCGAGACATCGTGTCAGCTTTGCTGTCCCATGCGCTCGCTATCCACTTCTCCATGTCGGGTCTCTTTCTTCTCGCTCCTATGTCCGCTTGTGCGCTTAGGGTCTGGGGTTCTCCGGGTTTTTTGCGTAGTTATTTTGTTGTATTAGGTGTCTATATTCTGTTTCCTTGTTGTATTTTTTGCTATGTTGTATGTTTAGACGGCTTGCCGTCTGCCGACTTTGTCGGCCTCTCGAGGTCCGGGTCTGTCCGGTCTCGAATTATTTCCTTATCAAAAAAAAAAAAAAAAAAAAAGCAATATGGCTTATTAAAAAGGGAAGAAATCATCCAAGAAAGGTTAGACCTATCTCAGCTAGGTTCTACAGGAAAGTTCCTGTGCAGATGAATATATGCCTTGCAAACCATAGAGAAAGAAGAGATATTGATTCTACATGAAAAAGGAAACACATGTATCTTCACTTTCTTTCTTTTCCCCTATAAAAGGTGACCTAGGGCAGTTGAAAAGCACACACAAGAGGCTGAATTCATACTGCTGCAAAAGAAAAGAGAAAAAAGGCAGAGGAAAAGAAAAAAAAGCCACCCTCAAAACTCAAAAGCCATCAAACAAAACATACGCAGGAAAAAGACTGCAGAAATCACAAAGCAAGGTAGGAGCCTTCATCTAGGCTCTTTTGGTTCCCGGAACCCCGCCCTTGAAAACCTTGCAAGCTTTCTCTTGTGGCCTGGGTTCCGGAATCGTTAAACTACTCTAAGTTGGGTGGAATTGCTGGCAAAATCGATTCTCGAAACCCCGCCCTTGCAAACCCTGCAAGCTTTCGCTCGTGGCTTAGGCCCTTGCAAACCTTGCAAGCTTTCGCTTGTGGCTTGGGTTTCGGAGTCATCAAATAGACCTAGAGGAGGGCGAAGTGCTGCTCAAGTTTTTCAAAAGTATGCCAACAGATTCATACACAAGTCGCAAACGAATTGCAAGCAAACTTCAAGCAAACAAGAGGAACAGATTTTCTGGACGGATTCAATCATGTCCAAAGAAACTAAAATCAAGCGGATCTTCCTGCACATCATGTGTAGCCCAAAAGATTCACCCATTGCATGCAAACCGGGCCCCTTTCGACAAGTCTAAATTGATACCTAAAGGAGTCTAAACCTTGCGGAGGCGAAACGATGCTCAATTGGTCCTAAATTGGCCAACTAATCCAGGCAAACAAATCGCAAACAGTTAGACTTTATTGGTACGATCGCGAATAGAGCGCACCCTTCGGGATGCGCTTACTCGCTTGCTCCTTAACCGTAAAGCAAGGAAAGAGAGTCCCGTCTGCCTGTAAAAGGGTATCAATCTCTAAAAGGGTGTTACACCCAACAAAAGGAAGCAAACTCAATGCAGCTGGGCAGATTCTCCAAATCGAATCAGTTCAATTGCACTCAAGGCAAACTCATCAAACTGAAATCCGTTTCTGTTGCAAATAAACCAAACCAATTGGTGTCCTACAGTAATCAAATCAGGATACATCGCTTTCTACCCAAATTGAAGGCAACAAAGTACACCTAAAGGAGCCTAAACTCAAGCAAAGAACGGCTGGAAAATCAAAAATCTGCTGGAAGATGGTGCTAAGTAATCCACGGCAATTCAAGTGTTTGTTACAAACAGAACACAAAATTAAAAGCATCAATAGCCATCACCAAACCGTGAGGAGGGCTAATCCTCCCATGAGTCAAGCAAGTACACAAGTTCATGTGATGACAGAAACTAAAATCAGCAGGCAAAATATAACAAAAGGAAACAGTTACGCTGACCTAAATCAAAGCAAAAGGGAGAGAAAGATGTTGAACATACATGTCCTTCGACCCCTCTTTAAACTTCCCGGCCCTGTCCATATCAAACAAATCCAAGTCCTCATAGGTTGCTACCAAATTGCAACTAACACCAAATCAAAATACCTAAATCAAGACCAGCCATTGCCTATCACAAATTGAGATCCCAATTCAGTGAAAAGAAACAGGGGAGGTTGGAATCACATACCCAAGCCAAGGAGCCAAAAACAGCAGTTGTTCCGACGTTGCTCGAGTTGGTGCACTGCCCATTTCAGTCCCTAAACCCTGAATTTGATTCCTCTGTTGGCCGTCCTAAATCCAAAAACCCTACACAAAAGAAATCCCAAATTAACCAATCAACCAACTCAATCCTAGTGGTTGCGTTCCCAAGCCCAGTGCTTCCACTGTTCCGCCTGTTGATTGCCCTGACTGGAAAAATCCCCAAATTACAATTTATCAAAACTAGCCCTAATTTTCTCAAAGTCAAAATCATCCAAATAAGGGGCAAATCGCAAAGGCAGGAGGAATGAGAACAGACCTGTTGCAGAAAGAGCTTGTTCATCTTCAATTCGCAGCCGCTCATTCCGCAGCTCCGCTCTCTCCCTTCATGTTGATCGCCCAAATTTGAAAACCCCGAAATTACAAAATCTAAATGAGAAAAAAATCAATCAAACTCAGAAAATTGAGTACCCAATGGGAGATTGACGTAAGAGGGGATTCGAAATTTGTGGCCTAAATCATCTAAACCCTAAATCAAACATCAAATTTGGGATTAGGAGATTTTGTTGAGCAAGAGCCCTAGAACGTACCGGTCTGAACGTGGAAAATCATCGGCTCGGGGTAACAAAATGCGTCCTCGAGCTGTCTTCATCCGTTGCAATTGCCCAATACAAAAACCTCGAATTTATGAGGAAGGGTATCACCATTGTCGAAACGCGAGCTGTGTTGAATGATGGTGATTGGATTTGGTGGAGCATCTGCCAAAGGAAGAAAAGCCAGCTTTGACGATTAAAAAAAAGAGAGAATTGGAGGTTTAAGAGCCCTTTCAATAATTTTATTAGTTTATAGATCCCTTTGTTAATCGTTTAGGTAAGTAGACCTTTTTAGATGTGTTTTTACTTAAATGTCCTTAATTGTTTTATTGTAAAAAAAGGATAATAGAAAAAAAAAAAATTGTTAAAATCAAATCTTTTAAGGAGATTACAATCAGATTTGAGAAACGGTTTTCAAACGCTTTCATCTGCTCCATTTTGCAGGGTTTCTTTGCTCGACCAAATTCTCTCTATGTTCCATGGAGTTAGAGGTATTGATTTAATAAGCTTATAAGTAATTTGATGAGTTTGTGAACGGAATTTGATGCTACGGGTCTAGATTTATCGATATTCGATTTGTGTTTGTCTATTGCGCTTCTCGTGTGTTTATCTATGCCCTTTTTGAATCGATGGGTTTTCTGTTTCAGCACACCTCTGGTTGGTTTTGGTAGTTTTGTTGTTTTGTCGAGTCGAATCCGAATTGGAAGGAAAGTTCAATTGCATTGCCGTGTAGGGTAAATGTGTGGTATTGTCTATTAGTCTATATATCTATGTCATCAGGCATGCTACTGAGTACGTGCCTAAGTGATTGATGGCAGGGGGTGTAACTTTTCCCATTTTTTCTTTTTACTTATGATTCATCAATATTTTTATAGGTGAAAGAGATTGATCATAATGAACCTTCACCGGCGAAGCACTCTAATGTTGACCCACAGTTGCGCGTAAGTAACAAGTTGTTATCCAATGTCCATACACTGTTAAGGTATTTTAAATAACATACATATTATGTATTGTTTTATTTGTGTACGTTATTGTAGTTCTCGTATAGGTTCGAAAAGAACCAGGATGTAAACGGTCGGAGCAATCATCTCTCCAAGATGAATCTTGTAACCCTAATAATGGATGGCTTGACGGAACACGACCAACAAGCCTTACGAAGTAGTTGCTTTGGAACAATCATTAATATGGCATCTAGGGTGGCTTTTTCATCACAACTTATTCATTTCATGTTACTGAGGGAAGTACATACGTCAAAGACTAAATCAATGTGGTTTGTCATTCAAAACCAGTTGATGAGGTTTGGTTTGTCTGAATTTCATCGTGTTACCGGGTTAAATTGTTCACAACCGGAAGAAACCCAACAGAAGGACCTAAACATGATCGATGTTCTTGGTCACAAAATATGCAGTATACAGGAGTTTGAACAATTGTACAAGGTCGAGGATAAACACTCCAAGAACAAGCTAAAGATGGCATTAGTTTTATTATTGGAGGGTATTTTATTCGGAAGGGATCGTAAGACGTTGGTTCGAAATATCAGCGTCAATCTTGTCCACAACATCGATAAGTTCAACTCTTATCCTTGGGGTCGTGCGGTTTACAACGATACATTGTGTGGGTTAAGAAAGGCATTTAAACAAGACAGGAAAAGTAAGGCATACAACTTGTATGGTTTTCCTTTGGCTTTCCAGGTATATTATCCAGGTCTCTCAATGAATGTAGTTTATATATCATTGTTATTCTTTTCAAACATGTTCATTATTTTGTACACAGATTTGGATCTTTGAAGTCGTCCCTCAATTGGCAGCGATGTTTGCTATTGTTGATAAGTAACATGCAATCCCATTGTGCTTGAAGTGGGTTTCGATTAAATCTGGAAGTAAAATGCCTGCATATGCTGATATTCTAAAAACTGCTGATAAGGGATTGGTGAGGACAATTAATTTGTATGATTAATATTTTTTATATTAAGGTGCAAATAGTTTTCAGGCCAGCATTATATTTCCATCTTGTTTGTCATTAGTTTTTATATGTCCGAAAATTTATTATTTTTTACCTATTGTATAGGTTGATCTAAAACCAATCTTAGGCAATGATGATGAAGATCTGGACCTACAAGATACTAGGATTGATGAGTTCTTTGAAAGAGGGTGCCCTCTAGTGCACATAGTCACATCAGACGACAAAACAAATGGGAATACAAGTCTTGATGATGAATTTCAACATGAAGGTGGCTTGGAAGTGTTGGGGGATGACCTTCAGCAAGGAGGGAATGATAATAAAGACAAGAAACGAAAGCTAGGACATGAATTGAAGGGGGAAAGACTTGAGACCCCATTATGCTTAGAAAACATTAATGAAGCTGAATTGAGGTACTATATCCTATTCTATTATATTCACATTATTAATTGCTTAGTTATTGACATCTAATATGAGATTACAATATATCCATTTATCGTCTTACAATATGTACTTACAATAGACCCATATATTGTATTACATTAGTCCTCTCAACTTTCAACAACATCCCTCTGCTGCACCAATTTCTGAATGGGAGAGATTATTGAAGGAGGCTTTACAAGAAATTAAAGATTCCATTCGTGACCAAGGACAAGTGCTCGAAGAGATAAAACATGAGCTGCGAAATTTGAAGGCCACTTCTGAACGACATGAACATAAATTAGCTCTCAATACAACCAGGTTAACCAGACTTCAGAAGTTGTTCACGTGTTCGTGTAATACGGGCAAGTGTGATGTCAAGGAATGCATCATCGAGGAGGCAAACATTCCTACTGCTGAAGAATATGAAAATTGTGACACCCAAACACCGCTAGATGAACTAATTGAGAATCAGGTTCATGAAATTACGCAAGCTTTTACAAGAGCAAGAGATCATGCATTTGTACCTAAATTGCATGTTAGATACATTTGTATACATGATGAGCTATCACAGAACATTATCAATCCAGAGGTACTGCTCTCTTTTTCATTTTATAGTTGACCTCCAATTATCCATCAATACTAGGGGGTAGTTAGTACACTATTATATTATGTTTACTGCATTAATTTTATGTTATTTTTGTGATAGGCCTCACTTGCTCCATCTTGTGATGTTGAACTTGTTGACAATAGGCGAAGGGGGTCCAGAGATAGGAAACCTGGACCCCTCACACTTATGCCATTCACCCCCACTTTAAAAAAGGGTGGGCGAAACTTAAAGATACCTCAGCACACTTTTCTGAGTGATCAAGCGAGGAGCGAATTTCAGAAATGGTACAAGAGTAAGAGGTAATCATTTTTAAACACCCGCTTTTCATTCAATATTTATTATGTAGTCATATGACAGCAACTAATATACAATAATACTCCTTGTTTTTTATAGTAAAGCTCTTGTGAGTGTGGTTCTCCTTTCAAATACAGTTGATAAGAATGAATTTTTCCAATCCATATTATCGAACACTGGATGGCTTAAAGGAGAGGTAATTATTGTATTATTTTCGAAATAAATATTATATTATGTCATAGGTGTAACACTTTTAATGAATGCAGCAAATTGACGAAATGCTTTGCCATATCCGAAAAGGGGTTATATGAATATCCACAACATTTCCAAAACGTAGGCATCATTAATACGTGTTGGATGGCTAGGTTTAACAGTGGTGTGTTCCATGATTTTTGTGAAGCCCCTCCAGGTTCATATTCTTTCTAATTTGTTAGTCATTACTAAATTTTCCATTACCTCCCCTCACATCTTTCTCTACCCCGCCCAGGTACATATTTGTTTGACGACGATTGGTTCAAGTTGTATCGTGGTGAATATCCCACGGAATACGGCAAACCTTTAAACAGGGTTGACAAGATATTTGCGCCTTTTAACATTGAAAACAAGCATTGGGTTGCCGTAGAGATTGATTTGCTGGCATGGGAGATAATCATATACGACTCGAATTTGGATCTCTATGTTGATTCGGATTTTCAAGCAATATTTGAGCCCCTTTGCACCATGATGCCTGAGTCAATTAGACAAGCTGGAGGGTTTGAAAGGTTTGGTGATAACCTTACTAAAACTTTCAAATGTGGTCGACGCATTCACATGCCACAAAATGAAGCAAGGTCTATAATTTTCCTAGGCTTTTCCTTCACGCAGATATAATACTTTCTTCAAGTTTTTTAATGTGCAGAGTTTAGCCTTTTCATCCCCTCCATTTTTTAATATTAATAAATCTTCTCGGTTTTCCAGTGGGAGCTGTGGAATTTACACGATAAAATACATTGAGTTACTTTGTCGTGGGATTGAAGATTTTCACTTGATTTCTGATGAGTATGTACCGGCCTATAGAGAAAAAATAGCATATGATATTTTCAAGTGCCAATGGAGTTGGCCATGGTTGTGAAGATAGTAGGTACCTTTATATTTAGAATTTTTCTGACATCAAACTTCAAAGGTGTTGGTTGTTTTTTTCCCATAACTTGAGTTTTGTTCAAATTTGTTTTTTAGCACTTGGTGTTTCCTAAATTGGTCTGTTTATTGCTATATTATTGTAAACTTCCGTTTGGCATCTCCCTTTTTTTGTGTTCATTTTCAATCACCTCTCTATATCATTCCACCCTTATTATACTACACTAAGATTCCCATTATTGTATCCCCATACAAAGATTACACTGATTATACGAAGGAGCATTGCCCATTACTTTACAAGAACCATCTCCCCCCCTTATTGTAATACAATAAGGGGCCATTCATGGGTTACTATATAACGATTACAGGTACATTATTATATTGTAATCACGTCGTGTCTTATAGTATACTATCCACCTCACTCTTATTGTAATACACTAAGGTCACACACTCCACCATATACCCCCTAACGATACAAAATTTCGACCCGATATAGTGAAATCGATCCAATAATAAAATATACATATATGCGGGCACAAGCAAAAGGCATTTGAAAATGGCTAATAAACAAGTTGGGTGGCATTAAAATAAATCTATAACCCACAAAATCAAGATGTAATATAACATGACATGAAGCTAAATCTCACGACACACCAGCAACTAGTGGGCCTCACCCATGCCACCATGAAGCTAAATCTCACCCTGCAGCTTACAAACGCCCCAAGGCAGCAAATTTTCAAGCCGAACCGAAGCGCCAGTGAAAGAGGGCCAGTCCACAATCACGGGCCGGAATAAGTTTAAGTGGGAATGGCGTAGATATGCTCCGTGCCGATTTCCGTGTCCATTGCGAGATCGGAATAATGTGCCCGCATACACGACTTAGAATGTTGCGAACACCGAGCTTGATGTCGTCCAAAATCGGACCAAACTTAGAATGTTTTCTTTTAAAGTAGCAAATATGGTTTACGTACTTGACAGTGACTTCCAATAAAAACAAACTAACAATTTCTTTTGAAACCTAATGCAACATAATTGGCAAGATTCTAAAAATTAGGAAGCTAAACACCTTACAATAACATTATTTCTTCTCTGCAGCTGGTTGGTGGATGCAAGTTTTCTTATTGTGGCCAAGTTTTCCACAACATGAGCACTTCCTTCTCTTCACTTCCAAACTCGATCGAAATCTGATCTTCTTTGGTCTACCAGATCTTCTTCTCTTTTTCGGTGGATTGCAGGTTATATCTTTGACTTGATGTGGAACAGTCCACTCTTCTTTATCTGGTACAGGATATATTGTACCCTCATAGCACTCCAACAAACAACTATTAAGAAAATATGGGCCGACCAAAGAATATAAATCTATACCCTTATCAATAGCGACAGCTATAGCATGGACACATGGTATTTCATCCAAGTCATAGACTCGACAACTGCAAGTACGATCGTTCAGACGGACAACAACATCATACTCTCCTCCTCGGACTTCAAACTCCAGCAATGATGAATTCAAAGTCTTGCATGTAAGTTTCCTTGCAATTTCATACCTGCTCTTGATGATTTCTTGAATCTTCTATGGTACTGCTTCTCCATTTCTTATGGCACGTTGTCGTCGATCCTCAAACCACTCCCTTAATTTATCCCTCACAGCATCAATCAATGCCAGTATATTGTATTCTCTATCAAATCTCAATACAGAGTTCACTGATTCAGCATTGTTACTCGTCATGATATTGTACCTCTTGCCCTGAAAATATGCTCTTGACCATGCTTCGATTCCGGCTTCTGCTAAGTATTCTCCCACCAATTTGTTTTCCTACATATAAATATTTAAATAAACGCTACCAATTATTAAATTTTTTTCTTAAAATAGCTAGATAATAACACACATATCTACATGAATGAAATAATCATAACATACCTCACATATCTGATCATATATCTTCATGAAATCCACCTTCCTATAGCTCTCAGCCGCCATCGTAAACATGTCATGAATTTTTTTGAGCCTGCACTTGCTTTTCACATTCATTTTCAAGTGGAAATGACAGATTCCATGCTTCACTTGCGAATAATTCACCAGTATAGCCTTCTTGATTGCTTTATGTCGGTCTGAGATGAATACTTGCTCATTACAATCAGGGACAATAATCTTCAGATTCTTGAAAAAGAAATCCCACGCAGCTTCTGTTTCACCATCCACAATAGCAAACGCAATCGGATAAATCTGGTAATTTGCATCTTGTGCTACTGCAACTAATAAAACTCCACCATACTTTCCTTTCAAGAACGTTCCATCCACTGATATAACCTACAATAATAATAAATATACAGATTCTACATTAAGTATGGATGTATATGGATCATAAAGACCACTAAATTAACTGCACATACTCCTATAAACGTAATGTACCCTATATATTACCTTTCTCATAATGTGATATCCTCTAATGGATTGACCAAATGCAAAGAAGCAATACTTGAAACATGAATCCACACCATCAACTTCAAGCCTCACAATTGTACCCGGATTTACACTCTGCAACATGTATAAATATGAAGCCAACTTCCCAAAACTTTCCTCCACTCGTCCATGTACCATATTTTCAGCTGCTTGCTTAGCTTTCCAACATTTCCAATAACTCGTCTTCATTCCAAACTCCTTCTCCATGGTATTGATGAGTTGTGCCGGTATTGGTCCCTTTTTAACACCATCATACCTGCACATATGTTTCCTCGTATAATTTTCACATTTCTATTTTTTTTTTGTTTACCATTGATGTTTCTATTATAGTACCAATTACAATATATAGTTTTCAAAAACAAAATATCAATCTATTACAATATTAACTTACATTGATCTCACTCGGTGGGCAATGACTTTAGCCGTCGCTTGTTTTTGCTTCGTAATCCTTGTTTGGCACGCACATGTGTGTGCGTCAAGGTACTTGCTGATGAACCATATATCTGAATTTTTCAGCTTAGATGCACGCACTCTCCAACAACATTTGCTGTCAATACACACTATTACAAGCAGATTTTTATTCGATTTTTTCACCTTAAATTGAAAGCACTGTGAAAGAGCATGTAATGCTAGAGTAACATTCAACTCATCCTTTGACTTAAAGCATTGCCCCTTCTTTATCATCTCTTTTGAACTTACCGAACTCACACCACTAGCAACATCAACAATTTCTCCCCCGCTTTCCTTTTCATCGGTTACACGTTGTGATGCAGTTGGCGTAATTTCGTATTCCATATAGGACCTTTCCTTTGTCCCATAACCTGAACCACATCCCATTTCAACAAAGCTATCTTCAAATACAGCTTCTGTATCCTTAATCAAATTGTCACCCACTTTCTTGCTACTAGTAACACACAAAGGCACACTCCAGGGAATAGTGGCTCTCTTGTTTATGAAGACAAATGATGTAATGTCCTCATCACAATCGATTATGTATGGTTTTAGATTTGGTTGGACTATGTTGGCATGAGTTATTGTAACTTCATCTTCTTTGAGATTAATTTTGAATCTATCAACAATAATCTCCACCAACTCCTCAAATCGTATATTTTGATTCACCAAAATAGCTTTTCGCCCTTTCTCTCCAACAAAAGTCCAAGTACCTTCCAATAAATCCCAATATCCATTATAGTATGTCGTTATAAGCATTTCCTCCATACCTACACACCAATAAACACAATACTAATTACAATATGACATCACAATATATATAATATTTTAGGTCAGCTAATATACACTTACAATACTATAATACCCTTCCGATTTATTTCTCCTTACACTAAATTTGAGGTAAGCTAATACGTATTTACAATACTATATTACCATTCCGCTTTATTTCTCATTACACTAAAGTTTAGACTTATTGTAACTACCTATTATCCTCCCAATCCTCTCTCAACTCCCCTCTCAAAACTCCCCTTGATTTCTACACTCACAAATTCAATATCCTGTTACAATATCAACCCACGGATTCGGACCGACCGACTGTCGAATTGCTCAATTCCATACCGAACATATCGAAAGACAGTTCCATTAAGAGAAAATTGGTCATTTCAATTCCGTTACTTAAATTAACACAATACTTACCCTTCAATGGAGAAACTGTGCACTCTTGTATATCTCTTCACTGGCGTTTGCCGCTTTAGCCCCGAAACGTGATGGCTCTAGCAAAGCTTCGCACCGTACTAACTAATTAGGAGAGGGATTTGATTTCTACGTACTGATCGTTTTCTACTGATCGTTTAGACCTTCTCCCCGTTCTTCCTAACCGGTTACAAATGAAATAGGAGGGATTTGATTTGATTTGATTTTGTGGATTACAAATGAAAGGGGTGGTTAAGATTTTTTTTTTTTTAATTCCTTTCCATAATTAATTGAATTAAAAATCCTGATTTGTACGGCATTTTAAATTTAGAAATGAAATAGGAGGATTTTGTGGATTACAAGGGCTTTTTTGGAATGATAAATTGTAAAAGGTCTAAATTACAATAAAATTATTAGAGGGGTCTATTTACCTCTACAATATATGAAAAGGGTCTATATACCCCATTCTCTCTTAAAAAAACAATGGAGCCAGTTCGGGCTGCCAAACGTGGACTCGGTTTATTATTGACTAGCATGTACCCTACGCACGGGATTTTTAAAAATTCTTTATTAACACTAATAATAATTTTCAAATGTTATCGTATAAATCAATGCAGTTTATATGATGGATATGAAAGATAGTACTCGCGTGTCACGCGTGAAATTTATACAATATTTTAAGCAAAGTTATGCATGAAATAGATGAACCCCATAAGCTAATTTAAAAAATGGCTAAATCAGGTGTATCTAGTTGGAATATTTTCCAATTGAGCTTCTTATCTTATGTTCTTGGGGCATAGGATAGAAAAATCGTTTTTTGTTTGCTGAAATGACATGTTATTTCATAAAGTTTGCATTGACAACATAATAACTATACAAACAAATACATATAGAGAAAACACAGAAAGTAAAAGATTTTGAATTTAGGGTCGACTTTGTCCAACTCAATCTAAATTTATTAAACCAAGTTGAAATAAGAGCATGAACATAACTCATTTAAATTCTTTTTTTTTAATCTTAGTCTAGTTCGATCGACTCAGTCTCTCTACGTACATTTGGATTGAGTACTGTGTGCCCCATTTAAGGGGTTAACCCCCCACTCACAAACATATATATTATGATAATTGACATGGATGATCAATACAAAGAGGTCAAGATAAAGAAAAGAGAAATGTTACATGTCAATTGTCAATCCATCCACTGCATAGTAATAGTCATGGGATCCAGTTGTAAATTGTCCTTTCCGAATCCAGTGGTGTAACCATTTAGCATAACATTCTTT
Organism: Persicaria tinctoria; assembly: GCA_037127255.1. Classification (NCBI taxonomy): domain Eukaryota; kingdom Viridiplantae; phylum Streptophyta; class Magnoliopsida; order Caryophyllales; family Polygonaceae; genus Persicaria; species Persicaria tinctoria. The sequence continues at coordinate 42,369,166 of JBANSL010000018.1, forward strand.
GAAGTAGAGAACCCTAATTTCCGAAAATGTAATTAATAAGAATAGATACGACCATGCCGCATGTGACCAGGGATGGGATCCAAATCCAGCCCAATAGTTGATTATTAGATGCTCCATCCTAATATTGCAAAGAGAAATTCAGATAAACACTTACAATAAAATTTTATCAAACTGCTCACACATAAGTAAATTACACGTAATATACACATTGTGCCTTGAATCGATATAAATACATAAGTTACAAGGCAAAAGAGGCCAAAGACCTCCGCAAGAGTCAAACATGGTCAAACAAACCCACCCCATTCATTATCCTCACTACCGTTCACCCCCGCTTCTATATAATTAAATATAAGCAAAGCTTATATATTGACATATATTTCTATAAAAATATATATAAAAATATATATCAATATATGAGAGCCATCAAATGTATAATAATATATAAAGCATCGTTCTTCTACTTACTCATCAAACCACCTATCCACACTCCCCCCAAATTTAATAAAGCATACAACTTGAATGCAAGTTCAGCTAAGTATCACAGCAACATACAACGAATTTCACAACAACATCACCCGTAAACATCACCAGCTTGGCGACCCATACACAACCAGCAAACTCAGCCCGCCTGGTAGGAGTCGTCATCAGTCGAAGAGTCCTCGTTCTCCTCAACATCCGACTCTGCTTGGAAAAATTCAGCATCTTTATATATATTCAGCAAACTTGTGCCGAATGAACTAAAAAACCAGGACAAGATCAAAGTCTGTACATGCCTTTCCTCATCTAAACTCGAGTGCGGTGATTACGTAGGGTCAACCTGGTCGCCAAAGACACCGTCTGGTTCCAGGAAATGATTCTTTTTCTGCATTCAGATAACTTACCATAACTCTGTATGGATGATTGCTTTTGTGAGGCTTAATTTCAGCTCCAACAAAGAAGCACTCAACATGATTGCTTTTATGTCTTTTTGTTGCAGTAGTTACAGTGGTACAAAGCCTTCTTACCATCACTCATGACTTGACCAACTACATCAAGTAAGCAGTATGAAATATAAGATGTGGGACACATGGTAATTAAGAGCAAGAACAAAGGTAAAAGGTCAAGATAACACATAACAGGTATGCTAAATCATGAACTTGCGATGAGAAACCAAATGGCTAACACCTTAGTCTGCATTGCCAATGCCATCACCTTAGACTGCTGAGTTTTGCTGGGTTAGAAACCGCTATGAGTGCTCGTATCCGACGCAGTGAAGACCTTACAAAAAGAGTGCACTGTCGGCCCTGTTGCATCAAATGGGCTCGGATCAGCCTTATCAGGCTCAGTTTGCTGCACAAATCCATCACACTACAGTCATAAAAAAAAACCTACGCTAAAATGAAGCAACTACACAAAGGCCAAAAAGGAGTAATAAACATGGAAATTACACAAACATCATTTGAAAATCCCTTACATCTTGTTCAAGAAAGAGGGTCATTTGAGCATAGACCTCATCTGTTTCTTGGTTAGTCTACAACCCAAAAAGCAATTGGAACATAACATTAAATTTGGAACATTTTGGAAATGCGATGAAAATGCATCAAAATAACATTTTGGAACAAAAAGCCACAAGTTTGGATAATCTTTAACTAAATAAAAGCTAAATCGAATCAGCCAAGCTTTTCCAACACATCAAGTGACATATGTGCAGAACCTGAAATCATAAGAAGGACTCTTCCACCAAGCTTTTCCTTTATTTTATTGAGCACCAGTTTATCCCATATTGGTGATGGATTTTGTGTCCTGTAAACACAAGAAAGCTTTTAAAGCACAAAAAAGAGGAGCACAGATGAAATTTGAGTTCTAGTTGCAGGGACAATCATAAACAAATGAAACTCTATCTTGAGCACTTCCAAGCAAGTACATACAACCCAACATAAACACCCCAACCCCACCCTCACCCAAAAAAATAATGAAAAACTACCCATGCACACAAGGCCAAAGTAAATAACATGCACAAATGAAGCTTATAACTTCTCACCTAAGTTGTAAGACTGTAAGAGATGACTATCACCAAAAGCACTATCCACCTAATAAATAAAGCATGAAAAAAAAAGAATCCAGATTTATTAACATCAAATATATGCAAATATGCAATTACAATCAATGGATCATTAGCTGAGAACATCAAGGATTTCTTACATGAGCACTCGATATAAGAGGATCTTTCAACACTGATTCCAGAAGTTCACGTGCCTTCTCGTATTCTTTGGCTTCCAACTTCGAGAGTCCATCACGGTAAGGTAATGGCAAATATAATTCTTGAAGAAGGAAGACACCTCCAAATGTCAAGAACTTGGAATTCTTAAGAAAGGCGACATAATCTGAACAACTCAACAAAGTTTTTTTTTTTTTGCGAATCGCGATAATCAAATTCAAAGAGGTCAAGGAGAGAGAAGCGTATGATTGCCATGGAGTGGGAAATCCATTTGCCACAAAGATTAACACTTTCTCTCAAAATGGGTCAATTGACAACTCAGTAAATAAAAATGAAAAAACAGAAGCTCAATTTAGTGATTCCGCCTTGTAAAATTGCCAGGTATCATAAACTCACTAAAAGCTCAATTTAGTTACCCAGAATCAGCAGAGTACCTGAATCTAAAATGAAACATCAAAATCACCCATTAGAAGACCGAAAATTTAGAAAAAAAAACACGAACTCTAACTCGCGGCTCACCTTTTAAGCCACCAACGGAATCCTCTGTACCAAGGGACTGGCATTCGTAGCCGCCATGATCGCTAGATTAAACCTAAAACCATGAATCAGACGAACTTTTGTGCTGAAATTGAATCTAAATTCCCCAAATTGAATCCCCTAAACCCTAATTTTTATTATAAAAAAAAAGACATCTTTAAATCAAACACATAATTGTGGATGGAGATCCAGTCAGGGAAGATGGAGATCCAGTCGTTCTCGTCCTGCTGCTATACTTCAATGCCTTGTCAAGAGTCAATTCAACTTGAATATTAGCATATAGAGTATTTTATTTCTTCCAAAAATAAAGCCAAATAAAACCAGTCCTTGAATATCAGCATATAGAATCAATTGGTAGAGTATTTTAGCTCTCCATATAAATAAAAGCAGATCACCTGTTATGAGACAGAAATGTAATTTTTCAGAAGCACCATCCCACTTCTCATCAAAGTTCCTTTAGGCCCTTGAGCGTGCTTGATCTGTTTACGCTTTTCTTTATAAGCACCTGGCTGACCTTGCTTCCACAATCCACACTGGCTGACTTTGACCCGACCTTTGCCTTGCACCACTAAAACTTTCATCACTATGCCAGTACCTTTCGCTCGTCCATCAACCGTTGAAGGTGTATCACCAGAAATGCGGTCACATGAAGAAAGCTTAGCCCCAACCTAAAATATTTATGCAACAGAAGGTTCAATATAAGTTACTTAGCAATCAGACCTAAGGATTCAGTGGCGTAAATATACTCCAACCAAAAGCAAAACAAACTGATAGAGAACAGGAGAGAATGAAGATGGCTCAGAGACAAAAAAATCAGATTTTGATACTTCTAGATGAAAAAAACCCTAATTTTTATGTCAAACTCCCACGACGGCTTATTCATTCCAAAAAACTGAAATTGAATCTAAATTCCACAAATTGAATCCCCTAAACCTTAATTTTAACCGAGAAAATCAAACCCAAAACCCTGAATCAGAAGGTTGAATCTAAATTCCCCAAATTGAATCCTCTAAACCCTAATTTTTTATAGGGACAAACCTCATTTCTAGGCTATGGCTGAAGCAATCGATGGCTCGGAGTAGTCATGACCCTAGGAGCGAAAAATTGGTTCACATTCGAATCTGAAATCCCCAAATCAACAAAAACTTAAGTGCTTGGCATCAAACAATCGATCAAAAGCAAAGCTTTCAAGGACCTCATACGTGGAAATCAATGTTTTAAATAATCTCATCACCGAAGTAGTACTAATACTATCAGAACTTGTGCCAATGTGAACAAAGAGATTCTTGGTGAGAAGCACAGATCAGGCAGGAACAGGTGCAGCCAAAAGAGAAAGTTACCTGAAGCACAGATCAATATACTCAGTAGCCTTACTGAGTTGCCTTCTTCCTTCGATTGCGTCGCCTCCACCCAAGTCGCCAAACGACTGAACTGCCTCCCGCGTCACCACCCTCGTCTGCCCAGCCGCCTCCAGCCATCGCCACTCTCGTCTGTCCCGGCGTCAAGAAGGCTCCTGCAAACAAATCGGTATGGGGAGTCAAGGGAGAACGTGATAGTTCATAGGATTCTGAGGAAGAAGATGATTTGTGAGCAAGAAGGTAAGCGTGTTGAGAAAATAAATTTCAGTTTTTGGTATCGCCAGTCAAGTGAACGTGGGTGAGAAAGAACGTGGGTTAGGGAGGGTAACTGCTTCTTCATTTTGCTACGTGGCTCAATTATTTAGAAAGACTTTGATTCTAAAATAATAAGTATAAGGGGTGGATGGGCTCCAATTGAAAGGAGTTTAATTCAAGCTTGTGTCTTATATAAAGAACACATCAGAAACATCCAATTGCAATATATATGTATCTGTATACATACGGCCTAAGGCCCTAAAATCTCCAAAAGATGTGGCTAATTACAAAACCGACCCACTGAAGTATAAAAATTATAATCGGCACAAATTAGAAATTGGGTTTAACAAAAATCATGACATTAAACTTGTAAAATTCCATCGTCGGTTTATTCTAGTGGGTCGATCTCAAAATTGAATGCTAAGCAAAATGGAGTCAAAATCTTAAACGTTTCGGCTATATACACCGCAAATCCACACGTCCTTAAAGACGTGCAAGTGGGGTGACAGCCACCCGAGCCCGGACGTGCAAGCACGTTTTTATTTTTTAAAAAAAAACGTGCTTGTACGTCCTCAGGGACGTGCTGCACGTGCTTAAGGGCGTGCAAGCCCGTCTACTAAATCCGAAGAGGACGTGCCTCTTCGTCTTCGTCTTCACCGAGAGCCAGAGAGAGAAATCGAGAGAGAGAGAGAGAGAGAGATCGCTGGAGTGAGAGAGAGAGAGAGAGAGAGAGAGAGGGGATGCCGGAGAGAGAGACCGAGAGAGAGAGAGAGAGAAACGCAGTGAGAGAGATGGAGACAGAAAGAGAGAGAGAGAGAGAGAGATCGAGGCGGCGGTGGCGGCCATGGAGGCGGATCTGCTGGCGGCCAGGGAGGGTGGTGGTGGTGCGACAACGATGGAGGCGGAGGGTGGTGGTGGGGGTGGAGCATCGGGGGAGGCGGTGGCGGTGGAGCCGGTGACGAAATGGTTACGCATTTCAAGGACTTGGGTCGGAGACACTACATGATTTTAGTAATCAAGCGGTCTTGGACGGGGGCGTCGAACCGTCCAGGCGGGGTTCTCCTTGCTTGCGAGCAGTATGGGGAGTACCGACCACGCGGGAGGAAGCTATAAAGCACGCAATCGAAGATAAACGGTTGTCCATTCTCTCTACACGGGCACGAAGCTCCGCCGGGTCACTGGGTTATGACGGTAACCCACGATGTTCATAACCACGGGCTTTCCACGAGCTTGAAGGGTCAGGCCATCGCCGGACAGATGACAGAGGGGGAAAAGAAGATGGCTAGGTGGATGAAGGAAATTGGCACTCCTCCGAAATCCATTGGGTACGGATTGAGGTAGTTGGATGAGACCAGCGTCACGTCAAGGAAGAGCCTTACCAACACGCTCACCATGATGGTCGCCGAAGAAAGAGGTAGTCGGACGATGACCCAGGATACCTTGCACCATCTGCGGGAAAGAGGGTACTACTACGACTTCAGACGACATCCGGATGACGACAACATCTTGAGCGACCTCTTCCTGGCGCATCCCGACGGGATACGCCTTCTCCGAAGGTTCCATTACGTCATCGTAATGGACAACACGTACAAAACAAATGCGTAAGTTACTTAATTACGATTACATTATTGCACATATAGCCAATTATAAAGTATTTTACATGTAACATATTTACACTTTCAGATATGGGATTTCATTGTGCGAGGTGGTCGGGTTCACACCCTCAGGCAATACTTACTGCATCGCCTATGCCTTCATGTCGCAAGAGAACGAAGACACATACGCCTGGGTGTTGCGACAACTTCAGATCTTGCTTGGGATGGTTCAGCCTCAAGCTATCATGACTGATCGGGAGCTAGGTCTCTTGGAGGCGATGAATGTTGTCTTCCCCGACGTCCAGCATATCCTTTGCTGGTTACACGTGACGAGAAGATGCGAGGAAGCTGCTCTGAAGATCACAAATAATTTAAACCACGCTGGCATCTTTAAGGGCAACTGTTGGGGATTGTTCGAATCGAGGTCGGAGGAATCATTCAACCGCCGTCGTTGGGCGCTACACGTTGCATGGCACCCATTCCCAGGTGTGGTGGCGTATTTAGAGGCGGTTTGGCTTCCATACAGCAGGAGCATCGTACGATGCTACGTAGATAATGTCTTCCATCTCGGCACCCGTACGACAAACAGGTACAACCTTACTTCATATCTCCCATTACAATATGATATAACATCGAATATTTAGTGCTATGCACTTCAATGTGTACAGAGTTGAGGGTCAACACAAGGTTCTGAAGGAGGCACTTCACTCATCGACTGGTGACTTTCGCATTGTGATCGATGCAATCCATATAGTCAACGATTGTCAACTGCATGAGCTGCAAACTGCTTTGGAGATCGACCACTTCAAATGGCCAACAGCGGCGTATAAAGTCAACATTTTCGATGAGGTAAAGACTTTAATCTCCAAAAAGTGCTTCGATTATCTGTACAAGATGTGGCAGGACGTTGTGAACCAAAAGGTTCCTCCAGTATGCACGGACCGACATTGGAGGGTTTGTTACGGGATCTCTTGTGTCCATGAGATTCAGGCATACGTCAACTCCGGTACTCCGATACCCGCCGAGGACATCCACCCGTTCTGGATGGATTTGTCATGGACTGACATCGGCGATACCCCACTGCCGTATGAGTTGTCATCTTCATACACGGCTTCAAACGATGTATGCGAGGATGAGCTGCACCCACCCTCATCAGCAAGCTTTCGAAGGAAGGGGAGGCCTCGGGGGTCGAGTAATGCCTGCAGAACCAACACGTTTCCATACGAGGAGGTAAGGGAAAGGTTTCAGAGAGAAGAAGCGCGTGCTGCTCGAAATGCTGCTCGGCATCGTCCACAAGCGACCTCAGCTCGAAGTGGACGTGATGATGTGTTCGGAGGGTTCAACTGGGGTCGAAACAACGTTGATCCCTTCATGCTCGGTCATATTGAGACGGTGAGGGACACTATTGGAGATGGTCATTGTGGCTACCGTGCTTTGGTGGCTTTGACATCACCGATCGGCGAGACTGCTTTCCCGGAACTCAAAACGTTACTATGCAATCACTTGGAGGATCACGCCGATCTGTACGCCGGTTGTTATACGGGAGGGTAACATTTCCAGCAGTTCGTCGACTACCAGAGATGGGCAGGAGCTGTGCATGGTGATAGGAGACAATGGATAGAGCTACCCATTATGGGTTTAGTATTTCCAATGGTATATCAGATTCCTCTCGTCGTCCTAGCTTGGCATCATCCGTTCACATGTCTCCCCATGACCTCGCCGACATCTGCTAACAACCCTCAATCAACAACCCTTGGTGTAGCCTGCATCGGAAACCAAGACCATTTTGCCGCGGTACGACTTCAAACGTCTTTTTTTATTACATATTCTTGCTTTTCATATATATATATATATATATATATATATATATATATATATATATATATATATATATATATATATATATATATATATATATATATATATATATATATATATATATGTCAATACTCTAACTCTAATTTTCCGTTCTCATAGATCTGGTTGCGTCCTAACGCTCCTATTCCGCCGCCTCCGCCATAATGGGTCGCACATCATCATCCGAGCGTCAAGTTTGAGAGATTTCGAGCCTTGCTTGTCGAGTCCGGCCGCCCTTTACTATTTTCCTAGATTTATTCCACCAGTTTATTAAAATTATGAATGTAAACCTTTTTTCCGTTCCTTGTAACGTTATTCGCATATTATCCGAATGAAAACCTTAACAATTATTGTTTTCTATTTAATTTGACCCTAATCCTTCAACTCCACTAGCTAAACACTTCAATTTTTTCAATTAACATTATAAAACCCTCGGAAAACCTAAACCCTATACCCTAAACCCTAAACGCAAAATCCTAACTAGGGTTTGCACGTCCTTAACAACGTGCAAGTATTGCACGTCCTTAAGGACGTGCAAGTGTTTGCTAGTGGACGTGCACCCCAGACTTGCACGTCCTTAAGGACGTGCAAATCTTTAGTCCGGATTTGCGGTGTATATATCGACACCCAATCTTAAATCAAATTTCTTCTGAATCAAGTTTCCCAAATTCAAATTGTAGTTCTAAATTATATCGGTTACGTAGGTAACCCGATATTAAATCATAAAAATATATTGGATACAGTCGTCAACCTCTAAATTCACTTCTAAATGAATACGAGGTCAAAATCCAACCAAATTAAATAATTTGTTCTCAAAAATAACTACGCCTGATTTGATTCCGAGTTATCGGATACGTAGGCCACCGGACATAAAGCTAGAGCTTGTCTGGTTCAATCGCCAAACAAGGGAAAAAAATCAAATTAGTTCTAAAAAGAACTACGTGAAGACTTGATACTCTTTTACGAGTTACGTAGAAAATCTGATGTCAAAATTCAAATATACATTGGATTCAGTCGCCCATCTCAAATCAAATTATATTTATTCTCAAAAGAACTATATAAGATTTGATTCCTGACACAAAGCCAAAGCTCGTCAGGTTCAATCGTCAAATTCAAAATAAATGGGTTCGTTTAGAACTATGAGTGATGTGATTCTCTTTCAAGAGACAAGTAGAACACTCGGTGCCAAGCCAAAGCCCACCGAGTTCAATCACCACCCTCAAATGATTCCATTATCAAATCCAAATACAAAACCCATTTTTGTCCCGAACTACAATGACTTGATTCCACCGGCCAAGTGGATACGTAGGAAACTCATTGTAAGTCAAATTCTCACTGAGTCCAGTCACACCCAAACATTTCATCAAATCTCCTCAAATTCATTTGTCGACTCTAGTCGTTCCAAACACCAAATTTCCATCAAAGCCAAAGTGTCTACTCTAACTCGATACAAAGCTTTTGCTCATCGAGTTTGGTCACGTCCAAACAATCAAAAATCAAATTCCCCGGTCCTCAAATTGACTTATAAGTCAAAGACCAAGTCAAAACAAGTCAAATTCCAAATTCATCTCCACCTCAAAGTCAAACCGTTTTCTATGCAAATGATAGGCGGGTTACTTGAGTTACCCTTCCGAGAAGGTGGGCTCAGGTTACTAGGGTGGAGTGTTGTTCATGCTACCCTTCCTAAAAGGTGGGTTTGAACTTCATCTTCTGATGCATATAAGAAAACAAAAATCAAATTCAACTTTGTCCAAACAAAACCAAATCCAAACCAAACACAAAAGTCCAAAAAACTCTGAACTACGTAAGACTTGATTCTCTTCCAAGAGATACGTAGGCAACCCGCTAACATTCGGGTGCAGCCCAAATCACCAAAACCACTCAAATCTTGGTGTCAATACAACTTCGAATCAAGAGGATAACCAAAAGGGGTCGAACTCAAATTCTAAAAAATTAAATAAAATGTGTTGTACGATTATTCGCGCATTTTTGTTCAACAAAATGATTTCCTAGTTCTCTCATAATCTTTTCTTTAATCCATGTTTTATTATTAGTAATGAAATCATTAACGTTGGTCATTTCATTTATCGAGTTTTTATTTCTGGCTATTTCAATAAGAGGTGTGTCCAAGACCCAGTTATCGAGCCAGAAATTGATGATGTTCTCGTCCCCTACTTGCCACTTAAGACGAGAGGCAAAGAGCTCCTTTAGAGACATGAGTTTAGCCCATGCCTAAGATGTTGAGTGTTTCTTTTTGTATTACATTAGGTTACAGTCTTTAAGGTATTTTTGTTTGACAATTTTGACTCATATATTATTTGATTCTGAAATGATTTTCCATAGAAGCTTAAATTGTAATGCTATGTTGATTTCCTCGGCTTTCCTAATACTTGTTTCCGTCACGTACTTGTCATCCTTAACTACTTTAATTGTCACCCTTAACTATTTTAATTGTCACCCTAACTATTTTTGACAGGTATTGTTTACCCATGTAAAATATGGCTTCCAATTCAAAGAAAGAAATTTTAGTAAAAAATTCTCTCACACAACATTTCATCTATTATAGTTTTTATATTATTTAATGAATCAGATGGAGTTTTTGGGACAAATTTTACCAACTCTTTATCTTCCTACGAGTAGGTATGACCCTATGAACTATTCGATGTTTATATTCAGTATGACCCTATGCACTATTAGGTCAATCTCATACGAATCAATTTTCCACACGCCACCCCTGTAGACTTTTACGTATCATTAGTTTAGTTTTACATGTCACCCATATTGAATTTACATGTCACCCATACCGGATGTACATTTTTCTGTTCATCTGAAACAATAAGACTGAGTGGACTTCCGTTGATGAGAAACTCGATTGCAAAACAATCAAGTGATCCAAGAGCGCACTTCATCCTATACCTCCCCACACCATAAGTAAAATATATTATCTGGCATGACTACAAAAAAAAAATCATTGATTTCATAAGTGATTCTCGAATACGTGATTTGTCTCAAATATAGCGGAACAATGGCAAAAGTTTAATTGATTTCATAAAAGTCAATTTCAGACGCCATTCACTTGTGACATGTACAAACGAATAGGCATTATGTATACCCAACTGGGTTGTCATGTACAATCGAATAGACGTCATGTATATCCTAATGGGTGACAAGAGTATAAGTCTGAGCTGTCATTACCTTTCCTTGTGCCTATGTGTGTGGTGGATTTGTGCCTTTCTATTGCATCGACGGAAATTTGTTATAATCCCAATGTTGTTTCTTCTTATAAATAAAAGAGCATTTGTAAACAAATCAAGAGTTAGGGATCTTTTCTGAATTTTTTAGTGTTACTTAAATGTTATATAACAAGTCGTTGATCACATTACCAAAAAAACAATCAAGGCGTGGATCAAGTGTCCATTTTATCTCGCAACTAAAAGTGAAACCTTCTATATAACGGATGTCATATCTTTGTTTCCCAATTAACGACACATGGAGCTGTATATGCCAAGTGTGTTCACCAAACGTAGAGTTGAAGAACTTGAATGCCTCCAACTCATTGCCAACCATGACCCCTGCTTCAATAGATAGAGAAATTGCCATCTATAAATGCAAATATAGAGACCAAGAGATGACCACAAATGAAAAACAAAAAAAACCACACTTACTCGTCAATAAAGTATCGCATTGAGCACCCCCCATATTGTAGTCATGCCACATAATTTGATTGCTACTTCTCGCTACCTTGCTTTAAATTTAGATAATGTAGTGAAAATTGACATAACAACTACAATTGATGAATGATGAAAGTAGGGAAAATCTCACACAACGTCATGTAAATATTAACTAGTATCATGTACAAACCCTGAAGCAGGAATGATGAAATAGACGGGTGGCACGTGCATTGTTTTACATGACAAACATTATGAATTGCGTTGTTGTAATCGCAAGTCCCTTTCTCCCTCCTACTCACTCTCTCCTCTTTCCTACTTTTCTCTTTCTTCCCCTAATTAATTCCCTTATTTTCTTCTTCCATATACAAATATTTTTTTCTCTTCACCCTAATTAATTTCCATCTTTCCCTCTCTCCTCCTTTACCTCTCTTTTGCTTTTCCCTTACTTTTCTCTCTTCATGATTAATTCTATACTTTTCTCTCTCCTTACTTATTCTCCCATCTCCTCGGTGAGGATCTGCTGTCTTCAAGACCTCTCTGTCTCCATGTCCTTCTCACAAACCTCCACCCTTGTTATTTTCCTTTTTCTTTTTTTACATTTTAGTTAATATTTTTTTTTAAATTCGGGGATGGTGGAGAGGGATTCAGGGGGCCCTATCCCATGAGGGACAGGTGATCCGATCCCATCCGCCATCTCCTACTTTTTTCTTGTACTTGATATCAATGCACTTTTTTTTTACTCTCTCTCCCCCATTTTTCTTTCCTCTTAACACAGTACAATCCCTCCCATTAAGACCATCTCCAATCATGAAGTTGCCTCTTCTTCATTTTTTTCCTCCCCCTATAATATTTTGACATCTCATTTATTTTTTTAAAATAATTTTTCACTTTATAAACTTCTTTTTTTAAGGTTTTCATATTTTTACTCCACGACCATGAGATTACCTTATCTTTGTCTTTCATATAGTTTCCACCAATCACAATATTATTAGTTAAATAAAAAAATATAACAATAAACAAAGCATTATGATTTTGCACATGATCAAAGGTACTCTCTACCTCTCCACACCAAGGTAACCCATTTCCTCCATTTACCTTAAGGTTTTTGTCTACAACCATAGAGTTACCTTATAATTGCCTTAAGGTAATAAAAACCCTTGGTTGTAGATGTTCTAACCTTCCACTTACTAACCAGTTTTGGTGATCACTACTAGAATTCTGTTATTTAACATCGGTTCATTAACATCAGTAAAAAAAACCTGTCATGTTAAACAATTTTTTAACATCGATTTCTAAATTTGTGATGTTAAAAATAAAATAGACATCACCCTATATTTTAGACCGATGTTAAATATTTATTTTGAAATTTTTTATAAAATCGCGGAATCAAATCATGAAAAATTTAAATGCCCGCCCATGAGATTCTTGACTATATCCAACCCTCTTTCCAGTTCAGCCCAAGTTCCACGTTCCTTCTACAATCTCTCTCCTCTCTCGCTGGAGCGAAACCTGGCCGGTCTCCTTCCTCCAAATCCTTCTCCCATCATCGTCTCCTTCTGTCTGCTCCAAATCTGGCCTCTTTCCTCCAAATTCGGCCTCCTTCTCCCATCACTGGCTTCATCATCTTCGGTATTTGTCTTGTTCCCTCTCTCTTGCTCTGGTCGGTGACTACAAAGATGGTGGCCCTCTCTCCCGGAACCCTAACCGGTAAGCCCTCTCTCACCATCTATAGATTCTCCCTCTGTCTCTCTATGGCTCTCATTTGTGACTTCTCTCTCTCGACTGCTAGCGATGGCCACAACGACTGCCTCCCTCGTCGCTTAGCCCTCTTGCTCCCTCCGCTGCTTGTAACCTTCTCTGGTAAGCGTTCACGTCCTCCGTCTCCCTTCGACTTTCTCTTGAGTTTTGAGACCTCGAATGCTCCTCTCAAATTCAAATCTAGGGTTTTGTGTTTAATTTCATCCTTTAATTTTTAGATCTAGGGTTTAATTTCATTCTCTAATCTAGATCATCGTTTGCTTTGGCTTGTGTTGTAGCTAGTATTACAGATGAAAGTTATTCTCTAATCTAGATCATCGTATGTTTAATTGCATTCTCTAATCTAGATCATCGTTTGCTTTGGCTTGTGTTTTAGCTAGTATTACAGATGAAAGTTATTCTCTAATCTAGATCATCGTTTGTTTAATTTCATTCTCTAATCCCGGATTTTGAGCCTAATGTGATTTCTCGTTGTTGTGTCAGTATTTTGACCAAAAGTTTACCATATTATTTTAGTTAGTATGAACATAGTTTATTTGAGTTTACAATTTCTAAAGTAAATATTATTTTTAGTTCAAAGTTATACTTCATATTATTTAAAGTAATTTTTCCAAAATATGATACCTATTTTTTGGGACTGCGTGACTTGCCAACTTTAGCATATTGTGCCATTAGTTTCTACTTGATAATTCGACTATGCAAACCCTATAGGTTAAATTTCACCTTAAATGTATATATTGACTGTGTTTTCTTGTTTGGTGTTCTATGCACTACCTCTATTCTTATGTCCTTTCCTGAGATGAACTGATTTCATACTTGGATGGAGTATTGGGGTTGGAATCAAGGGTTGGGGTTTTTCTATGATAGTTTAAGTAAACATGGCTTTCCTTTTACATACCTAATGCAATGTTTTGCGTAGAAAATGCTATACTTGTTATAATTTCTTATACAATTTGATTGCCAACGTTATCGCATCTTTACATGAATATTAGAATGTTAATTCCATTTTATTTCTCATAGTGTTTTGTTAATTCCATCTTAGAATATTAAGCTAGATAGTTATCCCATTATGAGAATTTAGAGATAAAGCATAACTTGGAAATAATGTATTACAGTTGAAGGCATGGAGGATTTATCTTGCCTAAATTAGATAAATATAATTGACTTGCTTATACTTAAAAATTATTCTACAAAACACTAGTCACCTGGTCCTATTTTAAAACTTCTGAAGCTGGATTCATACTTCTTCGATTACGCAGGTCCAATCTTCTAACGAGACAGGACATGGATCTGTCATTTATTTTCATATATCTTTGCCTCAAATTGATCAGGTAAATTCTGTCATTTCTGTTATTTCAAAAGCTCTTATGCATTGCTTTGAATTTATTTATTTATCATTTCCCAGCCCCCTTTCTGTACAAAAAAATCATATTTTGCTAGAGGAAGAGGTTTGGTTGTGCCAGATAAAATGAGCAAGTTTCACCCGTCCCCCCCTTAAGTTTCCTTTGTGACCAGATTATGCTTTTGCCCCGGTTGATATGATTGCAGGCCACTTATTTTCATAGGGATGCACATAACCAAACATGGTAATACTAACTGTGCTCAAATAACAGTGAGGGTCCGTCCGTGGTTGAAGTCCTGAGTTATTTCAGGTTCGCAGCCTTGACTAGTCTCAACTTCTTTCAATCTGTAGATTTTGGGTTTTTTTTATAACTAACTTGGGGGTATACATTGTTTAACTTGTGTTATGCATTCTAAATTAACAAGGTTATGCTACGAGTGGAATGAGCCAATTTGATTTATTATAGAATCCGTAGCCTTCTCAGTGGGAAAGAAGAACTTTATGTTCCACCTCTTAAGACTACCGATCAGTTCAGTTGCTGTTTAAGTTCCAGCATCTTCCATCTGCATGCTTTTTTCTGTAATTTTTACCTTTTGCTTCTTCAGTTTGAAAATATATGCATGCATTCTGTCTGTGTCCAGGTACATCATGACTGCATTCTGTCCGTGTCTAGGTAAATCATGACAAACTACCAGTTGGGGTGTCCAACAACCTGTCTGAATGCTACTTATCCCTTGCAATAGAACAAAGTTGTTATTACTGGCAGGGTGTGAATTTGTAGATTTCGTTCAGGTTGATGTTTAAGTCTTAACATTGTTTGTTATGCTCTCTCCTTATTTTTCTTATTCTCTGTCCTGTAAATTCATCTGTTTTGTTTATTTGAATTTTTTTTCCAAGGAGCAGTATTAGCATGACGACTAGGAAAAGAAACTTGAGGATCATGATGGTCTTGTGAGGTAATGGACTATAGTTTGAGTACATTATTACCAAGCTGACAAGGTAAGCACAATCTTCTCTGTGCTTGTTTAAACACGCATCACACCCATTGCTTTTGAGGTTTGAATGAATGGATTCAAACTAATCTATAATAGTCAAATGGTGTTTGCTTGGTTGGTGCTATACTCCACATAGAGGAGAATCTCTATCAATGACTGGACCGCTTATCTAGCACTCTCCAGGAAGTAAAAGCAGTTGGGTACTCTTCAACAGTGTCCTTTAGAGATTTCTTTTTTTACAGTTTACACTTTTACCTTCATCTGTGGGAAAAAGCAGCTAGGTCTGTCATCCGAGAGAGTGACTTTTTCTAGCTTTCCTCAACTCCATTGACAACTTTTCTAGCTAGTGTTGTGCCTTCATCTTTAGTTCATAGGTTTTTTGTTTTGAAACTGTCTTGCCCTTCACGATTGTACCTTCATCTTGTTATTTCATAGGTGTTTACTTCTTGGTACGTATCGCTGCCTTACCCGATGATAAATGATAACTTTGTAGTAGTACATGCAGTGTTGAATCTTGAATAGTTCGTTTGGTGTTTTCTTTTGGCATTAGTAATGGATTAGTAAATGATGCAATAATTTGTTTTATTATTGCTAATATAAAGCCTATTAGCTCAAATTGGTAGAGCGATTGTGTTCAAGCACAATGATGCGGGTTCGAATCCCATATAGGCTACAACGACAAAAAAAAAAACCAAATATTTCATTTAACATCGGTTATAAACCGATTTTATTCAAAACTAAAAATCGATGTCTATGTGGGGAGGTAAAAAGTCAACTTTTTAACATTGGGTAATAGTCGATGTCTTTGTATGTTATAACATCGGTTATATTTTATAATCGATGTTATAGGATAACAAAGACATCGAATTTAAAAATATAAACGATGTTATAACATACAAAGCCATCAGGTTCTGGCCGATGTGAAAAACTTTTGACTTTTTACATCTCTCACATAGATATCGATTTTTTTTTGAAAGACATCGGCTATTATCCAATGTTAAATAACAAATTTCTAGTAGTGGATATTCGGTTTTCTGCAATTTTTTTGTTTCGGATCATGCTCCCCTGCAAACATTTCCCCTAAAGTGTGCTAGTTTAGCCAATTTTCTTTAACATTATTTTATGATTTTGTGTACTTTTTATTTTTATAGTAAAATTTTTGTCAGATTTTGATTTATTTATTTAAGAAAATTTTAAGTATATTAATTTCAATCAAACATAATTCATTTATTTATTATATTCTTCAATATATATATATATATATATATATATATAGAGAGAGAGAGAGAGAGAGAGAGAGAGAGAGAGAGAGAGAGAGAGAGAGAGAGAGAGAGAGAGAGGATAGATCAATTGTGCACACCACTTAGGGTGTACTTTGTGCATAATTGTGAGCCTTTGATTGAGATGGGATAAAGAGTTGAGATTAATTTAATTTTTTTTCTAATTTTTAATTAATAAATTGTGGACCCCAATAGATTTCAACCCCTGGGAGCAAGAGGAGCGTGTGTGATTTGGGAAATAAAAACCTAATCCCAATCTTTCTTTTTCTTCAACAGTCGATATGTGGAGCCGAAGAAATCATCCGAAGGTTCCTGTGCGGTGGAGGCGATGGAGGACGATGGAGGCAAGGCTGGCGGGGCAGACGAATCGGAAACCGGGATTCCTCTAGCTTCTCCTCTTTCTTCTCCGTCCAGGGATCCATGGCGAAATCGAATCCAGATGAAGAAATCAAGGTCGACGATGACGGCAATTTGTGGGCGATCGGTGGATGAGCACATCGATGGAGTGCGGTTTCTGATCGGCGATGGAGTGCGGTTTCTGATCGGCGGTTTCTGTTCACCATCGGTGGAGTGTGGTTTCTGTTCACCATCCTGCGTCACCGATGCCAGCCCTGAGCACCACTGTTCTCGCCACTGCTTCTGCTCTAGATTACCTGCTCTCTCTCTCTCTATCCTTCACTTGGTCCGACGGTGACCTGCGCCTCAGGTTCGATTTCGATTGTGAATGTGAATCTGGAATTGATTTGTGAATCTGTAATGGTGGACAATGGTGGAGTCTCTTCGCTCCTAGTGGTGCTCCCCGATGGGTCACCGGTATGGGAAGGAAGAAGAAGGTGGTCCAGGCGAGTCGTCATAGCCCTGCAACAATCCGACAGGGGTGCTTTCCGGACGAATCGAGCCTGGAGATGCGGTGTTGGTGGTGGCGGAATGCGGCGGAGGCCAGAGGGAGGAGAGTTTGGCGAGGGAGGGTGGAGAGGCCGCAGCCTAGGGAAGGCGGTGAGACGTAGGCGGAGGCGAAACGGTGCAGCCCGCAGCATCCCGGGCTTCTTCAATCTTCAAAATGCTTCCCTTCCCCGAAGGATTATTCGGTGGGATACCGAATATTATTCGGTGATATTGAACAATTATTCATAGAAAAAATAGTTTTTTTTATGAAATCTGGGTTTATATAATATGAAACATTATTCGGTGATTTTTGAAGAATTATTCGGTGAAATATGAAATATTATTCTTAATAAAAAAATATTATTCGGTAGCATGCGATTAATTATCGATTGGAATCGGTGAATTTTCATTTAATCTAGTTGGAAAAAGAAAAAATTATTCGGTAGAATCGGTGAATTTTCATATAAACTGGATGGAAAAAGAAAAAAAATTATCATTATTCGGTAGGATGAGAAATATTATTCGGTGAAATTACCAAAATTTAAAAAAAAACGAAATCAGGTGGATACATCAATAAATCAATCAAAATTATTTATTTTTCCAACAAAAAAAAGCAGGAAATGGAATTGGTTTCCAACCAAAATTTTTTTTTAAAAAAAAGTGGAATTAAACATACTCTTAATACGTTTTATGTTCATATGAACTAAACATACTCTTAATTTAGTTTATTGGTATTAAACGATCCAAAAATTTCAACCAAACTATTATAACCTTCAAATTTTAGGAAAAATAAATAAATATTATGTTGTTTATTAAGAAACCGTATAACAGGCGAGTAGTAAGACTAGTATGTTTATAAAATTTTATTATCAAGATTCATGTTTTAAAAAATAATAAAATTATTTTTCTAAAATAATCAATATTTTAATTAGGTATATATTTTTAAAGGAACTCAATTATATGAGAGTGCGCTTTGATAAAAGGAAATAATCCCACAAATGCCGATTCTAACGTAATAAAACAATTGTTAACTATCAATTACATCAGATAAGGTTTTTGTTTTTTAATTGAGGAAACATCGGACAAGTATAAATACAAGAAAAATATATATATATATATATATATATATATATATATATATATATATATATATATATATATATATATATATATATATATATATAAAATTTCTTGAAATGGAACTTTCCATCTCACTTCCATGGCTACCTAACCCTACCTTATCAATCCATCCATTGTTTACAAATTAGTAATGGATGGACTATATGGAGAGTGAGGTGGAAAGTTCAATCTGCGCTAACCCTACTTTGTTTTCTTACTCTACGCTAAACTCACTCAACATATATTTCATAGTTTGCTTTACTGCATTGATTTTTTTCTTCTTGGTTAATAAATTGCATAAACATGGAAATCAATACATTAGTAGACTCTGAAAAACAAAGACAATGTTTCTATTGGTATTTCAACGGTGTATGATAATATGTGCAGGGTCATTCAAAAGGCAATAACTCTTTGTTTTCACCAGTTCTGTTAAACTAGATGACTACAATAGTAGGTAAAACTTAAATTCTCTAACTTGGATTTGGAAAAAGAAGTCATGAATGGGAGTGCGTTTTAATTTCCTTGAATTATTTTTTATTTTTTCATATTAATTAATGATATCATGTTATTTCCAGAAAATGCATGTAATCTTGAAATAGTTTTCTATTTAACAAGTTCTCTGTCTGAGCAAGTTTTGGTAATTCCGTGAGGAGTAGCTTTGTTTGAATCCCAAATCTGAACATTTTAATGAAGTTTTAGATTGAATTCCAAGTTCTTTATGACTTTTTTAAATAAATACGCTTATCAACTTTCTTAGGCGACGACGTTTTGGCTACTCTTGTAATTGTCCCCAATTGGCCCTTGTTCAATCGCCATCCTCTCAAATGGTTGGATCCCGCTATCGCCACCCTAAGCCTATTCATGACCCCCTCCTCTTCCAAGAAAAAGCCTCTCAAGCACAAGTCACATCTGCGTTCTCGTGGTGCACGACCACGATTCAGCTTTCTACGAAGATTCCCTCCCGTGATACGTTGTCACATCGGTGCTTTGATGGTGCGCAATCACGTTTTCCCTCTGCGCACTCGTACTACGTATTTGTGTTCGGTCCGCGCAGATGGCAAAAAAATTCAACGTCTGTATAGCAATTTCGTATTTTATACAACTAATCATTCAATTTCAACTACCAAAAAGCTTTAGTTGCCAAACACACCCTAAATAATTAAAGAAAGTAATTGATTAATGGTCAAGTAATTGTAAGAGATAATGGTATTGGATATACCAAAAAAAAGTGAGACTTGCAAAAGTAACCCTCCCCTGTAAAATTTGCAAAAGTAAACATTATGCTCCCAAATTTGCAAAAGTAACAGGTGCACTTCACCTCCAACCCCAAGTAAACTATAATGATAAAGTAAGGAGCTTTTTGAAGAGGAGAGAGGGGAGGAGAGATGAGAACATTAAATGCATGGAGTTAGCAGTTTTTTCTAAATGAGAGTGAGTTTCTATAGATAGATAAAATTAAATTAAGTTCTAAAATAATTTTATTTTTTAATTTTAACAAATGAAAATTATTGAAAATTAGTTTTAAATGGGTGAAAATTTTTTATTCCTCCCATTTGCTCCCCTTCAAATGATCTGGAGTCTCCCTCTCTCCCCTGCACAGTAATTTCAACCGCTTCTATAGGTTGCAATTTTATTTGCAAAAGTGACATTTTCTCCCCCACTTGCAAATTTTGCAGTAGCAATGCTACTTTTGCAAATCCCCTATCCTTTTGGTATATTTATGTAAATAATCCTAATTGTAAACAATGGATGGATTGATAAAGGTTAATATGTAAACAATGGACAAGCAATTTTTAAACAACAAATTGGCTAATTACAATAAGACAAAATTGAAATGCACAACTAATTGGTTAATGGTCTAAATAAAGAGAGTAATCCGACAAATGCCGATTCAAACCTAATACAACACCGGTCAATGATTGATGTAGACACAATTGTTTTTAAGGAACATCGGAAATTTTGTCATATGTTAATTTTGATCCGCCTCTCAAAATGTATTTGGCTCTCGAATCATAGTATAATACTAAAGGATGAGTCACTTACGCTTTAAAATAGCTTATATTTTTTTTTATTTAGAATTTGTTACTTAATTAGATTAATTACATTAAGAATAAAAAGAATTAGATTTAAAAATTAAAATATTAATTGATTGTTATCCCACATATCCGGTGGTTACGATTATTATCCCACTTATCTGATTAGTTTTTAGGGTACGCCGATTAATTGATTGTTAAAGTAGGATTTCTTTTTCTTTTTTTAAATTTGTTAATTAATTACTCTAATTAATTTAATTAAGTAATTAATATATGCCGATAACTAATATATGCTGATAGGATTTGCCGATTATGTGGTTATGATTTCATATATGCCGATATGATGTGCTAATTAATTAATTTCAAATCAAATTAATGTCCTTATAAACGATAGAGTAATTAATAAATAGAAATAATCATATATACTAGACACGGCCACGGGTCCGACCCGTCGGGTCGACAACCCAAGGAGGGTGACCCTAACCCTGACCCGGGGTTGGGATGGGTCGACGGGTCAGACTGTCGGGTCGGCCACGTGGCACCAAATCAGGTACCAAACGAGTTTTGCGGTCACCCACCGGGTCAACCATATATATATATATATATATATATATATATATATATATATATATATATATATATATATATATATATATATATATATTCATTCCACTCCCATCATTTCATCAAACTTTAGATGTGGGAAAGAAAATGTTGGATTGTGGGAATGACAAGTAGGGTATGAGGATCTATATATAGAGAAAATAAAGGTATGTAGCCCACTTTCGATGTGGGACAGAAATATGAGATATGAAAGAAAATGTGAGAAATTGATATTTAAGTATATGATGTAAAATGTAATGTAATTAAAGTATTTGGATTATATGGTGGAATATAATGTAATTTAAGTATTTGGATTATATGATGTAACATATAATAATATAATTAAAGTGTTTACCTCTTATGATTTAATGAAATGAATAACACATGGTGATGAAACATCATGATACAATATATCAAGTTATGTTGGATTAATCTTTCTATTTAATTTAATTAATAGTTGTGTTGATCCATTAATCAATCATAAGTATTTTTATTTTACTTGCATTATTATGTTAATTTCTTGATCAATGATTTCAAATCTAGGTTCTTCTTCATATAGATATGTTAAACTTTCTCGTTTAAAGTTGAATTAGCCACATATTGTGTATACACTTAATGATGATGTTATTAGAATTACATACTTGGGTTGCTTGTTATGACGTAAATGAAAAGACACATTGAAAAAGTATTGACAATATTATATTTCATTCTTGTGTTTGAAAATCCGAAGTTCTATATCATTTTGAAAATAAACGAAAACTCAAAATTAAGGATACTATACAAGTTTAACGGCTTTATCAATAACAATATTTGTATTATTTGAAATTATATCATAAAGACTCCTAACTTAGTATCATATAGAATGATATAGAATGATTTAATAGTGGATCCACCAAATAACACAAATGTTTAAGGTATATTGTTGAACTTCACACTTTCTTGTTACCCGTTCGTTATTTCTTTCATAATTGATAGGTAAAATAATTTTTTTTAAATAATATTTATATACAGTATAGTACTAGTGTTTGTATATGATAAAAATTTATAAGCATGGATTGACATTAAAAACCGAATGGTAGATATTGAAGACATGGTATAGTTTCTAGTTTCTACCCTTGTTTTTGTCCCACATTGAAAACTAGAGGAAAGAGGGGGGGGGGTGCTAAGTCTATAAAAGGAGAAGCATGAGGTGCTAAGTCTCACATTGCCATTGCATATTACATTATGTAATATTATGAATTATTCTAAGAATAATTTATATAATTTACATAATAATTATAAATTTATTTTATCAAAAATAATTTTTTTCAAAAAAAATATATTTTAAAATGGCGGGTTGACCCGGCGGGTCGAACCGGGTTGGACCCGCCGGGTCACGGGTTATCTTTTCCCCAACCCTAACCTTGACCCTCAACCCGAGCCGACCCTTGGACCCTTGGACCTTGACCCGATGGGTCACCGACCCGGAGGGTCATGGGTCGACCCGTTCGACCCGTGGCCATGTCTAAGGATATACCGATAGGATAAATACAACTAATCATCAATATATAATACTAAAGCATGTGGTGCCTTCTCCTTTTGTAGGATTTTCAAGTTAGTAACCATTCCGGAATGACTCAACCGAAAAGGACTTGCGGGTAGTACCCATAGGTCCCCGGTTCGAACCCCGGATGACCGCTCTTTGTTTACCAATTCAAGGATTTTTAAATTAGTAATTAATTAACAAAATTAATTGCAAATCCTATTTTATATACACTAAATAACTAACTAACTAAATTAATTGCAACTCCAATTAATTGAATATTTGCATGTAATCCCTTAGAAAATCCAATAAAGAATCTTATTGTTTGGATTCTATTATGCAGATCTATGCATAACCAATTGAACAAACATTGATTGCATGATTTTTAACTTATTTAATTAATTAAATGCGCAAGGTAAGTGATGAAAGAATTAGATTTCACTTGCATTCTCGTGACTATAATTACAAGAATATATAGAGATAGGAAAATCTATCTTTTCCTAAAGATATGATTTTACATGTGATCCCCTCCAACCGATGGTCGAGGTTGGACTAGATGCTTGGAACGCAAAGATAAAACAAGCGAACGACAAGGGCTTTGGTAAAGATATCAGCGCTTTGATCAGCAGCAGGAATGTGACGAACCACGAGCTCTCTGGAATCAACCTTTTCCCGAACAAAATAGTAGTCAAGACGAATATGCTTAGAATGGGAGTTGATCACTGGATTGAACGCCATAAATGTAGCAAAAAATGTTGTCACAAAGGAGAACAGGGATCCCTCAAACTGGTTGATGGAGTTCAAACAGAAGCTGATGCAGCCAAACCAACTCAGTTGTGGCAAAGGCAATGGCCCGATACTTCGCTTCTGTGCTGGAATGAGAGACGACCTATTGTTTGTCGGAGGCCCAACTAATAAGATTTCCATCAAAGAAGATCGCAAAGCCATGTTGGGAGCGGAGATCCATAGGGTCGGAAGCCCAACAAGCATCAGAGAAGACTACCAAATCTGTAGAGGACGATGCAGATAGAGATAACCCATGATCAAGAGTACCTTTGACATAGAGAAGAATGTGTCTGACATCTTGCTAGTGGCACTGGCGAGGTTAATGCATATACTGACAGGCACGGTTGACTGCATAACTAAGCTCAGGGCGAATAATCGTTGCATATTGTAAGCTACCAACAACCTGACGATATGGACGTGGGTCATCCAGAAAGAGCAAATGAATGCTCGACGACCGAGAGCTGGACGGATCAGCATGAGAAGAGATAGGTTTGGCGTCGAGCATGCCACACCGGTCTAAGATATCATACAGATACTTGGACTGGGAGAGGTGAATGCCGGAGGAGCTGTACGTCACTTCCATGCCAAGGAAGTAGTGTAAGGTACCAAGATCCTTCAAAGAGAAGGTTCGATTGAGATCAACCACAAACTGATGCAGAAAAGATGTGTCAGAGCCTGTAACAGTGATGTCGTCCACATAGACGAGAACAAATGTCACACTTGATGCGGAATGGCGAACAAATAGAGACATGGCAGCATAACAGGCCTTGAATCCGCATTGCTGGAGATAGAACTTGAGTTTGTTGAACCAAGCCCGTGGCGCTTGATTGAGGCCATACAATGCCTTCTTCAATTTACAAACATTGTGAGGTTTGCTGGAGTCAACAAACCCCTTCGGTTGATACATGTAGATTGTCTCATGCAAATCCCCATTAAGAAAGGCATTGTTGATGTCAAGTTGTCGAATGGACCACCCTTTGGAGAGGGCAATGGTAAGAACTAACCGGATAGTGGTAGGTTTGACAACCGGTCTGAATGTATCAAAATAATCGAGGCCTTCTTCCTGATGAAAGCCTTTGGCAACAAGACGTGCTTTATAGCGGGCAATATGTCCATCCGCGGTACGCTTGATGTGGTAGACCCACTTGTTGCCAACAACATTGGCACCTGTGGGACGAGGGACTAGAACCCATGTATGTTTATGATGAAGCGTATCGAACTGTTTTTGCATTGCCGACTGCCAGTGAGGGCTCTTAGAGGCTTGGGAGAATAGAGTGGGCTCAACATACGGCGGAGGAGGAGGGGTTGGATGCTTCGTAGCATTGAAGAGGCTGGGTTTAAGGTTTCCCGTTCGGGAACGAGTAGCCATGTGGTAGTGAGAGTTCTATGCAGTTCGGAGATGAGGTTGAGGCAACTCAAGTACTGGAGCCATATTGGGAGCAGGGGCATCTTCACTCATAGGGCTTGCTAACGACGGGCTGTTGGGACTAGAAGGTGGCGATGGGGTCGGTGATGGCGAGGCCTGGGGTGAGGGCGTTGGGGAGGCCTGGGGTGAGTGTGGTGGGGGAGAAGGGGGGGGGGGGTGATCGACAGCTGAGAGCAGGGAGGTGCTAGTGGTCGGGGTGCTTTGGGCAATTGGCGAAGGTGTAGGTGAAGGAAGTAGAGTAGTGTATGGAAATTAACCCTCATCAAATATGACATGAATGGGGATATATATGCGACCAGTAGGGGGATGAAGGCATAAGTAACCTTTGTGTTTA
This sequence comes from Persicaria tinctoria, assembly GCA_037127255.1. Taxonomy (NCBI): domain Eukaryota; kingdom Viridiplantae; phylum Streptophyta; class Magnoliopsida; order Caryophyllales; family Polygonaceae; genus Persicaria; species Persicaria tinctoria. The sequence goes on from JBANSL010000018.1 coordinate 42,394,719, forward strand.
TCACTATACCTGATGAAGACACACGACAAGGAGCGGAAAACAAGTTTGGTGGTGGTGCATGGACGAAGATATGGAAAACATAGACAACCAAAGATGTTGAGAAAGTTATAATCGGGAGGTTTGACGTAAAGAATTTGAAATGGTGATCGATGATCGAGAAGAGGAGTGGTTATTCTATTGCAGAGATAGACAGAAGTGTGAAAGGCATTTTCTCAAAATTTGAATAGGAGGTTAGCATGAAGCAAGCAAAGCTAAGCCTTTTTCTTAAACGATGCGATGACGACGCTCAACCGCACCATTTTGAGAGGATGTGTGTGGACAGGAAACACGATGAAGGATTCCATTTGATTTGAGAAAGGAAATGAGGGCTTGGAAGTCCCCACCTCCATCAGATTGAAATTACTTGATAGTGATGTTAAACTGGGTTTCGATCATCTTGAGAAACTCAACAAAAAATTGAGTACACTTGAGATTTTTGGGAGATAAAGTAAATCCAACAAAATTTGGAGTGATCATCCACAAATTGAACAAAATAACGATTCCCATAGACTGACAATGTGGAGGCAGGGCCCCAAACATCAACATAAACACGATCAAAAGTAGAAGGACTTACTATATGACATGAATTGAAAGGAAGACGGGGAGGACTTTTGCCTAACTAACATGGTGCACAAACAGACTGTGGCACCTTATGTGAAATAGGTAAACTAAAATTTGAAATAAGATGTCTAAGAACTAACTCATGAGGATGGCCAAGGCGACGATGCCAAACATCAAAAGAGACCCGAGAGGCAGTGAGGGCAGTAGGTGTAGTATAGGTTGGGGAAGATGTAGTGTTTAGTGGAAGGTGATACAACCCATCCTTAACGACGCCCGTCGGAATGATGTTGCCTTGCATATCCTTCAGAGGCCGCTTGTTAGAGAATAACACGATGCAAACATTATTATCTCGGGAAAGGGATGAGGCACTCAACAAGTTTTTATAGATGTGGGGAGCGACAAAAACATTATGTAAATGCAAAAGACGGGAGCCAAGTAAAGTAGCATGACCAGAGTGAGTGATAGGAATGGTTTTACCATCACCGAGAGCTAGATGATCCGGGCCGCCATACTCAGGTTTGATAAACAGATTGCGCATATTGTCGGTGACATGAAGAGATACTCTAGAATAAACGTACCACGAGGGATCGACAACAGAAGACAAAGATGTGAAGTTGACAGATTTCAGATAAGTGGCTCGAAATTGATTTGTGTCAAACCTAATGAAGTAGTTCTTTGCTGGGTGACCCACACGGTCACAAATCTGGTAGACAGAGCGGGAACGAGAGTTGAACCATTGATTATTTCCAGAGCCCGGATTATTGTTGTTGGAAGTGTCGGAGGATTGATAGCCTTGGGAGCCATGACCACGACCACGAACCCGATTATGGCCACCACGGTCGCGGTTGGAGTTTCCTGAGCGATCATCACCAAAGAAGACTGTGTTGGCATTAGGAGAGGGCTCGACCGACGATGGAGGTGATGACGGAAGGACAGCAGCAGTCGCTGCCTTCTGTTCATCAGTAAGACGTTGCTACTCGTGAAGAAGGAGACCAGTGAGAGCATCAGGCGTGATCACATCAGTGCGCATATGGATGGTTGTTTTAAACGGACCATAGCTAGCATCAAGACCTTGTAGAACATATGCAAGAAAATGGTTTGACACTCAGCAAGAGAGTTGACAATGTGCTTTTTTTGTGCAAGATACTCAGCCATGGTCAATGAGCCCTTGGAGAGACTTTGAAGCGTACTCTTGAGATGCATAAGACGAGCACGAGTTTCCAATTGAAAAGAAGAATCAATCTTTTGCCAAAGGGACCGAGAAGTTTTGGTGTGAGCGACATAGGTGAGCAATTTGTCGGATAGAGTGGCACGAATCCAGACAAGAACAAGACGATCCTTTTTGCGCCAAACAGTGTAGGTAGCAATGGTTTCTGCAGAAGCACCTTCAGCAGGCGGCTCCATTGATTCAGAGTCGACGAAGGTTTCGAGCTCGAAGGCCTCCAGTGTGGAGTAAATCAGGCTACGCCAAGCATAGAAGTTGGTTCGATCCAACTTGATTGACAGGGTGGGAAATTGAAGGGCCGGTGTTGTAGCAGTGGTGCCGGCAAGAAGGGTGGTGTTGAGATTGTTGGCCATGGGAATGGACGGGTGAAGGAATTAGGGATTAGGGATGAAAGACCGCGGGTTTAGGAAAAAAAAAAAGGATCTTTGCTGTGTAAACCATGAAAGAATCTTGTATTCTCGGGAGTATAATTACAAGAATATATAGAGATAGGAAGATCTATCTTTTCCTAAAGATACTACATCCGATCCAAAAAGGATGTCGTTTGGCTTTTTAACACGTATTTTAAGGAGCTAAAAACTATATAAAATATCAATTTTTTAAAAATTATTTTTTTACAACTTAATATTTGTTGGTAATAAGTATTAGATTATAAAAAAATAATAATAAAAAAGTTCATAAATTATATAGTTTTAACTCTTTAAAGTACGTGTTAAAAAGTTAAACAACGTCCTTTTTGGATCGGAGGGAGTATGATTTTACATGTGATCCTTCTGATTTGATAGATACACCAAATTCTATCCTGTGATATCCAATCGGATTGATAAAACCTCCATCTGCCAAATGGAAGCGCTGGATATCCAATCGGACTGCGTTTCCTCCTGCACCAACTCTTTCCATCCGGACAAGGTATTTTTCATGGCTTTCGTTTTCACTTTGCAATTTCACTCAATTGCGACTAACAAGGAGAATTTATACTCTCTTTTTTTCCGTCTCTTTTCTTTAGAAGCAGTTCAGGAGGCCTTACAGGAGCATGATGATCGTCCCTACGGAGGTTGGAGCTTCCATCAGTGGTTTCGCCGACGAGCTTTGCCCGTTGCTCACACCCTCTCGTCCATCGTCGATTGCCTAATATAACTCGATCTCTTTCTCTCGGTTCAACTCTGTTGTTTTCTGTCGATTGTCGTGTTTATAGGTTTTGAATGCGGCGATGCTCTATTGCCCATGCCAATTGTGTTGTATCTCGATAAATTTGCACAAGGCTTATGAAACCTTCAATCTGTCCCATTGCCGCATTTCGTTTTTTCACGTACACAAGTGAGATAGGGAAAATCCCGTCATCATAGCACAAGGGCGTTCCGGTCTTTTACCAAGCAATATCATAATCGATAAATCCGAACATTCAATACGGCGCTGACCAACATCAATGCAGAAACCGTTTCGCATATTGAATATGATAACGGTTTCGTGCATTAAAGCCTCGACCTATTGAATTACGGTAATGGTTTCTTTTATTTAATACTCAACTAGTATAAATAAGATGAGATAGATTCATATTGAGGAGGACTGATTGGAGCGTCGGAGGGTCCTACGGGGGAGACAAGCCCCGCCCCGACCTCGTTCGTTTGTTCTTGTTTTGCAGGCTACGATTCGAGTTGAGTCGATAGTCAAGATCGATCTCCTTCAACAACTATGATGCAGATTTTATGCATCACAATTGGCGCCGTCTGTGGGGAAATTCGATCAAAAAACCATGAGATCATCTCCCAATCTTTACACAAAAAAAAAAAAAAAAATGGTGTTGGGACGAGGAGGCATTGAAGGCTCGGCCATGGCCCCCAAACCCTAGGGGAGGGTGTCGCCGGCCTAAAGCGGAGACGGGAGCGAGCACAGACGGAACACGGGCTGAGAAACACAACACCAGGGATGGATTGCAATAGAAGAGACGAATCGAGGCCTGAAGCTGCTTCAATCGTCTTCTCCGGCGACGCGGTGAGAGAGTAAGGTGGCACGGAGAGCCGCTGCCGGCGGTGGAACTGGAATGGGTGCCGAGTTGCCGATGGTGGAACAAGACTGCGCCAGGCGATGTTTTCTTCTCTGCTCGCGAGTTGAGGGATAGGGGGCGCCAGGACTCACCAGATGCGTCGGAGACCTGCTTCACCGTCGCCAGTGGTGGCGGATCTAAGGCCACGGGCACAGCCGATTCGGGAACAAGCGGTGGAAGGCTCTGCCATTGAAACTGCCGATTCACCGCCTGAGATACGGGATGACGAAGATGGCTTCGGGAACAAGCGGATTCTAGCCGGTCGGCGGTGCTTAGCCACCGGCTTCGGCCCCGGCATCGGCTTCGTCGGAGCGATGATCGACTGCTTCGATGCGACATTCAGAGATCTAGAATTCGAGTTTGGATCATCCAGAGGCGGATACTCTAGATTCGAGTTCAGAGGGCGTTCGATGAAGGCATTGCGGTCGATCCAATCGAGCTCAGCCACCGTGGAGAGGGAGAAAGCCGCTTCACCTTCTCTCTATCTCTCTCCTAGTGCCGTCGAGGAAAACACCGGCACCACCGCCGGCCGCTTTGGCGGTCACAACAGGGACGTCGTCTCCGTCGCCTAGGGTCTAGTGGCACACGAGATTTAAGGCAAGCAAATACGGAGTAATTAGTTTCCTCTCCCACTTACTGAATTTATGATTAAATATTGACTGCAGGTACAGACTTGGAAAATTTCATTGAAATCGATCAATCCGGCTCGGCCATCACTAACTTCCGGATTTGTTTTACCCTGAAATGGACTAATGGCTACATTACTGGCTTGTTAATATTGTAGATTTGTAGTTCTGAAAAATTTTGGGCAGTTAGCGCAAATCCGATTCCAAATCTCAGTAAATTACGGTATGAATTATTTAAATTTTTCCGTAAGATTGGAAACTGATGGCAAAGTCGATTTGCCCAATTTCTTTTGGAACTTGGTGAGAGATTGCATTTGTGCTTTAAATTAATTCTAAATTATTTCATATCTAATTGCTAGTTAGCCGAGGGGTATTTAGTCTTGGATTCGTAAAAATCAATTGCTTGGAGATAGAACATGCTACTAAGAGTAAATCAACTTCTTGATGCCCATATGTGCTAGACTACGTGTTATCGATTGGTTGAGTAAGAAATGAAATTATCCACTCATTTTTATGCTAAATGTTTGATCTATTTGACCCGCTTGTTTGTATATTGATTTATAGCTAGAAATTGGTTTGATTTAGCCCGTGAATACATGTGTTTATTTGCGAGAAGTTCCTTTTCTTATGTGCTTCAAACTTCTAGATTGTTGGCGTAGTTATGATTCAATCTTCATGATACTATTTTGCAAATATATGAATGAATTTGAATTAAGTTCATCATGTTCTTATTTTTGTTGTTTCTATAGTCGGAGGTGCCTTTTGCTTTGTTATCGTTTGCTTCGCTTGTGTTGTACTCATGAATAGGTGTTTATAGAGGGATTATGAGCAACAAGCGTCGAGTGTACTCTCCGAGGAAAGCATGAGTTCAAGTCTCACAACCGGAGCAAGATTCCATGCTACAAAGGACGTGGGGGCAACCAAAATGATTCGAGGCATCGAGAGCTATAAAGAAGCAAAAGGCAAGTTGGAGGTTTGATATTTTACCCAAAGCAAGCTCCTAGTCAGGACAGGAATGACACTACAACAAAATCGGGAATAATAAAGGCCATCGAGAATCCTATTACACAAGCAAGGAAGTCGTGAGCTAAGTTTTCTGTTCCCCTTACTTGCGGAGAATTTCTTAATACAGACATGGTTGTTTATTAACATTCTTCTAAAAAATGTTTATTGAAAAGATGAATGTGTAGTTCCGAGCTGGAATTTTAGCCTACTACTTCTCCGCAAAAATATACAGATTGTGTGCAGGGGCATACAACAACTCAAGAAAGTGAAGATTCGCCACTTATGGCCAAGCAAATGTCAGTAAAGGCAGAAGAATCGCCATTTAAGGCCAATGAAATCGCCACTTACGGCCAATCCGATTTGCCACTTAAGGCCAATGAAATCGCCACTTACGACCAATTCGATTCGCCACTTAAGGCCAATGAAATCGCCACTTACGGCCGATCCGAATCGCCACTTAAGGCCAATGAAATCGCCACTTACGGCCAATCCGAATCGCCGCTTAAGGCCAATGAAATCGCCGCTTACGGCCAATCTGAATCGCCACTTAAGGCCAATGAAATCGGCACTTACGGCCAATCCGAATCGCCACTTAAGGCCAATTAAATCGCCACTTACGGCCAATCCGATTCGCCACTTAAGACCAACGAAATCGCCACTTACGGCCAATCCGAATCGCCACTTAAGGCCAATGAAATCGCCACTTACGACCAATAGCCAACTACGAGTCAAGCGACTGCCATCATCGTTCACTCAATAAACTTCGCCGTGTGATTTTTTTGGCTTCCTTCATCATCGATACTTGACGAAGAAACCCGAGGGGCAATTGAGATAGGGAAAATCCTGTCATCATAGCATAAGGGCGTTCTGGTCTTTTACCAAGCAATATCATAATCAATAAATCCGAACATTCAATACAGCGCTGACCAACATCAATGCGGAAACCGTCGCCTATTGAATATGATAACGGTTTCGTGCATTAAAGCCTCGAACTATTGAATTACGGTAACGATTTCTTTTATTTAATACTCAACTAGTATAAATAAGATGAGATAGATTCATATTGAGGAGGACTGACTGGAGCGTCGGAGGGTCATACGGGGGAGACAAGCCCCGCCCCGACCTCGTTCTTTTGTTCTTGTTTTGCAGGCTACGATTCGAGTTGAGTCGATAGTCAAGATCGATCTCCTTCAACAACTATGATGCAGATTTTATGCATCACAACAAGTCAATTGAATCTAAATGTCATATGATTTTGAGAAGATTGGATTGGCTCTAGATAGAGGGATTGAGGAACCCCTCCTCATGCGACATTTACAAGTGGCCGATATGCAGCAAGGGCATCACTTTGATTGCCTGTTCTTGAATACATTGTCACATACAAACCGCTGCAGGTTTCTTCTTCCTTTGTCTGCATAATACTATTGGAAAGAAAACCATTTATCACACTTGGTCAACTTTTTATTTGAGGTTCATTTGTAAAATTTTAGATTAAATTGGCATACGACAACCGGTTAACTAATAGCTTTGTTACAAAAAATTTATTTGGAATGCTATCTCCGCCCCTTTTCTTTGATGAAAATATAAGGTTTGCCTTCCTCCTTTCTAGTGGGTTGAGCCAGTCGGCCCAAGCTGGTTTACATGGTGCGTGGCTCTTGCCGACTGGGTCACGTGCCCGAGGTTTACCAAATGTGGGTTCCTCATAAAAAAAAAAAGGAGATAATCTTAGATTCAGCCAATGAAAAAATATCAATCAATCTCCTTATCTTTTTAATTAACTAATTTGTTTCAAATGTTAAAATTTTATGATTCTTCTAAAATAATTTTCCTAAATATTTGTCTTTTAAAAACGGCCGCATTTCATCCAACTGAGGACGAAACAGTTATCATTGAGGGGGATGAGGCGATCCGTGAGGATGTTTCAGTTCAGGCCAAGATGTCGCTCATCGGAACGGTTCTGTCAAGTAGGGCTTCCAACGCTCAAGCGCTGAAGGCGACGATGAAAGGGGCCTGGCGAACTCGGCATGGATTCATATTTCGAGAGATAAAAGAAAACTTATTCAGTTTCCAGTTCAGTGCCGAGGAGGATAAGAAGAAGGTGATCAACGGAGGCCCGTGGTCATTCGATAGGGCTTTGCTGGTGCTAAAGGAGCCCGGATTTGATCAAACGTCGGCGATCAGTTTCAACACCTGTGCTTTTTGGATCCGAGTGTACGATCTCACACTTGCTGCGTACACAAAAACCATGGCGGAGAAGATAGGACGGGCTTTCAGAGGGATTGTCGAACTGATAGAGGATGATCTAATCTCTTGCAGCAGGTTCCTTCGAATGAAAGTGATGATCGATATCCAGAAACCGCTACGTAGAGGGATGATGATATCGTTCGGTGGTAAGCGAATATGGGTGGATATTAAGTATGAAAGACTACCGAATTTCTGCTATACGTGTGGACGACTGGGCCATACAGAATTGGAATGCAAGAACAACAAAGGTGAGCAGTACCAGGGAGAATATGGTGACTGGATGAGAGCCTCGCCGATCAAAATTATTAGGGAAAGGAGTAGTGTAGACAGAGAGGAAGAGAGGAGGGTTCTTGACAAAATGAGAGGGCATGTGTCTGATGTTGGGGAGGTCGAGAGGAGGGAGGGGAGAAGGAAAACTTTGTTAGAAATTTTGGAGGAAAAAGAGGCCAAGGATATGGAAAATGATAAGGGCGAGAGGGATATGGGGAAGGAGGGGGCTGTTGTGATGGAGAGAGTTAGCCAGTTTACACTGGTGGAGGGAGTAGACAATAGTGGGGATGGGAAGGGCGAAGACAAGGGGAAGGGGGAGATTACTGACAAGGGTATAAGTCAGTTGAGTGAGAAAATAATAGAAAAAGAGGGAGGAGAAGGCAAGAAAAGAGTAGGCTGGAAGAGAGCTGCGAGAGTTGCTACTATGGTAGGGACGGGGAAGAGAGATCCAGTGATTACGGGAACTAGAGGAAGGGAGTTGAGACATTGGAGGAGGATTTAATGAGTGTGGACCTGGAGGATGAGGTGCAAGGTACGAAAGGGGACAGAACAAAAAGAACGAGGCTCGAGGACGGTCCGAGTCAACAGATTATATCGGCCGGGGAGGTCATCCCCCGCCGGGAGCCATGAATTGCGTAAGTTATAACTGCCGGGGATTGGGGGAGGCCCGTGCAGTAAAAAAGCTTACCATGATTGTAAGTAGAGAGGCCCCGAAGGTTCTCTTTCTCATGGAAACAAAGTGTGGGAGAGAGAGGATGGAGGATATAAGAGTGAAGCTTGGTTTTCACGGAATGTTTGTGGTTAACAGTGTGGGGAAGTCTGGAGGGTTGGTAATGTTTTGGGAGGAGGATTGGGATGTGACTATCACTTCGTACACTCAGCACCATATAGATGCTAGTATCAAGATGGGGGACGGGAGAGAGTGGAGAGTGACGGGGATATACGGTTGGCCGGAAAGTATTAATAACCGCCATACATTGGGCCTATTAAGGAGACTTCATGAGGACGCCCATGCAGCCTGGTTATGCATGGGCGATTTCAATCTGTTTACGACGCTGGCGGACAAGCAAGGGGGACGAGCTCCTAAAGTGGATGAGCTGATTGAGTTCAGGGAAACGGTTGAAGCTTGCGAGCTACGTGATATTCAGTTCTCCGGAAGCCGCTTCACTTGGGATAATAAAAGGGAAGGTGAAGCTTTTGTCCAAGAACGTTTAGACATGGCGTTTGTCAACGAAGGGTTGATGGAAATGTTCCCGGCGGTAATGGTGAAGCACTTAGAGCGGTGTCACTCGGACCATGTCCCAATCAAGGTGTGTTTGCAAGGCTTGGAGGTGGATAACAATCACAAGGGTGCCCGGCCTTTTAGATTCAAAGGCATGTGGCTCACTGAGGGAGATAGCATGGAAGTTATCCTAAATGCCTGGGAAAACCCGGGGAGCTCATATGCTACGCCTGGAGTAGGGGGGAAAATAGAGAGATGCGTCGTGGATCTACAAGACTGGGATAAGACATGGTTTGGCAACTTGAGGGAAGAGTTGAGGAAAGTGCGCAAGAGGTTGGCCGAGTTGGGTAAGTCGGGCATGACGGGGCACCTGGTGAGGGAGAGGAGAGAGCTTGAGACTAGGGAGAGGGTGCTCATGGATAAAGAGGAGATCATGTGGTTCCAGCGAGCGAAAGCGAATGAGTTCCGATGTGGGGATAGGAACACTAGTTTTTTCCACAAGAAGGCATCTGGGAGGAATAAGAGGAATAGGGTTCGAAAACTAATCGGGGAGGATGGAAGGGAGGAGTACAATTGGGCGGGGAAATCAGCGATTGCGATTGATTACTTTTGCAAACTCTTTGAATATGATGCCTCAGCTAATCCTGACACGGCTACTCAAGGAATTGAGCCCCTGTTGTCGGCGGAGGATAACCATGAGCTGTCACGTCCCTTCACTGCAGGAGAGGTAAAATCTGCCATTTTCTCTATGCACCCCACAAAAGCCCCGGGTCCGGACGGGATGCCAGCACTATTCTTTCAAAAGTGTTGGCATATCGTAGGATCTGATGTTACAAAATGTGTTCTTGAATGTCTGAATGGGAAGCCGTTACCAGAAGGATTGAACCACACGTTCATAACCTTAATCCCTAAGGTAACGGACCCATGCAGAATGAAGGACCTGAGACCTATTAGTTTATGTAATGTGCTATACAAGATCGTTTCCAAAGTACTAACCAATAGGTTGAAGAAGGTCCTTGGGAAGCTAAATGCCCCCAGTCAGAGTGCTTTTGTACCTGGTAGGCTTATCACGGACAATGTCCTTGCGGCTTTCGAATTGTTCCATTGCATGAAGACAAGGAGGGGAAAGAAAGGGTACATGGCTTTGAAGCTCGATATGGCGAAAGCATATGACCGAGTTGAGTGGGGATTCCTAGAGCATTGTATGCACCGATTTGGCTTCGAGGAGAGGTGGATTCGGCTGATCATGGGATGTGTGACAACAGTGACGTTCTCGGTCTTGATGGAAGGAGTGCCGACGGAAAGTTTCAAGCCTGGAAGAGGACTGAGGCAAGGCAACCCGCTGTCTCCATACCTGTTCCTGCTGTGTGCTGAAGGACTCTCTGGAATGCTCGGAGCTGCGGAGTCTCGTAACCAGATTGATGGGATTCGGATTTCACCGCGGACACCATCGATCTCTCACCTATTTTTTGCTGATGATTGTGTTTTGTTTTTGAAAGCTTCCTGCCAACAAAGCGAGACGATGATGAATATCCTCCATACTTATGGAGCAGCATCAGGACAGCAGGTGAATTTTTCCAAATCAGAACTGTCGTTCAGCAGGAATGTAAGTGAAGAGCTAAGGGGTGCTATCCGGCGAGCTACGAACATCAGGGAGGTATCCAAACACGAGAGGTACTTGGGGCTGCCAACCATGGTGGGGAGATCAAAAAAGGTGATTTTCCAGCAGCTTAAGGAGCGGGTTTGGAAGAAGTTGAAGGGATGGAAAGAGAAGACACTTTCGAGAGCGGGGAAAGAGGTTCTGATCAAGTCTGTTGCGCAAGCCATTCCAACTTATACCATGTCATGCTTCCGGATGGATTGTGCAATGAAATTGAGATGATGATGAGCAATTTATGGTGGGGAGAGAAGGGGGGTAAGCGGAGCACGCACTGGATGAGCTGGAAACGCATGTGCAAACCCAAGTGCAATGGTGGTATGGGATTTATGGACCTAGAATGCTTCAATTTGGCCATGTTAGCTCGGCAGGCATGGCGATTGATTCAAGATCCGGAGTCCCTTTTGGCACGACTGCTGAAGGCCAAATATTACCCTCGGACGTCTCTTTTGGAGGCGTCGTTGGGTTATCAACCGAGTTACACATGGCGGAGCTTGCTCGCGGGTCGCGACGTGCTGAAGGATGGACTGATCTGGTGTATCGGAAATGGCTCGGAAGTGAGTGTTTGGGATGACAGATGGATCCCGGAAACAGCCAGTGGCCGAGTGATTGGCAATTTCTTTGGTGGCGAGGCAGATATGAAGGTGAGTGAGTTGATCGATTGGGAATACGACCGTTGGGACGAAGACGAGATCAGGAGATTGCTGCTGCCAGGGGATGCGGAGAAGGTACTGAGAATCCGTCTAAGGAGTGCGGAAGTGAGCGACAAGCTAATCTGGAGGCTCACAAAGGATGGATTGTTCTCCGTTCGGTCGGCCTATCACATGATTCAAAGCTCAAAGGAGGAGGGGAAGGGAGGTGCAGGCCAGTCGGACTCAAGTGTGACAAATAGATTGTGGAAGGCACTCTGGAAATTAAAGATGATTCCGAAAGTCACCTCCTTTGTATGGAGAGCGGCAAAAGACATCTTGCCTTGCAAAGGAAATCTATACCGACGGAAGATGGTGTCGGACCCACTGTGTGATATATGTGGCCGAGTGGAGACGGGATTTCATGCACTATTCGAATGCCCACATGTCCGAGCTCTATGGCGACTCCAACCTCGATTGGAGAAACGATGGAGTACGGGGGCGTCGGTGTTCGAGGCTTTTATGCTTGTGTTCTCCAAAGGCAATGAGTAGGAGCGACGTATATGGGCTATGCTGCTATGGCAGGCATGGGAAGCGCGGAACAAGCGGCTATTTGAAGGGACGGTGAAGGAGTCGAAGCTTATGCTTAGGAATGCCCAGCAACTGTTGAGCGAGTTCCTGAGCTACAACGACCCTTCGGCACCAGTTCAAGTGGCAGTGGCAAGGCCGGGGAGTGAGAGGTGGATCAAACCGGCATCGGGGGTCATCAAAATCAATTGCGACGCTTCCATCTCGGCTGACGGGAGCACCGGAGTTGGTTTTGTGGTGCGTAATGACAGGGGAGACTTTGTGCTTGCAGGACATAAGGGTATGCAGCCTTCCGAGGATATCGAGCTGGTTGAAGCGGAGAGTGTGTTATGGGCGATTTGCAGGGTAAAGGAGAGGGGATATAGGCGGGTTCAAGTGGAATCAGATTGCTTGTGTTTAATATCGAAGCTCAACGGAGGATATGAGGGACTTGGGGCGCTGAGGCATGTCATCGACAGCATACAGCAGCAAGCTGGTTTCTTCGATACAATACAGTGGACACATGCGAGGAGGAAAGGGAACTTTGTTGCTCATGTGTTGGCTAACGTCAGACCTGTTCACGATACTCTTTTCTTTGATGTCTCGTTTTTGCCCAGTTCTGTAATGGACAAATTGTGTGAAGATGATGAATAAAAGCTGAGGTGGGTTGATCTCAAAAAAAAAAACGGCCGCATTTAGGTAATTTTTCACCTTTGACCTATTTTTTTTATCGCTCCTTTAACCTAATTGATTTAATCTTTAATTTTCAGTAAAATTATATTGCACCAAAGATTAACCTATTTGAATTATTATAAAAAAAAAAACAATTCAAAATTATTAACTTCATAATTCAAAAGAAAATTGAAGTTTAAACACAAATCACGATTGAAATATTTCATCATCAATATGTTACTACATGGTCTGATGATCAATGGAAATTCCACATGGAAATTCCACATGGTCTGATAAATATTTGTCTTTTAAACACAAATCACGATTGAAATATTTCCACATGGTCTGATGATAATGGAAATTCTCCTTAAACAAGTTTTAAACTAGTCTATAACCCGCGCGCCACGCACGAAATTTTAAAATTAATCTAAGTAAATTAATCATATTTTTCGGATGTTATCGTATTATTTATTGTCGTATTATATAAAATTTTCTAATAATTTAAACTAACAAAACGATATTGCTAACTATTTTAATAATTTACTACTACGTAATGATTTTCTAGTAAGTTATTATTATTATTTGCCTACTCTAATTTTTTTTTTATTAAGAACATAGGTGTATTATTAATTAATTTGCATTATATACACATAGAAGAAGGAATTTTTTTCCGAAATACTCACAATTAAATAAATTAAGAAAATGTTCATGATTTTAAAATATTTACCAAAATGTTAAAAAATTACAGGTCTGATAGAAACATGAGATTAAATCCGCGTGTTACTTGTAAATCCAATTTTTAAATCCGCGTGTTACGTTGCAGCCCTAGATCCCAAAAGATTCTCCATCTTCATTTTTTGGAGAATATTGAGATGATTTTTGATCCAAGAGTGTCCCCATTATATTCTTTAAAATAGAGAATGGAGAGAAGATATGGAGATCATTCCCTAAATTTGGAGAAAACTCTATATATTTTGGAGTGAATTATATAATAGGGAAGCTATTGGGATGAGGCAAAAAAATATTCAGAATATTTGACTTATAATTCTCTAATTGGAAGATTATTCTAGGAAAGCTCTTGGGCATGCTCTGAGCTCTTGCCCTTTTGAACTACCTCTCTTCGGTTGTCTCCCTCTCAACAGAAATCGGAGCTAACGATCCTCTAGAATTCGAGTCCGTAAGGGAGCTGAAAGTTAAGCTCTACCACCCGATCTAAAAAAGTTAAGGTCAGTAAGGGAGCTGAAATCTACAAAGGTAGTTGGATGCCCTTCTGTGAGACGAGTCTCTGGCCACGTTTTGTTTAACCCATCTTCTTCGATAACAAAATATTAAAAAGTCAGATTAAAAGTATATTATATATAGCAATTTATTTTAATTGGTTCCGAGTGATATAAATATATTATGTCAAAATAATTTATACAGGTATACGGATATATATGAGTAAACACATTTTCTAATTTCTATCCTGTAAGATCATGATGAATTGGGTTATGGATCAAAAACCAAGTCTTAAGTAAACAATGAACAATGATCTTCAACAATCTGTCTTGGCCAAGCATGACAACAAACAAAATGGCTAATGTGATCTCCACATATCTGATCTGATTTCAAACGAAAAACCATAAATAGCACACTCTTTTGCTCTCCCTCAGCCCTTACCTGTGTCCTTCACTCCTCTCCTCGGATAAAACCGTGTGCTGGGTAATGTTTCGCCTACTTGATGTACCGAGACATCCACTTGAACCCTTCCCCGTATCCCATTTTGCGCACAATACTGCACATGAAGACTTCGACAGGCCTGACATTAGATTCTGTGAGGTTTACTTTGCCCTTCCCAGTGGTGCAGTTTGAAAGACCCAGGTTGTAGCGAAGTTCATCCTCAGAGGCGGCATACGGGATGTCAATCTTGTTCCCTAGGATGAGAAAGGGGACGGTGGCCAGAGACTCGTCTGTCATATATATCACCTTCTATTCGGGTGAACTCCCTACCTATTATCCATGAAAGTTAAGGTCAGTAAAGGAGTTAAAATCTACAACTCTACCAGATCCCTGCATTTTGACTAAAAAAGTATGGGAATGAATGCTAAGCTAATACTAGGAATCTTTTGAGATGTGTCAAGATGAAGGAATCAATTATAAGAATATTACACTAATTGTTGACAAAGAAACGGATATGCTTAATTAATACCTTAATTGTGAAGGCAAGTGCACGCTCTGGATGAAATCTGCATAGGAGGTGCCACCAATCCCCAATTTCACCTCAAGCTGCCAAATAAATCTCAACCATATAAGGAGCTATGTATAAAAGGAGTCAACCATAAATCTCTTTTGGATTTAGCTCCCTTCACACAATCACTGTTTCAAAAGTCAGTCTACATACCAAAAGCACCAAAAAATATCCCGTATAGCATTCCTTAATGCTAGAATCTCTAGGTTGACACCTGGATATTTCATTATAGCAGCAAGATCCAACAAACTAAAAAACTATCAATGCAGACATTAAATAGACCTTTAAACTGATCATAAAACTGAAACAAAACCACTAACAGTCCTTTAGAGATTGATCAATTCAACCCACGATCTTTTTTCTCATGATTCTCTCTATGACATTTCATCGAGCAGATAGAGTGCATGACTAAATGATATATCAAAACCATAAATTTCAAGAGCTTTCAGGTGAGTTTGGGAACACCAAATCAATTGTCATTTAGTTTTTGAAATTGATGAAATCGGATTTGAAAAGTCCACCTAACTAAACAATAACAGTTAATCTAAAATGAAGCAGTGATCAGAAAGCTCACCTTATAATCTCTATAGACATGCTCGAGAGCTTTGAAAGACATAGTAGCTTGGTGATGGCGATGATGGCAAACACGACACAAATTTGTTCATCAACCGATGCTCGAAGTCATGCCCGTCGGCAACACTCTGGCCTCCAATCCAGCGATGCTTCTCCCTCCTTCTCGTGCCATCACAGATGATGAACGCCGGCCGAATCCGGAGTCTCCAATGAGGATGACTTTGAAGAGGTAATCGTATTAATCGTTGGCTCTAAAATTCGATATTTTAAATTAACATTAACAAAACCTAAAACTGATTTCAAGCTTATTTGCCAATAAATAGAGAATACGAAATAACAATTTGAGTCACAGGCCTGTTTGCAATCGGAGGCGGATTTTGGGGGGCGGCAAATTTGGGAAGACGGCGATGGACGGTGGATGGCGAGCAGAGACGGACCGGGGACTCAAATCACCGGCGCCACTGGCTTCACTAGCTCACAAATTCTCTCGCCCTCAAGAATCACCGCTGTGTAGGGAAGGGCGAGGGAGATGAGTGTACGAACATGGTGAAGTAGTAGAGGAAGGGAGATTATGTTTCCGATGATTGAGACCCCTGAATCCGCCAAATCCGCCGTCTCCTACTGCTGCTACCCGCCGAAAGGCGTCCGCGGCGCCGCGCACCCCATCGTTCGCGCCTCCGGGTACGGCATCGACGCTGGCGGATACTTGGAGAGCTACGAGGAGGAGCTTCTGATCATGTGCCAAGTGGAGTCGATCAACGATGTGGAGAACATCGAGGAGATCGCCGCCGTCGAAGGGGTTGATTGCATCCAGATGGAGCCGATGGACCTGAGCGCGACCATGGGGTACCTTTCAATTTTTAGGGTTTGGGTTTGGAAACACAAATCGTGAAGGGGCATCGCCTCCATCTCGCTCTCTCCATCAGTCGTCTTCCGCTGTCGCTCTCGGTATGGGTGTTGCTCGTTCGATCTCGCCGGTTGCAGTCGCCCGGAGCCACCACGACCTTCGCCTGTGCCGGTATGTCCTCCTACCTCAGTTGTGACCCTCCTGTCTCCCTCAATTTCAGATATGTCTTTCTCCTACCTCAATTGCGGGCCGGTCGAGCCACCATAGCACCCCTAACAACCTCCATTTCTGAGTTTGCAAAACAAAAACACTACCTTCATCATCTTTCGCCTTTCTCCTTCCACTATATCTCCATCTCTCTCACCCTCTCATCCCTCCCACTCCTGATTTTGATGTTTGTCTGTTACGCCTTTCTCCTTCCACTGTATTTCCAAGTTGTTCGATTTTGTGCAATGTCTATTATCATACCAATATGAAGCCAGATTATATGGATGTGTATTATGGCAGCTTCTGTTTATTTTTCTCTATGGAAATTTGCATCTTTACCATGTCTGTATGTTTGTCTGTTATGCAAGACTTTGCACTTCTACTTCCATTGATATGAATTCGGACTTTGAAAGCTGATTATCCCTTTGACAGACAATTATAGTGACAACCTGTATGTTTGACAGAGATAACAGAAATGTTTGAATAAATGTTCAAGTATATATAAGTGTATGTTTGACAGAGATAACAGAAATTTGTGTTGGAATAAATGTTCAACTATATATAAGTGTTATGTTTATGATGCATTTTTTTCTTAGGTATCTATCATTCTTTCGTATTACATACTCGATTTTAGTTGCTTATATAGTTAATTATATCATGAGTGGATTTGATGGTATATAAACACACTTTTTACTTATATGTGTACTCAATTTGCTTTTGCTAAATAGGGTGTTATTCTAGGAAGGCAACATTGACATTTTGAGTTCAGATCACGTGCCAACAACTCCGAAGTAATAGCAAGATTGACGGATCTGCTTCTTCATCATCCGAGGGGATTCACTCATGGACGGGGCTGTCAAGAAGGCCATGGTGCCTGAGAATCTTGCTGAGCATGCCATGCTTAATCCTAAGAGAGCTAATAGGTGAAGAATTCATTAAAGTTGATTCCTTTCTTTGGGATAGATCCTTTTAACCCTAGAAAGAATGCTACATTTTTGTGTTTTTGCTTTGTTAAATTTAATCAATTCCTGTGTATCAATGGTGATTTATTTGTTTTGTTTGATCAATTTTGTACAGTATTTGATAATTGATAGTGTTCTATGCTAATGCATGTTTTTTTAGAAGAATGCAGATTTTTTATAGCAAAGAGAATTATGCAGATTTTTTTAGTATGCAGTCATAATACATCAAATATACTTGCTAGATACTCCGTATGTGGATTCATAATTTAAAGAAGAACGCAGATTTTTTACACCAAACTGACAAAATGCAGATGTTTTTAACTGCAAATATTTTGACGGAAAAGTAACCAAATGCAGATTTTTTTAGTATGTGGTCATAATACATCAAATATACTTGCTAGATATGTGGATTCATAATCTAAAGAAGAATGCAGATTTTTTTAGAAGAATGCAGATTTTTTACGGCAACGTGACAAAATGCAGATTTTTTAACAGCAACTGTTTTGACAGAAAAGTAACCAAATCATAATACATCAAATATACTTTCTAGATATGTGGATTCATAATTTAAATAAAAATGCAGATTTTTTTGGAAGAATGCAGATTTTTTAAACTAAAGTGACAAAATGTAGATTTTTTTATAGCAAAGTGACAAATTTCTGTATTTACAGCTGCCATTTTTTAATCTATTTTTGAAGTTGTAAAAGGATATGCATAGTTTACATTCAAATCAATATTCATAGCTTGAATTCTGTGTTAACAGCTGCCATTTTTAATCTGTTTTTGAAGTTATGATGAATTCTGTGTTTTTGAAGTTGTAAGCATCTTGGTTGCTGTCATTAAGGACCCAACTGCGGCAAGGGGGATGCTGCATTATTCTTGTCTGAGTCAGAGAGTGATGGTACCACCGACGATTCCTACTGGCCTGACTAATTTTGTTTGTGTTTTGAGCTGATTGTAGAGGTCGGCTGGTGGGGATTGCTGGTGTCACTGCTTCTGCTGTCTGTCTTGGCGCTAAGGCCTGGATTAGAGTGCTATTGCTGTTGAAATATTAAATCTGTGTTACTGCTGGCATTAGAGTGCTATTGCTGTTGCTTTGTGTGTGCTGTGTGTTGTGTTGCGCCCTCGGTTCAGTCTAAGCTGTCACCTGTGTTGTCTAAGGTGCGGTAGTGATAGATGCGGAAGTGGTCGGTTTATTCAAACTATCTTGGTGCATTCTGTTAGCTTGGAAAGGTTAACCTCATGAGCTGTTGGGAGTCTGCTGGTGAAATTTTGAGCAGGTGCTGCTGTGTCATCAATCGGAGCTGCTACTACTGTGTGGTCATTAGCAAATTCATTTTGCTGTCATATTTTGTCGTTGCTGTTATGGTCAATTGCTTTCCTATTACTGTCACTTTGGGTTGGGTCGAGATACTTTTGTTTTTTATTACAATTGGGCTGGGTAATTTAAGTGGGTTAGTTGATGAGTTAATTCATATTGGGTGCTTTTTTGTTTTGGTGGGCCTCAAGATCCACGTGGGTGTGGAATCCTCTTTTTTATTTTTGTTAGTTTTTTTTTAGCACATATTTTTGTTACTTGGCTTCTTAGCATATTACTAATATTTATATATACGTTTATAAATATTAAAATAATCCTTAAGAAGCCGGGTGGAGGTAGTTTAGTGGGGTAGAAGTAGTGAAGTATTTAATATGCAGAATCCCTTTATTTTTTTTGTAACCTTGGGTTATACCACCTATCCATATATTTAACTCTTCAAATCTTGGTTACTGTCATATTCTATTTTTTGTTTTTATTGCAACCATTTTTTAATATGTTTTTGAAGCTGTGTTTTTGTTTTTATTGCAACCATTTTTTAATATGTTTTTGAAGCTATTATGAACTATGCAATTACACATTATCATAGATAGTTTATACGAGATTTGAACTAGCATCTTTGTGCGTGAGTATAAAGCTTTACAATTTGAGCTAATAGACTTAATTAAAACCTCTTGAAAATTGATTTGAATTAATAAATCGATTTGAATTAATAAATCAAAATGTCATGTTATAAATCAGTTTATAGAATTATGAAATCTTCTACCAAGTTTATGTAAACTTTCAATATGTAAAAGCATCCAGATTGTTAATATGATAATATCGAAACAATAAGATGATTGTACTTGTATTGATTTTAAAAATCCCGTGCGTAGCGCACGGGGTATAGACTAGTTACAATTAAATCTTAAACAAATCACGTTTTTCTATTTTAGGTGAGCATTTATCCATTTTTAGCCTGTTAATCAACCCTACCCATTACTTGAGTGGTAGTTTTTCAAAAATATGTCATTGGTATATAGTTTAAGCATTCATATTGAAAATATTTGTAAGATATAATTTTGTTTGTACATTTTTATAGAAATTTTTTATAGTCAATATATCGAGATTTAGTAAATTTCTCAATGTGGTTTCCTAACATATAGAAAAAACTGATTTCACAATACTGTGTCAAATGAGGATTTTTTTTTTTTTTAAATTATTAGGTTTTGAGTGATTTTTATTTAGATGATAAGATAGTTTTAGTTTTTAAATGTATTTTTAATCAAACGTGATTTTTATTTAGGTTTCGGCGAAAATACATCAAACGTGAGTACTATAAGAAAAAAAAAACGAGAGCTCTCTTTGAAAAGAAAAAACCCTAGCCGCCAAGCCCCTTTCCTAACCGTTCCCTCACCAGCAGCCTCACCGCCGCAATCCACGCCGTCATCGACGCGTCCTTGGTCGACCACGTCTCCCTAATTCTGACGGTGGTGGGCTCCGACGGCGCCGATGAGTATAGCTTTAACCCTTAACCCGACAATTACCTTCACCGGCGCCGCCCTGGCTTCTTCCGTTGGGGAGTTCTTCAGCGCCACCTTCCGCCTTCCTCTCAACCGCTAGCCCTTGTGGCTCAGCAGTGACCTGCTACGTCATAATCCTCTCCCTCTTAAATCTCACCATTCCGTCGACTTCGTGGTCGTCCTCCAGTTGTAGTGGCGCCATCTCCGATGGCATGCACCTCCACAACTACACTGGCAGCCGTGGGTGGCTCTTCCCGTTCTCCCTCCTGAGCCGCTCCCTAGCGTGTTATGGACGCCGGAGTCGACAGTCCCCATTTGATCGGCTTGGTGTCCAGCGATTTCTGCTCCAGTGACTCCGGCCCCTTGATCCTCCTCCCGGAGCCACTCGCCGCCACTTCTCCTCCAAATCCAGAGTTCAACTTTAAAACAACACAAATCCACAACTAGCATGCATGCCCACAAGCGTCTCCTCCACCACCGTGTGATGGTCCGGTGGCTATTGCTGCCTCACCTCGTCGGTTCTCTCTCTTCCCCCAATCCTTTCTGATTTGATTTTCAACCCTCTTACCCATTTCAAGACATCCTCTACAAACCAAATTTAACCCTAATATTTTTTTAACTATGATACAATTCTAAAACTTCAACCTAAATTTTTAACCCCATCCCGCAATTTGGTCACCAGATTCCAGCTCTCTTTGGAATTCCAAAATTCCGAATCAACAAACTCTCCAGTCACCACCTTTGATCCCACCACCAATTATGATCTCCGTCATCTCTAACCCACCAGAAGTTGGATAGAGCTAGCCGGTCACCGCAGTTGGAACCAGAACCATAGCCGTCAAAGCCATCTAAGCTGTTGCTTTAGCTTGCATGCAAGCTGTCTAAGCCACCGGACCAGATCTCAAGAAACAAGAGTGCTAATTTTCTGGATGCTTTAATTTTAAATTATATGTAATTTGTAATTTTAAATTTTTTTTTTCTTTTGACTGGCGACCCTCTGCGTAGGGTCTTTCAAGCTATCCTTTGATTGCTTCAAGATCGCTTTGTCGGTCTACTTCTTGCATACTGTCAAAAAAAATGTATTTTTAATCAATAACTGTTTAATTAGATACTAACTTTGTATTAAAAATATATATATTAATTAACTAATCCATTTTTTTTAATAATTTCCTTTCAATAGTAAATGATCTTTAAATCATAACTAACTCAATCAAATCTTTTATAGCCAATAGATATTCAAGTAATTAACTAATCTCCTCCAAATCATGAATCTTCTAGAACAATCTAAATCAAGAATATAGATAACAATTTGAAATTTCTAAAACCATATATATATATATATATATATATATATATATATATATATATATATATATATATATATATATATATATATATATATATATATATATATATATATATATATATTCTATCTTTCATCACGTCCCGGTAAAACACAATTTCACTTTATACTTTTCAGTCCAAATTAATATTGGATTTTTTTCTTTCTTTCTTATTTTAAAATCTAATTTGATTCATGCATATTTAGTGTTTGCAACTGGATTTTGATATATTGCTCTTTATGCAATGTTTCTGTTTGATCGTAATATCTTCTTTATGCGGGTGTATATATAGGTAGTTGGTAGTTTATTTGTTATACGTTTTGTGTTCTCTATAGGGTGTTTTCATGTATCTTGTACAAGAGAATATATATATATTTATATCTATTCACAAAACACATTCATGTAAAATGGTAATTTGATCAAATAAATTATAAATATATATTCTCACAAGATACATGCATGTAAAGTGGTAATTCGATCAAATTTTCTCCCATTTGATAATATATCTGGTCGCTTATAACTAGATCTGTCAAACGGGTCATTCGGGTCGGGTCACTTCGGGTTTCGGGTAAAACGGGTCCCGAGTAAAACGGGTTTCGGGTATTTTCGGGTTGACTTGAACCCGGGTTTGACCGGGTTTCGGGTCATTTCGGGTTTGTCATTTTTTCTTTTTTAAATTAAAAAAATCAAATTTTGATAATTTTGTGATAAATTTTAATTATATATAAAAAAAATTAATTATATATAATTATAAATCAACTGTGTCAATCGGGTAAATCGGGTCAAAATTACCGGGTCAAAACCCAGATTAACCAAAAAATTTCGGGTATTTCGGGTTCGGGTCGAAAAAAATTCGGGTCAAAATTTCCGGGTTCGGATCGGAAAATTTTCGGATCGTTCGGGTCAGGTTGTGTTTTGACAGGTTTAGTTATAACCCTATTTTCATTCTTGTATATAGGCACTCCAATATATGGAAATTTTCCCACTAACATATTCTCACTAGATCGATACATGTAAGTGAGCGCTTCTGCATTGATTTTCTATACTTTTCACATTTATATCTCATCTCAATGTTTTAAATTACAAAAAAAAAATTAATTTATTAATTGAGCCCACTAAATTAGGATTACATTGACTGTAACTAGACCTGTCAAAACATAACCCGATCCGAAAACCCGACCCGACCGCTCGAAATTTTTTGGGTCAAGACCCGAAAATTTTGACCCAGAATTTTTTTTTGACCCGAACCCGAAAAACCAGAAATTTTCCGGGTAATCTGGGTTTTGACCCGATTGACCCGGTAATTTTGACCCGATTTATCCGATTGACTCGGTGACCCGATTGACCCGGTTGATTTATAATTAAATATAATTAAATTTTTTATATATATAATTAAAATTTATTGCAAAATAATCAAATCATGAGTTTTTTAATTTAAAAAAGAAAAAATTGACAAACCCGAAATCGACCCGAAATGACCCGAAACCCGGTCAAACCCGGGTTCTAGTCAACCTAAAATACCCGGAACCCGTTTTACCTGAGACCCGAAGTGACCCGACCCGAATGACCCGTTTGACAGGTCTAACTGTAACTAATTGAAAGGTTGGTCACAAATTTTATTAGTTTTGATTTGATACAATCAATGTGTATTCTCCCTATTAATCTTCGTTTAAAATCTTTTAAAAAAGTTGAAATAGGAAAGGGTTTGGGGATGTGATCTTTGCCAAGATCATCTCCCAATAACATCTTTATAGATGAGATCCGTGAGGGTGGGATGCAAGAAACCAGAGACATCAACCCGATCAACCACTAAATTGCCACCACATGAAGGACATGGTCCCAACCCACCTCCAAGAATGAATAGGAGAAGAGTTGATAGTCAGTGATGAGAATCTCGATCTCTCAAAGGAGACTCTACACATCAGACATATTGATAACTATAGGACAATCTTCTTCTACTAAATATCTGAGAAGTCCAAGCATGACCGCTCTACAGATGCCCAGTTGAAAATCTTAAATATTTCAGATTTTATTGGTCCTACCACCTCATCTATCTGATAGTAATATTTATTTATTTATTCTACCATTACTCAACTGTATACTCCCTCTAAATTTTAATATAAGGAGGCATTTGACTTTTGTGCACGTAATTTAAGGAGCTAAAAACTATGTAAAATATTAATTTTTTAATTTTTTTTTACATTATAATACTTAATTATTATTAATAACTATTATAATGTAAAAAAATGTAATTAAAATTTTTAATATTTATATAGTTTTTAGCTCTTTAAACTACGTATACAAAAGTCAAACGCCTTATATTTCCAATCGAAGGGAGTAATAATTATGGTTTACGATCTATTTATTTAAGTATTGTTTAGTAATGTATAGTTGTAGTTATAAAATAAGGTTCAATTATAAATAATTTTTATATAATTTTACTATCAAATATATATTAATATTTAAAAAGAACCGCATAAGGTGCGGGTACTATTTACTAATAAAAAAATAAAAAAAATACAAGGAGAAAAAATATATATATTTAATAGCTTGAAATGGAACTTTCCACCTCACATCCATATATCCCTTTATCAATCCACCTCTCGCCTTCATTACTCATTGTTTACTATCTCCGCGCTAAGCAGCTAAGCTTTCTCTTTCTTTCTTTGCGAAGCATCACTGCCATGGTTCCTCAAAAGGTATCCTTTCTAGATTTCTCCTCTCTGCAACTATTACTTTCCATTATTGGTGCTTCAAGTGTGGAATTCATCCAACTGATCAAAATGAGTGCCCACTTTTGGTTGATTTTAGGAAACCACAATGGTGCTCACGGTCGACCTGGAATGCAATCGCTGCTTCATCAAGGTCAAGCGGGCCCTCTGTTCTTTGCCACGTTTGTCCTCCTCCTCCCTCAATTCACATTAAAATTCCTTCAATTCGATTCGGATTTCATTTTCTCCTCCGTTTAATTGATTGAACTGCAGAGGTCCGGGACCAAATCTACAACGAGAAGGAAAACACTGTAACAATCAAAGTGACGGGTTGCTGCCCTGAGAGAATCAGGGACAAGCTCTGCACCAAATGCGGCAAATCCATCAAATTCATTGAGATCAAGCCGCAGAAGAAAGTAACCTTTATTGAAACTCCTATCGAGTTAAAGACAGAGAAGCCACCGGGCAAGCAGCCGCAAGGAACGCCGCCTGAAATTACCCCGCCAGCTAACGCCGGCGGCAAGAGAGTAACCTTCAAACTCGAAGATCACCAGGCAAGGGCAGGGAAAGCCCCGCCTGCTACAGAGGCGCCAAAGCCGGCTGAGCGGGCAGCTATGATGGCGCCGATGGTGCCGGCTTCTGTGTACGGGTACGGCTTTCCGGTTAACGTGGGTTGTTTGGACTGCTACGAGGGGCGGATGTGCGGCTATCACGGAAACGGATCCGGGTACGGGTACGGGTATGGTGTCCCGCCTCCCCCACCGCCGGCTGGCGGTTATGGGTACGGGCACGGGTACGGGTACGGCTACAAGCCCAGCTACTATGGGGATTACGTCAGCGATGCGAATGCATCTGGATGTAGACTCATGTGAAGGCTTTTTCACTCCTTTGTTCCATTCCATCCCATGGCCACCAAAGTGCACATCACTACTCATTGCCCATTCGGGTTCTTTTATTTACAATACTGTTTTTACTAGAAATCTTGGAGTAAATGTTTTTTTTTTCAATAGAAGATACTACGGTCCTACACTCCTACCCCCCTTAGAGAGTATCTATGGATAAAGATGTGTGGATTCCATGGGAAAAGGGAACAACAGAAAGTGACCGGAAAGGAGTTGTGGGTAGTACCCATAGGTCCCCGGTTCGAACTCCGGAATGACCGCTATTTATTTACCAATTCAAGGAACAACAGAAAGTGTAATTATTTTGCATCTTTGTCGAAATTGTTGAATGAGAACTCAATCCGTTAATTAAAACTTGTCGTTTTACAAATCTACATATTTAATAAAAAAAACCAAATAAAAATATACTTATATCTCTAATTATTACTCAATTTTTCACTTTCTCAAAAACTACAACTAACAACTATTTAATCATTATAAGAGCAATTTCGTAAAGTGGATGCCAAAACACCTAAAACTAGTTCAGTAAACTATAGGTTGTATAATGTCCTTATTATATGGTTTGTAATGAGACCAATAAACTATAGGTTATATGTGTAATAAGGTTTAGATGTGTGATTGAGCTAAGATTGAGCCTAGTTTTGTGGACTGGATTGAATTGAGCCCCGTGAGCTTGATCTCCTAACCACAAAACAAGCCCAAATCTAGCCCACACTCGGAAGCCATTACACTAACTCATGGGAGACACTTGCTGATCATCAGAGTGGAAGCCTCCTCCAAAGCTCTGCGTTTCAACTAGGGTTTGAGCTCTATATAAGCATTTGAGCTCGGCTTGTCCTCTGTTGTTCACTCACTGTACGTTCCTCGAGCCTCTGGAAAGAAAAAGAGAGTGCTAGGGTTAGGGTTTCGCTCCTCGATCCATTTCCTCCTCCGGCCGTAGAAGATCTTCTTCCTCGGCGTTCCCAGTTGGTGCTAGGTTGCAGGCTCCTTCGGTGATCGGCCCTGTCTCCCGTTGAGGGTTTACCTTCTCGATTTGGATCTGTATCTCTAGATCTGAGAACGACGAAGGGAGTTCTTTCTTCCTTTGTTTGTGTGGTTGTTGTTTTCGTTTCCGTTTTAGACTTGCATGCTTTGTTTTTGGCTTTCCCAAACCCCTTGTATTGTTCAATTATCATAGTGGATTAGGGCCGACTCCTGAGGCCTCGGGAATGTAGGATCTTTGTATCCGAACCTCGTAAAACTTGTGTATTCTTGGTTCTTTTTCGTTCTCTATGTTCATCGTTCATATCTGCGCTTGTCTTGCTTGAAACGAATCCATCGATACCCCTCTCAATAACAAATACAAAAAGTTTGAAACTTAAAAAAATCGTTTGTACGTATATTTTTTTTTTCATTTTTTCGATAAATTTTAAACTAGTTTTTTATAAAAAAAACAGACATGAACGAATCTTTGTTCAGTTCATTATATTAAATGAATCTTTGATACATTTGTTATATAAAGATTCATTCATTACTTTTTAATATCACACGTATTTAATGTTGGATATGTGTCAATTTGAAAGCGAAACGGATGCTACGTATGTTCGGTGCATGTAGCCCTTTGCGGTGAAAATCGTCTAGTGGATCCAACTAGTTCGTAGTCCATTTTATGGTCCCTTCAATTTCATTGCCCGATAAACATTAAAATAAATTATAAGGTACAAAAATTTATTTCAGAAAATAATTAAAAATTTCAATTTAGCTAATGAGATAATTTGGACTACGGCAGTGGCGGATCCTGAAGCGTTTAGTTGAGGGGGCGAAAAATTAATCTATAATTTTTTTTCGAAAAAATCATCAATATTTGAAGTTTTCGGGTTTAATTATAGCAATGTTCTAAAAGGCGCTAGGCGGCCGCTAGGCGGCGGGTGGCCGCCTAGCGCCTAGGCGGACTTAGAACGAACTTGATTATTTCCTTATATTTTGACGAATAACACTTGTCAATAATTCATATAATGTAATAATAATCCATAATATCACTCATAAACCCAAATTTGTAGTAGTTAACTAACACTAAAGTAAATAAACGCAAAAGTACATGTCTGACTAACAATTCTAAACCTCCTAAAATCCAAAACTATAAGTTCGACTAAAAAGCAAATGCATCCCGACATGCGGAATAATCGTTGGACCAGGCGGCGCCTAGGTGGCGCCTAGGCGGCCCAGGCGGCGCCTAGGCGGGACGAGTCGGTGCCTAGGCGGCGCCTAGGCGGTTCCTGGACGAATGTCCGCCTAGAGGTCCGCCTAGGCTTAAAAATTCCTAGGTCCTGTCCCGCCTAGCGCCTAGGCGTGATTTTTAGAACACTGAATTATAGTATTAAGTTATGAAGTTTAACAAACGATGAGTATGATAGAAATGTATTAATTTGATAAATGATGTGAAAAATAATTTATATTGCTTCAGTTTTGAAATGTTTATAACTTTTTACTCAGTTATCGGATTTGAGCTTATAATATATCAAATCGAAGCTATCGACGAGAGGAATATGTATATTAAATTTCATTTTTGATTGGGGGGCGACTGCCACCCCCAATCCTTTAAAGGATCCGCCTCTGAACTACGGTATAGATTAGAAATTGTGTACTAGACGATTCTCATCGAGCCCTTTGGTTTGGAAAATCTCATAGGTAACTGTTAGGCACACTCTTCAACAACCTCCAGAGTTTCAGGAGGTTTAGGGCATTTTTATCGGTTCCAATACTATTCAAGATATTAGAGGTTTTAACATTAAAAAATTAGAACAGTAGGGAAGTTGATACTAGAGTGATACGAGCCAAGTAGCGATACTACCTGAATTTTACTTCACCCACTGTCAGGCCAGCTGGAGCCAAATTGCAATTTTCATTCGCCCAGCAGAAAAACGACATCAGATGGGCAACATCATGTGTGAAACGCGGCGTTTGGGAGCCTGCACCTCCTGCACATTGCAGCTGCCACAGTGGACGCGTGTCACGCCCTTATTCGCCTACAAGGGGGGAGCCGGATGGAGGACAGTTGTGTGTTGATGGATGGCCGAGATCTTCACTGGGAGAAAGTGTTTTTGCAAGTTAAAATCAATATTTCGGGTAATAAAAATGTAAAAAAAAAAAAATCAACACAATACTAGATTCATTTTTATCTATATGTAGACATTAACTTTGAATATACTTGATTATATTTGAAAAAAAATATTTTTTTCAAATATATTACATGTAATAATACCTAAAAAAGATTTGTAATTATATTTCATTAGTAGTAATTATCACTTGATGAATTTATTATGCTATCTTCAAAAAAATTATAAAATATGTATTGCTAATTAAAATTTATATAAATAATATGTACTGCTGATTAAAATTATGATTTGAAAGCATCCATGTATTTCGACTTATTTAAATAAAATTTATATACTGGCTATATATAGTCAGTATATAATGAATATTTTAATGTAATTTAGATTTGAGAAAATTAATCGAGAGGGGTATAATCGTAAATTGATTTGGTAGGAAAGGATGAAAATAATTAGGGAAGAGGGGTATAATTATAAATTGAATTTATAAAAAAAGATGGATTTTGAGATTCTAAAGATGTCATTGATAAAATAAAAAAAAGTAAGAATGAGATTATAGGACGATGCGCGAAGAGGGAAGTTTAAAAAAATAATATTCCTGGTATCCTAGCCTCCTTGATAAACATGCCTTACCAATCTTTATTCCATCTCCAAATCTCTCTCTCCGGCCACGCTCTCATCACTCGCTATCTTCGCAGGACCCGATCCTTCTCCATGGAACTGAATCCGATTCTAAATCCTTCGATTTCCCTAACCCGGATTTCAGCCTCAATTTTCCTTCCTCTTCCAAATCCAGCCCCAACCACTAAAAGCTAACCTCAACACGAACCCGAGTCCTACGTGGCTTACGTTTTGGTTAATCCGAATAGCCTCAGAGGGTCTCAGCTTCGCCGGAATACCTACGATGCGAAGCGATCATTCGACGTACAGGTCCCTTGTTAGTGTGGTGGAAGCCTTGAATTCGTGCACTCCTATAACTGCTTCGATTGTTCTTCAGTGCTTCCTGAATAAGCTGAAGCATACCAGAAAAGTGATTCTTTACAATGAGACGCTCAAGGTATCGAGGAAATGTAGGGAGTTGGAGAGTGCAGAGAAGCTGTTCGATGAAATGCTTCAGAGAAGAGTTCAGCCCAAGAATGTCCCATTTTCCACTTTGATCACCTGTGCTAGGTTCTGCTTTTTTTTTTCTCTGTTTTGGAAAAAGCTGTGGATTGGTGAGAGAAGATGCCTGAATTCGGGAGCGAGCCTGATTCCATTACTTACTCCGCAATGATCAACAATTCGAAATGTATGGGCGGGCAAGGCAGGGGATGTGTACAAAGGGCTATGTCTGTATGGTCGCACCAGGAGGGAGGGGTGTCGTCTTGATGCTGTCAATTTCGCGACGTTGGTAAGAATTTATGGTAATTCTGGGAATATGATGGGTGCTTGGTTGAATGTGTATGAGGAGGCGGCTCTTGGAGTTAAACCTTAACACGTTGTATGCTATCAGCAAATCAAGGAGACTATGGCAAGCAAAGAATTAATAATGGCGTTTCATCAACGTGGTGGAATTATGGTGCTCTTAAATGCTCGGTACAGTGAGCTATGTTAGGTACGTAGCTCTTTCAATCTTGTTCTGTAAAGCTCATCTCTTAGCTTGTGTTTTTAATTCTAAGTGTTGATAAATGTGTGCATAAGTTTTCTGATTGTATTGTGGATTTGGGCCTTGACCAAATCTGTGATCTCAGAAGCCCATGGGCTTTGAGCCCACTCGGTTGCACATGTTTGAGGCTTTCCATTAGCTGGCAATGAAGCTCAGCTGAGGATTCTCATATTTAAGGGTTTCCAAAACCCTAAAATCAGTGAGAGAGCTGTTAGGGTTACTGTTGCTCCGTTCTTGTCTCCTATGGCGATTTCTAGGGTTTCTTCATCCTAGCTGCTTAGTGAGTGTTGAACGAGCTCCCTTCCATCCAAACACACTGATTGAACCACTTGAGCTGAGAGATTGGTAGCTTCGTTGCTCTTCTGGTCCTAGCCTTGGTGACTGGTGTCCTAGTTGAGGCTAACTGATCGTCGTTTTTACTTTCGTTCATTTGTCTTTTGATTTGGTTGTAAAACGCTTTCTCGGTTCAATCCATTGCTCTCTTCGTTGTTTCTTGTGTTTGTGTCTGTAAACCCACCATATGTTCCATACTCGGCTGTGGCTTTCATTTGTTGATTGAAGTGTTGAGTGATGCTATCTGTCACTTCTGACTGTTGGAATCCTAGGATTATTATTGTATAATTACCTGGTAACTGGAAATGGGTTTTCTAGGCTGCAGTATTTTGAGGACGCAGTTTGTGTGTATGGATGGGATTTATAATCTAGTTTTCATCTTTAAATTATCAGAGTCATTGTGAGTTTTTATTTATTTATTGGAAACACAAATAATCCCCAAAATAAGTTGGGGTTATTTGCCCCACTCGTTTGGTTAAGTTCAGATGATGACCATCATCATTCTCCCGAGCCAAGTTGTTTAGTTTTCGACACTTCATTTTGCTGACTGTAAGCAACTGCACTGTTGCTCATTGCTGCATCCTTTCGTTACTAACATTGCACCTGTAGTTTTCTTGAGTGGGTAAAGACCCTTATTGCCTTACCTAGTTACCTTGATGACACCCTGAAAATACCAAATTAGTAGATTTTTATTCATGTTTCTAGATTTGCTCGAGTTGGACTCTCGTACCTTGATTTTTCACTTGATTAAGAAGCAATGATTTACAATGAAACAAATTCAGGATAAAGAAAGAAAAAAATGTCATTTGTTTTGGCTAATGGCTTATGGTGTACAGATACACCGAGTTAGGATGAAGACTATTGGTATATAGAAAGAAGGCTTATATCGAGTGTTCAAGGACTAATTTTTCTTGCAAAGGAAATACAGAAACTTGAGAAGGTTAACCGTTTGATCTTCACTGGATGCAAATTATATCAGCTGATGTGAGTGTTCCGGAATTATCAATATCTAGACTCTTGAAGCACTGCATTAGAGGGGCAATATCCTCTTCGCTTATCTTCTCCATCTCCTTCAACTTGTAAAGGATGAACTCTGCAGCACTGTCCAAACAAAGCGGAAAAGATCAGACAAGAAGACCAGGGAATGAGATAAGAGGATATGAAAGCCGAGGATGAGGAATTAGAAAATCTGTAGAGGAACCTTCTTACCTGACAACAGTGCCATTATCAAGACCAGCAGCTTGAATGTCCGTCAAGGTCAGCTTCCTTCCGAGGACCCATTTCAACAGTGTTCTTTGCCTGCTTTCTGCATACAGCTCTGTGAGGTAGAAAAAGAATTGAGCCAAACAGATGGTACTGCTCGGGATCCAGAAGATGGCAAAGATTCGGCCTCCTTCCGTTAAGAAGCTCTCATCCCCGTACCCAAGAGTAGTAATCGTGGAGCATACGCAGTAGAAGGCGTTGATCAAACTCATCTTCTCGATGAAAATCAAGGCGAGTACACCTGAGATCATGAACAACACAAGAAGGGCCAGGCACAAGAGGAACTTGTACATGGTCCTTTGGGTCATGACTTCTTTCACGATCTCGGCAGGGTCACGCTTGTCTTTCACGATCTCGGCAGCGCCTTGGTAAGGACACGTCCCTGCTTCTCCACAAAATAATCCACCACTTTGCTTAGAAAAATTCCGATGATGGCCATTCCAGCGAAGACATACAAGCAGGCAAGAAGCTTGGATAAGGTGGTGCTCGGCTCTATGTCTCCATAGCCGAGTGTGGTCATTGTGACAATACAGAAATACATGGCGTCGACAAACCCATTCGTGTGCTTTCCATCAAGCTGCTTTCGTACAAGGTAGAAGCACAGAGTTCCGGCTCCCAGGTAGACGAACAGCACCAGGAAAACAATCATGGCGTTGAGTTTATCAGTGAATTTGAAATCAGGGGGTGTGGAAGAATCAATGACATCGTCTACGAAGACATTGTGACAGCTCCTGGTTGTCGGTGCAGTTATCGAGCGCTGATACCGTCTTCTTACCCATGAATTGTCCTCCTTCTGAAGATCAGCATCAGGAGAAATCAATGGAGTTGCAGCACCATTTTCCATAGCTTCGGTGTACCGGTGCCCCTCCTCCTGCGTACGTTTACAAAACCGGGTATTGTGTAAGCCGAAATGGGGATGACGTCAGCGATGAGAATGCATCGGCATGTGAATGGTTTGAGTGGTTGCGTTTGAATTCAATCCATGACCCCAAATTTCACATGAAAGCTATGTCAAACGAAGAAACAATAAAACAATTAATTCTGGAGGTACTGAGTAAATGAATTAAGGGTATTTGGGTCAATTTATATGCTTTTGATATTTTGGTTGTGGTTAAAAAGTACACATGCGGTATTTGCTCTTTGGTCGGATACGAATATACGATTGTCTCCTCCGTATCTTATTGAATGAAAGAAGAAAGCTTAATAAAGAATTGTACGGGGGAAAATAAAACTATTCTACAACTTATAGCTTGGTTGTGGTTAAAAATTACACGAGTAAAAACCTCAAATTGTTCATGGATTGGACTCGATGGGTCGATAAGTCGAGAAATCTCAACCTTGACATGGCCGGTTGACAGATCATTTTTAAATAAAAAATATATAAATACTTGAAAAAAATACATTATTACTCGTTATATGTACAAAATGTGATATGTGTGTGTTTCGTTATATGTACAAAATGTGATATATGTGTGTGTGTGTTTATATATAATTATTGAAAATATTATTCAAAAACACTCATCGTTGAAAAGCAGAAGGGGGGAAATTGAGGGTGAGAGGGGTAGAAGGTGATGGGTGGCTAATCTTGATTCTGTGTGTGGCAGGACCAAGATCAACTACTTCAAGGGGGTGCACCATCTTGCTTTTGCTCTTCTTTTTTTTGAATATGGAAGACTTTAAACACCCAAATTACCAAAGTTCTTCAATGGACCTGTTGGGGGAAGTCTTGTTGGGCCCGACCAGAAAGCCCAACATTTAAGCAGGACCAAGAACAGTTAGGTTTGCACAGAAGCATAAAAAGAAACTCTTTCATGATGATGTTGACTCGATGTAAGGGTTACAGATTCATACTCCTCTCGTCAAAGTGCTCGGAGAGCCCTCAAGTATGTTTTTGAGATTTGGAGAAGTGCTCGGAGGTGTTCGCTTCAACATTCGCAAAAGATCCGAGAGGCTCGGACATATCAAATGTCGCACTTGGGGACCCTCGGTGCTCACTACTCTCACAACTACGAGGTTAGTTCCGTCCCAAAAGGTGTGACTATGTGCGCGACCGCTCGGGAAGGCTCCGGGGTCCTTGGATAGGGGCACTCGGTGTCTAGGCGCAAGTGCTCAGGCATACAAGGGACCACTAGGGCATCGGGCTTTGTTCTTGCTGAAGGGGTTGGGTACGGTGTTCTGAGTGTGTTTGGGCTTGGGTTTGAAGGACTCAGTAGGAGGGACCGGACGTACAAAGAGTTCTTTTTGAGCTTTGCAAATACAGAGTTCCTTGGTGGGGTGAGCTTGAGTGTTTACGGTTTCAGGGACACCAAGGATGAGGGCTAAAGAGAAACGAGTGAGGGTAATTTGGCGTTGCTTAACTTGAGAAGAGAGAGTTAGGACCCCATGTTCTCTATGGGCAGTCAGGTTCACAAAGAACAGTCTGGTAAGACGGGGATAGGCGACAATGTCGAGGAAGGGACCAGACATGCGAATTCTTCAATTGTGGATTCTAGAAAATATAGATCCACATGTTCACAAAAGTTGATGGGTCGATTGACGAGGAGCCTCTTCCTCACTCTCCGAGGAAGTCTCCAGTTGCCGGAGAGTAGCCTTGCCGCGGTATTCCTCTGCTACAGCCTTGCCCTTGTAGTCAGACGACCAGAGCCGCTTGGATCCGGACCGAGAACCAGGAGAGAAGGTGGAGGGTCTCTTTGGAGGCATGGCGTTTGGGGAGTACTTGAGTGGTCTTAGGAAGAGGAGAAATCAGAGAGGGATGGAGAACCGAAGAAGAAAAGTGAAGGAGTGATTTGATAGGGGATGGAGTGAACGATATAAATAGGGGAGAGAAGTCTTTAGAACTTCCAAAGATAATCCATGGACTTTAGAACTTCCCAGAGATTTTAAAATCCCGTAATAGAATCCGGCCAAATCTTTAAATGTAAAACCACTTTTCAAAATCTGAATAAAAAGATAAATACTCAATAAATGACGTAACAAGTTAACGAAAATCCGGTTATTAAAGAAAATACATTTTGGTAATTATCTAAAGAGATAATACCAAAAAGATTTGATCCATAATATATTGTTATGATAAATAATTTTAATGCCATACTATGAATTAGTAGGGCCTTAAAAATTCTTTCAATATCTTGATGTAGGGAATAATACTAATATCATAAGATATGATTGCTCCCCTACACCGATGCTTCCCTGTTAAGCATTCCAAGTTCTAATCTGATGAAATTAAACATGTCTTCGGGTAAGGATTTTGTAAAGATATCCGCAAGATGTAGCTCAGTAGAAATGAATGTCAATGACACATCACTCTTTTCTACATGATCTCGGATAAAGTGGCGTCTTACATCACTGTGCTTCGTTTTTTAGTGTTGTACGGGATTTTTAGAGATAGAAATTGCACTGGTGTTATCACATTTGATGGGAATGCCCTTATAGTGGATGCCAAGATCTTGGAGTTGTTGTGCAATCCATAGGACTTGCGAGCAACAAGCTCCAGCCGCAATATATTCAGCTTCGACCGTTGAGAGCGCTACTGGATTTTGCTTCTTGGAATGCCAACTTACAAGGGATGCCCCAAGAAATCGACAACACTCAGAGGTGCTTTTTCTATCCACTTTATACCCTGCAAAGTCAGCATCGGAATATCCGATAAGATCGAAGCTTGTTTGATTGGGATAACATAATCGAAGGTCTTTAGTACCATTAAGATCTCTTAAAATCCTTTTCACCGCAATCAGATGTGATTCCTTTGGATTAGCTTGGAATCTTACACACATGCAGACGCTAAACATGATCTCAGGTCTGCTCGCAGTAAGATAGAGAAGGGAGCCGATCATACCTCGATATTCTTTCTGATTTACCTTTTTGCCTGTAAGATCTTGATCTAGAGAAAGAGTGGAGCTCATAGGAGTTTTAGCTACCTTGGAATCGATCATCTTGTACTTCTTGAGTAGCTCTTGTGTATATTTCCCTTGGTTAAGGAAAATACCTTTTGAACTTTGATGCACGTGAAGTCCAAGAAAGAAATTTAGCTCTCACATCATGCTCATCTCAAATTCCTTGCACATAATATTGGAAAAATCTTTGCACAAAGAATCGTTAGTAGCTCCAAATAGAATATCATCTACATAAATTTGCACGACAAGGATGTCCTTTCCATGAGTTTTGATAAAGAGAGTTTTTTCAATCAACCCCCTTTTAAAATTATTTTCCAAGAGATATTTTGAAAGCCGCTCGTACCAAGCTCTTGGGGCTTGATTTAAGCCGTAAAGAGTTTTGTCAAGCATAAAGACATGCTCTGGAAATTCATTGCTTTCAAAACCTGGAGGTTGAGCGACATAGACTTCTCCATCTAAACACCCATTGAGAAAGGCACATTTCACATCCATTTGATAAAGTTTAATATTCATAAAGGACGCAAATGCAAGAAGCATACAAATAGCTTCGAGTCTGGCTACGGGAGCGAAAGTCTCCTCGTAGTCAATACCTTCCTCTTGATTATATCCTTGAGCAACTAGTCGTGCCTTATTTCGGATAATGTTGCCTCCTTCATCTAGTTTGTTTCAAAATACCCATCGAGTGCCAATAATAGATTTACCTTTCGGCCTTGTCGTAAGGGTCTATACTTTATTGCGCTCGAACTCGTTGAGCTTGTTTTGCATAGCTATAATCCAATCTGGTTCTAGGAGAGCATCGGTGTATTTCTTGGGTTCTACAAGAGAAACAAACGCGTGAAAAGCACAAAGATTTCTAATTTTAGAACGAGTTTGTATACTAGATGAAGGATCAGAAATGATATCCGAAGTGGAGTGAGATGAAGCATGTTTGAATTTTCTCCTAGTAGATCCTTGGTTAGGTGCTAGAGCATCAGGAACTAATGAATAAGGCTCCTGAGGTTTAGGAGGATTAGTGGGAAATGGTTCCAGAGGCTCGGGAGGTGTTTCTTGTTCAAGACTGGCTTCATTAATAAAACCTTGAGACACAGTTTCAAGGCCTTGAGATAGCTCAGTACGATCTTGAAATGGCTCCTGCATATTTCTTGACTTGCTCTTCTTCTGATCGTTGGCGTCTTCTTCTGAGTCACCTTCCTCATGGGTATTCAAGTTAAGATCTGCAAACCCTTCACTTAAGGTACCGTTGTCACTTTCATCAAATAATACATGGATGCTTTCTTCGACTACTTTGGTACGTTTATTGGATATTCGATAAGCCTTGCTTTGAATCGAATATCCAAGAAATATACCTTCATCGCTTCATGCATCAAATTTCCCAAGATTATCCTTACCATTGTTATGCATGTAACACGTACATCCAAATGGTTTAAAATACGATATACTTGGTTTTCTTCCTTTGAAAAGCTCGTAAGGAGTTTTCTTTAAAAATGATCTAATTAAACACATATTGAGAATATAATTTGCTGCGTTCATAACTTTTGCCCAGTATGACTTAGGCAGATTATTCTCTAATAGCATAGTCCTTGACATTTCCTCTAGGGTGCGGTTGTTTCGTTCCACAACCCCATTCTGTTGAGGTTTCCTATGAGCAGAAAAATTATGAGAAATACCATATTTTGAACAAAATAAATCAAAGTTTAATTGATCAAATTCTCTACCATGATCACTTCTAATAGAGACGATCGGTAGATTTTTCATGGTTTGTAACTCTTTACAAAGCTTTGAAAATAAAACAGAGTTTTTGATTTATCTTTTAGAAAGAAAACCCAAGTAAATCGAGAATAATCGTCAATAATAACAATTATGTATTGCTTACCTTTAGGAGATTTGACACGCATAGGTCCACAAAGATCCATGTGCAGAAGTTCCAAAGGTCTAGTAGTACTAACGACCTATTTCTTCTTGAAAGAGCTACGAGTATGTTTACCTCTTGAGCAGACTTTGCAAAGATCATCTACCTTGAAATTCAAATCAAGAAGGCCTCGTACAAGATCCTTTGACTTGAGTTTATCGAGGGTGTGCATACTTATGTGCCCAAGCCTCCTGTTCCACACCCTTGGATCCTCTGATAAGACCTTGAGACATTTGAGATTGGAGCCTGAAATACGATCAGTGTTAAGAGCATAAATATTAGAATCTCGAAAAGTAATAAGAACAATGTCTCTTGTTTCCTCATTTTGTACGACACATTTCTTCTTGTTGAAGCTCACAAGATTGCCTATATCGCAAAGCTGTGAAACACTAAGAAGATTATATTTGAGGCCATCAACAAGATAAACATATTTAATAAAATTATTTGGATCAACACCAATGTTCCCGATACCGATGATGTCACATTTTCCTTTATCACCAAGAGTAATAGTGCCACTGGATTGCCTTTTTAAATTGTGAAAAAGAGATTCTTTTCCACTCATATGCCTTGAGCAACCGCTATCCATTATTCACTTTTGATCCTTAGTCATGGTGATATCCTGCAAAACAATTCGGCTTGACCAATAGACCGATTTGGATCCATTATGGGGGTAAACCATATTTGGAAACCTTGTCCATTTCGGAACCCAAACTTCTCTTATCCGTTCATTTAATCGTACGGGAAATGTGTTTCGAATAATGTAAGGATCCGTTCTTCTATAAGGACATGTTTCCTTTACATGATCCTTTTTGCAACAAAAGAAGCACGTAGGAGATCTCCAACTTCCTTTAGCCTTGACGAACTTGGTAGTAGGCTTGACATGAATGTTCCTGTTGTATCCTATACCACTTCGGTTTAAGGATAGTTGTTGTTCTCCAAGCATCTTGTCGAGAGTGACTTTGGATCTAGTGAATTGCACCAGGGCTGTTTGTTGATCTCGACATTTCTCAGATAATTTCACTTTTTAATTCTCAAGGTGATAGTTCTGAGCCTTAAGAGATGAAAGGTTTGCCTTAAGTTCAGAATTTTCCGATCGTGAACCTTCAGTGATAAGATCTGAGTTTTTGTTGTCAAGATCTTGCAGTTTCTGCGCCAGCTTTCTTATGCATGCTTCTTGATCCATTACATTCTCTTTCAAAGTGCTTATTTCTCTGTTGCAGGTTTCTTCATTCGAAATCATATTTTTGAGAAATTCAGATAACACAGTAGCAGGACTAGATAAGAGATTCCTTACCACTCCATCTAGATGTTGATCCTTTTCATCGTTTTTTTTTGCCATTAGACAAAGATTGGCATGTTCGTCTTCTGAGTCTGAGTCACTTGAAGAATCTGAGTCGCTCCATGCAACCATCACCTTCTTGTTGGACTCTTTCTTCTTAGCCTTGTTTCGCTTCTTGAGTGGGCATTCATTAACAAGATGGTTTGTTTCACCACATTCATAACACGTTAGGACACGATTTCTTTTGGATGGGGTAGAAGACTTACCTTTGTTTCTAGATGATCCTCCAAATTCCTTGTTAGAGAATTGCTTCTTCATTTTGAGAATGCGAGCGAATCCTCTTGTAATGAGAGCGAAAGGATCTTCCTCATCTTCATTCTCGGAATCCTAACGAGATTCTTCTTTCTTAACCTTAAGCGCTAAGTTTTTGACATTTGTGGAAGGCTCCCCATCGTCCTCATTGAGGATCATTTCATGGGTGATCAACTTTCCTAATAAATCGTCAATAGCTAGCGTGCTAAGGTCTTGAGCTTCTTCAATGGCCATCACCTTGGGACCCCATTTAGATTTAGGTAAGCACCTAAGTATCTTTCAAACTTTCTCATCATTCTGGAAAGTCTTTCCCATTGAGTCGAGATTATTAATGATCTCCGTAAAACGGGTGAACATTACTTTCACAGACTCATCTGGATTCATCTTAAACAATTCATATTGTCTAAGGTAGATACTTATTTTGGTCTCTTTGACCTGGCTTGTTCCTTCATAGGTCACAACCAATTTGTCCCAAATTTCCTTTGCAGTTCTACAAGAGGAAATGCGATTGAATTCATCGGTACTCAGCCCACAATACAGTGCATGGACGACTTTGAAATTCTTAGTCGTGCTCTCAAGATCTATCTGAGTGTATTCTTCTTCCATCTTGTCTACCTTTGTTCCATTGGGTCCATCCTTCTTGGGTACATTCGTCCCTTGCGTAATGATATGCCAGAGCTCTAGAACCTGAGCAATGACAAACATTTTCATCAGGGATTTCTAATGCATGAAGTTGTCCCCAACGAAGAGAGGTGGACGAGAGACAAATCTTCCTTGATCAAAGCCACCTTGACCTTCGCCTGCCATGGTTAGACTCACAGATAGTAATATCTAAGGTACGTGAGTTAGGCTCTGATACCAATTGAAGTGCGAAATAGGCAGATATAAAGCACGCAAATACTCTAGAAGGGGGGTTTGAATAGAGTATGCAAACTTTTCGCAAACACAGAAATCATAAGACCTTACCACCAGAAGTAAGACCTTATATGAGAAACAAAAACAAGTAAATAAGAAGATGCGAACAAGTAATAATGCGAAAGTAAAGAACATAAAGAAAAGGACACGATACTTGTTAACGAGGTTCGACACAACCACTTATGTCCCCGTCTAGGGTTATCCAACCCGTAGGATTCAACACAAATTTATTTTACTTTATCTTATGAGCCCTAGATACAACCTCTAGAAGACCTTCTCTCTTCTAGACTAACTTCATATCTAGCAACCCAAGCACACTAGTGAAACAAAGCTCTATGGATACCGGAGTATCCTATACGTTTGGGTAAAGAACCCTTAGTATAACCTAGATGAATTGTACTATAAATTTCGAATGAAAACCTCACACACTCAAAGTAAATACAACACTTAGCAAGGAGAGCGATGTGAGATCGAATGCTTTGCAGGAGACGAGACTTGCAGTAGATCGTTATGCGGTTGAGGATGTGTATTTTCTGCAATCTTCCTCTTCTCCTTATATAGGCCTTTACGTTCAATTCTGAAAATTGAATGTTTGAAGGTTCTTCTCCAAATCTGTTTGTGGAACGTTGCATCGAATCCTCCTGGAGAGATCTTCGGCTGTTTGAAAACATTCAAGAACCTTCACTTCGGTTATGGTGAGATCTTGGACGAAAAGATACGTTGGAGAGCCTTTGGACTTTGCTGAAACAAATCCCTACAAGATCTCAACAATCTGGCTAACAAATATAAAATAGAGATAAGATAGAGTTTTAAAACTCTAGGCACAATCTCGATTCAACTTTAGGTCCAATAAACTATTGGTCCTCTAAAGTCGGTATAGTGAGGTAAAGTAAAATAGGCCCATTTAACAAATAAGCTCATTCAACTAAATCCGAGCCTTTTTTGTGTAACACTTTGAGCCATCCAGTAAGATCTTACCAAACCCTGGAAACTAGGGTTTTGGCTTTCATCAACCAAGACTTTACTTTATACTCATAAGGCCTTATCATTAAGGTGGAGTTAACAACTGTTGATATGAATATGATGATACGAGAGTTAGGGTTTGGGTTGGATCGAAGAGTACTTCACCAAATACTCCTCAATTAAATTTAACCTCCCTTGCAATGTATTACATAAGTATTTAAATAGAAAAATCATACCCTGGTTAGCTGTAAAGGCTCGGATTTTCAAATCTTAATTTCCGGGAAAAGAAAATTAAAAATGAATTTAAAACGGATTTAATTTGGATTTTTCAAAGAAAACTCGTCCTAAATTTAATAAATCTAACTTGAAATTCTTAGAGAGAATTCCGGTCCAAATTTTAAATTTATACATAATAGATTTTATTCCACCTTTCAGGGATTTCATTATTTGATTCGGATTGAAAGTTTTAAAATTTA
This sequence comes from Persicaria tinctoria, assembly GCA_037127255.1. Classification (NCBI taxonomy): domain Eukaryota; kingdom Viridiplantae; phylum Streptophyta; class Magnoliopsida; order Caryophyllales; family Polygonaceae; genus Persicaria; species Persicaria tinctoria. The sequence goes on from JBANSL010000018.1 coordinate 42,436,146, forward strand.
TTGTGAACGAATCGAGATAAGGTCGAGTGAGCGAGTTTCGAGATTTGTTTCCAGGTATTTGAAATTAGACTTTTGGAACCACTCTAGATTTTTGTACTATTTCCCCATTGATTCTAGCCTTCTCCCTCTTGCCGAGAAGCATTGTAGCAGTAGCCCCTTTTTATTTTTTGGTCAAAGCTCTTTCTATTTTGGAGCAAACCTCAGGCCAAAATTCAGAGGCCATTTCTTTCCCTTCTTTACTTGGTTCAATACAAACACATGCATTAGTCTTTCTCATTTTCCTCATTCAGAAAACAAACAACAGTCTGCTCTCGACTCTGCCTCCTTCCTTGCCGCCGAGACATGAAAGCTCCAAGGAAGCAGATCCTCCTCCTTGCCACCACATCCCCACCGTACCACCACCACCACCACCTCATCTTTTGCTCCCGCAACTCCTCCCCCCTCCTGCCTCCGGCCGCCAGTAGCCACCAGGGCGCCGCCGAGTTCCATCCTCCCTCTTCTCAGTCCAGTTGCAACAGCAGGGAGAAGCACCGCCGAGCCCTTTCCTCGAGCTTTGTCCCGAGCAATTTCTGAGCGTAGCCCCTGTTCTGCGAGCCAAGGCCGAGCTCCGCTTCCTCCTTCTTCCGACGAGCAACAGCACCAGTTCCGCCTCCCTCCGACTTCCAGAAACCGCCCCGGAGCCGCCAACGCCGCCACCAGCCCTCTCGCGCTCACCGGAGCTCTCGAAGGTCGATTTTGTTTTCTTATTCGATTCCGGTCCTAATCTCGTCAAAGTCTGTTTTTGCTCATCCCTTGCTTCTCCTAGGACTCCATCGACGCCCCTTCCCCGTCAATCGCAGTCGGACGCCTCTCGGAGCATCGCCGGAGTTCTTCTCGTCGATCGGTAAATTCCTCCTTCTCCTTCTTCCTCCCTTAATGTCGTTTCGTTTTTGTTAGTCGGGGGTTGGTCGGAATCTCTAGTCAATCTCGAGCCAAAAGGCCACCGCCGGAACCTGGGCTTCCTCCTTCTTCCGCCCTTTCCCGTCCGGCGCTCGAATCAGTGGTTGAAGAAGGGTCTGAGACCCGCTTCTCCTTTCTTTTATTGCAATGGGCTGGGCCGGATCCGGGTTAGGAAAAAGGGTTATATCATTTCTCAAATGGTTTTTTTTGTTGGGGAGAATCAGATCCGGTTTCCATTTTCGGGTTGGGCTATTGATCCGGCTTGGGATTGGGCTCTCGGTTTGGGCTTGTTGGGATGTTTATTTGAGTTGTTATTTGTTGTTTATGCTATTATGTTATTATGTTAATATGTTACGGATATTCACAATATAGTTAATTGTTATTAATGTACTGTTTTATTTCATTTTGAGATTGCGATATAAATATTTCGAAAATTATTATATACGATGAAATGGTTTTAGAAATGATAATATTTGGACTATGCATTTTTATGTTGTTTAAGAAACGGGGTATTAGGAATTTTAAAGTGATTTATTGAGGTCAATTGATAAAGTAATTTATTTAATATGTTTTATAAATGGGGATTATAAAGATGGATTGATTTTAATGTTTAGTTTAGATAAACATTGTTGTTAAATTATTTGGAAAAGGTTTTAAGTCGTCTGAAAATGATTCTTAAAGGATTTGATGTGTTGAAACCAAAATGCCGGAATAAATTTTATAATATGATTTTGAGGTATTGATTTTAAGGTTTAAATGTTTAATGCTTGTCTTGGTTTAATGATGTGGTTTTGAGAAGGGAGTTTGAAAATGGTTTTACCATCGATTTGTTTTTAAGGGTATTGAGAACTCGGGTTCGTGTGTGTGAGAATGTTGGTTCAGTAGCTTATGGAGATGGATTGATGATAGGTGTGTATTGTGGTTGGATTGCGTTGGACTTGCATTTGGGCCCTTGCTTGTATTATCCTGATGTTCTACATCTTCAGGTAAGTTCCCTAGGAGGCTTACTCAGGTTGGACATTCATGCCTATTGTTTCATTTTATGTTAGGTGTTGCATATGCATAAAATCATGTCATGTAGTATCCTGTTTAGGTTGCACTAATTGAATGAGCATCTGCTTACTTTATGCGTTTGAAACAGAACGGCCGTTATCTGTGATAGTCCTAGAGTCTTTGCTAGGGTCATAGGGTAGCCCAGCCTCATCGGGTACCCTGAGTCAATCGAGTCATGAACTTCCTTATATTATGAGATGCATGCGGGCTTTATTGTGGAGCGGGTTAGGCATGCGTGCCGCCCGATTATGATGGAATGCATTCACGAGCTGGCCAGTCTCCGCCCTATCGGAAAGGGGTGGAGGTAGGAGAGGGATATGCCACTTGGCATTGTCTTGGGCCCTTTACAGTATTTTTACACATTATTATAATAATATTTGGACTATGCATTTTTATGTTGTTTAAGAAACGGGGTATTAGGAATTTTAAAGTGATTTATTGAGGTCAATTGATAAAGTAATTTATTTAATATGTTTTATAAATGGGGATTATAAAGATGGATTGATTTTAATGTTTAGTTTAGATAAACATTGTTGTTAAATTATTTGGAAAAGGTTTTAAGTCGTCTGAAAATGATTCTTAAAGGATTTGATGTGTTGAAACCAAAATGCCGGAATAAATTTTATAATATGATTTTGAGGTATTGATTTTAAGGTTTAAATGTTTAATGCTTGTCTTGGTTTAATGATGTGGTTTTGAGAAGGGAGTTTGAAAATGGTTTTACCATCGATTTGTTTTTAAGGGTATTGAGAACTCGGGTTCGTGTGTGTGAGAATGTTGGTTCAGTAGCTTATGGAGATGGATTGATGATAGGTGTGTATTGTGGTTGGATTGCGTTGGACTTGCATTTGGGCCCTTGCTTGTATTATCCTGATGTTCTACATCTTCAGGTAAGTTCCCTAGGAGGCTTACTCAGGTTGGACATTCATGCCTATTGTTTCATTTTATGTTAGGTGTTGCATATGCATAAAATCATGTCATGTAGTATCCTGTTTAGGTTGCACTAATTGAATGAGCATCTGCTTACTTTATGCGTTTGAAACAGAACGGCCGTTATCTGTGATAGTCCTAGAGTCTTTGCTAGGGTCATAGGGTAGCCCAGCCTCATCGGGTACCCTGAGTCAATCGAGTCATGAACTTCCTTATATTATGAGATGCATGCGGGCTTTATTGTGGAGCGGGTTAGGCATGCGTGCCGCCCGATTATGATGGAATGCATTCACGAGCTGGCCAGTCTCCGCCCTATCGGAAAGGGGTGGAGGTAGGAGAGGGATATGCCACTTGGCATTGTCTTGGGCCCTTTACAGTATTTTTACACATTATTATAACTAGGAGCATGCTAGTGTGTTTGACTTTCGTACTGCATTAGAGCATCTTTATTAGGTATAACACATACTATGTGGCCTCAGCGAGGACTGCCAGTCCCGCATGAGTGGCTCGATCTGACTCCTTTCCCCGTTTTTCTTTTAAAGGTATTTTCTGCGGATTTTGAGTGCTCGATGTCTATATGACGGGGCTCCTTTTGGAGAATCGAAGAACCTAGCTAATTCTTTAACTTGGTATAAATGGTAATCATTCGCTTATGTTTTGGTTTTGACTCCGCTCCGCCGTGACACTTTGTATCTTAACTTTGCTTCCTCTTTACTTTCATTTGAATTGAATTTCGCGACATAGTCTTAAGATAGGTTAAGGGTACCCAACGACCCTTCGTGGCTTTTAGGGTTTGAAATCCCTCTTTCTACTATTCTTAAAACGAGTTTGAAACCTCGACCTGTACCTGAATTGCAAGATCCGAACAAGGGGTTTTATCCTTTGAAACGTAACCCGGAAATCATAATTCTGGGCCGTTACATTAGCTAATAATGGTGGTCAGCCTATCATGTGCAAAAGATAGACTTGCCTTAGTTTGGATAAGGAAATACTAACTCTATAAGTAAGATATAAACTTAGTGATTAAGGAAACCATAATAACATAGACTTTACTTATTCACATTATTTATCCTAAATAATAATGTCATAAAATAATCTTAATTAAGAATTACAAAAATAAGCATTTTCATAAATAGACTACAATTAACATAGGAGTTGCTAAAAATGGAAACTAATAAAAATAACTAAAATAAATATAAAAGAATTCTCTTCTTCATAGACTCGTAAAGTGGATCATTCTTGTTATCTTGAGAAGCACATCCTCCTCCACAAGTATTCCTCAAACCTCTCTTGACTCATCGCCTAGGTCAAGATCGTTGTTTGACCCACATAAGTTCAATTTGGACTACAATATAATATCCTTCACTTTAGTATTGAATGTGGTAATTTGTGCGTCATTAATGCACTATGAAACGAGTCAGTTTGATATTGGGAAGTCGAGATTATAATCTCAAATTTTTACTAAAAAAAAAGATTATAATCTCGAATTTCCATTTGTAATTTTCACAACATTCACACTTCTCACATTTTTAGAGTAGATTACTTGGCAAGCGACAAATTGACACAACCAAGTCACTCTATTCCTATCACGAATGTTTTTTCTAATTTTGAAATTTGAATTCTCATTGTTTTGAATGATCTTGATTGACACAACTAAGACTAACCCTAATAGTATGGTGCATATGCTTAAACATGCATATTTTGATGTAAATTGTGCTCAAATGGTTACTTTTGAGTGTTCAAAATATGTACATTTGCATACAAAGTGCTTAGATATAAACACATTATCTCCCTCGTATGTAATTGTTTTTTTTTAATCACATTTCAATAGCAAGGGTCATTTTTATTGGTTGTTTTTAATTTTTTCTTATTTCTTTTTGATTTAATCATATGTATTTAGAAATGAATGTGTATAAAATATACATTTAACCAATATAGTAAAATACTAGTGTAATGCCCGTGCCTTGAAGGCACGGGAGCTTGATCCATTTTAATTTGAACATCATTTTATATATCTATATAATACTATATATATACGTGTTTACAACAAAAATATGTATAAAATATTTTTTTTATAATTTATAAATTAGTTTGAAAGAGATACGATACAAATTTTGAAAATGATTTAATAAGGTAAAGTAGTAATAATACTCAAACACACCATCTAATATAATTTGAAATAAATATATAATTATTATCATTAGCATAGATCTAAAAAAGTAAAATATAAGCTCCCTTACAAATATTAAAAAATCATAAGCACATGATTGTGTGAATAATTTTGAAGTTAAATATGTAGATGTACATGACTTATTGATTGTTTTCATGAGAAAGATGGTTAGAAAGATAGAGAAATTAATAGTGAAAATAAAGGTAAGATGGTAAAAAAAAAGATCCTTAAAGGTAGAAAAGTGATCTAAGAAGCCTCATCCAAGATGTAAAATAAGCATTAGTAATGCTTGTGAGTCTTAAAATATTATTTATTTTCGATAGTCATTTAAGATGTCTAAAATAATTAAATTATAAAATAACACTTATTTGGCTCTAATTGATTTTTATAATTAATTTTTGAAATCGAATATTTACAAATTGATTATTACATGTTCGTTGTATGTAGACATTATGGGGAATATTGCAATCGGTTGAAAATGATAAATCAACAATATGAAACAAATAAAAAAAAAGGAATGGATTCAAATCATATTTAAAATAGGAAACAAATATTTTAAAGTTTCCATAATAATATTGACCAATAAGAAAATCTCATTTGAATAAAAAATTCAACTTTAATTGTGGGCGTGACACGTCAGCAAAATGCTAGCAGAATTAGTAATATTAATAGATAATAGATAGATATATTGCAATCGGAAAAAAAATATGAAAACATGTCTCAATATTTACGGCAATATAACCGAAAATAAAAAAAAGGAATGGATTCAAATCATATTTAAAATAGGAAACAAATATTTTAAAGTTTCCATAATAATATTGACCAATAAGAAAATCTCATTTGAATAAAAAATTCAAATATAATTGTGGGCGTGACACGTCAGCAAAATGCTAGCAGAATTAGTAATATTAATAGATAATAGATAGATATATTGCAATCGAAAAAAAAAAATGGAAACATTTCTCAATATTTACGGCAATATAACCGAAAATAAAAAAAAGGAATGGATTCAAATCATATTTAAAATAGGAAACAAATATTTTAAAGTTTCCATAATAATATTAACCAATAAGAAAATCTCATTTGAATAAAAAATTCAACTTTAATTGTAGGCGTGATACGTCAGCAAAATGCTAGTAGAATTAGTAATATTAATAGATAGATAAAAAGAATATACATTTTTGAATACCTTGTAAATTTGTAATCATTAGAGTTACTCTAAACTTACCTCAGGTCCAATGGGCCTTTGGCCCAAATCTCACTTCACTAAACAAGATAACGGTAAAATTGGAGGGAGAGTGGAAGCTGGGGAGCACCGACCAAAGATATGTCAACTCATCATCTCCATCTCATTGCTTCCTCATCGTCTTTTCCTCCTCTTCCATGGCGGGGTTTTCATCTCAATCTCTCTCCTTTTCCTTCTCCTGCTACTTCCAAGAGGTTAGGATTTCGATTTTCATCTCCAAACCTTTCTTTCTCAGGTCACGCTCGCACTTCTCGCTGTCTTCACAGAACCCGACCCTCCATCGAATCGAATCCGATTCTAAACCATTCGATTTTCCTAATCCGGATGTCAGACCTAATTTCCCTTCATCGTCCAAATCCCGTACCAAGCCCAAAAGCAAATCTAAGCTCGAATCGGAGCCCTATGTTTGGGTTAATCCGAACAGCCCCCGAGCGTCTCAGCTTCGCCGGAAAACCTACGATGCGACTTACAGGTCCCTTGTTAGTGTGGCGGAAGCTTTGAATTCGTGCAGTGCCACCCTTGAAGGTGTTTCTAGGGTTTTGGATGGTCTCGGTGTTGAGATTTTGGAGCAAGACGCTGTGACTGTTCTTAACAACTCGAACAATCCCGAAACTGCTTTGATTGCTCTTCAATACTTCCTGAATAAGCTCAGGCAGACTAGAAAAGTGATTCTTTACAATGTGACGCTCAAGGTTTTGAGGAAATGTAGGGAGTTAGAGAGTGCAGAGAAGCTGTTCGACGAAATGCTTCGGAGAGGAGTTCAGCCTGATAACGTCACATTTTCTACTTTGATCACCTGTGCGAGATTCTGCTCTTCTTTTGAAAAAGCTGTGGATTGGTTCGAGAAGATGCCTGAATTTGGGTGTGATCCTGATTCCATTACCTACTCCGCCATGATCGACGTGTATGGACGGGCAGGGGATCCGTACAAAGCGCTAGGTCTGTATGATTGCGCCAGCAAGGAAAGGTGGCGTCTTGATGTTGTCACATTCTCGACACTGGTGAGAATTTACGGCAAGTCTGGAAATTTTGATGGTTGCTTGAATGTTTATGAGGAGATGAAGGCTCTTGGAGTTAAACCTAACATGTTTATATACAACACTCTGTTGGATGCTATGGGAAAAGCAAGGAGGCCATTGCATGCAAAGAACGTTTACAAGGATATGATAGACAATGGTATTTCACCGACATTGTGGACTTATGGTGCTCTTTTAAAGGGCTTTTGTAAGGCTCGCTATGGCGAAGATGCTCTCAAGGTTTATAAAGAGATGAAGGAGAAAGAGTTTGATTTTAATGTCCTTTTATACAATGCTATGTTAGCCATGTGTGCTGATATTGGGTTTAGTGATGAAGCTGTTGAAATCTTTCGAGACATGAAGAATTCAGGCACCTCCAAGCCGGATATGTGGACATTTTCGTCCATGATTACAGTACATTCCTGCAATGGACAAGTTGATGAGGTAGAGTCATTGCTGAATGAGATGCTGCAAGCAGGTTTTCAGCCTAATATCTTTATATTGACCTCACTTATCCAATGCTATGGGAAGGCAAACCGAACTGATGATGTGGTGAAGACTTTTAATCAGAGTTTTGAATTAGGCATAAACCCTGATGATAGGTTTTGCGGATCGCTTCTCAATGTGATGACACAAACACCTATAGAAGAACTCAGTAAGCTTACAGACTGTGTTGAAAGGGCCAATGAAAACCTTGGTAATGTGGTGAAAATGTTAGTGAAGGGGAACAAAGACAGTGCAGTCTTTAGGGAAGCGTCGATGCAGCTTTTCAAGACCATTGGTCCTGATGTGAAGAAGGCCTACTGTAATTGTCTAATTGATCTGTGCATCAACCTAAATTTGTTAGAGAGAGCATGTGAGCTTTTGGATATGAGTCTCGCGCTCAGAATATACAGTAATATACAGTCTAGAACTCCAACTCGGTGGTCTTTACATTTGAAAACTCTATCACATGGTGCTGCTCTGACTGCTCTGCATATATGGATGAATGACCTGACCCGGGCCTTAGAAAATGGCGAGGACCTTCCACCAGTTCTTGACATCAATACCGGGCATGGGAAGCACAAGTATTCCGAGAAAGGGTTGGCAGGCGTTATCGAATTGCATCTGAAGAAACTAAATTCTCCATTCCATGAGACATCAGAAGAGGCTGGTTGGTTTTCAACGACAGATTCTGCAGCAATGACCTGGCTTGAATCTAGAATGATGGAGGAAGTCATGTCTGGTTAAATGTTTTCAGATTAAGAAAGCGAATTTCACCTCTTGATTTTTGATCTTGAGCTATGGTATGTAATTCTTTCAAATCTTGTTTCATACTCGGTTATGGCGTTCATTTGTTAATTGAAGAATTAATCAAGTGCTGGTCTCTATCACTTCTGACTTTTTTGAATCCCAGGATTACTGAATGTTTAGCGGGTAAGAAAGGGTTTTTAGGTTGCACTAAGAACAAACTAAATACTCAAATAGGTACTGTGCAACTCTTCGTCTTTGCTCCAAAGTATTCAGACAACTCAGCTAATTCGTGGTTAAGTTTAGATACAGATCATCATCATTCAATTCCCTTAGTTTTCGGATACTTCATTTTGGCAACGGTAAGCAAATACACGGCTAATGACATCAGAGGAAATTTACCTTGCTGCTCATTGCTGCAACTCTCCTTTTCTTGAGGTAAGACCCTTATGACCTGACCTGGTTACTTGATGGCAACTGATAAATAGCAAATTCTTTTCATGTAGATTCCTATTAAAGTTTCTAGATTTAATCGAGTCTGGCCCTAATGCAAGTTATATTAATTTTGAATAGATTAAGAAGAAGTAAATTGCAATTTGATCATGTCCTCTTCCCAACAGTGTGACTTCTTCTGAGACATAAGAACAATGAAACATATTCAGGGAAAGGAAAGAAAAAATATCATTTGCATCTAGTTGCTTTGGACATTGTTGCTCAACCTTGGGAAGAAGGTGGACTCAAGTAACATTAAGGAGATTTTGACCTGGAATAAAAGCATCTTCTCCAAGTTGCTCGGGATATTGCTCAGGACAGACCATGCATATGGATGCAATGGGTGAAGACTATTCTCAAAGGGAAGAACACATGGGAGGTTAGTGTCAACTGTCAAGTCTGTGGACACTTGGGCATGGAAGAACTTGATTGGGGTTCGAGATGAGCTGATCCTGAAGCTGCAAGCTAGGAGCAATGATCAGGACAGGTTTGATCTAGGTCCTCTGATGAACGCTAAAGGGAGTTCTGCATGTGGAAAAGTGTATGCCATCTTGAGGCAAAGAAACCAAGAAGTAGATTGGGGCAACATACTTTGGAAGGGAGCGCAATCCAGGAGATGGGCATTCATTGTCTGGTTGGCAGCATGGTAGAGGCTGAGAACGAGGAACATAACAAGCAAGTGGGACAGCAACAATATAAAGGGAGTGCTTGACCAGATCTGCATATGGATGGGAGTGCAGATCAGGTGGCGAGGCATCGAGGAAGGCCTTGATTGGTTTGCAGCCGAGCCAAGTGGGGTGAGACAGTTCATCATATTTCAGGGGCAGCTTATAGCTTTCTCAGCTACTGTTTACTATGTGTGGGAGGCGAGAAATAGAGCCATCTTTTGTGAAGAAAATACAGCACCAGTGGAATGTGCTAACATTATTATAGAGAACTATAAGTCACATGTGTCGACTAAAATGCAAGTGTAAAACACTTGGTGTACATGGGGTTGGTTTTTGGGTATGGGTCTGGTTGGGTCAGATTATAAGGACTTGTGGGTAGTATCCATAGGTCTCGGTTCAAACCCTGGATGACCGCTCTTGATTTACCAAATTCAAGGTATAGTCTTTTGTAACTATGTTACGCATCTATATATTTACCAATTTAAAAAAAGGATATTATCATAGAATTCACAGAAATGGTATATAAAAGAAAGGCTTACAAGGAGTATATTTGTCAAGGATTAGTTTTCTTGCTAAAAAAAGGCAGAAGCTTGAGAAACAGTTGATCTTCACTGGATGTAAATTATATCAGCTGCTGTGAGTGTTCCAGAATGATCAATATCTAACCTCTTGAAGCACTTCATTAGAGGTGCAATATCCTCTTCACGAATCTTCTCCATCTCCTTCAACTTGTAAAGGATGAACTCTGCAGCACTGTCAAAACAAAGTGGGAAGATCCAACAAGAAAATTAGGGAATCAGGCAAGAGCATTTGAAATCAAGGTTGAAGAATTTGTAGAGGAACTTCTTACCTGACGACATTGTCATTATCAAGATCAGCAGCCTGAATGTCCATCAAGGTCAGCTTCCTTCCAAGGACCCATTTCAACAATCTTCTTTGTCTGCTTTCTGCGTGCAGCTCTGTGGCGTAGAAAAAGAACTGAGCCAAACAGATGGTGCTGCTCAATATCCAGAAGATGGCAAAGATCCGGCCTCCTTCTGTAGAGAAGCTCATATCCCCGTATCCAAGAGTAGTAATCGTGGCACACACGCAGTAGAAGGCATTGATCAAAGTCATCTTCTCGACGAAAGTCAAGACGAGTACACCTGAGATGATGAGTAACACCAGAAAGGCCAGGCACACTAGGAACTTGTACATGGTCCTTTGTGCTGTGACTTCTTTCAGGATCTCGGCAGGGCCACGCTTGTCTTCCATGTTTAGCGCCTTGGTAAGGAGACGTTCCTGCTTCTCCACAAAGTAATCTGCAACTTTGCTTAGAAAAATTCCAATGAAGGCCATTCCAATGAAGACGTACAAGCAGGCAAGAAGCTTGGACAAGGTAGTGCTTGGCACTAGGTCTCCATAGCCGAGTGTTGTCATTGTGACAATGCAGAAGTACAAGGCGTCGACAATCCCATTCGTATGCTTTCCATCAAGATGCTTTCTAACAAGGTAGAAGCACAGAGTTCCGGCCCCCAAGTAGACAAACAACACGAGGAAAACAATCAATTTGTTGGGTTTATCAGTGAATTTGAAATCAGGCTCCGAGGAGGAGTCAACATCATCTACGAACTCATTGTTATAGCTCCTGCTTGTCGGTGCAGTTCTTGAGCGCTGATACATTCTTCGTATCAATGAATTGTCTCCCTTCTCAAGATCAGGAGAAATCAATGGAGTTGCAGCATTGTTTTCCCGAGCCATCACTCAAACCTGCATTAATTTGGGTAAAATATAACTTTCAATTCAAAAATATTAATGGGTGTGATTTTGATAGAAACTATAAATAAAGATGGTTTTATGGAGGTTTTAAAAAAAAAAAAAAACAAACTAAAAACCAATTTTATGGAGGTTTTTGTTTTTTTTTTTATAAAAAAACTAAAATCAGAAAATTCAGCTAGGTTGGGTGTGATAAAAATCAATGCTAAAAGATTCACATTTTTGATGATGTATGCATCTGAAAGGCATGAAGGGTTTACCTGTCAAGGTAGTTGAAGTTATGAACAAAAGATTTTTGAAGTTGGTTTATTGTGTTTGCAGGCGTTTTTTATATAGGTAAAAGATATGATGAACTGTTCCTGCAAGCCAGTCAATTGCAATTCCAACCGTTAGGGTTTGATATTCCATCTGGAATTGTTCTACAAATGCCAATTGTCAGCTTCTTCCTTCCCTCTAAAAATGGAGCTCTCCATCTAATGACAAGAATAAGTAATCGAGAATCCTATGTTACATGGACACGGATATGGAAGCAAACATGAAGTGTTTTACTGACAAGTTTGTTCTGTGTTTTCTTAGGGTGCCTTTCCAACCATTAGAGCAAGCAAGGAATCATTCAAAAACTAAAACTAAGAAATGGTTTGATGAAATGGAAATGGATGAGTGTTCCACCAGTGATGACCTTGATCACAAATAAACCCCAAAAATAAGTCTGCACTTAAAAACCATTTTTAATTCTGGATTCTACCCATCAACAAACATCGTATTCAAAAGGAGCAAAAGTAGGAATTGATCCAATCCAATAAAAAAGAGCTATGAATCGCTCTTCATTTTACTGGTCGGTATGTTGTGACTTGTTAATCTTGACGCCTTAAACTAATGCATATTTGCAAAGGAATAATGATTAGTTCCATCAAGTAAACCCACAAATTGCTATCGTAATTGCACCGAGTCTTTCAGAAACATCCTGTTGCCTAGATCACGGATATACTAGGTAGTACTTGTTGTTGTTTGGGAATGGAGATTTTTCTTTTTTCATCTCGATCAACTGCTATTTATTGACAAAACCACATGATAGTCTATGACTTCTATTCACAGGAACAAAATTTGTGTAATGGTTAGTTCAATCAACCCAATACCAAGGAGTTACTGTGTCGAAAGACCAGATTGAAAAAGGGTTTTCTATGCTGAACTAGCTAAAAAGAAAATCAGGAGATAACAATTCCGCCAAGCCAAGCCAAGCCGTATTGCAGAATTTTTGACAGCATGGTTGTTGTTGAGTATTGTTATACAGTATGTGTGTGGAATGTTGGAGAAATGTTCATGTGGGGTTTTTTCAAATGTGTCTTTTGAACTTCTTTAAAGTCCCACATTGATTACAAAATAGGTTGAGGGGTTGTTTTTAAGGAAGAATTATTGTAATGATTATTGAGAGTTGGGATAGGAGTCTCACGCGTGCGCACCATCACCCCCGCCGCCGGTCCGTGCACTTATGGTATGGTGCTGGGGGTCCGTGTCTGTGCGAGGCCATCTTCTTTAGCCATGTCTCGAACCCTATTTTTGATTTGATCTCTGTTCATAAATCTGCGAAATTTATTTGGGATCTGCTGGAGAAGAAATATGGGGCCATGTCTCGAACCCTATTTTTGATCTGATCTCTGTTCATAAATCTGCGAAATTTATTTGGGATCTGCTGGAGAAGAAATATGGGGCTGACGATGCAGGGAAAAAGAAATATGTTGTTGGAAAGTTTATGCAGTTCAAGATGGTCGATGATAAACCAATCATGGACCAAGTGCACGAGTATGAGAATCTGGTCGGTCACATGAAAGATCGAAGAGGCTATTCGCCTCAAAGACAAACCTAAGCCTAAATCTGCTGATACTATGAAGGCTAATCTGGTTGAATCTTCTGTGAAATCTGATAGGTCCAAGCAGGGAAACAAGTCTGGAGGTTATTGAGAGTTGGGATAGGAGTCCCACACGCGCGCACCATCACCCCCGCCGTCGGTCCGTGCGCTTATGGTATGGTGCTGGGGGGTTCGTGTCTGTGCGAGGCCATCTTCTCAGCCATGTCTCGAACCCTATTTTTGATTTGATCTCTGTTCATAAATCTGCGAAATTTATTTGGGATCTGCTGGAGAAGAAATATGGGGCCATGTCTCGAACCCTATTTTTGATCTGATCTCTGTTCATAAATCTGCGAAATTTATTTGGGATCTGCTGGAGAAGAAATATGGGGCTGACGATGCAGGGAAAAAGAAATATGTTGTTGGAAAGTTTATGCAGTTCAAGATGGTCGATGATAAACCAATCATGGACCAAGTGCACGAGTATGAGAATCTGGTCGGTCACATGAAAGATCGAAGAGGCTATTCGCCTCAAAGACAAACCTAAGCCTAAATCTGCTGATACTATGAAGGCTAATCTGGTTGAATCTTCTGTGAAATCTGATAGGTCCAAGCAGGGAAACAAGTCTGGAGGTTATTGAGAGTTGGGATAGGAGTCCCACACGCGCGCACCATCACCCCCGCCGTCGGTCCGTGCGCTTATGGTATGGTGCTGGGGGGTTCGTGTCTGTGCGAGGCCATCTTCTCAGCCATGTCTCGAACCCTATTTTTGATTTGATCTCTGTTCATAAATCTGCGAAATTTATTTGGGATCTGCTGGAGAAGAAATATGGGGCCATGTCTCGAACCCTATTTTTGATCTGATCTCTGTTCATAAATCTGCGAAATTTATTTGGGATCTGCTGGAGAAGAAATATGGGGCTGACGATGCAGGGAAAAAGAAATATGTTGTTGGAAAGTTTATGCAGTTCAAGATGGTCGATGATAAACCAATCATGGACCAAGTGCACGAGTATGAGAATCTGGTGGTTGACATACTCTCCGAGGGCATGAAGATGTGCGAGATCCTGCAGGCGAATTTTTTGATCGAAAAATTGCCTGACTCGTGAGCTGGATATCGCAACCATCTGAAGCACAAAAAGAAGGATATGACCCTGGAAGAGCTCGTCGGTCACATGAAGATCGAAGAGGCTATTTGCCTCAAAGACAAACCTAAGCCTAAATCTGCTGATACTATGAAGGCTAATCTGGTTGAATCTTCTGTGAAATCTGATAGGTCCAAGCAGGGAAACAAGTCTGGAGGTTCTAAGCCAAACATGAAACCAAAGAAGGGCCAGAGAAGTTCAAGAAGTCTAGCAATCAGCCTGACAAGCAGCAGAAACATGGAGGCACTGGGATCGGCTGCTATGTATGTGGCAAGCCAGGCCACAAGGCTTGACAGTGTTGCAATCGGGCTGATATTCAGAACCAAGGACAACAGCAGAACAAGCCCGCAGCTCCAGCCCAGCAGCAAGCCAACGTTGTCCAGGGCAACAACCAGCGGATAACAATGATCACTGAGGTCAACCATGTGGGTGGCCAGGTCGATTGGCTCTTGGACAACGGAGCTACTCGACACTTCTGCGCCAACAAGGACCTGTTTGCTGAGTTTGAGGATGCTACAGACATCGACCAAGTCTACATGGGCAACTCAAGCATCTCTCGAGTCTTAGGCAAAGGGAAGGTTGCACTCAAGCTCACCTCAGGGAAGTCTCTTACCCTAGTGAATGTGCTTTATGTTCCTTCTCTGCACCGAAATCTGATTTTATATGGTTTGCTTGAGATAGCTAGAATTAAGCAAGTGACTGATGCTGGCAAAATGGTTTTAACCAAAAATGGAGAATTTGTAGGAAAAGCTTATAGGGTTGATTTTCTGTATGTGCTTGAGACCATGATTGAGAATAATGAGAATGTTTCTACTTCTGCTTATATTGCTGAGCCTGTTGATTTATAGCATGCTAGACTAGGACATGTGAATGCATGATATTGGTTTGATTCCTAGCCTTTCAAAACATGACCATAGCAAATGTGAAATATGTGTTGAGGCCAAATTTCATAAACAAACTTTTAAAACGGTGTTAGAAAGGGCAACTGAATTGCTGGATTTAGTCCATTCTGATTTGGCTGATTTTAAGAACACTGAGAGTAGAGGTGGCAAGCGCTACTATATCACATATGTGGATGACCATTCTAAATATACTAAGGTATACTTGCTTAGGTCTAAAGATGAAGCAGAAAGCATGTTTTATGTGTATAAAGCTGAAGTAGAAAACCAATTAAATCGAAAGATTAAAAGGCTTAGATCTGATAGAGGCGGTGAATATGTCACTCATTCTTTGAGAGAATTCTGTAAACAAAATGGCATTATTCATGAATTTACAGCTCCCTATAACCCACAACATATTATTGGATGCTATGCTATGCTTTCTAGTTCTAGTTTGCCTGATAATATGTGGGGGGAAGTTGTATTGTCCGCAAATCATATTATTGGATCTAAGACTTTTGATGCAATTATGATTGGTTATGCTGAAAACAATGATGCATATAGTTTTATGTGTTTGAGCGATCGTACCTTGTGTGAATATCGTGATGCTGTTTTCTTTGAGCATGTGTTTCCTTTAAAGAAATCTGCATTGTCTGCTAATGATTCTTCATCTCATGATGCATCTTCATCCATGCCTAATACAGTTGTATCTAATGCTCATGATGAACCTAGGAAAAGTAAAAGGTGTAGGAAGGAAACTAGTTTTGGTCCTGATTTTGTGACTGCATTCCTAGTTGAACTGAATAATTTAAATGAACTAGATGGGACGTTCATTAGTCTTCATATGATAGAAGATGATCCTAAGACCTATGATGAGGCAATAAGTTCACTAGATGCTAGTTTCTGGAAAGATGCTATTAACAGTGAGATAGAATCTATTATGTCTAATCACACATGGGAACTAGTTGATATGGCTAAAGGAAATAGAGCCATTAGTTGTAAGTGGATCTTTAAGAAGAAGCTTAAAGTGGATGGCTTAGTGGATAGATATAAGGCAAGACTAGTTATAAGAGGATTCACTCAGAGATATGACATTGACTTCTTTGACACTTATTCTCATGTTGCAAAAATTGCTACCATTCGTGCATTGTTTGCTTTGGCTTCTAGCCATAAAATGCTTGTTCATCAGATGAATGTTAAAACTGCATTTTTGAATGGTGATCTAAATGAGAAAATTTATATGGAAGAACCTCCAGGGTGCATTGTTCCAGGATAGGAAAACAAAGTGTGCAAGCTACAGAAGTCATTGTATGGACTCAAGCAAGCACCAAAGCAATGGTATGAGTTTTACACAACTATCCTAAGCTTTGGATTTGAGGTAAACGGATCTGGTGCCTGTGTATATTCTAAGAGGTTTGGTGATGATTGTGTGATTATATGTTTATATGTGGATGACATATTGTTATTTGGATCACACATAAATCCTATAAACACAACCAAACAGTTTTTGTCATCTAAGTTTGAGATGAAAAACATGGGTGAAGCTGATGTCATTCTAGGAGTTAAAGTAATTAGAAAAGAAAATGGTTTCATTTTATCACAACCTCATTATGTAGAGAAAATGTTAAAAAGGTTTGATAAATTTGATGTTGTGCCAGTTAGAACTCCTTATGATGCTAGCATGCAATTGAAGAAAATTTTTGGAATTGGTGTATCCCAAAATGAGTATGCTAAAATAATTGGGAGTTTAATGTTTCTAATGAATTATACTCGACCTGATATTGCATATGTTGTTAGTAGGCGAGGTAGATATACCTATAACCCCAGTAGTGAGCATTGGATTGCACTTAATAGATTATTGAGATATCTTAAAAGCACCTTTGATTGGGGTTTACATTATGTGGGTTATCCCCATGCTTTAGAAGGATACTGTGATGCAAACTGGGTCACTGACAATGATAAGGTGAGCTCCACTAGTGGTTATCTGTTCACTTTATGTAGTGGTGCTATATCATGGAAGTCATCAAAACAAACTTGCATTGCTAGATCAACTATGGAATTTGAGTTCATAGCATTAGATTTAGCTAGTCAAGAGGCTGAGTGGTTGAGAAGCTTACTGGATGACTTACCTTTGTGGGGGCATAAGACCCCAACTATTTCTCTACATTGTGACTCACAATCTGCTATTTGTGTAGCTAACAGCAATACTTACAATGGTAAGAAGAGACACATACGGAATAGACATGAAGCTGTGAGACAACTGATTGCTACCGGTGTCATTTGCTTGGAGTATGTGAAGTCCGAGAGGAATCTGGCAGATCCGTTGACGAAAGGGATGAACAGAATGATGGTTCTTGAATCGTCTAAGGGAATGGGGCTCAAACCCACGTGAGCTGCGATACACCATACCCATTCCCAAGACAGGTGTATGAGAAACCACGAGTCTAGAACTCTTAATGAGTCCATAGCCCAGAGTTGGGTGGTCCTATTGAGAAGAACATGATGGATTCACCGAAAACTGTAGAGGTTGAGCTTCATGCTCTTAATGATACCATAGCCCTACAAGGGTGGTCCTATTGAGAAGGACTTGATGGAATCACCTACGAGAGTGTGAAGGGTTAGTCGCTTCTATGGAAGACTAGAGATGAAACTACATTTGAAAAGTAAACCTCCTTCCACGTCTCCATGGGGGAGGTGAGCCACGTGTCAATTCAGCTGGTCGGCGGTCTTACCTGAAGCCCCCCTCCTCCTATCGTCTATCCTAAGTGGGGGCCTCGACCTGTGCCGCGGAGACCAGAGTCGTATGGACGATCTTACTTGGACTCGACCACCACGACTAGCGGGTGATCCTCTCTAGTGCCGTTGAGCCTAGTGCTCAAGTCGTTCCGCTTTCCGGGCGATAGTCTCAACAAGCGTCGGCTCGCTGCTGAGACGAACCTGCTCAGACAGGCTCTTAAAAGCCCCACATTCCCGGCCTACACTCCTAGAAATAAAATGGGAACCGACCCTTGATAATGAGGTTTCGACCTCCTTTTATAGTGCAAGTACTTCTACATGCATGCCACTCGATGCCACATGTCAAGTGTCTCACACCATGTGTGATGGGGGCATGGATGCCATGTGACCTAGCATGCATGTGGGAGTCGTGGATAGTTTATCATCCGTGGACGTCTTGGGTCCTTATCCTGACTCGTACTCGCCCAATTTTCATGTTTATAAGACTTTATTTATATAGCGGGGAACCTTTCTTTTATGATATTTGAGAATATCATTATTTAAATTTCGAGCATCATCACAACTCCTCGAACTTCAGTTAAGTTGTGGCTAAACTGGGGTTCGACCATGATTCATCGTATGATCCTGTTTCTTATTCACATCCATCGTTCTAGGGAGGACCTTGTTTATACTCATTTTGAAAGTTATCTCCGCGAGCTTATAAAGCTTCCAGTGGAGGCCCTCTATCACTCGAGAGGGAGATAATATATACTAACTTAGGAGTTATCTCCGTGAGCTTATAAAGCTACCAACGGAGGCCCTCTCACAGAGGGACTTAGTTTATACTCATTTAAGAGTGGTCTCCGCGAGCTTATAAAGCGACAAGCGGAGGCCCTCTGTCACTCGAGAGGGACATAATATATACTAACTTAGGAGTTATCTCCGCGAGCTTATAAAGCTACCAACGGCGGCCCTCTCACAGAGGGACTTAGTTTATACTCATTTAATAGTGGTCTCTGCGAGCTTATAAAGCTACAAGCGGAGGCCCTCTGTCACTCGAGAGAGACTTAGTATATACTCTTTTAAGAGTTATCTCATTGAGCTTATAAAGCTACCAGCGGAGGCCCTCTGTCACTCGGGAGGGACTCGGTTTATACTCATTTAAGAGTTATCTCTACGAGATTATAAAGCTACCAGCGGAGGCTCTCTGTCACTCGAGAGGAACTTAGTATATACTCTTTTTAGAGTTATCTCTGCGAGCTTATAAAGCTACCAGTGGAGGCCCTCTATCACTCGAGAGGGACTTAGTTTATAATCATTTAAGAGTTGTCTCTGCGAGCTTATAAAGCTACCAAAGGAGGCCCTCTGTCACTCGAGAGGGACTTAATTTATACTCATTTAAGAGTTATCTCCGCGAGCTTATAAAGCTACCTGCGGAGGCCTTCTCTCACTCGAGAGGGACTTAGTATATACTCTTTTTAGAGTTATCTCCGCGAGCTTATAAAGCTACCAGCGGAGGCCCTCTGTCACTCGAGAAGGACTTAGGTTATACTCATTTAAGAGTTGTCTCCGGGAGCTTATAAAGCTACCAGCGGAGGCCCTCTGTCACTCAAGAGGGACTTAGTATATACTCTTTTAAGAGTTATCTCCGCGAGCTTATAAAGCTACCAGCGGAGGCCCTTTGTCACTCGAGAGGGACTCGGTTTATACTCATTTAAGAGTTATCTCCGCGAGCTTATAAAGCTTCCACCGGAGGCTCTCTGTGACTCGAGAGGGACTTAGTTTATACTCAGTTAAGAGTTGTCTCCGTGAGCTTATAAACCTACCAGGAGAGGCCCTCTGTCACTCGAGAGGGACATAGTTTATACTCACTTAAGAGTTATCTCCGCGATCTTATAAAGTTACCAGCGGAGGCCCTTTGTCACTCGAGAGGGACTTAGTTTATACTCATTTAAGAGTTGTCTTCGCGAGCTTATAAAGCTACCAACGGAGGCCCTCTATCACTCGAGAGGGACTTAGTTTATACACACTTAAGAGTTATCTCCGCGAGCTTATAAAGCTACCATCGTAGGCCCTCTGTCACCCGAGAGGGACTCGGTTTTTACTCATTTAAGAGTTATCTCCGCGAGCTTATAAAGCTACCAGCGGAGGCCCTCTGTCACTCGAGAGAGACTTAGTATATACTCTTTTAAGAGTTATCTCCGCGAGCTTATAAAGCTACCAGCGGGCCCTCTGTGACTCGAGAGGGAATTAGTTTATACTCACTTAAGAGTTAACTCTGCGAGCTTATATAGCTACCAGCGGCGGCCCTCTGTCACTCGAGAGGGGTTGAGTTTATACTCATTTAAGAGTTATCTCCGCGAGCTTATAAAGCTACTAGTGGAGGCCCTCTGTCACTCGAGAGGGACTTAGTATATACTCTTTTAAGAGTTATCTCCGCGAGCTTATAAAGGTACCAGCGGAGGCCCTTTGTCACTCGAGAGGGACTTAGTTTATACTCGTTTAAGTGTTGTCTCTGCGAGCTTATAAAGCTCTCCGACCGGATGCCCGACGCGGAGCAAGCTCCAGCGTCCTGGGACTTAGTACTCGATCCGGGAGGCAAGCTCTACGACCGAATGCCCGACGCGGAGCAAGCTCCTGCGTCCTAGGACTTAGTACTCGATCCGGTAGGCAAGCTCTACGACCAGATGCCAGACGCGGAGCAAGCTCTAGCATCCTGTGACTTAGTACTCGATCCGGGAGACAAGCTCTACGACCGGATGCCCGACGCGGAGCAAGCTCCAGCGTTCTGGGACTTAGTACTCGATCCGGGAGGCAAGCTCTATGATCGGATGCCCGACGCGGAGCAAGTTTCTGCGGGTTGGGACTTAGTACTCAATCCGGAAGGCAACCTCTACGACCGGATGCCCGATTCGGAGCAAGCTCCTGCATCTTGGGACTTAGTACTCGATCCGGGAGGCAAGCTCTACGATCGGATGCCCGACGCGGAGCAAGCTCTAGCGTCCTGGGACTTAGTTCTCGATCCGGGAGGCAAGCTTTACGATCGGATGTCCGACACGTAGCAAGCTCCAGCGTCCTGGGACTTAGTACTCGATCTGGGAGGCAAGCTCTACGACCGGATGCCCGACGTGGAGCAAGCTCCAGCGTCCTGGGACTTAGTAATCGATTCGGGAGGTAAGCTCTACGACCGGATGCATACTCGATCCGGTAGGCAAGCTCTACGACCGGATGCCCGACGCGGAGCAACCTCCAGCGTCCTGGGACTTAGTACTCGATCCGGGAGGCAAGCTCTACGACCGGATGCCCGACGCGGAGCAAATTCTAGCGTCTTGGGACTTAATCAAATAATTCCATAATAAATATGTCTTGTTAAAACTTGTCATGTGGTAGCATCTCTTTTTAGAAGAGTATGCTAAATTTTTCTTCAATGTGACCATAGATGTATACTGTGTGTTAGAGTAACACTATATGATGGTACATTATGAATCTAAGCACCACCAGTTTACTTATACTGATTATATATATATTATAGATGTAAGCACAAACCTTTCACGGAGAGGTCATGCCTGGACTGTTCACAGAGGGATTACGGCTAATTTGGCCGCGGAGAAATTGCCTGTGAAGCCCCCGGATAATTTTAATATCAGCAGCTACCTAGATTCTCCGCGACTCGCTAATCCTGCCCTCAGATTTGATCCTTGAACCATGACCTGCAGCGGATGACAACTCGACGCGAACAGAAACCCACCGCAGATGAAAGGCAATGGAGGAATCAGCGATCGCGACAGGTTGGTCGCGAGCCTACCTATTCTCGAGTTTTTACTCGCTATTCGAGCAAATTGGTTCTGAACATACTGCAATTTTTATTTACCCCGAATTTCTCCTTGATCTGATTTGCTTGAGATCATAAATTGATGCCCCCATTGTAAGCCGCTGATGGCAATACTTCTCTTCACCCTCGCAGGTTTGCGGATTTGCCTTTTTGCGCAGCTGTGTTTGTTTAGGCGCAGTGCCCGCTGTTCGCGGATGTGAAGGACTGCAAGCAGCCAATGGCCTCGTGAGGGTCATAGGTTCCTCATGGAATTAGTCTTGACCATCAGCGTCTAACTCTCGGAGTTAACAGGTCGCTGAGCTCTTCGCGCTCTAGTTCCGACAGCGGCTGGTGCGCCCCGAAAAGGAAGCAGATAGACTACTCATCAATTTTTCAGAGAGGGAAAGACACCCCGCGTCCGGTTCTCGTCTTCCATGGAACCTCGCATACCTTTTCCCAGTATCTTTTTGGCCACGAACGATCAACTTCATCAAGGTAAAAGTTCGGTTGCAAACGTTGCTTTCTTGCAAAATTCGGATCCACCGATCAGAGAATCGGGGCTAGGCAGAATGTTTACTTAATTGGACGATGCTTGATGGTTATAGGTACGTCTATCGATCGGTCAATGTCTTAAATGCATAATTAATCAAACAGCTATACTTGCTTGGAACAACTAGCTGCTTGGTTTATCTATAATTCAAAATTCGTAACTTTGGGACCCTTATCAAAGTAAGGCAAACAGATCACTTACCTTGAAATATTACCTCTTAGCGTGAGGAGTCCCCACGGACGGTTCCAATGATGAAACCACATTTGAAAAGTGAACCTCCTTCCACGTCTCCATGGAGGAGGTGAGCCACGTGTCGATTCAACTGGTCGGCGGTCTTGCCTGAAGCCCTCCACCTCCTATCGTCTATCCTAAGTGGGGGCCTCGACCATGTGTCGATTCAGCTGGTCGGTGGTCTTATCTGGTTGGCGGTCGGCGGTCTTACCTGGACTCGACCACCACAACTAGCGGGTGATCCTCTCTAGTGTTGTTGAGCCTAGTGCTCAACTCGTTCCGCTTTCCGGGCGATAGTCTCACACAGCGTCGGCTCGCTGCTGAGACGAACCTGCTCAGACAGGCTCTTAAAAGCCCCACATTCCCGGCCTACACTCCTAGAAATGAAATGGGAACCGACCCTTGATAATGAGGTTTCGACCTCCTTTTATAGTTCAAGTACTTCTACATGCATGCCACTCGATGCCACATGTCAAGTGTCTCACACCATGTGTGACGGGGGCATGGATGTCATGTGTCCTAGCATGCATGTGGGAGTCGTGGATGGTTTATCATCCATGGACGTCTTGGGTCCTTATCCTGACTCGTACTCGCCCATTTTTGTCATATTTATAAGGTTCTATTTATATAGCGGGGAACCTTTCTTTTATGATATTTGAGAATATCATTATTTAAATTTCGGGCATCATCACAGCTCCTCGAACTTCAGTTAAGTCGTGGCTAAATTGGGGTTCGACCATGATGCATCGTATGATCATGTTTCTTATTCACATCCATCGTTCGAGGTGGACCTTGTTTATACTCATTTTGAAAGTTATCTCTGCGAGCTTATAAAGCTACCAACGCAGGCCCTCTGTCACTCGAGAGGGAGATAATATATACTAACTTAGGAGTTATCTCCGCGAGCTTATAAAGCTACCAACGGAGGCCCTCTCACAGAGGGACTTAGTTTATACTCATTTAAGAGTGGTCTCCGCGAGCTTATAAAGCGACAAGCGGAGGTCCTCTGTCACTCGAGAGGGACATAATATATACTAACTTAGGAGTTATCTCCGCGAGCTTATAAAACTACCAACGGAGGCCCTCTCACAGAGAGACTTAGTTTATACTCATTTAAGAGTGGTCTCCGCGAGCTTATAAAGCTACAAGCGGAGGCCCTCTATCACTCGATAGAGACTTAGTATATACTCTTTTAAGAGTTATCTCATCGATCTTATAAAGCTACCAGCGGAGGCCCTCTGCCACTCGAGAGGGACTCAGTTTATACTCATTTAAGTGTTATCTCTGCGAGCTTATAAAGCTACCAGCGGAGGCTCTCTGTCACTCGAGAGGGACTTAATTAGTATATACTCTTTTTAGAGTTATCTCCGCAAGCTTATAAAGCTACCAGCGGAGGCCCTCTGTCACTCGAGAGGGACTTAGTTTATACTCATTTAAGAGTTGTCTCCACGAGCTTATAAAGCTACCAGCGGAGGCCCTCTTTCACTCAAGAGGGACTTTATATATACTCATTTAAGAGTTATCTCTGCGAGCTTATAAAGCTACTAGCGGAGGCCCTCTGTCACTCGAGAGGGACTTAGTATATACTCTTTTTAGAGTTATCTCCACGAGCTTATAAAGCTACCAGCGGAGGCCCTCTGTCACTCGACAGGGACTTAATTTATACTCATTTAAGAATTGTCTCTGCTTATAAAGCTACCAGCGGAGGCCCTCTGTCACTCGAGAGGGACTTAGTTTATACTCATTTAAGAGTTGTCTCCGCGAGCTTATAAAGCTACCAGCGGAGGCCCTCTGTCACTCGAGAGGGACTTAGTATATACTCTTTTTAGAGTTATCTCCGCGAGCTTATAAAGCTACCAGCGGAGGCCCTCTGTCACTCGAGAGGGACTTAGTTTATACTCATTTCAGAGTTGTCTCCGCGAGCCTAAAAAGCTACCAGCAGAGGCTCTCTGTCACTTGAGAGGGACTTAGTATATACTCTTTTAAGAGTTATCTCCGCGAGCTTATAAAGCTACCAGCGGAGGCCCTCTGTCACTCGAGAGGGGCTCGGTTTATACTCATACTCGCCCATTTTTCTTGTTTATAAGGTTTTATTTATATAGGGGAACCTTTCTTTTATGACATTTGAGAATATCATTATTTAAATTTCGGGCATCATCAACTAGGGTTGTCTTTCTAGAACACTCTTCTTCACCCAAGGTATGAGATGACCATTACAGTTGACAGTTAGATCGCGGAACCACCAGGGCAGTGGTGAAGGTATGTGTTGTTGAGGTCAACTCGCGAGTCTGGAAAACATTTTGAAAAACAGTTTTTATTTCTTCCGAGATTTCTGCAAACGTGAAGCGTCTTCCTTTGTTTTAAAACCGGCGTTTTCCCTTCCAGTTTTCAACACACAAAGCAAAACGAAGAGCGATTCAAAGCTCTTTTATATTGGATTGGGTCCTTATCCTGACTCGTACTCGCCCATTTTTCATGTTTATAAGGTTTTATTTATATAACGGGGAACCTTTCTTTTATGATATTTGAGAATATCATTATTTAAATTTCGGGCATCATCAACTAGGGTTGTCTTTCTAGAGCACTCTTCATCACCCAAGGTATGAGATGATTATTATAGTTGACAGTTAGATCGCGGAACCACCAGGGCAGTGGTGAAGGTATGTGCTGTTGAGGTCAACTCGCGAGTCTGGAAGTTCAAGATTCGTTCACTTCTATGACATGCGAGATGCTCAGCTTCACTAAGTGTTGGTTCAAGATCTGTTCACCAGCATTTAAGTACTTTCTCCACGAAACCAGCTCAGAACGATGTTTTTGTTTTAAAAATCCCAGTTCCTCACATTTGTAGGGGACTGTTGGAGAAATGTTCATGTGGGGGGTTTTTCAAATGTGTCTTTTAAACTTCTTTAAAGTCCCACATTGATTACAAAAGGGGTTGAGATGTTGTTTTTAAGGAGGAGTTATTGCAAGGGTTATTGAGAGTTGGGATAGGAGTCCCACACGCGCGCACCACCACGACCGCCGCCGGTCCGGTCCGTGTGCGTGACACGTGGTGTGGTGCTGGTCACATTTTATGTCGGGTTTTAACTTTATCAATTAAAAGGCCTCAGATAGTGTTGAATTAGGGTTTTGACTAATTCAACTCTGTCAAACGTTTTCAAATTTTTTTTTCTTCCGAGATTTCTGCAAACGTGGAGCGTCTTCTTTTGTTTTAAAACCGGCGTTTTCCCTTCCAGTTTTCAACACACAAAGCAAAACGAAGAGCGATTCAAAGCTCTTTTCTATTGGATTGGGTCCTTATCCTGACTCGTACTCGCCCATTTTTCATGTTTATAAGGTTCTATTTATATAGCGGGGAACCTTTCTTTTATGATATTTGAGAATATCATTATTTAAATTTCAGGCATCATCAACTAGGGTTGTCTTTCTAGAGCACTCTTCAGCACCCAAGGTATGAGATGACTATTACAGTTGCCAGTTAGATCGCCAAAGGGGTTGAGAGGTTGAGAGGTTGTTTTTAAGGAGGAGTTATTGAAAGGGTTATTGAGAGTTGGGATAGGAGTCCCACACGCGCGCACCACCACGACCGCCGCCGATCCGATCTGTGTGCGTGACACGTGGTGTGGTGCTGGTCACATTTTACGTCGGGTTTTAACTTTATCAATAAAAAGGCCTCATATAGTGTTGAATTAGGGTTTTGACTAATTCAACTCTGTCAAACGTTTTGAAAAACAGTTTTTATTTCTTCCGAGATTTCTGCAAACGTGGAGCGTCTTCCTTTGTTTTAAAACCGGCGTTTTCCCTTCTAGTTTTGAACACACAAAACAAAATGAAGAGCGATTCAAAGCTCTTTTCTATTAGATTGCATCCTTATCCTGACTCGTATTCGCCCATTTTTCATGTTTATAAGGTTCTATTTATTTACGGGGAACCTTTCTTTTATAATATTTGAGAATATCATTATTTAAATTTCGGGCATCATCAACTAGGGTTGTCTTTCTAGAGCACTCTTCATCACCCAAGGTATGAGATGATTATTATAGTTGACAGTTAGATCGCAGAACCACCAGGGCAGTGGTGAAGGTATGTGCTGTTGAGGTCAACTCGCGAGTCTGGAAGTTCAAGATTCGTTCACTTCTATGACATGCGAGATACTTAGCTTCACTATGTGTTGGTTCAAGATCCGTTCACCAGCATTTAAGTACTTTCTCCATGAAACCAGCTCAGAACGATGTTTTTTTTTAAAAACCCTAGTTCCTCACATTTGTAGGGGATTGTTGGAGAAATGTTCATGTGGGGGTTTTTCAAATGTGTCTTTTGAACTTCTTTAAAGTCCCACATTGATTACAAAAGGGGTTGAGAGATTGTTTTTAAGGAGGAGTTATTGCAAGGGTTATTGAGAGTTGGGATAGGAGTCCCACACGCGCGCACCACCATGACCGCCGCCGGTCCGATCCGTGTGCGTGACACGTGGTGTGGTGCTGGTCATATTTTACGTCGGGTTTTAACTTTATCAATTAAAAGGCCTCAGATGGTGTTGAATTAGGGTTTTGACTAATTCAACTCTGTCAAACGTTTTGAATTTTTTTTTTCTTCCGAGATTTCTGCAAACGTGGAGAGTCTTCCTTTGTTTTAAAACCGGCGTTTTCCCTTCCAGTTTTCAACACACAGAGCAAAACGGTCTCCTCCTTCTCTCTTCTTTTGTAACCATTCTGGGTCCTGGGTGGTTCCATTGCTTCGACGGTGAGTGCACGCCCGAGAAGCCGCTGTTTATCCTTGGGGGGCGACGCCAGTAGCCGACCTGCACCGTGGTGTCGGGGCGATTTCGCTTCTAAGGCAGTGGTCTCCTTTATACCACGCCACAGCTTTCAAACAATTTCAAACACGGGTTTTCGCAGATCTTTCAAAGCGGTTTTTACAATCAAATTGATGCTATATTTCTCATATCGCACCAACATGGAATGTCAAAGTTGTAGGTGGATGTACCCATACACTAGCTAGCTCATTTTACTGTTTTTCATGCTCTATAAATAAGAGCTCAGCTTGTACATCCTTATTCATTCAGTTTTACATAGCAATATGAAGTAACAAACTTTCCTCCATTTTCCTCTCTTTTTGGTTCACAAGATCACCAGTTCTAACAGTTGCTAATGGAATCAGCAGACTTTGCCAACAATGTGCTATTTCTAAAAAGGGGATGAAACCGATTTGGCAGAAGATTCAAATTATGATGTGGGCAACAATGCCTGTCTCAACTGGATTATATTTCGGGTTAGGATACTGCCTAACGAGCAACGACAACCACAAGCCTCACATATGTTTGTATCATGTATGGGCTTAAGGCAAAGTGTATAAATAGGGATGTAAACACTATGGATGGGGTATTGAATGACAAAGTTATTACTCCCTAACCTCTTCTGTCCTTCTACTACTCTCTCCCTCTCCCTATCTTCAACCTCTTTTCCCTCCCTTTCTATTCTGTTACAGAAACACCACCACCACCTTCTACCTTTACCCACGCCAGCCACCACATTGGTATCAGAGCCACCATCCGAGGCACGCAATCGCCATGGCTGAGGGCACAAGATCGAAGACTCTGGAGGCGCAGTTCATAGACCTCAGAGAAGACATGAAAGCCTTCACAGATTCGACGCAACAGTCACTCTCGGATTCGCAATCGAGACGAGAAGAACAAGCAAGAATGATTGAGCATCAGACCAAGCAGCTGGAGGAGTTCAAGGAATTCACAAAGAATCAACTGGCTCAATTGACGGAATTGATAAGGAATCCGCCCATCAAAGATCGAGTTCAAGATCCAGTAGACGAAGGCCCTAATCAAAAGCAGAGAAATCAAAGCCATTACATAGGGAAGGAGCACTCGGTGATGGGGTCAGGACCTCAGGGAATGGAGATCCCTGGTCGTCGGAGCCTCAATTCGAGTTGGAGCTCCAGTGGATCAGGTTCAAGCTCGAATTGGCCTAGCGACGGAATGAGAGGAAATCGGTTGCCGAAACTGGATTTTCCGAATTTTGAAGGCACGAATCCGCGCAGCTGGATCCGAAAAGCAGACAAATTTTTCTCCATCTTTGCAATTCCTGAATACCAAAAAGTCGAGATCGCTGCGATGCACTTATCCGACCGAGCAGATATTTGGTTACAGGGATACATGATTCACAAACCAAGAGCACGATGGGGTGAATTTTGTGATGACATCTGTGCAAGATTCGGAGAACGCGGAGAGTCGGAAATAGTTGCCGAATTTAACAAACTGGCTCAAGGCGATGATCTGGAAGCATACATTGAGAAATTCGAGGATCTGCAGGCATGTATGTTGGCATTCAACCCACACCTGACAGAATCTTACTTCGTATCAAGCTTCATTAGCGGGTTACGTGAAGAAATCAGGTCTTCGGTTCAATTAGGAGCACCATCGTCGATGTTGAAGGTGTTTGAGCAATCCAGATTGCATTAGAAATCAGTTCAGGCTCTCCTACGGCTATCAAAGATCCCAAATCGGAACCCAGCGAGTAATGGGACTGCTTTCAGACCTTCTTGGCAAAGGGAAGGGCCGAGTAAAGATCCGACGCCCACTCTGAAGAATGTCACTAATCAAATGTCTGATCTCAGCATCAAGAAGGCTCAAGATCTCAAGAAGGGGTTATGCTTCCGTTGTGGGGATAAGTACTTATATGGCCACCGGTGTAAGACCAACACCTTGCATAGTTTAATGGCTCAAGAGGGCCATGATGAGCAAATGGAGGAGCTGTTACCTCACGAATGGAATGAAGAACATGAGGAGATACCTGAAGTCTTTGTTCATGCACTGTCTGGGGGTGAATCAGGCACTAGTATAAGAGTGAAGGGCGCCATCAAAGGTAAAGAGGTCACAATCCTTATTGACAGTGGGGCTACACATAGTTTCATGGATATTGGTATAGCTCGAGAAGCTGGATTTGAGATAGGCGGCACTGGACTAATGGTGGTTAACACATTGGCTGGTAAAATGATGAGTAATCAAATGTGCAAGAACTGTGAATGGGAAATGCAGGGTAGCAAATATCTTTTTGATATTAGATTGCTCAAAATGTCAAACAGTGAGATGATTTTAGGGGCTGATTGGTTGGTAGGATTCAACCCAGTCTTGTTTGATTTCCTAGATGTCCAGATATCCTTTCTAAGAAATGGAAAGAAAGTTGTGATCAAGGGGATCAAAGACTCTCAGGAAGCTGTCGTAGCCAGTCTTAGGGTACTCTCGGGAAAGGAACTGGTCACTATGGTGCAAAATGAAGAATTGGACCACACTAGCACTACTGTCCAGAGCTGCATTGAAAAGATATTAAGTGAGTTTCCTGATGTGTTTGCAGAGACATCAGGCTTACCACCTATTAGAGGACATGAGCATACCATTTGCCTCAAAAATGATACCTCTCCCATTGCTATAAGGCCTTATAGGTATGCCCATTTCCAGAAAGTGGAAATTGAAAAGCAAATTAGTGAGATGTTGAAAAGTGTAGTTGTACAGACTAGCCATAGTCCCTTTGCTGCTCCAGTATTGCTTGTGAAGAAAAAAGAGGGTGTTGGAGGGTAAAAATTAACAAAATTTTGTTCGATTCAAGATCTCAGATCGTGACATTCATCACATGTCAAACAATGTGATAACATTTCTTCAAATTTAATACAAGTCCAAAATTGGGCCTAAAAAAAACCCATTACAAGCCCATTCCAAATATGTTGAATTTGGATCCGGAAGTTACAGATGTAACTGTGCTTTATTGCAGTTGACAACAAAGGAAGAAACTGAAAATTATATGTAAGAGAAAACAAATTGGAAGAGCGGTTACACAGGACGTGGCTATGGAAGGGAGTTATTCAAGTAACCTCCCCCATCTCTCCTTTAAAAGGCTACTGCTACATGAGTTATAGGGGCTCTTCTACTGCCTGGATTTCTTCCTGTTTCAAACAAAAGTCCAACTGCAATTGTCGGCTAGGCTTTCCTCTTCCGGCTTCAAAAAGCTTCATCTGCACAAAAAATAACAAAGAAAAGGGGCTGGCTCTTCTTCCCAACAGAAACAAGCTTCCTGGCTTTTCCTGATCCTGGAGAAAAACCTGCAACCACACAGAAACACAATCAGCAAAAGCAAACCTTGCTAAAAAAGTTTCTGCTGTAGAAAAAGGAGAAAGAGAGGGACCAAAGGGATAAACCTTTGGATTCTTTTGTGAATCTTCAGCAAGAAAAGGAACAAAGGGATAAACCTTTGGATTCTTTTGTGAGAGTTCAGCTACTGGAAAATTGAAATAGGTATCGCTTTATACCTATAATTTTTTTTTTCTATGACTTATTATGCAGGTAAACAAGGAAGATTACTTTTGCCTAGGGATCAACTTCATAATAGGTTGAGGGTACTCTCTCTCGTAGTCGGCTCGAAATTCTTTTTCGCCGCTACACTCGATCCCGGCGTGGATTGGTTCACAGGGACGAAGTGCTGTCGGATTTTGCCTGGAACTCGCAAGCAATGAACTGCCGAATTTCAGGGACTGTCAAAAGTAAACTAAATATGGGACAAATGTTTGGTAGAGCAGCAGTACAAAATCAGAAGCATTGAAGCCTAGCCTCTTTATACAGAAATTTCAGCAGAGGAGTACTCAATCTTCAAGAGACCCAAACAAACAAGCCACAATGGCGAAGTAAACATGAGCTAGGGGTTTAAAGACTCCTTCGGACACATCAGAAGGAAAAAAAGAGCACAAACGTGAACTGGGTATAAAAAAAAATTCAAAATCAGAGGCTAGAAATGGCAAGCTGATTAATCCCAAAGTTCATATGCCTAAATACTAAGTCAGTGTATGATTGCTATTAACCGATGTCTCAATTCGGTAGAAACAAAGAAAAAGGGGGAAAGTTAGGTTGACATACCCAGCTGAGAAACCAAAGTAGCGGCTAACTCCGACGTCGTAGGGTCGCGCCTGAGTTGGTGCACTGCTCTTCTTAGCCCCTCTGGAGACTGAATTCGATCCCTCTTGTTGTTGTCCTAAATCCAAAAGCTTCCAAGCAAAAAAAAATCCCCAAATTACAAAATTATCAAATTTGCCCTAATTTCTCCGAACCCAAATTAGGGGCAAGCTGTATTGAAAATGGGAGAGAACAAACCTGAGCCTGCAAAAAAAAAAGGGGGGGGGGGGAATTACGACTCGAGGGAGCTTCTTCTTCATGAGAACCGACCTTCATCTTCTTCCTCAAAGAGCGCCTCGCTATGCCCGACTCTTCTTCGGCTTGCCAAAGAGCCGGATGTTCACGGGTCGTGATATGATCTGGTTGACTACCTCTGCCTTTTTGCTCTGGATCACGCTCGCCCTGTTGCTCACATCATCTTCCCGTTCTACACCGCTACTCCTTCAGAGGGCCATGGCTATGTGTCGGAGCCGCTGAACACAAAGGGCTCGATTATAAAAGAAACTGGGCTAAGGCCTGAGTGATCTGGGCTAAGGCCTGAGTTACTTAAAAGAAAAACATGGGCCGGATTATAAAAGAAACTGGGCTCGATTTAAAATAAAAAGGGCTCGGCCTTGTTCACTGTAAACAACAAATGGTGGATAGTGAACACAAGTACGTACGCACGTACATATATTATGCCCATTTGAAAGAAATTTTGCTTAATTGCAAAATTCACCCACTAAAATATAAGAATTATAATTGGCACAAATCAAGAATTCGAGTTTGATCAAAAACATAAAATTAAACTCGTCAAATATTCTTTGCCAATTAATTATAGTGGGTCAATCTCAAACTGACTTCAATAAAAACGGAGTCAAAATCTCAAATCGAGTTTCACCAAATATAAACTCGGTTCGTTAAGAACTACATAAGATTTGATCCCGTTTAAACGGGTATGTAGGAAGCTTGACATAAAGCTACGAGCTCGTCGAGTTCAATCACGATCCTCAAACGATCAAACCTTTAAAACCAAATCAAACTTGGTTTATAAAAGAACTACGTAAAGACTTGATGCTGTAAAAATGGCTACGTAGGTAACCCGATATTAAATCCTAAAAATATATCGATTACAGTCGCCCGCCTCTAAATTCACGTCTAAATGAATATGAGGTCAAACCCAATTAAATCAAATTTGTTCTCAAAAGAACTACGTAAAGACTTGATACTCTTTTATGAGTTACATAGGAAATTCGATATTAAAATTCAATATATATCGGATTCAGTCGTCTGCCTCTAAATTCACTTCTAAATGAATATGTGGTCAAAACCAATTAAATTAAATCATTTCATCAAAAGAACTACGGATGATTTGATCCCGTCCAAACGGGTACGTAGGTAGCTCAACATAAAGCTTATGCTCGTCGAGTACAAGCGTCAATCCAAAAAAATCAAATCGGTTCGTTTAGAACTACGTTAAGACTTGAAGCCTCCTATCGGCTACATAGGTAGCCCGATATTAAATTCTAAAAATATATCGGGTACAGTCGTCGACCTCTAAATTCCCTTTAAATGAATATGAGGTCAAAATCAAACAAATTCAAATTGTCCATTCTGACTCGATACAAAGCTTCCGCTCGTCGAGTTCGATCACCACTCTCAAATGATCTCATGATCAAATCCAAATACAAAATTTATTTTTGTCCCGAGCTACGATGACTTGATTCCACCAAAACAGTGGATATGTAGGAAACCCGGTGTAAATCAAATTCTCACCGAGTCCAGTCACACCTAAAATTTCAACCAAATCTCCTCAAATTCACTTTTCGACTCTAAGTCGTCCCCAAAATTAAATTTCCGTCAAATCAAAAGTGTCTCATCCGACTCGACACAAAGCTCCCGCTCGTCGAGTCCGGTCACGACCAAAACTTCAAAAACCTAAATACCAAATTCAAATTTGTCATTTTCAAGAACTACGCATGATTTGATCCCGTCCAAACGGGTACATAGTAAACTCACAAACGAGTTCAATCACAACCCCCAAATTGACTTTTAAGTCAAATCTCAAATCAAACTCCACATTAAACTCAAATAGTTTTCTATGCAAATGATAGGCGGGTTACTTGAGTTACCCTTCCGAGAAGGTGGGCTCAAGTTACTCGGGTGGAGTGTTGTTCGAGCTACCCTTCGTAGAAGGTGGGTTTGAACTTCATCCTCTGATGCATACAAGAAAACGAAACCAAACCCAAACCAAATCAAACCGCAAAATCCAAACCCAAAACACTCTGAACTACGTAAGGCTTGATTCTCTTCAAAGAGATACGTAGGCAACCTGCTAAAATACGGGTGCAGCCCAAATCACCAAAACCACTCAAATCTTGGTATCGATACGACTTCGAATCAAGAGGATAACCAAAAGGGGTCGAACTCAAATATTAAAAAATCAAATAAAATGTGTTGTACGATTATTTGCGCATTTTTGTCCAACATATTTTTGGCACGCCCAGTGGGACCCTTTTTGCCTTTTCATCTCTTAGTTGTATTTATACTAATATATGGTTATATATTTTTGGAAGGTACAAATGACACCTCTAGTGATTGTTAACTTCAATGAGCTTCCAGCAACCTTCATCATCAAAGGAGGTCGTTGGATCAAGAAACGGTCATTTGAAGCTCACCTTGACATCACCCGGGACTCAATGTCTAAAACGATCCCGATCAGCAACATCTTTGGAGCGCTTCAAGATCCAGAGAACAAGACGGTCGCTAAGTGGGTGGTAAAGTCTCCCACAATGCTCACAAGGGAAGGGGACATGAAGCCCAAAGCACTTCCCAACTATGGAGGCAAGAAATTCAAGATCACCCGACTAAGCGACAACAAGTTCAACAACTTGGGAACCGGAGGCCATCCTCGACACCAGAGTGACCTATTTGAGCAATGGTGATCCTGTCTCAGAGTGGTTGATCAAATGGACCAACATGAGCACAGATGAGGCCACTTGGGAACCGGCTGGCCATATCATTCATCTCTTTCCGGATTTTCAGATTAAGCCTTGAGGCAAGGCTCTTTTGAGAGGGGATGTGATGCCGCTCAATTATCGATGACTCCTGGTGACATTGAGGACAACATGAAGGTTCCATTTGATGGCCCTGTCACTCGTTCAAAGGCTAAGAAGATTCAAAATGCAACCAAGGCCTTTCTTGTCCGTCACCATGGAACGTTAGAGCAAGGGTTTAGGCCGCCCTGGATCACTTGGCTCAAGGTTACACCGCCAGCACAGGAAGTGAGCCTACGTCCACACACGAAGCTCATGAAGACTCGTCTGCACCCGCCATGAATCAACTGAACTCGGCATCACCAAGAGAACACTCGGCCGAGTGGGCCTTTGGTCTTGTCGAGAAGGTTGGGCCGAGTGTCCTTGTGCTTGGGCCGAAATTAAAGTTATTTAATTAGTTGTTATTTTATGCAATTAGATAAATAAGGTGGAAATTAATTATATCTCTTCTAGATATATTACTTTCCCACCAAGTTATTATATTTCTATCTTCTTAGAATTATTTATCTTTAAGTTATTTCCTTTATCTTAGATAGAATTAATCTATCCAAACCCCTTTCCTTTGCAAGGAAGGATTGGTTAGATAGCTCATAGCTTTACTATAAATTCATGTTTCCGCACTTTGAATTAATCAGATTGAAATAGAATTGAAGAAACCCTTAACGGATCAAGGGTTCTTCGATTATCAATCCCAAAGCTAGTGTGTTCTATGTCCTTGTTATTTTCGGCAATCACAAACCACAACCCACACCTTGATTCCATCGGCAAACCCTAGGCCAAACACAAAATCAAAATTCGGAAACTGTCGCAAGAAGAGAGACGCAAGCCCTTGGCGTCGTCCGCGAGGAGATCCGCTTCCAGCGAGCGCGGCACCCGCGTCCTCGCTCTCGCTCTCGCGCGTCCAGGCGCCAGCTTCCGCGAGCTCTTTCGCTGCCAGCGAGCGCTTCCTCACCCGCGCTCCCACTCGCACACCCTGAGGACCCCCGGTCCTGTGTGCCGAAGACCAGCGCCAGGCGCTCCCGACTTCCGCGCATCCCAGTCCCTCGCTCTCTCTCTTTCTGTCGCTATTTCTGTGTTCTAAGAGTTGCTGAATATGTCTAAGTATTATTCTGTCGCTAAATCAGAATATTAATCACTTGTTTGAATTGTTCCCAATCAGGAGATATCAAAGAGCATTGCAAGATCGGAGCAAATATACGGCGTGGTTCTTGATCTGAAGCCCACAGGCGAAGGATCGGGTATCCCAAACGTATCAAGTGGTATCGGATTTCAGGTTAATGCAAGTTCTTTACTCTCTTGATTTCTTTATTGAGTGATTTCTTTTTCGTGCCTTATTTTTTTCACCATAGCCGCTGCATAAAAGTTGAATCTTTATTATTCACCCAT
This sequence comes from Persicaria tinctoria, assembly GCA_037127255.1. Classification (NCBI taxonomy): domain Eukaryota; kingdom Viridiplantae; phylum Streptophyta; class Magnoliopsida; order Caryophyllales; family Polygonaceae; genus Persicaria; species Persicaria tinctoria. The sequence goes on from JBANSL010000018.1 coordinate 42,472,192, forward strand.
AAAAAAAATAAAAATAAAAAAAAAAAAAATTGGCACTTTATTTTTGTTATTCTTTGTTTGGATCTATAATTTGGAAGATATTGAGTTCTTGACTGCAAGTTGTGATCTTTTCTTCCTAGTTGCTACATATCATGCCTATGACTGTGATTCTTGGATTAAAAGCATTATATAAACTTGCACCACTAAAGAACCCTAATTTTTCCAGTTTTTAGCCTATTTTCCCTATTTTCTTTATTTTTGCTTACTTTTAGATCATCGTAGCTTATTATTTTTATTTTTTTCTTGCTCTTCAATTTCGGTTGCTACCTTCACCTTACAGCAGCTGTTCATAAAAAAAAAAAAAAAAATCTATATAGAGCATTCTTCATCTTACATTGTTGAGTTAGTAACTCTTCCTTGTTAAGTTCTTTGATTGCTACATGTTAGATGATCTAAACGGTTTTAAGCATTACAAACGAACCCTACTTGTGTGATTTTGTGCTGTGCCGACACTGGAGCCTTGGTCACACCCCTCTTTCTCTGAACCGTGTTGCAACCGTCAGATAATAGTTGACGGAGTGTGTGCACTTGATTGCCCTTGTGATTGCTATTGTTGACTATTACACATTCATATTATTCAAGCATCACATTGTAAATCTTTTTTTTTTCTTCCACATTAAGCCGCTTGTTTATACTTGATATCCTTGATATCCGACGTGTGGTTGATTTAAATTGCAATTTTGATTATTACTTGTTGTCTTCAATATTGCAAAATTCTGTGTCCAGGGGAATTGCTTGAATATTGTGCCTTGTTTTCTCGCTCTTTGATTTCTAAAACTTGAATCACTCTTAGGAATCACTAGAGCTTGCATTACTTGGTTTCTGGTCTTTGCTTCGGTTACTTGTTGCTCTTCTGATATTGTAGGAACATGTCAGCCGACGGAACTACCCCCCTATCCCTATTTCCGATGAGGCCTTAAACCATATTATTCAGGCCGCTACTAAAGCTGCTAAGGAAGAACATCGGAAAGAACTCGAAGCTGCTAAAGAAGAGCATAGGAAACAGCTCGAAGCTGCTGAGGAGCGTTGGAACAAGCGCTTCAATGATCAAGTAGTCAATCAGGCTAACTTGGTCACTTCTCGGTCGATAACCGGTGTTTTGCGACACCTGGATGAAAGGAAACAACAGGAGGCTTCTGGTTCTACACCCCAATATGGGATGCCGCCCCCTGCCGACCCTACCCCGCCAGTCAACCCCACTCCAAAGTCAGGTAATGTACCCCCTCCAGGTAATACTTCTTATGCTGTTAAACCCCCTCCTTCTGGTCAATTACATATCCCGCTTAAGTCTGCTCCTCCTAATCCTTTCACTGGAGAAAATGACAACGACCATCTGGACGACTTCAATGGCAACCAAGATCGTCGTGGGTATACACCGCCACATCATCAACAGCAAGGGAGGTTTTATCAGCGTCAACAGCCCCCGCCGCATGGCCGTGCTAACTGGGATGACAGCCGCAGCAACAATGATCTATATGAGCACCCACATTTGGAGGATGCTTACCATGAGGTAAATCCTAACTTTGATGATTTACCCCCTCCTAATTTTGGTCGTCCTAGATTTGATAATGCTCAAGCTATACAGAGACGAGATGTTAAGCTTAAATTCGAAACCTTTGATGGTAACACTGATCCTGAAGCTTATCTTGTTTGGGAACAACATACTGACTATATGCTTGAACATTTACGCTATGAGGAAACGGAGAGATTGGAAGTTGTTATATTGCATTTAGTAGGTAAAGCTCGCACCTGTTGGTTCCGCACTCGTGAGATGCGCCGTCGTCAGGACAAGCAACCTGTTGAAACCTGGCCACAACTTCGCTATCTCCTAAAGAAGAGACATGTGCCTGAGGAATACACAGAGTCCATGAGGATGCAACTGGCAACCTGTCGCCAAGGAACTCGCTCTCCCAATGACTACAGGGATGAGTTGGAACGACTCTCCCATCAGGCTAATGTTTATCTTACTGAACGTGCTTTGTGTACTCAATTTCTTGCTGGTCTTAATATCCCTATTAAAAATCCTTTATCTATCCATTCCATTAAAGATATTAACACTTTGACTCATAAAGCACAGCTTCTGTATGAGCAACAGCAGCAGCAGTTTCGGCAACAGAGGAATCGACTTGACCAGACCTCTCAAGGTCGCAGGTTTGTTCCCTTTAACCCTTCTAGTCAATCTAAGCCTTCTACTTCTAACCCTTCTATGCAGCAAAAGGGAGTTTCCAACTCACCTCAACAGGGTTATCAGGTTGAAACTAGAAGAGTTGCTGCACCATCTACAGATCGCAACAAAGACATCCGCTGCTTCACTTGTGGTGGTTCTGGGCATGTCTCTCGCAATTGCCCTCAGAAACGGAAGGTCCTTCTCAATGATTTGGGAGACCATTACTATGAGGAGGAGACTGCTGAGGACCTGGTAATTTCAAGTGAAGTGGAGGAGGACCAGTCGACTGAGCCTATTGAGGAGATCGATACTTCCCAGTACGACAACCTGCTTTGCATTATCAATCGACGGGTCCTACACATTCAGGAATCTCCCATGGCTGATCAAAGGGAGAACATTTTCCACGCAAGATGCTTGGTTCGCGAGGCTACCTTAAGCCTTATCATCGACGGTGGGAGTTGCTGCAATCTCATCAGTGAAAAGGTAGTGAATTTCCTACATTTATCTACTACTTCTCGAGCTACTCACTATGGTTTAAATGGCATTACTGATGATGGTTCTGATATATTGGTCACCAAACAATGTTTAGTTTCCCTTTCTATTGGAACATATCATGATAAAATATTATGTGATGTTGCTCGTATGGATTGTAGTCATATATTATTAGGCCGTCCTTGGTTATATGATCGTTCTGTTCTTCATGATGGTCGTGCAAATACATATGCTTTCACCTATAACGGGAGGAGAGTTACTCTCCTACCCCTTTCGCCACACACTATTCTGAAGGACCAGGTTCGCAAAAAGCAACAAAAGGACGCCGAAAGAGAAGCTAAAAGAGTGGAGAAGCTCAAAGGAAGGCCGGCTGAACAAGCTGCACCCGCGGCCACATATGCCGCGCCCGCTGCCCAGCATGCCGCGCCCGCGGCCTCAACAGCTGCGCCCGCCGCCGCCCCTGCAGCCCCCTTGACGACTTCTTCTCCCCATTCGACGTCATCTAAGCCCTCTTTTGCATCACTTCAGGGCTCTGTGGAACGTCGATCGTTGGTCTCTAACCCTCAGCAAGGGACCATCACATGGAATGCTCATCGACCTCATATTCTTCTGGTAATGAAACAGGTATTACTTAATGTTGAATTGAGTCATATTCCTGCACCTATTGCTGCTCTTCTGCAGGATTATTTGGATGTGCTTCCAGCTGAACTACCCCAAGGCTTACCTCCTATTCGAGGTATTGAGCACCAGATTGACTTTGTGCCTGGAGCAGCCTTGCCTAATCGCGCCGCCTATAGAGCTAGTCCTGAGGAAACAAAGGAGCTGCAACGCCAAGTCACAGAATTGATGGACAAGGGCTTTGTTCGTGAAAGCCTGTCTCCCTATGCCGTGCCTGTCATTTTGGTTCCAAAGAAGGATGGCTCCTGGCGCATGTGTGTTGATTGCCGCGCAATCAACCAAATAACGGTTAAGTATCGCCACCCTATTCCTCGTTTAGATGATATGCTTGATGAACTTCATGGTGCTGCTATTTTTTCTAAAATTGACCTTAGAAGTGGATATCATCAAATTAGGATGAAACAGGGTGATGAATGGAAAACGGCTTTTAAAACTAAGTATGGCTTATATGAATGGTTAGTAATGCCTTTTGGTTTGACAAATGCACCTTCTACTTTTATGAGGCTTATGAACCATGTGCTTAGAAGACACTTAGGAAAATTTATCGTTGTCTATTTTGACGATATTTTAATCTATAGCAAGAATATGCATGATCATTTAAGTCACTTAAAATTGGTCTTTGATTGTCTTAGGAAAGAGAAATTATATGCCAATTTAAAGAAGTGTTCTTTTGCATCCGAGTCTACCATTTTTCTTGGTTTTGTAGTGACTGCATCTGGATTAAAGGTGGATGAGGAGAAGATTCGTGCTATTCAGGAGTGGGCTAGGCCGACTACACCCACCCATGTCCGCTCATTCTTGGGCCTGGCTGGCTTCTATCGACGTTTTGTCAAGGATTTCAGCTTAATTGCCGCCCCCCTACATGAGCTGAAAAAGAAGGATGTGACATTTCGCTGGTCTGACTCACATCAAAAGGCTTTCGACGCTCTCAAGGATCGCCTGACACACGCCCCAGTGCTGCAGTTACCTGACTTTGCTCAACCTTTTGACCTAGAGTGTGACGCTTCTGGCACTGGCATTGGAGGGGTCCTGCTACAGAACAAGCGTCCGATCGCCTACTTCAGCGAAAAGTTGGGCACCGCTGAGCTCAACTATTCTACATACGACAAGGAGCTATTTGCATTGGTTCGCTGCTTACAGACTTGGCAACATTATCTCTGGCCTAAGGAGTTTGTGATTCATTCGGATCATGAAGCTCTCAAGTGTCTCAAAGGACAAGCAGTGCTCAGGAGGCGACTTGCTCGATGGGTGGAGTTCATAGAGACCTTTTCCTATGTGGTTCACCACAAAAAGGGAAAGGATAATGTGGTAGCTGACGCGCTATCACGAAGGTATGTCCTCTTAAACCATATGGATGCACATGTTTTGGGTTTTGCATTAATCAAAGAACTGTATGCTTCTGATAGTTTCTTTAAAACTATATATGCTCAATGTGTGTCCAAAGGTGAAGTAGATTCATTTTTTGTTGATAATGGGTATTTGTTCAAGATGGGCAAGCTTTGTATCCCATCTTCTTCTATTCGCCGATTGTTAACCCAAGAAATACATGAATCTAGGGGACATGGGGGTTTCGAAAAAACACTAGCTGGACTAAAGGAACATTACTTTTGGCCTAAAATGTCTAATTATGTGCTGAGATTTGTCAAAAGTTGTGTTACATGTGCTAAAGCCAAATCGAAATCCAATGCTAATGGTCTATACCAACCTTTGCCAATTGCTAATGCACCCTGGGAAGATGTTTCTATGGATTTTATTGTAGGATTACCTAGAACTTCTAAGGGTCATGATTCCATATTTGTTGTTGCAAACAGATTTTCCAAAATGGCTCACTTTATACCTTGTCATAAAACTGATGATTCTATTCATGTTGCTCATTTATTCTTCAAAGATGTTGTTCGCTTACATGGATTGCCATTGTCTATAGTTTCTGACCGTGATCCTAAATTCGTAAGCTCTTTTTGGAAAACTTTATGGTCTAAATTGGGTACAAAACTGCTATTTTCTACTTCTTGTCACCCCCAAACTGATGGCCAAACTGAGGTCACAAATAGAACTCTTGGGGCTCTCCTTAGAGTCATGCTGCGAACTAACCTCCGGAGATGGGAAGACTGTCTACCATTTGTAGAGTTTGCATATAACAGGTCTAGGCACTCTGCAACAAAGATGACCCCCTTCGAGGTAGTATATGGCCGAAATCCATTGACTCCAGTGGACATGATGCCTCGGCCATATAAGGACAAGGAGAGCGTGGATGCAGCTAAGCAAGTGGACTTCATCAAAAGCTTGCATGAGCGTACCAAGGCGCAGCTGGAAAGGAAGACTGCGCAATACAAGGCCGCGAAGGACAAGCATCGCAAGGATGTGCAGTTCGACGTTGGTGATCTGGTCTGGCTGCATCTCAGGAAGGAAAGGTTTCCGCAACAACGGAAATCTAAGCTGGACCCCAGGGGAGATGGACCATTCAGAGTGGTTCAGAAGATGGGTCCTAATGCATACAAGCTAGATCTCCCTGCCGATAAATACAGCGTCCATTCTACATTCAACGTCGCCGATCTATCCTTGTTCGTGCCTGACGATGACTCTGACGACGATTTGAGGACAAATCGAAGTCAAGTGGAGGAGAATGATGCCGCTCAATTATCGATGACTCCCGGTGACATTGAGGACAACATGAAGGTTCCATTTGATGGCCCTGTCACTCGTTCAAAGGCTAAGAAGGTTCAAAATGCAACCAAGGCCTTTCTTGTCCGTCACCATGGAACGTTAGAGCAAGGGTTCAGGCCGCCCTGGATCACTTGGCTCAAGGTTACACCGCCAGCACAGGAAGTGAGCCTACGTCCACACACGAAGCTCATGAAGACTCGTCTGCACCCGCCATGAATCAACTGAACTCGGCATCACCAAGAGAACACTCGGCCGAGTGGGCCTTTGGTCTTGTCGAGAAGGTTGGGCCGAGTGTCCTTGTGCTTGGGCCGAAATTAAAGTTATTTAATTAGTTGTTATTTTATGCAATTAGATAAATAAGGTGGAAATTAATTATATCTCTTCTAGATATATTACTTTCCCACCAAGTTATTATATTTCTATCTTCTTAGGATTATTTATCTTTAAGTTATTTCCTTTATCTTAGATAGAATTAATCTATCCAAACCCCTTTCCTTTGCAAGGAAGGATTGGTTAGATAGCTCATAGCTTTACTATAAATTCATGTTTCCGCACTTTGAATTAATCAGATTGAAATAGAATTGAAGAAACCCTTAACGGATCAAGGGTTCTTCGATTATCAATCCCAAAGCTAGTGTGTTCTATGTCCTTGTTATTTTCGGCAATCACAAACCACAACCCACACCTTGATTCCATCGGCAAACCCTAGGCCAAACACAAAATCAAAATTCGGAAACTGTCGCAAGAAGAGAGACGCAAGCCCTTGGCGTCGTCCGCGAGGAGATCCGCTTCCAGCGAGCGTGGCACCCGCGTCCTCGCTCTCGCTCTCGCGCGTCCAGGCGCCAGCTTCCGCGAGCTCCTTCGCTGCCAGCGAGCGCTTCCTCACCCGCGCTCCCACTCGCACACCCTGAGGACCCCCAGTCCTGTGTGCCGAAGACCAGCGCCAGGCGCTCCCGACTTCCGCGCATCCCAGTCCCTCGCTCTCTCTCTTTCTGTCGCTATTTCTGTGTTCTAAGAGTTGCTGAATATGTCTAAGTATTATTCTGTCGCTAAATCAGAATATTAATCACTTGTTTGAATTGTTCCCAATTAGGAGATATCAAAGAGCATTGCAAGATCGGAGCAAATATACGGCGTGGTTCTTGATCTGAAGCCCACAGGCGAAGGATCGGGTATCCCAAACGTATCAGGATGTAATGTCATGTATGGGCTTAAGGCAAAGTGTATAAATAGGGATGTAAACACTATGGATGGGGTATTGAATGACAAAGCTATTACTCCCTAACCTCTTCTATCCTTCTACTACTCTCTCCCTCTCCCTATCTTCAACCTCGTTTCCCTCCCTTTCTCTTCTGTTACAGAAACACCACCACCTTCTTCTACCTTCACCCACGCCAGCCACCACAGTTTGCACCTCTTTCTGTTAATTGCTTGGAATGTACATATACAGCAAGTCAGGATGTTTTCATAGCATTAGAATTCAAGAACAAAAGGAGTTGATGTCTAGAAATTGCACAATACCGAGTAAAAAAGAGCAAAGAAAGGCGTATACATCGTGCCAAGGATGAATTTTCTTGCTGAAAAATTGAAGATAAACCATTTGGTCATCAGTGTGTGCGAATAATGTCAGCTGCGGTGAGTGCTCCAGAATGAATGTCCATCAAGGTCAGCTTCCTTCCAAGGACCCATTTCAACAATCTTTTTTGTCTGCTTTCTGCGTGCAGCTCTATGACGTAGAAAAAGAAATGACCCAAACAGATGGTACTACTCAGTATCCAGAAGATGGCAAAGATTCGGCCTCCTTCTGTAGAGAAGCTCATATCTCCGTATCCAAGAGTAGTAATCGTGGAACACACGGGTTAGAAGGCATTGATCAAAGTCATCTTCTCTACGAGAGTCAAGACGAGTACACCTGAGATGATGAGTAACACCAGAAAGGCCAGGCACACTAGGAACTTGTACATGGTCCTTTGTGTTGTGACTTCTTCCAGGATCTCGGCAGGGCCACGCTTGTCTTCCATGTTTAGCGCCTTGATAAGGAGACGTTCCTGCTTCTCCACAAAGTAATCTGCAACTTTGCTTAGAAAAATTCCAATGAAGGCCATTCCAATGAAGAGATACAAGCACGCAAGAAGCTTGGACAAGGTAGTGCTTGGCACTAGGTCTCCATAGCCGAGTGTTGTCATTGTGACAATGCAGAAGTACAAGGCGTCGACAATCCCATTTGTATGCTTTCCATCAAGATGCTTTCTTACAAGGTAGAAGCACAGAGTTCCGGCCCCCAAGTAGACAAACAACACGAGGAAAACAATCAATATGTTGGGTTTATCAGTGAATTTGAAATCAGGCTCCGAGGAGAAGTCAACATTATATATCTACGAACTCATTGTTATAGCTCCTGCTTGCCGGTGCACTCCTTGATGATGAATGCATCTGAAAGGCGTGAAGGGTTTACCTGACGTAGTTGTCAGTTGAAGTTATGAACAAAAGATTTTTGAAGTTGGTTTATTGTGTTTGCAGGCGTTTTTATATAGGTAAAAGATATGACGAACTGTTCCTGCAAGCCAGTCAATTGCAATTCCAACCATTAGGGTTTGATTTTCCATCTGGAATTGTTCTACAAATGCCAACTGTCAGCTTGTTCCTTCCCCTAAAAATGGAGCTCTCCATCTAATGACAAGAATAGGTAATCGAGCTTAATTCGTTGTTTTTTCTTAGTTACATTTCCTCATTGTCATCTATGTTACATGGACATGGATATGGAAGCAAACATGAAGTGTTTTTTTGACAAGTTTGTTCTGTGTTTTCTAACTAGGGTGTCTTTCCAACCATTAGAGCAAACAAGGAATCATTAAAAAACTAAAACTATGAAATGGTTGGGGGAAATGGATTTTGATGAGTATTCCACCAGTGATGACCTTGATCACAAATAAACCCCCAAAATAAGTCTGCACTTAAAAACCATTTTTAATTCTGGATTCTACCCATCAACAAACATCGTATTCAAAAGGAGCAAAAGTAGGAATTGATCCAATCCATTAGAAAAGAGCTATGAATCGCTCTTCATTTTACTGGTCGGTATGTTGTGACTTGTTAATCTTGATGCCTTAAACTAAATGCATATTTGCAAAGGAATAATGATTAGTTCCATCAAGTAAACCCACAAATTGCTATCGTGATTGCACTGAGTCTTTCAGAAACATCCTCTCGCCTAGATCATGGATATACTAGGTAGTACTTGTTGTTTGGGAATGGAGATATTTTTTTTCAAGTAATGCTTAAGTTTTTTTCATCTCAACATCCTCTCGTCTATGACTTCTATTCACAGGATTTGTGTAATGGTTAGTTCAATCAACCCAATACCAAGGAGTTACTGTGTCGAAAAACCAGATTGAAAAATGGTTTTCTATGCTGAACTAGCTAAAAAGAAATACATTAAAGGATCAAAACTAACTACTAAGCAATCTGAATGCTAACGTGTTTGTGTCGAAAATCTGAATGCTAACTACTAAGCTATTTTGCAGAATTTTTGACAATCCGATTTCCCCATTTCGGTAGCTGTAAGAAAATACATGGTTGCTAATGGAATCAGCAGAATTTGCCAATAATGTGCTATTTCTAAAAAGGGGATCAAACCAATTTGGCAGAAGATTCAAATTATGATGTGGATAACTTCTGTTATGATCAAACCTAAAATGAATACCAAAATTCAAATGCCTGTCTCAACTGGATTATATTTCGGGTTAGGATACTGCCTAACGAGTAACGACAACCACAAGCCTCACATATGTTTCCACCTCTTTCTGTTAATTGCTTGGAATGTACATATACAGCAAGTCAGGATGTTTTCATAGCATTAGAATTCAAGAACAAAAGAAGTTGATGTCAAGAAATTGCACAATACCAAGTAAAAAAGAGCAAAGAAAGGCGTATACAGTGTGCCAAGGATGAATTTTCTTGCTGAAAAATTGAAGATGTTATCAAAAATTGAAGATAAACCATTTGGTCATCAGTGTGTGCGAATAATGTCAGCTGCGGTGAGTGCTCCAGAATGATCAACATCTAGGCTCTTGAAGTACTCTAGAAGAGGCGCTATGTCCTCCTCGTTTATCTTCTCCAACTCCTTCAACTTGTAGAGGATTAACTCGGCAGCACTGTCAGGAAAACGCAGAAAGATCAGACAACCGAATTGCTAGGCTATGAGGATGGATAAGATTGCTGAATTTGTAAATGAGCTTGTTACCTTACAGAATTGTCCTTGTCAAGATCAGAGGCCTGAATATCTGTCAAGCTCAGCTTCCTTCCAAGGACCCATTTCAACACCGTTCTCTGCCTGCTCTCCGTGTACATTTCTGTGACGTAGAAAAAGAACTGAGCCAAACAGATGGTGCTGCTAAGGATCCAGAAGATAGCGAAAATCCGGCCTCCTTGTGTAGAGAAGTTCTCATCCCCATACCCAAGAGTGGTAATCGTGGCACAGACGCAATAAAAGGCGTTGATAAAAGTCTTCTTCTCGACAAAAATCAAGACGAGTACACCAGAGATCATCAGCAACACAAGGGAGACAAAGCACAACAGAAACTTGTACTTGGTCTTGTTAGTCACAACTTCTTGGAGGATCTCAGCGGGACAAATACTGTCTTGCAGCTTGAGGGCCTTAGCCAGCATAAGCTCCTGCTTCTCGACAAAGTAATCCGCCACTTTGCTCAGGAGAATCCCGACAATGGCCATCCCAATGAAGACAAACAAGCAAGCAAGAAGCTTGGATAAGGTGGTGCTCGGGACAAGGTCTCCATACCCGAGTGTGGTCATTGTGACAATGCAGAAGTACAAGGCGTCGACAATCCCATTCGTAGTCTTTCCATCAAGCTGCTTTCTTACAAGGTAGAAGCATAGAGTCCCGGCTCCCAAGTAGACGAACAGCACCACGAAAATACTCAAGGTGTTGGGTTTATTGGAAAATTCGAAATCCGGGCGTGATGAAGAATCAAGGAGATCAGTATCATTACTCCTGGTTGCAGGTGCACTTCTCCAGAATTGGTACCATCTTCTTCTGTATGAATCATATTCTTGAAGACTCTCAGCATCCGGAGAAAGCAATTGAATTACAGAATCATCTTCCGAGGCCATCACTTAAAACTGCATTAACTTGGTATGGTATTGCAATGCAAGCTGATTCTGTAGTAGGAGATGTTTGGATTACACGATCGATCCAACCTTTGAAAAGAAATTTTGATCAAAATCATGAAATCGTGATAAACCTTTGATGGGCATACCCCCTAACAGTACCAAATATCATAAAACAAACACAGATTATCATCAGGATCGGAAAAAACAGATGAAGACTCAAGGGTTTACCTGTTACCGGAATTAGATGTTGCCCCCACAAATCTGTCAGGATCGGAAAAAACAGATGAAGATCTGATTTATCATTCCTAATTTACAGGAGTCAAATACATGAATAAATTAGGGTTTACTTTACTTTACACCTAGACTTTTTCTACAAATGCCAACTGTCACCTCTATCGTCCCACTAAAAATGGTATCCGCCCAATAATGGAAACAGTAATTGACCAAGTTGAAACTTGTGAAGTGGAAGTTAGGGGCGAGTGACATGTCCCCCAATATTTGCACCAGTATTAATCTTCATTCATTTTAATCTCCCATTTGGTGTCTGAGTTTGTAAAATTGAAGTTTTAAAACTGTAAAAGTACAGATCGAAAAACAGAACAGCTGGAAAGGCAAGGAATTATGGATTTGCCGACAAAGGGAATGAGCCACTACGAGAAGGTGCTCGTCATCTACCAGCTACTTTCAAACGAATCTCCCATCTCATTCTCTTTATATCTAACCTAAAATAACTACTTTAGCATCTCAATCTACGGATACTGATCCAAGAATAACTTTATTTTTCACTTGAAAAGATGCAATGCAAACCACCATTTCATCCCCAGTCTCAGATAAAAAGGCTACAGTTTCCACTAACGAGAAAGTAACAACTGAACCGTCCTAATATGTACATACCCAGACCTTGTATATCTATGTTGTCTGGATTTGGTGGTGCAAAACAGCAACTCTGGCGAAAGGAGATCAAATTTTGATTCACCAGTTGTGCAACTGAGAAGCAACGCTTTTAACAATTGGGGGGGTAATCAGTAATGTGTGTATGTATTTCTTAGCTCTCTCAGAACCAGCTGTTTGAACGAGCCACGCAGCTCGTCATATAGGCCCTTCACAACAGGATGGATTATCAAACGGATCGGCCACCAGAACCTAAACAGAGCAAGTTATCACTGGGGCCAGTGCTTCTTACACAACGGTACAACCCATGTCTAAGTACAAATCGGATGATCAGAGAAGCAAAAAAGCACAAAATTATTAAATATCAGAAGCTTGAAACTTGCATTATCTATCCATATAAATATTTTCCAGATTCTGGATCAAATCTTTTCCTGATTGTCCTTTAATTGATGTGTACAATACTAATGATATAATAGGATTAAAATGGAGATTTATAATCTGAATAATTTAGATAATTATAGTGCTTTGCTAGAAGCCAACTATAATTTATAGATTAAATTAAATTTAATCTATTGCTATTTTATTCAGGTCATATAAGGTCACTTATTAGGAATAAGTTGACCTAGTTTCTACACAGTATATATAAGGAGACTTATTAAGAATAAGTCCTAACTTTTTATTGGCATTGTACGTATCTCCAAAACTTCTCCCACCACAAATCGCTAGCCTCTCTGTGTGAGTTGCAATCCTTCGATTATTCGTTCTAGCAAACGGAGACAAGGAGATCCAATCCCGTGCTCGTGTGGACTAAGTAGAGGAGTCGCGCTTGAGGCTCTTTTCTCCAAAGGTGATTTCGAATCAAGGTTCCGCACAAGAAAGATACGACTTTTCTCCTCTATATTGTTCATATCAATTCATGCATGAGATCCCAAATTAGATGTTAGAAAATAGTTTTCTTCGCTTCCGCTGCGCATCTAATTTTCTAACAGTGGTATCAGAGCCTCTTGCATAAATTGATATGATCGATTGATTTTCTTGGTATTTTTGATTTAATTTAACAATATAGTCAATATATGGAATAATTTGTATAATTAAAATTATGATTTTATTGATTGGATACATGTACAGTATAAGTGAACGTACGGAATTTGATCCCACTCTAAACCGCCGCTGCCGCCCTTGATTTCCTTTGATTATAGAAAGTCTTACTGTAATAAGTATACGTAGACCTCTGTTTCGTAAGTAAATCGATCTATACATGATTGGAGTCTATACGTGATTGGTTCACTTGATTAGAGTTCTACGAAGGAATCAAATTATTATTATTTTTTTCTTTCTGGTTTCGAAAGTAAAATAGAATAATTTGGATCGGCGGTTTTGGGTTAGATAGGGTTATTAGGGTTTTAGTGTAAAATCCTAAATTACCTTAATTAGATATGGTAGATATTTTATCTCTAATGAAATATTCTATCCAATTATAAAAGGTAAAAGTTACCATAAAATTTATTCTATCTATATGATTGCTAATTTTGAATTAAATATCAAGAATATTAAATTAGTTATTTTATTAGATAATTTAATTGATTTGAGTTAAATAGTTTATTAATATGATTAATATTCTATTTCTTCCTTTTTTTTTTTATTAATTTGATTAATATTTTGATATTATATTAATTGTGATTAATATTTATTTAATATTTGATATTATTGCATGCGGTGACTAGTATGACCCAAGTAGCATATAAATACGATCTGTGTATCGTTATGTATTTTTGTACACGATCTGCGTATCGTTATGTATTTTTGTAATTTAATTTTTGAAAGTAAATTTATTTATACATTGTACAAAAGAAGATGTTACAAGATTCAAGGATGGAGATCCAAAAGGCGATTCTAGGATGGAGATCCAAAAGGAGAATCAAGGATGAGGATCCAAGAAGCTAGAAGAACCTTGAAGATCGATTTATCTTTTTGGTTTTCTTTTCATTAGGGGCCATACTATGATCACAATTTATTTTTATGCATGTGTTTGGTTTATGCTTGCATGTTTGATCATGTTGTTTGTTCACTTGATAATTAGACTTGCATGACAAACCTAGTTCCCTTAAAAAAAATTGAGAGTATGCCTTTCCAATTCATAACCTATGAGGCCCTTGGAATTTGATGGATAGGTTTTGCCAAAGCAAGGTGTCCATGCTTTGACCTTGGGATAGTACGGGTAAATCTATATAAAGGATTTATAGCCTTGAATTGGTTCTACTCAACAAAAGACCAAAAGACAAAGTTTTGGATTTTGAGGCATGGGATAGATTTACATAAGATGTGATCTATCAACCAAGAGTTATAAATGTTATAACTAGTAAAAGTTACTTACCTTGTCACATGAGAGTTAGGGTAGTGCCAAAGCACGCTAATGTCTTATCTGTAATAGGATCTTGGAATCATTTTATTCAAAGGGAAATTTATTTTATGAATAAAATGGCATTAGCTTATTTACATTTAAAGCATGTTTAAATTTTAAGTTTTTGCATGACAAACGTGATTCATATTTTGCATGTTCTATGTTGTAGATATCATGAACAGAAACGATAACCCAACCATCGTCAATTTGCGTTCAATTCTTGAGAAGAATAAGTTAAACGGCAATAATTTCCTCGATTGGGAAAGAAATCTGAGAATTGTTCTCAAGTCTGAAGGAAAAGAGAGTGTACTTGACACCCCAATCCCAAAATTGACTGATGCCTCTACTCAAGCTGAGAATGATCAGGAAAAACAAATCAGAGATAGGTAAGTGATTGTCACATGTCTTATGCTGGCTTCTATAGAGTCGAGCCTTCAAAAGAGGTTCGAAAAGATGGATGCTTGCACCATCATTCGCACCTTGAAAGTTATGTTTCAGGAACAAGCGAGGATGGAGAGGTATGAGACTCATAAGGCAATACTTGATTGCAAACTTGAGAAAGGCAAGCCAGTTGGTCCTCATGTCTTTGAAATGATTGGTCATTTTGAAAACATGGAGAGACTTGGCCACCCCTATAGCCAAGAGTTGGCTACAGACATCATACTTCATTCTCTGCACGATGGATTTACTCAGTTCAAGTTAAACTTCAATATGAATGGAGCTGTAAAAACGCTTGAAGAGTTGCATGGGATGCTTAAGACCGCTGAGCAAAATCTAACTATGGGCAACAAGAAGGAGATCTTGATGGTCCAAAAGGGAAAATGGTTCAAGAAAGGGGCATCTGGACAGCAGAAGAATGCAAAAGGGAAGGGTAAACCAGTTACCCAACCCAAGAACACTTCTTAGAAAGCTAAAGTAGCTGCTGACCATGATAGTTTCTACTGCCATACCAAAGGTCACTGGAAGAGAAATTGCCCAAAGTATCTGGAGGATAAGAAGAATGGAACTGTGAGTTCCAATTCAGGTACGCATGTTATAGAAGTCCTATCGGCTAATGCTTCTAGCTGGGTATTCGACTCAGGTTGTGCAGGCTCTCACATTATTATGAATGTGCAGGGGCTAAAAAGGCGTAGAAGCTTGGCCAAAGGAGAGGTAGATCTTTGAACTGGAACTGGAGCAAAGGCTGTTGCACTTGCTGTTGGAGATTATAGTCTACCTTTACCTTCTGGTTTAGTTTTAGAACTTAATAATTGTTATTTTGTTCCGTCAATTACTAGAAACCTTATTGCGGCTTCTGTTTTGGATTTAGAAGGCTACAATTATTCTTGCAAAGATCAACGCTTGTCTATTTTCAAAGATAACATTTTTTATGCCGATTTTGTGTTGAGTAATGGACTCTACATTTTGGATCAAACATCCGACATTTATAACGTAAGTACCAAAAGGCAAAAATCAGACGCAGGTGATAACACCTACCTATGGCATTGTCGATTGTGTCACATAGGCTTAAATCGCATGAAGAAGCTCCATAAAGGTGGACTTTTGACATCAATTGATTGTGAATCATTTGACACATGTGAGTCATGTCTAATGGGAAAAATGGCAAGGTCACCTTTTACTGGGGTAAGTGAAAGGGCAATTGAGCTCTTGGCACTAATACATACTGATGTATGTGGACCTATGAGTACAGAAGCTAGAGGTGGGTATAGATACTTCATAACTTTTACTGATGACTTTAGTAGATATGGCTACATCTACTTAATGAAGCATAAGTCTGAATCATTTGAAAAGTTCAAAGAATTTCATAATGAAGTTGAAAACCAGCTTGACAAGAAAATTAAGGCACTTCGATCTGATCGTGGTGGTGAATATTTGAGTCAAGAATTTGATCATCATTTGAAGAGTTGTGGGATATTATCACAACGAACTCCACCTGGAACACCCCAAATGAACGGTGTATCTGAAAGGAGGAACATGACCCTGTTGAACATGGTTCGATCAATGATGAGTTTTGCTAATCTTCCAATATCTTTCTGGGGGTATGCTGTCACAATCGCAATGTTCACACTAAACAGGACTCCATCTAAGGTTGTAGAAAAGACACCATATGAGTTATGGATTGGAAGAGTTCAAAGTTTGTCTTTTCTCAAAGTTTGGGGATGTGAAGCATATGTAAAATGTTTACTAGCAGATAAGCTCGCACCCAAATCGGATAAGTGCTTCTTTGTAGGGTACCCTAAGGAAACTAAAGGGTACTACTTATACAATCCCACCGAGCACAAAGTGTTTGTTGTTAGGGATAGTGTCTTTTTGGAAAAAGAGTTTGTTTCCAAAAAGTCAAGTGGGAGAAATGTTGATCTCGAAGAGGTTCGAGAGAAGCAACAAATCGAGCAACAAGAAGACATGGATCACTCCATGAATGAGGCTGTGAGCTTTGAGGACCTAATTCCAGAAGAAGATGGAACTCAAACTCATACAATGGAGGAGGCAGAATTGGAGGTGCAAGACCCCATTCCCAACAACCCACAAAATGTTGTGGTGGAACCTCCAGTTGCTCAACCCACGCGTAGATCAGAAAGGGCAAGATCGCTACCAAATAGATTTGCTGAATTCATATTGAATGCAAGTCTAGACATTCTGTTGTTAGAAAGCGATGAACCTACGACATATAAGCAAGCTTTGATGAGTCCAGACTCCAAGAAGTGGCATGATGCCATGATATCCGAAATGGATTCTATGTCTGAGAATCAAGTATGGGACTTGATAGATCCACCGGATGGGATAGTACCCATTGGGTGCAAATGGGTTTATAAACTCAAAACAGACAAGAATGGAAAGGTAAATCTATTCAAAGCAAGACTGGTTGCGAAAGGGTTTAAACAGATTCATGGTATTGACTATGATGAAACTTTCTCACCAGTCGTTATGATTAGATCCATCCGGATACTCATAGCAATTGCAGCTCATTATGATTATGAGATCTGGCAAATGGATGTCAAGACCGCGTTTCTAAATGGATACTTAGAAGAGGATGTGTACATAACACAACCTGAAGGTTTTGAGGATCCACAAAATCCTAGGAAGGTATGCAAACTTAAGAAATCCATTTATGGACTTAAGCAAGCATCAAGGAGTTGGAACCTTCGATTTGATGAAGTGATCAAACAGTTTGAATTCATAAGTTGTGAAGAAGAACCTTGTGTTTACAAAAAGTTTAGTGGGAGCAAAGTTGTATTCTTGGTTTTGTATGTGGATGACATACAACTCATTGGGAATAACATTCAAATGCTTGAGTCTGTAAAAGACTAGCTCAAGAAGCATTTCTCAATGAAAGAACTTGGAGAGGCAGAGTACATTTTAGGCATCAAAATCTATAGGGATAGATCCAAGAGACTCATTGGACTAAGTCAGGGAACTTATATAGATAAGGTTCTAGACAGGTTCAAAATGAAAGATTCCAAAAAGGGATTTTTGCCCATGCAACATGGTCTATATCTAAGCAAGAAGCAGTGTCCAGTAACACCTGCTGAGCTGGATAGAATGAGTCGGATCCCTTATGCATCAGCAATAGGATCCATTATGTATGCCATGATATGTACTCGCCCAGACGTTGCATTCGCCTTAAGTGTGTGCAGCAGATACCAATCTAGTCCAGGTGAAGCACACTGGAGTGCAGCTAAGAACATCCTCAAGTACTTGAGAAGAACTAAGGATGATTTCTTATTATACGGTGGACATGATGAGTTGATCGTTCAAGGATACACTGATGCCAGCTTCCAAACAGATAGAGATGATTTCCGATCCCAATCCGGATACGTTTTTATTCTTAATGGAGGAGTTGTGAGCTGGAAGAGCTCAAAGCAAGACACAGTAGCTGATTCTACAACAGAGGCTGAGTACATCGCTGCAGTGGATGCTGCTAAGGAAGCCATATGGATAAGGAAGTTTTTAGCCGAGCTTGGTGTGGTTCCCAAAGGGGTTGAAGCCATTGACATTTATTGTGACAACAATGGTGCCATTGCTCAATCCAAAGAACCAAGCTCCAATTCCAAATACAGGCACGTGCTCAGGAAGTATCACGTCATACGAGACTATGTCCAAAGAGGTGACGTGAGACTATGCAAGATACACACGGATAACAAAATAGCAGATCCGTTGACTAAACCTCTTCCCAAGCCCAAGCATGATAGTCACACTAGAGCTAAGGGACTCAAGTCCATTGGTGAATGGATTTGATTTATATGTTTAACGCATTTAGATATTGATCAAGATTGTTGAAACATATTTTCATCATGTTTGTTTGAAATAAAATTTCACTATTATTCAATTATGGTTTAGAATTGAATAAAATATCCTAATAATTTATGATTATCAAATAGGATCGCTGCGAAAGTCGTGGTGGTTGAGACCCTATTAAGTGAACTGATATTATGAATTATGCTTTGCCATAGTCTTAATCATTAAATGGGACATAAATGATTTAATATAGACTATTATGCAAGTTGATTGATAGCGCCAAGTTTCACGGGCTATAGGAACATAGAGATGTCTAATCAATTGTATAGACAAGTATGGTGGATACTTGTTAGGCAGACCTGCCTTAAGATTTTTCAAATAAGTTGAAGAATTAAAGGTTAAAATATTATTAGTAGGTTCCTCAGACATGAGTGTGATATCCCTCTCACTTGATGATTGGTAGCCTTTGACACTGTCAACCGCTGATCCGTAAAAGGCAGTCATAAAGGCAGTGATTGGGGTTGCTAAAATTTAAGTGGGAGCTATAGTCACGCAAGATTGGAGAAGTCCTCATATTCTGGATATTAGGATATCTGAGTAGGAATAATGTTCTGGCCACTCGAAGAGTAAGAACTGTAAAATGCATGGCCATGCTCAAATGGATTAATACGTAATCATTTGTTTATTTGACAGCTCAAGCTCGGGATCGAGAAATAATTTGAATTGATATGGATAACATGAGATGTTATCATATCGTCAAATTGAACATTAAGTGACAAAGGAATTGAAACCGCACATCCACTTAAGGACAAGTGGGAGATTGAAGGAATTGGTGTCCTTTAATTGATGTGTAAAATACTAATGATATAATAGGATTAAAATGGAGATTTATAATCTGAATAATTTAAGTAATTATAGTGCTTTGCTAGAAGCTAACTATAATTTATAGATTAAATTATATTTAATCTATTGCTATTTTATTCAGGTCCTATAAGGTCACACACAAAGAGTATTAGGAATTGGATAATTGATTAATAATAATAATAAGTTATTATTATTGATATAGTTTGTGGGTAGAAGATAAAAGATAAAGGTGACTTATTAGGAATAAGTTGACCTAGTTTCTACAATATATAAGGAGACTTATTAAGAATAAGTCTTAACTTTTGATTGGCATTGTACGTATCTCCAAAACTTCTCCCACCACAAATCGCTAGCCTCCCTAACCCGTAGGGTGTGAGTTGCAATCCTTCGATCATTCGTTCTAGCAAATGGAAACGAGGAGATCCAATCCCGTGCTCGTGTGGACCAAGTAGAGGAGTCGCGCTTGAGGCTCTTTTCTCCAAAGGTGATTTCGAATTAAGGTTCCGCACAAGAAAGGTACGACTTTTCCCCTCTATATTGTTCATATCAATTCATGCATGAGATCCCGAATTAGATGTTAGAAAATAGTTTTCTTCCCTTCCGCTGCGCATCTAATTTTCTAACAATCCAAGCACCCTATATATTGACATAATCCTGATCATCAGTCCCGGGATAGCTATGAAAAAATACAGTAATAATTATGGCAGCATTAGTGAATAGAATCACGAGGTAGAACAAAAAATAACCAACTTCCCGAAAATGGTATTCGCATTTCCCACTTTTGATCTTTCTCACAATGTTCTGCAGGTTCCGAAAACCCTAACAAACTCCAAATTTCAGGACAATATTTCCCTCTATCTGCACAAGGGAGGGACATAAACTAAGGCCACTTCAATCGTTAGTCAAAACAAATGAAGGATTACAAGATGATCTCTGCATAGCCTTTGGAGCTGCCACTAACCCCATAAAAATGACCATCATTAGTAATATTTGTAAATCTGATGATGGATTACAAGAGGTAACAAAATTTTAGAGTAACTTATAATCAACTAAAGCATAACCAGAAGTATCAGTGATGAAAGGAAAACAAGTGGTGCTTATCAACAAGTTTGGATTCATTCAACAGATTTGATAGCTTTGCGACGTCTCAGTAAAATGGGTTGTTCGGAGTCCATATTGATCAGATTGGATCGTGTCATACCTAATCGGAACGAGGACGAAGAGATCTACAACTTTACTGTTGAAGGTTTTTCCAGAATCTACCGAGAACATGGCCGAAAATCAACATCTTTGCAGCTGTTCACTGTTTAGACGAAAAAAATTTAATTCTTTTTTACTGTAAAGAATCCAGCAACAAATACAAGATCAACATATAAATAGGGTGAAACCAAACCAAGATATGCAATTGAATTGGCATGGCCTATGAATACCCTTGGGATTTGATATGTGTCTGAAGTCATAGAAGACCCGGGGTTCGTGACATCTATAGTTCATCAAATCTCAGGGATTTTGAGTCTTTTGTTTTCAATAAACATTATGTTATTTTCTTTTATTTTTATTTATTTATAGAGTCATAAATTAAGGGGATAACTAGTATAATCCCCGCACCATGGTGCGATTTTTTTAAACTAAAATTTTAGAAATATAAAAAAATATATTATGAAATATTAATAAAAGCTAAAATAAAAATCATTACCACAAATGTATTTTATAATTCTCTGAAAAAAATATTTTTTAAAAATCTCATGCAAAGTATAATACATAAATATAGATTAAATCACTCAGTAATAATAATAATAATATCATTATAACTTTGTTTAAATGTGATTTATCATAACCAATAGTTATATTCAATGCTTTGAATTAAGCCCAATGGTTACAATTTTGTTCTTTAATGTTTTAAATTAAGCCCAATTGTTAGTAAATATGTTAAAAATAAAAGAAAAAAATGTGATTAGTTTAGAGAGATAAAAAAAAAGAATAAAAATAATAATTAAAGAAAATAAATAAATAATTAAAAATAGGGACCAAAAAACTTGATTGGTGGAAAAGAGAGGATTAAGGAGAAGTTGACACATAAGCCTAAAGTGTTCTAAATTAAGAGTATATATAGATTGTTAGTAAATATGTTAAGAATAAAAGAAAAAAATGTGATTAGTTTAGAGAGATAAAAAAAAGAATAAAAATAATAATTAAAGAAAATAAATAAATAATTAAAAAAGGGACAAAAAAACTTGATTGGTGGAAAAGAGATGATTAAGGAGAAGTTGACACATAAGCCTAAAGTGTTCTAAATTAAGAGTATATATAGATATAGATATATAGATTGTTAGTAAATATATTAAGAATAAAAGAAAAAAATGTGATTAGTTTAGAGAGATAAAAAAAAGAATAAAAATAATAATTAAAGAAAATAAATAAATAATTAAAAAAAGGGACAAAAAAACTTGATTGGTGGAAAAGAGAGGATTAAGGAGAAGTTGACACATAAGCCTAAAGTGTTCTAAATTAAGAGTATATATAGATGTATAGATTGTTAGTAAATATGTTAAGAATAAAAGAAAAAAATGTGATTAGTTTAGAGAGATAAAAAAAAGAATAAAAATAATAATTAAAGAAAATAAATAAATAATTAAAAAAGGGACAAAAAAACTTGATTGGTGGAAAAGAGAGAATTAAGGAGAAGTTGACACATAAGCCTAAAGTGTTCTAAATTAAGAGTATATATAGATATATAGATTGTTAGTAAATATGTTAAGAATAAAAGGAAAAAATGTGATTAGTTTAGAGAGATAAAAAAAAAAAGAATAAAAATAATAATTAAAGAAAATAAATAAATAATTAAAAAAAGGGACAAAAAAACTTGATTGGTGGAAAAGAGAGGATTAAGGAGAAGTTGACACATAAGCCTAAAGTGTTCTAAATTAAGAGTATATATAGATATATAGATTGTTAGTAAATATGTTAAGAATAAAAGAAAAAAATGTGATTAGTTTAGAGAGATAAAAAAAAGAATAAAAAGAATAATTAAAGAAAATAAATAAATAATTAAAAAAAGGGACAAAAAAACTTGATTGGTGGAAAAGAGAGGATTAAGGAGAAGTTGACACATAAGCCTAAAGTGTTCGAAATTAAGAGTATATATAGATGTATAGATTGTTAGTAAATATGTTAAGAATAAAAGAAAAAAATGTGATTAGTTTAGAGAGATAAAAAAAAGAATAAAAATAATAATTAAAGAAAATAAATAAATAATTAAAAAAAGGAACAAAAAAACTTGATTGGTGGAAAAGAGAGGATTAAGGAGAAGTTGACACATAAGCCTAAAGTGTTCTAAATTAAGAGTATATATAGATATAAATAATCTAGGATTTTTAGCTTTAGATAATTATGAGAATTTTGTTATTTTATTTTAATTAGGATTTATTTCAATTTTGTAATCTCTATTTAAGCAAGTTAATGAAAGCAAGGAAGGAGATCCTGAATTTGAGAAAAGAGAGTGTTTCATTAGAAATCCTAGAGAGCGAGAAGCTTTCAACCGTTCGAGAGATTCGAACACTAAGGACCGTGAGAAGCGGCGCTGAGGATTTTTTCTTGTCGTGAGATTCGACAAGGATCGATACTTGTGGTTCCAAGGGCGTTCGTGAGATTCGGGCGTTTGCGGGATCGAATTCGACTACCTATCGAAAGATCGGGCCAACCTTCCTGCGAGAGATTCGCATCAAGTGGTATCAGCTGTCAGTACATCGATCAAGGTAGTTGTCTATATCCTATTTAATTGTTGGTTTTGTTTCAATTTCAGCAATTTAATTATCCAAAAACCTAAAAATCCCAAAAATAATAATCACAAACCCTAATTCTTCCACCACCACCGTCGGCCACCACCACTGTCGCCGCTCCACCACCACCTCTGACGACCACCATCCACCTCCACCCAACTACCATCAACCCTCCAGCCACCAGCACCCACAACCACATAGGTTTTTCGCAAACCCTAACCAACCGCCACCACATTACCGCCTCTCCACCACCACTTCCGACAACCACCACCACCCTCCGACCACCACCAGCCTTTGACAGAGTCATTCCGGGCAGCACCGAACCACCCACCCAGTCGTGAAGTACTGATAGCAAACGACACAGCGAACGGCGCAGCAACAGCGAAAAACGCAGCCGTGCGCTGCACGCCCCCGCACCTCTAGTGCACGTCCGCGCGCCCCTGTGCACGCCTGCGCATTGGCTCCCTGCACCGCCCGTCTCTCCGGCCCTCGTGCGCTCGACTGCTTCTTTTGCCCGACTTTTACTTCCTTTTGGGTAATGCTTTTGGTATACTAACCATGTCGCAGGCTATCCGAAAGCTTTTGATTGATTATTTATGTCGTCTTATTTACAAACTTCAGTGGCAAGTGCAACAACTCATTGAACAATACAACTCTTGTTTCAATGACTCTGTGATAGAGGCACCATTGGTAGATTATGAGACACTTACTCCCGTATATGATGTCTATGATGATGATGATGTTGAGTATGATGTTGCATATGATACCATTGTGGAGGATCGATGTGTAGTGGATGCACGTGTTGATGATGTTCACATGGTTTCGCTACACCCGAGTTTCACTCCAATTGGTGAACACTTTGTGGTGATGACTCCAAGCTTTGTTCATGCTATTCCTCATTATTCTCCTTCGGTATTTACATTGCTCCATGAATCACGAATGACTCGATCTCAAGAAAGGGAGCAACAAAGCAAGGTGTGTGCTATCGAGAATTCATTCCTGGTCACAATGCAGCCGCTACAACATCTCCTCTTGGCGGAAACACACATGAGGGCAACCACACTCCTACGAACGTTGCCAACATTGTTCTCTCCGACAGGCCACTTGGTTGGCCGCCTGATTTGTCTCTCGTCATTGTTGATATGATCATTCTTCATTCCCATGATTCGAGGACGAATCCCTTTTAAGAAAGGGAGAAAGATATGAGTCTGAAGCCATAGAAGACCCGGGTTCGTGACACCTATAGTTCATCGAATCTCAGGGATTTCGAGTCTTTTGTTTTCAATAAACATTATGTTATTTTCTTTTATTTTTATTTATTTTTAGAGTCATAAATTAAGGGGATAATAATCTAGTATTTTTAGCTTTATGAGAATTTTGTTATTTTATTTTAATTAGGATTTATTTCTATTTTGTAATCTCTATTTAAGCAAGTTAATGAAAGCAAGGAAGGAGATCCTGAATTGGATAAAAAAGAGCGTTTCATTAGAAACCCTAGGGAGCGAGAAGCTTTCAACCGCTCGAGAGATTCGAACACTAAGGACCGTGAGAAGCGATACTCAGGATTTGTTCTTGTCGTGAGATTCGACAAGGATCGATACTCGTGGTTCCAAAGGCGTTCGTGAGATTCGGGCGTTTGTGGGATCGAATTCGACTACCTATCGAAAGATCGGGCCAACCTTCCTGCGAGAGATTCGCATCAGGATTTCCAAAACCTCTCCACAAGTCAAAACTGAATCAACTCTTTACACAAGAGTCCTTTTTGGCTTGGCAGGCTTGTACAGTCGCATTCTGCTTCAAACACAAAATCCTCTCTAGATGCTTCAAGCTTCTTATCATAACAAGGCATCAACATCACAGTGAAATGTCAAAGAAATTGCTCTCTTCAACTTACCTCAGCCCCATTTTCTGGCAGATATGGTGTTTAATCATGGAACCAATTGCTTGTTGAGGACATGAGGAAATATAAGGCAGAATGTATGACCCAAATGTCTTCTCTGCAATACATATCCACCCTGAAAGGAGGTAAAAAAAAAAGAGGGGGGGGGGGGGGCAATTAGTTAAATGCATTACTAAATCGAATAAACAGAGAAACTTTGAAAAAACTACATACAAAAATCAGGATGTCTTTTTCATAAGACTAACTAGCCTTCACATTATATAAACTTTTCAACCACAAAGTTTTATCGGGGCACCATGTTTCTTTTCCCTTTGCTTCTGGTAAAGAACAATTGATGATTCCACCTTGATTAAGACAAATACTTATGCAGGTTATGTTTTTGAATGATGGAAGACAAACCGAATGGGTTACTCATTCATGTAGTTTTTCTTTGGATCAAATATTAGATTATTCTTTGGGCCTTGGATGTTTGGACATCATTTACCTTATTCATTATGTTTTGGACTTGTGCTATGTATTGTTGCAGGTAATTGGATCGATCGAAATTATGCTATCTTTGTGTAATTATCTTTAGCGAATATATTTAAAATAATTTTGTTGTTAGGAATTTTTTTATAAGATTTGAAACATGATAAGATCTTGGAAAGATTTTTGAAATTCGAACAAGTTATCCTTGGAGATCTTCTCTCAACCAAAACCAGATTGTGTAGAGATGGTGCTTGACCGGAAGCTGTTAAAGATCTCGCCGCATAATTTCTGGACCTAGGATAGCCAAGATTTCAAATTTAAACGTTTATCAAGGTAGAGGGGTGAAAGCCTATAAATGGAGAGGAATGCAGGAGTAAAGAACACACAACACTCAAGCGAATATCTGAGCACTCAAAGTCTTCTACTGCATTCGATCATCCATAGTTTCTCTAATTGTTCTCATTATTTTTCCTAGAGTTTATTTTGTGAGAGTTTGAGAGAAACACAAGAGATTTATATTACAAGTCATTAGCTTTATACTAAGAGTATTTCGATACTTAAACGTTTACACACTTGTTGTGAAGTAGAACTTTTATTTCTCTGTAATTTGGGTTGACTAGATAGAAGTAGGTAAGACTTCAAGAGGATTGAAGAAGGGAAATTCTTCTAGGTTGTATCTAGGACTCATAAGGAAAAGAGAAATAAGAGTTTGTTGAATCATACGGGTTGGATAACCCTATGCGGGAACGTAGGCCAAGTTGTGTCGAACTTTGTTAGCAATTCTTGTGTTCTTTAAGTTTTACTTTCCATTTCATTTTCCGCATATTAATTTGATAAGTTATTTTTCGTTCACATGATTCTGAAGAGCTGTCAAGATCTTGAGATCCATTTCAAGGCCTTGACTCTGCATTGTGAAAATTGCCCATACTCTATTCAACCTCCTTCTAGAGTATTTCTGTCATATTTATATTCCTATTTTGTTCTTCAATTGGTATTAGAGATCAACTCACATTTATTAGATTTAATCATCTGTGAGACTAACCATGAGCACTGTAGGTGATGGAGGTTTTGCACAAGGAAGATCGGCTAATCGACCACCTCTTTTTTGTGGCAACAACTTCGTACATTGGAGATCACTGATGCAAATGTTTATTATTGATCAGGATTTGAAGCTTTGGGAAATTTTCAATAAAGGTCCAAAGGATCCAACCAAGATAGATGCTACTGGAGCTACCTTACCCAAAGAAGAAAGTGAATACAATCAAACCGACTTGGAGAATGTGGCCAAAAACTACAAGGACATGAACTTGCTCTACTGCAGATTGGATGCGAATGAATTTAACCGTGTCTCCTCATGCAAGAGTGCTAAGGAGATATGGGATAAATTAGTGGTAACCTATGAAAGGACGAGCCAAGTGAAGAAAACGAAAATCAACATCTTCTTGAGGCAATATGATCTATTCAAGATAAACTCCAATGAAACTTTCAAAGAGATGTTCACAAGGCTTACACAAATTGTGAATAACCTTGACTCTCTTGGCAAGACTTTTACTAACGAGGAGAAGGTTCGGAAAGTTCTAAGAAGCCTGCCCAAATCCAAATGGGGACTAAAGGTGACGGCAATCGAAGAAGCTCAAGACCTTAGAACGCTACCTCTGGATGATCTCCTCGAGAAGCTCAGCACTAGGCCTGATACGTGAGCCGAGTAGCTCGGGATCGACTCGGTTTCGGCTCGATAAAAACTCGACTCGGAATCGCTCGAATGTTACATGAGCCGAGTTCGAGCCTGTAAATGAGCTCGATTTGAGCTCGAGCTCGAGTAGCTCGCCAACTCGGTGCACACTTGAATTGACAAAATTACCCCCTTAATTAGAATGTGTGTTTCACACTTTCACTCACCCACCCGTCATCCATATTTCGGCATTTCCAAACAGAAACCCTAAATCTGGCCGTCGGCATTTCCAGCGAAGCCGTCACCCTCCAGTGAAGCTCGAGCAGCGAAGCCGTCACCGACGGTGCTGCCTCTGTCTGGAAGCCGTCCTCCGTCACCCTCCATCGAAGCCGTCACCCTCCAGCGAAGCCGTCACCTGCGGTGCTGCCTCTGTCCGGACTCCGGAGGTGTTCGTTCGTTGTTGCTCTCCATTTGTGTTTCCATTTCAGATCTGATAGCTTTGCGTTGTTGCTCCCAAGCATCCTGGTTGCCAGAACAAGTTCGTCCTGGTAAGCGCTTACTCTGATCTCTCGCTCGTCGTTTGTTGGTTTTGGATTTCGATTCTGATGTGTTGATTTTCGAGTTTCTGTTTGATTACCAGCTGATTTTTGAGGTAGGTTTTGCTACCGGCTTCGGTTTTTTAGTGTAATTAGTTGATTCTTTGGATGAGCGTGGTATTGAATTAGTATGGAAAGAGATCTTGCCTGCATCTGTAAAAACAAGGTCCTAATTTTTTTCGATTTCATTCCGGAGCTGATGGTTTCACTCCTTGTTAGTTTATCGGTATTTAATTAGTTCGATTGTTGATGGAAATTCAATTTCAGTTTCACATCTCTAGATGTTAGTTTTCAAATGGCTGCAATCTACCACATGAGATACTTCTTCATGCTGATAAGGGACTATTGTCTAAATGATCCTCTATGTTACCTCAAATCAAAAAACTTGAAAGCATTAATTTTGTTTTATACAATATCTTACATTTAAGTCAAACCATAGAGATTAGAAAATCTCCTTTTGTGCAGCTGCCAAAGGTTTTTGCCTGATATTTATGAATAATGTTGTCGTTTGAAGGTGTTAAATGTTGCTCACATTTTTCAAATATGTGAAAGTTCCAACTTTTAGTTATATGATTTTAGTTCCTTCAAGCTGCTGTAAATTCCATCTCTCATTTTATTTACTCGATTTTACTCGAACATTCAATGGTGCTGCTGCTGGACTTTTTATTTACTTCATTTTTACTCGATTTTATTTACTTCAAGCTGCTGCTGTAATTAGGCTTGTTGTTGTTGCTGCTGTGATGCTGTAATGGTGTTGTTGTGCTGCTGGAATGGTGTAATGGTGCTGTTGTAATGCTGTAATGGTGCTGCTGCCTGTTGTGATGCTGTAATGCTGTAATGGTGCTGCTGTACTGCTGGAATGGTGCTGTTGTGCTACTGTGATGCTGCTGCTGTAATGGTGCAAATGTGCTGCTGTGATGTTGTTGCTGTGCTGCTGGAATTTTGTGTTGTTGTGTTGAACTTTGTGTTTCTGTGTTGAACTTTGCTTTCACTTTGAATATGTTTCTGTGTTGAACTTTGAATGGTGAAAATGTGTTGTTGTGTTGAACTTCGAATGGTGCAAATGTGCTGCTGTGTTGAACTTTGCTTTCACTTTGAATGTGGAACTTTGAGTGTTGCTTGAATTTAATCTTGCTGTTGAATTTTCCTTTCATTTTGTTTTCCAAGTAATTGTTGTTGTTTCGAGTCATAACGAGCTCCTCGAGCCCGAGTTCGAGCTCGTAACGAGCCCAACCGAGCTCGAGCTCGAGTTCGGGTTCGAGAACAAACAAGCTCAACGAGCCAAGCTCGAGTTCTACATCAAGCTCGCGAGCCAAGCTTGAGCATATATATATATATACTCGAATAGGATTTGAGCTCGAGCCGAGCTTGAACAGCTAGTACTCGAGCTCGTAGCCTCGTATATCAGGCGTACTCAGCACTCACGAGATGGTACTAAATGAATAAGAAGGAGAACTCTCTTTCCGTGTGAAGAATCTAGCACTAAAAACCAAGGAGGAGAGTCTATCCGAGGACGATGAAAGTGAGGACGATGAAGAAGATCCATTCGCCTTGATCACCAGAGGACTAGCACGAATTCTCAAGATGAAGAAACAATTCTCGATCCAACTGAGAATATCCTGGGTCATCAAGATACAAAGGTAAGTCTTTTAATTCTAATAAGAAAACTAGGGCTCTTGGTTGCTTTGAATGTGGTGAAACAGATCATCTTGTGAAAAAATGTCCTTAGAAGAAAAGAAACAAGCAACGGAGGAATGATCGAAAGAAGAAGGCTATGGTTGCTTCATGGAGTGACTCAGACTCATCTAGTGACTCAGACTCAGAAGATGGTCAAGCAAATCTATGCCTAATGGCCAACCAAGTTGACATTCCTAAATGGCATCTCGGGGTAGTTGTAAGGAATTTAATCTCCAGTTCTACTCCGATTTTATTTGAATTTTTGCAAAATATGATTGTCAATGATGAGAATTATGTTCTTGAAACTAACACTTTGAAAGAGAGTGACTCAGACTCTTCTAGTGACTTAGACTCAGAAGATGATCAAGAAAATCTATGCCTAATGACCAACCAAGTTGACAATCCTAAACGGCATCTCGAGGTAGTTTTAAGGAATTTAATCTCCAGTCCTAATCCGATTTTATTTGAATTTTTGCAAAATATTATTGCCAATGAAGAGAATTATGTTCTTGAAACTAACAATTTGAAAGAGAGGCTTTTGGAACAGGAGAAGAGTATGAATGAATTGTCGCTGGAAATAAAGAATCTCAAAGCTTCACAGTCAGCCCTTGACATTAAAGTCAAGGCCTTGGAAACGGAGAATCCGTTCTCAAGCATGACCTTTCTTCTCTAAAACATTGTAATAGTGAATTAGAGAATGAAAAGGTTAAGCTTATTGAGAAGTGCAGGGACCAGTAGACAACACTCATCCGATAAACCATGTGAAATCAGATGGAGAGGCAAAGAGAATGAACCTCGGGAGTCCTAGAGGCAGAGCAAAAGTGGTACCTAACTCAAGTGATAACGAAAAGAAGGGGTATCAAAAGATCTTGGGTTCAAATTCCAACCCCAATACTTTTAATTTCTTTTATTATATCATTATTTCAATCGCAATTATTTCAATTTTTTTTTGATACAATGAAATATTTTCGGTGATGTCAGACCCTGCCGATCTACCGCCCAAGAGTGTCCTTTTGGACGAGAGCTTGGAGCTCGACATGATGCAAGGGCGAGTCGTCATCGAGTTGATGCCGAAGATGCGCCACCTTATTCGCGACCTGATTGAGCTCTCTGAAGACATGTTGGCGGGAGGAGCATTGAAAGTTCTGGAGAAGTCTCTTTGAATTCGCAATAATCATCTTAACCTCCCAAGGACAGCTGCAGACATCATTGATGGCGTTGATGACCCCAAGAAAATCGCCTTCGACCTCGATCCTAGATATATACCCAGTTGGTGAGCAGCCACAAGCCTAGATTGGAGGGCGAGCGCTTCAGCCTTCACCGCCGACATCTCACCACACATGGAGCCCCTGCAGAAAACAACAGAGCCATGGTGATCTCAAATAACTACTCCCGTCGAAGCCTCACCAGAGGAAAGCACAGAAGCATCGAAATTTAATTAGAACCCTCCGACTAGAGGCTTTTGCCATCTCAAATTTTTCCTTTTCTTTTGAGTCGGTGGTGTGACATTTTTCTTTTGCTCCGTATCTTCCCAAAATTGTCTTTTGGATTCTTCCCATTGTAGTAATTGATGTTTCATGTATTGTTCCAACTTTTTTCTGTTTGCAAATCCCTGATCATCGAAAATAATCTTATTTCTAATTGTCCATACGCTCTACCATATAATGGGAAGTTTTGTTTTTTGAGTTGCAGATAGCTTCGCAAAGATCTATGTTGTGATTTCTTTCATATTTTTGTCCCTTGTTTGTATGTTTTGAATTATCCTTCCAATCTGTTGGTCTATTTTCCAAATGAGTTCCTTTGAGCATTGTCATTTCAATTGAAAATGTTATGTTTAAATTATATATTTATTTGTTTTATTAGAATTTTTTTTCGAAATATTCATAATTAATTAAATAATTACGTAATTATTCAATGTTTGAAAATAATTACAGAAATATTCATTTTTTGCAGGTGGGACAGAAAAATGGGGTCTGGCTCCGCGTTTTATTCATACAGCATGAGAGAGAATTGGCGCCCATGAGAAAGTTTGAAATTTACGAAAGAAACGCGGTCTGGGATCGCATTTGTACTTTAAAATAAAAGAAAAATGTAGAATATAATACAGATGCCTATTTGTGTTGACTGGGGACCCACTCGTCAGTTGTTGCTGACGGAGATGGGACAAATAGAGAAACGCGGTCCCAGAACGCGTTTCTCTTTTCGGTAAAAAAAAAATTGGTCAAACCGCAATCAATGAGGTGGTTGACACTTTACCCATAAAACGCGGCTCCACCTCGCGTTTTTCTATTAAACCCTAAAAAACCGACTCTGCCCGTCTCCACTTCATCTTTTTCCTCCGTCTCTTGTAAACTCGCCTCAACCTCGAAACCCCGGCGGCGGATCTACTCCCTTAACCTCGAACCCCCATCGTCTCTTGTAATCCCCTTCCATCTTCAAAGGTTATCCCCCTCTATCTTTGCTTGTAATCCTCGATCCGAGGTTAGTTTGTATGTTTTTTTTCTTGTTTTTGGTATGAACGATTATGTGGTAGGAGATGTTAAGGGCTGTTCTTGGTTTAAATGGTGTGATAGTTGTGTGTTTGGGACAATAATTCGAGTTTAGTGTAAATTCTTGATTTTTTTTTTGGGTGAAGGATTATGGATTAGGAGATGAGATGTTACGGGTTAAATAATGGTTTAATAGTTGAATGTTTGAGGATGTTGATTAATTAGTGATTATTACAGATCTGAAATCTTGTGATAGTTGTAGATCCGAAATTGTGGGATGATTGCAAGTTGAAACAATTATATTGTATGAATATGGGAGAATATTATGTTTTAAGTGGCCTGAAAGAATTAGATTGTATGAATATGGGAAAGATTAAGAAGCTCTTAAACTGGGAACAAAATTTTTTTGGTACAAAATAATAGGATAATAATAGATTCTGTATAAGAATTTTTTTTTTATAAAAGAGTAGAATTTAATTACATTAAAAATATATAGGGGAGAAGAAGATGCAGATAATAGATTTTGATTGTTAAATGATTGTAGGTTAATTGATTTTGAAATGCATGATAAAAAAAAATAGATTTAGTATGTAATTTATTTGTGATTCTGAACAAATTAAGTTCTTTGTCTTAGGGGGGGGGGGGGGGGGATGGCAATGCAAATTAATCCCGGTCCGCTGGTGAATGAGGTGCTCCATAGACAACATCTTCATAGGTCAACTGATGTGTGGAATCGGGAGGAATATGTAAGTACATATTGTTTTCATGACATATACAATTACATGAAACGTTTCAAACATATCAGATGCTTATGCTCTTCAGTTTTATATTTGTAGACGAATGGTGTGATCCAACATAGACTGCAGTTGCGTAAGTTTGGGCAAGATCTAGCTCCAGACCCTAGAGTGATGCAGTACATAAAGGCGGTAGGATTCGAATGCATCTACAAGCTTGGATCTGGATTTGAGCTAGACAACGACTTAATCACGACGTTGATAGAAAGATGGAGACCTGAGACTCACACCTTCCACTTAAATGTTGGGGAGGCCACAATCGCCCTCCAAGATGTTTCAGTTATATTGGGGTTACGTGTTGATGGTCTTGTAGTTACTGGAACTGCTTGCTATGATTGTAGTTACGTGCAGGTGGTCTCCCCCAGCGTGTGCATATGATGAGGCGTTGCACAAGATGGATCGAAGGGGAAAATCCCAGTACAACTGGACCCAGGTTCATGCAAAGTGGATCCAGTTGTGGAATGACCGTGATAACTCCACTCCCTTGATGAAAATCGAAATAATTTTTAAAGGCTTTGACTGTCTGTTTCTGTCAAAGGTCTTGAAGCTTTAGCAGTGTTGATGAAACACAAAACCTGTTCTCCATGTTATTATGTTCGAATATTATTTTATGTTATTATATGCTTCCATATTATTATTATATATTCACTAACGTTTCAAGAAGCTTTTTCGAATATTATTTCCTTCCTTAAGCGGTAAATCGAGAAGATTCACATCGGAAGATCATGGCTTCAGAAGTTTCCAAAGATAGAAGATTGTGAAGAATCCAGCTCAATCCATGATCCTCTCTAGTCGTTGGTGAAGATCCTTAGGCGCCGATTTGTTTCAATATAAGGAAAAGGAAGAAGAAGACAGCTACACATTCGTTGAACACAAGCTTTCATACACTCCAGCCCTCAAGCGAGATTTGTCTTCTTCGTGTGCTCTCTGCTAGTCCTTAGGAGTCTGTTATTTCATTTCAAAGCATTTGAGAGTTACACAGTGAGCTTATAGGATATATTTCGTGATAGTGTTATACTCGAGAGTTTGTAACTCAGGAAGTGGACACTAGGCGATTTATTCACTAAGTGTACGAGGATTGTACTAGATAGCATAGAGAGGTGGGGCTCTTCTAGATTGGTCTAGGACTCCAAGGGAATGTGAGTTGACTAGATTGCAATTGTATAGGAGAGAGGCTTCTCGGTGAGCTAATAGAGGTCTTGTGAATCAATAAAAGCCGGTTGAATCCTAGGGTTGTCGAAGAACCCTAGGCGGGGACGTAGGCCAAGTTCGTGCCAAACCTCGTAAACAATTCATCGAGTCCTTTATTTACTGCTTTATCTTATTTCTGCACTTGGTTCGAATTGTTTAACTTTGTGATTCAGGTTTTCAAAGAAAAGACTAAGTCTATTCTCAAAGGGTTTTGCACGAGCTTCAAAAGTCTTGAGATTATCTGCGAAAAACCGGCATACTCTATTCAACCCCCCTTCTAGAGTATCTTTACATTACTTTGTTTTACATTATCGAACCTTTAATTGGTATCAGAGCTTTACTCACTGCTTTTGATCTAACAATCTTGTGAGTTTTCGATCATGACTGGTGAAGCATGCGGAGGATTTGCACAGGGAAGGTCTACCAGCAGACCACCACTCTTTGTAGGAAACAACTTTGTCCACTGGAGATCATTGATGAAGATGTTCATCATAGATCAAGATCTGGAACTTTGGAACATTATAGAGAATGGTCCGAAGATTCCAGAGAAAGACGGACCAAATGGAACCAAAGTCGCAAAGAATGAGTCTGAATACATCCAAGCGGATCTTGAACTCGTCTCCAAAAACTACAGGGCTATCAACTTACTTTATTGTGGTCTTAGCACTGATGAGTTTAACCGTATTTCATCTTGTAGGTCAGCTAAAGAGATTTGGGACAAGCTGGTCGTCACCTATGAGGGAACCAGCCAAGTGAAGGACACCAAGATCAGTATCTTCCTTTGAAAGTATGAGCTTTTCAAAATGAAGTCTGATGAGTCAATAAAGGCCATGTTCACACGATTCACAGAAATCACCAACAACCTTGACTCTCTCGGCAAGAGCTTTACAAACGTTGAGAAAGTAATGAAGATATTGAGGTGTCTCCCAAAAAAAAAGTGGGGTCCTAAAGTAACAGCCATAGAGGAAGCTCAAGACCTCACTACTCTGCCCCTTGATGACCTGCTTGGGAAACTGATCATGCATGAGATGATCCTTAATGAAGATGATGGAGAACTTCCAGCAAGCACTAAGAACTTGGCGCTCAAGTCTAAGAAGGATGACCCCAAAGATGGATCTGATTCCGAAGATGAGGATGGCGATGAGGATGATCCTTTTGCACTTATCACAAGAGGCCTTGCTCGAATCCTCAAAATGAAGAAACAATTCAACAACAAGGATGGATTAGAGTCTTCTAAATTTCGAGGTAAGCCTCAATACAACAAATATGATAAGAAGACTAAACCTTTGTCTTGTTTTGAATGTGGTGAAACAGATCATCTTGTGAAGGATTGCCCTCAAAAGACAAAGAGCCAGTCCAAGAAGGGTGATAAATGGAAAAAGAAAGCCATGGTGGCAACTTGGAGTGATTCTGACTCTGACTCCGATGATGAGAAGGCCAATGTTTGTCTTATGGTCTCAGGAGATGAATCCCACGATGAGAAGCTTGAGGTAACTGTAAGAGAACTTATGGCAAGTCCAAAAGAGGTATTATCGGAATTCCTTTCTAATATGATTGCCAATGAAGAGAAACTTATTGCCCAGACTAACACTCTTATTAAGAGAACTGTGGACCAGGAAAGAACTATTGAGGATCTGTCTATGAGGGTCAAAAGTCTTGAATCTTCTTATTCAGGTCTTGACATTAAAGTCAAGACTCTTGACTCAGAGAAATCTGAACTCAAGAAAGATCTCTCCTCTATAAGAAGTGAACATCATGACTTAGAGAACGAGAAGATCTCCCTGAATAATAAGATTCAAGACCAACAGACAGCTCTCATAAGTTTTACCAAATCCAAAGGCACTCTTGATAGGATGTTGGGTGAGCAACAAAGTTCTCTAAACAAAAGTGGTATTGGTTACAATCCAAGGTTTTTAAAGAAGCAGCATATTACCACCTTTGTAAAGGCAAAAGGAAGTAGAACCTCTCCTATATGTCACCACTATGCTAGAAAGAGACATGTAAAAGAGACCTGCCCCTATAGAAGAAAGGATCCATATATCATTCATAATACATTTCCTGTTCATTTGAGAAAAGAACAGATAACACAAGTTTGGGTCCCAAAAGGCACTATTTTACCAAATATGGTTTACCTAAATAATGGATCCAAATTTGCTTATTGGTCTAGCCACAAAGGTTGATGTTTGTTTTGCAGGAGATCACCAAGGTGAAGGAGCACAAATGGATTATTGATAGTGGATGCTCGAGACATATGAGTGGGAAGATTTCTCTCTTTCATGATCTAAAGGAGCAATCCACAGGAACAATCACTCTTGGTGACAAAGGAAAGTGTGACATCGTTGGTATTGGTAGCGTTGGGAGTGATTCCAACCATAGTATTAAAAATGTCTATCTTGTGAATAATTTAAAGTATAATTTGCTTAGTGTTTCTCAATTATGTGATAGTGGCAATAATGTCAGATTTAACAAGAAAAGATGTCTAGTGTGCAGAGAAGATACATGTGAAGTTATACTGACTGCATATCGTTACAACAATATATACGTTGTAAATGCTGATCAAGTGGCACAAAGAAGCTTAACCTGTCTAAAGGCTTTGACGGATGATCCAAAGCTATGGCATAAGAGACTCGGTCATGTGAGTCCACATACACTACAAAAGCTTGTGTCCAAAGGGCTTGTAAGAGGACTACCTGAGATGGACTTCAAAGGTATTGATATATGCAATGCATGCACACGAGGTAAACAAATACGTAGCTCTTTCAAACCCAAAAAGGTTGTAAGTTCTTCTAGACCCCTTGAACTTTTACATATGGATTTATGTGATCCTATGCGAGTCAAATCTCCCAATGGTAAAAAGTACATGCTTGTCGTTGTTGATGATTTTTCTAGATATACTTGGGTTGCTTTTTTAAAAGAAAAATCAGAGGCCTTATTTGAGTTTTCAAAACTTTGTAAGGAGTTGCAAACTTTAAGAAATGAGCCCATAGTGTCAATTCGAAGTGATCATGGTAGGGAGTTTGATCAACTTCAGTTTGATTTGTTTTGTGCTAAATATGGAATCTCCCATAACTTTTCTGCTCCTAGGACACCTCAACAAAATGGGGTTGTGGAACGAAAGAACAACACCCTAGAGGATATGGCCAGGACTATGCTTTTAAAAAATGCATTACCTAAAACCTATTGGGCTGAAGCTGTTAACACAGCTAAGTATATTTTGAATCGTTGTCTTATTCGTTCCATCTTAAAGAAAACTCCTTATGAACTTTTCAAAGACCGCAAACCACTTATATCTTATTTTAAACCCTTTGGCTGTACTTGTTTTGTTCATAACAATGGAAAAGATAACCTTGGAAAATTTGATGCGCGTAGTGATGAAGGTATATTTCTTGGCTAGTCCACAAGTAGCAAAGCTTATAGAATCTTCAATAAAAGGACCCAGTTAGTTGAAGAAAGTATACATGTTATATTTGATGAATGCAATGACGGTTCTTTGAGTGAAAGTGTTGTAGATATAGATCTTAAGATCCATGCAGAGAACGAGGAAGGTGATGATGCTGCTACCAAGAACACAGAGAAGAGGAACATGCAGGAACAGATTCTCAACACTGAAGAATTGGCCCAAGGTGTTGAAGATTCGTCCAAAGCCCTTGGTGTCCAATCCAATAGTGTTGAGACGTCAGAAACTGTTGTAACTGAACCTAACAGGACCACGGAGTCAGATGTACCACAAATCAGTCCTACTGGTGTGACGAATCAAGGAGCTGAGACTAGCAAAAGGAAATTCAAATACTCCTCATCACACTCATTAAAGGATATCATTTCTGACCCTACATCTAGTGTTCAAACTCGTTCTAAACTGAAAGATCTTTGTGCTTTTAACGCGTGATTCTCTTATTGAACCAAAGAAGGTAGATAATGCCCTTCAAGAGCCAGACTGGATCATTGCTATGCAAAGTGAGCTTAACGAATTTGAAAGGAACAAAGTCTGGACCTTGAAGCCTAGGCCAAAGCATCAATCAGTCATTGGTACACGATGGGTATTTCGAAACAAGCTAGATGAGAATGGTAAGATCGTGAGGAACAAAGCAAGGCTTGTTGCTCAAGGCTACAATCAAGAGGAAGGTATTGACTAAGAGGAGACCTTTGCTCCCGTAGCCAGGCTTGAAGCCATTCGTCTTTTATTAGCATTTGCATCTTTTATGAACATAAAGTTATATCAAATGGATGTCAAGTGTGCTTTTCTTAATGGTTTCTTAGAAGAAGAAGTTTATGTGGCTCAACCCCCAGGTTTTGAAAGTTCGGAATTTCCCAATCATGTTTATAAACTAGACAAAGCGCTTTATGGTTTGAAACAAGCCCCAAGAGCTTGGTATGAGCGCTTGTCAAAATATCTTTTAGAAAATGATTTTAAAAGGGGGTTGATCGACAAGACTCGTTTTATCAAGACCAAAGGAAAGGACATTTTGGTTATTCAAATTTATGTTGATGATATATTATTTGGTGCTACTAACACATCTTTATGCAAGGAATTTTCTGACATTATGTGCAGTGAATTTGAGATGAGCTTGATGGGTGAACTCAACTTGTTTTTGGGATTACAAGTTCATCCATCCAAGAAAGGGATCTTTGTCAACCAAAGCAAGTACACTAAGGATCTCTTGAAGAAATTCAAGATGGATCAATCCAAAGTAGCCAAGACACCCATGAGCTCAACATTATCTCTAGATCAAGACAATACTGGGAAGAGTGTAAATCAAAAGGAGTATCGAGGAATGATTGGATCTTTACTATATCTCACAGCTAGTAGATCTGACATCGTGTTTAGTGTTTGCATGTGTGCTAGGTTTCAAGCTGATCCTAAATAATCTCACCTCGTAGCTGTGAAGATGATCTTTCGATATCTCAATGGCACTAAGGAGGATAGGAAGAGTACATCAGGATGCTGCCAATTCTTAGGATCATCCTTGATTAGTTGACACTCAAAGAAACAAAACTCAGTCGCTCTATCCACTGCCAAAGCCGAATACATAGCAGTTGGAGCTTGTTGCTCCCAAATCCTTTGGATAGTTCAACAAATGAGAGATCTTGGCATCAACCTCAGAGGTATTCCCATTAAGTGTGACAATACAAGTGCCATCTCCATCACAAAGAATCAAGTTCAGCATTCAAGGACCAAACATATTGATGTAAGACATCATTTCATTAGAGACCATGTCGAAAAAGGTGATGTGTCCATATCCTTTATTTCAACTGATTATCAATGGCCTGACATTTTTACTAAGCCTTTGGCAGAGGACAGGTTCACCTTCATTAGACGTGAGATTGAGATGCTTAATAATGATGCACTTTCGTAGGGGGAGTTTTCCCTTTACTAAAGATAAATTCTACTCAGTGTCAAGACCTTTGAGAATTATGTCAAGGTTTGTGAACTGAATGGTAGAGTACAGATATCGGATCATATATATTTGGTTAATATCTTTTTAGATATTTGATCAAGTATATTTGTAACGGATTTTAAAATTCTATATTTGTTACACATTTTATTCTCCCATCCGAGTACATGTTTTATTTTTGGAACAAAATATTTTCGGATATTTCCCTCCTATTTTAAATTGTGAGAAGGTTTGAATTTTGAATAGAAATATTTTTCAAATTGGCAATGTTATCATTACCCATCCTTGGAACTCTAAACTCGTCCCATCAACTCCATCATCTCACTCTACTTAAACCCCAATTCTCTCACCACTTCAAACTTATCCAAACCTTTCCCATTCTACTTCTCCTTCAACCTCTCAACCTGTTCTAAAAACCCTAGCCGAAAATCTCCATGGCTCCCAAATCAAAGAAAGCCTCCACACCCAAAAGACTTGGCGCCACCCCCAAGGGACGCCAGGCCACTGCTACTTCCCCTCAACCAGAACCCAATCCACAAGCAATCGTTCCAGCTGTTGTCCAGAGCACCATCATTGAGAGCACCATTACAGTAACCAGGGGCTCTAAAAAACGCTCAGTGAAGAAGCCTCTCAGTGCAAAGCAGAAAGGGAAAAAGAAAATCATCGCTGAGGAGGTGGATGATGAGGAGGAAGAGGAGGATCTAGATGCTATTCTGGAACGGGATGCCGCTAAGGAAGCCGAAGAAGAAGCTCTGATAAAGAAAAAGGTCGAGGAAGAGGCCGAGCTGGCATGGAAACTGGCCGAGGAGGAGGCCGAGAGAATTCGAAAAGAGACTGAGAAGGAGGTTCTCACTGAGGAGGAACCAGAGGAAGAAGAAGAAGAGGAAGACGAGACTGGCGATGACGAGGATGCTGAAGGAGACAACGAGGACGCTGAAGGGTCCGCTGAGGACTCGGGGTTTGAGGACGAGGAGGAAGAGGAGCCAGAACATGTTGCCTCTCCTTCTCCTACTCCTCCTCCCCCGTCTCCAAAGAAGCGGAAAGCCCCAACAGCTGCCAAGCCTCCATCTCCCAAGCGTACCAGAAAGGGAACTCTCAGAAGTCTTGAGGCGCCTGCCAAGAGGACTGCTCCAACACTTGCTCACAGAAAGAATGCTGATCCACCTGCCTACATCCAGGTAAACCAATCCTTACCCTTTTCATGGTTTGAAGATACTGAAACGGCTAGAAAGTGGGTAGATGAGTTTCGAACTCGTAAGATTTGATGTTCTGATTTTTTAGATCTTGCGTTCTTTGAAGCTTTGAATTTACCATGCATATCTCTACTCAAACAATCCCCTGCCTGGACCCTTCTCAACCTTGAATCTATCTACTATCATCAACTTACCCGCCTGTTGTACATAAACCTAAAAGCCAAACACAATGTCGACGGTTGGGCTTTGGAATCCATCGTCAAGGGAGTTAGAATCTCTTTCAACTCCATTGACTTTGCTGATTTCCTTGGCCTGCCTAGACCGTGTCCACCCTCTCCCGAGATCCCCACAAAAGAACGATGCATAGCCCTTGCCCGATCCAAATATCTCCTACCCAAAGCATCCAACAACACCTCAAAGCAACTCACCCACTCATGTCTTACCCTAGAGGCAAAGATTATTTTTAACATCATTGTGCGTTGCCTCTTACCCCGTCTAAACTCTGGCTCTCTCCTTACCGATAATGCCATGATCCTTCTATACCGCATCTTAAACGACCTTGATCTTGATCTGACCAACACTATCCTTGGATCCATGGCTCACGCTAGAAAAGCCAGAAAAGGAACTCCCCTCCCCTTTGCCACCCTTTTGACCCATATCTTCAAAGCTTCTGGAATCAATTTCAAAAATGAAGAACAACAGCGTCATATGGGTAAGTTCGACTCCAAGAGCCTTGAAAAGATAGGCATCACTCGGTCCCCCCAAGGGACTTGGAGTCTTGCCTATCCTTCAAAAGCTCTTCCCACTGCCTCATCCGTTGATGAACGCATGGACAACCTGGAGTTGGGCTTGTAGGAAGTTCGCTTGGATATTAAGGAGTTGCACAAAGAGTTTATGACGAAAATGAGCGAGGTAACCAAGCTGTTGCAAGGTCTGTGGTCATGGCTCAGTGATGATGCTCCGGACGATGAAGCTTAACCCTATCCTACCCTACCCAAACCTTATTTGAAACATTGCTGGTTTTTGGAAACTGTTTTAAAACTTTTGATGACTGTTTTACCTCCTCCCTTTGTTGAAAGACAAAAAGGGGGAGATGATCTACTGTGGTTTAGACTTTAAAAACTTTTTTAACTGCTATGAAGGTCTTGGAAGACCTTGTTTTGTTTTTAGTTGGATATCTTTCAAGTTTTAAAATTATGATCCAACATTCGTCTAACCTAGGTACTTAGTCCGGTCTCACTTGTATTATATATGTTTGACTAAGTTGCAGGGATGCACAGGTTTTGTCTTTCATCAAGGGGGAGATTGATAACTCCACTCCCTTGATGAAAATCAGAATAAGTTTCAAAGGCTTTGACAGTCTGTTTCTGTCAAAGGTCTTGAAGCTTTAGCAGTGTTGATGAAACAAAAAACCTTTTCTCCATGTTATTATTTTCGAATATTATTTTATGTTATTATATGCTTCCATATTATTATTATATATTCACTAAAATTTCAAGAAGCTTTTTCGAATAATATTTCCTTCCTTAAGCTGTAAATCGAGAAGATTCAAATCGGAAGATCATGGCTTCAGAAGTTTCCAAAGATAGAAGATTGTGAAGAATCCAGCTCAAGTCATGATCCTGTCTAGCCATTGGTGAAGATCCTTAGGCGCCGATTTGTTTCAATATAAAGAAAAGGAAGAAGAAGACAGCTACACATTCGTTGAACACAAGCTTTCATACACTCAAGCCCCCAAGCGAGATCTGTCTTCTTCGTGTGCTCTCTGCTAGTCCTAAAGAGTCTGTTATTTCATTTCAATGCATTTGAGAGTTACACAGTGAGCTTATAGGATATATTTCGTGATAGTGTTATACTCGAGAGTTTGTAACTCAGGAAGTGGACACTAGGCGATTGATTCACTAAGTGTAATAGGATTGTACTAGATAACATAGAGAGGTAGGGCTCTCCTAGATTGGTCTAGGACTCCAAGGGAACGTGAGTTGACTAGATTGCAATTGTATAGGAGAAAGGATTCTCGGTGAGCTATTAGATTCCTAAGTCTTGTGAATCAATAAAAGCCGGTTGAATCCTAGGGTTGTGGAAGAACCCTAGGCGGGGACGTAAGCCAAGTTCGTGCCAAACCTCGTAAACAATTCATCGAGTCCTTTATTTACTGATTTACCTTATTTCCGCACTTGGTTCTAATTCTTTAACTTTGTGATTCAGGTTTTCAGAGAAAAGACTAAGTCTAATCTCAAAGGGTTTTGCACGAGCTTCAAAAGTCTTGAGATTATCTGCGAAAAACCGGCATACTCTATTCAACCCCCCTTCTAGAGTATCTTTACATTACTTTGTTTTACATTATCGAACCTTCAGATCGGGAAAACTCTGTTCAGGCCGTAGCTGAGGTGGACGATGAGGATGAGACTATTGCACAATATATGGCTTGGTACACACGTATCACCAGACGCCTCATTAGCCCTCTTATGAGTGCGCCGACGGGGGTTTATCAAGCAGTTGCTCCTGACTACCACATAATGGTGAGCTAGACAACATATCTTTACATATTTGACTTGTTGAATTAATGTAGACAACATATCTTTACATATTTGACTTGTTTTTCAGGGGAACTTCGTTATGGATGTCAGTGCTCGAGCTACCCAAACTGCAGAAGAGTCGCATAATTTCTACGATGCACATCAATACAACTCGATGATGGGGAAGGTGGATGAATATTGCCACTACATTCCAACGCAGGGAGCAAAGCTTCTAAGTCAACTTTCCTACAACCCCTCTCAACCACAAATTCCGAATGGACCCAGAGTGCATCAACCACCTCAACCAGAAATGCCACCAACAGGTTATGGAGTGTCCTCCCAGCCAGAGATGCAGACATTGTCATCCATGGTTTTTCCTTCCTATCCATCATACGATACTCAGGGTGGCACACCCCCTTTCATGATGGACCCATACAACCAACCACAATTTATCTTCCCCCAGTCCACCTTTGTCGCGGGCGGCGGATCTGCTTCGACCCAGTTCGGTCCTGCTCCCACTTCGACCCAGTTCGATTATACTCCTACATTATTTACCACCCCGCCTCTTCATCAGGGTCGGATTGTGTATGCCGACCCCAACAACCTGTA
This sequence comes from Persicaria tinctoria, assembly GCA_037127255.1. Taxonomy (NCBI): domain Eukaryota; kingdom Viridiplantae; phylum Streptophyta; class Magnoliopsida; order Caryophyllales; family Polygonaceae; genus Persicaria; species Persicaria tinctoria. Next base: position 42,516,034 of record JBANSL010000018.1, read on the forward strand.
CAGGTCATCAACCCACCATACATAAAACATAGTTCAGCTCCACTTAATAATTCTGAAAACATACATAAAACATACCACCATCGTGCAAATGGATAACAAAGCAGTTAATGAGTTCTTAAAAGGAAGACAAACCCAACAAACGGACTAACAACACATACCAACAATACTTAGGAGATGTAGAAGGAGCATAATGCTCACGAGCCAGATGGGCCCGCACGACTCGGGCAACTTCTTCTGTTGTGCTCATAACCTCGACAATTGCCACAACGGACTTGACCTGGGACTCCTAAATCCATCTCATTCCGAATCCTTCAAGATGGGGTTCGCCCAACATCTCACATACGTGATTGATCGGCGTCCAACCTAGGACCTCCAACTTCTTTCCAATTGAATGGCTCACCCACCGGCATAAATGTCGTTTGGTACGTCAACCAGTATAACTCCGTAGTAAAGTACCTCTCTACTAATGGCACGAAGGAAAGGCTCTGAAATCTGCAAACCGCCAAGGCATGTGCGCATGGTATCCTCAGCAACTTCCAACTGGCACATGTACATGTCCTGCAATGTAAGTTTACTGTGTACAACCGCCCACTTCTCCTACCTTGTGGCCCCCGCGGGTTCAAAATCACCTCAAATATTCCATTCTGCAAATCATATAATATAAAGTGTGCATTTCTTCCAGCTTCCACAATTACTGCTATCTTGTCATCGGTTTCCTTCGTCAGTGGGAAACCGCCGGAGATGCGAGCGCCAGCTTCCCCTCTTGATGTGAGCCTAATTCGCCATGTTTTATACTATCTTTTATACCATTTTCTGCATACATTTATTGCATTTGGGTTAGAATAGTACATAATCTATGTAGTTTATGCTTATTTGCCAAATTATGGAATCTACACCAGTTTCTGTTTAATTTCGCAGAAATCGAAGCGATTTACAGCAATTCGGAGAAAGGAAGAAAAGCTCGAAGTCAACTACAGAAGTCCAAGGTCAAGGAGCAGCAGAACCAGGACAAATCGAGCTGGAAACAAGGAAAAACAGTTAGTCAATATTGACATGTCTAAGTCGATATCGAGTTGGCCACATCGATTTGAGCACCAGAAATCAACAAGGAAGCTGGAGCTAGAAGAGATCCAAGTCGATATCGAGAAACTTACTCGATATCGAGTAAAATCCAAGTCGATTTCCACTACTGGTAGCCAACATTGAGAAGCTGATCTGGAATCGAGGAAAAGTTACTCGATGTCGAGGAAATCTTCTCGATATCGAGGAAAAATCAAGTCGATGTGCTGTCTTGGAGGCCGGAATTGAGTTGCTGGACGGAAGACGAAGAAAGTGCTACTCGATATCGAGGAAATCCCTAGAAGCCGACGTCGAGTAGTCCGAGGTCTTGTTAAGTTTCTATCCCGAGTCCAATGGTGATATTTTCGAGATGAAATTATATCAAGATCTATCAAGTGCCCTCAAGTCAAGAGAGAAGATATTTTATCCACATTAGATATAGTCCTAGTTGATTTAATTATTTATTTCCATTATTTTATCTTAAGTAATTAGATAGATAGATATAGATATAGATAGGTAATTCTTTCCTAATTAGAGAGGGAATGAAGCCTATAAATAAAGCCTTAGAGGCCGATTTTTATTCATTCAATTCTAGTTTCAATTACATCAAGTAAGTAGGAGTAGAGGAGAGAGCTTGTGGCGAGAGGAGAGAAGTTGTTGAGAGACGGTTTGTCTTCGATCGGTTGTAAATTCTCTTTGGTTTATTTTAATGCAATTTGTTTTCCTGAAATTATTGATGAGTTTCTTGATGATGAAGAGCGAGTAGTCCACCCACTTCTAGGGTCGGGGTGAGCCCGACGGTAGCCATGTGAGGTGATGCGGTAAAGGTTCGATCTTTTTATGCAATTCATCTTCTATCCCTATGCGCATGATTCTTTTGAGAAAGTTGAAGGTGATCCTTGTTTGTGTTATTGAAGCGAAGGTGATCTTAATACAACTTGGATTAATTATGTGAAAAGGTTTAGTAACAATTAGGGTTTATGCGAAAGCCTCTATCTTCCTATTTGTTAATAACGAGAGTTATTTGATGAAAAGCATGATCTTTTATGCCTTTATGTGTTATTTTACATTGTTATCGTTGTGGTGTTGAAACCCTGACCTTGGAAGTCTTTAGTTTATTGATTTATTTCGTCGAAATCCGTGTTCTGCGTTCGAAAGAGTTGCAATTTAAGTTTCTGCTGTTACTCGACATCGGGAAGTTTTAGTCGATATCAAGGAAATCTTGTAGATGTCGAGTTGATTTTGTTGATTTCATGTACATTCTGTTGGTCTTTGTTTTCTGTTTCGTTTTGCTTTCTGTTTTTACTCGACAGGTTAGTCGATATCGAGTAGTTTACTCGACATCGAGGAATCTTCTGGTCGACTTCGCTGAGATTTTTCCGCTACCTGAGATCCGCTGACCCGCTTCCTCGAGGATCGATCCTGACTTCCCACTGCTACATCAGGAGGAGGTCTTGTAATCATTTGCGTGGGCATAATCCGGTTTCATTTATATTTCTATATTTTGAACTCGATTTCTTCCTACAACAAATTGGCGCCGTTGTCGGGGAAGCAATCATTCGTGCTTTAGGTAGTTAGATCTCACCTTTTCCTTGAGTTACTTTGCAGGTGTATGCATCGTTCTGGTCAAACACCTGAGTTTGACGCCTTAGACAATCCGGAACGCCTTATACACGTCCACGCTAAATTGAAACGAGCCATGGAAGCCGCAGAAACACAAGATTAGATGATACAGAGGCTTCGAGCTAAGTTAGAAGCCAAGGACACTGCTCTCACCACTGACAGAGCACGCACTACAGAGGAAGTTGCGCAAAGGAGGCAGGTGGAAGCTGAGCTTGCCCAATACCCAACCACTGCAGAGGATTACATGCACCCGACTCTCGTCGTGCCTGAATCGGTCATTCTAATCCCTGAAAATAATTATGAAATTCGCACTCCTTTCCTGATTGAGATTAAAAATAATGCTTTCTATGGTAGATTTAATGAATGCCCTCTTCAACATATTACCAACTTTACTGATATGTGTCGTACTCTTGCTGAAGGTACCACTTTGGAATATATCTTGATGAAGGCGTTTCGTTGGTCTCTGGCTGGTCTAGCATTGAAGTGGCTTGAAGGTCTCCGTCCACGATCCCTCACAACATGGGCTGAAGTAAACTAGGAATTTCTCAACAAATTCTTTCCTCCTGCCAAGACAGCGCTCCTTCGCCAAAAGATTACAGCTTTCAAACAGAAGCCTAGGGAGCCGCTAGAAAAAGCATGGGAACGATATAAGGATCTACTGCGATCCTACCCTACACATGGACAGCAACCCTGCATCGTTCAGGAGATCTTCTTCAATTCTCTTGACCTAGCCACAAAGGATAGGATCAACACGTATACTCATTATGAGTATTTGAAAATGCCGCCAGCTAACGCATGGACCACCCTCGACAAGCTGACCAACTACGACAACAAGTATGGGACTCCAATAAACTATGATGAGAACGCCTATGCCAGGCCAGCCCCATCCATGCCCCTCTATGAGCCCTCTAAGGAGATTGAACCAGATGTCAAGGAGTAGTACTACAGAGATCAGAATCGCAAGCTCCTCAAGCAAGTCAAGTATATTTCTATCAACCAGCCCTGCATCGAATACGAGATCAGAGACCAAAAACTTGATAGGCTAAAACCTACACCCACAAGTGTATATGGTTCAGTTGTAGTATATCGAGTGTCGTATCCACAAGGACTATGTGGTATCGATTATCAATTCAAACTGATTTAACTAAGTCAAGACAATAAAGGCGAAATGTTTATATGGATGGGGAAAGTAACCAACTAATGAGAAACAACAATACAAAATTGGTATTAAAACAATGGATACGAGGCAAATCTAGGGTAAGGATCACCACAATGACGCTTTAGTAGATTGAAATTAATATTCATGCCACCTTGCCTGAATTTGTTGAAGGTAGATCGTCTAAGGTAATCGCAAATCTTCTTTCGGAATCAAAGCGAATGTGTCTAAATTGGTTAACAATCACCTTTCGGACTCAAGCAACCAATTTAAACCCTTTAAGTTCTTAGAATTCTAAATGATAATCACATTAATGTCTCCTTTCGGTCTCGATCAATATCAAAATCATCTAAAATATCTATGACAATCTATAAATCCTCAAGAAATTCGATTATCTCTCGATAAATCAAACTTCATGTTTAATCCTAAGGTTCCGATGGATCCAATAGCTTTTCGTCCTAAATTCACCATCTAAATTCTAACTTAGGGCTTTAGTCTTTCGATTTCAAACCCTAAATTAGTTCTAACCAATTTTCATCAATTAGGGCTGACGCAATAGGATCAAATCTAACAAATTATCAGACAAACGAATACCAATTTCAACGCTACCAAAACATCGTCGGAATCACCAAAACCCTAGAACGGAGAAATTACAAAAACATAATATAACAAACGATGAGCTAGATTATAGACAGAAATAGATCAAAGTTTAGAATAAAATGCAAACCGAAATCTTCGTCCTCGATCCAAAGCTTATACCGTCAAAATCAAAATCAAAACAAAACCTAAACTGATCGGCCGAAGCCTCCTACGGCAAAACTCAGAATGTTCCCCCTTGAATTCTAAACAAACGGGAGTATGTATGTTTATTTTTAGGAAATTACAATTTTGACCCACAAACTTAAATAACTAAATCCCATCCCAACACCCAATTGTAAATTAACTCCACCAAACAATCCCAAATTTCACAACTTCCGCAATTAGATCCTCGGTCCAATCCAAAATGTTCGCTGCCCCATATTAATCTTCAATTTCCTCAATAGTAGCCTCAAAATGCCTGAAACACCTAAAAACCAGGTGTAGACTCCGAAAATTCAAAATAAAATAAATAAAGTATAAAATATGATCAATATGCATGAAAATGACCTAAACTAATATGCAAATGTATGCCTAAAATATGACTAAAATAGATGCTATCAAATCACCCCATGCTTAAACCTTGCTTGTCCTCAAGCAAGAATAGGTGTAAATATTCACCAGAAAGATTTTGGTTTCTATCCAAGCAATGTTTTTGCTCATTTAGATTTAGACATCGGGTTCAAAACAAGACAAGCAATCATACAAGAGACAAGTTAAGACATCAATTCCAAGACCTCACATAGGACATATTTTTGTGGAACACTCTCTCATGTGTCTAAGGTACAAAAGTTTCGCTCTAGCTCAAATCTTGAAGACTCATCTACCATAAGCTTGAATTAGCGTCCTAACTCTCCACCACTTGGACTATGCACATAAACATAAATCATGAGGTCTTTACATGGGTTTTAATGGGGCCAAGGTAAGAAGAATAAGGTATGGATTTCTTTGGCTATGTGGTGCTAAATTCGGGAAATAGAACTACTTCCTAAACTTCAACCACAATTTATCTGTTTTTTTTTTCAACACACATACCAAATTTCTCACAACAACCACATCACATAATTAAATAAGCTCAAAACTCACAACTTTGAAAACCCATTCCCTTTTCATAACTTACTCTCTAACGATGAGGAATTTTTATTCCTTTTTTCTTTTTCTTTTCTTTTCCATTTTTTTCACTTTTTTTTTTCTTTCTTTCTTTTCTTCATCAAAAGAAACTTACAATTGAAACACAAAATCCCCCACCCAACACATAAGCACTCAAAGCCAAGTATTCTTTCTTGTCCACAAATTAAACGACACATAAATCTATTTCATCCTAATCCCCGGATGGGTAAATGAGGCTAAAATAGGCTTACGGATAATCTTGTGGAGCTACAAATAAATAGACAAATAGGCTCAATGGGCTTCAAGCAAAGGATATATGAATGGATAGGAAGGGAATAATAGGCTAACAAAATTGTCTCAATCATGTTTATGCAATGCACACAAGTCATATATGTGGTCTCGAGAGGTTCTAACGCAAGTTCTGAAGATAAAGCAATCAAGATGAGCAATTCACACACAAAGGAAAGAGGACTCATGGATTTCGGTCCTAGGCTCAGAAGCTCACAGGCTTTTGTCTCAGAATCTCAATCTCAACAAGTCTCAAGCAATGATCAGTTTTGAAAGAATTAGAACATAAACCCAAATATCCAAATCATCACAAGCTTTTTAACATGCCTTAGAGGATATCATCAACCAATTTCAATCAAGGACGTGACATGTTCTTCAAGAAGAGCAAGGAATTTTTATTAGCAACGTTTCATCTCAAGACATCTATATGCAAATGCAATGCAATGCATGAAATGCACATGAAAAAGGAAAAAAAATGAAAAAATTATATGCAAAACGGAGTTACACAAGAAGTTCCGTACCCCATGCTTAAAATCTACTTTGTCCCCAAAGTAGAGAAATGAAGAATGAGAGGTAGAGGAAGCTTACCAAACAAATGAGGCACTTTGAGCAATTCTTAAAATTAGCTTAAGAGGGAACGATGGGGATCATGAGCACAATTCAGCAATCCAAATTCAAGGTAGTAGTGCATGGAGTTCATTTGGAACCTTCTGTGATATCTTACAAAATTCCGAGAGCATCTTCTTTTTAATTGGCCTATACACAGCACAAAAACGCAGTAGATGCAAGCCTAACAAGTATAGCAACATCACAACAGCAACCAGGAACCAACAATCCATAAGATCAAGCACTATACAACCTTACACATCAACTTGGACAAATGGAAACCACCCTATCACAACTAAACACTTAAGATCAAACAGACTCTGTGAAAGCATCACATATAATAAACTAAAGTCCAGCAGAATGATCAAAAGGCATTGAAAACAGCTTCAACTCTCCATAAATCAAGATTAACACAAGTAATACCTTAATCTCATCAAACAAATAAAGATTGACACCTTCAAATATTAGCACAATTTGAAGCACAAAACATGAAAACAACATGAAATCAGAGCCAAATCTGAGAGCATCAATCATTCACCGGTTTAGCATATTTCAGCACACAAACTTCCTAGCACATTATCAATTACAAACGCCACAATTTCAAATTTTCAATCATATATTTGAAGCAAAATGAGGAACTCGCCCAAACCAACACAACCGAACTTGAGCAGATTCAATCAATGACTCACCAGTTCAACATTCATTAAGCACAAAATCAGTCTGGAAAATCCCCAAATCGAAATCCATAAACAACTAGCTTAGGAGGAAGATACCTGCACTTACCGAACAAAAATTGGAGTCGAGTTGCAATTACCACCAGTAGATCCGAGAGAGGGAGTGCTGGTGCGACAGGTGTGGCTGCTGGCGGTTAGGGGAGCCGGTGCGGGAGGGAGAGTAAGCGCGAGGGCTGAGTACAGGAGCTTCGGGCGGAGGCGTGGTGGCTGTTGGCGGAAGAGATTAACAGAGAAGGAGATGAGGGCGCCAGTTAGAGGTGAGGGGTCGTGAGGCGACGCCGGACGGGGATCCGGCGAGGGAAAGAGGGGTGCCCGGCGGTGATAGGCAGAGATGGCGAAAAGGAAGGAGGTGGGCTGGTGGTAGTGGTACCGCGCCGATGAAGAAGCAGGGGGTGGAGATCTGGAGATGGCTTGAGTTAGGTCGGGGACGGATGCGCCAGGGGACGAGAGCGAGAGGAAAGACGGGAGCTGGGGTTCCGCGTGAGAGGAGAAGAGAAGCGACGTCTCTCGCCTTCTTCTTCTTCTTTTTTTTTTGGAAAGGGATTTCTACTCACCCGAGTGAAAAACACACTCGTCGAGTGTCGATTTTCCAGCACCCCTGGAATCCACTCGGGCCATTCTGGAAATTACACTCGACCGAGTGGAACCAGCCTCTTCATTTTTAATTTTTTTTTAGAGACAGAAATATAGTATATATATAATCTTATTCTTAATAAAAAAAATCTACCTTTATTTAGAATAAAATAAAATGAAATAAAAACTCACCTTGGTTACCTCGAAAGCGTTTGAACCTTCCCAAATGGATGGTCCATGGCTCGACCCATCCATCAAGCAGAGTCTTTTCGGAGCGGATTAGTAGAGATCCGTTGAAATTCAAGCTCCTTAAGAATTTTCTCCCCCTCTTCTTAGAGTATCGTTCCTTTGTATCTTCACTAAACTCGAAAAATGGAACCCATTCCTCGTGCTCTAAAATCTCCATGTCTTCAAAAAACTCCATGTCAAGAAAGACGATAGTGCAATCGTCATTGTCACTAACCTCACCTTCAACACAGAAAACTTTGGGAAAACATGGAACATTCATTTGTTGAGCCTCTTGGATCCGCAACATCTCATCCTCAAAAACAACTTGGATCTTTGAGAGGTGGGTTTCCAAGAAAGTGAAGTACTCTTCCATATAAATCAACTTAGACGATTTTGTAAATTTTCTGAAGCTTGATCTCGACACCCAGGCGGTGTGTATCCCTCGGTGATATCCCTCTCGTAAGAAAGGTGAGGATGCAACGAGTAGTACACCTCTTGTTCATTCCCAAACAACATCGGGCAATCACTAGCTACATGATCAAAAGCTCCACAAAACTCACAATAATAAACATAATCCATATCAAGAGCACAAACCGTGAAAGAGAAACAAAAAGAAAAGAAATCAAAAGAAAAAGAATGGCTTAGAAAAATCAATCTAAATAAACAACCAATACAAACAATAGTCCCCGGCAACGGCGCCAAAAACTTGATAGGCTAAAACCTACACCCACAAGTGTATGGGGTTCAGTTGTAGTATATCGAGTGTCGTATCCACAAGGACTATGTGGTATCGATTATCAATTCAAACTGATTTAACTAAGTCAAGAAAATAAAGGCGAAATGTTTATATGGATGGGGAAAGTAACCAACTAATGAGAAACAACAATACAAAATTGGTATTAAAACAACGGATACGAGGCAAATCTAGGGTAAGGATCACCACAACGACGCTTTAGTAGATTGAAATTAATATTCATGCCACCTTGACTGAATTTGTTGAAGGTAGATCGTCTAAGGTAATCGCAAATCTCCTTTCAGAATCAAAGCGAATGTGTCTAAATTGGTTAACAATCACCTTTCGGACTCAAGCAACAAATTTAAACCCTTTAAGTTCTTAGAATTCTAAATGATAATCACATTAACGTCGCCTTTCGGTCTCGATCAATATCAAAATCATCTAAAATATCTATGACAATCTATAAATCCTCAAGAAATTCGATTATCTTTCGATAAATCAAACTTCATGTTTAATCCTAAGGTTCTGATGGATCCAATAGCTTTTCGTCCTAAATTCACCATCTAAATTCTAACTTAGGGCTTTAGTCTTTTGATTTCAAACCCTAAATTAGCTCTAACCAATTTTCATCAATTAGGGCTGACGCAATAGGATCAAATCTAACAAATTATCAGACAAACGAATACCAATTTCAACGCTACCAAAACATCGTCGGAATCACCAAAACCCTAGAACGAAGAAATTAGAAAAAAACATAATATAACAAACGATGAGCTAGATTATAGACAGAAACAGATCAAAGTTTGGAATAGAATGCAAACCGAAATCTTCGTCCTCGATCCAAAGCTTATACCATCAAAATCAAAATCAAAACAAAACCTAAACTAATCGGCCGAAGCCTCCTACGGCAAAACTCATAATGTTCCCCCTTGAATTCTAAACAAACGGGAGTATGTATGTTTATTTTTAGGAAATTACAATTTTGACCCACAAACTTAAATAACTAAATCCCATCCCAATACCCAATTATAAATTAACTCCACCTAACAACTCCAAATTTCACAACTTCCGCAATTAGATCGGTCCAATCCAAAATGTTCGCTGCCCCATATTAAATCTTCAATTTGCACAATAGTAGCCTCAAAATGCCTGAAACACATAAAAACCAGGTGTAGACTCCGAAAATGTAAAATAAAATAAATAAAGTATAAAATATGATCAATATGCATGAAAATGACCTAAACTAATATGCAAATGTATGCCTAAAATATGAATAAAATAGATGATATCACTTGCGGGGAGCCTAAGGTAAGAAATATGACTCCTGAAAAGCTAGAAAAAAAGGATATGGAAGCCCGGGTGGAGAACATCATGGCCATCCTGAACGAAGACACAGATGATCTGCTTGACATCGACCAAGGTAAGTCGACGTCAACTGATTATTTCTCAGATGCATTTACAGGATGGAAGTATGGGGTCGAAGTCGACCAGAAGTCCTCGACATCGAGGAATTTGGTCGACATCGACCAAAATCAAAGCCCTCCACCAGCAGCAGCTTCGTCGAGGAGCCAACCCGAAGTCGAGAATTCCTCGGCATCGACCAACATATTTCTCCCTCGACTTCTCCTCCCTCGACGAGCGATCCACTGGTAGCGAAGGACTCCTCGATATCAACCAAGTTGGTCGACATCGACCAAACTATTTCTTCCATGACTTCGCTTTCCCCGACCAGCAACCCACCAGAAGCAGAAAGCTCCTCAATGTCGAGTAAATCTGCTCAATGTCGAGTAGAATCTGAGGTCCCCGAATCCAATACTGCGAAGGTAAGCCAAGGTGTGGATCATTCTTCTCCTATTTCCATTAAAGATCTATTTATACATGGGAGAGGTTTGCCTTGGTATGTGCGCTTATGTAGGATTTCCAATGATGAGCCTAAGGAGTATGAAGTTGGAGACAAGCTCTATGTTTTCAAATCAAAAGATCATTGGTTTCTTTACAAATTCAACAAGAAAAAGATGGGGCCTTTCATGGTGAACAAGATCCATTCAAGAGGATTGCAGTTGATGGACAAGAATGTAGTCCTATTTGAAGCCCAAGCTACATGGGCCCTGTAGATTCCACCTTGAGCTTCTTAGAGAAAGTCGGCCTAGCGACTATAAAATCTAGAGCTTGTAAATAGACATTTATTTTTGGGACTTTTTGGACATTGTTGCTTTTTGTTTGTTTTTGGTTTTGAACTTTTAGTTTTTCTATTGTGGGTATTTTTCTTCTACATTTTTTCAGGTTCATGGGGATAGAAGCAAGCTAAATTCGGACTAGGCCCATCAACATTTTCACTCAATTTCGAAGCCCTGCACATCTGTCTAGTGAGTTTCTTTCTTTACCCTTATTTTTTATACAGTGATGACACTGTAATGTTAAAGTATGGGGTGGGGGAAGGGCTTACTTTATGCATATTTGGTTTTATTTGATATTATGTGTGCATTTTTAAAGTTTATTTCTTGAATTGCTTATATGTGGCTATTTTGGAATTCATTATTGATTTATGTGCTTACATACATGTTCTCTAAAGTTTGAAAAAATGACCCCCATTGAAATTTATGAATAAATGTCATGGAAGCTATATTGAACTTGAAGGTGTAAAATTGGATTCATTAGAGATATAGCATGAAATTGCCTAGTAAAGGGAAGTCACAATGAAGTGCATTATTTTCTTGAAAACCATTAAAGGAGTTAAAATTTGTTATTGTTTTTGACATGTTGCATGATAAAAGGATGGAGGACTTTATAATTCCATGTAATGCTCATATTGTTTATAATCCTAGCCTTACCTATGCTTATGCATCACAAAAGCCATAATATGCCTTATTTCAATTATTGCTCCACATGATCTAAATATTGCCCATTCTTTACCTTATTTCCTATCCGGGGATTATGTTGAGAATGAAGTTACATTATGGAGATGTTACATGGTTGTTGTGTTGTGATCATCATTATTGGAGTATGGTGGGAAATTGTTTGAAATTTATGGAAAATTTAATGAGTGAAGAGAAAATCCGATCACCTCATGAGATAAAGGTAGATCGACCCTGCATACTGAGATAATAGTTCAGTGAGATGGGACACACAGGTGAGGTGTCCAAAGCACTAAGTACCCGGGGCCATTCATGACACCTATGTTTGCGACTCGCGAGAAGGCAGTGCTGAGGTTAGAGAGGTAAAAGCAATGAGCAATGAGAGAAAGGTGATGAATCTTATGAAGAAGGGATGTGGTTAAAAAAGTTTGAAAATACTCCATTTCCCCGGATCATCAACACCACATTGCCAAAAATTGCCCACTTTTAGCCTTTTACCAATCTACTCCTTATTGATCTTAAATTAAAGTCTTCTTGATTATCAATGCTTTGTCACTTATGAATTGTTTTGCATAACCCTTCTTTTGTGAGTAGATGTTGCTCTTTATTGCACATGCATGGATTTGTGACACAAGTACCTTTTCGAGGATGGTAATTGATTGCAGGAACATATGACAATTAATCTAAGCTTGCTTGAGGACAAGCAAGCTTAAGTATGGGGTGTTTGATGTGAGCCTCATTCGCCATGTTTTATACTATCTTTTATACCATTTTCTGCATACATTTCATGCATTTGGGTTAGAATAGTACAGAATCTATGTAGTTTATTCTTATTTGCCAAATTATGGAATCTACACCAGTTTCTTTTTAATTTCGTAGAAATCGAAGCGATTTACAGCAATTCGGAGAAAGGAAGAAAAGCTCGAAGTCAACTACAGAAGTCCAAGGTCAAGGAGCAGCAGAACCAGGACAAATCGAGCTGGAAAAAAGGAAAAACAGTTAGTCGATATCGACATGACTAAGTCGATATCGATTTGGCCACATCGAGCTGAGCACCAGAAATCGACAAGGAAGCTGGAGCTAGAAGAGATTCAAGTCGATATCGAGGAACTTACTCGATATCGAGTAAAATCCAAGTCGATTTCCACTACTGGTAGCCAACATCGAGGAGCTGATCAGGAATCGAGGAAAAGTTACTCGATGTCGAGGAAATCTTCTCGATATCGAGGAAAAATCAAGTCGATGTGCTGTCCTAGAGGCCGGAATCGAGTTGCTGAACGGAAGACGGAGAAAGTGCTACTCGATATCGAGGAATTCTACTCGATATCGAGTAAATCTCCAGAAGCCAACGTCGAGTAGTCCGGGATCTTTTTAAGTTTCTATCCCGAGTCCAATGGTGATATTTTCAAGATGAAATTTTATCAAGATCTATCAAGTGCCCTCAAGTCAAGAGAGAAGATATTTTATCCACATTAGATATAGTCCTAGTTGATTTAATTATTTATTTCCATTATTTTATCTTAAGTAATTAGATAAATAGATATAGATATAGATAGGTAATTCTTTCCTAATTAGAGAGGGAATGAAGCCTATAAATAAAGCCTTAGGGGCTGATTTTGATTCATTCAATTCTAGTTTCAATTACATCAAGTAAGTAGGAGTAGAGGAGAGAGCTTGTGGCGAGAGGAGAGAAGTTGTTGAGAGACGGTTTGTCTTCGATCGGTTGTAAGTTCTCTTTGGTTTATTTTAATGCAATTTATTTTCCTGAAATTATTGATGAGTTTTTTGATGATGAAGAGCGAGTAGTCCACCCACTTCTAGGGTCGGGGCGAGCCCGACGGTAGCCATGTGAGGTGATGCGGTAAAGGTTCGATCTTTTTATGCAATTCATCTTCTATCCTTATGAGCATGATTCTTTTACGAAAGTTGAAGGTGATCCTTGTTTGTGTTATTGAAGCGAAAGTGATCTTAATACAACTTGGATTAATTATGTGAAAAGTGTTAGTAACAATTAGGGTTTATGCGAAAGCCTCTATCTTCCTATTTCTTAATAACGAGAGTTATTTGATGAAAAGCATGATCTTTTATGCCTTTATGTGTTATTTTACATTGTTATCGTTGTGGTGTTGAAACCCTGACCTTGGAAGTCTTTAGTTTATTGATTTATTTCGTCGAAATCTGTGTTCTGCGTTCGAAAGAGTTACAATTTAAGTTTCTGCTGTTACTCGACATCGGGGAGTTTTAGTCGACATCGAGGAAATCTTGTAGATGTCGAGTTGATTTTGTTGATTTCATGTACATTCTGTTGGTCTTTGTTTTCTGTTTCGTTTTGCTTTCTGTTTTTACTCGACAGGTTAGTCGATATTGAGTAGTTCGCTGAGATTTTTCCGCTACCTGAGATCCGCTGACTCGCTTCCTCGAGGATCGATCCTGACTTCCCACTGCTACATCAAGAGGAGGTCTTGTAATCATTTGCGTGGGCATAATCCGGTTTGATTTATATTTCTATATTTTGAACTCGATTTCCTCCTAGAACACCTCTCATCTGCACGAAGTAACTGTTCACATTATAAAAGGTCTGTCGAACAAGAGTTGTTATCGGAAGACTCCTCCCACCCTTCAAAACACCATTAAAAACCTCAGATAAGTTTGTTGTCATCACACCATACCTCGCCCCCCATCCTTAGAGATGGCCCACTTCTCTGGCTCAATCGCAGTTAAGTACTCCCAAGCCTCACTGTTCATCTGCTGGAGGGTGCGACATCCCTTCTCGAACCTGCTTGTGGTGAGTTGGTAAGCAGTCGAGCCAACCATTTCTTTCACCTTGTGATCGTGGAACATGGAGTTCACATTGGACTTCAAGTGTCGAATGCATATTCGATGATGTGAACTCGGCGCCCTCCATCTAGGCAGCTCCTCCATGGTTTTCGGGATGTCTGCATGTCTGTCTGAAATAACACATATTCCGAGTCTCTGAGTGACGTGTCTCCCTATACAATCTATGAACCAAGCCCAACTATCTCCATTTTCACTCTCCACAACTGCAAATGCCAGAGGGAAAATCTGATCATTTACTTCCATACCCATTGCAATTAACACAACATGCTTGTACTTTCCATACAGATGGGTGCTATCGATCGATATCAAAGGACGAAAGTGTGCAAACCAAGCAATGGATGGTGAAAAAGCCCAGAATACATGACCAAATAACTTCTCCTGTGGATTTGGGGAATCCAGATGGGACCATTCAACCACTGTTCCCGGATTTGTAGCTTGTAGCGCAGCCATGAACCTTGGCAACTCCGTGTACGACTCCTCCCAATCACCATAGATCTCTGCAATAGCTTTCTGCTTACCCTCCAGGCTTTCATGGATGAGACAGAAATCCCATACCTTGTAGTCAGATGCTCGAGTATAGTACTTGGCTTCGTGTCTTGATCCTTGCGAAGAAACTCAAGAATCTCACCTCTAATGAAAATGAATGTGACGTTACGATTATCCAACTACAAAACCTCTCCAACACAATTGGATGCATGAGGCCCATTGTATTTGACGACCATCCACATATCAACAGTTCGATCAACACGACGAGCAGATAGTCGCCATGTGCATCCACAACTGTCCTCCTTGTCACAAACAATTATGTACCATTCTGGACTCTCCTTCTTCGTCCTGTATGACTTACTCATACGCACAGAATACTCGGTCAAATCACATTTCAGCTCCTCCAGCGAGTTGAACATCTGTCAGCGAAAAAACTATCTTCCATCATCTAATGGGACGTGTGAATTAACCCTGGCCATGAAGTTGCTGTCATTGGATCAGCTTCAACTATATTCCAATTCGGATTAGAGGCCTCGCCCCTAATCGCAGCCTCCCTAGTAGCATCATCGTCCTCTTCAGAATTATCCAAGTCATCTTCGTGATCAACACTAAGACCATCCACATAGATCTCACTCAGTTGTTCAAACCCTTGCTGAGGTATGTTGCTATGCTCATTCATCCTATATTTTTACTAACATTAAGTTAGTTCATCAACAAATATTAACTAAAAAATCCTACAAGTTCAACAACTTATTCATAATAACAATGACAAGTTCATATAAATCAATATAATCCTCCAACAACAATAAAATCATTATATTCTTTAGCATATAATCTTACATCTTACTTACTATAAAGATTCAAAACACATAATCTTACATCTTCCTCGCAATAATAACTACGTAATCCTGCGATTTTTTATTAAGGATTCAAAATACATAATCGATCATAAGCACAAGCATGAGAGACTGAATATTAAAGATTTCAAACATATTAATCATTCAAATAAGAGAGTGAAACTAACCTTAATAAAATCTTTAGGCAACAATGTTAGAGTATTACATATTGAATAATTGATAGTTTCAACCGGCAGTATTTTGAGAGTTTCATGCGAGAGAAGAAAGAGCAAAGAGATGAAGAGATGATGAATAGAAAGGGAGGAAGTTCAGTGTTCGTGATGTATATACCTAAAAACGCGGACTCAGTCTGCGTTTTTATGCTCAGAGTCCCCTAAACTAGTAGGGGGGAATCGTAGCAGAGAGCTATGGACCAGAAAAACGCGGTCTAGCCCAGCGTATTATTTGGAATTGCCCTAAAAGAACCTTTGACCAAATTTTTTTTTACCGAAAAGAGAAACGCGGTCTGGGACCGCGTTTCTCTATTTTTCCCATCCCCGTGAGCAACAACTGACGAGTGGGTCCCTAATCAACATAAGAAACGCGGTCTGGGACCGCGTTTCTAGTGCCAGATAGGCATCTGTATTATATTCTACATTTTTCTTTTATTTTAAAGTAGAAACGCGGTCCCAGACCGCGCTTCTTTCGTAAATTTTAAACTTTCTCCCGAGCGTCAATTCTCTCTCATGCTTTATGAATAAAACGCAGAGCCAGACCGCGTTTTTCTGTCCCACCTGCAAAAAATGAATATTTCTATAACTATTTTCAAACATTGAATAATTATGTAATTATTTAATTAATTATGAATATTTCGAAAAAAAATTCGTTTTATTATATCATTATTTCTCACAATTATTTCAATTAAAAATGTTATATTTTATATGATTAAAATTGTCTTTCAATATTGTTTTGAAAGTAATTCTTCTTTATTTTTTCCTATATTTTTTGTTACTCTCAACAATTTAAATAAAAAATATCATAAATAAATAACAATTTTAGTGTTTTTTCAATATTTTTTGAAAAAAATCTTCTTAGTATACACCAAAAAAAAATTACGAAATATTTTTAGCACCTCCCTGCACAAAATCCTAGCTCCTCCACTACCTGGAGAGAAGAAGAAGCTGACAAGGAGATGAGATCCAAGGCTCGGACTCCCACGATGAACAAAGAGGCAAAGAGGATGAACTTGGAGAGAATGAGAAAGAGAAGTTGATGAGTGGGAGAAGAACCTAAGAAAAAGAGAAGGAGAAGCAGATGAGCAAAGAATCTGCAGGAGCCATCGTCGATCGGTGGAGAAGAATCAAAGGAGCGTTGTCTTCGCGCAGCTCAGGACGGGCCCTAATTTGATTTGAGGGCAGTTTGGTATCCATATATACACACACACGTATATCAAATATCATACCATTTCAAGACATAATATATCAGAATATGAGTTTGAAGTGGTATATTATATACACACACGTATATATACACACACACGTCTTCGCGCAGCTCAGGACGGGCCCTAATTTGAAGTGGTATATTATATACCACTTCAAGTATATCAGAGATCAGATATGGGTATCACATATTGATATCAGAGATATGAGTATCAAATCTGATATAAGATATCTGAGGTCCTTGTTTGGTATGTCATAATATATCAGAATATGAGTTTTAGATTGTCTTTCCACCTTTCTCTTTATCGAATCAAGCTAAAATTCATTCACCTCAAATGTGTCCATTTCTAATCATAAGTAGAACAAAAAAAAAATTCAACCAAAAATTCAAACAAGGCAACACCTAAATAAGCAATAAACCAAAAAAAAAAATCAACAATAATCAAAACGGGATTATGTGTTGTTTAAGAGGGATTAACATGGGCACAAGGGTTTTTTAACAGGCCACTGCATTCATATGGGCACAAGTGCGCAAGGGGTTGCATTTAAGAGGAAACGAAAATCGCAGAGGAGGGAAAAGAGGGATTTGAGGAAACGAAAATGACAGATGAGTACAAGGGGCTACTGTTAAGAGGGAAATTTGTCGAATAAATAAGAATATAAATTTGACCAACTCCTTGTCTATGCAAATAAAATACAAAACTCCCTCCCGATGTCGCAGTAGGGAATCATGATCGATCCACGAGGAAGCTAGTCAGCGCTCGCCTAAATAGTCTCGAAATCCACTCTATGTCGACCAGAAGTCACTCGACGTCTACTGAAAGTCCAGCCGATGTCGGCTGTGGCTGTCAATTTCTAGTGCAACATGCAAAACAAAAGCAAAGCAATCGACGTCGAGTGAAGGATAGTCGATGCCGGGTCAGATCCACTCGATGTCGGCTGAAAATCCAGTCGATCTCGAGTCAAAGTGCAATAACCAACTTTGTCGTCAAAGAAGGCCGAAGAATGTAAGAATGATAACGAAAGATAGACAGAAATATCAACAAGGGTTGTTTGAAACAATAATATAAAAGGCTTCCAAGGCAAAGGATTACCTCGCCAATAACCATGTAAGCAACATACTTGAAATCATGAAAGATATATGCTTTTCATCGAAATAGACAACTCTGGTCTTCAACAAATAGGAATATAGAGGCGTTTACATATATCCTTTTCATAATTAGAGTTAACCAACTCTCGTAAGCAAAACTTAATTACTACCCAAATTTATAATAGATCCACTCTCGCTTCAAAATCATAAATAAGGAATTGTCCACTATTCTCGCAGCGGATTAAGCACAAGATAGAAGATGAAAATCACATAAAAATCATAAATTCAAGCATACTTACATGGCTATTGTCAGGCTCACTCTGACCCTAGAAGTGGAACGACTACTCACGCTTCATCATAGCAAACATCATCATAAACTTGAACTTGAATTAAAACTAACGAAAGAGTACAACTGAACGTCTCTGAATCTCTCCTTCACTCTCGGCCACCTCTCTCTTCCTAAGTACTAATAACTTGATTGCTCAAGTGCTCTTGGATTATTAAAACCTATGCCTAATGCCATTATTTAAAGTAAGCTAATCCTTGCTAGAGAAGGAAAGAATCTCTATATTTTATCTAAACATAAAACTTCCTAAATAAAAGAACATAAACTAATAAAATTCCCCTAGGGTAAAAGGACTTTAACCCACAAGAATAGAAGTTTATTAGGAGAATAAAAGATCTTGTCTTCGTGTATAAGAAATCTCATTCTCACTCGGATTCGTCTAAATGCGTATCAGCCTAACTAGGGTTTCGCTCGACATCGACTAAGGTCCAGTCGACGTCAAGTCATCCACTCGATCTTGGGTGCTTCAGTGTGTGTCGAGTGCTTTCTTTCTTCTTGGCTCCAAGTGTGGCAAATGTTCAGTCGACGTTGAGTCAACTCCATTAGACGTCGAGTGGAATTCCAGTATCTTGCTCCGTCCAACACTTAGCCAAATTCAGCTTCACTCCAGTAGATGTCGAGTGAACTTCACTAGACATTGAGTAGCTCGGTTCCTTCTTCTCCAATTTGCTCCAAAATTTCTCCAATTAGTGCGAAATTAAACCAAAACTTGTGTAAACCTCTATATCTTGCAAATAAGTACAAACCACACAAATTCTATACTTTCCCAACCCTAAAGTATAAACTATAAACAAGAATTGGAATGAAAGTAAGCGTAAATCATGGTCAAATAGACGCACATCAACACCTCATACTTAAGCTTGCTTGTCCTCAAGCCATACTTTTATAAAATCTTATTTATTTTAATTAATTATTTTTTCACAATTCAATACTTATTACTAATAAGTATTGAATTGTGAAAAAATAATTAATTAAAATAAATAAGATTTTATATAGTTTTTAGCTCCTAAAACTACGTGCACAAAAGTCAAATATCGTTTATTTTCGAATGGAGTGAGTAAAATATTAACTTTTTTTATTAAGTTTTTAAAATAATATTATACCTATTAATAATATGTATAATATTATTTTAAAAATTAATAAAAATTGTAATATTTTATATAGTTGTTAGTTTTTTTTTTAAAATATGTTTTTTTGTAGAATTTTAAAAAATATGTTGAAAAGTAAAAACAACTTATATATATTGAGACGAAGTGAGTATAAAACTCCTCTTAGCATCGCTCCTTAATTAATTATAATCTGATAAAAGTATATTGATGGCAAATATTGAAGATGAATAATGGAATCTTGCTTCCTCAATGGACATCATCGATCATCATTATAAATCGTATTATTGTATGAGACCACATTGAAATTAACCCTTGAATGCAATATAAGACGAGATCGAACACTTCCAATTAGACCCGTCAAACGGGTCATTCGGGTCGAGTTCGGATCGGGTCACTTCGGGTTTCGGGTAAAACGGATTTCGGGTTTTTCGGGTTGACTCGAACTCGGGTTTGATCGGGTTTCGGATCGGATTCGGGTCGATTTCGGGTTTGTCAAGTTTTTCTTTTTTAAATTAAAAAAATCATTATTTGATAATTTTGTGATAAATTTTAATTATATATATAAAAAATTAATTATATAATTATAAATCAACCGGGTCAAAATTACCGGGTCAATCGGGTCACCGGGCCGAAACCCAGATTACCCGGAAAATTTTGGGTTCGGGTCGAAAAAAAATTTCGAGTCAAAATTTTCAGGTTCGGATCGAAAAATTTTCGGACCGACCGGGTCGGGTTGTGTTTTGACAGGTCTACTTCCAATTCCTTTAACAGAAACTGACAGAAAATGAAAATGAAGATAGGTTATTGATAATTAAGTCGTGAGTCGTCTTCGTGTTTTTTCTGCCTTGATGATGATCGATGGTACCTTCTTTGGACTTTTAATTTGTACCTCTTTTCGTCTAGTCAATCATCAAATTTTTGTGCTTCATCATTTTGGTACCCAAATTTGACTTTAAAAAGTTTTCAATTTGTAGGTACATGAAAATAGCCAATTTACATTAATTAAAATATAGTTATGGTAAACTTTTGAATGCTTTAAGGGTATGTTTGGCAAAAGCAATTAGCTTTTCGGAGCTTTTGGTTTTGATATTCTATAGTCTTAAAAGAAATAAATACAAGATTTTAGTTTAATTAGCTTTTGAAAGCTTTTGAAATCTAAGTTTTTCAACAGCTATTCACCCAAGCTTTTCGGAGCTTTTGGTTTTTTATTCACAAGTTTTCAACAGCTACCCTAACAGTTAGGTTTACCAAACACTATACTAGCTTATTAGCATATATTTAACTCAAATAATACAACAGCTTCAGCTACCCAACAGTTTCAGCTCCTCCAACAGCTACCATTTAGCCAAACACACACTAAATTAATTGAATTGACTGTAAAGCGTCGGTAACCCCCACTCAAATTTCACGTAGATGCTAAGTGAGACCAACACAGCAACTGTGGTTTGACCTTGACTACATCTGGTAGATCTCTAGATTTAAGATAGATCCTCCAAACATCATTTCATTTATTGTGTGTTTCGCAGTGGATCATAAATAAATGAAAGATTTTTTTTGCGAGACGTAGTTTTTGTAGAGGCGGAGTTTGCGAGACGTAGTTTTTGTAGAGGTGGATTTTTTTTTAGGTTTTTTTTTTAATTAGGTAAGGATTCGGGTGAGTTAACTATCCGAAAGTATTTTGTCGGATGAGGTTAAGAAGACCTAAATCATAAGATAAATCTGGTCTCCTTGTAGGATAGCTAAGGTGTGCAACTTTATCCGCCACTATGTTACCAATTCAGGGAATATTGGATATCCCAATGTGTTGTATTTCTTGAAGTAATACGAGAATATCTAACATTATCATCTCTATTTCTCATGGACAGTTTGTTTTGGTTTGTAAATAGTCAGTTATTATTTTTGAATCTCCTTCTATGATTAGTTCACTAATTTTTTTTAGGTTCTGGAGATTGGTAGAGTTGGAAATTTTTTTGTAAAAAAATTTTGATATGAGAAAGGGTAGAATCAGGCTTGCAAAATGGAAGCTTGGGAGAAAAGCTCCACAATCTTGCCCCCATAAGCTTTCATTTTCATCCGAAAATAATCTCCGAAATCTCCTCCTATAACTACCCAATCTCCCCCATAAGATCCTGACAAACATTTGAAGCTTTAGCTTTTTTTTTAAACCCCCATAATCTTCCGTCAAACACACCCTTAGTTCGGAAAGCAGCCATACAATAACTTTTAATAATAGAGAACCAACCTCCCTATCTTACCTTTTTTTTTCATTCGTTTTGGGCAACTCGATCATTGTAGACAACCTCCCTACTTTTCGAGTACCTTGATGTATTGGAAACCTTTCTAAATTTAAAACCAATCAAATGATGTTATGTGTCCCTATAATATGTTTCTCTTCCTCTTTTTTTTTATTGGATGTTAGATGAAAAAAGGTGATTTGGAAAATCTGACTGTTGTGGAAAGTGAAAAATGAATTAAGAAGGGTTAAAAATAAAGTTACTGAAAAGTGAGATGGAGGACGAGGAAAGGAGAAAGAAGTTTTGAGGCACCCCACCATTGGAGATGCTCCGAACCAAATATATATTAATTGAGTCTGATTAAATTGAATTAAGATAAAAAAATATTTAAATAAAAACCTCATAGAAAGGTATATGGAGTATATGATGCTAAGTTGGAATGGGCTCTTCATCAGGATCGTGCTAAACATTTTGGGGGCCCTGTTCAAAGAAATCTTATAGACTATATTAGTAAAATTAAATTAAATAATCATAACATTATTTGTTAATCCTAGTGTTAAAAAAAAGGATGAATCACACAATTACCTATAGATAAAAAGTAAATAATATCAAATTTGAATATTATAACTAACAACACATAAATATATATTTTTCTTGCAATCTTTGAGAAAAATACTTTTTGTACTTACAAAATGTTAAAAAATATTTAAATACTATGTTATTTATCAAAGTTTAAATTAATTGATCTTAATATTATTTAGAAATAATGTGATAATTAAATATTTTTAAATACATTTTAAGATAAAGAGGTTATAGATGGTCCTTAAAAAAATAAAAATATTTATGAATGGAAAAGGCAACCAATGAATTAAAAAAAGAAAAGAAAAGAAGTGTGCACAAATGGAAAAGAACAAGTAGACCACATGAACTTTATTGTTTCACATTGAAAACAAAACGTATATATACATAACTGTTAACTCTTTTTATATTGGGCCCTTAAATTTTAGGGGTCATCTTCCGTTGAACCACCTGAACATGCCTAAGCACGAGCCTTCTCTTCATCATATAATGCAACGATTATTATAATATGATGATTGTGGGTTGTTTCCACAACATCGGAATGTGCACGGTCTTCATGGCTGAATTATAGGCCGGGGTATTTTTTGAGGTTTGGAGATAGCATAAGAAGCTAGGATATCGTGGAGACGAACCCTCTTCTTGCTGCTAATATGATCAATGGAAGCGTTGCTCATCACCATCCTCTTTTTAGATCATCCATAATGGTTTTGTATAAAATGTACACATTTGCACATAATGTGTAAAAATACACATAATTTTTTAGCAGTTTGCTCCATTGGTGAAATGTGCATTTTTTATACATCATTTAAATACAATTTATTTAAAACAAAAAGGGAAATAAAATTATAAAAAAATAAACCAATGAAACTGTCTTGCTTTTTGTAAAAGTTTTTGCACATTGGGGAGATTGTGTGCTCAAATTTGCATATCACATGCTCAAATGTGCACATTTGCACACACCCAAAACAACCAATGAAGCTAAAAAAATATCTAAAAAGTACACATTTGCATGTCACCATTGTAGATGGTTTTAGCATGGCGACTCAATGCCAAAACTTCTGAAGGCGTGACTAATATATCTAGGTAGTCACTATATAGGGAAGCGAATCGCCTCACTAACTTCATTTGCTTCTATTGTCTTTTCCCTCCTTATTGGTTTCCATGTTCTTATATATTAACCCGTGTAAGGGTTTGTCAAGATTGGTTCTTAATGACATTAGGAGAAGAACTACTCTCCGACTCATTGTTGTGTAGCCCATTGTTTTAGCTCTGTTTGACAACAATAGGTAGTTTTTCGGAGTTTATAATTTTGATATTATATAGCTTTAAATGAAATAAATATAAGATTTTAGTTTAATTAGTTTTGAAATCTAAATTTTTCAACAGCTACTGATACAAGTTTTTAGAATTTTAGTTTTTTTCTTCATAAGTTTTCATCAACTACCCTAATAGTTAGGTTTACCAAATATTATATAAGTTATAATTTAACACAAATAATTTATATTTTCAATTACTTTATCAGCTATTTTTTTTTGTCAAATATATGTGTTAATTCTTCACGAGGACTTTCCCTTTTTTCCTTCAAAAAAAAATGATTACCTTAACTAATGACTTGCAAGTTGCAAGGGCCGTATTAAACACGGTGTACTATATAAAAAAAAAAAGACAAAAATGCATAAAACCACCTAGGGGTGGGCACAAATCCTGCAAATCCCAATTCCGTCTCGGTCCCGTCCCGATCCCGGTGGGATTTAGGACAAAATAGCGAATCCCGTCCTGATCCCGTCCCGCAAAAATTATGCGGGAAGAAACGCGGGACGATCCTGTGGGATCCCGCAAATCCCGTCCCGCATATAATAATAATAATAATAATAATAATAATAATAATAATTTTTATAATAATAATAATATTATAATATTATAGAATAATAATAATATATTATTAGTATTATTATTTTGAGCAAATATTATTTATAACTATAATAATAATTTTCAATTTATAATAATAATAATAATATTATATAATATTATAATATAATTTAATAATAATATTAATTTATAATAAAATTATTATTATTATTATTATATTATTATTATATTATATTATATTTTTTTCTTGTAAAGTATAATTATTTTATAATAATAACAATAAAAATAAGTAATATTATTTTATTTTATTTTTAATTATAACGTGGGATTATTATTATTATTATTATTATTATTATTATTATTATTATTATTATTATTATTATTATTGTTATTGTTATTGTTATTATTATTATTATTATTATTATACCCATTTAGAGTTACAAGAGGCAAATAGCTAATTAAATACGGTATTCTTCCTAACTATCAATCGATAATTATACAATATTGGTAAATCTCGTCTCAATTCCTTTCCGTCCTGATCTAGTAAGATAATGTAGCCAAATATGTTGAACATTATAATGAATTATACAATCATTGTATGAATTAATAATAGTATTATAATAATAATAATAATAATAATAATAATAATAATAATATTGAATAATATAGTTGAGAATAATACCGTATTCGACATATTATACTAAATAATGAATTATGAAAACATATTTCACTTTGCAAATTTATATAATATTTTATTATTTTTATATGCGGGACAAGGACCGTCCCGTCCCGAAAAAAAAATGTCAATCCCGTCCCGAAAAAATTTCGCGGGACGAGTCCCGTCCCGGTCCAATCCCGTGCCCACCCCTAAAACCACCCATTATTCATTGTTATTTGCAAATAACCACCCCTTATTCAAAAATTGTCAAATAACCACCCACTATTCATTGTTGTTTGCAAATAACCACCCCTTATTAAAAAATTATTAAATAACCACCCATTAAATATAGGTTGTTTGCAACTAATCACCCATACCCATTTTCTTGTTAAACCTCACTTAATTTAATATGAAAAGACAATTATACCCCTATTCTTTAATGTTTCATTTTTAGTAAAAAGACAATTATAATTCTCTTTGTTGCTTGATTTTCCAGGTATTACAATTAGACCTGTCAAATGGGTCATTCGGGTCGGGTCACTTCGAGTCCCGAGTAAAACGGGTTCCGGATACATCCAGGTTGTCTCGAGCCCGAGTTTGACCGAGTTTCGGGTCATTTTGGGTCAATTTTGGGTTTGTCAATTTTTAAATAAGTTTTTAATCTGGGTTTCGGGACATTTGATTTACCCGCTTACTCGGAAAACATTTTTAATAAATTAAAAAATGAAAGATCAAATGTTTTTAAATAAAAAAATTTCCGACCCAAAATTAATCATATATTATTACATTTTATTAAAAAGAAAAAATTTGATATTTTATATATTATTACATTTTATTAAAAATTAAGAGAAATAATAAAAATCAAATATTTTTAATAAGATTTAATAATATATAAAATATCAAATTTAAAAAAAAATTGTTTAAAATTTTGATATTTATATATTATTACATTTTATTAAAAATTACGAGAAATAATAAAAATAAAATATTTTAGATCAGATATAGTATATAATTACAAGCACTGTGATTTATGAACAACGTCTTTAATTGTAGAATTTTAAAATTATCCAAAATTATCAAATCATGATTTTTTTTTAATTTAAAAAAGAAAAATTTGACAAACCCAAAATCGACCCAAAATGACCCGAAACTCGGTTAAACCCGGGTTCGAGACAACCTGGATGCACCCGGAACCCGTTTGACTCGGGCCCCGAACTGACTTGACCCGAATGAACCATTTGACAGGCCTAATTGTAATACCTGAAAAATCAAGCAACAAAGAGAAGTATATTTGTCTTTTTACTAAAAATTAAACATTAAAGAATATGGGTATAATTTTCTTTTCATATTAAATTAAGTGAGGTTTAACAAGAAAATGTGTATGGGTGATTAGTTGCAAACAACCTATATTTAATGGGTGGTTATTTGATAACTTTTTAATAAGGGGTGGTTATTTGCAAACAACAATGAATAGTGGGTGATTTTATGCATTTTTGAAAAAAAAAAAAAAAAAAAAAAAAAGAGTTGCTAAGCACTGACATCAACAATTCATCAGGGCTTTCACAGCAACTCAGTCCCACAATACACACACAAAAGGGTTCGTTCTTCGTTGGGATTGTCGTGTACTACGGAGTATGATTTATAATACGAGTAATGAATTACTGTCTCCGTTCCAAAATAAGTGTCGTTTGTCTTTTTCTGCACGCTTTTTAAGGACTTAAAAACACTATAGAATATTATTTTTTTAATCAATTTTTTTTAATAATTTCATAGTCGGTATTCATAAGTATAAACTTAGAAAAACAAATTCATTACAAAAATAATATTTTATATAGTTTTTACCTCCTTAAAATGCGTGCCGAAAAGTCAAACAACTTTTATTTTGGAACGAAGGGAGTACTAGTGTTGTATCCGAGTCTTAGAAAAGAGAGCATTTAATTAATTTAATATTTATTACTCCCTCCATTCGGCAAAAAATATCGTTTACTATTCATACACGTTTTTTTAGAATTATAAAAACTATATAAAATATTCATTTTTTTCATAAATTTTTTTAACAAGTTTGTACTTATTAATAATAACTACGAAATTGTGAAAAAAATATTAAAAAAACTAGATAATTTATATAGTTTTTATTCCCTAAAAAAGTGTGCGTGAATAGTAAAGTGGCATATTTTGCCGAACGGAGGGAGTATTATTATTTAAAAGTGTATATATAATTATATTTATTTTATGATTTTATAATTTATTATTATTAGTTGTAGTAAAAAAAATTTACATTAATACTATCGTAATAGAGGGAAATGCACAACGTAACCCAAAAAACCGATTTATTTGCAAGATTAACCTAACCCGGTTTTAAATTAGGCCAAACCGGATATGGGGTAAAAGGTTCCCCCGGTAGCAGGTAAGTAAAGGGGGGGCGTTTGGACTTGGAAAGGGTGAGAGAGAGAGAAATAAAAGAAAGTCTGCAGATGAGAGAGAGTGAGAGAGAGAGAGAGAGAGAGAGAGAAAGAAAAGTAAAGTTACAAAGGAGAGAGAGATCAGTGACGATAGGACGGAGAGAGATGGAAGAGTCCTCTCTCCTCTGCGACTTTACTGTTGTTGTTTCACTTCGAAGAAGAAGCAATTGAGCGGGGGTTTATTTGCAAGTTGACGTGTAAGTAGTTAGTTTTAACTGGACACCCAAAGCAAAACGACATGACACATATTGGAATCGACTGGACAAGAGTTACCGGAGAAACAGATTCACCATCGACTTCGGATAGAAAATGGGCAAGTTTGCTTTCGATAAAGGTTATGCAAGAGGTGTCTCCATCAAATCTAAAGCAAATTTACCCATTTTCTGTCTGAAGACGATAGTGAATATGTTTCTCCGATAACTCATGTCCACGGTTCCAATAGGTGGCATGTCGTTTTGCTTTCAGTGTCTAATTAAAACTAATTGCTTACACATCAAACTGCAAATAAACCCCAGCCCACTTGCTTCTTCTTCGATGATTTTTCTCTGAAACTTAAGATTTAATTCAAATTATATTAATGTTTCGATGGTTTTTCTCTGAAACTTAAAATTTAATTCAAATTATATATTAATTTTCCCTTACTGTCACTCTTCCCTCCTCTATCTCTGTCTGTGTCTTATCCCCTCTGGCCTTTCTTTTTTTTACCACCCGGGCTTAGGGGGGAGGGCGATACTAGAACCAGGGAAACATTGAACAACACACAACATAGGAAACAACCATAGGGTGTCCATAGGGCCAGACCTGAGGCGAGGCCCAACAGGCGCTCGCCTCAGGCCTAATGTGTATAAGGGGCCCAAACCAATATAAAATATAATATATAGAAAAAAGCGTTGGTAGTAAACACTGTTTGAATTTGGCTCAGATGGCAAAGGCTTCTTTTGGGGGATTTGTGTGCGCGCGTTGTGCGGGGATCGATTCCCACCTTACCCCGATTTTTTAAACTTCCCTATCTCATTCTTTTATTTAGTTTTATTGCCATTTTTTTATTTACTGATTCGTTTCGTTTCTTTTTTCATCTTTATTCTATTTACAAAATAAAAACAATTATCTTTCATAGTAATTAATTCTATTATTGATAAATTAAATATAGATAAAAAAAATTGATTCATAATTTTTACCTAAAAGAAAAATTATTATCTTTCATAGGTAATTAATTCTATTATTGATAATTTAAATATAGATAAAAAAATCAATTCATAGTTTTTAACTAAATAGATATAGTGACCTATAGAGAAAAAAATAAAAATTATATGCAAATCTAGCCAACCCAAAATTATAATCCTGAATCTGTGTTTAGTAACCTGTGTGTTTGGATTTTGAAACTGTAATAATTTATTTTCTTATACAATATAGTACATTAGTATTAGATTACATATTTGATCGATCAACAATATTTTTTTAACTATACTAGAGGGCCCCACATTTATAATTCCCCTCAGGCATTATAAATCTCAGATCCGGCCCTGGGTGTCCAGTAGAGTACCAAAGGGTGTCCAGTGGCGGTAATAAACCATAGAGTGGAAAGTTGATATATTGTCCATTCATCAATAATAAAAAAAAAACAAAGCGGTTCACCAAGCCTGTGCGAGGGCTCCTCCACTTCGATTCCACCTCCTCTACTCCAAATCCGGCCTCCACTCGCCTCAAATTGACCTGGAAAAGTCATCACAACGAAGGTGAAGAACGAAGGCATCAAAGCGGTGCTCCAGCGGTGATTCACACCAACGGCGCAGGACGAATTCGAGCTCCCATGGAGATCCCGTCACCCTCGAAGGCAGAGAGATAGAAGACAGAGAAATCAAAAAATAAATAAGCTCTTCAATGGAGCTCTTCGATGGAGAGAGGTGGAGAGAGGTATAGAGAGAAAGGGTTTTGGATGGGTGACGAGATCATGTCATCTCTCTCCTCTGCAGACTCTCTCTCTCTCTCTCTCTCTCTCTCTCTCGCGTGCGCTCCACTGGTTACAACAGGTGAGGTAACGAGAGATTTTGAGGGGGGGGGGGGGAGGGGGTTAGATTTTGCAATTTGTTTGGATAGGGGATAGGGGGTGCAAAGGGGTCCGGTTATTTGGGTCATTTTTGCAAATCCCCCATCGTAATAACAGATTTTTATTTTTTTAATAAGTAAAAAGATATTATACGAAATTATTTAAAAATAAATTTTAATCTTATCTAATTTTATAAAATATGTATAATTTTTTTGGTAGAACTATGTGAGCATGGGGAGGTTATAAATTATAACTTCTTTTTTATTAAATAAAATGAACAAACTCAAATGTGATTGATTTAAAGAGATAAATTAAAGAAGAAGAAAAAAGCATGACATGTTGGTGAAAAGGAGAGAATAAAATTATACTTATTAATAATAAGTATAATGTTATTTTTAAAAAAATAATGAAAAAAGTAACATTTTATACTACAATATACTCCCTCCGATTAGAAATATAAGACATGTGACTTTTATGCACGTAGTTTAAGGAGCTAAAAACTATATAAAAGTTTGATTTTTTAAATTAATTTTTTTACAATATTTTATATAGTTTTTAACTCCTTAAACTACATGAAAAAAGTCAAGCGTCTTATATTTTCAATCGGAGGGAGTAGTTTTTTAGCTCTTTAAAAAACATGTCAAAAAGTCAAACGATCTATATTTGATATGAACAAAATATTATTTTAAATATATTATAATTATACTCCATCCATTAAAAAATATAAGTATTTTTAGAGTTAACATTTTGTTTAGAAATATAAGTCATTTTAGGTTTTGTAGGCATTGAGATAAAGGTAAAATAACTTTTGACTTGTTTTATGAAATTCTACTAGTTGTTCGTAGTTATGGATAATTATTGAAGGATATAAAAGTAACACTTTTGTGTTCCCCCCCCCCCCCCCCCCCCCCCCCCGCCACCCCACTCCTTTTTACAAAGGAGAGCTTTATGACTATCGTAAAGCACCTACTTAATCATCTTGAAGGATGATGTTATAATTACAAAGATCCATATCAAAAGGGAGAATAGACAAGTTACAATTATCTCTATGCTTAACAATATAGTCAGCTATCTTATTTGTTTCTCTATAACAATGACTAAACTCGATGTAATCAAAATGGCTCTTCAGAAGATCAATCTTCTCACTGTAGCGCATAATCTCCCACTAATGTTATCATTATCTTTGATTGCCTTCATTACTTCTAGATTATCCCCTTCAATGATAAATTTCTGAAATACTCTGGCTACTGCTAGCTGCATTCCAACACAAATGATCGAAGCCTCAGTTTGGAGAAATGTGCCTTTATAGAGTCATCTACATTAATTTTGTAGATAACTTGATACGGGGTTAGCCGTAGGATGGCCCGATCTTCAACAATCAAGACTCAAAGACAAGAACGGAAGCAAACGACTCAAGAAACTCAAACGACGACTCGATATCGACACGAAAGAAACAAAACGCAGCAACTTAGACTCAACAAAATAATGAATTAAAGATCGATAGATGGGTGATTCGAACTAAAATAGAACGAGGAAAAGACCCCAGGCCTCCTAAGAGGGTAGGAGCCAAATACCAACGACTATAAAGCCCGCCTCTACAACCTTACACAACCAAGCGGACAACTTGGAGGCACAAGGAGGGGACTTGTGATTACCTGGATCACCAAGCTCTCGCGAGGTTGACGAACTCAAAGCAAACCAAGTTAGATCTATAACCAATTTGCAATCGATGAGCAACGCTACGAATTGATTGATTTTCTCACAGATGTGTTTCACACAAGAACTGTAAATTTCAATAATGGAAGACGTCTAATTTACAATGGAGGAATTAGCCGTTCTAATATAGAAAACCTAGGGCTGATTTTTAATGAAAATAATTAAGATAATGGAAATTAAAATAAATCCCTAAATTACCTAAAATAACTTAAGTAAATAAGATCTCTAAAAATAGCAATAAAAGAAAGTTCCAACACTTAACAAATTCCCGTCATAATAGTGACATCTTCAAAGAATGTGATTTTCGGCCGGTTTCTAAGTCGAATTTGGAAAAACCTTCAACAGAAAAGTTGTAGATCTCTTCGTCCTCGTTCCGACAAGGTATGGCACGATCCAATCCAATTAATATTGAATCCGTACGACTTATTTTACTGAGACGTCGAAAAGCTGTCAAGCTGCTGGACGAATATAAAAATGTCAAGATGATCAAGCTTTGCACCTTTGGATCTTCTCCCATGGTGGAGCCTTCTTCTTCCTCTTGAGGATGACAACATTCTCACGAGCTTGAATTATAGGTCCATCCCCAAGTATAGGTGTGTCTGAAGGTGTCTTGGATAGTCCCGCATCATTCCCCCTTTCTTGAAAAGGATTCGACCTCGAATCCAAAGTCGCATAAGGTTCCGCAAATGCATCCACACGAGCTGCTGGATCGAATACCTTGATCTTGGCTACGTCAACATGTAGACCATCAGAGCTTACTACAAAACCAAGAATAGAAACTTGATTAGTGCATAATTCAGATTTCATATCATCTTCATGATGTTCTAACTCAATATGCACTCTAGCTTGTTCATTTATTTTTAAGTTTCCATCCAATGCTAGCAAGTTTTCTTCATTTTTCAAGGTTGGAATTTCAATAAGGTCAAGGCTAGCAAAATTACAACAATTTTCACCATCAATGATTATATTAGAAATTTTGCCTTTTTCTAAGCATGTAGTATGAAACAAATCTTCGCTTTGATTATTATCACAATGTGTAAGTGGAACACTTAAGACTTTACTATCAAACAAAGAATCATTATGCTCATATTCAATGCAATCATTATCAACACAGGCAAGTAAGTTAAGATCTTGATCATTATTATCAACATGCTCTTCAATTGTATCAACAAACTGAATATCTATGCTAGGAGAAACATTAAGGAGATGAGAAATAGGATGAATTTCTTCCCTTTCATGTGGTGGCACGTCATCTCTAGGTGGTACTCCTTGTCCGGTCATTGTGTTAGAGCCAACACAAGAACTAAGCATGGGGTAAGAACAATCAGTATGTTGGGTACCGACGCTCTTGTACCTTCAATCTTTCATTTATCTTAGCCAAGGTCTCCATAAGAGTGTTCATTTGGGTGTGAAAAGTGTTCATTGTGTTGTTGAACACTGCAATGGATAGAGTGGCTTCGGAATTGCTGTCGTCGTTGCCATTGTTTGTATTGTTCAGGTTGTTAACCTGCTGAGACATCGCAAATAAAACAAACACAGAACTATGTCAAGATTAGCAAAATAAACAACATCGCAAGTGTTTCGCTCACACTCTTCACTCGAATTGGTATGACAAGCTTGTTGGGGCAATCCGCTTTGGGCAAATCAACACTCAAGCAAAGACTTAGCAACACAAGGTAAGAGATCAAGAGAAAGGTCAAGAAACAACAACCGAAAAATCTCAATAGAACACAAGTATCGAGTCGGAACTTTGGGGTATCGACTCGGTATGAAGGGTTTCGACTCGGTATGAGACTCAACAAAAATCCAACAGAGAGCAACTATCGACTCGAAACCAAGGCGTGTCGACTCGGTACTTTGATGTTTCGACTCGGGATGTGTGTGAAACTCGACAGAAGCAGACACTCGAGCAGTACAAAACACACTCGACCAGACCTGGAAAGGCACTCGACACAGCACTCGACACTTCCAAAGAGGGCACTCGAGCAGTACAAAAACACACTCGACACAACAAAATAACAAAAGAAAAGAAAGAAAAACTTGGACTTTTACCTCTTTTTGATTCAAACCCCTAGCAATGATGTTGTAGTTGCAAGGTAGAGCTTAAAAAAAAATTATGGTTTGGGAGGTATGTGTTTAAGAATTTCGACTAGGGCTATAACAAATTCACCAAAGTTGGTCCTTAAGCTTTCTTTCACTAGATACAATCCTTCTTTTCTTTTTTTAAGCTTACTTTTGCCTCTAGATCCTCCTAGGACTAAGCTTTGAATGTAATTTTTTTATTTTTTTGAATATTTCGGACTGTTTTTTTTTTTAACCTAATGCAAGAAACTATCAATAACAATGGAGGACTCGAAGGTGTTGTATGTATGAAATAGGTGAATGAAAAATAAAATAAAATTCAGCCTTAAGCCTTATGCAATAGGTGAATGAAAAGTGTACTGTGTACGTATTTGGCTTCAAGGCTGCCGAAACAGGAATTTGTTTCAACCAATTGTACTCGGCTGATTAAATCAAGCACAATTCGGCTTCAAAATGCTACTGTACGTGGGACAGGATCAACCGAATTGGGCTTCAAAATGCTGCTGTGAGACACGGCTAGTGTGTTTAGGGCACAACCACAACAATCACAAACAAAGGTTAATGTAATTAAATTAAAAAAATTCAAGAAGTAAAAACCAAGAACAAGAAAGACTCTATTTTTTTGTTGTAGGTTTTGTGTTTTGGGAAACAAAAGACACAACTTTTGATGTCGGAAACCAAAGTTCTGATGCCAATTTGATACGGGGTTAGCCATAGGATGGCCCGATCTTCGACAATCAAGACTCAAAGACAAGAACGGAAGCAAACGACTCAAGAAACTCAAACGACGACTCGATATCGACACGAAAGAAACAAAACGTAGCACTCAACAAAATAATGAATTAAAGACCGATAGATGGGTGATTCGAACTAAAATAGAACGAGGCAAAGACCCCAAGCCTCCTAAGAGGGTATGAACCAAATATCAGCGACTATAAAGCCCGCCTCTACAACCTTACACAATCAAGAGGACAACTTGGAGGCACAAGGAGGGGACTTGTGATTACCTGGATCACCAAGCTCTCGCGAGGTTGACGAACTCAAAGCAAACCAAGTTAGATCTATAACCAATTTGCAATCGATGAGCAACGCTACGAATCGATTGACTTTCTCACATATGTGTTTCACACAAGAACTGTAAATTTCAATAATGGAAGACGTCTAATTTACCATGGAGGAATCAGCCGTTCTAATATAGAAAACCTAGGACTGATTTTTAATGAAAATAATTAATATAATGGAAATTAAAATAAATACCTAAATTACCTAAAATAAATTAAGTAAATAAGGTCTCTAAAAATAGCAATAAAAGAAAGTTCCAACACTTAACAAATTCCCGTCAAAACAAAAAGAACATAATTGAACACCTCCGAAGGCGCCCCAAAAAGGAGAGTTTCTCTCTCTTAGTAGAGAGAAACTCTCATTTGTCTATCCACCACCCCCAAATTCCATCGTCTAATCCCTAAATCAAGCCATCTCTTGTTGATAGTTGATGCCCTCCCCAAATCGGTTCTAATTTGGCCAAATTGTTTCATCTAATCACAAATTACCGAATCCTTCTCCGTCTATCCGTTTCCTCTGAGTAGAACGTGGTCGGCTTTGGTGGCTTTTGGGTTGTCGTTGCGCCCTCGACTCCCGATTCCGAGGCTTTCATGGTCGGCCTGACCAATCCCTGTTGTGGGTCTTCTCTCCCTCCTTTGTTTACCCCCCTCATCCTCTGATCGCGCTCTGTTCGGGTGGGTTTCAGGCTCTCTGTTGCCGTCCGGTTTGGACTTGATCGGGATTTGGGTTGTCGATCGTTGTTGATGTAAATCTGGTTGGGGTGTTCTGCGGGCGGGGCTTCTGCTTCCCTCATCTATGGAATCCGGTGGGGCTGGGTTGGCCGGCGACTTCCTGGCCGGGGTTTTCGCCATATCCAACCCTGCTCTCTGTGTTGTGTGATGCCTGTGAGTCGTCTCCATCTGTCGGGCCTCTTTGGGTCTCCTTGGGCCCGAAGGTGGCCCGCTTTTGTGAGATATGGGCCAAATTTGATGCTTTAGGCCCAAGTCTAATTGCTTGGGCCCAAAGCTTCCCGAGTAAAAAAAAAAAATCCCGTTAGGGTCTGAGTAAACCTACCCGTAAGGGTCTTGACAATCTCCCGTAAGGGTTTTCTGGTGCGTTCTTTTCAGGGTGACTCTCGACGACGTTTTCGGTTGTTCGTGGCGGTCCTAGTCTGAGTTGGGACTCTGGTGTTCGGTGTCGGGTCTGGCTGGGGTTGTGGCGATGTGCATCAAGGCGACTCCGTTTTCCGGAAATTTCCTTGGAGGTTCGTCTTCATCGCCCACAGGAGGGACTCCTGATGTACCGCTGGCCAGCGGTGTCATCGCTTGGTGGCGCTTGGCTCCGGAGATTATCCTTGTTGTTCTCAGCTTTTTTAGGTTAGGTTCGTCGGTTCGTCTGGAGTTGTTTGTTTGTCGCTTTGTTTTGCACCGTTTATTTTAAATTGTATGTTCGACGGTTCGCCGTCTGCCGACTATGTCGGCCTCTCGATGAGCTAGGTCTGTCTGGCCATCGAATTTTTACCTAATAAAAAATTAAAAACAATTCCCGTCAAAACAGTGACAGCTTCAAAGAATGTGATTTTGGGCCAGTCTCTAAGTCGAATTTGGAAAAACCTTCAACAACAAAGTTGTAGATCTCTTCGTTCTCGTTCCGAGAATGTATGGCACAATCCAATCCGATTAATATTGAATCCGTACGACTTATTTTACTGAGACGTCGAAAAGCTGTCAAGCTGCTGGACGAATGTAAAAATGTCAAGATGATCAAGCTTTGCACCTTTGGATCTTCTGCCATGGTGGAGCCTTCTTCTTCCTCTTGATGATGACAACATTCTCACGAGCTTGAATCATAGGTCCATCCCCAAGTATAGGTGTGTCCGAAGGTGTCTTGGATGGTCCCGCATCATAACTCTTTGTGGTTTCTTCCATTTAGCTTTTAATCTTTTGTTGTATTTTTTGGTGGTTTCTTCTCCTTTATTTATCTGCTTCCATTTTTTAATATTAAGGGAAATTCTTTGAATTAAAGTATGTATTGGTTCCATCTTTTTATTGTTAAAGATGACATTATTTTTGATTTCCCAAATTGTTTGCCAAATAAAGCAAAGATCCTCGTGATGATTGTTGTGTCTAATATCTAGTAAATTTTCTAGTGTTATCTGTCTCCCTCCACGGTTTATGAAGGATTGTCCTACTTTTGCTCATAGTGTGAAATTATTGCTTTGGTAATCCTGCATTACATGAATAGATGATGAATATCTTCATCATCAGAGTAACATATGCAGCATTGAGACGAAACTCTGTTAATATATTTATTTAGTCTTACTTTCGTCGGTAGCCCATCAATAAACAACTTCCATATTAGGTTCTGAATTCTAGGTACGTGGTAATTTTAATTTCCAAATCCAACTATGGTCACTATCAGTCTGTTTTCTTTAATATGTGTTCAAACACCTAGAATAACTTATAATTTTTTTTTTATGAACGAATAACTTATAATTTTGAATAGATGGAGTATTAGTAAAAATTTAGGAGCTGACACTTTATAAAGGTTTCGATGCTAAAACTATTGTGTCCGATAGCATTTACAAATAGTATACTCCGTATAAAAAATCAATAAATATGTGAAAATTGGTGTATAAAAATTAATAAATATATTAAATATCTAAAATCTATATAAAATAGGGTGATTTAGGTAACTAGACCTTTGGGAAAATCTAATTAGCTAATTAGACCCCAAACAAATTAAATTAGTTGGTGTGTACCCTTTCCCTTTCCTTCCATTCCTTCCTCCCAACGGGAAGTTTCATTCTTACCAAGGAGAAGAATCAAACAATCATTTCTTCACAACGGGAAGTTTTTGAATGAAGCACAACATTAAACAATCTGACCCCAAGAATCAAGGGAGGTGAAAGACAAAAAGGGTAAACAACAGGATGGGAGGGTGTTAATTTCATCTCCCTTTTGGCCCAAATATATCTGTCATTTGCTCAGTTGAACTGTATTTTCTAACCATGGTTGTCTGTCTTAATGACAGCATTCGGGAAAAAAGATGAACTCTCATCGTGATGTTGCCTTCAAATTGTCGAACAAATGTAGCTGCAAATATGCAATGAAAACCAGAATAGGTATGTATGGTTAAGAGGAATGAACAACTACATCTTGATGTGTAAAGTTCTGAAATTTCAATGGAAAAAAAGTGAAGAACATTAGCCTCAATAATAAACATTTCACTGGGGCATTTTATCGAACAATTGGCAGATCAAGGCAGTTTCAGCACCCAATAAACACAAGATGGAATCGAAAATTTTAAATCAATGAATTAACTCTTGGAAAAGAGGAATGAATTAAAAGTGGTATAATACAACAACAACAACAACAACATTCCCAGTTTGTCCCGCCGGAGCAGGGTCTGGGGGGCCAAATTGTACACACTCTTTCCCGGACGTCGTCGAGAGAGTGTTTCCTAGTGGCCCAGACACCAACAAATATAAACTCATTAATGAAAAACAAAAGGACAAATGTAACATACAAATGTAAAAAAGATGATGACATGGTGTGCAAACGAGGGATATGGTCTCTATCACTCATTTAAGGCCCAGTCTAACCCTCTCCGATGTGGATGACTCTCCTCCAATGTGTTCTATCCATAACCATGCTCTCGGTAAGGTTTAGAAGGGCACAATCTTGTCTTATCACCTCCCTCCAACTCTTCTTCGGTCTCCCTCTGCTTCGTCGTACTTATCGATCTCCAAACTGTCACACCTACAAATTGGCGCGCTCGACTCTCTTCTCTGCACATGACCAAACCAACGAAGTCTTGACTCCCGTAACTTATCTCAGAAACATCATACTTCCTCTTTGTAACGAATAACTTCGTTTATGATCTTGTATAGTCTGGTAAATCCACTCATCCATCTGATCATCCTCATCTCTACCACCATTAGTCTCTGCTCCTGTGCCTTCGTAGTAGCCCAACACTCAACCCCATACAACACAGCAGGCCTAACTACCACTTTGTAGAATTTTCCGTTGAGCTTTGGGGGCACTTTCCTATCGCATAAGACCCCTGATGCATCCCTCCACTTCTACCATCCCCTTTGAATCCGATGTCTGATATCTATGTCCACACCACCGTCACTCTGCATCACCGACCCTAATTATTTGAAGTTATCCTTTCTCGGGACAACATCCTCACCGATTGTCGGTGCAAATTACCCGTGCAGCCGCTAAAAGTGTTTAGAATAGAAATGATGTAGTCAACTGGATTTGAATAGAAAGGCCAAAGATTGAAACTGGGAAAGCTTACTTGAGCAATCCGACGAAATCACTCCAGGCACCGGTCGATTACAGCTCCAATATGTGTCGATTGTCGATGTAATGCCAGAAGCTCGAGCAAGGGAGTTGTATTCACGGCGGAGCGGATTCCTTCGTCGGTGTCGTCGGTTGAGAGAGGGGAGATCGAGAATCACCATGAGAGATCATGGACAACTAGTGGCCATCGAGGGATTGAGAGCAAGGGTCGAGAGGACAACCAATCGTCATGAGAGAGGAAGAGAGAATCTTCTGCTTGGGCTTCCAATGATAGGTGCAAGAAGAGAGCGAGAGAGACACCATGGAGATTGGTCGAGCAATCTAGGAGAGACTACAAGAAGAACCCGTATGAGGGGGTACTAAGAGAGGTGAAGAGAGAGGCGGTGTCCGGTGAGGGAGACGGTGGCCATTGAGGGAAGAAAAAGTCGGAGATGAAATCTGGTGGCAGAAGAGGTTTAGATTCCAGGGGTACAAAGATCTAATAAAAATTAAAAAAATGTCTAGAACGCCTAAAAAATAATTAAAGAGGCTAATCACCTAATTAAATGTTTATAAGGGTATATTACACCAAATTTTCCCTATAAAATATTAGTAATAGATATAAAATTATTTTAAAATTGATATTGCATACTCTCTTTGTCTCAAAAAAAATATGATGTTTTACTTTTCAAATGCTTTTTAATGACCTAAAAAATTTATAAATAAAAGAAATTAATAAAATAATTTATATTTTTTGAAGTTTCTATCATTCTTAAAATTAAAGGCATGTTCAAAAAAAATTTTCTAGATGGAGAGAGTATACTTTTAACTCATTAATATAACAACTTATATTATTTTTGTTAATTAAAACATGCCGTTCTAACCATTTACAAACTTTTTAAGAAACAAAATAAAAATATATTTATATCCTTAATTTTTACTCTGTTTTTTATTTTTTCGAAAATTATAACGAATATTTATCTAGTCGTTACAAGAATAATTTGAGAAAATCAATCATCTTCTTTTTTTTTTAACAAAATTACCTCTCTAAAACTAACATATTTTTCTCAAGGAGTATATTTTAGAACAAACTAGTGTAATACCCGTGCCTTGAAGGCACGAAAGCTTGATCTATTTTAATTTGAACATCATTTTATATATATATATATATATATATATATATATACGTGTTTACAACAAAAATATGTATAAAATATTTTTTTTATAATTTATAAATTAGTTGGAAAGAGATACGATACAAATTTTGAAAATGATTTAATAAGGTAAAGTAGTAATAATACTCAAACACACCATCTAATATAATTTGAAATAAATATATAATTATTATCATTAGCATAGATCTTAAAAAGTAAAATATAAGCTCCCGTACAAATATTAAAAAATCATAAGCACGTGATTGTGTGAATAATTTTGAAGTTAAATATGTAGATGTACATAACTTATTGATTATTTTCATGAGAAAGATGGTTAGAAAGATAGAGAAATTAATAGTGAAAATAAAGGTAAGATGTTAAAAAAAAGATCCTTAAAGGTAGAAAAGTGATCTAAGAAGCCTCATCCAAGATGTAAAATAAGCATTAGTAATGCTTGTGAGTGTTAAAATATTATTTATTTTTCGATAGTCATTTAAGATGTCTAAAATAATTAAATTATAAAATAACACTTATTTGGCTCTAATTGATTTTTATAATTAATTTTTGAAATCGAATATTTACAAATTGATTATTACATGTTCGTTGTATGTAGACATTGTGGGGAATATTGCAATCGGTTAAAAATGATAAATCAACAATTTCAATATCCAAGAATAAAATCAGCCAAGAATTGACGAATGTTCAATGTACGTAGACGATTAAAATAGATCACAAATTGACATACAACATATCAAATTAAATAATATTTTAGTATAAAAATAGGAAACAAATATGTTTAAAATAGGAAACAGATATTTTAAAATTCCAGCAATAATATTGACCAATAAGAAAATACCATTTGAATAAAAAATTCAAGTTTAATTGTGAGCGTGACATATCAGCAATATAACCGAAAAGAGATTGCAATCAGGAAAAAAATGGAAACATGTCTCAATATTTATGACAATATAACCGAAAATAAAAAAAGGGAATGGATTTAAATCATATTTAAAATAGGAAACAAATATTTTAAAGTTTCCATAATAATATTGATCAATAAGAAAATCTCATTTGAATAAAAAATTCAACTTTAATTGTGAGCGTGACACGTCAATAAAATACTAATAGAATTAGTAATATTAATATTAATAGATAGATAGATAGATAGATGGAATATTATATGACTAGCCCTTAATAAGACCTCGAGGTTAGAACTACCTGTGTGGCTGTGTCCTACGAACGAAGTGCCCCGAGTATAGAATTTGCAATGAGTCGGTTTCAAAAATAAACACTAAAATAAAATGCCCACCAGCAGCCACTCTTTAATTGTTACATTGTCGTTTTGTGGCTCCACCTTCAATCTTCATAGTTTTCATCATACTCCAAGGGTCCAAAATCTTCCCCAATATTCCCCCCTCCAAATCAATCCACAACTACCCACTTTACATAGTTGCTGCAACACCCGTTGATTCATCATCCTGAAAAGGTCTCTTTGGAATTCGGCTTTACGGGTATGTCTTTGACTGTTCACCTCTCCATTGCCCCCCTTTCAATTTCCCTGTTTGTTGATTGATTATCTCTTTGTTCTGTTTAGGTGTATACACACACAAAAAAACTAGGGTTTATGCGTGCTTATGTGCTTACTCTTTCGTTCCTTCTAATCATGTGGATTTCAGTTTATTTCTGGAGAGAGTTTTGATTGAAGTGCTTGTCTAGGGTTCATAGAAATTTGGGATTTTCTGCTTAGTTCCTTCAATATTTCGTTTGGCATGTAAATTGGTTGACAGATTCATGTCAAATTTCAATCCGACTAAAACCTAAATCTAATTCTGATAATTTCAATTACTATAGCTGGTTTTGGGGCTTCATAATCTTTGCCGTGCAGGGAGTTAAGGAATCCGACATGGTTGCTTTTGGAAAGCTTTGGGGTTCTTTTAGAATGGGTACATGAATTTGATGACCTGGGTATTCTTTAATCTCTACATAGTTGATCGATTAATTAAATATCTGCACTGGATTTGTAACTTAATGAAATGGACAATATTCTGATTGTAGAGATGTAAAGAAAGTTAGTGGGGATTTATTTTTAGATTTTGAAAGTGCCTTTTTGCGTCGAACTCATCACTTTACGCGGTTTCATGTGTGGCGGTACTAATCTAAAAAGACCATAATTGTAGGTTATCATATGAAGGTATCATTTGCTACTAGCTAAGATTAAGAACACTTTGTATCTTAGGCATTTTGTTTTGATTCTTCTAATCATGTAGGTTAATCCTCTCTTCTATGGACTAGTATAGATACAAAAAATACCCAATTTCTTCCCTATCAGCGTTTTCGTGTTCATTTTGTCTTGAATAATTGAAAACATCCCTAATGTAGCTTAATCATCAATCTTCCTTATTACTGTTTCTGGAACTTGCAATGATTCGTTTGCTTATCATCCTGTCTTGCAGATGTTTCATATAGGGTAAGCGTCAATTAACAACCCCCAGGGAAGTAACATGTTGCTGGAT
Organism: Persicaria tinctoria; assembly: GCA_037127255.1. Classification (NCBI taxonomy): domain Eukaryota; kingdom Viridiplantae; phylum Streptophyta; class Magnoliopsida; order Caryophyllales; family Polygonaceae; genus Persicaria; species Persicaria tinctoria. The sequence continues at coordinate 42,558,426 of JBANSL010000018.1, forward strand.
ATTCCAAGTATTTTTCTTCCAGTCGGTGGGAGCAGATCCTTGGTTGAGATTTGTTAAATCAGCTGTATCCCGAGTGTCTTATTACACCAAGTGCTGAATCTTCCTTCTTTGAGAAAATTTCTTTTGGGTGATTTGGATTTTCATCCACCCGGGTGCTCAATGTCACAGGGTCACCGAGGTTCAGGTGGATCCCACAGATTGTACCACCATTTCGAGATTGTAGATGACAATGTGGTATGTGTTCCTGACAACATGAGCTCTGGAACAGAATTGGCTTTTGCTGCTTTCAAGGAAGGATACTTTACTGTGGATTCTGCACCAACGACGGTTTATAATGTGTATGGTTCTCCCGTGCTCAGTACTTCTTCTAACAGAGATACGTTTTCTCCTCAGCCATCTCACTCGTATGTCTCAGAACCGCACCACTCATCAGAACATACAAGTGGTTCACCTGCCAGTGGATTGTCTGGAGTTGATAATGTTTATCAGTTGAGGAGCACGCTCCAGGAATTGGAGCGTTCTTTGCTGGGTCCCGAATCTGGTATGGATGCCCATGAAGCATCCTCATTGAGCTGGGATGGGAGAATGGATATGCTGCGGAAGCAGGATTTGAGAGAAGTGCTTATATCATGTGCTCAAGCAGTAGAAAACGAGGATTCGGCAGCAGCTGGAACTTTAATGGAAGCATTGGGGCAGATGGTGTCAATCTCAGGGAGCCCAATTGAGCGTCTGGCAGCTTATATGCTGGAAGGCCTACGAGCAAGGCTCGAGTTCTCTGGGTTCAATATATATAAGAAGCTGAGGTGTGATCCTCCGACTAGCCCGGAACTCTTGTCTTACATGGGTATTCTATATCAAATATGTCCATACTACCGATTTGCATACACATCATCTAATGTTATCATCCACGAAGCCATGGAGCACGAGAACCGGATACACATCATTGACTTCCAGATTGCAATGGGAACACAATGGGTATCCTTCATTGAGTCCGTCTCCAAACGCCCCGAAGGACCTCCCTTCGTCCGGATAACCGGAGTTGATGATTCCAACTCAGCTTATGCCCGAGGGGGTGGGCTTGACATTGTAGGAAAGAAGCTCACAAAGGTTGCTGAATCCTGTGGAGTTCCATTTGAGTTCAACGCTGCTGCCATATCTGGCTGCCAGGTAAGACGGGAAGACCTTCGGATCCAGCCAGGAGAAGCCATAGCGGTGACCTTCCCTTTCATGCTGCACCACATGCCAGATGAGAGCGTGAGCACCGAGAACCACCGCGACCGACTTCTACGACTCATCAAGAGCCTCTCGCCGAAAGTGGTCACATTGCTCGAGCAGGAGTCCAACACGAACACTGCACCCTTCTTCCCAAGGTTCGTTGAGACCTTAGAGTACTACACTGCAATGTTCGAGTCGATTGACGTGGCTCGTGAGCGGAACGACAAGCAACGGATCAACGCTGAGCAGCACTGCCTGGCACGCGACATTGTGAACATGATCGCCTGCGAGGGAGAGCAGAGGGTTGAGAGGCACGAGCTTCTGGGCAAGTGGAAGGCGAGGCTTTCCATGGCCGGGTTCTCCCAATGCTCGCTTAGCCCATCAGTGAACGAAGCAATCATGGTATTGTTGAAGGAATACCATGAGAATTACGGGGTGAAAGAGTGGCAAGGTTCGCTCTACCTCGGGTGGAAGAACCGGGTTCTGGCGACGTGTTCGGCTTGGAGGTGACCCGTGCAAGGTGACAAGGTTTTGCGAATCTTGATAACTAGCTCTTATGATCTTCAGAAGACAACTATGTTTATTTTTTAGCCTCAGTACTTGTGAGATTGATGTGCTTGTAAATGTGTTTCGTCCTTTGTGATCTTCTAGCATGAGGGAGGTGGGGATGGTCTATACTCTCTATACTATGAATCACTTGCCACATTTGGGCCAACTCAATTCCTTGGGGCGTGTTTGGTGTGTCAAACGGTAACACTTGAGGTTAGAGGAGCGTTGCAATTGCAATAGTTATAATAGGCTTATAGCGTTAAAGACTATGTTAAAACGTTACATCAAGAACAAACACTACTTCAAGTTCAAAGTCCTGTTTAAACATTGAATGTTATTTATTTATTTATTTTTTTGATTGGGTAAGAATTCGGGAACCAAAGTTAGCCGATAATATTCTTGCGGATGAGGTCTGTTAGACCAGGATCAAGTTGGAAGCTTACTGTGGGGGTAACAAGAGCAAGGTGTGCAACCTTATCTGCTACAGTGTTACCACTACGAGTGACGTGGGAGAACGACACCTCGTAGAACCCCGATATGAGAGAGCTAATGTCGGACATGATTAAGTCAATTTCCCATGGGCATTTGACTTTTGATTTTAGATGATTAATGATTATAAGTGAATCTCCTTCTATTATGATTCGTTGTATGCCCTTTTGACGTGCTTTATGGATTCCTTCTCTTAATGCTAGTGCCTCGGTCATTAGTGGTGTATGTTTCCCAATCGATCTTCCTCTTATATCCGTAACTTCACCTTTTTCATCCCTAATAATGTATCCTATAGAACTTTGTCTGTGTCCTGCTGCTGAACCATCAAAATTTAGTTTAGAAAATCCCGCATATGGCTTTTTCCATTTACTATTGTTTTTTAGTCTTTTTGTTCTTATGGTCCTACTTGTGTTTATGAGACTATTTTCATTTTCATTAAAACTATCAGCCTTTTCCCATTCGTTATAGTAAGAGTTAGCCATTTGACGTAATCCCTCCAAAGTTGGAAGTTTTTGTTGTTGGAATATAAATTTATTACGACATAGCCATGTAGTCCACCAGTGGAATGCCATTCTTGTCCGTTGTTGATTTTCCAGTAATCCTGCCGTGAAAGCCATTAATGATTCGATGTTTCTTGATTCTTGGATCTTGCCACGAATTTTGTTCCTTACATCAGTCTTTATATCTAGTCCTAGCGCGTATTTACATTCAAATAGTAGATGGGTAGTATCTTCCTCATGGTGTCCGCAAATTGTACAATATGGTGGAATGGCAATACCTCTGCTTGATAATCTGGCAGTTGTAGGTAGTCCATTGTGGCAGACTTTCCACATAAAGTTTTTAATCTTTGGTGGGACTTTTAATTTCCATATCCATTCATTAATATCATATGGCAATCCAATTGTATTTGTATTTAATTTGTATGCGCTTGACGTTGTAAACCATCCTTTCTTGTCTGGCCAACAATACATTCTATCTTGTATTTGATTCATTGGTAAAGGGACGTCTATAATTTGCTGGGCTATATCAGGTTTTAATATTGATTCCAGTTTGGTCCGATTCCATACCCCATTTGTTATATACTGATCTACCGTCTCATTTTTTATAATGCTTGCCAGATCTCTACATCCAGATTTAATATCTATAATTGGTGCCCACTTATCTTGCCAAAATTTTATCGTCTTACCATCCCCGACTGACCAAGCCAGACCTTTTTTAAAGGGCTCAATTATTTTTCGAAGTTGTGTCCATTGCCATGATGCATTGCCTCTCCTACCGTAGTTCAAAATGAATTCTGATTTCAAGTATTTGTGATTAATAATTTTTACCCATTCATTATCTGGTTCCGCCATAATTTTCCAAATTAATTTCATTTGAAGTGCCTCATTCATTTCTTTTGCCAACGTAACCCCATTCCTCCATGGGCTTTTGGTTTGCACACTCTATCCCATCCTATTAGTGGTTTATATTGTAGATATTTGTTCCAAAAAAATCTCCTATTAACCTTGTCGAGTGTTGAAAGTATAGATTCCGGTAGCATGAAGCTTTGCATTGCAAATAGTGGTTTGGCTGATAAGTTTGAATTGATAAGTACAGTCCTACCATGTTGTGACAGAGAGTCTGCCTTCCATTTTGAGAGTTGACAAGAAACTTTGCCAATTAACTCTTCGAAAGTGTCTTTATTAACCCTACCATTTATGATTGGGCAGCCAAGGTACTTGTCAAGTTTTACTTGTTTACCAATATTCAGGTATCTTTCAATTGTAGTTATTCTAGCAGAAGAAATCCCTGGCGAGGCCTGTAAGGCAGATTTATTGAAGTTTACTTTTTGTCCCGAGAGTTTACAGTAATCATTTATGGTCTTAACCACCATTTCACAAGCCGTTTGGTTTCCTTTAGAAAATATGAGAATATCATCTACAAATGCCAAAAACGGGATTTTCGGTCCCGGGTTTCCGAACTTAAAGCCGATACCAGATTTGTTCTCATTGGATGCATTGTTAAGCTTTCTTGCTAAGATTTCTGCTCCAATTATAAAAAGAAAAGGGGATAAAGGGTCACCTTGTCTTAAACCCCGTGTCGATTTAAATACTTCCGTGGGTCCATTATTTACAAGGACCGAGAAAGAGGCGGTCGTAACACATTCCATGATTAGACTGATTACTTGATCACTAAATCCAAATTTCCTCATAACTGCCTCTTTGAATACCCAGTTTACTCTATCATAGGTTTTTTCCATATCTAATTTGATTGCTAACCAGCCCTTTGTTCCTTTCCTTGTTTCGAAAGAATGGAATATCTCATGTGCAATTAAAATATTGTCCTGAATGGCCTTATCTGATACAAATGCACCTTGGAAGGGGTGAATTAGTTTTCCTATTCCACATTTAAGTCTTTCTGTAATGATTTTTGAGATTATTTTGTATACTGTTGAACATAAGCTAATTGGTCTATAATCAGTGGTTTTGGAGGGGTTATCACATTTTGGGAGTAGTGTAATAAAAGTATGATTAATCTGTTTAAGTAATTTCCCTGAATGAAAAAATGCTTTGATAGCTCTAGTGACGTCGTAACCCACTATTTCCCAATATTCTCTATAAAATTCGGTTGTCATCCCATCTGGCCCAAGGGACTTGTTCTTTCCCAATGACCACACAACGCTCTTTATTTCACTGTTTGTTGGTTGCTGGGTAATAGCCCTGTTTTCTTCAACAGTGACCACTGGTTCTATTAGTTCAAGATACTCGTGTAGAAGATTTCTGTCGATATTTTCTTTGGAAAATCTTTTCGCAAAATCAATTTTCAGCTCTTGCTTTATATTATCTTCTCCCTGGATCTGTGTTCCTGAAGCCGTTATAATGTTTCGGATTACCTTTCTATTTCTTCTTCCGGATGCTATTTTGTGGAAATAGCCCGTATTAGAGTCTGTTAGCTTGAGGTGCTTGGATTTCGCCCTCTGTCCCCAATATTCTTTCTGAAATTTTAGTAACTGCTCTTTCTTCTTAATCAGTTGCATTTCCTTTATCACTTCTGCACTTCTAGGCGGGTGATTTTTAGTTTGTAGCCCAATCAATTCTTTTTCTACGGTTTGTATTTGGCGGAAGACATTTCCGAAAGAGTGTTTGTTCCAGGTTTTGGCTTTATCTTTAAGGCGTCTTGTCTTATATGTTAATCTAAACATTGCTGAGCCAGAGCAGTTACTTCTCCATATTTGCTTCACAATATTCCTAGAGTCCTTTCTATGTAACCACATATTTTCGAATTTAAATGGAGGCGGTGTAATTTTTTGTCCTGAATCTAAAGAAATAGAGATAGGGCAATGATTAGAACCTGAAAATGCACCACTGAAGGTGGCTAACTCTGGAAACACATTAAGGAATTCATGCTGAACAAGTACTCGGTCGAGTTTTTCCCAAATGTTATCTTCTCCTTCTTCTTTTTTTCGCCAGGTGAATTGATTTCCAGATGTTGGTATTTCAGCAAGCCTACACTGACTTTTAAAGTGGTTTAGTCTTTCAAATCTTAAGATACTGTTCGGAACCCCGCCTTTTTTTTTCATTACTACAGCATATCTCATTCAGATCTCCAATAATTAGACATGGTAGGGGCTCATTTGTAATTATTTCGATCAGTTGTGACCAAAAGGCTTCTTTATCTTTTTCATGCGGGGGTGCATAGATGAAGAAAATCATTCCCACAAAGCTCATGTTATGACATTCATATCTAACTCTAATTACTCTCGGGAGAATTACCTCTACCTTTATTGTTTCATTTGCAAGAAAATTTTCATTCCACATTAAACCGATTCCACCCTTTCGATCTTCCTCTAATGACCATACAACATTATTAAATCCCGTGGACTTCCACGTTTTCTCAGCTGGGATCGTATTTGTTCTAGTTTCCGCAACTGCCATTAGATTAATATGGTTATTTAACCTCATAGCTTTAAGATCTAGCCATAAGTTTTTCCTACCAAGACCTCTAATATTCCAGTATCCAACCTTCATTTGATAACTGTTTTTTCTATTAGCGACCTGGGTTGTGGTTCAACTAATAGCAAACTATTTACACATTTGTTTAATCGTAGCTTTGTGTTTACTTTGATAATCACAAGTCCTTTCACAATTGCTAATCTCAAAATAGTTTTAATCCTTACTGTTTTAGCCCCTAACTTAGCATACTTTGGATTAGATTTACTCCTTTTACTATTTTCTTTTATGACCATCCAAAGAAAGGAGAACTCCTTCTTTGCACCAGTTCTCATTCGAGTTTCCAACCATGCTTTCACTATAACACCATTTAACTTAGAAATTGGTCCCTGTTTCTTCAAGCATAACACATAAGATTGTAACAAAGTCCATAAGTATAATAATCCTACTAGCCAGATATGCATAACTATTGATTCCACATTAAACCACAGAATTTTCTACACAATAGTTATGCATAGCAAATATTGATTCCACATTAAACCACAGATGGATCAATAGTTATGACAGCATAGCAAATATAGATAAGCCCTACTACAGAATTTTCTACACAAAAGATGGAATACTTCAACCTACAACTTGACAAGGATTGTGGCATTATTATAGAGTTGGCTGAGAGATATTCATAGCCACACCTGAATACTCCCAATTGCCTTACTTGATAAGAGCTACTCATGTTTCCCCTTCTTGAAGCTACCACCCATCAGAGTAATGGTGGAGCAAGCCGAGTCGCCATCCTCGATCTTCATCTTTCGTTTCCCAGACTCTGACTTGGATGTGCCACTAACAGCCTGAGCATCACCCAAGAGAGGGGATGCTGCAGGAGTTGCATACTGCTCTTGGAGGGACTGAGCAAGGCGCTCTGGAGTACTCAAATCAGGTAAATCAAACTCAATGGAAGGAGGGACGTCCTTGAAAATTACCTCATAATCAGCTTGAGTAAAGCCCGGATCTGCTAATCCCTCAGTGTTAAAGCACTCTTCCATAAAATCATCTTCATCGAAATCGAAGTTTTCTTCATCGTCGGCATCGAAAAGGTGAAGACCTGGTTGCAACTCGGCTTGGACAGTGACTTGTTCATCATTTGGGGGCTCTTCAATTGGGGGAAACACAGTAACATGAGCAGGAGCTAGAATCATCTTGGTACCCATAATAGGGGTGCTCACCACCACTGGCAAAATGACACCAGTGGGAGCATGCTCAGTAGCAGTACAATGCACCGCCGAAGAGGAGTGCCCAGCAGAGCCTTCAGATGACTTGGAAGATGATGAATCTGATGACAGGGTGACATTCTTACCAAAACTCTTCAGCAGCTCTTCTTTGGAATGACTAAAGGTAGGTGGATGGCGCACAATAGGCTTCTTGCTCACCACATGTACCCATTCATCCTCCTTACCTGGGTTCTCTGAGACTGGAAATGCATCATTGGGCACCACAGGGGCCTGGCCAGTAGGGAACAAAGCAGGATTGCACATGTTCCGTAATGGACATGCCTCAAAAACATGGCCCTCAGAACCACAACTACCACAACCTGAAGAAAAATCTTCAAACCACATGGGATATGATTCCACTTCCCCTAGTTCATTGATCACGAAAATCTCCTTTCCAGCAATCTTAGTGACATCAACAGATACACACACTCTAGGAAACCTGAATCTGGCACCCTTAGAGTTAAAAGCAGCAATCTTAATAATCTCTCCCAAGCTGTTGGCCTTGACAATGTCCCTAAGGATACTGTCATGAACATATTTAGCCGGGAGACCAGGGAACCTGATCCATATATCCAGCAGAGATACAGATTCATGCTTGGGATCAAAATCCAACCTCCAGGGGCGGAGAAGGATGAGTTGACCCGTCACATGAAAGGGACGATTGTCCCAAACCCATGCACGGTCCTCAGAGTAATCAAACCTCAACTCAAACCAGTTGTGAGCAACAGGAACGAGTTGGAACCCCCCTTTCAAGGATTTCCACACATACCTTAGCCTTTTCCGGATTTATCTCGCCTCCATTGGATCCCCAATGATAGTGGCAAACAGAGATGACTGATTCAGCAGACTGATATTCTCCTGCACCTTGCTCTGCAAGGCCACAAGTTTCTCTGTGTTCAGAGCCTTCCGCTTGAACTTCTTTTCGGCTTTCTCCTTTTGCACCATCTGGCACACATCATCGGATAGGGGTGCATCCTCAGCAAGTTTAGAGCCCTTCGGCTTAGGGTTTCCCTTGGGAAGTTTTGACCTTTTTGGAGCAGGATCATCTGCAACCATAGGGCTTTTGCCCTTATCCACCTTGGAAGGAGCCATCACAAACAAAAACCAAGAACACTCGTAAGAAATTATCAGTTTTGAGAAGAAAAGGAGAGGAACAGAAAGAGAGGATGTGTGAGGAATCCACATCTCCCATACAACCAATTTATAGAAGCCGAGGAAATTGAAAATGGAAGGGGAAATACTGACACAATCACAAACCCAGTTACAGCCGAGAAGAAGATCGACGACCCCTTTCTTGCTGCAGAGCCCCAAGTCGATACCTGCTCCCTCAGACCCGCAAGAGCCAACCAAAATCGACCAGCAAACCTTCAATTTCAGGATCGTACACCCATCGTTAGGCCATGGAGGGGGATGATTGGACTTCACAAGAACCACCAAACCACTGCTAGATCCAGATCCACAATCGTGTGGATAATAGATCATCAGACAGGGATTAAGCATAATCCCATGCGAAAACTCACAGATCTTAACTGCACATCGCTCCAATAGGAGCTCGCCATCACAGTGCCTTCTTGGGACACCGGTTGCGAGTTGGAGACGGAAAGTAGGATCATCATTGGGAGCTTGAGAGGAGAATAGGCAGTGGAGAGCGACGATGAATAGGGCATAGACTAGGTTTTCTGGCTCTTTGGATTTCTGATTTTGGGTTTTCTCCTTTAGAGTTTCTTTAGGTTTAGGTTTTTCCAGATTGGGGCTCCGAGGGGTTTTTTCATCCGCGCGTGGGGCGCGTTCTTCACAAGGTAAGGGAGTCATTTCACTCTAGTTGCCTTAATTAAAACTAAACATTGAATGTTATTTTCTCCGTCTGAAAAAATGTCTTCATTATTTATTTATGTATTTTTTTTAAATGATAAAAATTATATAAAATATTCATACTCATTAATAGTAACTACATCCGGGGGTTTTATATGGTTTTTATCATTTTAAAAAATTGTACAGGAATAATAAAGGACATAGTCTTGCCTTGAATTTGTAAATAAAGAGCGCCCATATCCGGTGTTCGAACTGGGGGCCTTTGGGTACTACCCGCAAGTCCTTTCCAGTGAGTCATTCCGGAATGGTTAGCACATAGTCTTGCCTAATATAGGGTGAGTACCAAATTTTGGGTTTTTTTAGGACGTTTCAAAGCTTTAAACCGTAGATGGGAGTACTCCTCCCTGAGATCCGAACCCTAAATCTTCGATTAATAATTTTTTTTTTTTTTTGGTGAGAATAAATGGAGGGGAAAATCTTCGATTAATAATTAAATTAATTACTAATTTCTCTAGTCATACATTTGTTGACGAATCCAATATTTTAATTAATACTCCTTATTTAACAGCTGTCCCTTCAAATATCTTGCTCTAATAATAATAATTTATCACAATCTCCCGCCAAATAATTACCTATTTTTGTGCAACTCCAACTGTGTATAAATTTATCCTTCCAAATATACAACTAAGGAAAGGAAAATACACAGAAGGAAAATTTTATCTATACGATAGATATAATTTTATCTTGTTGTGATTAAAAAATAAATAAATTAGGGCTAGTTTTAGTAGAACTAGTGTTGTATTTCCAAATATAAATATATAAATTCATAACTTGCCTCTCTCTCAATCCATAATTTCTGAAACTATTACTTGTCCTTCCCAATTACAAAGAAAACCAACCAATTCAAAGTTGAGATTCGATCATAATGCAGCGGGAGGGTAAGGCTCCGATGATTGATAATCCGCCATCGTCTTCGACGAATGAGGACTACGACGGATGGCTTTCCATGCTCGGAAATCTTCGTCTTGGAACTCCAATAGGTAGGTAATATATAAAATCCTTTATCTGACTTGGAGCTTTTTTATGTTAGAAGATAGATGACAGGATTAAATTTGTTTCTTCTTTCAGGAAACTCGCCTACTTTGAATACCAATGAAGCGTCTTTTTCGACATCCCTTGTCGATGCATCGAGCTATACCGCTCGCTGCTGGCGTTTTGATGCTCAACAACAACCACCACAGTCACAGAGATATCAAAATCCTAGACTAACACTCCCTTACCAGGCCATTGGTAACAACCACGGTCGTTTGCCTTTCACCACGCCGCCATCACTACCATCACCATCAATCTTTTCACCGGCCAATTACCATCCCATGAACGCTCCATATCCTCTTCTTCAACTCCAACCAAGTCGAATGCGTCCAAACAAAGCATATTCGACACTATAGCTGCTCCGGAAAGGAGTAACCGGTTTCAAATTGAGCAGATCATACGATTAATGTCGGATCCCCCGTCCCTTTTGCGCTATGCCTGCTATAAGGACGGGTAAGTTAAAAGATTAATACTCTCTGGAGAGTCGAGTCGAGTGTATTATATATATATATAGCCAATGGTTGTCTGTGTTAACTTGATCCGAGTTCATCGTATCTTTGAACAGGTCATTGGCTCTCCAGAAATTCATCAAGACGCTCCAGTCTTCATATCTCATCCGTATTCATCAAAGAGTGCTTCAACCAACTTCGCTTTGACCAAAACGCGGTCCTAAGTAGTAAGATGGTTGAGCATTGCGTGGCACTGGCCACCAATGAATACGGATGCATATGTCTGAATGAATGCATTCCCCTCATGGAGACCAACTTCAAGGACCAAGTACTCGCAACTATTGTTCAAAATTGTTCATATCTAGCTCCAAACTATTATGGGTATTACTTGGTTTCATCATATCATTCGTGTTCATTAATTATACCAATGCCTTGTTGCGAATACTCAAATCTCCGTGAATTTCTTGCAGGACCTATGTGGTGCAAAACGCAATCTCAAGGAAGCACCCGGTTTTCACCCCTCAGATAGTAGAACAGCTAAGGAGTGATATCTTGAGACTGGCGACCTAGAAACAGGGCTCACACCTGGTGGAGAGGTGCTTCAGGTTGTCGTCAACCAAGAAAATTGTTTTGGAGGAGCTCCTCAGATTGAGCAGACAAGGCATGCTTGAACTCGCTTGCCATGAATTCGGTAACTTTGTCCTACAAAAGGCACTCTCATCCACATGGGTAAGCACACTTACTCCCTCCGTTTCCATATAATTGACGTTTTGAGGTTTAGAGCATTTGTAAAATTAACAGACGTTCTACCTTTTTAATTGCACTGTCATCCGGTGGACCAGTACTCTGTACTCAGTAATTAAATGAAATTTGATGATTTGACTCTAACTTTCCATTAACATCCTAATCTTCTTTTAAGTTTGAATTTTGAATCCAAAATTTGGGTGAAGATAAAGGGTCGCTTCTAGTGTTCTCTGTAGAGTTTGTACAAGTCTTTCATGCCACGAGTACAATTTCTTAATTAGTGTGCAACATTCTAAAACGTCAATTAATTAGAAACAGAGGGAGTAGTTAATTTCTCAATACTGATATGATGCATCATCTCTGCCTTGATCCCTCGTTAAATGATATTATCCTTTTCGTCTTTCTTCAGCATGAGGCGTCACCAGATGTTCAAAACCTTGATAGACGGCTTCGGCAGGTTTTATCTCGGATCCTAGGAGACCTCAAGCAGCATCCAATCGGAAAGAATGTCTACAAGAAGTGCAAAGAGTGTAGGTCACAGGTGATGTTAACCACAAGTTCAGGGATGTTCAATGTTCATAATCATCATCCAAATGGTTGTTAGTATATAAGATTTGAATCCTTATAATAGTATCTTGTTGCTTCTCAATGTTAGGGTTTAATTGTTGTAAGTAGTAGTAGTAGTTTGTTTTTATTATTGCTAATTCTTACAGTATATTGTAATGAATTTTTAGAGTTTTGCTCAGCCTAATGTGGAAGTTACTTCTTTGCACTTGCAATTTTGTGTCATTTTGTGTCCATCCTTGCAAGTAATGTTATATACACGTGGTCATCCCTTGGTCTCGAACTAGTAACTTCAAGTATATATATATGTATATATTTATCTTCTAAAGAAATATAGCGTAAGCTTATCAACCACGAAACAAATTGATGTTCCAGAAGCCAAACTCAAGGTTCACCAAAATGGCACATTCAAACTTCATACAAGACCAACTGTCACAAAGGACCAAGTTGTGTTTAATTAAAGCCATCTAGGACCACATGCTAATCTAAATCACCTAAATCTTGTAGTCCCAATCTACACTTAATGCACTAATCACCCTATTTGAGAGCTCGGGGACCCATCCTGTTGATACTGCCGTTCTCAATCAACTAGTCTACAACTTCGAATTGGTGGAGATGATTCAAAAAGACAGAATCAGCGCTTTTCATGATAGGCACCTTACTAGCAGAAAACAACAGCAGCTAGCCACACTGCACCTTATCATGAAGAACCATGCGTGCAGTTTCAATGACGACTTGTCCACTTACGTAATGCTGCCTACAGACTGGCATGTACACTTCAGCTCCACCAATCAACTCGGTCTGCCTATCTTGGTTCTTCCTTAAGGTAAAGTTGGCCCGTTTACCACATAGCTCACATCGGGCAGTAAGTTTGGTCACAGTGTCAGCAAGGGGTATTATGTCAAGTACAGAACCAAAACTCCTCCTGAAAAGAACAAAATGGACGTGATAAATAAGTGCTAGGAAGATTCACAAGGCCCTCTGGTGTGACCTTATTAAAGATTTGCAGGCAGACAATACCAGATGAATACCTTAAGTAGTCACCATCAAGCCCAGCCACTATAACTATTTTGCCATCATAATCAGCAGCCTTCCGACAAAATTCATACAGGTCTCCAAAGAACTGGGCTTCATCAATACCAATCACATCTAGCTGCAAAAAATATAGAAATAAGGCAAAAACATTTTATAAGAATAATTAAGTGTTTCTGGGTTTGCACATTTAGTATAAGGGCGTGTTTGGCTGGGGAAATTTTTTTAGGGGGTGGAGATACTTTTTGGGGATGGAGGAGATGGAGATACTTTTTGGGGGTGGATGAGGTGGAGATACTTTTTGGAAAATAAGCTTCTGCGTGTTTGGTTGAACGGAGATGGATTTTTTATGAAATAAAGTGAAAAGACAAAAAAAAACCTTGTATCAACCCCCATTACTATTCAACTTCTTCCTCAATCCAATTAATCCAATTAGCAAATCAATTGAATCGCAGCAAATACAATTGAATAGTTACCAATTGAATCTCAACAGAAGATGAAAAACAAGATTCAACTGAATAGTTATCCCTTCCCCCGTTACTATTCGCCGATCGGGATGTCCTGGCCTAACTTCTATCCAGCTCCCCTGCCTCCGCCGACATCATCAGCAACTCCCCTTTCAATTGGATGTTGTGATTCGTCTCGACCCTGTGCTTCTTCGACGGGGGTTGCTCAAAGCCGGTTGCTGCTCCTTCGCCGGATTACCTCCCTCTCCCTCCTCGACGGGGTTTGCTCAGAGCCGGCTGCTGCTCCTTCGCCGGATTTTGAGGATGGGCGGGGTTTGCTCAAAGCTGAAGGGGCACAAGAGGGCAAAAAAGGGAAATTAGGGGTGGAAAAATTCTTCCACCCCCTCCACTCCAAAAACGAAGGTACCAAAAAATGGCCATTTTCCACCCCCGCCATCCCCTCCACCTCCATCTCGTCCACCCCCGCCATCTCCCGCCAAACACCCAGGCACGATTCCCAAAAAAAAAATTGTATCTCCCCCACCCTTCCCACCCCCAGCCAAACACGCCCTAAATGATGGACAGTTCTGAGAGGTCAAACTTATGTAGCAAGTGAAATAGTATTTTGTCCCACTACTAAATTCGCATGCCATAAATAACACCAAATTAAAATTTTATTCATACCAACTACACATAACATTAACTAACTTATCAAACATATAGATCCTTGAACATAGCAATTGATAAGATTTTCAGATTGCAATACCTCATCATAAGCCCTGGAACCAAATTGTGCTTTGAATGATGAAAGCTCTTTCAGTGGCAAGCACGGATACTTGTCCCCATCATGAGTTACTATGGAATCAACACCGTACCTTGTATCCTTTATGGATTTGATAACAGCCACTCTCCTGTTCAAAACAAGGAGTTAGCGAAGAAACCAGCTACATTACATATCAACATCATCTTGGAAGCTCTAGACCCTAGATAAAAGGCAATAAAGTAAGCCACTGAATCCAAAGAACTTTGATAACTGCATGGTTACACAACTGCCAAATACATTCTCAGCCACATAAGTAAGCCTCTTCAAAGGGGAAAACTGACAATTTATCACAATAGATAAGCATTCATCGATTGATCTAAACTGCCGGGTAGTCCCTCGAGTGTCAGTTGAATATTTAAGCATACAAAACATATTCTCAGCCACATCATGTTATCACGCATTTAAAAAAAAAAGTTAAGTTTTTTGGTGGAGTTTGACCCTGCTATATCCATGACCCTTCCTCTTAGAATCTCTCGCTGACCTCCTCACCTCAGCCTTGTTTCCTCACTACCAATGAAGCATTGGCATTCGAAAGAGCAACAAATGTTCAGCTTCCAATTAAAAGAGTTTTCTAGCTGTAAGTTTGACCACATCAAGCCATTTCCATGAATTCAGCATGCCCCAAGCAAAGAACACCAGTTAATTGGATGACCCTCCAATGGCTATTTTTTGTTGTTGTTGTTGTTGCTGCTGCACATTCACAAGTCTCTTTAACTAATGAGGCAAAATGTTTCCTCTTGGCTGAATTCTACAAGTCTTCTCCATAGACAGACAGTTCTCCCAACCTTTACTAACCAAACCTCCATGACTGAAAAAAAGCAGTAAATAGAGCAAGGCTAAAGTAAAGTGTTCGCCCTCGCGCTCGAAAAGTACTCAATTAATTGCACTACGCTTACCAATTCCACCAAAATTAGAACCGGGAGCGAGATAATCGGGAAGCAATTATACGAATTAGGAAACAATACGGCGCGAGTTAAAACAGCAGCGAACCTGCCGTTGCTCTGCTCGGAATGGATGCGGTGGAGGAGTGTGGTGGTCTTGCCGGCGAACATGGGGCCCACGATAACATGAATCTCGCCAGGAGAGGAATGCTGAGGCGTATCGGCTCGTGAAGCACAAAAGCGGCGAGAAAGATAGGGTTTAGGTGACGACAGCGACCGTTCCTGACAGAGGAAATTAGGGTTTATGCATATAGGGGATGAGGAGGAAAGAAGCGATGAAGGAGAGCAGAAATGGAGAGGAAAGGGCTTGAATTTGGGGAGAGTGGAAGGAGAGAGGAGGGAAAGAGCCGGCGAAGAGAGTAGAGGTTTCATCCTTGAAAACGCTAACATGAAGGTACGAATTTTGGGGGATTTTGGAATTTGCAGAGAAACTGATAGAGCATTTCTGGTGTTGCGGGCGGGAGAGAGGGTTTAGAGTGCAGGATGAGGTTAGGGCGGCGGCGCCATGGAAGAGAAATCGGAGGTGAGAATGGGAAATGGGTGGCGCCAGCGGAGGAGGAATGAAGTGAACTGAAGAGGTAGAAAGGTGAGGCCTTTTAGGATTGGAGGTGAGAATGGGACATTTGATGACTTGTGGATAATAGTCGTAGGGTTTCTGTGCTTGACTTGTTTGTTGATATGCTATCAAGAAACTTACCATTTGGTTTTATCAGTGATTGCCAATCAAATGAATTAATCCTCCCGATTTGCTTATCAAACACTAAGTAAAAGTGAAAACCCACACTTTTCAGATTGGTAAATAAATAATCAATCAATCATCTTCTTTTCTCAATGACTTGATCAAAAGATAAATAAACACAACTGAATCCATTTTTTTAACCAAAATTCAAATACTTTTGAAAATTCTTTTGCAATTGGCTTTTTAAGGGTTTTTAAATTGTCATTTGAAAGATTTGCACACCACAAAACTATCATACAAATCAAAACAACAGAACTTGCATTCCAAAAAAAAGGCATGAAATGCCATCAGAAACATGTGAGGAATTCAGTGCTGCAAAAACACAGCAATCAATCAGTTTCATGAGAGCCCTAAAAAACCCAAAATGTGTACCAATAAACATTCAGCAATTTCGGCATGGAAAGCGAACATAAGGACATCAGAGAATGTAATCTTTCAGCAATGTGTTTGAAATGATACATCCACATGAATCTAAACTGCAATGGGCGAAAGAAGTTCACACAATGGTGTGGTGGCGTCTTCGGTAGGATTCAGCCTCACATCTCACTTGAGACTTCTTGGCACAACGGATCCGACAATTTTAACGAAAAATAGTCACGAGACCACCAGCTTTCTCATCGCTCAAGGCAGCTAGACTCTGCAGCGCAATCCAATCCACCATAACCAATCCTCCACTCATTACACGCGCGCAAGTTTATAAACCGACTGATCAATGTCAGAACAAACCAATCAATTATGTAGCATTTTAGAATGATGAATGAGGAAGAATAAGGTGGATGAATTCATTACCCCGAAAAAGGAGAAGCTAAATCGGGACCAAACCGCCCTGGCAATAGAAGTAGGCAATCAAGATTCCAAGCACTGCTCCGGCTACAACCTGGGAAGGTGTGTGGCCAAGGATCTCTTTCAGCTTCCTTTCACTGATCTTATTCAATACCTGTAGGTCATACATAATAGTTTTGTTTTTGAGGAAAGATGAAATTGATCAGGAAATGACAGTTAATCACACAAAAGATAACAGATGGATGCAGAAACAGCATATAAAACTAGAAGAGCTTTATTCGCAAGATGAGAAGCTTCGTAGGGTTAGCTTCGGATCATGAGATCATATCTTCACAGTATATATTATCCAATCAATAATAAACAGAGAATATAGATGTTTCATTAGAATGAAACGTTGCCTAGACTTTAGAGGACTGTGCTTCAAATGTCACTTAGTCCAAGTAATATGTGATCTTAGCTCAACGCAAAGTCAAAGAATTGATTCAATTTATTTAAAGGAGCTAAAAACAGATCATGGAGCATCCAAAAAAACGAGCATGTGTTCTTCTTCCATACTAACACACACCCAATATACATCGACATTGATAGCAACAACTCTCCTCTATCAAATGGCACCAAAATCGGATGATCTTTGATGACTCTAAGGCTGAGTAGAGTTAGAGTGAATGGGCTATAACCAACATGACCCATCGAACCCATGTCGATTACTCGATCCTCACCAATCTCACAATCTATAATATCAATTATCCTTGCCTAGACATTTCCACAAACAGTTGGTGGGCAGCTTTAGACACCAAGATTTCAGAAATTTTAAGATTAATCCAAGTATTCTCAAGCTCCAAATCCTTATGCGATTTAACATACTTCAATTCTCACTGCCAATTTAGTTAGATAACATACTTCAATTCGACCTTAGAGTCTTAATTCAATTTTGGGGAAAACCGATAGCAATAGCAAATAACAAAATCGGATGATCAACTGAAGAAAAAGGGATGTGACTACCTATAAACAACGGGCAATTGGATCAAATAAGGACCTCATATGACTCGATAGGAGGCTTCGTCATCTGAGAGAGGAGGTGATTGTCGAGGTCGGGGAGACGAGACTCGGAATCGGGGTTTCTCTGGATGAGATGGAGAGAAAAGGAAGGAGGAAGGGGAAGCCATATCGTCTCCAATCCTCCGCCGAAGTCGGGGCTCTGAATCTGCTCAAAACCTAAAATCTGCAAATCCCACCCCCAAATTGCAATCAGCGAGAGAGAAAGAGAAGGAATTGAATCCAGAAAGGGAAGAGAGGAAGAGGATGGAGGAGACCTCTTGGTAGAATCTAGAGAGGCGCTTGACGTCGGTTGACTCCTGGCTTTGTGGTTGAAGCAAAATCCCTCTGCTAACCGGAAATCTCCATGGACGTCTCTTCAGATCTGATGGAGAGAATGAAAGGAAAGAGTTAATGGGCTAATTAATTTTCAACGAGTGCTAGCACGGCTAATTGAATTTTAAGAGGTGCCAAACACCTAAACAAATTAGCAAAATGAGATATTTTGTCCTATTTTATTTTATCTTTCCCATTTAGGCTCTCACATTTACGAGCGATTCTCATACAAATAACCTTGTAAAAAATATAAATGGTGTATGGTAGTTATAAGCTTTAGAAGATTTTGTGGAAAAAAAAAAATTGAAAATGCCTTTACCATTGCCCTTGCCTTCAAGCCCTCTATTCGGGAAGCCCCATCTCTAGTAGAAGCAGCAGAAGTCAACCTCTTGATTTCCCTAGCCATGGAGTTCTTCCTCCCTTCCCTTGGTGTCAAACCTACTATTGCCCTTGCCTTGGGATTATACTCGTTAATCTCGTCCTTGACAGCAAGCGAGGGTTACAAATCAAGATACCAGGTGTTGAGTTTGCTTGAGCCACCAACAGATCTGATGGAGGGGTGCGATGAAGATCATCCATGAAGTTCAAAATATAGTATATATGAAATGTTATGAGTGCCAATTTTATTGTATATTAATTAATGATTGTTGTCGAAAATATGGAAAAAAAATCGGGTTTGGAGATATGGGCAAAAGAATATACTCTTTTCATATCAGCTGAAATGAACTAAAAATAGAGTGTTCAATGAATTTCATTTCGACATAGCACGGTTGTGAATGGAGATATTCCTCGATGGATTATAGTTGAATTGGTGTGATTACATATGTTTCCTGTTGTTGTTTTTTTAGTCGAGTTTAGGACTTTAACCATGGCATCAAGAAGCAAGCCCACCCCTCCCTAGAAAGTGAAATATTTACCTGATTTGATCAGTTACCGATGCAGTTCTTGAATCTACTTATTGCATGTCAACGTAAGTATGGTCGAGATCAAGTCTTTAGCTGGTTGAATTCACTACCCAATTTGAGTAGATCGTCGAGAAGAAGCGTGGGAAAGAAACTCTGAAGAACAAGCATGGGAAAATAAAAGATAGGTGAAGAGAATGGAAAGACTTGAAACATGGGGAGGCTGGTCTTGGCTGGGAATATGAAATAGGTGCATCAATGCAACTAAGGAATGGTGGGATAAGAAAATTCAGGTATGTATTTTTCTAAAGGAAACTGCACGCAAATTGCCTATCAGAAATTCAAAGAAAGTTTGCACTTTTTTTTTGGTCTTTGTTACGTACTTGTGCTTTTCTGAATTTGTGTTGTCGTTTTCTACCTTGTTGCTGCAAGAAAGTGGGGATTTCAAAAAAAAATATTGTTCGGCAAAACTTGTCGTTTACTATTCACGCACGTTTTTTTAGAATGATAAAAACTATATAAAATATTCATTTTTTTAAAAAAAATGTTTTAACAAGTTTGTACTTATTAATAATAACTACGAAATTGTTAAAAAATTTTAAAAAACTAGATATTTTATATAGTTTTTATCTCCTAAAAAAATGTGGATGAATGGTAAAAGGTCACGTTTTGCCGAACGGGGGGTATGTTTACTAAACGGATTTAGTATATTGAGTACTCCAACCTCAAAATGTACCACGTATTCGAAGGTGTGGACAATCAATGTTTGGTTTTTGTATGTGGTCTAAAAAGGTGACGTTGAATGTTAAACCTCAATATATAGGTTTTGAAGTAGTAATCATTTTGACCCCAAACCAGTACCTTCCCCACATCACACATGTCGATGAGTCGATCTCCTTCAAAATATATTAAAGCTACATAGCCAACTATTTTGTTTCAAAAACAATTTTCATCTACTTGAATTGGTGGATTAGTCTTAACTTCTATTAACATAATATAAAGTGGGTTTTAGCACCTTTCTTTTTAATTATATGACAAATTTTGTTTAAGAATATTTGTATAATTATATATAGATATACTGATGAGCTTCATGAGAATATTTAAACTTATGCGCGCTATGTCCGTTCAGTTTGTCATCAAGTTTATCAACTTGCGGTAACTTTTTTTTTTTTTTTTTTAAAGCAAGATAAAAATTCGGTTCTCCAGACAAGTCTAGAGAAACCGAGAGACCGGACAAGTCGGTAGATGGACTAATCATCATCTACAACCGAAAAAACTTACAGAAGCAAATGACTGAATCAAATGACAAAAATAAAAAGTATAAATAAACGTACAAGTCATCCTACACCGAAAATACAAGCTAGCAGAACAAACACACCGATCTGCCAAAGGGAAGACGTACAAAGAGAACTCTGGGGAACCTAGCGGACATCTCAGATTATGGACTCCAACAGAGCTTTCAGATATCGATCGCACTTCCACGACGTCTACGAACATAGCAAATCGACCACCGTTCACATGAAGCCTGCAGAACAACAAGAACAACACTGCACACAAATCCGCTAGACCCAATCCTAACCAAACCATTGCCTATTCAAACCCCAAAACTCATCTTAACCCCTTAAGGACGATAACTAAGATCGTAGTAGGTTGCACAAGGGCAAACCAAAATAGAGACGGCAAGATGAGCAAAAGGGAAAAAATAACACAACAATCAAAAGGAAAGGAAAGGAAAAAGGCCTGACAGAGTGAAATTGTGATCGGAATGGAAAGGAGAAACCCTAACAAGGCGTTGTTACAAAGCAAGAACCAACAAGGAAGGTGGGAGCAGAGCCGCAGATGGTTGATGACGCGGGGGCCGAGGGGGCTGAGTGCAGAGCTTGCCGGGGAGCAACTGCGCAAGGGCGGAGCCACGGCAGAAGGTCACAAGCAATTGCAAGGGAGGCGGGATCGGAGCCGATTGGGTTTGGGTACGAGAAGCCCCAGTAGACAAGGGAAGAAGGAGGCGTCAAAGGTCTTAGAGTGGTGATGGAGCCGATTGGGCGTTGATGGAGCTCGGTGGTGAACCGAGGGTGGCCGGCGAAATCCAAGGTATTGGTGGCGGCGACGGAAGCCGAGCACAACTAGGTCGAGGAGGAGGGTGGCGACGGGCCAAACCCCTGTCTTCGGGAGGGGGAGGGATTGGCTAGTGAGGCTTAATTGGAAGCAGGAGGCCGGGCTTTAGAGGTTGGCCATGTGGTGGCCGGTGAGCCTGGTGTAGGTTGTGGAGATGATGAAGAGCGGCGGCGGCGGCTCTAGGTCACGCACAAAGTGTTAAAGAGTTTTTCTATCAAAAAAAGACTATTTTCCACAAATCTTTTTATCGGAATCTGCGGTAACGTTTCTCCTTCTTAGAGCTGAACTCTATAAAATATAGTAACTTTTATATTAATTTTTTAAAATAACATTATAAGGAGTACTTGTTATTAATACATATTTAAATTACGCCAAAGCAACTAACCAGATGACTAAGAAAAATATTGAACGAAAAACAATTAGATGGAAAAAATCTTCATGTACTAGGCACGTTCAAACTTACTTTGATGGATCCACTCTTTTGAATAACAACACGGCTCGACTGACTTTATTATAAGAGACTAGGAAGGCTGATCAATTATTAGCTACGATAAGATAAGTAACCGGACCCCCCCCCCCCCCCCTAAATGCAAAAGTCATTTCTCTAAGACAAGACATTACCCAATCATTGCAGGTGGGTATAATGAAATTACAAATTGAAGAAGATTCTCTTATAATCATAATTCATCTTAAAACACAAATAATTGAAACCAAATACCCTTGAGGAATCGAAATGATTATGTCAGATATTAAAACTGACGATGCCCAAAAATAATAAGAAATGGAAAAAGACAAAGGGGGAAAATCGAAAGAACCCGACGCGAACGTATAAATCATGGGGACCGTGGACAGAGATTGCATGGAAACTGAGAAGGTGTCGAACATGCCCCTCATCCACATGTCTCCTCTTGAACGACACGTGGCGATTGGTTCACGACAAATGGTAGTGAACGTGAATCGACGTGTCCTAGGGATCCGGGGTGATCGACGGTCACTATAAAGCCTGAAAAGCTCTCTAAAAAAGAGCTTTTTTTTAAAACAAAAGGGAGAATTCAAAAAGTAGAGAGAGAGAGAGAAAGGACATCCAAAGGATAAGTCTTCCCAAATGGATTTACACCTAACTGATCCGCGGACAGCCCACGAAAAGCATGACAGAGAGGATAGGCTGAACGGATACAGGTAGCGGGCAACTTGGTCCTTGGGGGCTTCCTCCCCTCATTTCTTTCTCCTTCTCCCTCATATTTAGGATGGATTTTCTCTTATCCAGAGGGCTTTGGTGAGATCATCACCCGAGAAGTGGAACGAGTCATGACACGAGGCTCGGCGGCGCTGTAATTGATTCACCCGTCAGTCACGATGATCAGGTCCAGGTAAGACCGTCATAACGTCTTCAGTCTCCGCATCACAGGTCAAGGTCCCCCAATTAGGATAGACGGTAGGAATAGGGGGGGTCTCAGGTAAGACCGCCGACCAATTTGAAAGCAGACGCGTGGCTCATCCCCCCACGGAGACGTGGAGGGGGATTCGCTTTTCAAATGTGGTTTCATCAAAAACCCTTTTGTCGAGAGTGGGAGATGTGTTCTTCTCTCACATAATCCGCGATGACAACAAAGTAGCTGATAAAGGTTGCACACCTTTGTCGCTCTGCCAAGGGCCTTGACATCTATTACGACATAGGTCTTTAAGATCTTATCCATAAAAATGTTATCGGGTAGGTCTTCCATATGAACTTTTACCTAATAAAAAAATATAATCACCTTGAAATGGAAGTAGTACCATATAGCCACATGACAATAAAATCTGTAGACCAAAGGGGAAGGGAGGTCTAGGTATTCGAAAATCCAAGGATATGAATGAGACCCTCCAAATGAAACTACTCTGGAAGATTCTTGCGGAATCAGAAAATTTATGGGTAAAATTAATTCAATACAAGTATTTAAAAACAACTCATATTTTAAATTACAAGAAAGGTGGGGGTACGTCTTGACAATAGTCGAAACTAACTCCTCTCATTGAAAAATTTAAAACTGGCATAATTTGGTCGGTGGGAAATGAATGACAAAACTATTAAATTCTGGACCGATAACTGACTAATAACTTCACTAATAATCAAAAGGGATGAGTGTCCCACCATTCGAGATGATAACGAAATAATGAGCAACTATATATTAGGAGGAAAATGATGGGAGGAAAAATTGTATAACTCAATTACACAAAGTATAGTAAAAGAAATATTGGATATCCACCTTCCTAAGAATACGTTTGATGATAGATTTTATTGGTGGTCATATAGGGAGAGATGATTTACAATAGCTAGTGCCTACAAACTAATCACTAAAAATAACAACCAGGATGAAGATAATTCATGGACTTGGAAATTGCGACATCACCAAAAAGTAAGAACTTCTTTTGGAAACTAGGACAGAAAGGTATTCCAACGAATACTCGTCTAGTCCAAAAAAGGGTCTCCGTACCAACAACTTGTGTACTCTGTAACAATGCAATTGAAGATGAAACTCGTCTTTTTGTGGAATGCCAGTTTTCTAATTTCCATCTTATGCGCTCCGTGGGGGAAAATCAGGCTATATATAGTCAACTTGATTGCAAATTCGAGAGATTTCTCTCTTATCTTGTCATTAATGGGAAGCACTCTTACAAAATCCGAAAATGAGAAAGTAGCGATAACTTGGTGGACGATATGGTGCATCAGAAATTAAACAATTTTTAGGAACGAATCTATTCTGAATCGGGATTCTGTTAAACATATCATTGCTACTCACTTAGAAAATTGGAAGAAAACCTCCATGCTTGGAAATGAGGATGATATTCAATGGACTTCGGATAATAATATTACCAACCGCACTCATTCCAGAATGCGGAAAAATGTTGCTAACTGGAGAAAATCATCTGTTGGTACATTTAAATTAAGCTTCGATGGATCTACACGTGATAACAACGATAGCTCCATTAGCTACATAATTCGTGATTGGGAGGGGAGACCAATCCACATTGGTAACGTTTAATGATAGGCTTTATTGGTGGCCAGATAGGGAGAGATATTTTACAATAGCTAATGCCTATAAACTAATCACTAAAAATAACAACCAGAATGAGGATAATTCATGGACTTGGATAATTGAGACATCACCAAAAATTAAAAACTTCCTTTGGAAACTAGACCAGAAAGGTATTCCAACGACTACCCGTCTAGCCCAAAAAGGGGTCTCCGTACCAAAAACTTGTTTACTCTGTAACAATGCCATTAAAGATGAAACTCATCTTTTTGTGGAATGTCAGTTTTCTAATTTCCATCTTCCGCGCTCTGTAGGGAAAAATCAGGCTATAATCAACTTGATTGCAAATTCGAGAGATTTCTCTCCTATCTTGTCATTAATTGGAAGCACTATTACAAAATCCAAAAAGGAGAAAGTAGCGGTAACTTGGTTGGCGATATGGTGTATAAAAAATCAAACAATTTTTAGAAACGAATCTATTCCGAATCGGGATTCTGTTAAACATATCATTGCTACTCACTTGGAAAATTGGAAGAAAACCTCCATGCTTGGAAATGAGAATGATATTCAATGGACTTCGGATAATATTATTACCAACTGCACTCATTCTAGAATGCGGAAAAATGTTGCTAACTGGAGAAAATCATCTGTTGGTACATTTAAATTAAGCTTCGATGGATCTACACTTGATAACAGCGACATCTCAATTGGCTACATAATTCGTGATAGGGAGGAGAGACCAATCCACATTGGTTACGACAAAATTGGCAACTAGACCCCGCTAAAAGCTAAGGCAGGGAATAATCCAACTTCTTGCTTTGAGTATAAAGAAGCTCTAAATTGAATGAGACTACCTTATAATCATAAATCATTTAAAACAAATTCTACATGTCCATGAGAAATTGATCGAACCGGTGATGTCCGATGTCAAAACATTGTTATCGAGTGTGAGAGGAGTCTCATTCTCTTACGTGTCCCGAAATGGCAACATAGTAGCTGATAAGATTGCACATTTTTACCGCTCTGTTAGGAGTTTCAACATTTACAGTGATATAGGTCTTCAAAACCTCATCCGTAAAGATGCTATCGGGTAGGATTATTTCACCTGGATTATTACCCAATTAAAAAAAAATATAGCCACGTGACAATACTTGAGAAAGAGGGAAGGGAGACTTGAAAGACGAGGATTAGATGGGTTGGAACAGCTAGCTCTCTCATTACTTTCTTTCCATGTAAGCACATTCATTTTTCAAGGATAATTAAAGTCTTAATAATTCACATAACTATATATAATTATTATTGAAATGAATAATGATGTACGTTTATTAAAAATAAAAGGGGTGTAAAGTGGGTCGGGTGAGAAACAAAGCTAAAAGCTGTAGCAAATACATCATACGATTCATACATGTATCATGATTCATGTATGTATGTTGGTTTGTTGGATAATGGCATGTGCTGTAATATCATACTCCTATAATTTAATACTATGGCATATGCATCTCCCAAGCTGTCCCCACCGCCTCCTCTTTATTCCCCTTTGGCCGCACCGGCCACGCGACAGCCACCACATCCACAATTACAACTAGCCAGGTCTCCTCTTTGGGTCATCCGGGTCGGCCCTGCCCCGATTCCAATATCCACTTGGCCCTTTGCTTATCAAATGTGAACCCCATTTTTAAATATCACCGGTCAAACGAGTTATTCGGGTCGAATCACTTCAGATTTCAGATAAAACGGATCACGAGTATATCCGAGTTGACCCGAACTCGGGACTGATCGATTTTCGGTCAATTTCGGGTTCGTCAATTTTTTTTTTTAAATTAACAAAATCATGATTTAATAATTCTAAAATAAAAAATGTGATTCTTAAGTTCTAGTGATTGTAATTATATACTATATATATCTGATCTAAAATATTTGATTTTTATTATTTCTCGTAATTTTTAATAAAATATAACAAGCATAGAATTGTTTCAATATTTTAATGTTTTTTAAGAATTTTTATTTTCTTAAAAAAATGGGTTGAAAAATAAAAAATAAAATACTATCGACCAGAGAGAGTATTACACAATACAGATAAATATAAAAGTTGATTTGAAAATGAAAGATCAAGTGATTGTAATTATAAAATGTAATAAATTGGAATCTTCATAAAAAAAAATTTAATCATATATAATTATAAATCAACGGGGCAATCGGGTAAATCGGGTCAAAATTACCGGATCAATTGGGTCACCAGGTCTAAATCCAGATTACCTAGAAAATTTTCGGGTTTTCGGGTTCTAGATGGAAAAATATTTCGATTTTTAACCCAAAATTTTCCGAACGTTCGGATTGGGTTGTATTTTGACAGGTCTAACTACCACCTATCTAATGTTCTAAATATCGGATATATCGGGATATTTAGAATCCGCTACGATATCGGCATATCGGGTGAAATATATCGGTCAACGCCATATATCGGGTCAACGCCGATATATCTGGTCAACATCGGCGATATATCGAGTCAACGCCGATATATCGGGCCAATATCGGCGATATATCGGGGAAATTTAGAACTGTCAACTTTAATAAGTTAACTTTAACCTTTATGAATGAAGTTGTTTTTATTTTATCAAGTTTATTTGGTAATTTTGCAATTTAAATATTATTTTTCATGTATATTTTTACATTTTGAAGTATAAATATAGTACTTATAGTTAAAAATTAGTGAAACTTATAGTTATAAATTAGTGAAACTCATAAATCCGATATATCCCCGATATATTATTTTTACTCCTAACCGATACGATCCCGATATGCGATATTTAGAACCTTGCACCTATCATAAATCATTTCTTTTATTAAGTAATAATTTGAGATTAGATATGTCTCAATTTTAATGGTTGACCAATCGATTGATGAAAGACTATTAAAGCATACTCCACCTATCCTAATTCAGGTTTTGAGTTTTGTGTCATTTGAAAATTGTCAAGTATTATTTAAACGTAAGTAATCTTAATATTTCTAATTTCTCATCATAAGTACAACTATAGTTAGGTCCCCTTTCTAGTCCCTACCTCCCCCACATCTATTAATATTACTAATTCTGCTAGCATTTTACTGACGTGTCACGCCCACAATTAAAGTTGATTTTTTTATTCAAATGAGATTTTCTTATTGGTCAATATTATTATGGAAACTTTAAAATATTTGTTTCCTATTTTAAATATGATTTGAATCTATTCCCTTTTTTATTTTCGGTTATATTGTCGTAAATATTGAGACATGTTTCCATTTTTTTCCCGATTGCAGTCTCTTTTCGGTTATATTGTTGATGTGTCACGCTCACAATTAAACTTGAATTTTTTATTCAAATGGTATTTTCTTATTGGTCAATATTATTGCTGAAATTTTAAAATATCTGTTTCCTATTTTAAACATATTTGTTTCCTATTTTTATACTAAAATATTATTTAATTTGAGATGTTGTATGTCAATTTGTGATCTATTTTAATCGTCTACGTACATTGAACATTCGTCAATTCTTCGCTGATTTTATTCTTGGATATTGAAATTGTTGATTTATCATTTTTAACGGATTGCAATATTCCCCACAATGTCTACATACAACGAACATGTAATAATCAATTTGTAAATATTCGATTTCAAAAATTAATTATAAAAATCAATTAGAGCCAAATAAGTGTTATTTTTTAATTTAATTATTTTAGACATCTTAAATGATTAGCTATCGAAAAATAAATAATATTTTAAGAATCACAAGCATTACTAATGCTTATTTTACATCTTGGATGAGGCTTCTTAGATCACTTTTCTACCTTTAAGGATCTTTTTTTTACCATCTTACCTTTATTTTCACTATTAATTTCTCTATCTTTCTAACCATCTTTCTCATGAAAATAATCAATAAGTTATGTACATCTACATATTTAACTTCAAAATTATTCACACAATCATTTGCTTATGATTTTTTAATATTTGTACGGGAGCATATAAAAAAAATATTTTTGTTGTAAACACGTATGTGTATATATATATATATATATATATATATATATATATATATATATATATATATCAATATAGTATTATATAGATATATAAAATGATGTTCAAATTAAAATGGATCAAGCTCCCGTGCCTTCAAGGCACGGGTATTACACTAGTATATTATGAAAACAACTAACCGCAGTAAATTTAATTTGGAGTTACTATAGATTCGATATGAAACTCGATCTTGAAAATTGTAGAATATCTAATGAATAAATAAGTAAGAGTAACAATATACTGCACTATTTTGTTAAAGATTGACTATGAAAAAAAAGGCTTTTTTTTAATAAAATGAATTTAACATATAGGACATAATAGATGCGAGATTGAAAATATTGTCATAATTATAAATGTTTGTTTAGAAAAAAAACGTCAATAATGAAATGAGAGTTAAAGAAAAAGATTTATTTATTTTTGGTAATTGACCCACAAATTTTACCTGTTCTTCAATTTCATTTTCCAGTTCCCACCATTACTGTAATTTTCCAGTAAATATTTATTAATTTATTTTCCCATAGAGAAATTGCCTTTTTATTTTTATATATATTGATATTGGGGTGGCAAATAGCACCACTCCTTTAAGAAAATAGTATTTTATTTGGACAATAAAAAATGAGAATAAAAAAACAGGCAAAGTCTCCATCTTTGTTGGTTCTCCTCGTTCTTACATACATGGAAGAGGCCACCCCAAAGCCCAAGCTACGTCTCTCTCTTTCTCTCTTCACATCTCAATCTCCCCCAATTCCAATTCTTTATAATTAGATTGTAAATTCATTTCCTCACATATCCTTTCCTCTTCCTCCTCCTTCTTTCATCCCACCATTTTCATCATCAATCACAAACCTTGCAGACAATCCCACAGTCCTCATAACCCAATAAAGGAAGTCTAGAGGAGGAAGAGAGACTGAGAGAGAGAGAGACTAAAAGGGTTGCCCTCTTTTGCTCTCTTTGTTCTTGCTATGTCTCCCCTCAGATCTTGAAACCATTTCCTCAGACTCTCAATATCCGATTTGATTAATAATAATAACAAAAAAAAAAAAAAGGTTCTTGCAGCGCTTTAATTTCTCCTGATTCTAGATTTTTAATCTGCACCCCTTTTATTTTCAGTTGTTTTTGTTTATTTTGTGTGTTGAGCCGTGGATGAGTTGATCATTGATATAAATTGAAGATCCGATGTTTAGATTTTAGTATTGATACGCAATTGCTCAAGGAAATGTGTGTGTGGTTTTGGATTTCTTATCAAGTGGATTTTGTTTTGATACTATCTGCTATGTTGAATTGTGAATTCTGGATCCAAATTGTGGCATGTTTCTAGATGGGAGTTCGGTTTTTCCATTTTGGATGTGTTATGTGCCTTTTAATTTTGGATCAGTGGTATCTGTTGAAAAGCTAATTGAAAAACATGGTTTTGCAGATCTTCAATGGACCCAGGCAAGATTTTTGTTGGGGGGATTTCATGGGAAACAAATGAAGAGAGGCTAAGGGAGTATTTCCAGAATTTTGGGGAGGTTGTGGAGGCTGTGATCATGAAGGACCGGAACACAGGACAGGCCCGCGGTTTCGGCTTTGTCATTTATGCTGACCCTTTGGTGGCAGATAGAGTAGTTAAGCAAAAACATGTGATTGATGGGAGAGCTGTAAGTTCACTTGATATCTCAAAAGTTGAACGCTTTCAATTTTGTTTCATGCTAAAAAGAAGTGATGACCCATTGGCAATCAATGGACCCATCATTGCTCATATAGAATGATGATATTTGGCAAGGTTTTAACATGGATGAAGTTTGTCAATGGTACTTAAATGACTAAATGAGGAGAGGATCTTTCATATGTATTACATAACATTTTATTGATTGGGCTAAATTCAGATGGCATGTGCATTGATCTTGTTCATATATTTGATTTTATGGTGTGACTAAAACATTGAAAGCAATTATTTGGAAGGTTAACATTTGGTGTGATCCATTGTTCCCAATTTTCTTGTTTATCAATTGAATGTGAGACATCTTAGTATTGGTGTAACTTTATAGGTTGAGGCAAAGAAGGCTGTTCCTCGGGATGACCAGCAGATTCTGAACAAAAGTGGCAACAGCAGTGCTCACGGATCACCAAGTCCGATTCGTACAAAGAAAATATTTGTAGGAGGTTTGGCATCCACTGTTACAGAGGGTGACTTTAAAGGTTACTTTGACCAGTTTGGGAGTATCACAGATGTTGTAGTTATGTATGATCACAACACCCAAAGGCCAAGGGGCTTTGGATTTATCACCTACGATTCTGAAGAAGCGGTGGACAGAGTGTTGATTAAAACCTTTCATGAGCTTAATGGCAAAATGGTTGAGGTGAAACGTGCTGTTCCAAAAGAGTTGTCTCCTGGATCAACTCGTGCTCAATTTAGTGGGAACCATGGCCTTCACAGAGCTGGTAGCTTCCTCAATGGGTACAACCCAAGCTTAGTTGGAGGGCTTGGAATGCGAATGGATGATAGGCATAGTCCAGTCTCAGTTGGCCGAAGTGGGTTCCCTTTGTTTAGTCCAATTTCTTATGGTACACCGCTGAGTAACGAGCTGAGAATGAGCCCTACCAAGGAAGCCATGAACTTAATGGCTAATATGGGCTATGAACGAGGATTTAAGTCATTGCACAGTGGTGGAAATGCCAGGTGGAGTGATAACTTTTCTGAGTACGATGGAGCTGGTAGAGGGAGTGGATCTTCATTTGGTTCAACATCTTGGAGTCTGTGGGGAAATGGGAGCAACACCAGTGCTACAAATCCTGCCAATCCTACAGCCACTTTCAATAGAATTGAAGCTATTTGGGGATCATCTCCCATTTCTGGTCACACAGGTGGGATTGGTTCACCTAGCAGTATTCCCGGTCTCAAACATGGGCGCCTGCACGCCAATTTTGGATCAAACCATGGAAACAATATGCTATCAGGATCATCATTTTCTGTAGCAAATGAAGGTTTTGAGACTAATAACCTCCAAGATTTGTATGGTGGTGGTGATGGTGGTGGCCTGTCTTGGCTTTCTTCTTCTCCCGAGTTGAAACGGCCCACTTCATTTGAGCTTGGAATAGGAAATGCAGCTTCAGAAGTTCAACATAAGAACCCCGGTTTATGCTGGTAGTTGTAGGATTACTCCACGGCGATCAAATAGAGAGGTAATACAACCCTCTTTCTCTTCTTCCTCACTTTCTCATTTATGTGCGCTTTTATTCTACATCAGCATCAGTCCGAGCAATTTATCTACACTCTCAATAATCACTTCCGAATCACACAAGCTATTGATTCTCTTATGAATTAAATCAGCTAAAATATCCAAGAAGATCCATATCTCACAAAGGAAGGGATTTTTTGAAGTGCGAATTGAAACTTGCAAAGTTGTTATCTAATGCAACTGATAATCTTTTCTGGCAATGACTTTTTGTGTCCATCTTATGGAAGATAAATGCTTAGTTCGTGTACATGGAATGGAAAAGATTAGTTCCATCTTATGCTAAGGTTTGATCCCTCTATCAAGTAAAATCATTGACAAGGAAACAACTAAAGTAGGAACAAAATTAGCTCATGTACCAACTAGCTAGGTAGCTTGTTGAGTCCTCATGAATGGAATTTTCTTCTTGCTGCTTCGTGTCTGGTCACAATGTGGGTTTTCAAAACCTATGTTTTCATGTATTTATTCACTTGATAATGTAAAACCTGAGTTTGTTTTATCTAGTAACATGTTCTTTCTCATTGATATTTGCAGGAATTCCTTGTTAAAATGCCCAAGACACCTTGTTAGGTTCACGACAACAGGAAAATCCTGAAAGGGAAACAAATTGTCTCACAGGAATTGCTATATTCTTACATAGAGGCCCTTGGATTCCGGATCTGATCTGGTTCAAAGCAGTTGGCGTAAACTGAGTCATAGGTGGATTCGTCAATTATATTTACATGGTTTCAGCTTTTGTTCATACGAGGTCATGCTTTTTATGTGCTTATGTTCGGTTCTTGTTTGCTTTTTTTTTTAATGTTGTATCTTGTTGAGATGTAAATAAGAAATGCATGGGCCGTGAATCTGTCTGTTTCATGCATCTTTGTATGTGATACAACTATAGAGGGAAGAATTTAAGATCTTGAACTGGCACGTCGAGCAAAGACTTAGGCTCTCCATTGTTTCTTTGTGAAACTTCATACAGTTGGTATTTTAGTGGATCTGATCGGTAACACTGTTGTTTTGAGATTGTCTTATTCATTAAAGTTTACATTGCATTTTTACATCAAGCTTCTGCATTGCAATGCACTCTTTACTTGCTCACCGAGTCTAGTTATATTTCTGAACTTGAGTTATTTTGGATTTGGGTCATTTTTGGTTTGATCAATTTCAAATTCGGGTTAAGAAGTACACCTGAATTGCTCAGCTAGGAGTATTATTTTGCATTTCAAAATTCAATGCAATGTTCATTATGCGTTTATTGAGTCATATGAGACGAAGGATCTGGATGAGCTTAAGGAAGTTGTGTGGTTATGGCCAAGGAGAACCCATCTCCCTGTCCTTTTCACCATTCATTTTCATGGAGGATGAATTTTTCCAATTGGCAACTGCACAAAAAAAATTCAAATTTCATGGCAGATTGGGATTCCTGGACCACCACACACAGCAACTGAAAAGATAAGAAAGGATAATTCACTTGATTGATGAAGGTTGACATGTGAATAGGATCAAAAGGTTATCACATTCACATATCAGGTTCAAGTCGAGTAAATTTGGGCTTAATGTCTCAACTTAAATGATGCAAATTGCTTAGACAAGACATCATATGCTAGCCGAGCGAGTCAATTGTTATAAGTTAGGTTACTTCAAGGGATTCTCGTCTTAGACTCGCTCCATTCAAGGGATCCTGTCAATCTCTACTGTCTTTTGTTAATGGAACACTGAAGTTGTTTATGTATGGAATAGTTTATAATCAATGGGACCCAAAAATGCCAGAGGGCATAAAATATAAATAAGAGCCAGTGGGGAACAAGTTGATTTTGACAACTTGATGATACTAACCGAGGCTGACAAGTTGAAATTTGCACAAGTTCATTTTATAAATTCCAAACAAAAAAAAAAAAAAAAATCATTTTTCAATGTTTGATTTTATAAACTCACACACACAAAAACAAAAAATCTTATTCCTAATTGATTTTTATCGACTCACAGAAAAATCAACATATTGTATCAAACAAACTTACTTTATCAAAACTAGTCATTTTGGCTGAAATACTAGCAAATCATTCATAAACAAGCTAGTTCGCCAGAATCAACATTATCGACATTAAACCATAGCATCGTAAGGCATGTTTGTGTCGATCTTTCTCTTGATCATGCTAGTGCAGCAACGGATATGGCCTATGTACATGTCAATTTTTTTTGGCACCATTGCAAAAATGCGGGTACAATGAAGTTCAAATGTTTGAACTAAAGAAAGAGAGCAAGTAAGGAGTCTATATAGGATTCTATTTATGGTATTTATGGTCTAGTTTGATATATATATGTAGAAAAATTGGTTCAGCAACCATCCTTGGATCACCATATGCGCTCTCTCTCGAGGATGTAGAGTCCTTCCTTGTACTTCTCGCTTTCCGCATATGCCTTGTCCTACATCCATTAACAATCATGAGAAGATGAAGAGTGCATCAAGGTGCTTAATAAGTAGCACCATCAAATGACACTAAGCATCAAATCATAAAAAATAGATCAGCGAGGAAGAGCTCACGTATCTCCAACCGAGTACTTGTCGGCAGGAGCTGCAGTAAATATCGCTCACAGTATGTAATCCGCTAAGAAGATGTCGTTCTTCAGCAGGTCCAGTCGAAACATTCATCCTAATATCATGATAGAGAAAGGAGTTACAAAAGCAATGCTTCCAACCAAATGATCATAAAATTGAAATGAAACATTATAGAATCAAGATAGTAATGGAACATCCCATTGTATCAATAAAATCTTTTGGAAAAGCTAAAAACATTTTTAAAAAATGAAATTCAACATCTAATATAGTTTAGATCATTTTACTGAATTGTAATTAGATTTACAAGTTTTACCTTTCTCTTGGTTATTGTGGCTAGTAAAATTGAAGGGCAATCAATCTAACATATGTAAAATTGAGCTACAAGTTCCTTATTGTGTTTTCTGAGAAATGCTACCCCTTTGGAGTTTTAGGGTAACCGGCAACACAACTTCAAAGAATCCACATGGATAACAGGTACTTTAATTTACGTGAACAAAGCACCAAGCAAAAACCACCCATAACAAAGAAATCCCAAGATCTTTATTAGAATAGATATTGCATAAATAAATTACATCCATATAGAATATTTTATTTCCTGGAGCACCCCAAATGGCGGGGTGCCCCAAAACTTCTCTCTTCTTTTTTCATCGATCCTTCTCACTTTCCACTAACTTTATTTTTAACCTTCTTCAAATTATTTATTTTATCTCACAACAAATAAAAAAGAAAGAAAAATGATTTATTATAGGAACACGTGGCTTTGTTTGATTGGTTTCGGATTTGGGAATGATCCCAATATATTGCGACACCTGAAAAGTGGGGAGATTGTACACAATGGTTAAGTTGCCCAAATCTTTATTTACCAATTCAAGGTTAGGTAGTACCCATAGGTCCTTGGTTCGAACCCCGGAATAGCCGCTCTTTATTTATCAATTCAAGGTTAAGTTGCCCAAATCCGATGAAAAAGTAAAATGGGGATGATAGCTCCCACCATTTTGGATGCTTAGTTAAATATTCAATAGTAAACTTTTGTTCTTAAAAAAAATAGTAAACTTTTTAGTAAGATTGATCCTATGTTGTTGATGTATGGAAGACATGTTCTAAACCATTTTCATCTATGGTTTAGCACTCAATCTGAACTATTTGGTCATTATTTGGGAGCCTTACAACTCGATTATGAGTTGTAGACACAAATATTCATCAAACAATCACCGGTTCTAAAACAAAGAACCTTATGTCAAAAGCTCTTATATCTCAACCAAACATCCCATTTCACCATACCTTGATCTCTATCCTAAATCTAAATCTTCCATTCAAGCATCCAGATCCTTGCAGTGGAAACATGTACGTTAACATTGTTTGTTGTAACAATTGTAAGTAGGTTTTCACTTTTCAGGATCAAGCTCAAGGCAGTAAATGCCAGTCAGTGCAACAAAGCTCAAAGTCGTAGCAAAGTAGCTGTATTGGAAGGTACGTCTGGATCACCTCCTTTTCAGCTTATGGCTGTGGGATTCAGTCATGAAGGAGTTTACTAGCTATTTTGATACATCAATCCAGTAGTTGAGCCTACCTCCATTTGCGTTGTCCTCACTATTGCTATTCCTAGCATGAGTTATCCTATGCAATCAACCGAGTTTGTTAGCTTATTCATGACAACCCCTTATTGGATTCAACAACTTCTGAGCGAACATTAGGGTGCATGTAGATCTCAACATGGTTTTGCTATTTCTTATTTTAGTAATCTTCTTATCAATTAGGCTTCTTACAATACAAAAGTTGTTTTCCATTCTAGCTAGTAATGAGTCTGAAACTGATTATTGTGTTATTGCTTTCACTTTTGCCGAACTGATCAGGATTTAACGCAACTTCTCAGTGACCATCAGGCTCTCTTCAGCAACTACTTATTATCATGGGTGACCAGGGCCGGACCCGAGGGAAGGCTCAACGGGTCGTCGCCTCAGGCCCAATTTATATAGGGGCCAATAAAACTTGTTTTAATTATATTACTATTAGACAATCTTTGGTAACATATTAAAATTTAGTAGCCTAGTTGGTTAAGGGCTCATGTAAAAGTACTTAAAGTCTAGGGTTTGAAACCCACTCATATTCTTTTTTTTTTTTTAAACTTTTCCCACTTGTTTTATTTGCCCGAGTTTGATTCATTTTTAAACTCTCCCACCCACAGTGATTTGCTTTTGATTTTTTTTTTGCCTTTGATTTAAAAACAATAAAATTCCCCTCCAATAATTTGAGTTTGATTTTTTTTATTTAACTTTTCCTCTAGTAATTTTAACTTTCATTGATTTTTTAAAATTTAAATTCCTGTGTTTTTTTTCCTTTGATTTTTTTAAAAACTTCCCCCAAGGAATTCGAGTTTGATTTTTTTATTGAACTTTTCCCCTAGTAATTTTAACGTTCGTTGATTTTTTTTTAATTTTAATTCATGTGTTTTTTTTTTGTGCGTTTGATTTTTTTTATTTGATTCTCCCCAGTTGGTTAGTCGAGGCTTAGTTGATTTTTTTGAAATTTTAACATTCGTTTAAATGCTTTTTTGATATTAGAAAGCTATTTAAAAAATCATTTATTCTACCATACCTTATGTATATACATACTATATATAATAATGTGGGGCCCAATTTAAAGTTTTCCTCAGGCCATAAAAAACTCAGATCCGGCTATGTGGGTGACAAACTAAGTGCTACCTATATGTAAGTGAATCCCATTTTACCTTAATTAGCGGTCCAAACATATCAAGATTGATCACTACTTTGTTCAAAAACAAGTAGAGGATGTATCTATCATTGTTCACCATGTGTGCACCTTGGACTTGATTGCAAATATATTCACTAAAGGAATCGACATGAATTGCTTGTATCTGTACTCTGCGTTCCAAGATGCATCTACTTTCATCACCATAAGCTTCTACCTTGTGTATTTATTATAGATATATAGATAGATAGATAGATTATAGAATATATTATCTTTTGATCATCCGAGCCAAGGTGCAAGTTTTTTCTCACAAAAGAATGACCTTATCTTTATAAGCATTTATGATTGTTTATTATAATCCCTAATTTTCTGTATAGGTAAGCATCAATTCAGAACTCCAACGACATCAGGAAATGCGGGGGAAAGCAAAACGAAACACGATTTTTAATTTCTTACATAATCTACATTCTACAATCTACATATAAATGAAGGTGCATGATCAATCGAGTAAACTATATGTAAATCAATTCAATGGATAATAAAGATTGGAGCTTTAAGGGAAGGGGAAGGAGAAGGAGAAGTACACATGGCTGAAGAGAAAGGCGCGACCAAGACGACCCTGGAAGTCCTCAGAAATTATGTCAGAAAGAGAGGCTGTTTCGACTTTGCAGAACTTGCACTTGTATTTCTTTTCGCCTATGAACAACCTCCCCATTTCTCATTTATCTCCTTCTTGATTGATCCAATTTCCCCTTCTTCTTCTTCTTCTTTGATCTGGGTTCACAATTGCTTTTCAAGTTTTTAAGACCACCAAATAAATAATAATGACAACCGACAAAGGGGGATTCCTAAAATCTAGAGACTTGTTTTCGTTTTCCTCCCGCAAATCTAGAGCACGCTTTGTTGATGGAAATGTTTCAGGAGATAATTAATTTTAGGAGCAGTGCAAATCACCTATATATATATATATAAAGTTCTCTCAGCTTTCTGCTCTGTTCTTGAAACGCACTTTCCCGAGTTCTCGTTCGTCGGATTGACGCATATGACCATGCGTTGGAAAGCTCTTTCCGAGGTCTACAACTTTAATGAAGACATCAAAGCTTGATTCCGAATGATGAATACCGAAAAATGGTCTTTTCTCCAGCTGCACCCTTCTTAGCTTCTCCATGAGTTTCCTTTAAGCTCCAAAGTGCGTCCGATTTCTGCGAAATATAACCAAAACTTGTGTAGACCTCCATATATTGCGAATAAGTGTAAACTACACAGATTCTGTATTATTCTAACCCAAATGCATGCAATGTATGCAGAAAACAATATAAAAGTTATTGTAAAACATGGCAGATTCAGCTCACAGCAAACACCCCATACTTAAGCTTGCTTGTCCTCAAGCAATACTTTTAATTGTTATTCAGGGAAGAATTCAAACTCTCAACATTTTAGATTCATTCTCATACAACCCTGCAGTCAATTACCATCCTCGAAAAGGTACTAGTGTCACAGATCCATGCATGTGCAATTATACAAAAGCAACATCTACTCACAAAATGAGGGTTATGCAAAACATTCATTCGTGACAAAGCATTAATAATCAAGAGGACTTTAATTTAAGCTCAAATAAGGAGTAGATTGGTAAAAGGCTAAAAGGTGGGCAATTTCTAGCAATGTGGTGCTTATGATCTGGGGAAATGGAGTATTTCCAAACTGAATTTCATACTACATTCTTTCTCATAAGATTCATCACCTTTCATAATGCTTTTTCTCAATAATAATGCTTTTACCTCTCTAACCTTAGCACTGCCTTCTCGCGAGTCGCAAACATGGGTGTCATGAATGGCCTCGGATACTTAGTGCTTTGGACTCCTCACAATGTGTCCCATCTCACTGAACTATTATCTCAGAGAGCAGGGTCAATCTACCTTTATCTCCTGAGGTGATTGGATTTTTTCTCACTCATTAAATTTTCCATATATTTCAAACATTTTCCCGCCAAACTCCGATAATGATAAAAACAACACAACAACCATATAACATCTCCATAATGTAACATCATTCTCAACATAATCCCCGGATAGGAAACAAGGTAAAGAATGACAAATATTTAGATCATGTGGAGCAATATATGAAATAAGGCATATTATGGCTTTTGTGATGTGTAAGCATAGGTAAGGCTAGGATATAAACAATATGAGCATTATATGGAAATATAAAGTCCTCCATCATTTATCATGCAAAATGTCAAAAGCAACTTCAAATTTTACCTCCTTTCATGGTTTTCATCAAAATATGCACTTCATTGTGACTTCCCTTTACTAGGCAATTTCATGCTATATCTCTAATGAATCCAATTTTGCATCGTCGAGTTCAACATAAAGCTTCCATGACATTTATCAAAAATTTCAATGGGGGTCATTTTTCAAACTTTTGGAAAACATGCATGTAAGCACATAAATCAATAATGCATTCCAAAATAGCCATGTAGCAATTCAAAGAAATAAATTTTTAAATATGCACAAATAATGTCAAATATGGCAAATATGCATAAAGTAAGTCCTTCCACCACCCCATACTTAAACATTATAGTGTCCTCACTGTATAAAAACAAGGGTAAAGAAAGAAACTCACTAGACAGATGTGCAGATCTTCTTTATATCGAATGAAAGAATGCCTGGGCCGAGTCTGATTATAGCTTGCTTCTATCCATGGACCTGAAAAGTGTAGAAGACATATACCCACAATAGAAAAACTAAAAAGTTTAAACCAAAAACAAACAAAAGCAACAAAGTCTCAAAAGTCCAAAAATAAATGTCTATGTACAAGCTCTAGATTTTATAGTCGCTAGGCCGACTTCTCCATTTATGCTCAAGGTGGCATCTGCAGGGCCCATGTAGCCTGGGCTTCAAATAGGACTCCATTCTTGTCCATCAGCTGTAATCCTCTAGAATGGATCTTGTTCACCACGAAAGGTCCTATCCGTTTCTTGTTGAATTTATTAGGGAACCAATGATCCTTTGATTTAGAGACATAGAGCTTTCATACTCCTTGGGCTCATCATTGGATATCCTACATAAGCGCACATACCAAGGCAAACCTCTCCCATGTATAGATAGATCTTTAATGGAAATAGAAGAAGAAAGATCCATACCTTGACTTACCTTCGCAGAGACGGAATCGGGGACCACAGTGTTTGGTCGATCTCGAGTAGGAGTACTCGATCTCGAGTAGGATTCAGTTTCTGGAGGTGAGCTGCTCGAGGATGCAGGAGCTGGTGAAGGTTGGTCGACATCGACAAGACTGGTCGATCTCGAGTAGCCTGGCTGGTCTGGTGGCTTCAGCGTCGAGGAAGCAGGTGTCCGGGGAGCTTGGTCGATCTCGACTAGCATAGTCGATCTAGAGGAGGGTTCAGGTTCTGGAGTCTTCAGCGTCGAGGAAGGCGAAGCCGAGACAGCGAGGTGGTGGTCGATGTCGAGTAGTGTACTCGATCTCGAGGAGCCTGGCCCTTCAGTGTTGCTGCTTGACGACGCTGGTGCTGGTGGAGGCTCCTGGTTTTGGTCGAGATCGACTAGGGTCCTCGATGTCGAGGAGTCTTGGTCGACCTTGACCCCATACTTGGTTCCTGTCAAGGCATCCGAAAAATAGTTAGTCCATAACGACGTACCTTGGTCTGTGTCAATTGGATTCTCTGTGTCCTCCTTTAGGATTGCCATGATCTCCTCCACCTGGACCTCCATATCCCTCTTTTCCAGCTCCTCAGGGGTCATATTTCTTACCTTGGGTTCCCCGCAAGTGATGTAGCCAGCTGAGATAGATTTTACCTCTTCCATTGGACCTGTATGCCTTTCAGTTTTATTAAAGGAATACTCAATTACCTCATCGCTGATGTTGAAAGTGAGCACTCCTTTCCTTACGCTTATGTTGGCATCCGCAGTCGCCAAGAAGGGTCTTCCTAAAATAATTGGACAAGCAGGATCTTCTTGCATATCAACAACTAAGAAATCAGCAAGGACAAAGAATTTACCTACTTGTACTGGCACATTGTCCACCATGCCTGTTGGAATGACCACCGTGTTGTTGGCCATGTAAAGTCTAGCATCCACAGGCTCTAGGGCTCCTATCTTAATCTTGGACCAAATTGTTAAAGACATTATACTCACACTAGCTCTAAGATCACATAAGGCATTAATTTTATGTGGACCAAATCCAATGGTTATAACAAACTTACCTGGATCTGGCATCTTCTCCAGTATGTCCAAATGGCTGCATTCCTTTGTAATCTCAGCCATTGACCGCTTTTTGTTCAGAATCTCCTTCAGGAACTTGACATAGGATGACATTTCATTGAGAGCTTCTGTGAAGGGGATGGTGACGTTGAGCTTCTGAAGCATCTTGATGAAGCGCTGAAATTTCTTTTCCGCCGGGTCCTTTGGAGATTTTGTGGGGAAAGGCAACTTCTTTTTCTGATTCGGAGCCAGAACAGACGTCGGAGGTGCTGCAGTTTTCTCGATCTTATATATATATATATATATATATATATATATATATATAGAGGATGGTTCACAATTTGTGAACAAATTTAGACCCGAACAAATTTATACCCTTTGATGGATTGAAATGAAAGGCTTAGATTGTAACCGAAAATTTGATTTAAAAATAAAATAAAATTGGTGGGACCCACTTACCACTAAAGAAAATCGCACCAACAGGCGCGTGTGATGCAAAGTTGGATGGATTTTTTTGCCATGTGTTGATGTGGGCCCAATTTTTTTGATGAAAGGCTAGTTACAATTTTTTTTTTTTGAAAAACTCCGGTTACAATTGAAGAAGGCCTATTAAATAATTGTACGGAATACTGTATTTTACCGAATTTATGAATACTATTGGTCATTTTATCGAATAATGCATAAATTTATTTTACATTTAAAAATTAATAAATATGTAAATAATCGCTCTTTTACATACGAATAATATCTATAATTTAAACGAAGAATCTATCAAATTTAACCAAATAATCATTTTTTTATTTGTTTCAAATTTAACCGAATAATTGTCCTACCACATACGAATAATCTCTATAATTTAATCGAATAATATATCAAATTTTACCGAATAAGCATCTCTTTAATATGAATATTTTTTCTCAAATTAAACCGAATAATATCTCAAATTTAACCCAATAATCTCTATAATTTAGCCGAATAATCTCTCAAATTTAACTAAATAATCTCTATAATTAACCAAATAATCTATCAAATTTAACTGAATAATCTCTATAATTTAACCGAATAATCTCTCAAATTAAAAAAATCTCTCAAATATAATCGAATAATCTATCATATTTAAGCGAATAATCTCTCAAATTTAACGTGTGACTGTATATTTGTATGTATCTAGTTTTCCCTTGTTCACAATCAAACTTACTCCTATATATGAATAATTTTAGTGATCTCACCGAATAATGTACGATTTTGTTGATAATTCTCTTAACCCCCCAAAACTAATAAATACGCAAACAATCGTCCTCTTACATATATACGAATAATCTCTCAAGGTTAACCGAATAATCTCTCAATTTACGTTTAATGAAATAACCGTTCCCTTATATATGAATAATATTTTATATTTAACCGAATAATATATACTTATCACAATTATAACAAATGTAAAAAAAAAAAAAGAAACAAATAAAGAAAACTTAAACAGAACAGATGTAGTGGAAAGTAACAAATAAAAACTGTAAGATGGTACTGTAATAAATAAACAAATAAAGTAGAAACCGTAAGATACGGAGTCGTTAATTTGAATTGGATGCGCGTGAGATATTAATTGGGGTGGGGTCCACCTGTTTTAATTCAATTAAAAACCAAACTAGTACGATCCCCTTAAATATAGATAAATCATAGATATTAGATTTGATTCAATATTTTTAATTAAACCCAATGATTAGTAAACGTGTTAAAAATAATAGAAAAAAATACACATGCGTTAAAGAGATAAAAATAAAAATAAATAATAAATAGTGAAAGATAAAAGTTTTGAATTAATCCAATTGGTTAAAAAATGTAACATCAAATAATATTGGGTAGTTAATATTAGAATATTTTTCGAAAAAAATATTATTAGAAAATATAGTTACCATAATAAAATAATATTATGTAAATAATATTTTCACAAATAACTTTGAACATGGAGAGGACATGTGACATAAATTAATATATTATAATGTATATAGATATAAATAGTTAGTAAATGAATTTGAGTTAAGCCCAATAGTTATATTAGACCGAATTCAATGTTTTGAATTAAGCCCAATAGTTAGTAAGATTAAAGAAAAAAAAAGAAAAAAAGGAGAATTAAAAAAAAAGATTAAAGAGAAAAAAAAGAAAATTATAGTTGGTCAAAACCTCTAAAATCACTCTAATGTTGACACCTCAGTATAAACTCTTCTAAATTATGAGTTTATATAGAAGTTAGTAAGATTAAAGAAAAAAAAGAATTAAAAGAAAAAAAGAAAATTAAAAAAAAAAGGATTAAAGAGAAAAAAAAGAAAATTATTGTAATGCATAGAATTTGCACCATGATTCTTGAATGTCGATTGATCTTCCTGCAAGGATGAAGAAGAAGAGGCGGGGTTACTTCCTCGTGGGAAGCCTCCGACGCTAAAGTCAGATAGTGTGTCGGCCGTTCGAGAGAGCCCCCTCAACCCTAGTAGATCGATCATATATATAATGAGAGTTAGGGTTTGCGATTAGGGTTTACCGTGTAAATGACGATTATGCCCCTGGATCTTTTATCGAATTACTTTTGCTATATCAATTGCCCCTCGGGTTTCCTTATCACGATCTAGTGATGAGGGAAGACGAATAATTTGAAACTCTTCACTTGTTATGATCAAAGATCACCAGTAATGCTTGCCCCCTGTCTTCGTTCCATCCTGCAAGCTTTAGCATTCTCAACTGAATAACATAATATTTTGTAGTGGGTGCATTATTAACTAGTCAACTGAAATTTACTGCTCAAAATGATTAAATGAATTTTTTTTCCATATAGGAGAAACAGTGTCAGTTGATGACATTACAACTTGAATTTTATTTATGATTGAGAATTTGATGGTTTTCATTAGGGTTGAGCGTTTCGTCTGTAAATGACATGCTCATTGCTTGATTTTGACTTTTGTCGGCCCTTAACGGCGTTATTATGGCTTAGAATTGGCTTTAGGTGGTTTTAAGTGACGACTCTTTGGCCATAAGCGGCGATCTATTGACCTTGATTGGCATTTCATTGGCCTTGATTGGCGTTATATTGGCCTTGAGTGGCGATCCATTGGCCATGAGTGGCTATTCTTTCGGCCTTAAGTGGCGATCCATTGGCCATGAGTGGCAATTCTTTTGGCCTTAAGTGGCGATCCATTGACCATGAGTGGCGATCTTTTGGCCTTAAGTGGCGATCTATTGGCATTGAGCGACGATCTTTTGGCTTTAAGTGGCGATCCGTTGGCCATGAGTGGCGATTCGTTGGCCATGAGTGGCGATTCATTGGCCATGAGTGGCGATCTTTTGGCCGTAAGTGGCGATCCATTGGCCATGAGTGGCGATCTTTTGGCCTTAAGTGGCGATCTATTGGCCTTGAGCGACGATATTTTGGCCTTAAGTGGCGATCCGTTGGCCATGAGTGGCGATTCGTTGGCCATGAGTGGCGATTCATTGGTCATGAGTGGCGATCTTTTGGCCTTAAGTGGCGATCCATTGGCCATGAGTGGCGATTCTTTGATTGTTATTTTTTCCTTTTTCTTTTGCTTTGATATAATGTTGTTTGATATATAGATGCGCATATAAGCATTTCAAGAATTTTCATGTCACCAATGCAATTATCCACGCAATATAATTAACTAAAGAACAAACTTGTCATCACAATAGGAAATAAATAGAGAACTTAGCTTTTAGGTCTCATATGGACCGGCCGGGCATGATGCGTTGCACTTCCAAGTGAGACATTATGGAAGTTAGGGCCTTTTCCTCAATTGTCTTAATTGCGTAGA
The DNA here is from genome assembly GCA_037127255.1 of Persicaria tinctoria. Lineage (NCBI taxonomy): Eukaryota > Viridiplantae > Streptophyta > Magnoliopsida > Caryophyllales > Polygonaceae > Persicaria > Persicaria tinctoria. Next base: position 42,603,257 of record JBANSL010000018.1, read on the forward strand.
CTGAGCTGCAATTTCCAAGAACTCCAGGCTGATTTCGTAATTAATTCGAATTTCCAAAGCAACGTCGTCTTCGTATTAATTGCCATCTAATTAATCCAAGCAATGTAACGTTTTCCGGGTTTGTAGCAGGCGGCGCTGGATTTGAAGCGGCGTCCTCGTCGATTGTCCCACCTTTGGCCTCGACTTCGACGGTGGTGAAGGATCCGGATTGGGGTGCCCCCGACCTGCCCATCGATGCCGGCGTGCTCTCGTGGTTCGGTGAAAGGGGTGTTTGGTGGCGGCGGCTATGACGCAATGCTAAGACGGGTCCAAACGGAGTCGCACAGAGAGAGACAGTGGAGACCGGGATCGGCGGCCAAGGTGGCGACAAAGGCTCGATCAATCGGCGTAGTGCGGTGGTGCGGCGAGGCTCAGACGCTTAGCCCGCTGTTGGATCTGCGTTTGGCCATGGAAACGACAACAAAGGTCGATGACCGATAGCACTTGACGTCCTCGTGCCGGTTACCCTGGGTGCGTCGGGGGTCGGATCCGAGGATAGATCGAGTGGAAGACGCACTCTGCTCCCGTTCTACGAAGGGTTTGAGGACAGATCTGACAATTGCAATCAGCCAGAGAAGGATCGGGATCCGCCTCGCGGTAGGCGGCGGTGGCTGCGACGCCGGCGCTTGGGCGGGAGCGACGCCGATGATGAGACAGAGGCGGGAGTTGTGGAAGATCGACGACCTTTCGATGTCGGAATTGCCGTTTAGGAGATCACCAGATCTCTTTCATTCTCTACCCTTCCTTCTCTTTCAGATTTGATTGGGAGATCTCTTGTGAACCGGGCTAGGAGCGGTGGTGGTCCGGCATGCCCCCGAGCCCTAGGCAAAGCTCCGTAGGCGGCACTGGTGAGCCGCACCTCTCCTAGGGTTTGTAGGTGAAGACTGAGCGTCCACCGGTTCACCATCACCATCAACAGTTGATTTTTTGTTGCTTTGCAGATTGGGAGATCCGAACACATGGCTTTTTGATCGATTCCCCACGGACGGTGCCAAATGTAATGCATAGAATTTGCACCATGATTCTTGAATGTCGATTGATCTTCCTGCAAGGATGAAGAAGAAGAGGCGGGGCTACTTCCCCGTGGGAAGCCTCCGATGCTCAAGTCAGATAGTGTGTCGGCCGTTCGAGAGAGCCCCCTCAACCCTAGTAGATCAATCATATATATAATGAGAGTTAGGGTTTGCGATTAGGGTTTACTGTGTAAATGACAATTATGCCCCTGGATCTTTTATCGAATTACTTTTGTTATATCAATTATAATTGGTCAAAACCCCTAAAATCACTCTAATGTTGACACCTCAGCATAAACTCTTAATTTAGAAGAGTTTATATAGATATAGATAGTTAGTAAGATTAAAGAAAAAAAAGAAAAAAAAAAGAAGAAAAAATGAGAATTAAAAAAAAGGATTAAATAGAAAAAAAGAAAATTATAATTGGTCAAAACCCCTAAAATCACTCTAATGTTGACATCTCAGCATAAACTCTTCCAAATTATGAGTTTATATAGAAGTTAGTAAGATTAAAGAAAAAAAAAATTAAAAGAAAAAAGGAGAATTAAAAAAAAAGATTAAAGAGAAAAAAAGAAAATTATAATTAGTCAAAACCCCTAAAATCACTCTAATGTTGACATCTCGTCATAAACTCTTCTAAATTAAGAGTTTATATAGATATAGATATAGGTAGTTAGTAAGATTAAAGAAAAAAAATAGAATTAAAAGAAAAAGAAGAAAAAAGGAGAATTAAAAAAAAAGATTAAAGAGAAAATAGAAAATTATAATTAGTCAAAACCCCTAAAATCACTCTAATGTTGACACCACACCATAAACTCTTATAAATTAAGAGTTTATATAGAAGTTAGTAAGATTAAAGAAAAAAAAGAATTAATAGAAAAAAAAAGAAAAAAGGAAAATTAAAAAAAGGGATTAAAGAGAAAAAAAGAAAATTATAATAGGTCAAAACCCCTAAAATCACTTTAATATTGATACCTCAGCATAAACTCTTGTAAATTAAGAGTTTATATAGATAGATAGTTAGTAAGATTAAAGGGAAAAAAAATTAAAAGAAAAAGAAGAAAAAAGGAGAATTAAAAAAAAAGGATTAAAGAGAAAAAAAGAAAATTATAATTGGTCAAAACCTCTAAAATCACTCCAATGTTGACACCTTAGCATAAACTCTTATAAATTAAGAGTTTATATTGATATAGAAGTGAGTAAGATTAAAGAAAAAGAAGAAAAAAGGAGAATTAAAAAAAAATTAAAGAGAAAAAAGAAAATTATAATTGGTCAAAATCCCTAAAATCACTCTAATGTTGACACCTCAGCACAAACTCTTCTAAATTAAGAGTTTATATAGATACCGATTTAAAAATGTGATTTACTTTTATTTTTTTATAAAAAAGAAATGTCAATTTTTTTTTGATTGGGTAAAAATTTGAGGCCAGACATACCTGGACCTCGAAGGCCGACAAGTCGGCAGACGGATAACCGTCATAAGCAAGTAAAAATACAAAGAAGGTGCAAAATACAAGCAAAGACGCTCTACAAAGCGAAACAAAACACAACTAAACCGAGAGAGATGAGGACGTAGACGACGAACGAAGCTAAGCACTACTCAGAAGCAGCACCGCAGGCCAGTGATACCTGGACCTCGAAGGCCGACAAGTCGACAGACGGATAACCGTCATAAGCAAGTAAAAATACAAAGAAATGTCAATCTTTATTGATTGCACCCAACCATTTTTTTTGGTTCTCATGTTCTTACCTTCTCAAAAAAAAAAAATCCATGGATCTACATGTTCCCCTCCTAATTACCAATTATTTTTTATTTATTTATTTATAGTAAGGATGCTAATTATTTTTCGGAAATTTCGCGTGGTACCCTCGAGGTAAGGGCTTTTTCGTGTGGTGTACCAAAGGTTGGTATATTTCGCCTGGTACCCCTAAACTTTTTTTTTTTTTCGCCTCGTACCCCTGTGTTAAAAACGTTAACATTTTCCGTTAAAATAATTTAAAAAAAAAACAAATGACCTGTTGAATTTTGACGACGATTTGGCTTTGGACGATTTCTTCTTGGCTTATCTAAGGGAGATCACGAATGCCCGCGACGAAGAGAACCCTCCACGAAGGGAGACGCAGACGAAGGGAGCCCCTAGTGACGTCAACGGCCGGAGTAAGTTCTCTTCCTTCCCTCCTCAACTGGTTATGGGATTTAGGGTTTTTGTTTTCGAATTGGGGATTTTGATTGGGTTGGATTGCATATGTACTACCTCATCTCTCCAGCCATATACCCTTTTTTCTTGGCCCAGAGCACGACCACACCTAGGGACGATGACGCCTGCGACTTTTGAGAGAATGATGACGCTAGCGAGCGTTGGTGGCGTGAGGTGGGCAGCGCCAGTGACCGGTGGCGACTCGGGGGCGGATTACTATTCCCAATCCACATGTATGTTCTCAGTTTATTTTAAAATTTCTAAAATTTCTAAAATTTAGGGTTTAATTAGGTGTTTGAATTTGAGGATTTTGCTACTGGAGTTTGGGATTTAAACTGATTTATAACAAGATATGAGAATTCCTATTGATTTTTACTGATTTGGATCAGATTAGCTTTTTACGACTTTGTTATTTTCAATTTTGGTAGTTTAGTGTAGAATTCATTGAAATTTGATAGATGTATGGTACTCCTCTTGCCACCATATATTGTTACGTTGCTATGTTATATCTTATTCCATCAGTAGTTGAAAATTATCTAGCAACAAGGAGAGAACATCAACTGATTGCGCCTACTTGAGGAGTTGAGGGCTTCTACTTCAGAATTGCGGCTATTTGATAGATGTATGAGTACTTTTCTTCTCCTTCAACGTGTTAAACATTGGAAACATCCTTTTTTTCCTATGACAATAGGATTAGGGAAGATGAAGAATTGAGAAAACTTGTCCACTTTATCTTCAATTTTGAGACCCACTCATTCATTTGAGGTCTGTTGCTAGCTAAATCAACATGCGAAATGATGTTTTCTAATAGCAGGAGATATTGTTCCAAATTATAAAATTAACTAATTAAGTTCTTTGAAATAGTTTAGTGATGTTATACTTGGCAGATAAATATGGTGGAGTAATTTTCACTTGTCGACACTTGTACTTTGTTTTATACAATATATTAGCCTATTAGCCTATTAGCTCAATGGTAGAGCAATGTTTTACACATCAATGTGGGTTCGAATCTCACATGGGCTACAAAAATTGCTTTGTTTTATACATGCTAAATATTTTCAAGATGATACAATCATACAACCAAGGCTAATGAGGCAGCGATGATATTCATATAGGCACTTTAGTTTAGCTTCTCTTTACACACTACAAAAAGTCAGAAGCTCCCCTTCAAGCTCAATCAGAAGCCTAAGTGGTCTTTATCTTGATCTCAATTCTTAAGAAACTAAGTGGTCTAATTTCTGTCTATAAAAGCCTAAGTTGTGTAGCGGCTTCTATTGGTGCATTTAAGGTCTTGTGGCTGTTCTTGGTATTCTGTTTCTCATCAACTACGTAAAAGGAAGTGCATTCAAAAAATCTGAATCATTTGAACCCGCATCTTTGTACATAAGCACAACGCTTTACCGTTTGAGTTAATAGACATGAAATCACTTCAAAACATTAATTTCAATTTATGAATCAAAATATTTCAGAGTAACAGTCAATTCCAAAAATTCAGTAAGTCGAATCACTCAATTTACTTGACCGAGCATGTGAATTCAACAAGGAATTATGAAAAGAAATATAAATGATGAACATTACCTAAAAGAAATATAAATGATGAACAATTCAACGTGGTCTAATTTTTGACCGAGCATGTGGTTCAAGAATCCAATTTATACAACAAAAAGAAATATAAAAATATGACTGATGAATTAAATTGTACCTTTTGCTCTCTAATTCATAACAGTGAACTTTTCTCAATCAAAAACCTCTATATTCATCAATACAAATTCGTATTTAACCAACAATGGCAAATGTCAGACTAGGAAGAAAATTTGTCCAAATATGCAAGTTGTCCACAAATTTACAAGTTTAACAATATGTATAGTCATCAATCTCAAAGTTCAAACATACACAAAATTTGTCAACTTCAAAGTTCAAACATACACAAAATTTGTCCAAATATGCAAGTTGCTTCTCCACTTCGCATTTCAGGAATGATTAATTTCACCATATGAACTATGAAGGCGTGAAGGCATTGTTTCAATATTTTTCCAAATATCTGTCAAATACATACCTTTACAAAAGAATTTCACATAATCTAAACACTGATGGAGAAAAATAAATGTCTTTTATGATTTTTGATGGAGAAACCATCATGCGCTTAGTTTTGTGAAAATCATTCAGCATGGAACAACCCCCCAATTGAAACCAGATTCACTTGATCCTCAACTCTAATCCCCAAATCCCAATTTGAAGACTTTCCAACTGCAGTCCAACCAAAACCCCCCAATTCTAAAAGAGCCCCAAATCTCTAAACCCTAAATCCTAAAACTATTGTCAAAGGGAAGAGAAGGCTTACCTCCACCGGCCGGTGTCGCCACGGTCTGCTCCACCCTCTCTGGCCTCCTATCATTACCTTCGGTCTCGCCATGTTGATCTCCTCGATCTAGTCGGCGTCCTCTCTCCCTGTCTTCTTTTATAATCGAGGAACGAACATTGTGTCCAAGTCTTAACTGTTAAGTTGTTTTATTTTTATTTCTTTTTTTTTAATTTTGTTAACGGAAAAAGTAACCGGAACTAACGGAGGGGTATGCGACGAAAAAAAATTAAAGTTTAGGGGTACCAGGTGAAATATGTCAAACATTGGTACACCGTGTGAAAAAGCCCTTATCTCAGGGGTACCAGGCGAAATTTTCGATTATTTTTTATGCAAAGACTAATTTTGAATAAAAAAAAATTTGTGGTTGAGTGCTCTGTTAATTAACAAGGAGAAAATAATTTTTTCTTTGGTGTATAATGTAATGAGGTTGTGGCTAGGTATATGCTATATATATAGAGAGAGAATGTGGTTCAAATGTTAACAAACCTTACGGTGTTAAATGTTAACAAATATTGACCGTTGATCGAATCAAAATGAAAGGCTACGATTAATCCTGGATTTTTATGATTTTTTTTAATTAAAAACGTGGGCCTCACTTGAAAATCCACTCAACTCTCATGAGTCTGGGCGTGTGCAGCACTCTCCCATGTAACTGGTGAAATCCAGAATTGGAGAAAAAGGGGGAACCACGTTGATTTTTTTTGTTCCAAATTTTACCAATTTCCTTTTGTAAAAAATATTTTCTCAAACAAATCAAGATTATGATCAATGTTACTGTTACGTGAGATTTATGTAAATCATTGACAGTTAATTTCATCCAAGATGACGGTGAAACCACCACAGAATCATCAAGATACCAAAGATGCATCTATTTCTCACAAATATTCATCAAGTAGTCATCACAGATTTATCAAGATGTAACAAATATTCATTAAGTATTTATCAAAGATTCATACACATCCAGTAAATATTCATCTCAATTTTCAAATTTGTCGAATATTTCACACAATATTTACGAATATTTATGAATGTGAGTGATTGCTCTCTTCTGGATACAAGGCCCGTCCCCCCATTGAGTTGTTTGAAAATGCTTTGTTCCCTACATCGATGCTTGTGTTTCCCCTTCGTCTAGCCATCATCTTCCTCCCTGATAGACACATGAATGAGAATGAAAAATCCATGAGTGCGAATTTGTCGAGATCTCACAATTAGTCATCAAGTAGTCATAAAAGATTCATCAAGATCTCAAAGATATTCATCAAGTATTCATAAGAGATTCATACACCTGCATAAACTATTTATCTCAATTTTCCTTTTTGTCGAATATATCATACAATTTTTACAAATATTTCTGAATGTGATTGATTACAACTATGCATTTCACCAAAAAATCACCAATACACATGAGAATCGTTAGTAAAACCAACACAAAATCATCGAGATCTCAAAGATGCATCGATTTCTCACAACTATTCATCAAGTAGCCATCACATATTTACCAAGATGTAACAACTATTCATCAAGTATTTATCAAAGATTCATACACATGCAGTAAGTATTCATCTCAATTTTCAAATTTCTCGTCAATCATAGCAATTTCAACACAAGCCATTGGATCAACGTCGTACGTCAGATGCAAATGTTCGAACAAATTACATCTCGATATTCAACACAAGCTCATCAAATTTGACATGTTTCATAAGAACAACAAGATATCTCACATGAATTTCGCAATTTAATCAAACCTAGAATTTGGGGGTTGATGAAATTTACCTAAATAACTTTAATGGAGGAGACAGAGGCCATATGTGGTGGCTGGAGGTGCTCGGCGGGATGGCTCGAGTAGTTGTGCGCTCGATAGGGGCAGTCGATAGGAGCTGCTGGGTTGGGATGAGGGATGCAGGACAACCAATCCTTCCAATCGGCGTCTTCACATCCGCCTCCGACAACCGGAAGGGACAGAGAGGTATGATGCGCCGCTCTCGCTACTCCGATCGATTGTGTTCACTTTTCTACCGCCGAAAGAGAGAGAGGAAGGTTTCAGGCGGTAGGGCTCACAAAAAAAAGAGGGATTTGTGTTGGGATCTCACATGTCTGGGTGAGGGAAGATGGTAGTTTTTTTTTCTTTTTCTATTAAAATAAATCACTTTCGGGAATTAATCTTGTCCCTCCCTTTGTAATTATCCAATGGCTTTTAGTTGTTAATACTTAACACCGTAAGGGTGTTAACACATGACTCAACCTATATATATATATATATATATATATATATATATAGAGTATGGATCGTATGTACTCATCCCTTAACGTGTATCATGTACTCAAATCTGGGCCATTGAATTAAGAAGATCAACGGATGAGATTAAAAGTAGCTTTTGATTATTCGATGGTATTGAGAGATTATTCGGTAGAATGAAATTATGCAGTGGTATTGGGAGATTATTCAGTAGAATAAAATTTACATTTTTTTACAGATGAGTAATTACGTGAAAACAGATGAATAATCATGAACAAATAGATGAATAAATTATGAGTACATGATACACGTTAAGGGTTGAGTACACCGGAACCAACCCCTATATATATATATATGGGTTAGTTCCGGTGTACTCAGCCCTTAACGTGTATCATGTACACAAATCTGGGTCGTTGATTCCCATAGATAAATCTGAGCCGTTGATTCCCATAGATGATTATGCAGTCGAGTATAAATGATTATGCACTAGTATATGAAGGATTATTCAGTCGTATGAGTCTGTTTAGTAGGTTAGTCATTTTGATTATTCAATGGTATCACTGTATTATTCGATCGTATTGACGGATTATGCGATTGTATTGCTTTATTATTCAATGGTATAGTTTAATTATTCGATGACGTTACAATATTATTCGATTAGTAACTCATGATTATGCGATGGTATCGCTGGATTATGCAATGTTATCTCATGATTATTCGACAGTATCGATGCATTTTTCATTCATTAGGTTGTGGGTGTTTTATTTAGATATCACTATATTATTCAATCGTATTGACAGATTATGTGATGGTATTGCTTTATTATTCAATGGTATAGCTCAATTATTCGATGGCGTTACAATATTATTCGGTTAGTTATGTCATTTTAACAAATAACTAAAAATTATTCAATGTAATCGCCGGATTATGCGATGATATCAATTGATTATTCGATAGTATCGAATAATTCGGATTCCCCCCCTAGCCTCCAAATCCACCACCAAGGAACTCTCGACTGCAAATCCCCCAGCCACCACCACCGGAAAAACTCCCAATCGCAGATCCACCACCAGGGAAAACCTTCCGCCTACAAATCTGGCACTAGGGAGTCGGCCATGGCTTCCTCGCCGACGCCCAGATCTGCGAATAGGGCGGACGCCCATATCTGCAAATAGGGGAAGAAGAACGGGAATAAACCTGCAACACGAAACGCCGCCACCGCCCAGAATTGCAAATCCACTGGTCACCGCCACTGGAAAAACTCCCCACTGCAGATCCATCGCTGACCGCCTTCGCTTCCACCATCAATCTCCTCTGATTTTCCATCTCCGACCGCCTTCGCTTCCTCCATCGAGAGGGCTCAGGGAGTTCGACGAGAAGGATATGAAAGTAGGGAGGAGGAAAGAGGTCGACGGGCAGGATCACCATCGCTTCCGCCTTCGTCGTCCTGAGTCGGACGCCTCCTTGCCTCCCTGAGCCAGATGTGATCGGAGGAGAAGATTGGAGGGTTGGATATGGTATAATCGAACACCGCCACCGTACGTGGGTCATCGGCCTTCTCCGACCGCCATTACCTCACCTGCCTTCGCCGGTCGCCGGTCTCCGGCCGCCATCACCTCACCTGCCTTCGGCGATCGGAGGAGAAGATTGGAGGGTTGGAATGGTTTTCGGCCTCACGGGCATCAAAGCCTGAACGTGGGTTTTTATTTCCCATTTTCTATTTTTAATTAATCAAAATTGTTGATTAATCTCAGCCTTTAGATTGCACTCAATCAACGATAAGGATTTGTGTACATGATACACAATAAGGCTTGAGTACATATGATCCACACACAAAGTATGGATCAAATGTTTACAAGTCTTATTGTGTTTTGTGTTAACAAATCTGAGCCTTTAATTATTAGAGAATGGATGGTTCAGATTAATTAGATTTTTGTGATTTTTTAAATTAAAAAAAGTGGACCCCACTCTTTTTTTCCATATCAATCTCAATGTTAGTGCGTGGGTTTCAACCTCCTTCGTCCCAACCCACGTTAATAAAACCCTATTTATCAAACATATCATCATTGGAAACCGCCCACCACGCCGACACCGTACTGGCCACCGAGGAGTTATCCATCCCTGGTACCAGCACTCGGGAGAGCCACTACGTAGGCTGCGAGGCGGCGACTGGCGGATGCTAGTGTCTAGCCAGACCTGTCACACGGTGGCGAAGTGGGACTTCCAACCCGGCGTCGAATCGAGGGCGAAATCGAAGGCGGCAAATAGAGAGGGCGGCGGTGGCTCTCGATCTCTCCCGTGGCTGCGCCGTCGCCGAGCCATTCATCGGAAACGACAGGGCCTTTGCGGCCGGCCGATCGACGTAGTGGCGATCTATGTCTACATTCACTAGAACATACATGTTTTCCTCTATATCTGTCTATTTTTTTCCATCAAATTGGATTTTGGATGTGGAAAATTACTTTCTAATTTCCTAGTCTCGAAATAATCAAACTTGATCGATTCATAGGTTTGGTCTAGAATTCTAGATGCTTGCATTTTTGTTTGATGTATTTTTTGGATTTGCATTTCTTAGAAATCCTTCGATGTACTTTCTTCTTATTTGCTTTTGGTTTGCGACAGTGGGCGAGATCGGTCTATTTAACATTCGTTTGGAAGGAAAGAATTATTCGTTTGATACTCGTGGTTATGCGATGGGAAATCATGAATAGGTCACGCATATATGTTTGTTGAAATTTAAACTATGTATAAAATTGTTCATGGATGTATCAACTATTCGGTAAGTTCAGAGTCACTATTCATTGATAAATTGCTAATATGCAATAAGATGTACATGGATTATTGATTGTTCATGAATTTATCGAATATTCGGCAAATTCAGAGTTATTATTCATTGATAATCAGAAATTATTCGGGAAACTCAGAGTCATTATTCATTGATAATCAGAAATTATTCATGTATATGGGGGCAATTAGATATAGGTTTATTGAAATTCAAGCTCATGAATTGATCGAATATTCGGCAAATTCAGAGTCATTATTCGTTGATAATCTGTAATTATTCTGTAATTTATTCGTCATTATTCATCGAACACTGTTAATGAATTTATCGAATATTCGGTAAATTCAGAGTCATTATTCTTTAATAATCTGGAATTATTCAGTAATGTGTTCGTCATTATTCATCGAACACACAATGCAAGCAAAATCTCATCCTCCACGCAAAAAAAAAAAAAACGTTACCTCACAAAAAAATCGAACACTGTTAATGAATTTATTGAATATTCGACAAATCCAGAGTCATTATTCGTTGATAATCTGGAATTATTCAGTAATTTGTTCGTCATTATTCATCGAACACACAGTGCAAGCAAAATCTCGTCCTCCACGAAAAAAAAAACGTTACCTCACAAAAAAAAAATCAACACACGCGCTTACGCTTTAGCAATTTGGCTAGAAAAGTGGTGGGACCTACTCTTTTTTGTTTAAATAAAAGGAATTAATCTCACCCATCTATTTCTAATCAATCAATGGCCTATATTTGTTAACACAAAACACAATAAGGGATGTGTACACCTGACCCAACCTCTATATATACACACACTTAATATAAAATGTTTATTGAAGCATAAAACAGTGCACTTATTTGATTGCAAAATGCAACCACCAAATATCCCACAACCGCAATGAACGATTTCTTCTGTTTCATCAAAAGACACAATATAACTGTAATGCTTCTTGTTAGGTGTAACCTTGTACTGCAAAAGGGCTCCTACCTCACAGGAAACTTCAAGATGGCAATCATAAGCTTTTTCTACTTCTCTCTCAAATAACGTAAAAACCTCCTGTGTATATATACTTGCAACACACTCCAAAATTTCGATGGAAACAGATAAAACAACTTTACTTTGTCCAACCGTAAAATCTGCAAGCATCTCATTATAACGACGATTATAGAGTAATTGCTAAAAGTTCTCAAAGAATCTTATCAGATCATGCTTACAGCTAGCATATCGCTTTATCAATTTATTCATGCTTTCACTTCGTTGTGTCGTCGTTATGTCTGCACAAAATCAATCTCGCCTATAAACCAATGCCCACTTTTGTCTGATATTGAACATTTTGTCTAACCATTCATTGTATCGAAGTCCATACTTATCAAGCATTGAATTCCAAGCATCCAGAAAGTCTTCCTCATGCTCATAGTCATATATACAAATGCTGAAATCTCTTGTAAAATCTTTATATGCCGTGAAAACACTACTAAGATGAACTGTCGCATTTGGAAAGATACGTCAAATACAAAGTCGATGATAAGTCTTTTCCCACTGAATAAGAAGTGCGATTAACATTGCAAAATCCTGATCTGTCACCATTGTCTTCGGTCGTCTTCCACCCATTGCCTTTGAGAATGTGTCAAACAACCACACAAATGAAGCGGATGTCTCATCATATAATAATGTTGCACCAAAAACAATGGTCGGTTTGCCTATGATGATTTAGTCCAACAAATAAAGCAATTTGTCGATCATCCTTATGCTTTCAATATGTAGTATCAAAGCAAACAATATCACCAAAATATTCATCGTCAGCGATCATTCTTGCATTATCCCAAATGATATTAGTTATCAAATCATCTTCATCCACTTGGATCACATGAAGAAAACTAGGATCTTCTACATTCATTGTCATGTCTACAAGTACTCTAGAACACCGACCTTAATTTGAGAGTTGCGCTTGGTGCACAAATAGTTTCTATAATCTACTTGAGCAAATCCAAGATTCTTACGACCTTTTGCTTGCCTGGCCATGATAGGTATTTTTTGGAGCGATGCCTGAAATATCAGCCGTGTTGACTTCTGATTCTTGAGTGCTTGACCCTTTTCGATGTGATATAAATAGGTGAGCCTTACTTGGACTTGCCAAGTTGTGGTCATGCTTAGAAATGAAGTTGACAACACGGGACTTCCTAGTTTGGCGACAATTAATCTTTAACATGACTAAGACAATGAGATTTGTAATAAGCATCCCGTTTATCAAGTCCCCATTTACATACCTTGACATTAGCAAACGAATGCTCTATCTAACACCGCCCCCTTGAATTTGTGAAATTAGATAATGTTTTTCGATCCATTATGGAACTATTTGACCTAATATTGCCTTTGACTAACCCAAATTTTGACATTTTTATGCTTTATATCATGACATTGTAAGAAATACATCACGTTAGCATCTGTTTTGTTTTATGTCAAATGTGAAAAACTAGTTTAGATATGAGTCGCTCGTGTTATACAACTTGCTCAAGTGTCCAATATAACAACTACAACTGGATAGTGTTTTATAATCCATTATGGAACTATTTCACCTAATATTATCTAGGATTAACACCAAGCTTTGACAATATTTTTATAGTTTATATCCGGACATAGTGAGAATTACATCATGTCAGCACCTCTTTTATTTCCTGTCAATTGGAAGGGAGCGATGAAGGCTTACACTAACATAAATGCCTATGACCGATGACCGATGATGTTCGACCCGCAGAAGAGAGATGGTCGAAAGAGGAGGGCATCGGAGGAAATATGCCGAAGAATTGCCCTTTGTTTCAACATAATGAAGAATGGTTGATGAAGATGTGTGGACTCCCGTATTCCTCCTTCTACTTATTTTTTTCTTTATTTCTTTTATTAATTTTAAATTATTTAATAATTATTTAACATTATTAGAGAATTAATATACACTAATTTTTTTTTTAATCTAATGTTTACCTTATGGTCATTTTTGCTATTTTTAGGTATTTTTGCAATTTTATTAGGCAGGATTGCAAATTTTATGAAAACAAGGTATATTTGCAACCAAGTTTTCATTTTGGGGTATATATCTCTATTCTCCCAAAACTATATGAACCATTATTTTGTATTTTGATAAATCATTTTAACTTTTCAAGGATTATCCACTCTTCCTCTCGGAATTATAGGACATTTTGTTTTCAACTCTCTCAACTTTTTTTTTTGAGTAGTTAAGAATTTGGCTAGCTCAGCCTACCGGATAACATCTTGCCGGATGAGGTCCCGAAGAACTGTGTGGTTGAGCATCGCTTGCCTGGCCCATAGATGGGCTAGGATGTGCAATCTTATCAGCAACTTTATTACCAAGACAAGGCATATGCGAGAAGGATACTTGTTCGAAATTGAAGAGAGGCATCTTGATATCACCCAGTATTAACTCTATTTCCCATGGACCTCCCCCCTATTTGTAGGTATTTAATTAAAATCTAGGAATCACCTTCTATTTGAATACATTGTATCTTTAATTCTGTTGCTCTTAGAACTCCCTCTCTGAGTCCCATTGCTTTTGTAACTAGCGGTGTTTGTTTGCCCAAGTTTTTGTATCTGATACTAATTGGCCTGCCTTTCCAATCCCTAATAATGTACCCATGGAGCTATCTTCCACGTTGATGGCTGATTCGTCGAAATTTAGTTAAAATATTTCTTCCCTTGGGTTTCTCCATTGGATTTTTTTTTGGTGTGTTTTGGTTTATGTTTTCTCATGGTTTTATTTTTGCCTAGCCGGATTATGTCCTCCGCATCCTCTTTCCAATGCCCGGTCTCCACGTGGGTTTGAATGAAATTTGCAATTATCATTCCAGAAGTTTAGGGATTGCCCATTCCCAACCAACCAGATTAACCTAGTTTTAAATTTTGTGATGAGATTGCACAAATTTCGCCATTACCATGAAGCTCCCTTTTTGCCCTTATGATGTAAAAGTTCCTCCCCTTGAATATATTTATGTGATACCAGCCTTACCCTTATGTTATCTGGTGGCACAAGTATTTTCCATAGTAACTTCATTTGGAGGGCTTTATTTATGCATGTTGCTTTCTAAAGTCCTAAGCCTCTTTTACACTTTGCATATTCTATCATAGTTGTGTGTTCTTTTTTTTTTTTGATGACGTGGAGGTTCCGAGGTTATCGACTAGTCCTCCACGGGCCGAGCACTAGCCTGCAAAACATATTCTATCATAGTTGTTGACTAGTTTATATTGTAAATCCTTATTCCAAAAAAAAGTTTTATTTACCCGATTGAGTTCCTTATGAATATATTACAGGAGCATGAATCTGCATATTGTATAGTGGTTTGAATGACAGATTTGCATTTATTAGCACTGCTCGTCCTATTGTGCAAGGGATGATGCTTTCCATTTGGATAGTTGTTCCTTTGTTTTCTCGACCACATTTTTGAAAGTTTCCCTATCCACTCTCCGGTTTATGACGGGGCAACCTAGGTAGTTTTCCATGGACCTTGTGTGTGGTATTTGAAGGGTCATTTGTAATTCAATACTTATGTTATTTTGTTCACCCCTGGTTACTTTAAAGGAAGATTTATGGAAGTTTACTCACTAACCTGATATATGGCAGTATTGGTCAATAACTTGTCGAATTTGTTGAGCCGTAGTGGTAGTTGCCTTGGTGAAAATCGTTATATCATCCGCGAAGGCAAGGAAAAGAACTTTTGGTTCCCCTCTCCCAAAATTGGAATCCAATTTGGCGTGATCCCTCCATAGTTTCTGCTTGTATTTTCATGCCAGTATAGTTCTACTCCTATAATGAATAAGAACGATGATAGGGGGTCTCCTTGACGGATGCCTTTAGGTGGTTTGAATTATTTAGTAAGGTCGTTGTTTACCTGCATATAGAAAACGAAACAATTGTTATACATAGTATCCATCCTATAAATTTGGAGCGGAAACCATACTTGGGTAGGACGTCAAAGGTGAAATCCTAGTCGACTCTATCGTACGCTTTTTTCATATCTGATTTGATTGTCATCCATCCCTTGTTGCCTATCCTTGTTTTGAAGAAGTGGAAAATTTCATCTGCTATTAATCCATTATCCTGGATGGCTCAGTATGAAACGAAAGCTCCTTGTAATTGATGAATGAGTTTTCCTAAGACCTTTTTGAGGCGTTCTTTTATTATTTTGGATATGATCTTGTATATCGTTGAATATAGTGTCTTCAAAAGTGTTTTTATCCAAAAGAAGGATTTGTTTATTTGGTCTACTTCTTATGAATTTCTATTGGTAGTCCAAAACTCTCATGAGATAGTAGGGTTTAGTCGCAAGATTTGATTTGATTACAACATACTCCGTATCTTCCTTGTTGGGAAAGTGAGTTTGCCTTCCACTTTGCGAATTGGGATTTTGTCCTTCCTATTGTCTTCAAAAGTGTTTCCATTTACTTTCATATTTATGATGGGACATCCTAAATATTTATCGAGGACAATCTGGTTTGTGATATGGAGTATACTTTGGATATTTTGTTTTTGTTGGTTCGATTCTCCTAATGTTACTTGAAATGCTGATTTGTGAAAGTTTATCTTTTGTCTTTAGATGCTACATTATTCATCAATGATTTTTTCTACTTGGATACACGATTCATGATTAGCTTTTGCAAAGATCATGATATCATCTGCAAAGGATAAGAATGGTATTCTAGTTCCTGACCTAGTTATCTCAAATCCAATCGCTTTCTTAGACTCATCACCGGTCTCTTGAAATTTCATTGCAAGTATTTCAGCTCCAATAACAAAAAAAAGGTAGAGTAGGGTTGGGGGTCATCACCCGGGATGTTGCGGAGTCTTACTATTTTGTTGCAGGAAAGAGTGTTGAGGGGCTGATCACGCCGAAGGAAGCGGAAACTGAGGCAATGCTTTGGGCTCTTCGGCTAGCACAACGGGAGGGTTTGACACACATTATTGTGGAGAGTGACAACTTGGCTGTTGTTGGGATGCTACAACGACGAAGGGTGCTGGGATCACTGGTGGGAAACATGGTCGAGGTGGCTTTCAAGGTAGCGTGATCATTTCAGGCACGTGGATGGAACTTTGTTCGAAGGGAAGGAAATGACATGGCACATTTTCTTGCTACACTTAAGCTCGATGTGAAGGTCTTTTCGTTTATAGATTCTTGCTTTTCATATGATTTTTCTTGCAGTTTGTTAAACGATCTAGCAGCTAATTAATGAAGAGTTTATTTTCCATCAAAAAATAACAAAAAGAAGTGGAGAGGTTGGACCGCCTTGTCTTAGTCTTTTTGGTAGTCGAACACATCCATTGATCCATCATTAACCTAAAAAAATGTTTTAACGCATTCTTCAATTGATGAGACAAATCTCGAACAAAAGCCATATTTTTTTTTATAATATGGAAAAGAAAATCCCATTCAACCTTATCGACTCCTTTATTTATAATCTATTCATTGATCAATATAAGATATATTCTACATTTAGAAAAGGTAAAAAAATTAGTAATTCCATAAAGTAAGGAACTAGCAACAAGCAGCATAGAAGAATCTCAACACCATTTACATCTTCTAGTTCTTTCCCTTTCCCTCCCCGAGTACGAATAGCAACCCAAAAAGAACAAACAAAATCTGGAAAGCCAAGATACCAATCAACCAGATGATGATATTCAAGATCAACAAGGACACTTTTTTTTTTTATCACATTTTGTGGGGAAGAAAGCGTAGCATAAAAAACTCAACAAGAAAAAAATCTCACCAGTTACTCTGCATAACAATGGAGGTTGTCGAGCTAAGAACAACAACCACCTGCCTTAGCCTCCTGTGGCTCCTCTTCTCCTTCTTGTAGAACCACCGTCTTTCCGTTGCTTAGTGAGGCTGTCTCCCCTTTCTTGAGCTCTTGAGACTGCATGACCTTTCGACTTAAGATGTTGTAGATCTCCTTGACAACGGTTTGGAATGCTGCAGACACATTAGAGGAGTCTAGCGCTGATGTTTCAATAAAATACAAGCCCTGAGCCTCGGCTAAGCCTTTGCCCTCAGTTGTGGTCACTTCTCTCGCATCATTGAGATCAGTCTTGTTGCCTACCAGTATAGTCACTACGTTCATGTCCGAGTGAGCTGCCAAAAAAATCAAAACCGCCAACTATGAACTTTTGCTAGAAACAAACAAGAGAAGGAATCAAACCAATTTTCAGATTCAAGTATGTCATCATTCTGGCCATGGTCGCTAAGAAATGCTTTCTTAATTTTGCCTTCATAATGAGGATAAAAAAAAAAAATCACTAACCTGGCCATTCTCAAGCGTAGCTCGTGTATTGAAAAGGAGTGCACCAAATTGAAACAAGTAGTCATTAACTCATTTTACAATTCAAGTCATGGTTATTTGGCCTAGAACTATTTTGCCATGTTATATGTGATGGCATTTGCACATTAACATTAGGAAGAAATCTCATATTGACCCCCAGCAATTTCTCCCTAGGTAGCTGAGGTAAAATGATTCCGGATAAATAGATCCTTCATCCTTATACTAAGATTGATTCCATATCTATTCAGACTGCATACCATGGAGCATCAATAATACACCAAAAAACAACTAACAATTAAGGAGTGCAGGACACCTTAGGACAGGTTGAGTGAGCTTTTTACTCCTACATATATGTTTAGAAATAAAGGTGATTCAACAATAGGTAAACTATCATGACAAGAAAAGGTAAATGTTCCAAATGGCTTTACTAATTTTAACAAGAGCATTAACCTAAATCGAAGTGTGTGTGGTAGACTAGATGTCCAAATCAATGGCTTCACAATTATTTTTTGTTAAAACACCAAATCATCAACTTCCTGTTTTTATTTGCATCGTATTATCTCTCAACAATTAACTTGCACACGTCAAGCAAGTGCTCAAATGTTCATAGCAATGAAAAGATAGATGTCGACGACAAAACAGATTTAGGGCAACAATGAGAATTTTTATAAGAAAGGTTCTTACTGTTAAGTTCATTGAGCCACCTTCCGACGCTCTCAAAGGTTTGCCGCCTACTGACATCATATACCAAAAGTGCTCCTACAGCACCTCTGTAATATGCAGATGTGACAGCTCTGAACCGCTCTTGGCCTGCTGTATCCCAGATTTGTGCTTTAATTTCCTTTCCTTCAATTTGCATCCTTTGTGTTTGAAACTCTACTCCAATAGTTGATTTTGAGTTAGGGTAAAATTCATCTCTAGCAAACCGTGCAAGCAAATTTGACTTTCCAACAGCAGAATCGCCAACGAGAACAATCTTAAAGAGGTAATCTTCCGTGTGATCCTCGTCTGTATTAAATGCCATCTCTAACCCCCCACAGTAACGTCCAGTATCTAGTCTATTAGATCATCGCAGAACATAAATACAACCTCCAAGAAGGAGTGCTTCTAAAGGTTGAATGTTGCTAGAGTAAAGCAACTTTCTGCAAGTGAAAAAATAAAGCATTTGACATGAGTAAAATGCAAGGAATAAGCATAGCATAAATAAGAAACTCAATGATGGGCAAGGAATATAACCATAAAAGAATCTTATGCTTCACCCATAAGAAGTTGAAAAGCATCTAATAAGCAATAACATTTAAATCTGACAAGTTTTATATACAAAGGAAAATAAAAAAGGAAAGGTATCATCAAATATAGCATCAACATCCAACAATGAATTTCTTTTAATTGCCATAAACCCATTTCAAAAGTTATTGGTTTCATTAATAAGAAAAGAAAACAAGAGGACAAAAAGTATAACAAAAACATACAAAGGGATCTACGTCCTACAAGAAGCCAGAGCAGATACCTCAAGTACAAGGTTCCTACCTCTCCCAACAAGAAAGCATCAGAATCTACTGCGATGTGATAAAATTCTATTATGCAAGGGGATATTGTATCATAACCCAAAGACACTAAACAGAGACTGTTCCAAACAGGTGTAACGCTCTAACTTCAATACTAAGCATATAACCAGAGCATGTATCAACTACTACAAGCTCAGATGTCTCTTCTTTAATATACTCTCTTCTCTGATCAGTAAGGTTTGGGTGCCCATATTTGACTTGATTACCTACCATATGTAGGCACTAAAATCCTCATTGTAGGAAAAGATTAGGTGCAGATTAGGGTTTGATTCTAGAAACAAAGACTAACCAAACACCCAACCTGAAGACTCTAACCCCAGAACACGATGTTCAACCTTCAAATTCCAAGCACATTAAAAGTGCATCAACCAAATTCCATCCTATCTCGGCCAACAAATCTCATATGAATCGATATAAACTTCAAATTATGCACAAAAACAATTTTCAATCAAGTTTTGTCGAATCATATATTGACTGCTTTGTTCACTTGCTCAATAAAACTAGATTTGTAAAATTTTGCATCAAGGAAATGTCCGAATTGGGCATAAAACAACTCAATAGCAAATTCCCGTGTCTATCCCCAAAATAAACTCAGCAGAGATAACACCGACACCGCGAAAACGCCCACACAGAAAACAACAAATTGCCAATGAAATCAAGAAAATTAAACAAAATCGAGTAAGAAATCAAGAGCATACCAGGTCCTTCTGGAATATGAAATGCGTACTCCTTCAATGAATCACAGATGAATGATCAAATCGGACAGGATCAGGAAAAATAATAATAATCAAAGAAGCGTGAAATCAGATCGAAACAGAAGTGGTACTGAATTTGGCAATCGTGTGGAATGTGCCGGGAAAGGAACCGAAGTGGAGAGATTCAACGTCACTGGATAGAGATTAAAGTTAGGTTTTTTCGCAATTCGAGATGAACAAGAGGAACACCTATAGGGAAGGGGAGAGAGAGAGAGAGAGAGCAACTGATTTTGCACACTGAAAAATAAAATAAAATAAATAAAGGACATTGGGTCTGTTGGGCCAGGCTTATGAATTGGATTGACCCGGATATGTCCGCTTCAATATTTCTTTACCCTCTCCTTTTTTTTTTCGCAATCCAGTCATTTTCTCCTTTATTCTCTTTTATTTATATATATGAATATGAATATGAATATGAATAAATACTATAACAATTTAAAACTATGATTGATGTTTCACATAAAACCTTCTTTTTTTAAAAATCCCAAAAAACCCAAGGGAGCTTAATGGTTCAGCTCCGGTGACACCATCAAGCCAAGCCTCATCGGCGGGTTACAAAGATACACTTACACATTGCAGTGGCTTTTTTTTACCGACTAAGCTAACAAGCGTTGATCTGGTTTGTAGTTAGATCTTGTATGTTAATAGGTTTCACATTGGCGGAGGGTGCAGTTCCCACTTTTTTGCAGTTTGTCTTGATGGGTTGAAGTGGGTACATGTGCCTTGACAGGAAATCGATCTACTAACAAAGTGTAGCAAATCGATCGAAATCGAGAATCCGATGGATTGTGAATTGGTAGTGGAATGTGAATGCAGTATTCTTGATTGGTTTATTCCTTTGATGTTGTTCTTTCAAGTGGGCTATGGGGGGATGGGGAGTGAAAGTCCCCCAAAGTCTAAAGGCAAACATGTTGCTTCACTTGCTTCTTGTTGAAAAAACAAATAAACGAAAGCTTTTTCTGTTATCAATAAATACGCCCCTTATCTTATCTTCACTCTTCAACTTATCCTCGCATAAAATCATTCAAGAAAAGGAAACATGCCGCTTTTTAAAATTCCTTTTCCATCCAATATTCATGTAATGTGACAAGACACAAAAAAGATCATCCAAATCTAACCCAAGATTACAATCAAACCCTTTATTATAAAGTAACATGACCCCACATTGACATGTCATGTGATATATTATGTCTCTATATCTCACATGTTGTCACATTATCCACTTGAATAAATCCTATTCCAAAATAGAAAATGTGTCATTTCAATGTTTGTCTCCATATATGTTAAACATTCCTCATTGAGAATGAAAGCCTAAAAGAAAACGAGTTCAACCTAAAATTTTATTTTAAATCGAACGAAATATAGGATTTGTGAACACTTTGAGTATGCCAAAAGGTTATATCTAAGAAGAAAAAGGAAATTAATTACATGAGAAGCAAGATGACATCCTAGAAATCTCTAAGTTATCAACCTCTTTTCTCTCAACTCAATTCTTTGCGATCAATGTGCGTCTTAAAGACATTGGCTTGATACTAACCACCAAGGCTCGCCCACAAAGATGAGTTCAGCCATCGTCTAGGTCCCTGATTCAATGACTGCACTGCAGTAACAGGCCGGTAACTTCAACTCTAATGCCAAAATTAGGGTGTTGGTATTCATTATGAAACCCTATAACAAGGAGGGCGGATCAAATCAAGGACCCCAGCCAGCCAGGAGCCGCCGGTGTTGTGTATCTTTTTTCTATCAATTTACCAAAGAACCTGGATTTCACTTAACAAAGACAAAAGCAAAAAGATAAAGCTTTAAAAAAATATCATAATTTGGGTGTGCCCACACTAGGTTATCTTTCATGGTCTGGTGTGGTTTGGTGGAACCCCATCAGATGCAACCACCCACCTAACATGTCCATTCTCATCAAAGCTGTATATCATCAATTCATTAATTCATCCACCTTCATTCCTTGCTACCTGCTTCCATGGCTTTTAAGCTACCCTCAAGGCCCCAATACCCATTTCTTAACTATATCAAATATTCAACAGGATTTAGAAAATTAAATTTATACTACTATAGTAACATATATATACCCAAAGTTGATCAATGTACTAAATACAAGTCCTAATTAAACAACAAGCTCAAGATGAACCATTACAGTGTTCATCCATCTATCCATATCTCTACAAAAAGAATTAAGTGAATCTTCAAGCAAATATTCAGCCAAAAAAAACAATACAGTTGTTTGTTTCCCAACCACACTGTACATTGACTACCACCTCCTCAGTGATGCAGAAACCATTAAAGAAAAAACTAATCCAGATCCACTGCCATTGCACTATCCCCCTTTGTATATACAGCATACTGAATGGAACACCATAGAGGCATAGACTTATCTGGTTAAGTAGTGGTTGACGATTTATGCTTCCTGTCTTGGTTCTCTCAGATATGCAAGCAGTGTTTCAGCCTGTCAAAGATTTCAGTCAATTTGAAACTCAATCTACTCTTATGCATAAGGTTTCTTCAACTCAAGCACAGAATACAGATGATACAAAAACCACAATTCAACTAACCTTGTGCTTAGCACGGAGGGTTCCATTCTGAGAGAGGGCCACCAATGGCGGAATTCCACCTTCTCTCACCAGAAGGCCTCGGTTCCTCACATTGTCAGAGCACAGCTGCAACAGCGTCATCACCGCGAACTCCTTCCCCTTGTCGGAACTATCCTCCAACGCCTCAACCAGCGCCGCTATCCCGCCTTCCTCGACTATAGCCTCGCTCCCTTCCTCGATCACCGAGAGGCTACTCAGCACCACCATCGCCTTCTCCGCCATCCCTGATCCCTGCTCCGCTACTAGATCCACCAGCGGCTTCACCGCCCCGGCGCTCACCGCTTTCTCCTTGTTCAAATTCACCGAGCACAGCTTGTAAAGCGTCGTGAGCGCGTCCTTCTTCCCGCGAGTCGAACCGTTGAGCAGGAGCGATACTAGAGGCGAAATTGCCCCGCACGCGCCGATTGATAGCTTGTTGTCGTCTACCATTGCCAAGCTCATCAATGCCGCAGCTGCGTTCTGTTTAGACGCCTCGGTCCCCGTCTTCAAAGCGTAGATTAGGGATTTCACTGCGCCGGCGCCAGCGATGAGCATCTTGTTGTCCGGATGAAGAGAGAGATTGAGCAGCGCCGTGACGGCGTGCTCTTGAGTCCACGGATCGCTGCACCGGAGAAGTGGAATCAGAGCAGGGACGGCACCAGATTCGGCGATCAGTACACGGTTATCCGAACGGTACTTGGCGAGTAGCCGGAGCTTCGCCGCCGCGGATCTCTTGACAGCCACCGAAGTCGACTGGAGGCCGTCGATGCAGATCTTCACCGTCGGCTGGAGATCCTCCGGCGAAATATTATCAATAATCTCTGTGGAGAAGCTCTCCCGCTGCAGAAACCCCGCGCAAGGCTCTTGCGCCGGCGCCGCGCTGGACTCCTCCGCCTCGACACCTTCTCCGTCCTCCGCCGTCAAGGTCGCCAGACGGTGAAGCTCGCCGGATATATCGCTGCTGCAGACGGAGTAGTCGCTGAAGGAGTGAGAGAGGGCGAGGAAGTCCTCCTCGGAGAAGGAGGGGCGAAGGGACTGGGAGGAGCGGTTGGCGAGCTCACCGAGGCTGAGGTCGACGAAGGAGTCGGTGAGCTTCTCGGAAGCGAAATCGGATCTGGCGGCGGGGACGGAATCGCCGGAGTAGAGGTTAGATCTGACGGTTCTCATGGAGCGGCCTGTCTCCCTCCAAATCCGGGTGGAGGAGTTGGAGCAAGGGGAGTGGAGGGAGTAGATGGACTGGATCCGACCCGAATTCGAGTGGGAGTCCTCAACCGAGACCATGTTTGGGGGATTCGGAGATCTGTCCACTGAGGATTGAAGGAAAACCACAAAGATAAGAAAGAATCAAGGGAGAACAAGAGGGAGGTTGCAGAAAGAGTGGGTGGGTATTTTGATGGCACGGGCCGGGGATGAACTCTGGCAGAGGTGACAACCACAAATGGGATAAAGAAGAATTGAGAGGGATGTCAAAAGGGTGGGACCAAGTGTGGGACTAATTATACTACATCCGTCAAAAAAATCCATGAGCTTTACTATTCACAAAAACTATATAAAATATTAACTTTTTTATTAATTTTTTTTAATAATTATAAACTTATTGATAATAAGTTTATAATTATTAAAAAAAAATAATAAAAAAGTTAATATTTATATAGTTTTTAGCTCTTAAAAAAGCGTGAATGAATAGTAAAAGCCCATGTATTTTTGGACGGAGGGAGTAGTATTTATTGAATACTAGGGTCCGTTTGATAAAACAAAGCTGATAGAGTAACTGAAACTAATAAATTAAGGGCTTGTTTGGAATGGGTATATAGATATAGGCTATGTGTATAGAAAACCCAATATTTATATACCTTATTTGTATATTTTTTCAAATTGGTATTGTAAGATCACGAGATTGATTGTAATGTCCTCTTTGAGGCTATGTGTATAGAAATCCCAATATTTATATACCTTGTTTGTATATTTTTTCAAATTGGTATTGTAAGATCACGAGATTGATTGTAATGTCCTCTTTGAGGGTTTCCATTCATTAGACAATGATATATATAAGTTACAAGGTATTGGGCCTTTGGGCCCACTGTACAATATAAGACCTATGTAATCTATCAAACCCCCGCAGTCGAAAGTGGAGGGTCCCGTACAGTGAGACTGGACCGAAAATCAAGGAACAACTGACGAGGTAAACCCTTGGTGAAGATATCAGCGTACTGATAGGAGGACGAGACATGTAGAACACGAACATGTCCAAGAGCAACCTTGTCCCGAACGAAGTGGAGATCGATCTCAATATGCTTCGTGCGCTGATGCTGGACTGGGTTGCTGACCAGATAGACGACGGAGACGTTATCGGTGTAGACGAGGGTGGCCTTCTGAAGAGGGCAGCGAAGCTCAAGAAGGAGATTGCGTAGCCAAGAGCACTCGGAGACAACGTTGGCGACGCCCATGTACTCAGCCTCTGCGCTGGAGCGAGAGACCACAGACTGTCGCTTTGCGGACCACGACACAAGGGTGTCGTTGAAGAAGACACAGTAGCCAGATGTAGAGCGACGAGTTTCAGGACAACCAGCCCAATCTGCATCTGTTTAAGCGACGAGGTCATGCCGAGAGGAAGGGGTGATCGTGGTGCCCCGCTCGAGGGTACCGCTAATGTACCGGATGATCCGCTTCAAGGCCTGAAAGTGCGGTTCCCTGGGCGCATGCATGAACAAGCAGATCTGCTGAACGGCGTAACTGATATCTGGCTTGGTGAACGTAAGATACTACAAAGCACCGGCGAGGCTTGTTGTGGGGAGGAAATCGAGTATGAAATATAACAAAATAGATCAAACCAGGTTTAGGCCCACGCAAATAATTACAAGAATCCCTCCAATGTAGTAAGAGAAAGTCAGGATCGATCCACGAGGAAGCGTGTCAGCGGATCCTAGGCAGCTGTAAATCTCACAGAAAAGCAAACAGAAGACAGAAACAAAGAAGGAAAGACAGAAATAATAAACGAAAACAAGAAATAAAAGCAAGACAGAAGTACTCAATCTCGACAACAGCAACTCGAGATCGACAAAGGACAGCAGAAATAGAAACTAAAAATCGACGACAGAAGCAGAAACTCAACTCGATCTCGACAAGGGTCTACTCGAGATCGACAAGCCCCTCCTCTAGATCGACTAAAACACAGAAAGTATAAATTGCAGATTCAAACACAGATTAGCAAATTTTGACAGAAATAAACTCAATATATAAAGAACTTCCAAAGCCAGGGTATCAACGCCACAACGATAACCATGCAAAGTAACACATAAAGGCATTAAAGATCCTGCTTTCCATCAAAATAACTTTCGTTACTAACAAATAGGCATATAGAGGCTTTCACATAAACCCTAATTGTTACTAACCCTTTTCACATAATTAATCCAAGTTGCATTAAGATCACTTTCGCTTCAATAATACAAACAAGGATCGCCTTCAACTCTCGCAAAAGAATCATGCTCATAGGGATAGAAGACGAATTGCATAAAAAAATCCGACCTTTACCGCATCACCTCACATGGCCACCGTCGGGCTCACCCCAGCCCCAGAAGTGGGTGGACTACTGGCTCTTCATCGCAATAGCAGACATTGATGTATGAAAAGAAACTTGCATTAAACTAAATTCAAAGTCTTTTCAATCCCGGCACTCAACTTTTGCAGAATGCCAAAACCCTAAAACCTTTGAACTCCTAAAACCTCTATGTGTAACTGTGTCTCTGAAATTGAATGATGAAAAACCAGCCCCTAAGGCTTTATTTATAGCCTTCTATTCCTTGCTATTCAAGGATAGAATATATCTATCTATATATAAAAAGCTTAAAAGATAAATAAATGTAATTTAGGAATTAAATATAAAAAGGGGAAATAATATCTAAATAGGTAAGTCTTCTCATGTTGATAGATCTTGTCTTCTATAGATAGAACTTGATGGATCTCGGATAGACTCGGCTTCCTTCGGCCCCAAGGATTCCCAAACCGAGTAGGATAGTCAAACCGCGTAACGCGGCTTCGGGACGCGGCTTGTCGATCTCGACTAAGCCTCCTCGAGATCGACTAGGGTTTGTCGTCGACCATGGCTGGCTGGACGTTTCGGGTAGCTCTGCTCGACATGGCTCGGACAGGTGCGGTGCTCGGTCCTCGATCTCGACCGAGTTCCTCGAGATCGAGTTGGGTGTGCATCGAGGATGGTTGGTCTGGTGTAGTCGAGTAGCTGGTGCTCGTCACGGACTCGGATTGGCGCCATGGTGGTCCTCGATCTCGACAAGAATCCTCGAGATCGAGTAGGGTTGGCTCGGCGTCTCCGTCCTCGGCTTCTCGTCTTGGCACAGCTCGTCGACTCCGGACTTGGCGTTGAGGTGTTGTCGATCTCGACAAGGGAACTCGAGATCGAGTAGGGTTCCAGAAGTCGGGTTGTCTCTGACTCAGTTTCTCGATCAGTGCTCAGTTGACAAGGCCTGTGCTGGGACACCTTCGTCGAGATCGAGTTAGATTACTCTAGATCGAGTATTCATGGGCTCCTAGCTTGACTCGACTGGTTCCGCTGCTTCTTGACCTTGGACTTCTGTAGTTGAATTCCGAGCTTTTCCAATCTTTCTCAGAACTGTTGTAATTTGCCTCGAATTCTGCGAAATTAAACAGAAACTGGTGTAGATTCCATAATTTGGCAATTAAACATAAACTACATAGATTCCGTAATATCTTAGCCCAAATGCATGAAATGTATGCAGAAATCGATATAAAAGTTACTGTAAAACATGGCAGATTCAGCTCACAACAGAGGCTCCTATACAACGTCGGATCATCAAATAGGGGACCAGAGTGAGCACTGAGCTTGTTGGATGTATCCACAGGGGTGACTACTGGCTTGCAGTTACTCATCTTGGCCCGCTCAACAATCTCAGCAGCATACTTACTTTGAGAGAGAAACAACCTAGACGCATGACGTTGAACAGCGATTCCCAAGAAGTAAGACAAAGGGCCCAGATCTGATATGGCGAACTCGGCACTCAACTGCGAAAAAATGGACGTCCGAAGAGCATCAGAAGAGACGGTGAGGACGATGTTGTCGACATATAGCAACAGAAAGGCCATGTTCGCACCTCTACGATAGATAAACATAGATGAGTCGGAGTGGCTGCCAATAAAGACCATGCATACCAGATGAGAGGCAAAGCGCTGGAACCAAGCCCGCGGAGCCTGTTTCAGGCCATACAAAGAACGGTTCAGGAGACAGACATGCTTCGGACGATCAGCATCAGCAAACCCCGACGGCTGAAACATGTAAACTGTCTCGTTCAGATGGCCATGCAGAAAAGCGTTCTTGACATCTAACTGATGGATGGCTCAGTTTCGCGACAATGCTAAACTCAACACCACTCGGATTGTGACAGACTTGACCACAGGGCTGAACGTCTCATCACAATCAATACCTGCCTGTTGAGATCGACCGTTGACCACAAGACGGGCTTTGTAGCGCTCCAACGTCCCATCAGAGCGAAACTTGTGACGGAAGAGCCACATACAGCGAATGACGTTCGCCTCAAGAGGGCGAGGGACCATAACCCAAGTATCATTGCTTGTAAGGGCCTTGTATTCGTCGACCATAGCCGCCTGCCAATTCGGGTCGAGGATGGTTGTTTTGGGGGAGGTGGGAATGGGGGAAAGGGAGGTCGGGGTGGAGGTAGGGGGGATTGGGACTCGGGAAGGACGGAGGCATGGGGGGATTGAGAGGCGGCGGGGAATGCTGCGGGCGCTGCAAGCCCGCAGCGGGTTGACTGGCCGCGACCGCGACATGATGTTGCGGCCGCCGCCAGTAGCGAGGGCGGGGGGTGGGCTTATGGCAATTGATTGGCTGTGGCCGCAGCATCTTGCTGCGGCCGCGACATCACTTCATTTGGGATGGATGACGGGGAGTATGTAGGGTAATGGAAGGCGGGGCGATGTGTGGTGGTCATGGAGACGATCTGACGGGGTCGGAAGACACCGGAGACGCTGCGGGTGTGTGGTCTGGTGGTAGGGGGTGGTGGTGGAGAGGGAGAGGCAGGAGCACTGTTAGGAGGAAAATCAAGTATGAAATATAAATCTCAAATTCGACTCCCTGATCTCCGCAAATTAATTACAAGACTTCCTCCCACTGTAGTAGAAGGTAATTAGGATCGATCCTCGAGGAAGCGTGTCAGCGCCCGCCTTTTCAGTTCCAAATATCAGAGAAACAGTAAAACACAGAAGAAAGCAGAAAAATAACAAAAGCAACAATTTTGGTCGATATCGACTTGACAGACTCGATATCGAGTTGGAAAATCGACTTGCAGAAACTCAATATCGACTTGTGCAGAAACTTTGAATCCGAAACTTTATGAAATAAAACAGTAAATAAAAGACTTCCAAGATCAGGGTTTCAACACCACAACGATAACCATGCAAAGCAACACATAAATGCATAAAATATCACGCTTTTCATCAAATAACTCTCGTTATTAACAAATAGGAAGATAGAGGCTTTCGCATAAACCCTAATTATTACTAACCTTTTTTCACATAATTAACCCAAGTTGTATTAAGATCACTTTCGCTTCAATAACACAAACAAGGATCACCTTCAACTTTCTCAAAAGAATCATGCTCATAGGGATAGAAGACGAATCGCATCAAAAGATTGTACCTTTACCGCATCACCTCACATGGCTACCGTCGGGCTCACCCCGACCCTAGAAGTTGGGTGACTACTCGCTCTTCATTATAAATAAACACATCAATAATAAAAGGAAATAACTTTGCATTAAATAAACTAAATAAGACTTACAACCGAATAAAGACAACTCCGCTCTCGCTTCACAAACTCTACTCGGCTCCCACCTTCTCTCTCCTACTTGATCTCTCTCTCTCTCTCTCTCTCTCTTTCTCTCTCTCTCTCTCTCTCTCTCTCTCTCTCTCGTGGCTTGGCTTGGATTGATTGAATGAACAAAATTCATCCCCTAAAGCCTTATTTATAGTGTTCCATGTAGCTATTCTAGGATAAAACAACTATATTTAAATCTATCTACTAACATAAGATAAAAACATGAAATAAAGAAATAAATCAACAAGGAATTATATCTAATGTAGATAAATATCTCTTCCATCTTGATAGATCTTGATAGAATTTGATCTTGTGGATATCTCCATTGGACTTTGGATAGAACTTTGATTAGAACTCGGACTAGCTCGAAATCGGCCACTGTTGGTCAAGTCGATATCGACCTGGGTTGCTCAATATCGATTAGAAATTTCTCGGCTTTAGCTTCTCGACTCGATTTCGGCTCCAGGAGTCAAAATCGAGTTGATGTTACTCGATATCGACTTGGTCAAGTCGATATCGGCTTCTTCCTGCTCCCAGCTTCTTGGGTCGACTTCGGGATTTTGGCTCGATATGGGTTACTCGATATCGACTAGGTGAAGTCGATATCGACCAACTTTCTTCCTTCTTCCTCGATTCTGGCTTGTCTAAGTGGAAATCGACTGGACAACTCGATACCGACTAATGGTACTCGATATAGACCAACTGGTGTCGAGTCGATTTTCTTCTTTCTAGCTCGATTTATCCTGGTTCCGCTAGTCCCTTACCTCGGACTTCTGTAGTTGACTTCGAGCTTTTTCTCCTTTCTCTGAATTGCTGTAAATTGCCTCGATTTCTGTGAAATCAAACAGAAACTGGTGTAGATTCCATAATTTGGCAAATAAATATAAACTACATAGATTCTGAACTAGTCTAGCCCAAATGTATGATATGCATGCAGAAAACGATATAAAAGTAAGTATAAAACATGGCGAATTAGACTCACAACTGATGTGAGCCGAATTTGCCATGTTTTATAGTTACTTTTATATCGTTTTCTGCATACATTTCATATATTTGGGTTAGATTAGTACATAATCTATGTAGTTTATGGTTATTTGCCAAATTATGGAATCTACACCAGTTTCTGTTTAATTTCGCAGAAATCAAAGCAATTTACAGCAATTCGGAGAAAGGAAGAAAAGCTCGAAGTCAACTACAGAAGTTCAAGGACAGCTTCTGAGTAAGAAGCAGCGGGACCAGGACAAATCGAGCTGGAAACAAGGAAAAACAGTTAGTCGATATCGACATGTCTAAGTCGATATCGAGTTGGCTACATCGAGCTGAAGTTCCAGGAATCAACGATCAAGCTAAAGCTAGAAGACGTTGCTCGATATCGAGTAAAACCCAAGTCGGTTTCCACTTCTGGAGCCGAGATCGACAAGCTGAGCACCTGACATCGACAAGTGAAGCCGGGAGCTGAAGATGTTCGTCGATATCGAGGAATTTACTCGATGTCGAGGAAAAGTCAAGTCGATGTGCTATTCTGGAGGCCGGAATCGAGTTGCTGAGCGGAAGACGAGAAAAGTGCTAGTTGATATCGAGGAATTCTACTCGATATCGAGGAAATCCCCAGAAGCCGACGTCGAGCTACCCGAATCTTGTTAAGTTTCTATCCCGAGTCCAATGGTGATATTTTCGAGATGAAATTCTATCAAGATCTATCAAGTGCCATCAAGTCAAGAGAGAAGATATTTTATCCACATTAGATATATTCCTAGTTGATTTAATTATTTATTTCCAAGTTTTTATCTTAAGTAATTATATAGATAGATATAGATATAGATAGGTAATTCTTTCCTAATTAGAGAGGGAATGAAGCCTATAAATAAAGCCTTAGGGGCTGATTTCTAAGCATTCAATTTCAGTTACAAGTAGTTACATATAGAGAGAGTAGAGAGAGAGCTTGTGGCGAGTGGAGAGAAGGTGTTGAGAGAGACAGTTTGTCTTCGACCGGTTGTAAGTTCTCTTTAGTTTATTTTTAATGCAATTTACTTTCCTGAAATCTTTGATAAGTTTCTTTATGATGAAGAGCGAGTAGTCCACCCACTTCTAGGGTCGGAGTGAGCCCGACAGTAGCCATGTGAAGTGATGCGGTAAAGGTTTGATCTTTTTATGCAATTCGTCTTCTATCCCTGCAAGCATGATTCTTTTGCGAAAGTTGAAGGTGATTCTTGTTTGTGTTATTGAAGCGAAAGTGATCTTAATACAACTAGGGTTAATTATGCGAAAAGAGTTAGTCACAATTAGGGTTTATGCAAAAGCCTCTATCTTCCTATTTGTTAATAACGAAAGTTATTTGATGAAAAACATGATCTTTTATGCCTTTATGTGTTATTTTGCATGGTTGTCGTTGTGGTGTTGATACCCTAATCTTGGAAGTCTTTAGTTTATTGATTTATTTCGTCGAAATCCGTGTTCTGCGTTCGAAAGGTTGCAAATTTAAGTTTCTACTGTTACTCGACATCGGGGAGTTTTAGTCGACATCGAGGAAATCTTGTCGATGTCGAGTTGATTTTGTCGATTTCGAGTACTTTCTGTTGGTCTTCGTTCTCTGTTTCGTTTTGCTTTTTGTTTTTACTCGACAGGTTAGTTGATATCGAGTAGTTTACTCGACATCGAGGAATCTTCTGGTCGACTTCGCTGAGATCTTTCTGCTACTTGAGATCCGCTGACTCGCTTCCTCGAGGATCGATCCTGACTTCCCACTGCTACATCAGGAGGAGGTCTTGTAATTATTTGCAAGGGACGGAATCTGGTTTGCTTTACTTTAGTTATATTTTGAATTGCAAGTCTCAATTTCCTCCTACGTCAACAACAAGCACCGGGAGAGCTCTAGGGAAGAAGAAAGTGAGAGAACGATGACTCTGACTCAGATTGAGACACATGAGGTGTAGGAGAGGGTAGGGGATGAGAAGCAAAGGGGAAGCGAGATTCATCAAAGGTGACATGATGAGACAAAATGAGCTTGTGGGTCTTGATATCGAGGCAGAGGTAACCGCGATGATCAGACGGGAAGCCAAGAAAGACACAAGGACTGGAGCGTGGGTGAAGCTTGTGAGGGGCGGTGGATGACTGATTTGGGAAGCACAAGCACCCAAAGGTACGAAGATGATCATACCTAGGCAAAGTGCAATAAAGTGCCTGAGTATGTGAGTGATGGTGGAGGGTAGTAGATGGGAGAATGTTTAGGAGGTAGCATGGATCCGTGGAAGAGGAGAGAGCGCATCATATTGGTAATGGTTTTGATGATACATTCGGCCTTGCCATTCTGTTGGGAGGTATAGGGGCAAAACAAGCGATAAGAGATCCCATTTATGTTGAAGAAAGTATGAAATTCTTTGTTATCAAATTCGCGGCCATTGTCACATTGGAAACACTTGATAGAGGTGTGAAATTGTATTTTGATGTAAGCATGGAATTTGGCAAAGATAGGAAACACTTGAGACTTAAAATGCAACGGGAAAACCCATAAGAAATTACTATAATCATCCAGAAACAAAAGGTAATATTTATGAACCTCCTTGCTAGGCACATGAGATGTCCAAATATCACTATGAATAATATCAAATGGAGCAAAAGTAGTGTTTAAAAACCGCTGAAAGGGAAGTCTGGCATGTTTGCCTAACTGACAGGAAGAACATAAACTAGATCGAAGCTCTTTATTACATTTGACAAGACTCTTAGAACGAATCAAGTCTAAAACTGCAGGACTTGGATGACCATGTCGTGCATGCCAAAGACTGGATGACGATGCCAAGAGGGCAACTGGACTTGACGGGCTGGTTGGTGAGGGCGACGACACAGGATAGAGCTCCCAAGTGCTATTACATCTTAGGCGAGTAACCCCCGTAGTAAGATCCTTCACAGAGAAACCAAACGGATCAAACACAAGAGAAACATTATTGTCAGTGGTGAACCGACGGACAGAGATAAGGTTTTTGACAAGTTTGAGGGCAATGAGGAGGTTTTTGAGGTGTAATGGATTGATTGGGCTTGGTAATGTGGCGTCGCCTATGCCCGAAGTAGCAAGGCGACCACTGTTGCCGACGATAATAGAATGTGCATGACCCTTAAAAGAAAGAGAAGAGAGAGTACTTGAGAAGTTCGTCATATGAGAAGTGGCGCCAGTGTCCATGTACCAAGAGGAGTCAGGAGGTGCCAGTTGCATGGAAGAGAAGGCGTGATGTACATCAGTCGGAGTGTAGGCCTGATCAGATGAAGACGGGTAGGTCTGGTGACCTGCGGGTCGAGGAGTAGGACCCAACAAGCTTGCTCCCTGCTGACGGTTGGGATACGGGGCTGGTGTGAGATACGTTGCAGGTGGGTAGCCAAAGGGCATCCAAGGCGGATAGCCAGGGGTGGGATACCAGGAGGGGCGAGAGGAATCAGACTGCTGCGACCGCGACCGCCGCCTCTCTGCGCTCGTTGATCGTTGTTGCGGTTGTGCTGCGGGGCATAGGTGTCGTCAATGTCGCTTGACGAGACCAATGCCATCTTGTCCTTGGCGGCGTCGGTGGTCTGACGGTGAAGGCGAGTGTTGAACAAAAATGCGCGAATAATTGTAAAACATATTTTATTTAATTTTTAGAATTTGAGTTCGACCCTTTTTGGTTATCCTCTTGATTCGAAGTCATATTGACACCAAGACTTGAATGCTTTCAGCGATTTGGGCTGCATCCAAATTTTAACGGGTTGCCTACGTATCTCTTGGAAGAGAATCAAGCCTTACGTAGTTCAGAGTATTTAATCTGATTTGATTTTTGGGTGTTGGTGATTGAACCAGACGAGCTCGAGCTTTATGTCGGGTGTCCTACGTACCAGTCTGGACCAGGATCAAATAACCCATAGTTCTCTTAAGGACAAATTTAATTTGATTTGAGATAGGCGACATAATCCAATATATATTGAATTTTAATATCGGACTTCCTACGTAACTCATAAAAGAGCATCAAGTCTTCGCGTAGTTCTTTATTAGAACAATTTGAATTTGGGAAATTTGATACGGAAGAAATTTGATTTAGGATTTTGTTATGAGCTGAATCTGCCATATTTTACAGTAACTTTTATATCGATTTCTGCATACATTTCATTCATTTGGGCTAAGATAGTACATAATCTATGTAATTTATGTTGTTTGGCAAATTATGGAATCTACACTAGTTTCTGTTTAATTTCGCAGAATTCGAGGCAAATTACAGCAGTTTTGAGAAAGGTCAGAAAAGCTCGGAAATCAACTACATAAGTCCAAGGTCAAGAAGCAGCGGAACCAGTCAAATCAAGCTTGGAGCCCGAGGTTACTCGATCTAGAGTACTGCTACTCGACCTCGACGAAGCTGTCTAAGCACAGGCCTTGTCGACCAAGAGCAGTGTCGAGAGCCAGATCAACCCGACTCCGGAGACCCTACTCGATCTCGAGTATCACTTGTCGAGATCGACTACCCCAGCAGCGCCAAGTCCGGAGTCGACGAGTTGAGACTAGTCGAGAAGCCAAGGACGGAGACGGCGGGACGACCCTACTCGATCTCGAGGAGATCTAGTCGAGATCGAGGACAACCCAGCGCCTGTCCGAGTCCATGCCGAGGAGGAGTCCTCGACCACACCAGGCAGGCATCCTCGATGAAACACCCAACTCGACCTCGAGTTGCCTAGTCGAGATCGAGGAGCCAAGGAGCCCAGATCCGAGCTTGTCGAGCAGAGCCACCCGAGAAAGCCGAGCCCCCATAGTCGACAAACCATGGTACTCGATATCGAGTACTCTTGTCGATATCGAGTAGCCCAGTTTCTGGAATCGCGTCGTCGTGAGCTGTCCGAGTTGAGTTGGAGTTACTTGGGCACGAAGGAAGTCGAGTTGGCCGAGATTCTATCCGATTTGATCAAGTCTATCTATGGAAGAGAAGTTCTACCTACATTGGAGATATTTTGCAAACTTTAGATATAGTTTCCTTTAAAGATTTATTTCCCTTAAGCAATTTATTTATCTTTAAGCTTTTAAGTAGATATAGATAGATGATTCTTTCCTTGATTAGCGGGGTTTGATCACTATAAATAAAGCCCTAGGGGCTGGTTTTTCATTCATTCAGAAACACACACAATTCCATTCAAGTAAGTAGGAATAGAGATAGAGAGAGAGTTTGTAGTAAGCAAGGTGGAAAGGCGAAAGCGGATTTGTCTTGTTGGTTGTAAGCTTTCTTTATTTAATTCAATGCAAGTTAGTTTCTTTTGTTATTTGATGTCTTTCTTGATGATGAAGAGCGAGTAGTCTGCCCACTTCTGGGGCTGGGGTGACCCCGACGGTGGCCATGTAAGGTGATGCGGTAAAGGTCAGATCTTTTTATGCGATTCGTCTTCTATCCCTACG
This sequence comes from Persicaria tinctoria, assembly GCA_037127255.1. Taxonomy (NCBI): domain Eukaryota; kingdom Viridiplantae; phylum Streptophyta; class Magnoliopsida; order Caryophyllales; family Polygonaceae; genus Persicaria; species Persicaria tinctoria. Next base: position 42,639,381 of record JBANSL010000018.1, read on the forward strand.
AGCATGATTCTTTTGCGAGAGTTGAAGGTGATCTTTGTTTGTATTATTGAAGCGAAAGTGATCTTAATGCAACTTGGGTTAATTATGTGAAAAGGGTTAGTAACAATTAGGGTTTATGCGAAAGCCTCTATATGCTTATTTGTTAGTAACGAAAGTTATTTTGATGGAAAGCATGATCTTTTATGCCTTTATGTATTACTTTGCATGATTATCGTTGTGGTGTTGATACCCTGACTTTGGAAGTTCTTTATATATTGAGTTTATTTCTGTCGAATTTCTGAGTTCTGTGTTCGAATCTGCAAATTTACAACTTTCTGTGTTTTAGTCGATACAGAGTAAAGTTTAGTCGATACAGAGGAGGGGCTTGTCGAGATCGAGTAGGCCTTAGTCGATCTCGAGTTGGCTTTTGTCTACGTCGAGTTGAGTTTCTGTTTCTGTTTTCGATTTTGCAATTTCTGTTTTTACTATTTCTAGTCGATCTCGAGTAGCATCTTGTCGAGATCGAGTACTGTGTTGTCTGAGTCGAGTTTCTGTCGTCGTTTTTCAGTTTCTGTCTTTACTGTCCCTTGTCGATCTCGAGTTACTGCTCGTCGAGATCGAGTAAAGTTGCTGTCTTGCTTTTATTCCTTGTCTTCGTTTGTTATTTCTGTTATTTCTTTCTTTGTTCCTTTGTTTCTGTCTCCTATTGCTTTTCTGTGAGATTTACAGCTACCTAAGATCCGCTGACACGCTTCCTAGTGGATTCGATCCTGACTTCCCATTACTGCATTGGAGGAGTCTTGTAATTATTTGCGTGGGCCGAAATCTGGTTTGATTTAATTTGTTATATTTTATACTTGATTTCCTCCTCACAACAGATTTCGACTCCGTTTCGTTTAGAAGTCAACTTTGAGATTAACCTACTAGAATAAATTGACAATGAAATTTTACGAGTTTAACTTTATAATTTTGTTAAACCCAATTTCAAATGTATGCCAATTATAATTCTTCTATTTGAGTGAGTTAGTTTGGTAATTTAACAAAACCTCTTCCGATTTCGGTAAGCATGTACATGTTACGTGTATATGTATATATTTCAAATGCAACTCCCCTTTTATTTTTAACAGAGAGCTTGTGGGCCTAAATATTTTTTAAACACCATTTTTTCTGGAGAAGCTATATGTGTTTTGTCTTTTTCTTTTTTTCAAGCAAGTCCCCCTCTCCCATCAAAAAAACTCAGGAAAGCACCGAACGAGCTTCGCGAGTCCGGCTGTGGTGATGGCACTTCGACAACCTACAGGAAGCCCTGGCTTTGGGGTACTCGCAATAGAAGAAAGCGTAGTGTTGTTGTTGCAGGAGGATGGTCAAGTATGAAAATATAAATAAATATAAAAAGCAAACTAACTCCTTGTCTCAGCGAATAAATACAAGACTTCCTCCCGTTGTAGTAGAAGGTAGTCATGATCGATCCATGAGGAAGCGTGTCAGCGCCCGTCTTTTCAGTTCCAGATTTCAGCAGACAATCAAACAGACAGACATAAATAACAGAGAAACGCAGAAAAGAAACGAAAGCAGAAAACTTTTGGTCGATATCAAGTGTTGTTACTCGATATCGAGTAGAAAAATTGACCAACAATGCTCAATATCGACTGACAGAAAGCAAAACCAAGCAAAGTAACTCGACCTCGACAAATTCAACTCGACATCAACCAAATTTCCTCGATGTCGACCAAATCTGCCCGATTTCGAGTAACACAGAAACTTAATTCGAAGCTTTTCGCAACACAGAACACGATTTTGATGAAATAAAATCAATAAACTAAAGACTTTCAAGATCAGGGTTTCAACACCACAACGATAACCATGTAAAATAATACATAAAGGCATAAAAGATCATGCTTATCATCAAATAACTTTCGTTATTAACAAATAGTAAGATAGAGGCTTTCACTTAAACCCTAATTGTTACTAACCCTTTTCACATAATTAATCCAAGTTGTATTAAGATCACTTTTGCTTTAATAACACAAACAAGGATCACCTTCAACTTTCGCAAAAGAATCATGCTCATAGGGATAGAAGATGAATTGCATAAAAAGCTTGTACCTTTTCCGCATCACCTCACATGGCTACCGCCGGGCTCACCCCGACCCTAGAAGTTGGGCGACTACTCGCTTTTCATCATGAATAAAGACATCAATAGTAAAAGGAAATAACTTTGCATTAAATTAAACTAAAGAAAGCTTACAATCGAACAAGCCAAATCCGCTATCGTCTTTCCACCTTGCTCTCGCAACAAGCTCTCTCTCAACTCTCTCTCTATGTTACTAATTGTAACTTGAATTGAATCATTAAAATCCAGCCCCTAAGACTTTATTTATAGGATTCATTCCCTCCCTAATTAGGAAAGAAAACTATATCTAAATCTATATCTATCTATCTTTTATCTAAAGATTAAAACATGGAAATAAATCTAAAAGGAAATATATCTAATTGTGGACAAATCCTCCTTGGACTTGATAGATCTTGATAGAATTTGCCCTTGCGGATATCTCCATTGGATTCGGGATAGAAACTTAACAAGATCCGGATACCCTCGGAATCGGCTTCTGGGCACCACTCGATATCGAGTAGCTTCACTCGATATCGACCTGGCATTTTTCCGACTTCACTTCAGCTGCTTGATACTAGCTCCAGAGGCGAAAATCGACTTATGTTTACTCGATATCGAGTTGAGGTACTCGATATCGACTTGTAGCTTTCAGCTCCAGCTTCTTCGTTGATTCCGGGGTCTTCGGGTCGAACTGGGGCAACTCGATATCGAGTACAGCAACTCGATATCGACCAATTTTCTGGACTTAGTTGAATCTGGCTCTTTCTGGGTGGAAATCGACTGATGTACTCGATATCGACAAGGGTTAGTCGATATCGACCAATGTGTTGTCGAGTAGATTTCCTTCTTTCCAGCTTGACTGGTCCTGGTTCCGCTGCTCCTTGACCTCTGATAAGATTTAGAATTATAGATTTTTCTATATAAGAAGTATCCCACACCGCTTGTAAACAGATAGGAGGTTAGAATTTCTCCTATATATTTTGTAAGGCTTGCTATTTTCTAATACAAGTTGATATTTTGAGTGAAAAGTTAAGCACATTTGCTTCCTTTGATTCCGGGATAAGGATCATGTTTTTTGTGAGATGCTAAAAACAAAACCCTTTGGTGAGATGCTGAGGGAGACACCCTAGTGAGAGGCGAAGGTGTCAAAGGGTCGAGATCCTCAGAGTGCGATTCCGAGAGGATTGAGATCGAGTGTGGGAGGTTCAAGGGTGAGAGGCCTTCAAATCTTGCCATACATATCTGGTTCTAGTAGCAACGTTTATCCATTCAATAATGGAGGAACCTTGTCGTCGATCCTGGCGGCTCGGAGAGTTCCCGAGCACATCAAGTGGTATCAGAGCTTCCAGGATAGGGTTCCTCCATCTTTTTGTGTTGTTGTCACAAGCATCCACAACCATCCATTGGAGTTTTGTGCAGGACCAACCATTGAAGTGAATTACGCATATCCAACGTACATGGGCATAATGTACCATTTGGAAGGGCCTTATGGATTCAAGAGGTTTTGTGGGACCGACCATCGATGCCTTACGCAGATCCAACGTACAGGGGCGTATCGTATTCTTCGGAAGGGTAACGCAAGATTCGAGGACGAATCTTTTTCAAAGGATGGAGGATGATGTGATTTAGAATTATAGATTTTTATATATAAAAAGTATCCCACATCGCTTGTAAACAGATAGGAGGTTAGAATTTCTCCTATATATTTTGTAAGGCTTGCTATTTTTTAATATAAGTTGAATTTTTGAGTGAAAAGTTGAGCACATTTGCTTCCTTTGATTCCGGGTTAAGGATCATGTTTTTTGTGAGATGCTAAAAACAAAACCCTTTGGTGAGATGCCGAGGGAGACACCCTAGTGAGAGGCGAAGGTGTCAAAGGGTCGAGATCCTCAGAGTGCGATTCCGAGAGGATTGAGATCGAGTGGGGGAGGTTCAAGGGTGAGAGGCCTTCGAATCTTGCCATACATATCTGGTTCTAGTAGCAACGTTTATCCATTCAATAATGGAGGAACCTCGTCGTCGATCCTGGAGGCTCGGTGAGTTCCCAAGCACATCAAGCCTGCGAATCTTGCTCCACATATTCCGTTATTTCAGTTCCCAAAAATCCCAAAATTTAGCGCCACAAAAAAGAGTGTTCGAAAGCTCGAGCCTTGGTCGATCCGGTCCTCGGGTCTCATCAAGTGGTATCAGAGCTAATCGACTCGAGTCCTTCGAGCTTCAATAACTGAGTTGTTTCTTCCCAGTCAAAATGTTCAAGAAGATGAGTTCCAAGCCTTTGTCCGAAGAGTACATCCGATGGGCGATTCGAGCATATGGGTACCTTCATTGGAACGACATGGATGATGCTACATATGATGTAGTTGATCAAGAGCTTAGGAGGAGATATCGAAAGAGAAGGGCTCGAGAGGATGAGGCTCGACATAAAAAGAAGGTTGAACCACCTTGGCAAGAGATCCGCAAGCTCGCGGAAGACTCAATGCAACAAGTACGGGAAATGCGAAAAGTCGTCAACACATTGGGGTCGACGCTATCGAATTCCTCAACAGCCCCACCTCCCTCCTCAAAGATGACATCCTCTACCTTCATGAGTGAAGCACTTGAGGTTAAAGAAGGCATGTCCAAGGATGTTCCGATTGAGACTGCAAAGGTCATGCTTGAGCTTAAGAAAGATGAAGAATTCATCCAACTTCCTAGTGTTGCGCTTTCCATGAAGGAGAAACGAGCGCCAACTGAGGTACCTATTTTTCTGAATTCCATGTCAGCTAAGTGGTCGGATGCGACCCCATTCATTCCGTCTTGCTTGCCTTTCACGATTCAAGAAGAAGAGGAAATTCAGGACTCATTCAAGGAAGAAGAAGCATGTTCAAAGAAGTCTTTCATTTCCATCACGGATTCGAGGACGAATCCTTTTCAAGGGAAGGAGGATGATGTGATCCTAGTGGTCAGTGCGCTCGACTCATTTATCTTACACAACTTTGTCGCTGGTGCCGAACATCAACTCTCGTTTGAGAAAACAGCATGGCGATACCGTGGTATTTTGGCTCTTTCGGGCTGCATAAAATTCTGATTGAAGCCGGTGAGCACTTGTTGGAAAGCTATTTTAAGCGGCTACAACCTCTATGAAGAACACTTCTCCTAAATCAGCCTTGAAGATGCTCGAATTCGACATTCTTTCCAGAAGCTCAAATCTGGACGATTTTCATGTGTTTATTTCTATCAAAATAAATCCCACATCGATTAGAGATGCTTGATGACCTTATTTTCATCCTATATATTGCTTGTAAAACCTTCGTTTTAAATCAAGTCATGTTTATTTGAGTTAAAGGTTAAGCCACTAAATAGCTTCCTATGATTTCGGGTTAAGGATCGAGTTCTTGGTGAGAGGCTAAGAGCGAACCCTTTGGTGAGAGGCCGAGGGTTACACCCTAGTGAGAGGCGAAGGTGTCAAAGGGTCAAGATCCTCGGAGTGCAATTCCGAGAGGATTGAGATCGAGTGTAGGAGATTCAAGGGTGAGAGGCCTGCGAATCATGCTCCACATATCCCTTTATTTCAGTTCCCAAAAATCCCAAAATTTAGCGCCACAAAAAAGAGTGTTCGAAAGCTCGAGCCTTGTTCGATCTGGTCCTCGGGTCTCATCAACCTCGGACTTCTGTAGTTGACTTCGAGCTTTTCTTCTTTTCTCAGAACTATTGTAAATTGCTACGATTTCTGCGAAACTAAACAGAAACTGGTGTAGATTCCATAATTTGGAAAATAAGCATAAACTACATAGATTATGTACTATTCTAGCCCAAATGTATGAAATGCATGCAGAAAACGATATAAAAGTAACTATAAAACATGGCAAATTAGGCTCACAACAAACACCCCATACTTAAGCTTGCTTGTCCTCAAACAATACTTTTAATTGTCATTCAGGGGAAGAAATCAAAACTCTCAGCATATTAGATTCATTGCCATATAACCATGCAGTCAATTACCATCCTTGAAAAGGTACTAGTGTCACAAATCCATGCATGTGCAATTAAAAAGCAACATTTACTCACAAAATGAGGGTTATGCAAAAACATTAAGTGACAAAGCATTAATAATCAAGAGAACTTTAATTTAAGCCCAATAAGGAGTAGATTGATAAAAGGCTAAAGGTGAGCGATTTTTGGCAATGTGGTGCTAATGATCCGGGGAAATAGAGTACTTTCCAAACTTTCATACCACATTTTTTCTTCATAAGAATCATCACCTTTCTCTCATTGCTTATTGCTTTTTTCAATTATAATGTTTTTACCTCTCTAACCTCAGCACTGCCTTCTCGCGAGTCACAAACATGGGTGTCATGAATGGCCCCGGATACTTAGTGCTTTGGACTCCTCACATGTGTGTCCCATCTCACCGAACTATTATCTCAGCGAGCAGGGTCGATCTACCTTTATCTCATGGGGTGATCGGATTTTCTTTCACTCATTAAATTTTCCATATATTTCAAACAATTTCCTACCAAACTCCAATAATGATATATAACAACACAATAACCATATAATAATCTCCATAATGTAGCTTTCATTCTCAACATAATCCCCGGATGGAAATAAGGTAAAAAATAGGCAATATTTAGAACATTTGGAGCATAGTATAATGTAAGGCATAATATGGCTTTTTGTGATGCTTAAGCATAGGTATGGTGATAGCATGCATTAGGTAGGCATAATAGGTTTCATTTAGCTTAGTTAAGATGCATATATTGCATGGATGGATTAAGTACAATTTGCATATTTGCTCTCTATGTTAGTGGAGTCGGAATCTACACACTTTTATTGATTATTTCAGGTAATCGTGGATCCGATGATGAGACAGGAGTTGTTAACGCATTAGATGAGAATTTCTAGTTGATCGGAGAAGCTTACATGAAGATCTCAAGAGGTCATGAGAAGAAGAAGCGGACCTAAACGAAGAACAAGTCTGCAGAAGTTGTCGCCAGACATGCTGAACTTGTTTTGCACTTTCTGGAGGCCTCGGTTGTCCGATAGACTATTATGAATATGCGTTGGAAAGCTCTTTCAAAGAGCTACAACTTTCCTGTTGACAAGAAGAGCAAATTCAGAGAAGATTTTCCGTGAAAGACCATATTCCGCGACCGTAGCATGCATGCCGCGGCCGCCGCAAGGGCCGTTGCAGCGGGATATGGGAGAGATGTTGATGCAGCGGCCACAGCATTTGGCATCAGCGCGTGAACGCCGCGTTTTAATTTAAGAAAACCCTAGTTTTTATTCTAGTTGTTTTGGTGGCCGACTTTGAATTTTTATAAGGCCAATTTTAGTTTATTTTCCACAACTTATATTCTATTCTTTCATCAGACACTTTAGAGATTTGAGCGATATTTTCCATGAGGAACTAAACTCATATATTCTGCCACAAGGGAGAATACAACTACAATTTCGTCCACCCATGCCTCCGTCTAGTTCACAAGGTCTTGGCCATGTCTTTCAGCGGCCAAGGCGACATGAACAAAGTGCCTGCTGGAGATCTATCCTGGTTGTGGAGCCTTGCTCCCCAGTCCCGTGGTACGCCGGACTGGGTTGATATCTTTGTGGATAGCTACCTGAAGATTCAAGGCAAGAAGTCAGGGAGGTTTGGTTTGGGAGGCATGATTAGCATCATAGCCTACCAATATCTGGAGCCTGAACAATGCGGTGCACCCATGACTGATGGGTACACCTATACGATAGAGCAGCTCCGGAGGGCTTTCGTGCTTGAGGGCTCTGATGTGGCGGGCTGGATTTGGAAGTCGGGGAAGCGTGGGGAGCACCGACTAAGCCTTCCTAGAGCCTTACCTTATGACCCTTCCAACAACACCTTATACATCGCAGCTGATCTGATCCAGGTAGAGGATATTATGATGAGGATGATGATGACGAGGCTGAGGAGGATGCCCCTGCACAGACAGACTATCATATGGGGGATGCACAACATGCTGCTGGCTCTTCCGCGGGGCCTCGCTTTTCCTCTGCTGAGGATGATCCCTGGCGGGACCACATGCTCACCGAGTTTCACCGAATGTCCTTGCGCCAGGACTCCTTCGAGTTCACTCTCCACGACATCGACCGCAATGTGTGAGAGACAAACTATCACATGGAGGAGTTGCGGAGAGAGAAGGCCTACTACCTCCGCCAGCAGTACCCACATATCCCGTCGTACCTGTCGCCACTATACCAGTCGCCGCATTAGTGAGTGGTTAGTTCTATCTCCTTCACCCTGAATTTGTATGTTTTATTTTGGTTGTCTGTACTATTTCAGTGAGGACACTGAAAACTTTAAGTGTGGGGGAGGAGAATTATATGTATATTATGTCATTTCTGTCATTTCTTAGACCATGTTTAAATTTATGCACAACGTGTTTAAGTTCTGTAATAGTTAGTTTATTTAATTTCTATTTAGTTTATTTAATTTTGTCTAATTTAATTTATTTATTTTTCTGCATTTTCGGAATTAAAAAAAAATCGAAAATCCAAAAATAAAGCACATATGTGTTATTCAAATACCCATCTGGCTTAGTTTGTCCTCTATTTTAAAATTCAAGCATGATTCATAAAAATCCCATGGAGTTTTGGATGTTTTGATTTTGTCTTTATTTGATTTTTTGTGGAACATGAGCTAGCAAATGTAATTGAGCATGTATGATTGAGCTAAAGTATGATTGAAGTCCTCAAAAAATGACCCTGTGAGAATGTTTGGCCTTATTTGAATTCTTTTGTTCATTTGTGTGAATTAATCTCCTAGTGTTGCTACCTCTTGGCATTGACTGCATTATCTATTTTTAAAGACCGATGCACATGTTTGATTGCTTGCGGAGTTTATGTTATATTTTGAGTCTTTTGTTTGAATTTGTACATATTTAGAGAATAAGGTGGCAATGGTTGATGCACTTAGTAACCGGATCTATGGATAACACCCATGGGTATGATTCGCGCAAAAAGGTGTTGAAAACTATCCACTAGGAAAGAAAGCTTGATCATTGAGTAACCAGGTTCATTCACGACACTCATGTTTGCAACTTGCGTCAAAAGATGTTCAAGTGGACTTCATATTAGTAGGTTGAGGTGTTGATAGACCGGAGCCATTCATGACACCCATGTTTGCGCCTCGCGTAAGGAAAGCACCAAGACAAGGAAAAAGAAAAAGAAAAAAAAAGGAAAGAAAACAAAACAAAAGAAAACAAAAAAAAAGTGTTGCATTTTATTGTCTTTATTGAGTCCCGCAAGTAATGACATTTCGGTAGAGAATTGGTGATATGGTGGTCAATGTCTATGAGCTTAGTGCATGATTGGTTTGAGTTGAGAGTTGTATCTTAAAGCCTAAACACATGAGTAAAACACATATTTCCGGTGAGGTTGGATAATATCTACTTCTAAGTTTTGATCACTAAAATACATGCTATGACGTTTGTTTGCTTGGTTTATGTTTTCATCTGATATGATGTTGCTTTTTGATGAGGTTGAAACTTGAAGGAATTTCCTGTGGGATGCGTTGATTCATGTTCATTCTATCATTGCTTGAGGACAAGCAAAGGTTAAGTGTGGGGGAGTTTGATAGCATGCATTTAGGTAGGCATAATAGGTTGCATTTAGCTTAGTTAAGATGTATATATATTGCATGGATGGATTAAGTACAATTTGCATATTTGCTCTCTATGTTAGTGGAGTCGGAATCTACACACTTTTATTGATTATTTCAGGTAATCGTGGATCCGATGATGAGACAGGAGTTGTTAACGCAATAGATGAGAATGTCTAGTTGATCGGAGAAGCTTACATGAAGATCTCAAGAGGTCCTAAGAAGAAGAAGCGGACCTAAACGAAGAACAAGTCTGCAGAAGTTGTCGCTAGACATGCTGAACTTTTTTCGCACTTTCTGGAGGCCTCGGTTGTCCGATTGACTATTATGACCATGCGTTGGAAATCTCTTTCAAAGATCTACACCTTTCCTTTTGACAAGAAGAGCAAATTCAAAGCATATTTTCCGTGAAAGACAATATGCCACGGCTGCAGCATGCATGCCGCGACCACCGCCAGGGCCGCTGCAGCGGGATATGGGAGAGCTGTTGACGCCGCGGCTGCAGCATTTGGCGTCAGCGCATGAACGCCGTATTTTAATTTAAGAAAACCCTAGTTTTTATTCTAGTTGTTTTGGTGGCCGACTTTGGATCTTTATAAGGCCAATTTTAGTTTATTTTCCACAACTTCTATTCTATTCTTTCATTAGACATATGGCTAGGATATAACAATATGAGCATTATATGGAAATATAAAGTCCTCCATCCTCTTATCATGCAACATGTCAAAAGCAATATCAAATTTTATCTCCTTTCATGGTTTTCAAGAAAATAATGCACTTCATTGTGACTTCCCTTTACTAGGCAATTTCATGCTATATCTGTAATGAATCAAATTTTGCATCGTCGAGTTCAATTAAAGCTTCCATGACACTTATTCATAAATTTTGATGGGGGTCATTTTTTTCAAACTTTGGAAAACATGCATATAAGCCCATAAATCAATAATGAATTTCAAAATAGCCATGTATAAGCAATTCAAGAAATAAACCTAAAATATGCACATATATGTCAAATAGATCAAATATGCATGAAGTAAGCCATTCCCCCCACCCCATACTTAAATATTACAGTGTCCTCACTGTATAAAAAATAAGGGTAAAGAAAGAAACTCACTAGACAGATGTACAGAGCATCAAAATCGAGTGTAATGCTGTTGGTCCTGATCGATTTCGACTAGACTTAGTCGATATCGACTTGTGGTGCTCGATTTTGACTGCTTCTTTGTTCTTCCTTGTTCTTGAAAATTTTAGAAGAGATATACCCACAATAGAAAATAATGTCCAAAACCAAAAACAAAAGCAACAATGTCCAAAAATCCCAAAAATAAATGTCTATTTACAAGCTCTAGATTTTATAGTCGTTAGGCCGACTTTCTCCATGAAGCTTAAGGTGGCATTTGCAGGGCCCATGTAGCTTGGGCTTCAAATAGGACTCCATTCTTGTCCATCAGCTGCAATCCTCCTGAATGGATCTTGTTCACCGTGAAGGGCCCCATCTTCTTCTTGTTGAATTTGTTGGGAAACCAATGATCATTTGATTTGGCAACATAGACTTTGTCACCAACTTCATACTCCTTGGGCTCATCATTAGAAATCCTACATAAGCGCACATACCAAGGCGAACCTCTCCCATGTATAGATAGATCATTAATGGAAATAGGAGAAAAAGAATCCATACCTTGGCTTACCTTTGCAGAATCGGATATCGGAAGCTCCTGAGGGTCTGGTCGATATTGAGTAGGGTCACTCGATATTGAGTTCTGTTGTGCTTTTGGTGGAATCTCAGTCGAAACCGAGGAAGATTTGTCGATTTGGGGAGGTCGATATCGACCAGGGTTGGTCGATATCGAGTTACCTGGCTCAATATCAGATGGCTTCTCCTCCGGGGAAGAAATAGAGTCGGCTTCAGTTGGTCGATATCTACCAAGCTTGGTCGATATCGAGTTGTCTCTGTCGATTCCAGCTAGCTCGATTTCTGGCAGACTCAGCTCGGTATGGACTAGTCGATATCGACCTGGTGCACTCGATATCGAGTGGTTCAGTGGCTCTGTTGATTTCTCCTGGTCGATATTGACCCCATACTTAAGACCTGGCAAAGCATCCGAAAAATAGTTAGTCCAAATCGACTTACTTGGGTCTATGTTGATTGGATTCTCTGCTTCTTCGTTCAGGATGGCCATGATCTCTTCCACCTGGGCTTCCATATCCCTCTTTTCTAGCTCTTTGGGAGTCATATTTCTTACCTTAGCCTCCCCGCAAGTAATGTAATCAGCTGATATAGACTTTACCTCTTCCATGGGACCTGTATGCCTTTCAGTTTTATTAAAGGAATACTCAATTACCTCATCGCTGATGTTGAAAGTGAGCACTCTCTTTCTTACGCTTATATTGGCATCCACCGTCACCAAGAAGGGTCTTCCTAGAATAATTGGACAAGCAGGGTCCTCCGCCATATCAATAACTAAGAAATCAGCAGGGACGAAGAACTTACCTAGTTGCACTGGCACATTGTCCACCATGCCTGTTGGGATGACCACCGTGTTGTTTGCCATATAAAGCTTAGCATCCACAGGCTCTAGGGCACCTATCTTAATCTTGGACCATATTGATAGAGGCATTATACTCACAATGGCTCCAAGATCACATAATGTATTAAATTTATATTGACCAAATCCAATGGTTATAGCAAACTTACCTGGATCTGGCCTTTTCTCAAGTATGTCCATTTGGCCGCACTTCTCTGCGATCTCACCCATTGACCGTTTTTTGCTTAGGATCTCCTTAAGGAATTTGACATAGGATGGCATTTCATTAAGAGCTTATGTGAATGGTATGGTGACATTGAGCCTCTGAAGCATTTTGATGAAGCACTGAAACTTCTTCCCTGCTGGATCCTTTGGAGATTTCGTTGGGAAAGGAAGCTTTTTTTTCGGCGGAGATGCTGGACACTGGTCGACGTCTAGTACAAGTTGGTCGACATCGAGTTGATGTTGGTCGACATCGTGTACAATAGTTGACTTTGGGTTGGGCACAACATTCTGGTTGATATCGAGGAGAGTTTGGAAGACATCGAGTAAGTTTCGGTTGATGTCGACTGGCTTGCTCGATGTCGAGTTGTCTGCGGCATCCTTCTTCTCTGTGTTCTGATCGGCTGTTTGCATCTGACGCCCGCTCCTGAGCTTTATAGCTGCGACGTGTCCGGTCTTCCCCTTGGGATTTGGTTCTGTTTGCCCAGGGAGTTCCCCGGTCGGTCGTGGAATTTGTGCCGCGAATTGACCCATCTGGGTCTCTATGTTGCTCTTCCAGATATCCAGCTCTCCAAATCTTGTATTGATGTTCTGGAGCTGATTGTTGACGGTCCCTTGATTCCGGCCCATCTCGTCAAGGATGAGTTGTAGATCATCCTTCCTCTGGTCCCTTTCCGGATGTCCTGGAGCTCGGTATGGCGGGGGGTTCCTAGGGGCACCTTGGTTCCATTGTGGTTGATAGAACCTTTGGTCCCCCATATAGCGATTGGGACCCCCTGCGTAAGCTACCTCCTTGTGGGTTTCTGCCATCCTGACTTGCTTCGTGTGTGGGCACTCCGTAGTGGCGTGCCGCTGGGAGCCACATTCGATGCAGGGCTTGTTGACAGAAAGATACTTGACTTGCTTGAGGAGCTTGCGATTCCGATCTCTGTAGTACTGCTCCTTGACATCTGGGTCAATCTCCTTAGAAGGCTCATAGAGGAGCATGGACGGGGCTGGCCTGGCATACACATTCTCATCATAGTTTGTCGAAGCCCCATACTTATTGTCGAAGTTGGTAAGCTTGTCGAGGGTAGCCCATGCGTCAACTGGTGACATCGTCAGATACTCATAATGAGTATACTGGTTGATCCTATCCTTAGCGGCCAAATCAAGAGAATTGAAGAAGATCTCCTGAACGACATAGGGAGGTTGCCCATGTGTAGGACATGATTGCGGTAGATCCTTGTATCAGTCCCATGCTTTTGCTAGCGGCTCCCCAAGCTTCTGTTTGAAAGTTGTAATCTTTTGGCGGAGGAGCGTTGTCTTGGCATGAGAAAAGAATTTGTTGAGAAATTCTTGCTTTACCTCAGCCCATGTTGTGAGGGATCGTGGAGGGAGACCTTCAAGCCACTTCAATGCTGGACCAGCAAGAGACCAACGGAAAGCCTTCATCTTAATATATTCCAGAGTAGTACCTTCAGCAAGAGTATGTCACATATCAGAAAAATTGGTAATATGTTCAAGATGGCATTCATTAAATCTTTCATAATTATTTTCAGGGATTATAATGGCCGATTCAGGCACGACGAGAGTCGGGTGTATGTAATCCTCTGCAGTGGTAGGGTATTGGGCAAGCTCAGCTTCTACCTGCCTCCTTCGCTCAGCTTCCTGCTCAGTGCGTGCTCTCTCAGCGGCGAGAGCAGCATTGTTGGCTTCTATTTCCGCCCTAAGCCTCTGTATCATCTGTTCTTGTGTTTCTGCGACCGTCATGGCTCTTTTCAATTTAGCGTGGACGTGTATAAGGCGTTCCGGGTCGTCTAAGGCGTCAAACTCAGGTTGTTGACTAGAACGGCGCATACACTGCAAAATCAAAACATAAAGAAAAAGTGAGATCTAACTACCTAAGGCTCGGATGATTGCTTCCCCGACAACGGCGCCAATTTGTTGTTGCAGGAGGATGGTCAAGTATGAAAATATAAATAAATATGAAAAGCAAACCGACTCCCTGTCTCAGAAAAATAAATACAAGACTTCCTCCGGTTGTAGTAGAAGGCAGTCAGGATCGATCTACGAGTAAGCGTGTCAGTGCCCGTCTTTTCAGTTCCAGATATCAGCAGACAATCAAACAGACAGATAGAAATAACAGAGAAAGGCAAAAAAGAAATAAAAGCAGAAAACTTTTGGTCGATATCGAGTGTTGTTACTCGATATCGAGTAGAAAAATCGACCAACAATGCTCAATATCGACTGACAGAAAGCAAAACCAAGCAAAGTAACTCGACCTTGACAAATTCAACTCGACATCGACCAAATTTCCTCGATGTCGACCAAATCTGCCCGATTTTGAGTAACACAGAAACTTAATTCGAAGCTTTTTGCAAGACAAAACACGATTTTGATGAAATAAAATCAATAAACTAAAGACTTCCAAGATCAGGGTTTCAACACCACAACAATAACCATGTAAAATAACACATAAAGGTATAAAAGATCATGTTTTTCATCAAATAACTTTCGTTATTAACAAATAGGAAGATAGAGGCTTTCGCATAAACCCTAATTGTTACTAACCCTTTTCACATAATTAATCCAAGTTGTATTAAGATCACTTTCGCTTCAATAACACAAACAAGGATCACCTTCAACTTTCGCAAAAGAATCATGCTCATAGGGATAGAAGATGAATTGCATAAAAAGCTTGTACCTTTTCCGCATCACCTCACATGGCTACCGTCGGGCTCACCCCGACCCTAGAAGTTGGGTGACTACTCGCTCTTCATCATAAATAAAGACATCAATAGTAAAAGGAAATAATTTTGCATTAAATTAAACTAAAGAAAGCTTACAACCGAACAAGCCAAATCCGCTCTCGCCTTTCCACCTTGCTCTCGCCACAAGCTCTCTCTCTCTACTCTCTCTCTCTCTCTCTCTCTCTCTCTCTCTCTCTCTCTATGTGACTTATTGTAACTTCAATTAAATCATTAAAATCCAACCCCTAAGGCTTTATTTATAGGCTTCATTCCCTCTCTAATTAGGAAAGAAAACTATATCTAAATCTATGTCTATCTATCTTTTATCTAAAGATTAAAACATGGAAATAATAAACAAATCTAAAAGGAATTATATCTAATTGTGTATAAATCCTCCTTGGACTTGATAGATCTTGATAGAATTTGCCCTTGGGGATATCTCCATTGGATTCGGGATAGAAACTTAAAAAGATCCGGATACCCTCGGAATCGGCTTCTGGGCACCACTCGATATCGAGTAGCTTCACTCGATATCGACCTGGCATTTTTCCGACTTCACTTCAGCTGCTTGATATTGGCTCTAGAGGCAAAAATTGACTAATGTTTACTCGATATCGAGTTGAGGTACTCGATATCGACTTGTAGGTTTCAGCTCCAGCTTCTTCGTCGATTCCGGGGTCTTCAGGTCGATCAGGGGCAACTCGATATCGAATATAGCAACTCGATATCGACCAATTTTCTGGACTTAGTCGATTCTGTCTCTTTCTGGGTGGAAATTGACCGATATACTCGATATCGACAAGGCTTAGTCGATATCGACCAATGTGTTGTCGAGTAGATTTCCTTTTTTCCAGCTTGATTTGTCCTCGTTCCGCTGCTCCTTGACCTCGGACTTCTGTAGTTGACTTCGAGCTTTTCCTCTTTTCTCAGAACTGCTGTAAATTGCTTCGATTTCTGCAAAATTAAACAGAAATTGGGGTAGATTCCATAATTTGGCAAATAAGCACAAACTACATAGATTTTGTACTATTCTAGCCCAAATGTATGAAATGCATACGATATAAATGTAACTATAAAACATGGCGAATTAGGCTAACAACAAGTGTCGACGGGTTGAAAGCGAGGGTGAGCTCGATTCACCTGTTGCAACTCAGATCCCTTTCATCCGGCACGTTTTTAGGGGATTTTCCGAATTTCACCCCAAATTTGGTGTTCAATTCGATACTTAGGTGATTCTTGGCCTAGATTTCAGATTCCCTGTCGAACCCCTCTCAATTTAGTTTTTTATTTCCACCCTTGACTGATTTTTCCCAAATCTGTGATTTTAGGGTTTCGAATTTGTGCGATCTAGGAGGCTTTTTCGATTTGAAGTCGAAATTGGGCATTTGAAAAGGGAAAAATCGACAATCAAGGCCTAAGAAATTCACAATGAGTTGGAAGGCTCTCCTTCAAAGATCTCTCCGGTTAGGTATGTGAATTTTAGCCTAACTTTAGGGAATCTCTATTTCGCCTTTAACTGGATCCGAATTTGGACCTCGTTGTTGATCTATAACTTGGGATTTTTTTGTTTGGAGGCTTTTGGATTTAGAACAGGCAGAACTGGGAGGCTGGCTGTTCTTTGAAGAAGATGAAGAAGACCCAACTCTAGAAATTTGCCCGAGTTCTAATATTTTCAGGTTCAGGTTCATTCTTCCCTTTTTTTTTGTTACCCTGAATTGATCCGCTTCCTCGTGAACACTGCACTTGCTGAGATTTTTTAAGGCTCATGTGTTTAGTGTAGTTTAACACTAATTTATTTGATCTTGCTGACTTGAGGATTTGATTTGCGTGAAATTGAACAGAAAGTATGTTCAGTTTCTCTTTTTATTTATTCCGACTTCATCATCTCTTTGTAGTGAGCTTTTTTTTTCCTTTCTTTTGTTGATCACCAATTGTTGTGTGTGTATTGTTGTCTTTCTTTGAGTTTTCTTTGAGTTATTCTGAATTGGTAGTTTGTCCAGAAAATCTGTTCTTTGTTTCCAGAAAATCTGCTCTCCATTTCTTTGCTTCCAATTTCATTATGGCTGCAACAAGATTGTTTCTTTTGTCTGTTTGAAACTTGTTTGCGATTTGTGTGATGCTGATTTTGCCAATTTGAAATAGTTTAGAGAAATTTCAGCAGCATTCCGCCCTCTTTTAGGGCGGTTCGATGATTCCGAAACCCAGGCCACAAGAAAAGCTCGTAAGGTTTTCAAGGGCGGGGTTTCGAGAATCGATTTTGGCAGCATATCGGCTTGATTTAGGGCAATGTGATGACTCCGAAACCCAGGCCACGAGAAAAGCTCGTAAGGTTTTCAAGGGCGGGGTTTCAAGAGTCGATTTTGACAATCCTTTGACTTGCTTGAGAGCGATTTGACAACCCCGAGACCCAAGCCGTGAGAAAAGCTCATAAGTTTTCAAGGGCGGGGCCTCGGAGTCGATAGGAACTCCCACTTAGAGCGAGAGAGCTACATTCTTCTTCTTTTATTCTTTTTCTTCTTGTTGTGGTTTGTGTTTGCATGCTTTGTTGTGTGCCTTTCTTTCTCTGCAGCTGTTTTTTTTGTTCAGCAGTTTGACCTTTTTCTCCAACCCTAGACTTGGCCACCTTTTATAGGGTGAAGGCATAAAGCTATAGATATATTTCTTTTCCTTTAAGATAAAATCGTTTCCTAACTGCATATCTTTTTTTTTTTTTGATATGGAGAGCGGCTGACTTTCTTTTTAGATAATGATAGCTTTTTTTCCTTTCCTTTTAGCTATCTATTTACCATTTGTTGATTTTCTGTTTCTTAAAAAAAAATCTGGCAGCCATCTATCAGTTCAATTTAACAAGCCCACACACGGATTCTTTTTCTTTTAAACCCACTAATTCAACCTTCCCTTTTGCAGATAGAACAGGTCATTGAGCAAGTGCTGGACTTCGAGAAACTTGCCACCCAAGTGACGAGATTTGTGCCCTCAACACCTTAACTAATTTTTTTTATTATATGCTCGACTATTGTATACTTTAGTTTATGAGCATGTTGTACGCCAAAATGATGTATTGAATACGTAACACATTTCACGTGCACTTGTTTGTAATTATTGTTAACCAATTGGTACTCGCGTTTGATGTACAAAGTATCATACGGAAGCCTCTTCGAAAATAATTTCATCAGCTCACACAATAACCTTTAATCAAACATGAAATTTTACTCCCAAACAGATGTCCCCGAACTTTGAATTTGCGAGAAGTTTGTCGAACAGATTCAAAGTTCGCCCCTAATCTCTTGACCTCATTTGATTAGGCACTTGAGGAGGAACAATGTGAAACTCACACATGGGGCGCTTTATCTTGAATAGGTGTAGTCTCTGTACGACAACCAACGTAAATTCGGTCAACAGTTGCCAACCTTGAGGAGTACCCATGTATTCCCATTAAAAGGGGAAGATCGGTGTTGTTTTTGTTTTTGGGGATGCATCTAGCATTCTTGACTAGCTAGATTGCCTACGTACCCTCTTCATGAGGGATCAAGCCGTTCGTAGTTCTTTTTAGGCACCCTTTTCTTCATATGTATTACAGGGTGCTTTAGTTTCAGACTAATTTCAAGTCCATCTTTCTTCGTTCATTGAACTGGGATCTTTTTTTTTACCGCATCACTCAAATTGTTTGAGCCCACCTTCTAGGAAGGGTTTCCCAAATGCTTCGACTATCATTTGCGAACCCAGAGTTTTTTTTTAACACGACTGAATTTGACATATTTTGGTTGTCAAACGTCCTACGTACTCCTTATTGGAGATCAAGTCATGACGTAGTTTTGGGCACTTTCACTCTCGAGGCTTCACGTGAAATATTTCTTCACGAATTTTCCATTCACACAGGAATATACTACTTCACCTTCGGCACTTGGAAGCTCATATGCCCCTTTAGGGAAAACTCTGGTCACCACATAAGGACCCTCCCATTTTGCTTCAAATTTGCCTTGAGATTTTCGGTTGATCACAATTGGTCGTCTGATGGTAATGAATAAGTCACCAATACCGAATGAGCGAAATTTGACCTGTTTATTGAATGCCCCAGCCACTTGTGCTTGATAGATTTCAAGTTTTTGTTGTGTTGCTAGTCGGTGCTCATCCAATGCTTCGAGCTCGGCCCAACGAATCTTGACATTCTCTTCTGGGTCGGTGAGCTGAACTGCAACTCTGAGAGATGGCAACTGAATTTCTAAGGGTAAAATAGCTTCAGACCCAAAGACCAGGTTGTAAGGCGTACAACCAGTCGATGTGCGTGTTGTTGTCCGATAAGCCCATAGTGCCTCCGGTAGCCATTCATGCCAATCTCTTTTGGATTTTGACACCATCTTCTTTAGGATCTTTCATAACACTTTATTAAATGCCTCAGCTTGACCATTTGATGACGGGTTATAGCTTGATGAGAAGCTATGCTTAAACCCAAATCTCTTGCTCAACTTCACTAACATCTGATTTTTGAAGTAGAGAGCGTTGTCTGAGATGATTTTTGAAGGAACTCCATATCGATAGATCAAGTGAGTCCTTATGAAGTTAGCGACTTCTTTAGCTCCCACTTCCTTCAATGGTATGGCTTCTGCCCATTTGGAGAAGTAATGTGTAGCAGCCAGAATATACTGGTGTCATCGAGAGGACGATGGCTTTATACACCCTACAACGTCAAGACCCCATGCATTAAATGGCCATGACAAAGTAGTCGGGTGCAACAATTGAGGAGGCTGGTGTATGAAGTCGATGTGAATTTGGCAAGCGTGACATGCCTTAGCGAAATCCATGGCATCTTTCACCAATGTCGTCCAGTAATAGCCCAATCTCTTGATGTGATTAGCTAGTTTAGGACCGGCTTGATGCGCCCCGCATACCCCAGCGTGGGTTTCTGCGATGATATATTTGGCTTCTTCATTTGACAAGCATCTTAATAATATTCCGTCGAATGTCCTTCGATACAAAGTGTCATTCCTAAGTAGGAACCTTGACACTCGCCTTTTAAAATCCACTCTCTTTTTAGCATCATCGGGAAGGTCTCCATGACAAAGATACTCAATGAGCGGTTGCCGCCAATCTGTTTCTTCCTCAATTTCGTATATAGAAACGACATCCGCCTCTTTTGTAGGCTCTGATCCCTCCAAAGCTGACATAAGCAAGTGTCGCTCCCCGATTGTCATTTCGATTTCTCTTTCACTTGGCAATGTCAGTGACGCGGCTAATTTAGCCAATGCATCTTCTTGGTCATTTTTGAACCTTGATATATGCACAACTTCTATCTGACGGAACTGGTGCATAAGATGTCTAGCTCTTTGATGTAGAAGAAGCAAATTTGTGTTTTTGACTTCATACTGGCCATTCAACTGCCTGATTACTAACTGAGAGTCACCAAACACCTTTAATGGGTCACCGTTCATCTCAAGAGCTACCTCTAGGCCAATGATGAATGCCTCATATTCTGCCACGTTGTTTGTGCAGTTTTCTAAAGGAGAAAATGAATAAGGCACTATTTCCTTGGTTGGGGTGATGAATACTATGCCCACTCCGTCCCCTCTTCTCTTTGTAGCGCCATAAAAGTATAACTGCCAAGATTTTTCTTCTGTCATGAAGACTTCTTCATCTGGAAAATCATCCATTAACTCCTCGTTATTGGGAGTAGGATGGGCGGTTAAGAAATCAGCTATGACTTGCCCCTTGACCGCCTTTTGAGGCACAAACTTGATGTCAAAGGGAGCAAGAAGCATAGCCCATTTAGCTAGTCTTCCTGACAACACCATCTTGGAAAAAATGTATCGCAAAGGATCAGCTCTAGAGATTAATGTGATTTGATGAGACAAGAGATAATGCCGTAGCTTTTGGATTGCAAAGATCAATGCTAGACATATCTTCTCCATAGAAGGATAATTTAGTTCTGCCCCAACCATCGTTCGGCTGATGTAGTACAAGGCATTTTCCTTTCCTTCATTGTTATTTTGAGCTAACATTGCCCCTTACGACCGCTCAAGACTTGCGGTGTACAAGACTAAGGGTTTTCCCTTAACTGGTGCCATGAGAACTGGTGGGTCAATCAAGTATTTCTTAATGCTGTCGAGAGCATTTTGACAGACTTGGTCCCATATGAACGGAACATCTTTCTTCATCAACCTCAGAAAGGGTTGACACCTCCCTGCCAAATTTGAAATGAAACGCCGGATGTAGGCAAGTTTGCCCTGTAGACCTCGCAACTCACGGAGATTCCTCGGGGCTGGCATTGGCACTATTGCCTTGTAAAAATCGGGGTCGATTTCTATGCCCCGTCCTCGAACAATGAAGCCAAGAAACTTGCCTGACATTACACCAAAGGCACATTTGAGGGGATTCATTTTCAATTGAGGTTTTTGCAACCTTTCGAAGATCCTCTTGAGATCATCCAAATGATCCTCTCTTTTCATTGTTTTCATCACTAGGTTATCCACATAGCACTCAATAGTGTTGTGAAGCAGATCATGAAAGATCACCGTCATGGCTCTTTGATAGGTCGCTCCCGCATTTTTCAGACCAAAAGGCATTACTGTATAGCAATACGTGCCTAGAGGTGTTCGGAAAGCTGTTAGCTCTTCATCCTCGGGATGCATTTTAATTTGATTATACCCTGAGAATCCATCCATGAAGGATAAGGCTTGAAAACCCGTGGTGGAATCAACCAATAACTCGGTTATCGGAAGAGGGAATTCATCCTTGGGACATGCTTCATTTAAGTACCGAAAATCCACAAAGATACGTAGTTGGCCGTTCTTCTTCTTAAAGGGAATGTTTGCCAACCAGATTGGGTATTGGACCTCACGAATGAATCCAGCCTCAATGAGCTTGTTGACTTCAGCTTTAATATGCACTGTCAGCTCGGGCCGAAAATGACGTTGAGCTTGCTTTACTGGCTTTTCTTCTTCGGAGACAGATAGCTTGTGCATAGCCACCTTAGGATCCAAACCAGGCATGTCTTGATATTCCCAAGCAAACACATCTCTATATTCGTTGAGAAGATGCTCGTATGATCGTCTTTCTTCTTCCGTTAGCAAAGCACGAACGAATATGGGCTTAGGGTCTTCTGTAGCCCCCAAGTTGATCTCTTGTAGTTTGTCAACCGTAGCTTGACTTCCATCTTCCATTTCTGGTGGAGCAGGTTGGACCACATTAAGAAAATCCTGAGGATCTTCACTTGGCTCACTCCTTGTATAGGTCAACACCATATTTATTTCTTCTGTTTGAGCATCTATGGGATCCTCATGTTTGTAAGTGGAGGTTTTTGGATTCTTATTCTTCAGCTTCCACTTTCTGGTCTTCTTGGTGTTGGCCCTCTTGTTTTTAGGCATGATAACTCTTTCAAGCCTGTCGAGCACAGAAGCTCTTGGAGCACTTGTCTCAAGTCTTTCGAAAACCGAGACTCGAGGTGCATTTGCCGCGTCTTGTAGGAACATATTTTGCTCTTGGCTTGTTAGAGTCATAGGCTCCAAGACTTTAGCAAACAATAACTCCCTCTCTTGAGAGATTTGTAGATCATCCATCGAGATTTCATTGAGGGATTTCCGAGGAGCTTTGCTTTTAAATAGAGGTCTTTTCGCTTTAACTTTGATGGCCTTATGATGCTTTGAAGAGCCCTGCTCGATTGGTGTCTTAGAAGATTCACCCTTGAACACTACCCTTACATTTCCGTTTCTTTTTATCACCGAAATGTGTTTGAATGACCAACTTCTTCTTTGGAACGGATTGGTCGATTTTGCGGAGGGGACAAGTGTAGCTTGTCATTACGGAGTACATAGCCTTCTCTACTGCACTTAATGGCTTCTGGATGGGTTGTCTCTTATCCTTGGGTGTGTATTTGAATAATACCTTAGGACGTGTCTCTGGATCTTCCTTTCTTCGGACAAGAGAGACCTTGGGTGACGGGGACTCTTCTTGGGCCATTGCTCCATTTTGAGGGCTGACACTTTTCCCCTCCTCTTTTGCTTCCACACGTGGATTGGAGTTAGAGTGAATAGTCTTGTAGAATTTGTCGTCTGCGTAATTAACGCTTTCACCTTGAAAAGGATCACCATCGCCACAGATAGTCCTTTCATTTCCGTTTTCATCAGTGTACTTCAAGCACTGCTGAAGTGTAGAAGCAATCGACTTCCTGGCATGGAGCCATGATCTCCCTAACAAAGCATTATAGGAGGTTCCAGCGTCGATGACATGAAAAAGAGCATCCTTGTAGAGATCATCTAGAACCACTTTCAAGGCAATGGTGCCCAAAGCTTTTTGTCCCACCTGGTTGAAACCTTGAATGGTGAGCAATGTGGGCGACAGATGATCGACGGTCAATCTCATTGCTTCCAAGACCCGTAAAGGTAATAGATTCACCTACTCCTTGGGAGAAGCCTTACGAAGCAACATAGGCCTTCGCGGTACCACAACCCTTTGAGCAGATGCCCCAGCTTCTTGGTCTTTCTGAGCCAACATGGGGGTTTCCTTTTCTACCGCCTCTTCAAAATTTGTAGCTTTTGAAGTCTCATTGACAAGTGGCCCCCTCCCTTTCCCTTTTTCCTTGGGCTTAGGAGGTGGCAAATTTTTTCTCGAACGAAGAGTAACTTCATCAGCCTCTAACTCTTATTCCTCAACTTTTTCGGCCCATGTGGCCATGCAACTTTGAACAATTTCTTCTTCCCAAAATAACTCCTCTTCAGAAAAATCATTTTCCAAGAGCTCTTTTGGAATAAAGTCCTTCAGAGTAATGATCTGGCGAATAGGCTGGATATACTCTTCATCAGAATCATCTTCTGATTTCTTATTCTTCTTGTTTTTGTTCTTGTTTTTTCCTTTTCTTATTTTTCTTCTCGGGCTTTCTACCGATCATTCTAAAGCCCGTAGGTCCGGTATCTCGGGTAATCCTTGGATGAGACTTCTTTCGATTTAGACAAACCTTCCACTTAGAACCATCTCCAACATCTTCATCGTGCGAAAATGATTCTTCAATGTTTGATTGCATTAAGACCTCGTATAAGATCGGACAACCTGGTTCTTCCCTTGGCATGTCAGGATATGCCCAAACAGTGCGCACTTTTCCACGCATCTGAAATTGTACTGGGACTGCCTTCGGGGGTAATGACACCGTAAGGATGTCATCTGGTGAAGGAACAACCTCAACCTCTTCTACTATAGAGACGGGGTTTGACGAGGCTGCTTAGCCTTTTGAGCTTGCACCTTCTATTTCAATTTCTCCCTTGTTGATCATCCTTTCCACGATGTCTTTGAACACATAGCAGTCTTCGAGAGGATGACTAACAATGCGATAATAAGGGCAATATTTTGGATCACCCGTTTTGCTAGCCTCGTTTGGCCTTTTTGGTTCGGGGAGTGATAACATATTTTTTGTCATCGGTTCATTGAATATCCATCTCATATCTTCATCGTCAAAGGGATACTTCTTCTGCTTTCTCTCTTCGAGAGACAATATTTTAACGGGCTCTTTAACTTGCCCCTTTTCTTGCGCTTTAGGATTATTTTCAGCGGATTTTCCACGAGGCTTGATGAACGTAGCTATGGATTCTCCCCTTTTTGGAGACTTTTTGTTGTCATCCTTCCTCGTCTCATTGATCTGAGGTCGGCTTGCTACATGTTTGCGTCGAGCCAGCTGGCGTTCAACATTGCAAGCCTTTGAAACCAAGGTATCAAAAGCACGGCGTTCCGCACTACCAACATGTATAGCGAGCTCTGGGGGTAGATTGTTGACACACATCTGCACACATGCCTCTTCGCTTAATTTTGCTGAGCATTGAAGTCTCAAACTTCTCCACCTTGCAATAAAGTCGTTTGTGGACTCATTAGGTCTTTGCTGTGTATTAGCCAGATCCATGATGGACACCTTTGCCTTCGAGCTCACGAACTGAGCTAGGAACTCCCTTTGCAGCTCGTCCCACGTATGGATAGACTCAGGTTGAAGCTGAGTATACCATGTGAACACGGATCCCCGTAGTTATTGGACAAATTGTCTTATCAATAGCTGATCACTCAAGGCAGTTTCTCCACATGCCGAGTAAAAGTGAGCTAGATGTTCACGCGGGGACGCATTGAGGCCATCAAATTTATCAAAATTCGGCCTTTGATAGTTCGGAGAAAATGGGATCGCGTCGAACTCCGCATGATAGGGTTTTCTATAATCGATCAGCGGTGGGCTCTGAGAAATCTTGAACTCTAGGATCCCCTGTGCGATCCATTATTTTATTTCCTGAGGAGAGATAGAAGCACTGCTTTCTACCGCGTTGGGAGTCTCTTGCTTGTTCCCCGAATTTTGCTCTTACCTGCTCTCCGAATTTTTCTATTCGAGCTGGTCCATGAGCAATTTAATTTGAGCGTCCCTTTCCTCTAGCTTCTTTTGTAATTCCTTGAGCTGCTCTTCAGTGCTTGTTGCCCCAGTCACTAGAACTGGCATGCTTTCAACTTCTTCTTCAGAGTCATTGGATGACCCTCCCTCGCTTACGACAAGCGGAAAATCCTCTTCTTGAAACAGAGAAGTAGAGTCCCCATATAATGGGGAGTTTTGTTTTTCTTCTTGAACCGTTTCCGGATTCGAAGATTGGGTGGTCACTCTAGCATATGACTCGGCCTTAGACATAGACCTTGTCACTCGCCGCTCACATTTTTCTAACTGGGTAGAAAGCGACGTTGATTTCTCGGCTACAGCTAGACCCTTTTCTTTCTTCTGGTCTTGAGAAGCCTTAGATGTCTCCTTTTGAGGCTTGGTCGGATTTGGTACCCCAACCTCTAGAATCTTAGCCCTTTGAGCCTTCACAATTGAGGATATTGCCTCCGACTCCTCATCAGAATAGGAGGTAACGAAAACCTGGACTACATTGTCCATGTCGAAAAGGATAGACCCAAAGAAGATTTTCCTTGGGCTATCCAGAAGATCCTTGGCAGCTCTCCACAATGTTGCATTGGCCTGTTCCAGAGCAGGGGAACGAGCCAATTTGCGAAGCGCTCCTGTCTTTCCGCGTTGGGAACCACATTTGCGTCCCCTCTTACTGCGAGGCTTGTTTTTCTTCTTCGCCTCATTCACAGCTGGCTTTGAGACCTTGGCCGAGTTACCGTTTCTCTTGATAACTCGAATTATTGGCCCACGAGTAGGCCTAGGAGTGAGCTCTTCTCCGCCGGTTACTTCTTCCCTGATAGCTTCGAAGCTGTTGTTAGTTGGGATCTCAGCGATGATCGACTCCCTAGTCACGTCGAACTGGACATTAAACGATCTTTTCTTCAACCAGTGACCACCCTCCACGAGAAAGGTAGCAGGTAATTCGTTGAAGTTCGCAATAGCTCTTGGTGCCATTTTTCTCCTAAAAATAAGAAATATGCAAATATTAGTTTCAACACAACTAAGAGATAAAAAGGCAAAAAGGGTCCCACTGGACGTGCCAAAAATATGTTGAACAAAAATGCGCGAATAATTGTAAAACATATTTTATTTAATTTTTAGAATTTTAGTTCGACCCTTTTTGGTTATCCTCTTGATTCGAAGTCATATTGACACCAAGACTTGAATGGTTTTGGTGATTAGGGCGGTTTGATGATTCCGAAACCCAGGACACGAGAAAAGCTCGTAAGGTTTTCAACGGCGGGGTTTCGAGAATCGATTTTGGAAGCATATCGGCTTGATTTAGGGCAATGTGATGACTCCGAAACCCAGACCACGAGAAAAGCTCGTAAGGTTTTCAAGGGCGGGGTTTCAAGAGTCGATTTTGACGATCCTTTGACTTGCTTGAGAGCGATTTGACGACCCCGAGACCCAGGCCGCGAGAAAAGCTCGTAAGATTTTCAAGGGCGGGGCCTCGGAGTCGATAGGAACTCCCACTTAGAGCGAGAGAGCTAACTTCTTCTTCTTTTCTTCTTTTTCTTCTCATTGTGTTTTGTGTTTTCGTGCTTTGTTTTGCGCCTTTATTTCTCTGCAGTTGTTTTTTTTTTCGTTCAGCCGTCTGATCTTTTTCTCCAACCCTAAACTTGGTCACCTTTTATAGGGTGAAGGCATAGAGCTATATTTCTTTTCCTTTAAGATAAAATCGTTTCCTAACTGCATATCTTCTTTTTTTTTGATATGGAGAGCGGATTACTTTCTTTTTAGATAATGATAGCTCTTTTTCCTTTCATTTTAGCTATCTATTTACCTATTTGTTGATTTTCTGTTTCTTAAAAAAAAATCTGGCAGCCATCTTCGTTGTGCCTTTTTTTTTCTTTATTGCATTGGGCTTGTCAGTTCAATTTAACAAGCCCACACACAAATTCTTTTTCTTTTAAACCCACTAATTCAACCTTCCCTTTTCCAGATAGAACAGGTCATTGAGCAAGTGCTGGACTTCGAGAAACTTGCCACCCCAGTGACGGGATTTGTGCCCTCAACACCTTAACTGTTTTTTTTATTATATGCTCAACTATTGTATACTTTAGGTTATGAGCATGTTGTACGCTAAAATGATGTATTGAATACGTAAAACATTTCACATGCACTTGTTTGTAATTATTGTTAACCAATTGGTACTCGCGTTTGATGTACAAAGTATCATACGGAAGCCTCTTCGAAAATAATTTCATCAGCTCACACAATAACCTTTAATCAAACACAAAATTTTACTCCCAAACAGCGAGTCTCCTCCAAGATCAATTGAGACTGGGTCTTTTCAAAGGTGGGGAGAGGTTCCGTCTGCTGGATATGAGTAGCAGCAGCATTGTATTCAGAGGGAAGACCCGAAAGTACCTAGAGGACAAGGCGAGTAGCGCTGGGTTTGGAGTCGACGACGCCTAGTTGATCAGACAGGGTTTTGATGTGATGACAATAGGCGGATATCGACGGAAAAGATGAAATCTTGCAACTTGAGAATTCGTGCTCAAGATAGACAGCACGGGTGGACTTGTTGTCTTGAAAGAGATTCTGAAGCTTTTTCCAAGCATCCAAGGCGTTGTCTTTGGGGTCGAGGATGGTTGCCAATAGATCTTTGGAGATAGTGTTGAAGATCCATTGAAGGACAATGGTGTCGAGTTGAGCGAAGAGATCGTTGTCTTCACTGGCAAGGCGATTAATGGAGAAATCGATGTGGTAGAGGACCTTATGAGCCTTAACATGGGTCGTGAAGAGGTGCGCTCACATGGTGTAGGAACTGGATTCGTGATCAAGAATGATGGGGATGCAGTTTTTGATATTGGAGATCGTGAGAGCGGAGTGGAAGGGCTGTTTGGTGGTGGTTGTGTCGGCCATCGAGATGAGAGGGAGAGAGAGGTGCGAGAGAGGGGGGGTCGGCGGCAAAGGGATGCCGAGAGTTTGGGCCCACTATACAATATAAGACCTATGTAATCTATCATGTATATAGATATCAATCCTATATCTCTATCTACTCATTCTATAACTTTTTTCACTTTTGGATATCCCATAAAATTAGGGGCTATAGGCTTTTGAACGGCGTACGAGCGACTGAACAATACGTCTTCTTCTCCTCCTTCTCTAATCTCCTTGCATCTGTTCGAACTGGTAAATAATTCACCTTCTCTCCCTTCTCAATCCATCTCTGATCAACTGGAAGGGCTAAATCAATCATTCTAACCTCCCTGAAACCCTCCGATAATGGAGCTTCTCTCGTTCTACCTTCTCGCCCTTCTCAATCCATCTCTGATCACTTTTTTGAGATCTACCAAGTTCATGTCTTCGCATCGAATTGGACTTGTTCTTGATTATCACTGTCGATTTTGAATCCTTGATTATTTTTTTTGGAGGCGATCGAAAAGAAACGGACTAGCTAGGCTACAAGCAACCCTAAATTGGTTTATTGTGTTTAAATTTTGGGATTGATTAAGCAACCCTAATTGATGATGAGTATTGGCTCTTCTTGATGGGGATTGAAGGGCAGTGCAGATGAGATGAGCAGGGGTTAATTTGATGAGATGGCTAATCTCAAGATCCACGGTGGTAAGGTAATCTACCGGTAATTTCATGAAGCTCCCAACAACGATGATAGGTTTCTTACAGTTACAACTGTATAACAAGTCTGGGCTTTGAACGGAAAGCCAATGGTGTTAAGGTGTTAACAAAAGACTGCGTCTTGGCATAGAAGGAGCCGATTTGCTCATGGTAATTTTAACAAGTAGACTCTCCGAGTGATTTTGAGGACTCCGACTCTCCGAGTGATATCTATATATACCCTTTCCAAACAAGGGATACAAGATATATATATCAATCTCATACCCATACCCAATACCCATAGCTTGATATCTATATCTCATACCCATAGCCTATATCCTATATCTATATACCCTTTCCAAATGGCCCCTAAGTGTGCTAAATATATACTCTCTTCGTTAATAAAAACACGTCGTTTTAGACATTTGTACATTTTTTTAAGAAAGCAAATAAAATCAAACAAAAATACACTTATACTCCTAGTTATTACTTTTTCTTTTCCACTTTATTGAAAACTACAACTAACAAATCTTGAATCATTACTAGAGTAATTTTGGAAAGTTAACACCAAAATATCTAAAACGACATGTTTTTCTTAGCAAGATTTTACTCCTAAAACGACATGTTTTTCTTAACAGAGGGAGTATTACATTATAGTTTTTATAAGCTACTAAACTCCAATTTTAAAAGTTAATTAAAATAAAATCATATACAGTATTTAACTTATTTAAAACTATAAAATATGAAAACCAAAAGCTCCGAAAAGCTAACTACATTGCCAAACGGACCCTAGGACTATCTACGGGTCACTCAGGAAGTCACGAGTCCTGACCCATATTCGAACCCGTGAACACGATTTTAACCTTGGTTGAAAGATTGACTACTTCTATTTAGGCTCAGATAGTTCGAATTTCATTTTCACTCAGAGAGTAAGTGATAATGCATATTTTATATGGTCATTTATAGGTGGTATTAGGTGAATTAGAGAGTCGTATTGCGTGTTTAATAAGCTTATTCATATTCTTGGTCATTTGGTATTTGAAGTGCGGAATCTACGATTTCTAGTTTTTATTTGTAGGTTATAAGATCCGGCCTCGAAAGGTGGAGAAAGAATGGAGCAAATGGACAAAGGAGAGCTAAGGAACAAGAGCAAAAATGGAGAACATGGAGAAAGGAGGCCTATATTAGTGATATTTCGAGCATTCATTCAATCAACTAATTGAGAACTAACATTCTATAAACTCAAAGAGAGATGAGAAGATTTAAGTTTAGAGATTCAAGGTACATGCTTGCCTAGAATTCTTGTGGTTTTGCTATGATTCAAGACTTGGTTGATTGATTGTGAGACTTGATTTCTATATTATTCACGAGTTTATTTATCATCTTGTTGTTCATGTTATATTTGTGTTCCTTTCCATGACTGGCCATCTAGTTAGGAATTGCATCTATGCTATGAATCTGTTGTTGGTTTATCGATAGCAAACGAAGTCATTGATTTAGTGATATTTCTATGCCTTTGTAGTGGATGATAACAATTGATCTATGTTGTGTAGATTCGATTAGGGCTGAGTTCGGTTTGCACCTATATGTCTTAATTGCATTGAATCAATGTGCAAATTAGTCTAAGTACTTGAGTTCTTAATGCTATTCTTTAGTGATATATAATAAGATGAGTGAATCTCTGTAGATCTCTCAACCTTAGTCAAGTCGACATAGGCTTTGGTATAATATTGATATCAACTCAAGGATCAAGCAATCAACCAATGTTGCGAACTGTATGCGAAACCATATGCTCTATTCTTTTATCTTTGATTCGTGATTGCTAACATCTTTATCTTAGTTTATTTGCCTTGTTTACCTCCATTCATGTTCCTAGTCCTTTGTTAGTGTCATAATTGATAAGCACATATTGCATTGAAGTACTTGTTTCTCTGTGGGTTGGACCCTTTACTTATCTGCTATACTAGTGATCATGCACATTTAGGTAGTGTTAATATAAGCATTTAGATGTGTTTAGGTAGGGTAAAATGCATGAGTTAGAGTAGTTTTCATGTTTTAATTATGTTTCAATTAGAGTCAGAATCTACAAGTTCTGTGCATGATTTCAGGTGATTGTAAAGAGGTGAAGCTAAGCTCGAGCCAATGCTCGAAGATGGGACGAAAATAGAAGAGCACGAGAGTCGAGGAGAGGAGCTAAACATGTAAAGGATGAGTAGCAAAGTATAAATCTCTAAAACTGGTTGATTTAGGGATTTGTATAGAGAATTGATTTGCAATTGATGCAATAACTGGTTGTGCATGTCGATTGTCTTTGTTGATTTCCTTTAAGCTTAATCGATTATTGAATTGAATCTTGATAGTTTCAAGATTGTTTGATAATTAGGGTTTTCAGGGTCTGGTTGTCCTGTTAACTAGATTCGATAAGGAATTGGATTCAAAAGACATAGTCTTTCCACAACAAAGTATTCAGGAGAAAGTTATCTATTCGATTTCGATGATCAATGAACAAACCTGATTGCTGAGATTGATTGACCTGAGCTATTCTCTCATATTCATCCATTTAATCTGTTTTACTTTATTATTTTTCTTACTTTTGCATTCTTAGTTAGTTTAAACCATCAAAATCCCCCCTCTTTATTTCTTGTTCTTGTTGACACACTCTGACTTGCATACGAATCGCTGACTCTCTGTGGGATCGACCCGTACTTGCTAAACTACATTAGTTAGGTTAGTCGGATTTATTTGATAGGATTTAAGGCGACTGAAAATCCTCCGTCAACTAGTTTACTAGTTAAGTTGTTAGTTTGGGTTATTACTTTTGGCGTGGTGGAAACTTGGCGCCATTTCTCCCACCAATAAGCAGCGATCAAGGGACTGAGTAGTGTGAAATTGAAGCTTTTAGCAATGGAGAAAGCATCCACATATCTGAATGGACACAAAGCAAGGGGATTGGGGCGGAGCTTTTGACATTAGATTAAATTAACGGCTAAAATTGGATCTCACCCATTAGATTAAATTAACGGATAAAATTGGATCTCTATAATTGATTAAGAATAAAATTAATTAATTAATCTTTATCCCAAATCTTTCTTTCTCCTTCTCTGCACAAGTCTGATGACCCAAATCCTTCTTCATACGATACTCCTTTGGACGCCTTAGTGATGGACCACTAGCGTCTAACAAGCTCTCTCTTAATCTCCCATTGAAGTTGCCTCTTTCAATGGATGATAATTACCGAACCAAAGGATGGACCTCGGCGACAGCGTTAGAGATGGAGGACGGAGGCTGCGATGGAGATGAACCTCAGCAAGGGACCACAACTTTGACTCGTTCTCTCTTCCCCTTTGGAATCAGCCTCTCTCTGAATCACCCCGAATGAGGTATTGAATCGACCTTAATCACTGTAGACGGCAGAGGGGAAGGAAGGGGTAGAGGAAGAGGGTTGTGGTTTGGGGATTGATTAATCTAGGAGATCTAACGTTAGCCCTTTGTTTATTTATTTGATGGTTGAGATTAATTTATTAGGAAAACAATATTAAGATAAGCTAAAAATAATTTAAATTTTGATAATATTTCCTGATTGAACGTGGCTGAATGGAACAATGAGAATGATGTGGTCTTACGGAATGTGGCGATATGATGAATGGATGAACTTGATGGAAGGATGATTCGATGTGTTATGATATTATTGAATGATGTGTGCTTTGAATGACTGATTGGTTAGATGTAGACTTATGTATGTGTTCTGATATGGATCTAGATGATACCTTATGATTATGATTGATGTGTACCGGATCTTCTATTGTGTTGTTCTGCATAGCCAAGTAAGTCTCTTCAGAGCTTCCTCAGATCGAAAGAGGAAACTCCTGCTTTATGTCCATGATATGCTAGTGTTTTATGATTTCCTACGTGCATCTAGAAGCATGATTATTAGGTATAGCGTATGTGTGTACTTAGGGTGGGGAAAGAGTCAAGCGGGCATTGTCTGATCCCGCCCACTATCAATTTTTTTAGGTATCTGTTATGTTACTAATATTGATGCTGATTTGGCTCCATGACCGCGGGGTATTGACATGGCGGAAAAAGAGAGTTGAGACTATAACTGCACTGAATTAATAACAGTTGAAACTTAATCATTTGGATCATGTTTTGACCTGGCTCCGCATCCGTCGTGGAAACCTTATGTATGATTTTGGAAACTTTACGACTTAGGCCATAGAGCAAGTACAAGGGACTTACCCCAGGGATTCCAACGATCCCTCTCGATTTTGGGTGCGAAATCCCACATTTAAAGCAAAATTGTTGATTTCAAACCTTCGACTTGTACTCGGGGCACAAGATCCCAACGAGGAGTTTCATCCCTCGAAACGTAACCCGGGAATCATAATCATGGGCCGTTACAATTGAATTCTCCAATTTGTATCTTCATCTCTTTGGGTATCTGGTGTGAATTACCTCTCCCATTCATTGGGTTTTATGTTTTGAAAACTCATGGATGTTTTTGTCCTTTCGTTGCCTTTCGATTCATCGTTCTCATGGATATTATTCGGCATTTCATGAGTGCTGGTGTTGGTTATTAAGGATCTCAGTTTCTTTTGTTTGTGCCACATTGACTGCCAAATTACTTTCAACTGCACAAGAATCATTCTCATATCTCTTTGGGTGCCATTTTGATGCTTTATGTACTGATTTTTTAACTAACTTACTTATACAATTGATTTGAGTGCTAAAGGGATTGATTTTCTTTCCCAAAAAGGTTTTTGGATGCTAAAACTCAAGCATTTTCGATTGAATCCTTGGCTGGATCTATTTAATAGAGATGCATCTTCAAACCCACTTTTCGATCACAACTATTGTTTTGATATCTTTCTTGTAGCTAAATTGTGTCATGTTTTTGCCTTCATTTGAGGGTTTTTTTACCTCAATTTTGTTTTTGTGCTAGAAATTTCAGCTTTTGGTGCCTTTTGGAGTGTTGCGTATTGTTACGGCTGTGAGGATTTAATATTGTGTCTTTTCATAAATTCGATTATGATAATAATAATAAATGTTTTATTTTGCAGTGCTTCGATCAAAAAACTACTTACAAACAAGAGGAGATTAACTCGCCTTTTTTCCATCGTATTGGAAGGGTATGGTTTATGTATGTATTTTGATGCCTAGTTGGTTGTAAGACACTATTCTAGTTTTGTTGTTGAACATGTACCATGCATTGCCTTAGCTTTTCCGAATGGCATTGTCTTAGCTTGTATTGAATGACACTACCTTAGCTTGAAAATGTTTACATAGTTGGAACTTTGTTTAATTTATGTGTCATTCAGTTGTGGATTTAGTGGCAGTCTATATATTGATTTGAATGGATGGGATCGAATCACGGGTCAAATAATAGGTTCAATATGGTAATATGCAAATGGATATTAAACAAAGTTTAATAAAAACAATAATCATATACCCCGGATCATATTTATCCGGTATATATACCATGAAAATTATGACCACATGATATTACTATATACCCCGGTTTTTTTTATTTAAATATCCGGGCTATAATCCTGACATAAATAAACTCCATTCACACACAAGATCCATATACCCTGGATATTAGATGAATATACTCGGGCATTTGTTTAGAGGAAATTGGCTAAAGATATATACCCCGGGATATTTTAGTTTTATACCCCAGATATAAAAAAAATTACAACACGGATTGGACATACTTTATACCCCGGATATCAATAGAATATACCTCGGATATTAGTATAATATACGCCGGACTTTTTTTTTCCTATCACTTTTTTACAAAATTGGCTAGGTTATATACCTCGGATTTAAAAAAAAAAATATTCGGGGTATAAAGTGAAACCTATATTTTAGCACAGCATACCTGAAGCCCAGAGCATAAGCTTGTTAGATCAGGGGTATATGTATAAAAACGTCCGAGGTATAATCCATATTTTCTACTAGTTCCTTCCAACCTCCTAATTTCTAATCTTAAATCTCTTAGTTCATCTGAGATGGTGTTTAGAATTGCTACATAATGTTTATCATCCATATTCAAATGTGGTGCATGAGGATAAGTTTTATGAGGATAATTTATCAATACCTCCAAATTAATTGACTCACTTAATTATGATTTATTTTTAATTAATTAGGCTCTGATACCAAATTACAGGATCAAGGTTCTAATTAAAATATTTAAATGCAAAATATATAACTAAACAAGTAACAACTAAGGATATTAATGCAAATTACAAAAAGATACGACAGATGTTCGTAATTTTTTTATTTTCATGGAAAATTATAAAAGATAAGTGGGACTCAGGTGAATACTTTGATAAATACTTTCAAACCATGAATATTTTGTTAATTATTATTTATTTTGTGAATATTTTGGTTAGACAGTGGTAGCATTAGTGGGGTGGTTAGTCGGGATGTGACAGTTACAAAAATAAAGTGACGGTTATATAATAAGGGGTGGTTAGTGAAATTGTAGAAAAGTAGATAATTAACGTGACATATTTCATAGTACTAATTAAGACTTCTAATGATGTTACCTAACATGAATATATAAGATCTAATACTACTAGTAATTAATACTGTAGATGATAAGAAAGGTAGTGTAAGTTCGAGCTTGGATTGTTTCAACGGATCAAGTCTATAACTCTGACTTCATTTTGGAATAACATGACTAGCTAGCTAGCTCATTCTCTCTAAGGCTTGATTGAACATGAAGCTCCTTCGAAGCCTCAACGTCTAGCTAGGCAAGATTGATTTATTGCGTGGATTTAGCCTCACCTTCTTTGTGGTTCACGGTGATTGATCGGGGTCTCACTTTTGTCAGGGAAGTTGGTAGGGCTTTTGCATTGTGTCATTGTCTGATCTTATGATCTTCGTAGAGAAACCTCGACGATCTTCAACTCGTTTGAATTGAAGTTTTACCTACCGAGGTGCTTAGGCGCCAAGGCACCGGGTGGTTATTCAAATATTCTTTTCAAATAATGCTCTATATTCGTATGCCTTAGTTCGTAATGACTTGACTAACAATATCCAGTTTTATTGTGTACATATTCCACTAAAAATATTTAAGGCAATATATCTAATCTAAGAATTCATAAAAACACCAAATGAGGATTAATTAAGGGGGGAAAATTCACCCGCTCATCTCAAAACGAAAAAGAGATTTAATTATTTATTATTTATTTATTATAACTTAAAAGTACAAAAAAACGATCGATGAATAACTGCAAGCAAGCAGGGACGGAAGCAATCCATCAAATTTATTACCATCAAGCATCAACGAATGCGACGAATCACGATTCGTAAAACCTAAAATTCCAAATTTCCCTTCCTCTACAATGCCTCGAACGAGGTGAGGCTTCGGTACTTCTCCCACGCCCTATCGTACACCACCGCCTGGTACCTGCCGCTGGGACCGTGAACGCCGTGCCTAGCGTAGATGATCAGCTTGTAGTTCATGCCGGCTACGACCTGCTGCTGGCCGCTCAACACCTTGACGAACACCAGATCGTCGGATTCGCTATTGTCGTGCTCGCTCACGGCGAACTTCGCAATCTCCACCACGTACGGATCCTTTACATTCTTGATCGGCTGGTATCCGCCGAGTAATCCCGGGCGCTGCTTGGAAGCACCGCCGAGGGTGGGGGAGGCGACTGCTAATGAGATCAGGCCGAGGAGGAGGACGAGAGAAAAGAGGCGTTTGGAGGAATCCATGGTGGATGGGGGAGGGTTTTGATTGTCTGTTGGTAAAAAAGTACTGTATAAGATAAGATGCGTTGTTGCCGGTGGGACTCGAGAGTATTTATATTGTGAATAAGACGGGGTCAACGCGGAGAGCAGAGGAGCGGTGAACGTGTAAAAGGGCTTGAAGTTGGATAAATTTACGGACTTTTGCCATTGGACATGGACACGTGGACGTGTGAAAGGGTGGATTGTGGTGAGACCGGCTACCATTACCACTTGCATATCCGATTAACTTTTGGTGGGGCCCATCCGCTCTCTATTTTAAAACTCCGTTCTCCGTTATACCGTGTCCTGGTCCAGGTCCAATCCAACATCCCATAGTCCCATACCGGCCAATTACCAAATACTGTAGAATATTTGATCACGTATGATATTCTTTCAATTTTATTTTACTACAATAAATTTTGATGAATTTATTACTTAATGGTATGCAAATAAGGTGGACATTTCAAATTAATTGCTAATTCAATTAATTGCAGCAATTAATTGAGTATTTCAATTACTAAAATTTCAATAACGTAATTGGATTGAAAAGAGTAATTAATTAGTGGTGTCAATTAATTGTTAATTTCAATTCAATTCTTTAATTAATTGATAATTGTAATGCGTCTGGTTTAATATTTACAGTTGATTTTTTCATTGTAACGGAACCTCTGAGTGCCAAGGCTTTCTCCGACGGAATTGGGATATCCAGCTCTGCCATGTCTTTAGGGAAGTGAACTCGGGCGCGGACACCCTTGCTGCTCGTGCTTTTTCTTTTCCCGTTAGTTTCCCTTCTTTTTCCAACCCGCCTAAGGGTATTTCGTTCTTAGTCGAGGAAGGCGCTAGGGGAAGGGCTACCCCGCCTCACTTGCTCGTAGCCTGTGTTGTTTGTTTCCTTATTTATTTATATTTGAGAGCTTGCTCTCGTTTTCTCACCAAAAAAAAATAAAAAATCGAAACCTCTGAGTTCCAAAGTTGAACAAAACCAAGTGATTTTCTACTTTTGAGCTTTGAGATTAACAACCCAACTCATTTCGTACCACCCCATCGTTGAAAGAGAAGCTTAGCTTTCAGAGAACAATCTTCTTTCTTCGGAATTGCATCCCATGGCCTACCAGGACTGGCACAAGATAGAGAGATCCGACAATTTCCTTGAACGATCTAATATGCATAAATATCATTTACTATTTATAATCCATGGAGCCCATGGGACAAGCGATGAAGATTGTTCTCTGAATTGCATAAGATAGAGAGATCCTTCATTGCAATTCTGGAATTCCTCCGTAATTGCATCTCATCGTTTAGATTATTCATTCTTCTGCGAATTGGATCGAGAGATCCGGCGATGGAGACTAACAGATTTGCGAGAAATTTGGCAATGGAGAATGACAGATCGAAAGATACCAATGAGGGCATAAGCAATGGCCCAGAGTGAAGATCCAGCGATGGAGAGATCTGCGAGAAAAGGAGATGGAGAGAGAGGAGAAGAGAGAGACGAGAAGGAGAGAGATAGAATAGTAAAAAATCTGATTTTTTTAATAAATACAGCAATTAATCAATTAATTGAGGCAATTAATTGAAATTGCTTTGAATTGGAGAGAAAAAGCAAATCAAATAATCGTATTGAAATATCTCATTATTTCAAAACAATTAACCGTAAAATTTAATAATTTTTCATTTCTTCAAAACAGTTTTTCAATTACAAATAATTATGCCCAGGGATGGCATTGAGTCGGGTGATGGGTGGATGATCTACTTCTGTCACCCACCCCACCACCTAAAACCCTTCACCCTACCCGACCCATCATCCACCAAATATTTCATCCGCCCCGTCCACCCATCACCCACTAGGTGATCGGGTAGATCAGGTAATAATTCAGATGAAATACAAGACATAAAAGTCATAAAAAATTACAGAAAAACATACGTCGAACACATCGAATCGACGATTAAACACGTACCAAATATAGTCAAATTCGATAAAAAAAATTATTGAAAAATTATTGCATTCATGTTTCTATGGCCAATTGCCTTCAAATACAGTAGGTATATATATAATGTAGGTCAAATTAGATATGGCCACGGGTCACGGTTCGGGCGGGTCGACCCGTGACCCGCCAGGTCAGTGACCCGACTGGTCAGGGTCCGAGGGTCGTTACACTTGTATAGTATCCTTAATGTCGAGTTTTCGTTTATTTTCAAAATGATATAGAACTTCGGATTTTTAAACACATGAATAAAATATAATATTGGCAATACTTTTTCAATGTGTCTTTTCATGTCATAACAAGCAACCCAAGTATGTAATTCTAATAACATTATCATTAAGTGTATACACAACATGTGGCTAATTCAACTTTAAACGAGAAAGTTTAACATATCTATATGAAGAAGAACCTAGATTTGAAATCATTGATCAAGAAATTAACATAATAATGCAAGTAAAATAAAATACTTATGATTGATTAATGGATCAACACAACTATCAATTAAATTAAATAGAAAGATTAATCCAACATAACTTGATATATTGTATCATGATGTTTAATCACCATGTGTTATTCATTTCATTAAATCCTAAGAGGTAAACACTTTAATTATATTATATGTTACATCATATAATCCAAACACTTAAATTACATTATATTCCACCATATAATCCAAAGACTTTAATTACATTACATTTTACATCATATACTTAAACATCAATTTCTCACATTTTCTTTCATATCTCATATTTCTGTCCCACATCGAAAGTGGACTATATACCTCTATTTTCTCTATGTATAGATCCTCATACCCTACATGTCATTCCCACAATCCAACATTTTCTTTCCCACATCTAAAGTGTGATGAAATAATGGGAGTGGAATGAAGATATATATATATATATATACATAGACACACACACACACTAGTGTAGGTCCCGTCTCGTGCACGGAAAATACATTAATACAATATTATAAGTAATTTAGATAGATTCCAATAAATTAAAAAAAAATCTTTACTCTTTTAATTAGATCCCGTCCCGTCCCCTGCACGGGAATATTTTAACACAATATTATAAATTAGATTCCAATAATTTAGATAGATTATAAATATAAATAATTTTTTCCACCAAAAAATATGGATATAAATATTTACCACTACTACTACGTTTAATTATATTGATATAGTTTTTTTCTTTTATAATATTTACTCTATTATAAGATATTTCATCTATCCATTTATATAGATTAGGACTATCTAATTATACAATTATACAAATTATTTTTATTAAATTTGCTTTTTGACGGGAAAAAGCTTTGTGAGATGCATTCACGCGCCGCCACGTAGGCAGATGCACTCACACGCCGCCACGTAGGCGACAATGTATCGGTTTTAGTATATGTATATAGATTATTTTTATTAAATTTTCTTTTTGATGGGAAAAAGCTTTGTGAGATGCACTCACGCGTCGCCACGTAGGCAGATGCACTCACACGCCGCCACGTAGGCGACAATGCATCGGTTTTAGTATATGTATATAGATATAGATCTTCCCACATACTATGTTTTGTCAACCTTAAATCTTTCCATTTCGAAAGTGTTGTGAAGGACTTGAGTTGAGTTTTATTTTGGGTTTAAAATAATTTTTATTTTTTAAAAAAAATGGTTGACCCAGCGGGTCGACCCGCAAAACCCGTTGGGTACCCGATTTGGTGCCACGTGGCCGACCCGATAGTCCGACCCGCCGGGTCACCTAACCCGTCGACCCGTCCGAATCGCAGGTTAGGGTTAGG
This sequence comes from Persicaria tinctoria, assembly GCA_037127255.1. NCBI lineage: Eukaryota > Viridiplantae > Streptophyta > Magnoliopsida > Caryophyllales > Polygonaceae > Persicaria > Persicaria tinctoria. Next base: position 42,680,046 of record JBANSL010000018.1, read on the forward strand.
GTCACCCTCCCCGACGGGTCTGAGCCGTCGACCCGACGGGTCGGACCCGTGGCCATGTCTAGTTCAAATGTTAACAAGCTTTACGGTGTTAAATGTTAACAAATCTTAATCGTTAATTTATTGTAATTGAATGGCCGAGATTAATCGATTAATTAGATTAATTTAAAAAAGAACAAAAGAAAACTCCAAATCCACCCCTTAACAAGCGCTTGTAACGAAGCCCCCAACCCTACCTCCATAAATTACAGTTACACATTGCTGCAGAAGGGCGATGAATCCCATGGTGCCGCCTCTACACTGGTGCTTGATGTCCAATACCACCGAGTTCCGGCAAGTGAAGGCAGCGCGAACGGAGATGGTGAAGCGAGCGATGTTGTGAGCTGAATCTGCCATGTTTTACATTTAAGTTTATATCAATTTCTGCATACATTTCATTCATTTGGGCTAAGATAATACATAATCTATGTAGTTTATGTTTATTTGCCAAATTATGGAATCTACACCAGTTTCTGTTTAAATTCGCAGAATTCGAGACGTTTTACAGCAATTCTAAGGAAGGTCAGAAAAGCTCGGAAAACAACTACAGAAGTCCAGAATTCGAGAGTACAGAACTAGGACAAACCGAGCTAAAGCCAGGGCTACTCTATGTCGAGTACACCTTACTCGATCTCGAGTAGAGAGCCCGGGCGTACTTGGTCGACAAAGCCTGGTCGAGGAAGCTGAGCCAGACCAACCCGACTCCCGGAACACAACTCGATCTCGACAAGACCTAGTCAAGATCGACTACACCTCAGCGCCACACCCGGAGTCGACGAGAAGAGGAGCTGATCGAGAAGCCGAGGACGAAGACGCCGAGCACATCTCTACTCGATCTCGATGAGACCTTGTCGAGATCGACGAGCCACCTAGCGCCTGTCCGAGCCCATGCCGAGGAGGAGTCCTCGACATCACCAGTGAGCCATCCTCGACCACAACCCTAGTCAATGTCGACGAGCCCTAGTCGAGATCGACGATGCCCAGGAGCCCAGATCCGAGCCATGTCGAGCAGAGTCACCCGAGAAGTCCAGTCGACGACGAATCCTAGTCGACATCGACGAGCCCTTGTCGAAATCGAGTAGACCAGTTTCTGGAAACGCATCGACGTGAGCAGTCCGAGTAGAGTTGGGATTCCTTGGGCACGAAGGAAGTCGAGAAGGCTGAGAATCTATCCAATCTATCAAGATACATCATGGAAGAAAGAGATCTATCCACTTTAAGGCATTTACATATATTTAGATTTAATTTCCTTATCGCTTTTATTTATCCTTAAGCATTTTAGATATAGTTTTAGATATAGATAGGATATTCTATCCTTGATTAGCAAGGATTAGTAGGCTATAAATAAAGCCCATGGGGCTCAGTTTTATTCATTCAATTTCGGAGAGAGAAGTAAGTAGGAGAAGTAGAGAGAGAAAGTGAGGCCGAGTGGAGCAAAGGAGCGAGAGCAAGTTGGCATTGTTCGGTTGTACTTTCTTAAGTTTAGTTAATGCAAGTTATTTCTTTTCAATCAATGTCTGAGTTTGCGATGAGGCGTGAGTAGTCCACCCATTTCTAGGGTTGGGGCGACCCCAACGATAGCCATGCGTGTTTGAGGTAAAGATCCGACCTTTATCATGTTTTGAGCATTTTCCTACTTGTTTATGTGTTTATTACCCGTTTAATGGAGATCCACGCTAACAACTTGGATTATAAACATAAAATTAGTAGAGACAATTAAGGTTTCTTGAAAGAGTTGTCTAATTGTTGGAAAAGGCGAAAGCTTGTCCTTGATGCAATTTACATGATTATTTATTTGGTTCTGCCTTATGCATGCTTGGTTATCGTTGTTACAAACCCCAATCTTGGAAGCCTTTTATACTAAGTTTAGTTCGAAATCCCAAAGCAATTGTTTTTACTTTCTTTTACTTTCGTTTTATTCTCTGTCTCCTCGATATCGAGCAGCACTCGTCGATATCGAGTACTGATTCTCGATCTAGCATCGATGTAGCTTCTGTGTGCAGGTACTCGACGAGACGAAGCGAAGTCGACCAAGACTATACTCGATATCGAGTAGGCCTTGTCGATATTGACGATCCCCTGTAACTGCTGCTGCGCTGTGTTCGACTGTGCCTGACCCCTGTCGACTAACCCTTAGTCGAGGTCGAGTACCACTATTGTCGACGTTCGTGAGATTCCACCGCTGCCTAGGATCCGCTGACACGCTTCCTCGTGGATCGATCCTGACTTCCCACTGCTGCATCAGGAGGAGGTCTTGTAATTATTTGCAAGGGACGGAATCTGGTTTGCTGTGATTTATTTCTATTTTATTATTGCAAGTCTCGATTTCCTCCTATATCAACAAATTGGCGCCGTTGCCGGGGAAGCTATCATTCGCGCCTTAGGTAGTTAAATCTAACATCTGCTTTGAGTTATTATACAGGTGTATGCGCTGTTCTGGTCTACCACCTGAGTTTGACGCCTTAGACGAACCAGAGCGTTACCTACAAATCCACTCTAAACTCAAAAGGATCATGGCGGCCGCTGAAACACAAGAGCAACTGATCGAAAGGCTTACAAGGGAACTAGCCGCTAAAGATGCTGCTATCGCCACTGAGAAAGCAGCAAGGGAGCAAGCAGAAGCTGAGCTTGCCCAATATCCAACTACTGCAGAGGATTATATGCATCCAGCTCTCGTCGTGCCTGAATCGGCGATTCTAATCCCTGAAAACTCTTTTGAAATTCGCACTCAGTTTTTGATAGAGCTTAAAAATAATGCTTTTTATGGCAAATTTAATGAGTGCCCTCTTGAACATATTACTATCTTTCATGACATGTGTCGTACTCTTGCTGAAGGTACAACTCTGGAATATGTCAAGATGAAGTCTTTTCGCTGGTCTCTCGCTGGACCTGCATTGAAGTGGCTCGAAGGACTGAAGCCGAGATCTCTCACCACATGGGCCCAAGTAGAGCAAGAGTTTCTGAACAAATACTTCCCACCCGCCAAAACAGCACTTCTCCGTTAGAAAATCACCGCCTTCAAACAGAAGCAAGGGGAACCGCTGGCAAAGGCATGGGAACGCTACAAAGAACTGTTGCGATCTTGCCCCACTCATGGACAGCCACCCTACGTCATTCAGGAGATCTTCTTCAACTCTCTTGATCAAATCACTAAGGACAGGATCAACCATTATACTCGCTATGAGTATCTGACGATGCCACCAAGCGACGCATGGGGTGTGCTAGAAAAGCTCACTAACTACGACAACAAATATGGGGCTCCTAGAAACTATGAGGAGAACTCCTACGCCAGGCCAGCACCATCAATGCCACTCTATGAGCCAGCAAATGAGATTGACCCAGATGTCAGGGAGCAGTTCTACCGAGACCAAAATCGCAAGCTCCTCAAGCAAGTAAAATATCTATCTGTCAATCAGCCTTGCATCGAATGCGGATCACAGCGGCACACCACTACTGAGTGCCCACACACTGAGCAAGTCAGGATGGCAGAAACACATGAAGAGGCAGCCTACGTTGGGGTCCAAATCGCTACATGGGAGACCAACGGTCCTACCAACCACAGTGGAACCAGGGTCCTCCTAGGAATCCCCCACCCTACAGAGCTCCAGGACATCCAGAAAGGGATCAAAAGAAGGATGATCTGCAGCTGATCCTTGAGGAGATGCGTCGAAATCAGGGCGCCATCAACAACCAATTCCAGAACATCACTACAAAATTTGGAGAACTGGACATCTGGAAAAGGGGAATAGAGACGCAGATGGGTCAAATCGCTGCACAGATCCCACGACCGTCCGGACAACTCCCTGGGAAAACAGAACCAAATCCTAAGGGGAAGACCGGACACGTCGCAGCTATCAAACTCAGGAGTGGACATCAATTACACGAGCCAGAGGTCAGAAAACAGCAAAGCAAGGCAGAGCAGCAACTCGAAACAGAGCACAGCCAACTCGATCTCGACGAGGGTGTACTCGATATCGACAAGCAGCTACTCGACACAGACCAGAAGTTGAGCTCGGACACCGCTGCGCAGACCAGCAACTCCAGGTCGACCACCCTACTCGATGTCGAGGAGCCCGTGGTCGAGATCGAGGAGCAGCATCTGGCCGACGTTGACGACTCTGCAGCACCTCCGATAGCTGATCAGGCTCCGAAACTAAAAAAGCCACTGCCTTTCCCTTCGAAAGCACAGAAAGATCCCACTGCAGGTAGGTTTACCAGATTTGTTAGTATGCTGCAAGAACTGAATGTTTCTATTCCTTTTACAGAAGCCCTGCAAGAGATGCCTGGATATGTCAAATTTCTCAAGGAAATCCTAAGCAAGAAGCGATCCATCTCAGAGATCGCAGGTGAATGCAAAGTACTCCACTTCCCTGAAAAGAAACCTGACCCTGGTAAGTTTTCTGTTACTGTGGGTTTTGGACAATATAAATATGATTCTCTGTGCGATTTAGGAGCAAGTGTGAGCATCATGCCTTTATCAATCTGGCGAAAAGTAAAGATAGGATGCATAGAACCTGTGGATGCCAAGCTATACATGGCAAACAATACAGTAGTCATCCCTACAGGTATAGTTGAGAACGTCCCTGTCCAGGTTGGTAAATTCTTTATTCCAGCTGATTTCTTTATCATTGACTGTGCTAAAGATCCTACTAGCCCTATTATTCTTGGTAGACCATTCTTAGCTACTGCAGATGCCAAAATAAGTGTCAAGAATAGATCGCTCACCTTCACCATAGGCGATGAGGTTTTGGATTTCTCTTTTGACCCTGCAAAAGAGGAAATTTCATGGCTGGAGGTGAAAAGCATCAGCAACCACGGGACCAAGCAAACAGCGGAGGAAGGAACCAACACTGTACTCGAGATCGACAAAGGTTACTCGATCTCGACAAGGGACGTACTCGATGTCAGTCTTGTCGATCTCGACAACCACTGCAGAGCCAGAAACTTGCCAAGAGCCTAAGTATAGGGTCCATGTACTCGAGGTCGACCAGATGTACTCGATCTCGACTAGCCCCAAGCCCAAAGATTCATGTTTTGGGTCCGAAAAGGCAAGTTCAGGTATGAATCCTACTCCCCCTCATTCCATAAAGAAAATTATCAATGATTTAAGGGGAGATAAGACACCGTGGCAAGAGAATCTGCGAAAACTGAGAGATGGAAGGAAAAAGAAGAAAGAGAAGGGAGATGATGCAAGCAACAACCTGTCAGCTGAGCTTGCATACTACCAGCAGGACCTAGATGATCCAGGAGAAGGGCCAAGCATGAGCGGGTCCCACAATAAGGGTCCTTGAGCACAAACGGAGAAGTCGGCCTAGCGACTCTAAAATCTAGAGCATGTATATAAAACTTTATGAATTTTTGGGACTTTTGAACTTTTTGTTTTTGGTTTTTGTTTTTGGTTTTGGTTTTATCTCTTTTAAAATACTTTATGTGGATAGTCTTGTTTTTGTGTGCAATCTAACACTTTTAGGTGGGCAAGCATAAAAGGATCGCGAAAAGTGGAATAAGAAGTCCCTGAAAAACAGTCAGAATCGACGAAGGCCAAGTCGACGGCGACAAGGAGGAGCAGCCCAGACACTAATCGATCTCGAGTAGGCCAACTCGACATCGACAAGCTCAGATGCTCCTCGACTTCAGAAAACCATTGGACGCAAAGCGAAGCTCCTCGAGATCGAGTACACTCTACTCGAGATCGACAAGGAATCTACTCGACCTAGACTGAGTTGCCCCCTCGATGTGTTGACTTGTGAGTTCCTTCCTTTACTCTTGTTTTTATTTGATTTTATACAGTGAGGACACTGTAATGTTTAAGTATGGGGAGGGGGAAGGACTTACATTATGCATATTTACTATATTTGACATTATGTGTGCATTATTCCTTTCAATTGCTACATGGCTATTTTGGAATGCATTATTGATTTATGTGCTTATATGCATGATTTCCAAAAAAGTTTATGAAAAATGACCCCTATTGAAAATTTTGGTTAATTTCATGGAAGCTTATATTAGACTTGACGATGCAAAAATAGATTCATTAGAGATATAGCATGAAATTGCCTAGTAAAGGGAAGTCATAATGAAGTGCATATTTTCTTGAAAACCATGAAATGAGGTAAAATTTGAAGTTGCTTTTGACATGTTGCATGATAAGATGATGGAGGACTTTAAATTTCCATATAATGCTCATTATTTGAAATCCTAGCCTTACCTATGCTTATGCATCACAAAAGCCATATTATGCCTTATTTCAAATATTGCTCCACATGATCTAAATATTTGTCATTCTTTACCTTATCCGGGGATTATGTTGAGAATGATGTTACATTATGGAGATTATCATATGGCGATTGTGTCGTTATTGTCATTTATTGGAGTTTGGAAGGAAATTGTTTGAAATATATGGAAAATTTAATGAGTGAAAGAAAATCCAATCACCTCAGGAGATAAAGGTATATTGACCCTGCTCTCTGAGATAATAGTTTGGAGAGATGGGACACATTGTGAGGAGTCCAAAGCACTAAGTATCCGGGGTCATTCATGACACCCATGTTTGCGACTCGCGAGAAGGCAGTGCTGAGGTTAGAGAGGTAAAAGCATTATTGTTGATAAAAGCATTATGAAAGATGATGAAACTTATGAAAAGGAATGTGGAAATTCAAGTTTGGAAATACTCCATTTCCCCGGATCATTAGCACCACATTGCCAGAAACTGCCCACCTTTTAGCCTTTTACCAAATCTACTCCTCATTTGAGCTTAAATTGAAGTTCTCTTGATTATCAATGCTTTGTCACTTATGAATGTTTTTGCATAACCCTCCTCCTGTGAGTAGATGTTGCTCTTTGAATTGCACATGCATGGATTTGTTACACTAGTACCTTTTCGAGGATGGTAATTGACTGTTGGGTTATATAAGAATGAATTTGATATGTTGAGAGTTTTTTATTTCTTCCCCTGAATGAATATTAAAAGTATTGCTTGAGGACAAGCAAGCTTAAGTATGGGGTGTTTGTTGTGAGCTGAATCTGCCATGTTTTACATTTAAGTTTATATCAATTTCTGCATACATTTCATTCATTTGGTCTAAGATAGTACAGAATCTATGTAGTTTATGTTTATTTGCCAAATTATGGAATCTACACCAGTTTCTGTTTAAATTCGCAGAATTCGAGACATTTTACAGCAATTCTAAGGAAGGTCAGAAAAGCTCGGAAAACAACTACAGAAGTCCAGAATCCGAGAGTACAGAACCAGGACAAACCGAGCTAAAGCCAGGGCTACTCTATGTCGAGTACACCTTACTCGATCTCGAGTAGAGAGCCCGGGCGGACTTGGTCGACAAAGCCTGGTCGAGGAAGCTGAGCCAGACCAACCCGACTCCCGGAACACAACTCGATCTCGACAAGACCTAGTCGAGATCGACTACACCTCAGCGCCACACCCGGAGTCGACGAGAAGAGGAGCTGATCAAGAAGCCGAGGACGAAGACGTCGAGCACATCTCTACTCGATCTCGATGAGACCTTGTCGAGATCGACGAGCCACCTAGCGCCTGTCCGAGCCCATGTCGAGGAGGAGTCCTCAACATCACTAGAGAGCCATCCTCGACCACAACCCTAGTCGATGTCGACGAGCCCTAGTCGAGATCGACGACGCCCAGGAGCCCAGATCCGAGCCATGTCGAGCAGAGTCACCCGAGAAGTCCAGTCGACGATGAATCCTAGTCGACATCGACGAGCCCTTGTCAAAGTCGAGTAGACCAGTTTCTGGAAATGCATCGACGTGAGCAGTCCGAGTAGAGTTGGGATTCCTTGGGCACGAAGGAAGTCGAGAAGGCCGAGAATCTATCCAATCTATCAAGATACATCATGGAAGAAAGAGATCTATCCAGTTTAAGACATTTAGATATATTTAGATTTAATTTGCTTATTGCTTTTATTTATCCTTAAGCATTTTAGATATAGTTTTAGATATAGATAGGAGATTCTATCCTTGATTAGAAAGGATTAGAAGGCTATAAATAAAGCCCATGGGGCTCAGTTTTATTCATTCAATTTCGGAGAGAGAAGTAAGTAGGAGAAGTAGAGAGAGAAAGTGAGGCCGAGTGGAGCAAAGGAGCGAGAGCAATTTGGCTTTGTTCGGTTGTACTTTCTTAAGTTTAGTTAATGCAAGTTATTTCCTTTCAATCAATGTCTGAGTTTGCGATGAGGCGTGAGTAGTCCACCCACTTCTAGGGTTGGGGCGAGCCCAACGATAGCCATGCGTGTTTGAGGTAAAGATCCGACCTTTATCATGTTTTGAGCATTTTCCTACTTGTTTATGTGTTTATTACCCGTCTAATGGAGATCCACGCTAACAACTTGGATTATAAACATAAAATTAGTAGAGACAATTAAGGTTTCTTAAAAGAGTTGTCTAAGTGTTGGAAAAGGCGAAAGCTTGTCCTTGATGCAATTTACATGATTATTTGTTTGGTTCTGCCTTATGCATGCTTTGTTATCGTTGTTACAAACCCCAATCTTGGAAGCCTTTTATACTAAGTTTAGTTCGAAATCCCAAAGCAATTGTTTTTACTTTCTTTTACTTTCGTTTTATTCTTTGTCTCCTCGATATCGAGTAGCACTCGTCGATATCGAGTACTGATTCTCGATCTAGCATCGATGTAGCTTCTGTGTGCAGGTACTCGACGAGACGAAGCGAAGTCGACCAAGACTATACTCGATATCGAGTAGGCCTTGTCGATATCGACGAGCCCCTGTAACTGCTGCTGCGCTGTGTTCGATTGTGCCTGACCCCTTAGTCGAGGTCGAGTACCACTGTTGTCGACGTTCGTGAGATTCCACCGCTGCCTAGGATCCGCTGACACGCTTCCTCGTGGATCGATCCTGACTTCCCACTGCTGCATCAGGAGGAGGTCTTGTAATTATTTGCAAGGGACGGAATCTGGTTTGCTGTAATTTATTTCTATTTTATTATTGCAAGTCTCGATTTCCTCCTTTACAACAAGCTACAGTGGTGTTTGAAGGAGAGATCGGAGGTGGCGTCGATTGGTCGATGTTGAGGACCAATTGCAAGTGCCGCCAGAAGGTGATACCATTTGCTCCGCCTCTATCGCACCGCCTGCGTTGAGGACCAATTGCAAGCGCCGCCTCTGTCGCACCGCCAGCATGATGCTCGCCGTCAATGTCACTCGCAACCACACTTCCCAGTCGCCTCCTGCTAGCGGCGATTGCCCGTTCTTCATCGGAATACCTAACATGGCCCGGATCTCACTAATTGCACACTTGCAGGCTACCGCCGGTGAGTTAACCCATCAATCTGGCTCTTCACGCCGCTCCTCGCCTCGCCGGTCCCTCCGGTGCAACGGACCCCCGTCTCGCCTTGCCTCGCATCCCTCTCCTTGCCTTGTCGTGCCTGTCTCCTTCTTCGTTCTCCTCTTTCTTCAAGCTTCGTTCACCCTGCAATGGATCCGTCTTCGGCTCCGCTGCAATGGCTCCGCCGCCCCACCTCGTCTTCAGCTCCGCTGCAATGGTTGATATATCAACATTTTTGTCCTTGAATTTCAGATTCTTTGGTTTCAATCTCGTTTTTTAGTACAAAATTGAATGTGTTCTTGTTCCAATTTCTCAGTACAAAATTGAATCTGTTGTTCCAATTGAATCTGTCCTTGTTCCAATTTCTATGCGAATAGCTACAAAATTGAATCTGTAAGAGCATGTACATGGTTGTACATTTGCCATGTACTAAGGCAATTAGATGAAAAATAAAAAAGGAAAATGGCAAGTACAATGGGGAAGTGCACTTGCAGGAGTACACTGCAAAGGGAAGAACTTCACACATTTCAATTCATTTCACTATTTGAGAATCAAATGAACTAGTGACACGTGGATTCCACTTACCTTTTGCTACTCACGGATTGCAACCCAATTTGTTTTCAAATGTAAAAACTCACTTGCATGTATTAATGACAAGTTTTTTTGTTTTTTAATAATTGATTTTCTTAAGTTAAAATTAATCAAAAGAAATTATAAAAAATATATTTGAATAGACATTAAATTTATCTACTCATAAACACCAATTTTGTATATGTTTGTTAAAAAAAATTCGATTACCAGTAATATGCTTTATTAATTATAATATAAGTTTGATTAAATTTAATGACAATTTTTTCTATAAATAGATGCACCTCCCAACTTCATAACTTATCCCAACCCATCCAGTTTCCTCTCTTTTTAAGCTCAAATTCCGCTCTGACACTTGAAATGGATCCGAATCAAAATGCACAAAACTTTCCCCCAAGCTTCTTTGATATGTTATCTATGTACACCCAACAACAACCCAATACAAACTCAAACCATCCTAGCCTGAATCCACCCCCTCTTGATCAAGCTCATTTCTACTATCCCAACATGATGAATCCCATGCAGTATTATCCCACTCCAAATGTCATTCCCGTTTCAAATTCATTCGAATCTCCACTATTACGGGGAACACAAGATAGCTTCCCAGTTTATAGCACCCAAGATGATGTCCAAGATGAAGAGGTGGATGAACAACCAGCTTCGGGATGTACGGAGAGAAGGCAATGGAGTGAGAAGGAAGGTGAGTTGCTCCTTAGTGCATGGTTGAACACCAGTAAGGACGCTGTTGAGGGAAACAACCAGTCGGCATCCCGATTTTGGTCAAGAATAGCAACATACTACAACAGTAGAAGGGGAGTGATGGCCCCACGCGATGCAGAAAGATGTAGAGTGCGCTTTGGTCGAGTTAGCCATAATGTAGAGTGCGCTTTGGTCGAGTGCGCTTTGGTCGAGTTAGCCATGATGTGCCAGCAGTGAATCGACCGACGATGTGGAGTTACAACCTAACTTAATGTTTGGTGAATTTCTAACCATCAAGAAAGAAGAGATGGAGCTACAGAGGGAAGCTCATAAGGCTAGAGAAAGGCGAGAGAAGCAAAAGAGAGAAGGGAAACAGAGAGGCGTGAAAGAAGGGAAAGGAAGGAAACTGAGATGAAGGCGGAAAGGGATAGAAAATACAATATGCTTGAACACTTAATGTCAAGAACAGGTTCACTGTCAACACAGGAGGAGTGGCAGAAAGAGTCTTTGTGAAAAGAGTTTTCATCGGGTTGAACTGGGTGGCTTACAAGGAAACATGGAGTTGGTCACGGGGTTGTTGAAGTTTAAATTTCTTACCTTGTTGTTGTTATTTAAGTTTCTAGTTTTGGTTGTTGTTTAAATTTCGTATTTTGCTGCTGTTTAAATTTCGTAAGTTGCTTTTGTTTCAGTAGTTCAATTTCTTGTAATGTTATCAATATGTCATGTTCACATTCCCCGAGCTCTGTAATGAAATATCATTGACCCTTATCTTTTCTGTTTTCATTTACTTTACAAACTGTCCGAGATATAATTTGACAACTCAAATGTGCCATTGAAAGATGCTTTGATGCCACTTAAAGATGCTCAGAATATTTGTAATATGCTTTGATGCTTTTTGAAGATACTTTGATGCCTTTTTAAGATGCTTTGATGCCTTTTGAAGATACCGTTTTTTTCTATATAAACCAAATGCAATGTCCAAGTAAATATAACCCCTCCCAAACTTCCATTTTTCTCTCTTCTAGTTACCCATTTTCCAACGATGTCAAAGAAGCCAATGTCATTTAGTCGTTTCTCTTCATCTTCCAGCTATTCATCTAGCTCTTCATCTCCAGAAGATTTTTCAACCCCAACTGATCATGCTCTTGAAAATTTCATGGCTGAAATTCTAGCTAAAACAAACCCACCGGCCAATTCTAGTTCTAGTCGACGGCCACGTCGAGGTAACATTGACAGAGATCGTGAAGGAGGACATGATCGGCTAGTCCAAGACTACTTTGCCGAGACACCGACCTATCCAGAGGCGATGTTTAGGCGTTGTTGTGAGGAGGAAATCGAGTATGAAATATAACAAAAATAGATCAAACCAGATTTAGGCCCACGCAAATAATTACAAGACTCCTCCAATGTAGTAAGAGAAAGTCAGGATCGAATCCACGAGGAAGCGTGTCACCGGATCCTAGGCAACTGTAAATCTCACAGAAAAGCAACAGAAACACAAAAACAAAGAAAGAAAGACAAACGAAGACAAGAAATAGCAAACGAAAGCAAGAAATAAAGTAAAGACAGAAGCTAACTCGATCTCGACCAGCAGTAACCCGAGATCGACGAACAGCAGTGAACAACAAAAACTCAGAAATCGCAACAGACATCAAACCCGGCAAGGGCAACTCGATCTCGACCAGATGCTACTCGAGATCGACAACAAATAGTAAAAACAGAAATTGCAGAATCGAAAACAGAAACAGAAACTCAACTCGACGTAGACAAGACCCTACTCGATCTCGACAAGCCTCTCCTCTATCTCGACTAAAACACAGAAAACCTCAAATTGCAGATTCGAACACAGATTTCAGAATTTCGACAGAAATAAACTCAATTTATGAAAGAACTTCCAAAGCCAGGGTATCAACACCACAACGGTAACCATGCAAAGTAACATATAAAGGCATAAATAGGCATATAGAGGCTTTCGCATAAACCCTAATTGTTACTAACCTTTTTCACATAATTAACCCAAGTTGTATTAAGATCACTTTCACTTCAATAATACAAACAAGGATCACCTTCAACTCTCGCAAAAGAATCATGCTCATAGGGATAGAAGACGAATTGCATAACAAGATATGACATTTACCGCATCACCTCACATGGCCACCGTCGGGCTCACCCCAGCCTCAGAAGTGGGTGGACTACTCGCTCTTCATCATCAAGAATGACATTAAATAACAAAAGAAACTAACTTGCATTGAATTAAATAAAAAAAGCTTACAACCAACAAGACAAATCCGCTTTCGCCTTTCCACCTTGCTTGCCACAAACACTCTCTCTCTACTCCTAATTACTTGAATGGAATGGTGTCTAGAATTGAATGAATGAAAAAACATCCCCTAGGGCTTTATTTATAGCCTTCTATTCTTTGCTATTCAAGGATAGAAATATCTATCTTTATCTAAATCTATATCTAAAGGCTTAAAAGATAAATAAATGGAATTTAAGAATTAAATATAAAAAGGAAAAAATAAATCTAAAATAGGTAAGATGTCTTCTTGTTGATAGATTTTCTCTTTCAAGGATAGAACTTGATGAAATTGGATAGACTCGGATTCCTTCGGCCTCAAGGACTCCCAACTCGACACGGACAGCTTAAGGCGCGTAACGCGGTTTCAGGACGCGACTCGTCGATCTCGAGTAGGGCTCCTCGACATCGAGTAGGATTCGTCGTCGACTGGGGCTGGCTGGCTTGGTCGGGTAGCTCTGCTCGACAAGCTCGAATCTTGGCTCCGGGCTCCTCGATCTCGACTAACTTACGTCGAGATCGAGTTGGGTGTAGTCGAGGATGTATGGCCTGGTGTGGTCGAGGACTCCTCCTCGTCATGGACTCGGACTGGCGCATGGTGGTCCTCGATCTCGACTAGCTGTACTCGAGATCGAGTAGAGTTGGCTCGGCTTCTCCGTCTTCGGCTTCTCGACTTGGCACAGCTCGTCGACTCCGGACATGGCACTGAGGTGTAGTCGATCTCGATAAGGCCTCCTCGAAATCTAGTAGGGTTCCGGGATCGGGTTGTCTCTGACTCAGTGTCCTCGATCAGCTCTGCTCGACCAGGTGTGCTCGGACAGCCTTTGTCGAGATCGAGTAAGTGTACTCGAGATCGAGTAAAGTTCTCTCAGCTTTCTTCTCTGTTATTGAAACGCACTTTCCCGAGTCCTCGTTCGTCGGATTGACGCATATGACCATGCGTTGGAAAGCTCTTTCTGAGGGCTACAACTCTCATGAAGACATCAAAGCTTGATTCAGAACGAAGAATGGTGAAAAATGGCCTTTTCTCCAGCTGCACCATTCTGAGCTTCTCCATGAGTTTCCTTTAAGCTCCAAAGCGCGTCCGATTTCTGTGAAATATAACAAAAACTTGTGTAGACCTCCATATATTGCAAATAAGTGTAAACTATATAGATTCTGTATTATTCTAACCCAAATGCATGAAATGCATACAGAAATCGATATAAAAGTAAGTGTAAAACATGGCAAATTAGGCTCACAACAAACACCCCATACTTAAGTTTGCTTGTCCTCAAGCAATACTTTTAATGGTCATTCAGGGGAAGAATTCAAACTCTCAACATCTTAGATTCATTCTCATATAACCCTGCAATCAATTACCATCCTCGAAAATGTACTAGTGTCACAGATCCATGGATGTGCAAATATACAAAAGCAACATCTACTCACAAAAGGAGGGTTATGCAAAACATTCATTCGTGACAAAGCATTGATAATCAAGAGGACTTTAATTTAAGCTCAAATAAGGAGTAGATTGGTAAAAGGCTAAGGTGGGCAATTTTTTAGCAATGTGGTGCTAATGATCCGGGGAAATGGAGTATTTCCAAACTGAATTTCATACCTTTCATAATGCTTTTTCATCACCTTTCATAATGCTTTTTCTCAATAATAATCCTTTTACCTCTCTAACCTCAGCACTGCCTTCTCGCGAGTCGCAAACATGGGTCTCATGAATGACCCCGGATACTTAGTGCTTTGGACTCCTCATAATGTGTCCCATCTCTCCAAACTATTATCTTAGAGAGCAGGGTCAATCTACCTTTATCTCCTGAGGTGATTAGATTTTCTTTCACTCATTAAATTTTCCATATATTTTCAAACTATTTCCTTCCAAACTCCAAATATGATAACAACACAAACACCATATAACATCTCCATAATGTAACATCATTCTCAACATAATCCTCGGATAAGGTAAAGAATGGCAAATATTTAGATCATGTGGAGCAATAATTGAAATAAGGCATATTATGGCCTTTGTGTAATGCATAAGCATAGGTAAGGCTAGGATATAACAATATGAGCATTATATGGAAATCTAAAGTCCTCAATCCTCTTATCATGCAACATGTCAAAAGCAACTTCAAATTTTACCTCCTTTCATGGTTTTCATCTAAAATATGCATTTCATGGTGACTTCCCTTTACTAGGCAATTTCATGCTATATCTCTAATGAATCCAATTTTACATCGTCGAGTTCAATATAAGCTTCCATGACATTTATCAAAATTTTCAATGGGGGTCATTTTTTCAAACTTTGGAAAACATGCATATAAGCCCATAATTCAATAATGCATTCCAAAATAGCCATGTAGCAATTCAAATAAATAAATTCTAAATATGCACACATAATGACAAATATATCAAATATGCATAAAGTAAGCCCTTCCCCCACCCCATACTTAAACATTACAGTGTCCTCACTGTATAAAAACAAGGGTAAAGAAAGAAACTTACTAGACAGGTGTGCAGGGCCTCTTAATATCGAATGAAAGGAATTGCCTGGGCCGAGTCTGAATATAGCTCATCCATGGACCTGAAAAGTGCAACAGACATATACCCATAAAAAAAAAACTAAAAGTGTTCAAAAACCAAAAACAAGCAAAACAAAGTCCAAATCTAAATGTCTATGTACATGCTCTAGATTTTATAGTCGCTAGGCCGACTTGTCCATGTAGCTTGGGCTTCGAATAGGACTCCATTCTTGGGCTTCGAATAAGACTCCATTCTTGTCCATCAGCTGCAATCCTCCAGAATGGATTTTGTTTACCACGAAAGGCCCCATCCTCTTCTTGTTGAATTTGTTAGGGAACCAATGATCCTTTGATTTAGAGACATAGAGCTTGTCTCCAATTTCATACTCTTTGGGCTCATCATTGGAAATCCTACATAAGCGCACATACCAAGGCAAACCTCTCCCATGTATAGAAAGATCTTTAATGGAAATGGGGAAGAAAGATCCATACCTTGGCTTACCTTTGCAGAGACGGAATCGGGGACCACAGTGTTTGGTCGATCTCGAGTAGGAGTACTCGATCTCGAGTAGGATTCAGTTTCTGGAGGTGAGCTGCTTGAAGATGCTGGAGTTGGTGGAGGATGGTCGACATCGACTAGGGTCCTCGATGTCGAGGAGTCTTGGTCGACCTTGACCCCATACTTGGTTCCTGTCAAGGCATCAGAAAAATAGTTAGTCCATAACGACGTACCTTGGTTTGTGTCGATTGGATTTTCTGTGTCATCCTTTAGGATTGCCATGATCTCCTCCACCTGGGCCTCCATATCCCTCTTTTCCATCTCTTCAGGGGTCATATTTCTTACCTTGGGTTCCCCGCAAGTGGTGTAGCCAGCTGAGATAGATTTTACCTCTTCCATTGGACTTGTATGCCTTTCAGTTTTATTAAAGAAATACTCAATTACCTCATCGCTGATGTTGAAGGTGAACACTCCTTTCCTTACGCTTATATTGGCATCCACCGTCGCCAAGAAGGGTCTTCCTAGAATAATTGGACAAGTAGGGTCTTCTTGCATATCAACAACTAGGAAATCAGCAGGGACAAATAATTTACCAACTTGTACTGGCACATTGTCCACCATGCATGTTGGAATGACCACCGTGTTGTTGGCCATGTAAAGTCTAGCGTCAACAGGCTCTAGGGCACCTATCTTAATCTTGGACCAAATTGTTAAAGGCATTATGCTCACACTAGCTCCAAGATCACATAAAACATTAATTTTATATGGACCAAATCCAATGGTTATAGCAAACTTACCTGGATCTGGCCTTTTTTCCAATATGTCCAAATGGCTGCACTCCTCTGTAATCTCAGCCATTGATCGCTTTTTGCTCAGAATCTCCTTCAGGAACTTGACATACACTAGTACAAAAAAGCTCTTACACAACGGTTATTTTACAAAACGCACAACGGTTTTGGAACCGTTGCATCAGCCCGTGTGGTTTTTGAAAATACAACGGTTGGGTTTATCACAACGGTTCACTTAGACAATGGTTATAACCGTTGTGATAGATTCCGGATAACCGTTGTCTATGCACTTCCAAAATTGGTTTTGAATCATATTAATCGCTTTTAACCGTTGTTTAATGTCAATATAACCGTTGTCTCGAGTTAGGATATCCGGTTTTAACCGTTGTCTATTCACATTCTAACTGTTGTCTAAGGAGATTGTAATTGTTGTATAGGTACATGTTAACCGCTGTGTAAGTATATTGAAACCGTTGTGTATGTATATTTTAACCATTGTCTATTTAATCGTTAACTGTTGTCTAAATTAAAAAATTGTTAACTAGATTTATTTAAACCGGTGTCTAAGCAACTTTAACCCATTGTCTAAAACTTTCACAGTAACTTTCAACCATTGTCTAAACACTACGCCAACCGTTGTCTAAACCGTTGTATATGGAACTTTGTGGTGTAAAGTCGTCGTCTGAGAGAGTCTGAGACTGAGAGAGTCTGAGACTACTAAGGTTTAGGATGATCAAAATACATGTGTACTGTGTACATACATTTGTATGCCCATAAGTTCCACCATCCTTTCAACCAAATCAACAAGATTAAAAATAAAATTACTTTCCATTAATACATGTCAAAGATACAAAAGTAATACATGTCAAAGATACAAAAGTAAGAAAAATTAAAATAACAAAAATTGCACAAAAATCTACTCCGGGCATTCAACAGGTCTACATTCAACAAATTAAGCAACCAAAGAAGCAAAAACAAGATCTTAGACTACAACTTGCATTTGGCGTTGGTATGCACCCTTGTAAGTTCCTCCATACCTAAATTTGCAACCAAAGAAAAGCAAAAACCAAAGCCAAATTAGTGAAAAATTACAATTTTAAAAAATATAAATAAAGAAGGGTTGGCAAGAACTATTTACCTTGAGCACCAATCTGCCATTGGAGTCCCTGTAATTCATCACATATCAATCTGCCACAAAAAAAAACCAAAAAAATTAAGTTGAAGAAAGATTCAATTGTTCAAAACAATCCACAATAAAAGAAAAACGAGAGACATTTGAAGAGAGCATCAATAGATCGATTCAGAGGAGGAAACAAATTCAATTACATATCTGCACAAATAGAGCATTACAAATAAGATATGCAAGAAGAGAGACATTTTCAATTGCGCGGATATCCGGAAGGATTCGCCTCACATGTGCTGGTGCATAGGAGGAGGCGACGCTTCAATCCATTTGGCCCTTCTTCTCCATGGCATCATATACGGACGAGAGAAAGAACGCTTCAATTCAAATCTGAGGAAGTATGGAAGAGGGCAAGAGAGATGAATAACAGAGAGAGGGAGAATGAAAAAGCGGCTTCCGTGACTCCTCAAATAATTTATGGAACCCTAAGCGCGGTTTTAATTTTATTTTCAATTTCCCATCCCGCTTTAATGTCCCGCCTAAAATTTCGATCTCATTGTTTTAATTTTTCATCTATTTTGTGACTTGTGCGCCTGTGCAGTGCAATTCAATTTCCAAATTTCATTTTTTTTTTATTTTTTGCACAAATGAACATGAATGAATGTCTAACTAGGTAAAAATAATCAATTTTTAAGTCGGAATGAATACATAGTTGATTCAACTTACATAATTACGTGAATACATTAATCTAGTTCAATATTTTTTTACTTCATTAATTTGTATTGATTTTAGAGATATTACTAGTGTAGGTCTCATTCCGTACGCGAAGAATATATTAATACAATATTATATAATCTAGATAGATTCTAATAAATAAAAAAATCTATATATATATATAATTAGTTCGAGATATTATATATAAATAATTTTTTTCCTAATCTATCGTTAATTAAATCTCATGTAATATAATATATATTTAATTTTTACAAAAAAATTAATTTTATTTTTTTATTAAATATATTTATTACATTAGTTTACTAAAATATTTATGCACGGATGGATTGTGGCTACATATTATGGCCACATAATATTTTAATAATTTATTTTGACCTCAAAAAACAATATAGATATAAATAAAATAACAATGATTAAATAATTAATTTTTATTTAAATAATTCTCTCCACCAAAAACAATCTAGACATAAATAAAATAGAACCTATCAAATACTACACATTTATCTATTAATATTTTTGGTAAGCATGACTATGAAATATTTTTTATTTATATTTTAGTCAATTAACTAAAATATATATAGATAGATTGTGACTTATATAACTTTCTATAAACTATAATAACATATTATTTTGTTATTCCCCCCCCCCCCTATGATTAACCACAATGCGCTACATAGGATTTTTTTACCTAAGATCAACCATAAGGTCCATAACGCACAACATAGGATGTTATGTATCGGTTTTATTATATGTGTGTGTGTGTGTGTGTGTGTGTGTGTGTGTGTGTGTGTGTGTGTGTGTGTGTGTGTGTGTGTGTGTGTGTGTGTGTGTGTGTGTGTGTGTGTGTGTGTGTGTGTGTGTGTGTGTGTGTGTGTGTGTGTGTGTGTGTGTGTGTGTGTGTGTGTGTGTGTGTGTGTGTGTGTGTGTGTGTGTGTGTGTGTGTGTGTGTGTGTGTGTGTGTGTGTGTGTGTGTGTGTATAGATTGGGAGATTAATTATATATTTTCTTTATATAAATGACAATAAAAAAATTAGTACTTCATTATTTTTCTATTATCAATTAGTTAAGTGAAGATTGCAAGAAGATTGAGTGAATTGTTTCGATATTGTGTGGTATGTTTTATCTATTTTCTTTTAAACCGATTTAATGATATAGATTTAATTTAACAGATATATATATAATATTATTTTTAATTAATATAAAATTTCCCTTCCCAATTATTATATGATAATTTCTATCTATCCATATATTGCATCTCTTTCTTTTTATATACAACTAATTCAGTACTCACACTTTTGTGTGCAGTTTTTTTAAATTAATATATTTAATATTAAAAATGTATAAAAAAAATTTTGTAAATAAACTCTAAACTCTAATAATCATAATTTTTTGTAAATAAACTTTTGTGTATGTAAAAATAATTATAAATTATATTACCGTTATTTAGAGTTGAAATTGTTTTTCTTTAATTTTATTCAGTCTTAGACAACGGTTCTAATAACCGTTTTCTTTTAGACGTCTTTTATATATATAACAACGAGTTTTTTTAATATTCGTTGTCTTTATAAAATAATAGACAACGATTCTAATTGGTCTTACACAACGGTTTTATGAACCGTTTTCTTTAAAAAGTTTTTTGAATATATAACAACGGTTCTTTAAATATCCGTTGTTTTTTCAACTTACTAAATGTCGATTTTATTCAGCCATAGACAACGGTTTTAAAAACAGTTTTCTTTGAGACGTCTTCTATACATATAACAACGATTGTTTAAATAACCGTTGTCTTTTAAACTTGCTAAAAAGCCAATTTTATTCAGCCTTAGACAACTATTTCAATAACCGTTTTCTTTGTAACGTCTTCTATATATATAACAATGGTTTTTTAAATAATCGTTGTCTTTATAACCTAATAGACAACGATTCTAATACACCTTACACAACGGTTTTATGGACCGTTTTCTTTGAGGAGTCTTCTGTACATCTAACAACGGTTCTTTAAATATCTGTTGTCTTTTCAACTTATAAATGTCAATTTTATTCAACTGTAGACAACGGTTTTAATAACCGCTTTCTTTGAGATGTCTTTTGTATATATAACAACGGTTTTTAAAATATTCGTTGTTTTTATAACCTAATAGACAACGGTTTTAATAGGCCTTACACAACGGTTTTATGAACCGTTTTATTTGAGAAGTCTTCTGTATATATAACAACGGTTTTTTAAATACCCGTTGTCTTTATAAATACAAGCACACACAAAGACCACGGTTAAATCTTATAACCGTTGTCCGTCCCAAAAATCTCTAATTTTTTTCAACATAGACAACATGTTTAAAATAACTGTTGTCTATGTGGCGTCTTATAATATACATTTTGTACTAGTGATAGGATGGCATTTCATTGAGAGCTTCCGTGAAGGGGATGGTGACGTTGAGCTTCTGAAGCATCTTGATGAAGCGCTGCAATTTCTTTTCTGTCGGGTCCCTTGGAGATTTTGTGGGGAAAGGCAGCTTCTTTTTCTGATTTGGAGCCAGAACAGACGTCGGAGGTGCTGCAGTTTTCTCGATCTCGGGCTGACCGTCCTCGATGTCGAGTACACCTTTGTCGATCTCGACCAGATTGGGTGATGTCGAGTTGCTGTACAACGCAGACGATGGTTTCTGTATTTTCTCCTCGAGATCGAGCAGGCCCTCCTCGAGATCGACCAAGCTCTGGTAGACTTGCTGGTCTCCTTCATTCTACTGCTTTCCAACTTCTGGCTCTTGCAGTTGATGGCCGCTTCTGAGTTTTCCAGCAGCGATGTGTCTAGTCTTTCCCTTAGGATTTGGTTCTGAAGATCCAGGGAGCGCACCTGACTGTCTGGGGATTCCTGCTGCTAGCTGACCAATTTGTGTATCAACTGATTTTCGCCATATATCAATTTCCCCAAGCCTAGAGTTGACACCTTGCATCTGAGTGTAGACGGAGTTGAAGGATTGCTTAGTTTCTGAGTGATTCCTCCGTATTTCCTCCAAGACTGTCTGTATATCATCTCTTTTCTGTTCTCTTTCCGGATGTCCTGGAGCTCTGTAGGGCGGGGGGTTCCTAGGGGCACCTTGGTTCCATTGTGGTTGCTAAAACCTTTGGTCCCCCATGTAGCGATTGGGACCCCCTGCGTAAGCTATCTCTTCGTGGTATTCTGCCAGCCTGACTTGCTCAGTGTGTGGGCACTCAGTAGTGGTGTGCCTCTGTGTGTAACGGCCCAGAATTATGATTTCCGGGTTACGTTTCAAGGGATAAAACCCCTTGTTCGGATCTTGCAATCCAGGTACGGGTCGAGGTTTCAAACTCATTTTAAAATTTGTAAAAAGAGGGATTTCAAACCCTAAACACCTCGAAGGGCCGTTGGGTACCCTTAACCTGTCTTAATACTATGTCGCGAAATTCAATTCAAATGAAAGTAAAGCGGAAGCAAAGTTAAGGTACAAAGTGTCACGGCAGAGCCGGGTCAAAACCAAAACGTAAGCGAATGATTACCATTTATAATGAGTTATAAAATTAGCCAGGTTCTTCGATTCGCAAAAAGGAAATCCCCGTCATATAGACATCGAGCACTCAAATCTGCAGAAAATACCTTTAAAGAAGAACGGGGAAAGGAGTCAGGTCGAGCCACTCATCCGGGACCGGCAGTCCTCGCTGAGGCTACATAGTATGTGCTATACCTAATAAAGATGCTCTAATGCAGTACGAAAGTCAAACACACTAGCATGCTCCTACTCATAGTAATGTGTAAAAATACAGTAAAGGGCCCAAGACAATGCCAAGTGGCATATCCCTCTCCTACCTCCACCCCCTTCCGATAGGGCGGAGACTGGCCAGCTCGTGAATGCATTCCATCATAATCGGGGGGCACGCATGCCTAACCCGCTCCACAATAAAGCCCGCAGGCATCTCATAATATAAGGAAGTTCATGACTCGAGTGACTCAGGGTACCCGATGAGGCTGGGCTACCCTATAACCCTAGCAAAGACTCTAGGACTATCACAGATAACGGCCGTTCTGTTTCAAACGCATAAAGTAAACAAATGCTCATTCAATTAGTGCAACCTAAGCAGGATACTACATGGCATGCTTTTATGCATATGCAACACCTAACATAAAATGCAACAACAGGCATGAATGTCCAAGCTGAGTAAGCCCCCTAGGGAACTTACCGGAAGATGCAGAACAGCAGGATAATACAAGCAAGGGCCCAATGCAAGTCCAAGCAATCCAAAAGCGATACACACCTATCATCAAGCCACTTCCGTAAGCTACCAGACTAACATTCACACACACGAAACCCAAGTTCTCAACATCCTTAAACCCAATCGACGCTAAAACCATTTTCCAAAACCTTTCCGCTACTATCAACATTAACCAAAATCACTTGCTTCCAATCAATCCCATTGATAAAATCGTACCAACCATATTTTCCAAACTCTTAAATCCCAAATTAGGTCAACTCATATTCAAAGTAATTGCTCAAATCATACTTGGCCAAATTCTGACATTTATCATTTAAATCCTCAACAAATTCCCAAAATCTTATTATTAACACAATCCCGGCATGTTTATTTTTAAAATCATTATATAAATAAATTCTGACATTTAAACTTTTATAAATAACCCAACAATTCCTAATTATCTATTATATATAAATATCAAAACTTAATAACTAAACTGATCTCATAAACATTTCCCAATAAATCAGATTTGTAATAACTTGACATAACACTTTAAATCCCCAACACATTTTGCCAATAATATTTAAAAACGATATTTTGGAGATAAATTAAATAACAATAAAATATATAACGGAATTTATGGAATAACAAGCAACACATAACATTGCCAAACAATGCCTGGCCGGCCCAAAGGAAAGAAACAAAAAGGGAACCCGGATCCAAGAAACAAAGGCCCAAAACCCACATTCTAAATTTCGAATCCAGCAAAAAATCACAACCCAACTCCTTATAAAAACATGAACCGGTTTTCTTTACAAAATAAAGTGAACCGAACCCCTTATTTTAAAACAAAAAACCGGACCAAATCAAAATCACTGTTCATCACCCTCTTCTTTGGAACCTCTGCGCGAAAAGGGAGGAAATGAAGGGAAGGGAGGAGCCGGCCGGGGGCGATGGCTCCGGACCTCATTCCCGACACCCATGGACACGGAATTGGTCAAAGAAAGGAGAGGGAGAGGGAGAGGTTCTCACCGAGGGGTCTCGAAAGTTCGCCGGAAATAGGTTCGTCGGGGTTGAATCGGGCTCGCCGGAGGCTCGAGCTGTTCGTGCTGGGCCTAGGAGGGATTTCAGAGTCAAAAGGTGGGACCTTTACAAGGTTTCGAATCGGAAATCGAAGGATTGAAGATTTACCGGGCGTGTCACGCGAAGACAAGGGAGGAGGCTCGGCGGCGGTCGGCGCCGGCGGTGTCCGGGGAGCTCCTGGGTTCGTTTGGCCGCCTGAGGACGTCGGGGAAGAAGGCGAAGAACCTCCTGGGTGCTGCTCGATGGAAAGGAGGAGGGAGAACGAGCTGGAGGTGTGTGGGGCTTGGGTTTCTTCTCCGGCAAAACAGGGGAGGAGGAGAGGGGCTGCGGCTTGGCTTCACTGGGGACGAACGACGACGTCGACGCCGCTGCTGAGACTCGTCGGACATCCGAGGGGGGGCTTCTGGTGGTGGTGCTCGTAGGAAGAGACGAAGGTGAAGCTGCTGCTCGGACTCGGAGGACTCGAAGAAGGCGGAGCTGTGCACTCGGCTCATTGGATTTTCGAAAACAGAGGGAGGGCTGCGTTCTTGGTGTGAGCTGTGGGTTTTGGATTGCTGGGAGCTCAAACTTGAAAAGGAGAGGGGAAGTGTGCAGTAGGCAAACATGAAACAAGAGGAAGGGGCTTATGCTCTTACTGCTACTACCGAACAAAACAAAAGGGGAAGAAGGAGCTTTGACCATTTGCCTAAAATGGGGTAGCAAAGGTTTAAGAGAAAGGGGATAAGATTTATCACAATTGTATAACCTTAAGATGAGTTGGAATTGGATGAAATTTGGTGAAATAAGATGGGATCTTTGTTTAAAAGTTCAAAATTAGACCGGAATTCGCTTTAAAATTTTAAAGTTCAATTTATTAAATTTAGGATGAGTTTTTCTTTTGAATTCCGCTTAACAAATTCATTTTGATTTTCCTTTTTCCGTGAATTTAGAATTTAAAATCCCGAGCCTTTACATCATCCACCTCTAAAAACAAGTCTCGTCCCCGAGACTAAAATCAAAACAAAGTAGGGGATGAAGTTTCAAATTGATGAGTCCAAGGACCATGTCCAAGGATCTTGTAATCATCTCGGTTGCATCTTCCGGGATTCTCACAACATCCTAGTCACGGTCGTGACATCTCCAACTGGCCTTGACAACTATGCAATAAGCGCCCCTATCACATCCTTGCTTCGACCTTTCGGAAGTACCACGACTCAAAAAGTTCTACGATGTCATCACTAGGTCTTAGCAAGCATCCTACAAGCGCCCTCATAAAATGCTTGTATCCACTTCGTGAAGTATCATAGACTTGCTCGGGTTTGAAAAGTTCCTAAAGGGATTCCGTAATTGAAAATAAAGATTAGCCTCAAAATTCTCGATATCGTTCATTATTTTTTCAACCAAAGTTGGTCCTTTTTCAAAACCGTTCAAAACCTTCAAATATGACGTTTAACCAGCAACTTTACACCAGAACAAGTCAAATCCTTTCAAGCAAAATTTTGTCAAAATTCTCCAAAACCAAATCAGTTTCCCGCATAACAATCAATCAAATTCAAAATCTCGGAGGTGGAATCATCCACCTCTAAGGGCTAATCCCATATTCTCTTCCTAGTTTCCAAATCATGCAACATCATTCACAACTCAACAAGTACCATAACCAAAGTCTCATCAACTCTTACATAAGCATAATACCATAAGTCATCTCACACATGACAAGTCCCACATCATATCATAGTCACAACCATCACATAACCGTTGAACATAAACATAAACATGCCAACAAGTCTCAAGTAACAAAGGAACAACAACCCTCAACATACTACAAATCATAAGGTATATCTACATCATACTGAAGGCATCACAAGTGCATAATCGAATGCTCATCACGTAAGCACACGTGTCCAGAAATCAACGGATTAGATGTTATGGGGTTAGTCACAACAAGGGATCTCATTTAACGCAGAAATTCACCTAGTCGTCCTATCCAATTTCCATCCAGCATTATCATAACAGATTTATCACATCAAACATTTGTATTTACAAGGTTAGCCACAACGGAATTTCATCATAAGTCAATGAAACAAAACTAATCATAACCACATCAATACAAACAAGGTCATGCTATTAAGATTCAGAAAAAGGGATATCAAGCATTATATAAATCACCAAAATGTCAGCATGCTCTGAAGACATCACCTCAACTCATCACAATATCGAATGACAATCATTTAGAAATCATGCACAATTATCTCATATATACTAATCATGATCATGCTTCAAGTCATATTCATCATTTACATAACCAATAATCATGCTTGTCAACCATATAGTACATCTCATGCTTACTATCACATGATAAAACATCATGCTTCCACATAATAGCACATCATTATCCCATAGTTCATACTCATCATTATTTCATATGTCATATCACAGCACGTCCCATCATGCTTCTAACTAATATAACAGGATATCAAGGTATTAATATATCACGGTAACACTTGCCACTACCAACTAGATTTTAATATTGCTCATCAACATGAAATTCCATATCAGGTTCATCATGGTCGTTATCTAACATCATGCCACCAGATATAAATAAATCACAAAATCAAGAAAATTCTCACGTCATACCAGTCAAAATAAAATACAATCCCCACTCGCCCATCTCCACTCTCAAGCCAAGACTAATCATCTTCTAGACTCACCAACGTCAACTCAGACAAAAATTCTACAAACAAATCCCTATTCATCTCGATGCTCAAATCTCGCCCATCCTTCTGTCAAGCACTACCACACCATCCACCTCTAAGAACTCACTCCTATCTCTAACCTCGCGCCCGAGTACCTGCTTACACTATGTCCTCAACATCCTCAAAGGCCGTTTCTTACACTTCTCACACTTCCCAAGGTTTCACAAGCATCTTGCCCTGCTAATCACACATCTCCTCTAGAAATTCCTTGATCACCACTTAGCCAGCCTATTCCTAAACATACCCCCACCTAGGATTCACCTAGAAAGTTCATCGGGACCACCAAGGATTTCCTCTTATAGATCCCAACTCAACCGGTCTTACCTAACCCAACATCCCTCTCTTCATGACTTATCTCGCAATACCATCGATCATTCTAACCCCTCAAATTCTCCCGCCATTCTCCGACCACTCTACAAGAGAATCTTACCCACATATTCAAAGGAGAGGCAATCAGGAACATCATCACACACACAAGGTATACATCATATCAACTAACATTTATAGCGTCATGGGTTCATCATCAATTATTGCAACTATGTCAACAAGTCTCAATTTACCAGCATGCTTAATAATTATTGCAAAGCATCCTATACGAGCATAGTCAATTTAATCTAGCAAGTTTCATCATAACCTTATCAGATAATAATTCAGGTTCTCAGCAATTGCAGTTCACATTTTATAGGCAAGGAATTTAGATCATGTTTCGCAACTCAGAGTATCAACACATCAAGGCATCATGACACATTAGAACTATAAAGCATCAAATCATATCATCATAGGCAACAGACAATCAGACAGCAATCATCACCAGTCAGCACATCAACACGTAATTCTCATCGCCAGGTCAGTGCAATATCATCAACAAATTCAGAAGGGTTAGCAATTCGAATGGAGGACACTCCTGCCTACAAGTCATATCGTACTTGGTAGCCGCAGTCCTCGAAACGTACCTGCCCCACCAACACCGTCGATCCTGAGGCTTGTGGGTTATGGGCCCACGTCTCCGCCACATTGCTCTATCTCGATCAAACTTCCTTTCTTCTTCTTGTGCGGTCACTCATTCAATGTATCACGGGGGAGCTCAAGTTAGTGGAGATAGGGGAGCGACAAGGGCGAACAACCCAAGATTCCTTTCAGAGGCAAACACGGATCAACACTAAAGACGACAAATAAGAGACAAGACTCCGACCCGAGAATAGCAACGATACCCTTATGAAAGTCTATTAGGTTGCAATTGTGACAATCAGACACAAATTCATCATGGGGCATATCAGTCATATTAATCCACACTAACATGTACCTATCTCACAGAGAACGACATGCATATTCATTCCAAAGGACACAATCAAGTTCTACATTAATGCATGTGAGACGAACTAACAGTTCATTATCCCATGAAAGCAGAGGTGCCTAGTGCCTACTAATTTCAAGCAAATTATGCAAAGCCAATAATGGTCATGCGGGGTTTAACGAGGATGACAAGTATCATGTATATGAAAAAAGGGTCAGAGAGGTGAAACCTTGGGAAGTGTGAGAGGTAAAAGGGTCAGAGAGGTGAAACCTTGGGATTCATCACTTTTCATATTGCTTTTTCTCAATAATAATGCTTTTACCTCTCTGACCTCAGCACTTCCTTCTCGCGAGTCGCAAACATGGGTGTCATGAATGGCCCCGGATACTTAGTGCTTTGGACTCATCACAATGTGTCCCATCTCTCCAAACTATTATCTTAGAGAGCAAGGTCAATCTACCTTTATCTCCTGAGGTGATTGGATTTTCTTTCACTCATTAAATTTTCCATATTTTTCAAACAATTTCCCCGCCAATCTCCAATAATGATAACAATAACAACACAAACACCATATAACAATCTCCATAATGTAACATTATTCTCAACATAATCCCCAGATAAGGTAAAGAATGGCAATATTTAGATCATGTGGAGCTATATATGAAATAAGGCATATTATGGCTTTTGTGATGCGTAAGTATAGGTAAGGCTAGGATATAAACAATATGAGCATTATATGGAAATATAAAGTCCTCCATCATCTTATCATGCAACATGTCAAAAGCAACTTCAAATTTTACCTCCTTTTATGATTTTCAAGAAAATATGCACTTCATTGTGACTTCTCTTTACTAGGCAATTTCATGATATATCTCTAATGAATCCAATTTTGCATCGTCGAGTTCAATAAAGCTTCCATGACATTATTCAAAATTTTCAATGGGGGTCATTTTTCTCAAATTTTGGAAAACATGCATATAAGCACATAAATCAATAATGCATTCCAAAATAGCCATGTAGCAATTCAAAGAAATAAATTCCAAATATGCACAAATAATGTCAAATATGGCAAATATGCATAAAGTAAGCCCTTCCCCCACCCCATACTTAAATATTACAGTGTCCTCACTGTATAAAAACAAGGGTAAAGAGAGAAACTCACTAGACAGGTGTGCAGGGCCTCTAAATTTCGAATGAAAGAATGCATGGGCCGAGTCCGAATATAGCTTGCTTCTATCCATGGCCCTGAAAAGTGGAGAAGACATATACCCAAAATAGAAAAACTAAAAGTGTTCAAAACCAAAAAACAAGCAAAACAATGTCCAAAATGTCCAAAAATAAATGTCTATGTACACGCTCTAGATTTTATAGTCGCTAGGTCGACTTCTCCATTTATGCTCAAGGTGGCATTTGCAGGGCCCATGTAGCTTGGGCTTCAAATAGGACTCCATTCTTGTCCATCAGCTGTAATCCTCCAGAATGGATCTTGTTCACCACGAAAGGTCCTATCCTCTTCTTGTTGAATTTTTTTGGGAACCAATGATCCTTTGATTTAGAGACATAGAGCTTGTCTCCAACTTCATACTCTTTGGGCTCATCATTGGATATCCTACATAAGCGCACATACCAAGGCAAACCTCTCCATTGTATAGATAGATCTTTAATGGAAATAGGAGAAGAAAGATCCATACCTTGGCTTACCTTCGCGGAGACGGAATCGGGGACCACAGTATTTGGTCGATCTCGAGTAGGGCTACTCGATCTCGACGAGTTTTCATATTTTGGTGGTGAGCTGCTCGAGGATGCAGGAGCTGGTTGTTTGTCGATATCGACAAGCCTGGTCGATCTCGAGTAGTCAGTGGTCGAGATCGAGTAGTTCTGGCCGTCTGGTGGAGTCAGCGTCGAGGAAGGCGAAGCCGAGGCTAGGAGGTGGTGGTTGATGTCGAGTAGTGTACTCGATCTCGAGGAGCCTGGCCCTTCAGTGTTGCTGCTTGACGACGCTAGTGCTGGTGGAGGCTCCTTGTTTTGGTCGAGGTCGACTAGGGTCCTCGATGTCGAGGAGTCTTGGTCGACCTTGACCCCATACTTGGTTCCTGTCAAGGCATCCGAAAAATAGTTAGTCCATTACGACGTACCTTGGTCTGTGTCGATTGGATTCTCTGTGTCCTCCTTTAGGATTGCCATGATCTCCTCCACCTGGGCCTCTATATCCCTCTTTTCCAGCTCCTCAGGGATCATATTTCTTACCTTGGGTTCCCCGCAAGTGATGTAGCCAGCTGAGATGGATTTTACCTCTTCCATTGGACCTGTATGCCTTTCAGTTTTATTAAAAGAATACTCAATTACCTCATCGCTGATGTTGAAAGTGAGCACTCCTTTCCTCACGCTTATGTTGGCATCCACCGTCGCCAAGAAGGGTCTTCCTAGAATAATTGGACAAGCAAGATCTTCTTGCATATCAACAACTAGGAAATCAGCAGGGAAAAAGAATTTACCTACTTGTACTGGCACATTATCCACCATGCCTGTTGTAATGACCATTGTGTTGTTGGCCATATAAAGTCTAGCATCCACAGGCTCTAGGGCACCTATCTTAATCTTGGACCAAATTGTTAAAGGCATTATACTCACACTAGCTCCAAGATCACATAAGACATTAATTTTATATGGACCAAATCCAATGGTTATAGCAAACTTACCTGGATCTGGCCTCTTCTCCAATATGTCCAAATGGCTGCATTCCTCTGTAATCTCAGCCATTGATCGCTTTTTGCTCAGAATCTCCTTCAGGAACTTGACATAGGAAGGCATTTCATTGAGAGCTTCTGTGAAGGGAATGGTGACGTTGAGCTTCTGAAGCATCTTGATGAAGCGTTGAAATTTCTTTTCTGCCGGGTCCTTTGGAGATTTTGTGGGGAAAGGCAGCTTCTTTTTCTGATTCGGAGCCAGAACAGATGTCGGAGGTGCTGCAGTTCTCTCGATCTCGGGCTGACCCTCCTCGATGTCGAGTACACCTTTGTCGATCTCGACCAGATTGGGTGATGTCGAGTTGTTGTGCAGTGCAGACGATGGTTTCTGTATTTTCTCCTCGAGATCGAGTAGGCCCTCCTCGAGATCGACCAAGCTCT
This sequence comes from Persicaria tinctoria, assembly GCA_037127255.1. Lineage (NCBI taxonomy): Eukaryota > Viridiplantae > Streptophyta > Magnoliopsida > Caryophyllales > Polygonaceae > Persicaria > Persicaria tinctoria. The sequence continues at coordinate 42,711,086 of JBANSL010000018.1, forward strand.
GGTCAACTTGCTGGTCTCCTTCATTCTGCTGCTTTCCAACTTCTGGCTCTTGTAGTTGATGGCCGCTTCTGAGTTTTAGAGCAGCGATGTGTCCAGTCTTTCCCTTAGGATTTGGTTCTGAAGATCCAGGGAGCGCACCTGACTGTCTGGGGATTCCTGCTGCTAGCTGACCAATCTGTGTATCAACTGATTTTCCCCATATATCAATTTCCCCAAGCCTAGAGTTGACACCCTGCATCTGAGTGTAGACGGAGTTGAAGGACTGCTTAGTTTCTGAGTGATTCCTCCGTATTTCCTCCAAGCCTATCTGTATATCATCTCTTTTCCGCTCTCTTTCCGGATGTCCTGGAGCTCTGTAGGGCGGGGGGTTCCTAGGGGCACCTTGGTTCCATTGTGGCTGCTGAAACCTTTGGTCCCCCATGTAGCGATTGGGACCCCCTGCGTAAGCTACCTCTTCCTGGTGTTATGCCAGCTTGACTTGCTCTGTGTGTGGGCACTCAGTAGTGGTGTGCCGCTGTGATCCACATTCTATGCAAGGCTGGTTGACAAATAAGTATTTGACTTGTTTGAGGAGCTTGCGATTCTGGTCTCTGTAGAACTGCTCCGTGATATCTGGGTCAATCTCCTTTGCTGGCTCATAGAGTGGCATAGATGGTGTTGGCCTGGCATATGGGTTCTCTTCATAGTTTGTCGTAGACCCATACTTGTTGTCATAGTTAGTGAGCTTGTCGAGCACTCCCCATACGTCAATTGGTGGCATCGTCAGATACTCATAGCGAGTATACTGGTTGATTCTGTCCTTAGTGACTTGATCAAGAGAGTTGAAGAAGATCTCCTGAATGACGTAGGGTGGCTATCCATGAGTAGGGCAAGATCGCAGCAGTTCCTTGTAGCGTTCACATGCCTTTGCCAGCGGTTCCCCAGGCTTCTGTTTGAAAGCGGTGATTTTCTGGCGGAGGAGTGCTGTCTTTGCAGGAGGGAAGAATTTGTTCAGAAACTCTTGCTCTACTTGGGCCCATGTTGTGAGGGACCTTGGTTTCAGCCCTTCAAGCCACTTCAGTGCAGGCCCAGCGAGAGACCAGCGAAAAGCCTTCATCTTGACATATTCCAAAGTTGTACCTTCAGCAAGAGTACGACACATGTCAGAAAAATTTGTAATATGTTCAAGAGGACACTCATTAAATCTACCAAAAAAGGCATTATTTTTAAGCTCTATAAGAAATTGAGTGCGAATTTCAAAAGAGTTTTCAGGGATAAGAATCGCCGATTCAGGCACGATGAGAGTTGGGTGCATATAATCCTCTGCCGTGGTTGGGTATTGGGCAAGCTCAGCCTCCGCTTGTTCCCTTGCTGCTTTCTTAGTGGCGATAGCAGCATCTTTAGCGGCCAATTCCCTTGTAAGCCTTGCAATCAGCTGCTCTTGTGTTTCAGCGGCAGCCATGGCTTTTTGTAGTTTAGCTTTGATGTGTAGAAGCCGCTCTGGTTCGTCTAAGCCGCCAAACTCAGGTGGTTGACCAGAACGGCGCATACACATGTAAAGTAGCTCAAAGAAAAAGTGAGATCTGACTACCTAAGGCGCGAATGATAGCTTCCCCAGCAACGGCGCCAATTTTGTTGTGAGGAGGAAATCGAGTATGAAATATAACAAAAATAGATCAAACCAGATTTAGGCCCACGCAAATAATTACAAGACTCCTCCAATATAGTAAGAGAAAGTCAGGATCGAATCCACGAGGAAGTGTGTCAGCGGATCCTAGGCAGCTGTAAATCTCACAGAAAAGCAACAGAAAGACAGAAACACAGAAACAAAGAAAGAAAGACAAACGAAGACAAGAAATAGCAAACGAAAGCAAGAAATAAAGTAAAGACAGAAGCTAACTCGATCTCGACCAACAGAAACTCAGAAATCACAGCAGACAGCAAACCCGGCAAGGGCAACTCGATCTCGACCAGATGCTAATCGAGATCGACAACAAATAGTAAAAACAGAAATTGCAGAATCGAAAACAGAAATAGAAACTCAACTCGACGTAGACAAGACCCTACTCAAGATCGACTAAGGCCTACTCAATCTCGACAAGCCTCTCCTCTGTCTCGACTAAAACACAAAAAACCTCAAATTGCAGATTCGAACACAGATTTCAGAATTTTGACAGAAATAAACTCAATTTATGAAAGAACTTCCAAAGCCAGGGTATCAACACCACAACGGTAACCATGCAAAGTAACATATAAAGGCATAAAAGATAATGCTTTCCATCAAAATAACTTTCGTTACTAACAAATAGGCATATAGAGGCTTTCGCATAAACCCTAATTGTTACTAACCCTTTTCACATAATTAACCCAAGTTGTATTAAGATCACTTTCGCTTCAATAATATAAACAAGGATCACCTTCAACTCTCGCAAAAGAATCATGCTCATAGGGATAGAAGACGAATTGCATAACAAGATCTGACCTTTACCGCATCACCTCACATGGCCACCGTCGGGCTCACCTCAGCCCCAGAAGTGGGTGGACTACTCGCTCTTCATCATCAAGAAAGACATTAAATAACAAAAGAAACTAACTTGCATTGAATTAAATAAAGAAAGCTTACAACCAACAAGACAAATCCGCTTTCGCCTTTCCACCTTGCTTGCCACAGTCTCTCTTTCTCTACTCCTACTTACTTGAATGTAATTGTGTCTGAAATTGAATGAATGAAAAACTAGCCCCTAAGGCTTTATTTATAGCCTTCTATTCCTTTCTAATTAAGGATAGAAATATCTATCTTTATCTAAATCTATATCTAAAGGCTTAAAAGATAAATAAAAGAAATTTAGGAATTAAATCTAAAAGGAAAAGATAAATCTAAAATAGGTAAGATGTCTTCTTGTTGATATATCTTCTCTTCCAAGGATATAACTTGATGAAATCGGATAGACTTGGCTTCCTTCGGCCCCAAGGACTCCCAGCTCGACACGGACAGCCAAAGCGCGTAACGCGTTTTCTGACACGGCGCTCGTCGATCTCGACTAGAGCTCCTCGAGATCGAGTACGGTGGTCATCGACTTGGTCTGGCTGGGCTTCTCGGGTGGCTCTGCTCGACAAGCTCGGATCTTGGCTCCGGGCTCCTCGATCTCGACCAAGCCTCCTTGAGATCGAGTAGAGGTGGTGCTCGGCTTCTCCGTTTTCGGCTTTTCGACTTGGCACAGCTCGTCGACTCCGGACATGGCACTGAGGTGTAGTCGATCTCGACAAGGCCTCCTCGAGATCGAGTAGGGTTCCGGGATCGGGTTGTCTCTGACTCAGTGTCCTCGATCAGCTCTGCTCGACCTGGTGTGCTCGGACAGCCTTTGTCGATCTCGAGTAAGTGTACTCGAGATCGAGTAAAGTTCTCTCAGCTTTCTGCTCTGTTCTTGAAACACACTTTCCCGAGTCCTCGTTCGTCGGATTGACGCATATGACCATGCGTTGGAAAGCTCTTTTCGAGGGCTACAACTCTCATGAAGACATCAAAGCTTGATTCAGAACGAAGAATGGCCAAAAATGGCCTTTTCTCCAGCTGCACCATTCTTAGCTTCTCCATGAGTTTCCTTTAAGCTCCAAAGTGCGTCCGATTTCTACGAAATATAACCAAAACTTGTGTAGACCTCCATATATTGAAAATAAGTGTAAACTACACAGATTCTGTATTATTCTAAACCAAATGCATGCAATGTATGCAGAAATCGTTATAAAAGTAAGTGTAAAACATGGCAAATTAGGCTCACAACAGGCGTCGGTTTCGAATGAGGCGACATGTGTTCTTGCGTATTGTGAATGCACTAACTGGTGCATATCCATACTTTCAGCAACGTCGCGATGCCGTAGGCCAGCTAGGCCTCTCTCCGTTGCAAAAATGCACTGCTGCCATGCGCATGCTTGCATATGGAGTTGCGGCTGATATGATCGATGACTACGTCCGTATTGGTGCAACAACAGCACGATTGTGCTTGTCAGGCTTCGTTGATGGGATCGTCTCTCTATTTGGAGATGAGTACCTAAGACATCCTAACAACGTTGACATGCAACGCCTACTCCATGTGGGGGAGCAACGCGGTTGGCCTGGAATGATTGGGAGTATAGATTGCATGCATTGGATTTGGAAAAATTGTCCAACGGCATGGAAGGGTCAATATGCTCGCGGTGATAAGCCCCCAACCGTTGTTCTAGAAGCAGTGGCGTCGTATGATCTATGGATTTGGCACGCATTTTTTGGAACTCCAGGTACGTGTAATGATATAAATGTTCTTGATAGATCACCTGTATTTGATGAAGTGTTGCACGGAAGAGCTCCAAAGGCAAATTTTGTAGTAAATGGACATGAATATGCCATGACGTATTACCTGGCGGATGGAATTTATCCTCCATGGCGAGCATTCATCCCATCGATTCAACGTCCATTTGGCGCAAAGGACACGTTGTTTTCCCAAGTCCAAGAGTCGACTCGTAAAGATGTGGAGCGTGCATTTGGTGTACTACAACAACGATTTGCTATTATTCGTCAACCGGCACTTGTTTGGGACTTGAATTTTCTCAAAAAAATAATGACAGCTTCTATAATATTGCATAATATGATTGTGGAAGACGAACGTGATAGCCACCAGCTACACATTCACACTGCCGATTTCGATCAGTTGGAAGAGCCTGAGCCACCCGCTTCAAGAATACCTACCGATATGACTGCATTCTTATCAAATAGGGCCCAAGTTCGAGATTCGGCTTCGCATCATCGACTGAAATCCGACTTAATTGAGCATATATGGCAGAAATTTGGACCTTCAAGATATGATACTTGATTCCATGTGTTAGCGTGGTCCTTTTCTTTGAAGTTTCGTGTCTTCTTTTGTTGTTTATCATTTTAGATAATGTATTTGAATTATTGCAATTTAATATGCATTTGGGTTTTTTTACAATCTTATTTTATTAATTTATTAATTTCAATAAAATTTATTAATTAAATTATATTAAAATAATAATAATATTCTTCTATTGTAAAATAAATTTATACGTTGAAATTAAATAAATAGATGCAATATGTCGGATAATAACGTAAGTATTAAATGATGAAGAGTCGAGGTGGGGCCCGTAAGTGGAGTACAGGGATGTGGGTAGAATTGATAAAAACAGTAAATGGTGTACTTGTGCTGACGTGGCAGGAAAAAAATGGGTTAAGTACAGAGGTAAGTGTACAGGGGTGTGCGTGACCTAATTCCTTTGTTCATTAATGCAGCTTTTAGGAATTCGCAGTTCATTTGGTTGTTTTGTTTGGCTGTGCAATGGAATTCATATAAGTGTTCTATTAATTTCATTTTTAGAGTCACTATATTATCCTAGCGAATATTTTCATCGAACACGGTCGAAGCAAAATCTTCTCATCCCCACCAAAATAAAATGTTACTAAAAAAAAAATCAACGCATGCGCTTTCTCTACAGCAAGTTGACTATAAAAGTGGTGGAGCCTACTCTTTTTTATTTAAATAAAAAGAAAAAGTCTCAATTAATCTCACTCATTCATTTCTAATAAATCAAAGGCACAGATCTGTTAATATTTAACATCATAAGAGATGTTAACACACGACCCAACACACACACACACACACATATATATATATATATAGATATGTCAAAACACGACCCGATTCGGTCGACCCGACCCCACCGCCGGGAAAATTTTCGACCCGAACCCGGAAATTTTGACCCGGAAATTTTTTTCGACCCGAACCCGAAAAATCGGAAATTTTCCGAGTCATCTGGGTTTCGACCCGGTGACCCAATTGACCCGGTAATTTTGACCCGATTTTACCCGATTGACCCGGTGACTCGGTTGATTTTTAATTAAATATAATTAATTTTTTTTATATATAATTAATCGTTTGACAGGTCTATATATATATATATATATATATGTTAGTGGAAATTGATTATTTTCATGAGCAAATTACAATAGGTAACATTTCCATTTCAATTAGGGGTGTGCATCGGTCTAAAACCGAACCGAACCGGGCCGAACCGAACCGAACCGAAACCGAAAATCTCAAATTCTCAAACCGAAAGCCGAACCGAATCCATTAGGTTCGGTTCGGTTATTTGCCGGTTCAGTTTGTGTTCGGTTCGGTTTTAACATAATTAAACCGAATTTTCATACAAAAAAATTAAGTTTACAAATATATATATAATATAGTATATATACACATTCCAAAATATGTGTATATATTCCAAAATACTTTAAAGTATACAAAATTTAAAATTTTAACAAATACAGTATATATACATATACAATACATTATACATACACATGCAACTCTAGTGTATATCTTTGTATTTAAATATAATGTATGTATACACGTACATTATATAGCCACATTATGCAAATACAGTAAGTATGTGTGAATATATAAAATATTCAAAAACATATATCGAAAGGAAACCTTACGACCCGAAACCGAACACAAACCGAACCGAAACCGAACACAAACCGAACCGAAACCGAACACAAACGGAACCGAAACCGAAAAATGAAAATTCTCGAACCGAAAGCCGAACCGAAAAACTTCGGTTCGGTTCGCTTAGGTTTAGTTTGTGTTGGTTCGGCCCAAAAATTCGGTTCGGACCGAATCATGCACACCCCTAATTTCAATGAGCATGTACATTCATTATATTAGTAATTTCACATACATTACACTAGCAATTCCACATATAAAATATAATTATGTAATATAAGTCGGGTAACGGATCGGATGATGGGTCGGGTGACGGGTGGAGAATGTTTTCACCCGAATCTGACCCGATCCATTACCCGTTCACCCATCACCAATTTAATACCCTTTTTATTTCGGATTTTCACCTATTTTTTCGGGTCGGATGAGACGGATATCCGTCGGGTGCGGGTGAAATTGTCATCCCTAATGCTTACCCCTAATGCAAAAAATAATTTATTCCTAGTGGAACTTAGTAAAATGAAGAAGGAGAAAGGAGTTTCTAGTCACATTACCATTTATCATGATTGAGAATGTAAATGTTAATAAATTTCAGAGTGGATTATAAGCTATATGGATTATGAAAATTTTAAATTCACAATTTTAGGCAGTAACTTTAGAGCAAACCAAAATAAATTTGTGCTTAAAGTCGATCTAAGTGGTGTCTTCGGAACAAGGAAGGTTTATAAAGAGAGAGATGTGGATCTATAAAATATTAGATAATTTTAAGTTTTAATGTGTTTGAGTAGTTTGTAGTTTGATTTTATACTTGTTATTTCTTAGGTTTTATATTTTCAAATGTAAGAATGGTCACAAACTAGTATTTATTTTGATCCAGTGTATAATTTTGAGGATGTTATAATAAAAAATAATGTGAATTTCTTAAAATACTATTGATACAAAAATAATCCAAATGTAAAATACTATTGTAATATTGAAGAATTCGATAATATTTTTACAATGTGAAGACTTTTATTTTAATTATAATCACAATATATATAATTATAATGTTTATAGAATTATATAAATGTTGAATAATTAAAATAAAAATAAAATAATGGCCTTCAAAAATTCTAAGCCAAATTTGGCCTTCCAAAATTCTAAGCCAAATTTGACCTTTGATTTAAAAATATCATGCCAAAAATTTGGCCAAAATAGAAAATGGCCTATAGTTGAAGAGAAAATAGGCTAAAATAACAATTATAGCATATGATGGGAGATGATCTTAGGGGTGGCATAAGACCATCAACAACCATGGGAAACCTCTTTCCCGTTTTTTATTCCATCTTCCTATCATAACTTTACACCTCTTTTTTTTTTTTTTAAACTATTTTTATTTTTTCTACCCCTTTCTAAAAGGTTTCCTCTACAACCATAAGAAACCTCTTTTACCCTTTTTCAAATTTATTTTCACTTTTTCTTTTCTTTTAGATATTTTTCCCTCTATTTTGTTTTGATTAGGTAAAAATTTGAGATCAGACAAACCAGAAGCTCGAGAGGCCGACAAATCGGCAGACGGACAAACCATCAACATACAACAATAAGCAAAACAAATCAGCAAAGATGAAAGAATGACCTTAACAACCCATAAAAACACGTCGGTCAGCGGAGGAGTCGATGAAGATCCAAGACGAGCCACGAATGCCGAGAACACAGGCGAGTGCGATCACTCACACGGTGTCTCGATGCCGAGAAGGTAGAGAACAGTAACCCACTATCGGAAAGGGCGGATCCTGGGGATGTGGGGACCGCCGACGTTGCCCCCACCTAAATGAGGGATCTTAATTTGAAGACCACGAATACAGCCACAATCCTCTCAATCATACATGACGCCCGATACTGAACCCAAATCGGAACCAAACGTAACCCCACCAAGGCAAAGGCCCGAAGCCAAATGACGGAGCAAAAGACGAGCCAAAATAGGGAAGATCAAACATCCGACGAAAATTTGTGAGCAGAAAACCCGAGACCAAGAAGAAAGTCCGAAAAGATTTATTATTAATACTTATTAATATTAATATTAATATTTTCCATACTCTTTTGGAATTTTAGGCAAGTCCTTTCGGATATTTGATAGTAAAAAATATATAAATAAATACGTACATAGGTACTATATGTACAAGGGCTTGCGGTGCAAGAAGGCAGTTTGACAAAGAGGCAAAGCCAAAGGCACGTGGGTGAGTTTTTTTTTTATAATTTTTTTCCGAGCAAGAAATGGGGCACAAATCATCATATTCTCCGTACATGTTAATATTTATTTTTTAATTTTACGGGCTGATTCGCTCCCTTGGGCCCAAAGCAACGCTTGTCGGGCAAGGGAGACAGGCGTGCAGTATGTACACCAAGCGATATGCAGGCTCGACAACGAACGAGGGAGATGTCGACGGCGGACCAGGAGCTTGCTTGCGCAAGAGGCCAGTGCAACACCAGGAAAGGTGGTCCGAAGGCACCGAGGGCAGCGTCGGCGATGAGCGAGACAACCTAGAGGTGAACGCACCTCAGACCGGGAATTGAGGGAGGAAAAGAGACCCTCAAACAAAGATCTGCAAAATCCCCAAGGTAATTGAGCAATTTGTTCGGTTAATAGAGGGTTGTGAAGAACAGATCATCTAGAGGATGAGTAGACACAGGTCGCCAAGCGACGAGATGGTAGATCAGGATGACAAATCGAACCCAAACAAAGCATGTTAGGGCTATTTGGAAACAAATTTGGGGGTTCAGATTGGGGTTCAGAATAGGGGTTTGATAAGGTGGTTTTTCCATTAAGGATTGGAGCCCATAAGAAGCTCTTTCAGAAGCCACGAAGGAAGGGAAATCCCAACCCGACAAGAGAAAGAGATCGAAGATGCACAGAGGTGGTGGCGAGGGGTATTAGACCCGGGTAGCGACGACCGGAGCCGAGGTAGCGGCGGCCGAAGCCGGTGTTTATCAAGCCGATGAAGCGGGTTGTGGCCCCCGAGGGAGATGTAGGGCTCCCGGAGGAGAGGGTTGTGGCTCCCGGAGGAGACGTGGGGCTCCCGGTGGGGAGGGTTGGATATCTCAAAAGAGAGTTTTTTCAAAGGTGTTGCACTGGTTGAATGTGTATCTATATTTTTCCCTCTATTATATGTGTATTATCATATATTATTGTCAATTATTTTTATTTATAATTTTATAAATAAATAAAAATAGCAAGTACTCCGTATATCTAGCTAGATTAAAATTAAAAAAGTTAGAAATTGATAACTCCACTCCATTGATGAAAATCGGAATAAGTTTCAAAGACTTTGATACACAGTTTGTGTCAAAGGTCTTGAAGCTACATCTGTGTTGATGAAACACAAAACCTGTACTTTATTATATTATGTCCGAATATTATTATATGTTATTATATGCTTCCGGATATTATTATATATGCACTAACATTTCAGAAAGCTTTTCGAATTATATATCCTTCCTTGAGCTGAATAACGTGGAAAATAAAATCGGAAGATCATGGCTTCAGAGTTTCCAAGAATAGAAGATCGTGAAGAATCCATCTCAAGCCATGATCTGCTATAGTTGTTGGTGGAGATCCTTAGGCGCCGATTTGTTCATTATAAAGAAAAGGAAGAAGGGAAGACATCAACACATTCGTTGAAGACAAGCTTTCATACACTCAAGCCTTCAAGTCAAATCTGTCTTCATCGTGTGCTCTCTTCTAGTTCTTAAGAGTCGTTTATTTCGTTTCAAAGCATTTGAGAGTTACATAGTGAGCTTATATGATATATTTCGAGTGAGAGTTATACTCGAGAGTTTGTAACTCAGAAAGTGGACAATAGACGATTGATTCACTAAGTATAAGAGGATTTTACTAGATAGCTGAGAGAGGTGGGGCTCTTCCAGATTGGTCTAGGACTCCAAGGGAACGTGAGTTGACTAGATTACAATTGTATAGGAGAGAGGCTTCTCGGTGAGCTATTAGGATCCTAAGTCTTGTGAATTAATAAAAGCCGGTTGAATCCTTGGGTTGTGGAAGAACCCTAGGCGGGGACGTAGGCCAAGTTCGTGCCGAACCTCGTAAACAATTCATTGCGTCCTTTACTTACTGCTTTACCATATTTCCGCACTTGTTTCGAATTGTATAACTTGTTTGTGATTAAGGTTTTCAGAGAAAAGATTAAGTCTAATCTCAATGGGTTTTGCAAGCGTTTCAAAAGTCTTGAGATTATCTGCGAAAAACCGGCATACTCTATTCAACCCCCCTTCTAGAGTATCTTTATATTACTTTGTTATACATTATCGAACCTTCAATTGTTATCAAAGCTTTACTCACTGCTTTCGATCTAACAATCTTGTGAGTTTTTTATCATGTCTGGTGAAGCAAGCGGAGGATTTGCACAGGGAAGGTCTACTAGTAGACCACCACTCTTTGTAGGAAACAAATTCGTCCACTGTAGATCTTTGATGAAAATGTTCATTATAGATCAAGATCTGGAACTTTGGAACATTATAGAGAATGGTCCGAAGGTTCCAGAGAAAGATGGACCAAATGGAACCAAAATTGCGAAGACTGAGGCTGAATACATCCAAGCGGATCTTGAACTCGTCTCCAAAAACTACAGGGCTATTAACTTACTTTATTGTGGTCTTAGCACTGATGAGTTTAACCGTATTTCATCTTGTAGGTCAGCTAAAGAGATTTGGGACAAGCTGGTTGTCACCTACGAATGAACTAGCCAAGTGAAGGACACCAAGATCAGTATCTTTCTTCGAAAGTATGAACTTTTCAAAATGAAGCCTGATGAGTCTATCAAGGCCATGTTCACACGGTTCATGGAAATCACCAACAACCTTGACTCTCTCGGCAAGAGCTTTAAGAACGTTCAGAAAGTAAGGAAGATATTGAGGTGCCTCCCAAAAGAAAAATGGGGTCCTAAAGTGACAGCCATAGAGGAAGCCCAAGATCTCACCACTCTGCCCCTTGATGACTTGCGTGGGAAGCTGATCACACATGAGATGATTCTCAATGAAGACGATGGAAAACTTCTAGCAAGCACTAAGAACTTGGCGCTCAAGTCGAAGAAGGATGAGCCCAAAGATGTGTCTGATTCTGAAGATGAGGATGACGATGAGGATGATCCTTTTGCTCTTATCACAAGAGGCCTCTCTCGAATCCTCAAAATGAAGAAGCAATTCAACAACAAGGATGGATCAGAGTCTTCTAAATTTCGAGGTAAGTCTCAATACAACAAATATGACAAGAAGACTAAACCTTTGTCTTGTTTTGAATGTGGTGAAACAGACCATCTTGTGAAAGACTGTCCTCAAAAGATGAAGAGCCAGTCCAAGAAAGGAGATAGATGGAAAAAGAAAGCCATGGTGGCAACTTGGAGCGATTCTGACTCAGACTCCGATGATGAGAACGCCAATGTCTGTCTTATGGCCTCAGGAGATGAATCTCACGATGAGAAGCTTGAGGTAACTGTAAGAGAACTTATGGCAAGTCCAAAAGAGATATTATCGGAATTCCTTTCTAATATGATTGACAATGAAGAGAAACTTATTGCCCAAACTAACACTCTTACACTACTAGAATTATGTTCATAAACATCGGGTATAAACCGATGTTGAACAAAAAAAAATTCGACGTGTTAGTGGGTGGTGTTAAAGATCCAACTTTACCACATCGGTTTATAACCGATGTCTTTAATAATTTATAACATCGTTTTTATTTTTAATAACGACTTTAATACACTGGTATAATTACTTTTTGATTGATTCATCTAATGTTAAACAATTATTATTTTTCATTTCTAGCCATTTGGAGGTATGTAGGGTAATACAAAATTTTAAATTAGCATCACTATTTTTTATAAACCTGATGTCTTACATTGCTACACACATCGGTTATGTATTATTCAATTTGTGAATACCCCTTTTTCGTTTGTAATTTGTGATATTGTTTTTATATAAATATAATATACCATATTGAATATTTTTAAAGTCAATGTTATTTATATATTTTCAAATTAGTTTTTTCTTTGAAAATGATGTTTTGATTATTTACAACATCATTTTATATATTTTTAACGATGTAATTGCTACATATACACATCTATTTTTTTTATAATTTTCATGTATGGTGGGTTCAGAAATCGATCTGGATCGTAATAGTCGATGTATTTACAAACAATGACATCGTTTTTCACTCTCAAGTTCGATGTGTTTCATCAAATACACCTATAATCTATATTATGACATTGTTTTGGCAAACAGAAAATTAAACAATGCAAAATACCATGACCAATACATTAAATAATGACAATAAAGTCGAATACAAGATGACAACAAGGCTAAATACAAAACAACATACACCAATAGTCAGATTCTCAGCTTGACATAATACACTTAATAGGAGATAGAAAAAGTGACTTGCGAAAAATGTCTTGTATTGTAGATCTTGGTTGAAGCATACAAACACCTCATCAGTGGTTGAATTAATTGAGCAGCCCACTTTGAAGAAGAGGATTACCTTGTTTCCATTCTTATTCTAGCGGTTGAAGGGCACAAACATCTCTTCCTCAGTAGTTTCCCCCAGACACTATTTTGGCTCTTATGGATGAGCGGCCATGACATTTAAGGTTTACCCTGACATTGTCACATTTAAAAGAATATATTGAATTCAAAATTAATAATGTGATGGGATTAAAGCAGCAGTAACCTAAGTAAATAAAATGAAAACCATTGATTACGAGATAAATATGGAATAATTACTTCTTCCATCGTCAAATCTCATGGAGATTGACTAACTGCCTCAAGCTAGGAGCCAACAGCATGTGTGATCAGATCTCTTTCTTGGGGATTCCACTGCATATGATCAGAGGCATTCTATATATCTTAGAAGCACAATCTCAGAATTTGCAACATTAAAAGCACTCGCACACAGATTAAATCTCAAAAAACTTCAAAACTAACAAATAAATAGAACAATAAACAACAAAAAGTCTCAAACATGGATGAATATATCCCTCCACTGCACTGTTTATCTGTTCTAGATAAGAATCAACTAGATAGTAATGTCAGATCTTCATTACAACAATTGACATTAATAGTTCCAACCAATCCATGAGATGGTTAAAGGATCAAACTTATTACTTGAATCCAAATCTTGGAAGGAATGCTTTTAAAGAGATAAAGCATCTTGAAACTAATCAGTGAGATGCTTGGTGACTGAGTATCTAAGACTCAACCATTTCCCCATAAGTGGTGATAGATTTGGGTTTAATCATTTACATAAGAGCAATTGAAAACAACAAGTCACTGAATTATGCTTATGCACTACCAAAACGAACTATTGTTTGACCTATAGTTATATTTTATAAAACTTACTCTCTAACAATAAGAAAGGGACTTGCCAAGTATTTAATTCATAAACAAAGACAGTCACACAACGAAAAGAATCATATTAATAAAACCACATATAGAGAAGAAAGCATCACTTATTAGGTCAAGGAACGTGCAGATCCCTACCTAAGTATTAAGCATAAAAAAGGTACATTAATGACGTGAGTGGAAAGGTCAAGCTCACCTAACGGAGAGGACTGTCTTTGGGAAGGAAGCTACCAATAGTTTTTCCATACACTTCACAAGTAGAGAAGTGGATGAGACGCTTGTTGTTCTACGAACAATACTTCACCTGTAAATTCAACGCACCGACACTCAACATCATAAATCCACACCAAATAAGACAATTTTCAATTCAGGAAAGGAACAAGCAACAAATCTTGAAATTGGCCTTCTGCACCCCAACAAGCCTTGGAAGGCGTTGTGTTCCTAAATTCAACATCCTCGTTTAGTTGGCAATCCAAGGCAACAAGGAAAGTGTAGACTTAAACAAAGATCAGGGAAAAAAAAAAGAGACAATAGAACTCTTTCGGACATCCCATTCCATGAATAATTCCAAGTGACAATTCGGGCAAGCCGAGCTGTGCTTTAGGGGCTGCAATACAAGCATAACATGCTTGCATTCACTTTATTACCAAATGCATTGAAATGAGAATTTTTGAAAAGGGAAAACGTGTGTAACTTCTCTTATTGTAACCTGAAATATAGGTAAGAAACTAACCATAGCCATCTCTAAACCACCTCCGAGTGCAAGCCCTTATATAGCAGCAACAAATGGCTTTTTTCCATCTAAGAGATTATATACCATCACAGTTTAGACTCTCACATAACCCAATTAGTATTCAATTTTACTATATGCGAAAAGGACAAACATATTTTAGCAAGTGGAGCCCTTTAATAAGGTTGGTGGCAAAATCAATTGATCAATTCGGTAAAATTGATACGTTCCTTGCAAGGCAAACAGGACTGCGACATTCTAATCAGAACTTGTATATCTATCAGTACCTTAGAAACAAAAAAAAAGATGGTAAATACCTGTCTTGTGAACTTTTTCAAAAATATTGATATCAACACTGCCACAAAACCTTCCACCCTCACCTTGAAAATGATCAAAAGTACAAAATCAAACACTAAATAAGAAACTCGAATAATAAATGTAATGAAACTACAAACAAACTCCACACATTTGTTTCATAACAAAAGACATAAACATGATTACATCAAACACATAAATAATAGTCTGCTTCCAACTCACATCCTCCACTTTCTTTAAGAGAACAAATCTTCTAACTGAAATTTGCAACCTTTTATAGCAAAGCAAAATCTGAAATAACATTTATCAATCACAATACCTCCTCAAATCTACCAGAAATTGTGTTTGGTTGGGGGTTCAAGTCTTAAAAAATCAGGTCGATGAGTTTGGTTGATTTTAATCTAATCGAGGTATAGGCTAATTCCAACCCATCAGGTATCAAGAAAGTCATTCCAGGAGAAAAACAAAACAAGATAAATCAAGAATCAAATTCCAATCTAAACCCAAACCTGTTCAACCTTATTCCTACTTCAACACCCTTAAATTTGACCAAACATAGAAGAAACAGTCTTAAAAAAAGAGGGGGATTGAATATGCCACAACAATAAAAAAAATCAATGTTTTTATTAAGACTCGAAAACCCTATCAACCCTAAACCCCTAAATCCCCAATTTCCATTGTTGCATTCGAACTCGAAAACCCTATATTCATACTTGCCATTGTTGTATCCGAATTTGAAAACCCTATCAGCCCTAAACCCCCAATTTCATAGTTTCCTCTAAAAGTAAATTCACTTACCAAGAGAGCGAAAGAGAACCCGCGAGAGAGAAGATGGGAGCCACCGCCATGGACGCGACATCAATGGCCGGAGATTTCAAGTCAAGGTTGACATCGCGATAACTCGTAGCTCCTCTTCAGATTCATCTCCGTTATCACTTGTTCTCTGTTGGTGGAGAGTTTAGATCTGAAAGGTTAAGGATAACAATGAAAATGGGGGAAAAATAGCTAGATGGAAAATGGAAGAAAATGAGCTCTAGATCTGAGGCCATGAGGAGAAGAATAGAAAGGAGAGAGAGGATGACGGTGAGGTGAGTCCGTGAGTGTGGGTAATGATATTAAGGGGAGAGAGAGAGAGGGAGAGAGAGAGAGAGAGATGCGCCTATTTTAGAAAGAGGGCGGGGGTTATGAAAATTTTAGGGTAAAATCCACCTATGGTCCTTGAACTTTGATGAAATATTTAAACTGGTCTCTGAACTTTATTTTTGTTCATTGAAGTCCCTGAACTTTGATACTTTGTAAACATTTGGTCCCTCTGTTAGTAAATTTGTTAAATATGTGTAAAATAATGATATAAAATCAATGTATTTTGGTATATTAATAGAATAAGTGAGGCTATACACATGTAATTGCTTGGTATTTGTTTTACTAAAGTAAAAAAATTATATTATATTAAAAATATATGTTTTTAAAAAGTATTTTTATAATAAAAAAAACTTTCTATTTTCCAACTAAATGGTATAATTTTCCGTTGATATTTTATTTTAAAATATTTTAATGATCGAAAATTTCTTATTTAATTAAAAAAAATTAAAATGTGTTTTGTTAAAAAAATAAACTCTACTTTTGCTATAAAAAATAAATTTGAGTTAACAAAATAAACTCTGTTTTTAATTAAATAAGGAAATTTTAGTCATTAAAATAAACTATTGTTAGAAAATTATAACATTTGGTAAAAAAAATAGAAAGTGTTTTTGATAAAAATATATTTTAAAATATGCTTTGCTTTAAGAAAACTCTATTATATATGATGACTTTTGAGAAAAAAAGTTTAATTTTTCACTTTAGTAAAACAAATACCGGACAATTACAATTGTATAACCTAACTCATGTAATTAATACAAAAATACATTGATTCTATATCATTATTTAACACATATTTAACAAATTTACTAACAGAGGGACTAAATTTGTACAAAGTATCAAAGTTCAGGGACTTCAATGAACAAAAATAAAGTTAAGGGACCTGTTTGAACAGTTGGTCAAAGTTCAGGGACCATAGGTGGATTTTACCCAAAAATTTTATAAGGGTAAAAATTTTCAATTCGCGCTTTTCTAAAATTTTTAAATATCTTGTTTTTAACATCGGTCGACAAAAAAGACCGATGTCTCTATTTTTATTAACATCGTAAATTTATAAACCGATGTTAAATAGATTTTTAATATCATGCGTTTTTCTGACCGATGTTAATCATCCGATGTCGATGAACACAATTTTAGTAGTGTTATTAAGAAAATTGTGGACCAGGAAAGAACTATTGAGGATCTGTCTATGAGGGTCAAAAGTCTTGCATCTTCTTATTCAGGTCTTGACATTAAAGTCAAGACTCTTGACTCAGAGAAATCTGAACTCAAGCAAGATCTCTCCTCTCTAAGAATTGAACATCATGACTTAGAGAATGAGAAGATCTCCCTGAATAATAAGATTCAAGACCAACAGACACAAAGGTTGATGTTTGTTTTGCAGGAGATCACCAAGGTGAAGGAGCAAAAATGGATTATTGATAGTGGATGCTCGAGACATATGAGTGGGAAGAGTTCTCTCTTTCATGACCTAAAGAAGCAATTCACTAGAACAATCACTCTTGGTGACAAAGGAAAGTGTGACATATTTGGTATTGGTAGTGTTGGGAGTGATCCTAACCATAATATTAAAAATGTTTATCTTGTTAATGGTTTGAAGTATAATTTGCTTAGTGTTTCTCAACTATGTGATAGTGGTAATGATGTTGGATTTAACAAGAAAAGATGTCTAGTGCACAGAGAAGATACAGGTGAAGTAGTTCTAACTGCATATCGTTATAACAACAACTATGTTGTGAATACTGAGCAAGTGGCACAAGGAAGCTTAACCTATCTAAAGGCTTTGACGGGCGATCCAAAGCTCTTGCAAAGGAGACTCGGTCATGTGAGCCCACATACACTACAGAAGCTTGTGTCCAAAGGGCTTGTAAGAGGATTACCTGAAATGGACTTCAAAGATATTGATATGTGCAAAGCATGCACACGAGAGAACGAGGATGGTGATGATGCCGCTATAAAAACACAGAGAAGAGGAACATGCAGGAACATATTCTCAACACCGAAGAATTGGCCCAAGGTGTTGAAGATTCGTCCAAAGCCCTTGGTGTCCAATCCAACAATGTTGAAACGTCAGAAACTGCTGTAACTGAACCTAACAGATTCATGGAGTCAGATGTGCCACAAATCAATCCTACTGGTGTGACGAATCAAGAAGCTTAGACTAGCAAAAGAAAATTCAAATACTCCTCATCACACTCATTAAAGGATATCATTTCTGACCCTACATCTAGTGTTCAAACTCGTTCTAAACTTAAAGATCTTTGTGCTTTTCACGCGTTTGTTTCTCTTATAGAACCAAAGAAGGTAGATGAGGCCCTTCAAGAGCCAGACTGGATCATTGCTATGCAAAGTGAGCTTAACGAATTTGAAAGAAATAAAGTCTGGACCTTGAAGCCCAGGCCAAAGCATCAATTGGCACACGTTAGGTATTTCGGAACATGCTAGATGAGAATGGTAAGATCGTGAGGAACAAAGCAAGACTTGTCACTCAAGGCTACAATCAAGAGGAAGGTATTGACTACGGGGAGACTTTTGCTCCCGTAGCCAGGCTTGAAGCCATTCACATATTATTAGCATTTGCATCTTTTATGAGGATAAAGTTATATCAAATGGATGTCAAGTGTGCTTTTCTTAATGGTTTCTTAGAGGAAGAAGTCTATGTGGCTCAACCCCTAGGTTTTGAAGGTTCGGAATTTCCTAATCATGTTTACAAACTAGAGAAAGCGCTATATGGTTTGAAAGAAGCCCCAAGAGCTTGGTATGTGTAACACCCCTTCTTAGAACACTGAAGAGATGTTGCAGCGCCAACAAATGGCAGAAAGTAAAATGTCCAAGACTCCGTCTACCACCCATTGACCATAAAAGGGTATTGGTGCTTGTAGACTAGAAATATAATTTAGGAGTAAATATTTATGTGGAACCTGACTCGTTGGAATAAATTAAAATAAAATAAAATAACAGGATGATCCAAAAGGACCGAGTGTTTGAATGGGATGCGAGTCCGAAGACCCTAAGGAATCACATTCCGAGTACGGAAGGAATATGATATAACTTCACTGAAGGTGGGTCACATATTAGTAAGTAATGTACAACACAATAATAGTAATAACACAATTATATACAACGTTATCGTTTACTTAGGACAAGTGATACCGGTCTCGGCCGCATATACTGGGCGGATGACCTACTACCCTTAGGTAGATGTACCCATTCGAGAGGTTTGCAATTTCGAAGGGGCATCTCATGAGACGTTTATAGAGCAAGGTATACTCAACCTTGACCTGACTTTACCATTTTCCATTTATTTAACACAACTCAACAATAATAATACTGCAATAGTAATACACAATAACATTAATTCACAATTTCATCCTAGATGACCACAAAAGGCATAATGTACACTTTAGATCTATAAAGTGCACGAAATAATATCACTAACAAGCATGGATATTCAAAACCAATATTAATAATATACCGTACTTAACTAGAATGAAGGAAACAAAATGAACAAATCATGCTTTTAGTAAGTTCGGGCATTTAATGTAATTTTCTCAAATAACGGGATCAAATTATAATTACCCGAGTTGTCATGTATGTGATATTTAAGAGTTGATAAATAGCAACAAACGGAACTAACTTGCATATTTATCACAAATTCATAGCATGAAATTTATAAAGGACATGAAAGGCAAGAATTACGAAAAAGGTACGAAATTGCAAAAATGCACTAATTGGACCAAACCACTTGCCTTAACTCGACGAAATGGTTCAACGAGGCTGAGTATAATAATTTGATATGCTACCTGAGATTTTACAGATTTATTCAAGGATATCTGTAACTTTTCACAAATTACGGAAACGGCCCCGTAACTTTTAAAAAGTGAAAACTTACCCTTGATTTCTTCCGAAAGAAACCTAAATCTGAAACCAAGCAATTTCAGGAGCCTAAATGAATGCCAACTGATTCAAGATGACATAAAGATTAGTGTAAGGTCGTCGGCTCAATCAAAACTCGAGAAAACGCGAGGTACGGAGCGGATCTTACCCAAACGGGACTCGAAAACGTCCAAGTTTCGAGCCTATGATCCCTTGCTATGGTATGAATCTGAAAAGAAATTATTTTGGTGAGATAATAGCCCTTGGACTGAAGGAAAGAAAGAAAGACGAACGTAAAACACGTTTTTTCTGCACAGCAGAAAAACTGCTCACCAGTCAGTTTCGGGGCTGCGGTGCGAGTGCCTCAAAGAAGTTATGAGAAAAAGGAAAGATGTGTTAGATAGAGGGTGCTGCAAGGTTTCTGATTCATTCGTAGTTTCTGGAGTTGGACCACGGTTCTCGTGGTGACGAAGCCTGAAAGTTGGCTTGTTGATCACTTTCTGCAGAAACTTCCGACGTCGATTTGGACGTCTTTCCGGTGAGCTGCTGCGTCGGGGCTTGCACGGTGGCCTACTGGGTGTTTGATAAGCCATGTGGTGGTGGTCGTCGGCCTTGGTTTCACCGGAATCGTGGTCGATGGTGATCGGAGATAGCGGTGGTTTGTGATTTTTGGCCGATGTTTATGGCTTTGCAGAGAATGATGGATAGGGAGTTATGGCGTGTGTTTGAGAGGTCTGAGAAGTTTGCAAGGTCCTCTTTGATTTTCCCTAATCGAATCCCCCGATAGTAGGGATTTTAGGTTGAAAGATTTGGTTGAAATATAACTAAAGATAAGGATTGATTTGTTTAGAGAAAATATCCGATCCCGTGAAAGCTTGGGCTCGGTGCCAATCGATTGCGCCTTTGGTCTGGATGGGCCTCCCGAATGGTTGTCCGTGTGTGTAATTGTGTATATACACACGTAATACATATATTTAAATACAAGTAATGTATAAATATTATTTGTGAAATTATTTATTTATCTAAATGATTTAATTTCCCAGATTTCATATTATAAAAATCTGAAATAACTATTTTCCAAATTTTATTTGATTACATAAATTAAATATTGACAATGAGAAAATATTTTGTCTATTTAAATCCATTCTCTTTATTTTATGTTGAATAATATAATTATTCTAAACATTATATTATATATTTTATGCGAACTAGTACAAGTTAATTTAACTTAATTTCACCTATAAAGAGAAACTTATTTATTTTTGTTAAAACTGAAATACTCAAAAATACTTTGGGGTATTTCAGTATGAGCGCTTGTCAAAATATCTTTTAGAAAATGATTTTAAAAGGGGGTTGATCGACAAGACTCTTTTTATCAAGACCAAAGGAAAGGACATTTTGGTTATTCAAATATATGTTGATGATATATTGTTTGGTGCTACTAACACATCGTTGTGCAAGGAATTTTCTGACATCATGTGCAGTGAATTTGGGATGAGCTTGATGGGTGAACTCAACTTTTTTTTGGGATTACAAGTTCATCGATCCAAGAAAGGGATCTTTGTCAACCAAAGCAAGTACACTAAGGATCTCTTGAAGAAGTTCAAGATGGATCAATCCAAAGCAGCCAAGACACCCATGAGCTCAACCTTATCTCTAGATCAAGACAAGAGTGGGAAGAGTGTCAATCAAAAGGAGTATCGAGGGATGATTGGATCATTATTATATCTTACGGCTAGTAGACCTGACATCATGTTTAGTGTTTGCATGTGTGCTAGGTTTCAAGCTGACCCTAAAGAATCTCACCTCGTGGTTGTGAAGAGGATCTTTCGATATCTCAATGGCACTAAGGAGCTTAGCTTATGGTACCCAAAGCAAAAAGATTTTACATTAATCGGGTATTCTGATGCAGATTTTGCAGGCGATAAGGTGGATAAGAAGAGCACGTCAGGATGTTGCTAATTCTTAGGAGCATCCTGGATTAGTTGGCATTCAAAGAAACAAAACTCAGTTGCTCTATCCACTGCCGAAGCCGAATACATAGCAGCTGGAGCATGTTGCACCCAAATCCTTTGGATAGCTCAACAAATGAGAGATCTTGGCATCAACCTCAAAGGTATTCCCATTAAGTGTGACAATACAAGTGCCATATCAATCACAAAGAATCATGTTCAGCATTCAAGGACCAAACATATTGATGTAAGACATCATTTCATTAGAGACCATGTCGAAAAAGTTGATATGTCCATATCTTTTATTTCAACTGATTATCAATGGGCTGACATTTTTACTTAGCCTTCGGCAGAGGACAGGTTCACCTTCATTAGACGTGAGATTGGAATGCTTAACAGGGATGCACTTTCGTAGGGGGAGCTTTCCCTTTACGAAAGATAAATTCTACTCAATGTCAAGACCTTTAAGAATTATGTCAAAGATTGTGAGCTGAATGGTAGAGCACATATAACGGATCATATATTTGGTTAATATCTTATTAGATATTTGATCAAGTATAGTTTTTATGATTTTTAACCTTACTTATGCAGTACACTTTTTATTTCCTAAAAGTTCTTATATCCGAGTATTTTTATTTATGCAAAAGATATTTTCAGAATTTCCCTCTTGAGTTAAATTGTGACAAGATGGTTTGAAATTTGAATTGTTTTGGAAATCAGATTTTTTCAAAATTGGCAGTGTTATGATTACCCTCATTGGAATCATAAACCTGTCCCATCAACTTAACCCTCTCTCCCTTTTTAAACCACAAACCTTACCCGAGTCTCTCATCTCTCCAGATTTACCTAAACCCTTTCTAATACTTCTTCTTCAACCTCTCAACCTTTTTTGAAACCCTAAGCCGAATCTCATCCATGGCACCTAAATCCAAGAAGATCTCCAGACCCAAACGTCTTGGCGCCACCCCCAAGGGACTCCAGACCATTGTTACTTCCCCTCAACCCGAACCCACTCCTCAAGCCATTGTCTCAGCTACTGTCCAGAGCACCGTCCCAGAGAGCACTATTGTAGAAATCAAGCGTTCTCTAAAGTGGCCGACGAAGAAGTCACTCAGTGCCAAGCAAAAAGGGAAAAGGAAAATCATTGCTAAGTAAGAGGAGGATGAGGAGGAAGAGGAGGATCTCGATGGGATTTTGGAACGAGATGCTGCTAAAGAGGCCGAGGAAGAGGCCCAGAGAAAGAAAAAGGCCGAGGAAGAGGCCAAGCAGGCAAGGAATTAGCCGAGGAGGAGGCTGAGAAAGCCAGAAAGGAGGCCGAGGAAGAGACCCTAAGAGCTGTTGAGAAGGAGGTTCCCACTGAAGAGGAACCAGAGGAAGAGGAAGAAGAGGACGACGAGACTGCAGACGATGAGGAAGCAGAGGGAGACGACGCTGAAGGGTCCGCTGAGGACTCGGGGTCTGAGGATGAAGAGGATGAGTAGCCAGAACTTGTTCCCTCTCCTTCTTCTCCTCCTCCTCCCCCGTCTCCAAAGAAGCGCAAAGCCCCTGCAGCAAAGTCTCCATCTCCCAAGCGCACAAGGAAAGGCGCTCTCAGAAGCCTTGACGCGACTGTCAAGAGGACTGCTCCCACAAAGGCTCGCAGGAAGAACGCCGATTTTCCTGCACTTATCCAGGTAAACCAATCCTTGCCCTCCTCCTTGTTTGAAAATGCTGAGATGGCTGGAAAGTGGGTAGATGAGTTTAGAACTCGTAAGATATGTTGTTCTGATTTCATTGATCTTGAGTTTTTAGAAGCTTTGAGCCTACCTTGCATCTCTCTCCTCAAACAAACCCCTGCTTGGACCCTTCTCAACCTTGAATCTATTTACTATCCCCAACTCACCCGCATATTCTACATAAACCTAAAAGCCAAACGCAATGCTGATGGTTGGTCTTTGGAATCAGTCGTCAAGGGTGTTAGAATCTCTTTCAACTCCATTGACTTTGCCGATTTCCTTGGTCTACCTAGACCTTGTCCACCCTCTCCTGAAAACCCCACAAGAGAACAGTGCATTGCTCTTGCCCGATCCAAATACCTGCTCCCCGAAGCATCAAACAACACCACAAAACAGCTTACCCACTCATCCCTTACCCTCGAGGCAAAAATCATCTTCAACATCATTGTGTGTTGCCTCTTACCCCGTATAAACTCTGGCTCCCTCCTAACTAATAATGTTATGGTCCTTCTATACCTTATTTTGAACGGTCTTGATCTTGATCTGGCCAATACCATCCTAGGATCCATGGCTCACACTCGCAAAGCCAAAAAAGGAACTCCCCTCCCCTTTGCCAACCTTTTGAGCCACATCTTCAAAGCTTCTGAAATCGATTTCAAAAATGAAGAACAACAGCGTCATATGGGTAACTTCGACTCCAAGAGCTTTGAGAAGATTGGCATCGCTCAGTCCCCCCAAGGGACTTGGAGTCTTGTCTCTCCCTCAAAGACTCTTCCCACTGCCTCTGCCATTGATGAGCACATGGACAACTTGAACTTGGGCTTGGAGGAAGTTCGCTTGGATATCAAGGAGTCGCATAGAGAGTTCTTGCTGAAGATGAGCGGGGTGTCGAAGCTGTTTCATGGTCTGAGGTCGCTGCTCACGGATGATGCTCTGGACGATGAATCTTAAACCCTACCCTACCCTAACCCTGAATCTGAAACACTGCTGGTTTTTGGATACTGCTTTAAAACTTTTGGTGACTGTTTTACCTCCTCCCTTTGTTGAAAGACAAAAAGGGGGAGATGATCTGATGATAGTTTAGATGTTAAAACTTTAAAACTGTTGTGAATCAAAGGTCTTGGACGACGACCTTGTTTTGTTTTCGGTTGGATATTTCATGTTTTAAAATTATGATCCAACATTTGTCTAACCCATGCAGGTACTTAGTCCGATTTTGCTTATGATATAATTACTTGACTAAGTTGCATGGATGCACAGGTTTTGTCTTTCATCAAGGGGGAGATTGATAACTCAACTCCCTTGATGAAAATCGGAATAAGTTTCAAAGACTTTGATACACAGTTTGTGTCAAAGGTCTTGAAGCTACAACTGTGTTGATGAAACACAAAACCTGTACTTTATTATATTATGTCCGAATATTATTATATGTTATTATATGCTTCCGGATATTATTATATATGCACTAACATTTCAGGAAGCTTTTCGAATTATATTTCCTTCCTTGAGCTGAATAACGTGGAGAATAAAATCGGAAGATCATGGCTTCAGAGTTTCCAAGAATAGAAGATCGTGAAGAATCCATCGCAAGCCATGATCTGCTATAGCCGTTGGTGGAGATCCTTAGGCGTCGATTTGTTCATTATAAAGAAAAGGAAGAAGGGAAGACAACAATACATTCATTGAACACAAGCTTTCATACACTCAAGCCTTCAAGTCAAATCTGTCTTCCTCGTGTGCTCTCTGCTAGTTCTTAAGAGTCATTTATTTCGTTTCAAAGCATTTGAGAGTTACACAGTGAGCTTATAGGATATATTTCGAGTGAGTGTTATACTCGAGAGTATGTAACTCAGGAAGTGGACACTAGACGATTGATTCACTAAGTGTAAGAGGATTGTACTAGATAACTGAGAGAGGTGGGGCTCTTCCAGATTGGTCTTGGACTCCAAGGGAATGTGAGTTGACTAGATTGCAATTGTATAGGAGAGAGGCTTCTCGGTGAGCTATTAGGATCCTAAGTCTTGTGAATCAATAAAATTCGGTTGAATCCTAGGGTTGTGGAAGAACCCTAGGCGGGGACGTAGGCCAAGTTCGTGCCGAACCTCGTAAACAATTCATTGCGTCCTTTACTTACTGCTTTACCATATTTCCGCACTTGTTTCGATTTGTATAACTTGTTTGTGATTAAGGATTTCAGAGAAAAGATTAAGTCTAATCTCAAAGGGTTTTGCAAGCGTTTCAAAAGTCTTGAGATTATCTGATTCAACCCCCCTTCTAGAGTATCTTTATATTACTTTGTTATACATTATCGAATCTTCAGAAATATTATGACATGCGTAAATACTAATCGACCTACCTATAAATTCGGATCATAACCTTGGATATTCGGGTGTTGGAGGATTGTTAAATATTTGTAACATCACTTGAAATTGATGATTTTTTAGAAGATTTGGATCAAAAGGTATATTTGGAATGGGTGAGTTATTTGAATAATTGTGATTCATAGTAAGAATAAATGCCACTACAATAGATCAAGATGTGGGTATAAAAAAATTACAGATTTACACGAGTTACGTATTTGAATATTGCAAAATATATGGATTTTTTTTATATAATCTTTTTTATTTGAGGGATAAGGCATATCTCGTCTTGGTCCCGTCCCATCCTGTGAGGGACAAGGTCTGTGCGGGATTTTTTTTAAAAAAAGAGTAAATCCCGTTCCAGTCTCATCCTGCAAAAATTACGCGGGACGACCTCCGTCCCATCTCGTCATGCATCCACCCTTATCATAAATCACACCCACTTGGACTATGTGATTTTCAACTGCATAACCTCAAGTAATTTATTAAGTAAAATTAAAGCAATAATTTTGCATAATTTCTAAACTTACAAAAGACAAGTTTTATGAAATATACAATGGAAACATGCATGTATTTCATTATAAAAAAAAACTAATATAACGAATTTATAAGACTAATAAGATTAAAAAAAATCATAAAATAATAATATAGAAAGATCCCAAAAGATAATAAAAATACATCTGGATTGAAAAAGAAAGACCCTTTCGAATATTCTGGGTTGAAACTAAATGATTTCGGGTTGGAATCCACTCACAGCACATTCTGACCCCACAAAGGACCGAGATACCGACCCAGAATTTGGCTACGGCATTAGACTAAATTCAGGCTTGGACGAATTCGGACCTAGAACTTCGCAATTTTGTATTTTCCTGTCCTTCCAGCCTAGAACATAAAGATGCCGACTCGGAACTTCGTGACTTTGAAATTTTTGTGATATCGGATCGAAACTTTGTGGATACCGGGTCGGAACTTTGAGTTGTTATCAACTTCTTGGCTCGATTTCACTATGTTGCAGGCCGAATTCGCAAAAATGTTCAACGAGAAAGTTGTAGATCTTTGAATTAGCTTTTCCAACAAGTAATAAAAAGACTCGATTCGAATTTTGTGGATCTCAAATGACTCCTAGTACCGAGACTTCGTCAAGTAGGAACTGTCGTAGAAATCGTCGGCTCGACAATAAGCTCTTCTTTAACTTGATTCTTAGCACATGAGACCGCTACAAAAGGGTATTTCGGTGTAGATGATGATCTTGAACTTGGCTTCAATGAATCTTATTCCATCATGATTCCAAAATGACATCAAACAAGCTTCAAATTACATAAAAACACATAAAACATAAGTGTAGACATCTATTCTAAAAACGAAACCAAAAACTATATAAAAAACATGAAAAACATATAAAAATAACTTAAAACAGACTCTAAATTATATCTTATAACACGTAAAATACAGTGATATCAAAACCCTTTCAATGGGGGTTTTTAGATTCCCCATAATTGCAACATCTTTTTATAATAAAGGATTACATATGTCATCTCCCTTCCACTATTTGTAACAAAAATTGGGTGGAAATTTAATTCTCCATCTCTCTTTAAAATTTAGAGGGAAAGGAAAAAAGTCACCAATTTTCAAATTTTGGGATCCACCATTTACCCACAACATGATAAATGGGTAAAAAAAAAATTGTAAAAATATACGAATTCATGGTCACTTGCATTTTTCTCCCACTATGGTATATTTGTGCAAATAGGGAATGGGATTGTTATATTTATGCAAAATTGCCTTTATTTTATAAATATATTATCTAGTAATTTTTGGATGATTATTAATATCCACACTTGCTTGGGCGACGACGACGATTGATGCCAATGTGCGGTCGGTGAGGATGGTTTGGCGGAGGATGACGCATGCATGCTCGATATGCCGCGGTACAAAAGAAAACTGTCATCACAATGAATGTCATGTCGCAAGTATATCGCGTAGAGGCGCATTACCTTAGAGGTGACCCAGTGCATCGACGTCTGGAGATCCTGGAAGAACTTCTTCTGGAGAAGGGTACCCTCGATCGACCGTGCGGGGTTAGTGTCGTCTTTCATCCATGCGTCGAAAGCATCCACCTTTGCCCTAGTCGCTTGGCCACGGTCAACGGCGTCCAGTTTCTTCTTCCCCTTGCTCACCCGCTGCTTCTTCGCAGGCTGATTGACTTCGTGGACAACAAATGTAGAAGGCACTTTACAGGCTCTCGTCCCCCTTCGCTGAAGTGGCTCCACCGTGTCCCCGTTAGCGGTTTTCTGGGTGTGTGCATCTCCGATGTCCTCTGTCCCCTTCTTGTCCTTCTTCCCCTCATTGCCCTTCTTCCCCCCTTGTCCCCGTCATCCTGCACCCACATTGACATTGACAGACTCACGATTTGATAATACATGACAGCTATAGATATTTTTACATGTCACGTAGCAAGCATTACATGACAATCGGGGGGAGATGAAATACTACATCATTGTTCTAGATGGGTGCATCTCCAACGTCCTCTTTCCCCTTGTTATCCTTCGTCTCCTCCTTGCCTTTCTTCCCCGCCTTATCCCCAACTCTTGTGTCAGTCACCTAGTCCGTTTTCGCATTCTCTGTGTCTTTTTTCGGATCGTTCTCCCCAGTTTCTGTCGCAAC
Organism: Persicaria tinctoria; assembly: GCA_037127255.1. Classification (NCBI taxonomy): domain Eukaryota; kingdom Viridiplantae; phylum Streptophyta; class Magnoliopsida; order Caryophyllales; family Polygonaceae; genus Persicaria; species Persicaria tinctoria. The sequence continues at coordinate 42,739,697 of JBANSL010000018.1, forward strand.
AACCCCCTCGTCAACAAAGCATGTGCTCTTGTCCTAATCCTTGGCCTTGCCAGCTTCATCAACCTGATAACATCGGTCGAAGTATCAACATGAAGAATATTAATAATAACATGACGTGAGTAACCTATAACATGACGTCTAAGAAATATTGACATGCCAAGGCGAAGGACCCTCATACCTCATTCGCTGGCGAGTGTTCATCCCTTCCCAACAAGATTTTGTCCACAGACTCAGTGAGGACGTTCCTGGCCGTCCTCTGTAGCTTGTGAATTGCATCCTCAAGGGGTTTGATCTGCTCAGCGAAACCGGCCTTTAATGCCTTTGCCATATCATCTATCTTCGCCATAATCAGTGAGACATCACCGAACGATGTCCCACGTCTCTCTACCTGCGTGGATGAAGGGGTTGCCTGGGTCGGTGCCTGGGTGTCGGTCTCCTCTGTCGCCTTTTGTCGTGCAAGCTTCTCGTACTCGTGACGAAGGTTATCAAAGAACTTGTCGGTCTTCTCCCTAGGGTAGACAGCGCCCCAGTTGACGCGGGTTTTTGCCTCGACGACATGGGGGATGAGGACTATGAGGACACCGTCAACCCCTTCGAAGCTGCCCAGCTTGTCCTTCTCCTCCTGCAGGTGGAGGACGACGTTGTCGTACTTGATGTTGTGCTCTCTGGACGCATTCCACATGCTACGAGGGTGGGCATCATGGTCGATGATGACACCAAATTGGTTGCAGATTGGATATTAAGTTTCGTACGTCCACAACTACGAAAAATCTGACGGAATGGATGTTAACAGTTTTCCAGTTTACATTGCGTAGATGTCCAGCTAGATACTTATACTCTCCAGTACCATAACGATACATACTTGGAAAGGCGAGGGGGAAGGTGGCTGACAAGTAGGACGCTCGAGGGGCATTTATCCCGTGTTAGAGCTTGCGCTCAACAACATTTTTTAGGAACTTGTGGGTTCTCTCGTAACAATGTTGACTCCACGTGTAATTCAAGAAGGCATCGACGTCGGCCACCATATTGACAACCCACCCTTGGATGTAGTTGCGGGGATCCTTCCCATAGAGCACCCCCTCCATGGCTGCATCAACATCACCAGGAAGCGCACCCTTGAATGCAGTGCATACTTAAATCTCTTGGCGGGCGAGCGCACTCCGCCTTGCATCGCCACTAGGAAGCACACCCTTGTCTCGAGCAGCAACACGAATGAGCACTTTAGTCCGATCACCAGCGCAAACTCTTTGATGGAGAAGTAGGGCTAAGAGCTGGACACGCGAACCAAGCCTCGCGATTGCGGCCAACGGGCTTGCCACTAAACGCTTCCAGTCCCCCTCACTCAGGTAATTGTCGAGGTTGGCAAGTAACTGGGGCTGCCCGTGTTGGTTGACCCGACCCTTGTAATAGAGGTCCTCTGGGACAGCATAAATAGCATGCACAATGGGGTGAAAATGGTAATCGCGCATCGAAAATACGAAATTTCGTTGATCAACACTACGCAAACCTTACCTCACATGTTGTCTATGAATGGGGAATCCTTTTTACAGAGTGGCTAGTCGACATTCTCCTTTGCTGGATATCCTGCAGAATTAGGAAGCAAAATCTTAGGCCGCTCCTTACAAAGCATATATATATAATGGCACCGGTCACAATGCACATGACAATAAGGTTATCTAACACGCCACAAGTTTCAATGCATATGACAATAACGACGCTGCAAACCATTTCCCACCCTACACATACCATCTGCCGCATGCATGTCGCCCTAAACATATCAAATGTTAAAATACCCCAAAGTATTTTTGGGTATTTCTGTTTTAATTTAAATAAAAATAATGTTAATTTTTTTAATAAAAGAATTTGTAGAATTTGTTGGGAAATATATACCTTATTGTTCAGTTCTTAGTAATTAGAACATAGAATTTGATTGACATTATTTTTTTTAAACAAAACATTATTATTAACATATTATTACGACTTTTATAAATAGTGATGTGAGTTTATGATTTTGCAACGGAGTCTTACATAAACTATTTCAATACCCAATGTGATATCATTTTTAAATAAATAAGTATGATTTATAATACGACTTATTGTATTTAACATATTTTATAACTAAAAGGTTATAATGAATTTATGATTTAATAATATTGATTATAAATTTTAAAAGTTATTTCTAGTAAAATAATTATGTTATGAAATTTCATTTGAAATGATTATTCAAATAAAATCACTTATCATAAGTTATTTATTTATTTGATTATTTATTTATCTATTTATTTCAAATTAAATGAATAACCTTATATAGTTATATTATTACATATAAGAAGACCAACCTTGAGTTAAACCGGTTCCACTGAACCGAATAAAAAAAAAGACGGTTCCCTTGAACCGCTTCTTCCTCCTTGAATTGGTAAATAAATAGCGGCCATTCCAGGCTTCTTCCTCCTCCTTCACATTACCGCGCATGAACTTATAGAGATCCAATGGAGGTTTACTCCCTTCAAATTTTCAACTTCAAAACGGCTTTATTAAGACCTAATCAATTTCATCTTATAAAAAACGTGGCAAATGTTGAATTAATTGATGAATCAATCCCCAACTCTATCCAAATTCACAAACCCTAGTTCTGAAGATTCATCAAATTGACGTGGCAGATAAGGTTGGAAGACCGAATTGATCATGAATATTAATTCCTCTCATCAATTCCGATTCAATGACGCCTTCAATTCGTGATTCCGTTCACATTGAAAGCCCGGCCTATAAAAACCCCTTTCGACCTTCGTTAGTTTCGTCCGCCATTTTAGCCAATATCTGAGGTCTCAAGCTAGTTCGTCTTGTTCTAAACCCATCAATATACAATCCCCTTCAAAAACTTTTTAGAAAAAACATTCTAAATACAAAACGCCCAATTTCGGATTCGGGCTCATCAGAACCTTCGTCGGACCACTGTGAGCCGCTGCCGGAGCCACAAGCCGCCACCAGGGGGAGCGCCCAGCCACCAGATATCCGTACCCGCCAGCCTCGTGCGCCGCCGTTGTCCATAGCCTCCGCGAGCAGTCACCGAAGTGTTGCCAAAAGCTCGATTGAAACTCTCTGTTGAAGGCGTGACGGGAGAAGGAAGAAGGTGAAATAATTACACAAACCTCGCATACTTTTTATTGTTTTCAACTTATGCCCTTTTCAGTTTTCGAAATTCCAGATTCTAACCCGTACTTTTATTTGGGGCATACATCGGTTTCAATTCCATTAATTCGCAGAGAATAGGTTAATCATACGCCTGTACGGAGATTTCGATTCGAGATAAAAGCATTCAAACACGCACTTGCAGTTTCAATCCAGGCAAGTGACTTTCCGAGCCTTTCTGCTCATTTTGGTGCTTTCGTGTCCAGTTGTTTTCTTTCATTTGGTTGCTTGCCAAGTTAAATAAATCAAATTACAATTCACCTGTTTTGTGTAATTTATTTAACAATCAGTTTGGATTTGGCAAGTAAAATTGGGTAAAGTTATTATTTGACCTTAATATAAAATAATAACACAGTTTACCAACCATTTCTTTAAAGCATTATTTATTATTGTTCTTTCATGCTAAAATGGTTAGGTATGGAACATGCTATTTCGTTGATGTTTCCATCCGTTATTTTATTTTATTCTATTTGACATCGATGTTACCTTTAAATAATATGGATTACTTTTGTATTGTGTGATCACTTAAAATAAGTCATTAATCAATAATGAGAATGTGTGGATTGTGTGTTACGATCGGAACTCAACTGAATCAATACCAATTCAAGTAAAACGTATCAATTAATGCAAAGTAAAGTGAATCGTGTAATGTGTAAAGTTAAGTGAAAGTGTCGTGGTATAGTCAGGTCGGGGCCGTTATTCCCCGGTCTTAAAGTTACATGAATAAAAAGGTAGTAGGTCGTTATCTGCTATTGAGAGCGGGACCGGTATCATATGCTTGATTATTAATTAAGAAGCAGGTCGTATGAAGTATGTAACCGATCAAAGTGTTAAAATGTGTAACGTTATATAAAGTTGTGTACGTTCAAGCTATTCAACGTGAGCAAAGTGAGGTTGTGTTCAAGCTATTCAACGTGAGGAAAGTGAAGTTGTGTGCAAGCTTTTCAACGTGAGGAAGTGAGTGAAGTGTGTGATATACATTTGGTTTCATAGTGATCACAATTAATTCAAGCTATATCATATCCCATCTGAACTCAGGATATGGTTCCTAAGGGTGCTTGTCGCCCACTTCTTATGTTATTCAATCCTTCGGGATTATCCGTGCCAAAAGAATTGTGTTGTCAAAATTTTTTTTTTAGCCCCTCTAAAATATTCTAATTAATAATCACATTTGGGTTTAAACTCATACCATTAAAGGTCAATGAGTATAAATCTGAAGTAGTCCCAGTTTTCGAGCCGTCACTTGCTAGTTCTCGCGAACTAACCGTCCTTTGTTAATTTGGACGGCTAGGGGTTCATTGTCTTCGTACAATACCCTAGTCTCCGGTTTGCAGGTTAAGGTCGAGTCTCTGAAGAGAAGTTAAAGAAGAGTAAGAAGACATTTTATTTTCGAGATTTAATTATTTAAAGTTCTTAGAAAATATTGTATAAAGTTTTAAGTGTTTATTGTTAACAAGTCTTCCGCTGTAAGGTTTTATTGTATTGAATATTGTAATTTGAATTATGCGTTTAATAAAAAAAAAGATTTATTGTATTTTAAGACTTCTGCTATTTATATTTATTTTGTTATCATCTTGTTTATGGGAGCATGATAGCATGTCCCTATAAGCCTAAGGTGGTTACGAAGACCTTAAAGTCCAAGTAATCACTGGCGCTGCAACATTCCTTCGTTTACAGAAGGGGGTGTTACAAATGTCTCCGCATTCAGAGCAAACTTTATAAGCTTTTATAAGGTTCAACCGAATATACGTTGAGGTAGTTTCGAATTTCACATGACAGGAGGAGTTATAAACATGACATGTGACTACTACAAACATGACAAAAATCAACTTGCCGGCAAATCCATTAAATGTTCAAAGGTATCTCAAGATTAAACATATCCAAGTCACCCTACTCCTAGTATTTCGTATTCCACATAGTCGTTCCCCAATTTTCCCAAAATCCCCAATTCCTCCAATTTTGCCAATTCCCCCAATTCCCCCATCTAACTACAACATATACATCCATTTTCATCCATTCCACACCAGCCATCCCCAATTTTACCAAATGTTCAAGACCAACTATTAATTTTCCCCAATTTCCCTTCTATCCCCCTCATCAAAACCCCTGTTCCGAAACTTTCCATCCCTTGATTTTTACATGCCGATGGTTACTTCTTACATGACAGAGGGAACCTGGAATAGAAATTTCGTTCTTCATCCCATTTGAAACAATGACAAACACATTTGACTCTTCCACTCCATTCCTCGCCCTATCAATTTGTGCAATCGGTAAATAATCGGTGGCGTTAGGGTTTACTTACTTGATAACCGAAGGTCTATCACTTGTATTCGGTGTATGTGGCTTGTTTGATGTCCACTTCTTCTTCTCCTTTGTGGCAATGTATTGTTCTTCTTCGAACTCCTTCCTCTTCTTCCTTCCGTTTTCGATTTTCTGATATATATATATATATATATATATATATATATATATATATATATATATATATATATATATATATATATATATATATATATATATATATATAACAACTCTAGCCCTCACAGCTTACAAAAGAGGAAGAGAGAGAGAGAGGGCAACAATTGCTCATGCAAACCTGAGGAAAACAAGAAGAGAAGGAAGAAGAATAGGAAGAAGACGACAGAGCGAGAGAGGAAAAGAAGAAGCCAACCCGAGGAAGAAGACGACAGAGCAAGAGATGAGACGAAGAGGCCAATTTTGAAGTAAGTAAACCCTCACAATGCCGATTAAATACATTTTGCTTGGATTCGTAGGGGAGGAACCGATTTGAAGAACCTAAACTGGTTTTGATTGTGTGAAAATGGGAAGAAGGGGTTGAATGGGTTGACAGTGCGCAATATCGCCCTGTCATGTAGGAAGTAACCTGCGTCAAGTTAAAAACAAAGGGTGGAAAGTTTGGGTATTGGGGTTTGTGCGTCTGGGAGAGAAGGGAATTTTTTAGAATGGGGAAATTGGACAAGTGTCTTGTCGAATCCAACTTATCAAGAGCATGGTGAGTGTAGATACGTTCAGTTTAGGGGGGAATTGGGCGAAATGGGGCGTATCACTGTAGATACGTTCAGGTTTGGGGGAAATTGGATGAAATGCGGCGCATTAGGGTTAGGGAAAATGTTAGAAAGGGTGAAACGTTTATGTGGAATCGACATTATCTGGAATAGGGTGACTTGTGTGCAATTGGAGATGTACAGGTTGAATAAGTATACTGTCATGTATTCACAAGTATGTGTCATGTGTACCTGTGTTCGTGTCATGTTACATTTGAGATTGATATGAAGGGACCCGTGGGTTGGGGGAGACGAATTGATTTGTAAAATACTGAATTTTGGTCTCCCATTATGCAGGATATTTGGTGAATATTAAAAAATGTCGCAACGAAGTGTAAAGAAGATTGGAGACCGTAGAGCTCAAACCTCCGGCGCGGTAAGATGGCTTTCATTCGAGTAATGTAAGTTGTGATTATTGTGTTACAGTGTGGCTGACATGTTGAAGTTTGTGCAGGCTGTGTACGCTAGCGAGGAAGACAGACACTTCAAAGAAAAAATTAACCAACACTCTCGGATGCAGCTCCTGGTAAACATTGACAACCGGTTGAGCGAGTCCCATTGGAAGTGCCTGACGGACAGCCCGTTGGGGGGCGTTGCAAGACTGGGCCCAAGGGTCCAGTTCTCGGGACAGCTTGTACACTACGTTCTCCAACGACAATTGAAGACGAAGAAGGAGAATGAAACGTGGTACAAGATCCATGATGCGGTCGTGAGGTTCTCAATAGATGAGTTCGCCCTTGTCACCGGTCTCAACTGTGGCTATGGTGAAGAGCCTGAGGACGACGCGGCGTTCGAGAAGGCAGTGTTTGATTTCTTTGGAGTTTCAAAGTTGAAGATGTCCAAGTTCGAGGTGCAGTTCCGTGTGGCAATAGCATCTGAGAAATCGTCAAACAGAAGGTTCAAATTTATCCTGTTGATGCTGGTCGAGGGAGTATTGTTTGGGAAGGAACCCAAAAACTACAATCACGGGTGGGTGGTCGACCTTGTCGGCGACATTGACAGGTTCCTGGCGTTTCCATGGGGTCAACTTTGCTACGAGCGAACGAACGAGTTCCTGAACCGTGCAATCGAGAGGAAGCTCCAACGGGATAAGGGCAGCTCCAATGCACGCCCGGCCTATTGCCTGCTGGGTTTCCCTCTGTCCTTCCAAGTTCTTACACAGATCTGACTAGACGCTGTATACATGTTTACTAGGCGTCTAATATTTATTGACTGAACATGGAGTGAATATTTACTGGACAACATTTGTTTGCAGCTATGGGTATACGAAGCCCTCCCTCCAATGGCCGACCAATTCGCGAACGTCATAGATGAGAAGCTGTACCCCAGGTGTTTGCAATACGAGTTTAGAGACCCGAACCTTGAGTATGCCTGCAGTCGTGAGGCTGCTTCTACTCCCCGACTGCAGGAGGCGAAGGAGCTCAGACACTTCAATAACCCTGCAGTCGTGAGGCCGCTTCTACTCCCCGATGAAGTGGAGGGAGCTACCCGTTTGTACCGCAATGCCCGAAACACTCACGACAAGCGGGACAACTTCTTCGACGACATTGTCCGGGAGTTTGTATTCGCAAATGTCAAACCCCCACCAAAGAAACAACCAAAGGGAGCACGTGGGTTAACGCAAGAATCAGGGGAGTGCACGCAGACACAAGCTACCCTATTAGAGATCGAGTCATGGTTACTAGCAAAGATGGACGACATGGTGAGGAGTATAACCGCGGAGGTAGCCTCGAGGATGGCCACACTTGAGGAGGCGATTGAAAACATGAAGAGGGAACTGAGGTGGAAGGGGACCAGGGAGTCGGAGGAGCAAGAGGAAGTTCTGAGAAAGGAGGTAAGGTTCTCTTGGTATCAGACTAGTATCGTCATGTCATTTAATGTTACTGTCATGTTATTCATATTGGATGTCATGTGCATGTTAGTACATGTCATGCCAATTTCAGTATATGTCAATTTACTCAGAGGTCATGTGCTTAGGTTCAGGGATCGGTGAAGGACAAGGATAAGGGCAAGGAGGACGAGGAGAAGGACAAGGACAAGGGCAAGGACAAGAGAAAGGAGGAGAGACAGCCCACGAAGGAGGACAAGGTCAAGGCCAAGGCCAATGAGGTTTGCCCATGAGACTGTCATGTTAAGATATAACTGATGTCATGTCAATTGTTTTTTACTGTCATGTTAAACGCACCATGAGCTGCAAGTTGCAGGAGGAGTTGGTGGCACTCGGTGCCTCTCAGGTTGAGGCTGATTCTGAGGTGCCCCTCCTACGGCCGAGAAGAAGCACCTGTCAACATCCTGATACGTTGTCCTAGGTGGACGAAACTCAGTCAGTGAAGAAGCCGCATGTGGGCAAGAAGCGAGTGGATGCCGCGGAGCTAGGCATGACGACGAGGGCAGATGTTGGTGTGTTCGCTGCGTGGATGAAGGACGGAAGTGACCCCGTCTGGTCGATCGAAGGCACCCTACTAGAGAAGCAGTTCTTTGGGACACTCCAATCACCGACCACCTGGGTGTCATTCGAGGTTATTTACGTTCCCACATCGTGGTTCGATGCATCACCTTCTTCCTGATATGGTCTTCCATATAAATGTTTTTTTCTTGCGTCCAGCATATTGAGCAAGCTTGCGCCCTCCCGCGGAAAGACATCAACGCAGGTGACAAGTACGAAGGGGTCGCCGTTCTTGATTTCATCTGGGAGTATCTGCTGCAGAAGCAACTGGCGGATGTGAAGGGGAACCTTGACGTGGTGAAGGGGGACGACAAGGTGACCCAATACTTCTACGACAAGTTGCCGCAGATATTTCCGACGGGTTGGGCCGATGTCGACCGGTTGTTGGCACCTTGGAATCTGAAGAACGAGTACTGGGTGGCCCTTGACATCAACTTCGCAGAGTGGACATTGGACGTTATCATCCCGACATAAGCCACGTCGTTGAGCGCCATATGTCGGGCCTCTTGAAGCCGGTGACCCACCTCCTCCCCATTTTGAAACGTGTCATGTATACACCAGACCACTGCCATGTTAATTGTAGACAACAACAAAACACTGCAATTCAATCCTCTTTGCTTTTTGTTTCTTTTTTTTTTCTCAACGGTCATATGCTGAACAATGTTGATATTTCCCAAACACCCCACTTATATGATAGTCATTCACCATCCATACTCCCCACAAATTGGTGAAGTTAACTCCCCATTGCCATTTCACAACCTCTCCAACAACCCATCAACGAAATGGCATCCTCTTCACACCACCGCGGCTCCTCATCTGGCCTCCCTCCCCGACCTGTCCCCATCGTTATATCATCCGACAAATCGGACGATGGAGGTTTGTCGATCACTTCATTCATGTAGATTTCAGTTGTCCTACTTGTATCATTATACTACCTTTTTTAAAAATTTATGCAGGACCAATGTCGCCGCCGTCGTACCGACGACATCAAAGAGTAGAGATTTTTGGTGGTGAGTCTGGGATGCTCGGGTCGTTCTACGAGGCGACCCTTGTACGCAAACTGGACCCTAACCACTGGGAGGTCGAATATGTGACCCTCGAACGCAACAACATAAGAGAGCTGCTGAGGGAGGTCATCCCAGTGCAACGAATTCGTCCACAACCACCTCGTATTTCGTACGATGCCTACATGCCTGAAGACCGTGTCGATTGTCGCGACAACGATGGGTTTTTGGCCTGGAGGGTCCTTGGTGTGTCTGGTTATGGGAGTGACCGAACTTTCGCGGTCAACTTCCCACTGAGCGATGAGACGTCTGATCATCGTGCTCGCAATATGCGCCCACACTTCAATTGCGATGGATGCAGATTCACCACGCAGCCGCAATTTCGCTTCTTGTTACCGTAAATTTCGTTTTCACTGTCTTCTATGTTGCTACTCTCTCCTACTATCTTTTAAATGTTTGCTCCTTTGTTGTATTTGATTAATGCAAGTGAATCTGTCTCCGACATATTGTGTCCAGTACATTTCAATTTCTGTCATGTCGTATTCATGTTGTGTCCAATTACAACTACGCGATTACTAGTCGGCCCACGAATTCACCTCCACCCACTTTATTCTTATTCCATGTTTTTTCTCTTCAACTTAACATGTAATTATAAGTATGTTTATGCCCCCTCACTGTTACTCTTATCCATTCGATTCCAATATGGGTAAAGCATGCTAGTGTCGACCGGAGATAATGAAATCATGGCATCCAAATATGGGTAAATATTATAATTGGGCACACATAAAAGAATTTGTCATTATAGCGAATCTGCTTCTCCCATAAATCTTCTCCATTCGATAATGGCAGTAAATGACCTGTGTTTTTCATAGTTACAATCGTGTCTAGTGAAATACAATATGTGACATGTGTATCTAATATGGATGTCCAGTTACAACTTACTACTTACACGTTATCCTTTCAGGAGTAGAGATGTCTCCCTCCCTCTTTCTCTCACTGTACATGAAACCGAGATGGAGTCTAGCTGTACCCCATAGGGTGACCTGCTACCGGCTACCCTTGGCAAGCGGATATCCGCTTTTTTGCAAAAAAAATTTCGGATTAGGTTACTTATGCAAAGCTTTCGGATAATAGGGTCATTTTAGCAAAATGCCCTTCAAATTGTATTATCTTTTTTACACATATCAATTAATAAGTCAATATAATCTTGTCATCTCAGTTAATAATTCCACTTATTTTAATAAATATCCAACCTTAAAACTTAATTAGGTAAAAAAAATCAAATCGTTCAATCTAAAAACTTCCGTGCTAATTAATAACTAGAGGGAATTATAGGGAATGACCTTTGCCCTGAAAAACTTTGCTAGACTAACCCCTGCAAAAAAAAATTTGCAAAGGGTCATCACCTCTGCCTGTTAGAGACGGATGGTAGCCGGTGGAGAGAGAAAAAGTAGCAAGCATTTATTGCCCGTCTCTTCCAATCTCTGAAAACCCAAACAGTCGACCTTCCCCCGTCTAGAGAGAAAGAAGACGATGGAAGAAGGGCACTAAGGGGGCGGAATTGAAGAACAACAGCGGATCTCATGGCTTCTGCTGTCTCCGGCGAGGCTACAGGGGCGGAATTGAAGGACAAGAGAGGAGGAAATCGAAAGAACAAGGCGACATGGAGGTGGGCGGCGATGGCTCCGGTGGGCGGAATTGATGTTGATCCCTTTAATTGAGTTTCTTTAATGTGATCGACGCCGATGTCCCTTTCACCCAAGTTTAATCGATCGGCGCAGTGGTGAAGATACATCGGTTTCGAAATCAAAGACGGTGAATTTTGTGGGTATTTCTCTCTTTTTTCATTTCTCCGATCTACATCTTCAATTTCCGATTTTTTTTCTAGGGTTTATGGCCTTGATCGGTGTCAAGAGATTTGGGATGAAAATTTGTTTGCATCTTTTATTAATGCCCTGCATAATCTTTTCGTTTGATGTAGATCCGCAAGTCGGTGGAGGTGGTAAGATGGCACCCATTGGGACCAATCGCCAGTGCGAGGAGGGTGCGAGGAGGGTGATGGTGCCTGGAAGCGGGCCACTTGGGTGCGTACCAGTCCGCTGTACTCGTCCAATAACCAGAAGGGGGAGTGCGCCGCTGAGCCCATGAAAGCTGCAACCATTTACAACCCGTTGCTGGTGCAGATGCTGCAGCAGCTTAAGAACAAACTGGGGTCTGATGTTTTCATTGCGGCCGACACCACCAAGATGCACAAGGACTTCATATCCGACCCCCAAGCTTTCGGTACTCAATTAATCAATCGTCACTTATCACTGAATCATTTTACAATGTCAGATTAAAGTACTCTTTGTAACGTACCGGAATGTGCCACTGAAATTTCAAACAGGGTTCGAAACATCTAAGATGGCGTGCTGCGGACAAGGTCCCTACAATGGGCTAGGAGTTTGCAATCCGACCTCGAGTTTGTGTCCAAACATGAACGCCTACACATTTTGGGATGTGTTTCATCCAACAGAGAAGGCAAACCGGATTATAGTTCAACAAATGATGACAGCTTCTACCGAGTATATGAACCCGATGAACCTCAGCACTATCATGGCAATGGATTACAGGGTTTAAGATAGCAACCAAGCTTATGCATCTTTTCTACCCTACAAACCATTTGACAGATATCATTCCACCGTTCTCCCGCTTTCCAGAAATCTTCATTAGGGTAAATATCCTGAACCTTAATTTGCTTTTGTTCATTTCTAATTTGAGAATTGGTGAAACTTTAAAGGGTAACTGATACATGAATGGTTTTGTGGATTGCCTTGCTTTCACTTAGAAATGATGGAATACTTGATAAGAACCTACCCATTCCCGTTCATCGCCCCGTTACTAGGTTTGTTTCGAGATGTATTTCGTACTCATCTTCTCATCCATTGTCAAGATTTATGCATTTTTTTTTTAATCTTGGTAGGCTCATGGGTAAGGATCAAAAGTTAAAAACAATCGATTCATTCTTCAGAAGAAAAGAATCTGAAAATTTTGATGATGATGTTGTTGCACATGAAAGAAAATAACATGACAGGTAATGCTATTAACATGACAGGTTATATTGTTTAACATGACTGGTCATAACCTTTAACATGACAGGTAATGTGAATCGATCATCTTCTCCTTAATGAAAGAAAATAACATGACAGGTAATGCTATTAACATGACAGGTTATACTGTTTAACATGACTGGTAATATCCTTTAACATGACAGGTAATGAGAATCAATCATCTTCTCCTTAATGAAAGAAAATATGTGAATCGATCATCTTCTCCTTAATGAAAGAAAATAACATGACAGGTAATGCTATTAACTTGACAGCTTATACCCTTTAACGTGACAGGTTATTTGCTGATCTGCAATCTATAAGCTTATTCGGTAAAAGAAAGACATTGTCCGAGTTAAAGTAGACAATGATTAAGATGGAAAGCAAGTCTCATTTGAAGAGGGTTTTTAACCTGGAATTCATCTTCCATGTGTGTTGAATTCATCATAAGCGTTTGTTTGACGACACTAATTTAATTATAAGCTTGTTCTTTTGCTGTTGGTTTATTTATAATATAATCACTTAATTATTATTATACCACACTTTTCGTCTATGAATGACAAGTTCGAATTTGCCATAATTACAAAATGTGCGAACCACATACTCAAAATGTGCGAACCACTTGACCAAAAAAAAAATATGTGCGAACCACATACTCAATTCCTCGCTATGTACCATAAGCGTTTCCAAGTGCATCATAAGTGACACAAAAACGCACCGGTCAGTCGACCAAGATGCACATAGAGCACCGCCATGTCAAAACTATTAACTATCATGTCAAAGGTATTACTTGACAAGTTAAAAGCATTATATGTCATGTACATCGTCTTTGAATGACATGTTCGAATTTTCCATAAGTACAAAATTCTTTAACTACATATTGAATTACAAAAGCCGGAGTATAAGCGTCTCCAGGTGCATCATACTTGACACCAAAAGACACCGGTCATTTGACCAACACGGACATGGGTCGTGAAGAACACACAAGGGGAGATGAAGAGCTATTCACGCTGCACTTACCATTTTTTAGAGAGAAATTGATGGAGCGTATTTGCCCATTACACTAGCAAAGTAGCAAGATTGACAAAGATTATTCAATGGCACACACACAGGATTCATGGGAAAGCCTAATTACACTAGCAACGTAGCAAGATTGGCAAGTAAATATTAACTAGTGTCATGTACAAACGCTGACGCTGGAATGTTGACATAAACGGGTGACATGTATAAAAGCTGATGGCAAAACGTGAGTTGTTTTTTCTGAAAAAGTGAGTTGATTTTTCTCTCTCTTTCTCTCAGCACTTTCTGAAAAAGTTGGTTGTTTTTTCTCTCTCCTCCTCTCAGCACTCTCTCTCATCTCATTAATTCCCTCTTTCACATGCTTTTCTTTTTCCCTTTTTCCTTTCCTCTCTCATCTCTCTCTCCCTATCAGCTTTTTGTCCAGTTGTCTCCCACAATCTCATCTGTTACCGGCTACACTTGTAAGCAGATATCCGCTTTTAGCAAATTTTTTCCGGATGGGGTTAGTTGTGCAAGGGTCATCACCCAAGAGGGTCATTTTAGCAAATTTGCCTAATAACTATTGAAGTTTTATAATGTTATATAAAACTTATTTTATATAAAATGATAAGTTTTATAATGCTACATAAAATAATCAAATCGTTCAATCTAAGTCAATATAATTTTGTCATCTCAATTAATGATACCGCTTATTTTAATAAATATCCAACCTTATATTTTAATTAGGTCAAAAACTTATCGTTTTATATAAAATAATATATCCAATATAATAAAATTAACACCACCGTATTACTTCTATATCCATGAAATATCCCACTTTAAAATCTTAAAACTTCCGTACTAATTAATAACTATTGAAAAATATAATATAATCTAATAAATTAATATAATCTATCTATAATGCTATATAAAATAATCAAATTGTTCAATCTAATATAATAAATTATTGTTATATATATATATATCATATATATATATACCTATATATATACCTATATATATATACATACCGGGGAGATATCTAATGAGAAGTGACATTTCGGTAAGAAGATGAGAAGTAAGCCTTATACCCCTTAGATTAAAATGATTTTTTATATGGATATAGGGGACATATCTAATGAGAAATATATCAATGTTTTTTAAAAAAATTATTTTTTACGCTATTTATCTAGATGGTGATTTAAGATTCATTTTAGGGTTTTTATGCTAATTTAAATTAGTTTTTTCATTCATCATCTAAAAAAATAGCATAAAAAATAATTTAAAAAAAACATTGATATATTTATCATTACATATGTCCCCTATATCCATATAAAAAAAATTATTTTAATCTAAAGGGTATAAGGCTTACTTCTCATCTTCTCACCCAAATATCACTTCTCATTAGATATCTCCCCTATAACCTTCAAATTTAAGAAATAAAGAAATAAAATATAAATTAAACATTATTTTATTTATGAAGAAACCAGACAACGGGCGAGTAAAGTAATTACTAGTATAAAATAAAGGAGAAGTCGCCTGAGACACAAGATGACTTCTCCTTAATCGTAGTTATATGAATCAATCACAAATTTTTGTAATAATCAATATATGCATAAGATAAAATTTTATTCTAACTCTATTTAATCAATATATCTATATATGCATAAGATAAAATTTGACTCAATTTCATTAGATATGGATATATTTTTAGAAGATATTAAATAATTTTAAAATATATGCATAAGATAAATTTTTATTCTAACTCTATTTAATCAATATATCTATATATGCATAAGATAAAATTTGACTCAATTTCATAGGATATGGATATATTTTTAGAAGATATTAACTAATTTTAAAGACTATTATATAACATAAGATTTTACCTATTTTCGCTATATATGAATATATTTTTAGAAGATAATAACTTTATCAATATATTACATGGTCATATTAATTAAATGACATCAATAATTACTTTATCCAATTTCATTAGATATGAATACATTTACAAGATTTTACCCAATTTTGTTAAATATGGATATATTACATCAATTCTCTCCTTAATTTTTATCCATCCATTTATTTTATATCTTTTTTTTTACGGAAATTTTGTCAGGTACCCCTGGGGTATTGCAAATTTCGCGGGGTATACAACTTTTTTACATAATTCGCGTGGTACCCCTGAGGTTTTAACCTATTTCGTCTCGTGCCCTTCTCGGTTAACTTTAACATTTTCGAGTTAATTCCATTAGTTTGCTCAAAAAAAAAGAAAAGAAAAGAAAGAAACGCGAGACCTGGCGAAGAGATGAAGAACACAGAAGCGAAGCAAAGAGAACAGCGATAGCTCACGCGAGAGAGAAGGTCGGCGATAGGGCGAAGGCCAGTGACTGAAGAAGGCCGGTGCGACATCGAGGCTGCTAGGAGTCCTCAATCGAGTTTAGGAAGAGCAACTAAAGAAGGTATTTCTGCCTCCTTATCTTCTTCGAAAATTAGGGTTTGGATTGGGGCTTCTCAACATTTGAATTGCGACTTCGAATTGGGTCTTCAATTTGGGGCTTTCTAAGTTAAAATTTGAGATTTGAAATCTATCCCAAAATTACTGAGAAGCCCTAATTCGAATTAGGGTTTGGAATTACAACATATCTTCGACTGTATCTTGTTCCATGTTTTGTTACAGGGCTCTCCTCTTCTTGCTTTTCAATAGCCCATAGCTTGTTAGAATTCATTATTTTATCATTGCTAGCATAATTGGCTTGTTTAATCGTCCAGATTATAGCTGACAATATTTGGTTGCAAGTGGATTTCTTGTGTTGAATATTTTGTTTGCGGCTAAATAAATATAGATTAGAGTAAGAGAATGAATGGTCAATCCCCTACAAGTTGGAAGTATGACAACACTTTTTTTTTTCATTTGGCTTGCAGGTACTATGTGTTATACATCTGGATCTATCTAGATGCAGAATGTTTATGTCCCTGAACAAGAGGTTGGAATGTGGCAATGGCTCTTTGGAAAGACTGGCAAGTGTTGTTCTTCTCAATTCTGGTCTAAGTGATGGTTTTGTAGGAATTTCTGCCCCGTCACTTGCCAAAGTTTTGTTGGTTTGTATTTATGATATGATGTGCTTATTAAGCCTTTGTCCTAGTGTAACTGTGCTCTAGTTTTCCTGTTAGTTTTTAGTTTTTCTCCATATACAGATTGATTTGGCAATGTTTGGTGGAGATCTTTTATGTCGGGTATGTCTAGTTCGTAGTTGTGGACTTGCCTCATTGGTGGAAATAGTATAAATGATTCATAAAAAAAGAAATAGTATAAATGCATTATGATTGTTAATACAAAAATCAATTTTCTTTTGCTTCAATATGACAACAATTTTTGGTGGGTGGAACTGTGGACGTATGACAACAATTTTCTTTTGGTGTGTGGAAATGTGTTGCCAGCTCTCCTATGTTCTTCTTTCTTCTTTTATGTGTGTAGACCTAGTTACAAAACTATTTAGCCTATTAGCTCAATCGGTAGAGCATTGTGTTTATACACAAGACGTGGGTTCGAATCCCATATAGGCCATAAACATGAGCAAGTAACTCGTTTTAAAATGCGAAAACTTTTTCCAATTGTTGTTTGTAGGGAGATCAATTAGCTTGAAGGGAAATAAACCTTGAAGCATATATATGATTACAAATCACCAAGAGATGCTCATGGAGCTGCTTAATCCATGCTATTTTGCTTAGATGACGATTATTGAATGAAGTAAACAAGGCAGACCCAAAATATGCATTTGCGCAAATGAGATGAGTTGAATTGTAGTAATAAGATGAAGCTCCTGAATTTATAGTGGTAAAAAAAATAACAAGGTTGTGTTGTCTACTATGTATAAAGTTTGTGTTGTTTATAGAAAGTGACACGAATTGAGAGCGATCTCGGGTAGAATTATAGATTAGTTGTGTTAGTATCATGGCATTTGAATCAACATCGATCAGCTGAGAGCCCCCATAAGATGCACGAGGAGCTGCTTATTTATATATTTACTTTGTTTTCTGAATTCAGCATGAGATGCACGAGCAACCACCACAGAGTTCCTTACTTGGTTCTGCATTCAGTTGTGCAACTCCCCTTGGTTTAGTTGTTGATTATTCAAGAAATTAAGAAACAACTCAATATCTAGATTCTCGACAACCTATGTGGGATTCGAACCCACATCTTTGTGCCGAAACACATTGCTCTACCGGTTGAGCTAATAGACTTTTTTAAAAAATAAAAACAATAATAATCCATGTGAGCAAGATAAGTGACTTACCCGCGAAGAGATGGCTCCAGAGGCAAACGAGTATCAAACCATGTTCTCTTAGCTGAGCTACTGCAGTATGCAGTGAATTACCATCCGATTCAAACCACCCATGAGCTAGAGAATATTCTGGTTTTCAGCATTGTTATTGAGGTTTATATCCTTGCCACATTGTTCAAATGCTGATTTTTTTTCCAAAATTTAGATGACATTGAAAAAGGTGAAAACTTGGAAGAGTTTAAGGTAAAACCTAGTTGTGATAACAAAAACAGCAGTGCAATTCTTTCTCTAACACCATTATCAAATATCAATCCACTTCATAATTAAATAGTCCCAATGGTTGTGTGATTAAGGCAGCATTTACGAATACGTTAAAAACTGAGTGCGGCTGCACAACAGATACCTATAAGTTTTAGATCATTCATACGTTATACTATTCCCAAATTCAAAACGAATAATGTAAGTACAAACCACATGGAAAATATGAGAGAAGAGTATTATGAGAAAACATAAACTTCAAAAAAGATAGCAAAAACATAATCAAATAAATAACTAATAACAGAGCAAGATCAAAAGTTTACATAGAACACATGAAGGACTTAAATGAAACTCAAACCATCAAACATAAAGATATTTGCAACTGCAAAAGCTTTAATAGAATACCAAAAAGAAGACAAAAATCACAAAATCACAAGGCTCCAACTAGACACAAGCACTCAGATTAGATCAAATCAACAAGTGATATTAAAGGATTAAGATCAAAACCACGAGATGTTGCAAAGCTAAACTAAATAGGTAGCAATAGTGGTACAATACCTTTTTTTCGAATGAATGACTATATCCCATAGCGCAAGCACATCAGAGCCCCAAAATCACATTTTGAGCAACACAACAAGAGCATAAATTACCATCATAAGAAACAAACAAACAATTTCAACCCCAATTCATCGTAAGAAATAGGCTAACAGTTGAGAAACCTAAATTACCATCATAAGAAACAAACAATTTATGTTGACAGTAGGTTAATTCCAATTGAGTTAAATGAATGAATTTAGACTTAAACCCTAAATTGAGAAACGAAATTTCGAATTCGAAATCTATCAATTTCAACCTAAACCCCTAAATTTGACATCACAAAAACCCCCAAATGCATCAAATTCAACCAAAACAAGAACACCAAACCCTAGTTATAAGAACACCAAAACTCTAACCTTTCTCGCTGGGTGCAGCAACAAGTCCGAGTCCGAGCGCGCAGAGGCAGCCAACAGGTCCGAGTCCGAGCGCGCAGGGTGCAGCCAGCAGGTCCGAGTTCGAGCGCGCAGAGGGTGCGCAGAGGGAGCAGCAGGTCCGAGCCGAGCCCAGGTCGCCGCCGCCGCTGCTGTATCGCTCTCTGTCTTGTCTCCTCGCGTCGCTCTCTCCTCGCTCTCTTCGCCAAGTCTCGCCTTTCTTTCTTTTCTTTTTCTTTTTTTTTTTGAGCAAACTAACGGAATTAACTCAAAAAGGTTAAAGTTAACCAAGAAGGGCACTAGGCGAAATAGGTTAAAACCTCAGGGGTACCATGCGAATTATGTAAAAAAGTTGTATACCCCGCGAAATTTGCAATACCCCAGGGGTACCTGGCGAAATTTTCGTTTTTTTTTAATATAATATTATTTACTAAACTCAATCTCTATCCATCTATGTATATGATCCCAACTAAATTTTTTAATCTACCCATATATTCTATCAATTTTCTTTTTAGACAAATTAAAAATATATATAATACTATTTATGAGTGAATATGTATAATACAGTAGTATATATTGCATGAGATATGGAAACTTCATAAAGTTAAAATAATAAGTTATCTAAAGTTTATATTATATGTATATAAAAAAAGACCAAATTGTTTAGAGGTATAAATAAAATTTTTTACAATTATATTATTCACACGACACAATTTTTTTTCTAAAGAAGTTATTTGGTTTTAATATAGTAATATATTTTAGAATGTGCATTAATATAAAATTTATTTAAATTAAAAGAAAGAAAGAATATATATATATATATGTGTGTGTGTGTGTGTGTGTGTGTGTGTATTACAAGAATTTCATTTGATTCTATGTTAATTACGAATGAAAAAGTGTTGAAAGAAATTAATTAATCAATTAAGTTCTTCTGGAACAAACTGGAGTCGGAACGTTACAGCCCACCCCTTAATTAGCTAGGACAGGATTTGCCAACCTAAAGATCAAGGAGGCCTAGGCCTCAGACTAGCTGAAGACATTAACATCAGTCTCCAGATGAAGTTGTTATGGAAGCTGCTCACATCCCCGGAGAACATTTGGGTAAAGGTTATCAAGAAAAAAATACTTGCAAAACGAAGATATTTTTTATGCAAATCCTCTTCACCCGTCTTGGCAATTTGGTAGGTTACTACAACTCAGAAGTCAATTCAAGATGGGATTACTATGGATTATAGGTAATGGCCAGAAAATAAAGGTCTGGAGAGATCCATGGTTGCCGAATGTGGACTTGAAATCCTGGCAGGCTCACCACGAACCAAATCTTCTTCTTAGCCAGCTCATAACTGAAGATAAACAGTGGGATCTCCGAAAACTGGAAAATTTATTCCCAGATTCTATAGTTAGACAAATCAAGAAGCTTCACATTCCTTCGTGGAGCCCCGAAGACAAATTAATTTAGAGAATCAACCCGGATGGTCATTTCACCACCTCCTCTTTTAGGCAATTATATCATAACAATGCGACTAATATGTTGGGGGATGAATGGATTTGGAAGCTCAACATTCCCTCACGAGTGAAAAACTTGGTCTGGAAAATTCTCCAGAATGCTGTGGCTACCAAGGAAAGACTCAATAGATATTTTATTAGAGTCCCTATGGAATGTGTTCTTTGTAATGACAATATAGAAAACGACTCTCACCTATTCTTGAATTGTTCCTTCATTAGACGTGTGATATCGAACTATGAACAGCTGTCAGGCACCGCTCTTGGGGCACCTTGGAATGAACAAATCTCGATCCAAGACTTCATCCATTTGAAACCAGTTTCATCCAACTTTGAATATCTTTGCCATATTTGGCAAAGTCTCTGGGAAACTAGAAATAACTTGATTTTTAAGAATAAGAATTCTGATTCTGCTTCACAGGTTGCAATTAGGGCGTTTATCCAATTTAGAGAATGGCATATGGCCATGAATCAGGACAAAGGCAAGGGCTTCAATCAGGTTAGAAAAAAATAAAAATGTTGGTTGGAAAAGGCCGATTAGAACCCAACTACAAAATTAATGTAGATGGTTCGACTAAACCTACTGACTTCTCTCAGGTGGGAGGGATCCTTAGGGATAGTGTAGGATGTGTTCTGGATATTTTTCAAAAGCAGATTCCTAGCAGCTCTGCCATTCAAACAGAAGCTGCTGCGTTTTGTGCAGGTGTCGAGTTAGCTCTATCAAAAGGTTTGAGGTGACTTGTAATTGAAGGGAATTGTTTGGAAGTGATCATGAGCATTAATGATAGATCAAGAACAAGGTGGGAAATTTTCCGGGAGGTGGAATTCATCATAAGTATGAAGGCTAAGTTTGAGTACATTGAGTTTAGACATTGTTTTAGAGAAGTGAATGTACCTGCAGATTATTTAGCTAAGTCTACTGATATGTGTACTATATCCAATATCTGTTTTAATAGGGAGTTCTGTAACATCATCCGTAAGGAGGGTGGCGTCCCTTTTGGGACTTCTGCCCCCCTTTTTGCCCAATATTAAAAAAAAATAAAAATTAATTAATTAAATAAACCCGTAGAACCTTGGCTAGATAAACATGGATTGCGTAGCGTTAGTTTGGCCGACTATTCCCAATGCGAGACTCCGCAAGCTCCCGCTTTGTAACCGATCCCTTCCCCTAATTTCTTCTCCCCAAACCCTAGAATTTTGATTTCTTCTTCAACCCTCTCCCATGGTGTTAGGTACTTACTGATCGTCTACTCCAAGCGGCCGCCCTTGACCAATTCGCGTTTCAAACCATGTCACTCCTCGACAGCTCCACCCGTTGCTTTGATCTTCTCCCGTCCAAGAGGAAGCTCGACGATTACGTCCCCGCCACCGCCGGCAGCAGCCACAACCTCCGTTATGGAGACGCTGCCGAGTTCCAATCCTCCTTCAAGATTAGCCGCTTGGCGAGCGACTCCAAAATTCGCGACCACAACTCCTCTCGTTTCGTCCCGACGATGACCGAGCTCGCCATGTCTAATTACGCCAATTGGAAGGGTAAAGGTGTCGATTCCTTCTCCGCCTCGCGTTTTTCTGCTTTTGTGAGATGTGTGTCCAGCCGATACAACAGTGGCGGCTCGGAGCTCACCCAATTTTTCGTGATCATCGATGGCAAGTCGGTCATTTTCCGTATGAAATCGAGAGAGACGGTCTTGACGCTCCATGAGGAGCTCCGATCGCTGACAGGAATTAGGGTTATGGATCAGCGGCTGATTTTTCAAGGGAAGGAGCTCCGGTGGGAGCAGAGCTTGGAAGATTGCTTGGTCCAGAGGGACTCCAGCATCCACCTGGTCAGCCGAATGAGGAGCACTGGATACCCGCTTGCTTTCCAGGTAACTGAGGATATCGTTTCAACCATTATGATCATGTGTAGAAGTCACTATCTGCCATCTACGATGGTTAAATCTCTTAGACCGAAGGTAGATGAATTCATCGCCGCTATAACTAAGAGGAATTTTCAACATGAAACTTATGCTGATGCGATCATTGGTGTTAGAAAGGAGCAAGAGCAACAATTGAACAGTTTTTATAAGAAAGTATGGGTGATTGACTATCTTAAAATTTTTGTGGACTATGATGCGCCCAAGGCTTTGGTTGCCCTATATAGGTCTTCTGCTAAGGCTAACCAGAATTGTGCTGATGATTGCATTCGGTCCATAATTAGTTTGGCCCACAGCTTCTCTATGGGGCCGGTGAAAGCTTTCTTCGCCACTGTACTGTTGGAGTTTTGTAGGTTGCTCATGCCAGCTTGTAAAGATAATGTTGATGATGATCTGCTCTATCTACATTGTAGGAGTACACTTGGGTCATTGGCGAAGGATGTTGGGCTGGCTAGCGGACCTGATGAAGTCGACAAGATAAAGTACTTCATGACAGTTCAGGACATATTGCCGTTTCTGAGAGAAGTGGTAAGTAGGCTGAAGAAGGACATGGCTTTGAGTGTGGAATCAAATGGTTGCCAAGGTC
The DNA here is from genome assembly GCA_037127255.1 of Persicaria tinctoria. Lineage (NCBI taxonomy): Eukaryota > Viridiplantae > Streptophyta > Magnoliopsida > Caryophyllales > Polygonaceae > Persicaria > Persicaria tinctoria. The sequence continues at coordinate 42,763,006 of JBANSL010000018.1, forward strand.
CTATGTATAGAGATGTCAGTGATTTTTCTGTTTTTTTGTACCCATTGCGGAGCTTAGTTGAAGACCAAATTGTGTTGGGAGGTCCCATTTCATCCCCAATTGGAAAGGGTAAGAGCTCACTGCGGCCTTGCTGGGATGAAATATTGGTTCTTTTTCAGATTTTCAATGACTTGTGTTGTTCAATGGATCAGTGCCTTGAAAAGATAGAAAAGCATGTAGCAGTGAAGGGTAACTCCGCGAAAGAAAGTTTTGAAGTTGGCTGGTCGCAGTATCTTGCTCTCTTAAAAGAGTTATATAGCATTGGTAAACTATATAAAGGGGCAGACAATCTTTTCTGGAACATAATGAGATGTAGAAAGGCAGCAGTACGTGATCTTATTGTTAAATTTGCTACCCATGAGGATGATTATAGTTGGCTTTTTCCATACAAGAGCATGTTGCATTTTGAATCTAGGAGCCATTTGGCAATGCTGATGTTCCCAGAGGTAAAAGAAGACTATGAGGAGTTGCATGAGATGTTGATTGATAGGTCAGAGATGTTGTCTGAATCCTTTGAATACATATCAAATGCAGACCCTTTCTCACTGCATGCAGGATTATTCATAGAATTCAAAAATGAGGAGGCTACGGGTCCTGGTGTTATGAGGGAGTGGTTTTTATTAGTTTGCCAAGCAATTTTTAACCAAGACCGTGCTCTGTTTATCGCATGTCCCCTAGATCGCAGGAGATTCTTCCCGAACCCAGGTACTTACATCAGTGCTGTGCTGATTATTTTGTTCACTTAATTCTTATTAGCCATTCCAACTCCGATCCTCTGCTCTACCATCTTTCACTTGTACTTTTTGCTATGACTTTCACTATTGCTTCATGCTTTACATTTATGGTGGACAAGAGCATTTGTAAACTTGAGAAACAACATCCGAGATTATAACTGCAGTGAGAGAATACCCATCTCTCTCTCTCTCTTTTTTTTTTTCAGTTTGATGGAATGCCTACTTATGATTATGTATTCTAATATCTGGAAACAACAAATACCTCTTAAGAATCTTACAACTCATCGTAGGCCCAAGAAGCAAACAAAGATCTATGGGACAGTGTAAAGTCTCAGTGCACCATTTTGTTCTGGATCTTATCCTTGACTTAGGTTTCTGATGTTTAGTGACTTCATTTAGCATGCTTAACGTATTTTCTTCTCCCTTTGGTGGTTTCACTGCCAACCTTAATTATATATATTTCAAGAGTTTAAAGAATAATCCATGTGGAACATTGCATGTTGACATGAGGAACATTGATCCATATGAAAGGAAAGATTATGTCCCAATTGATTATCATATATTCTGTTATGTGTTGCTCTAGATTTGTGATTACCTCTTTGAAATGTCTTTGATTGTGGAACATTGCAATTGAGTTGAGGAACGTTAAACCATATGAAAGTTTGAAGAAAAATCACTCTGGAAGTCGATGTAGGCGAATGAGCTGTTGTGTAGCAAATTAAATATAGGCTGTGAAAAAAACAAGCAACTTTAGTCGTCGTTGTGAATTCCTGCGAATGAATATAGTTTAAGAGAAAGAGAATGAAAGTACAATGGAACAAAAATGATTTTCGTATTCTGGAAAGGACTGTGTTGTAGACCTTACAAATAAAAACCTCTTTATAGTTAGGGTTTCTTATTATTGTGATGCTTTGATGGATACCGAGACACACAATAATTTCAACTCCTAACCCTCGATCTATTTATATAATCAATAAATTCCTATAAGTAGAAACTCCTATAGATAAACCTATATATAGATAAAACCTATCTTATTTAGAAACTATTATAGATAGATAAAATCATCTATAATAAACCTCCTATGTATATAAACCATATATAGATAAAACATGCTATAGATAAATTAACTTGGGCCCTTAGTTTTAAAGGGCGCAAGGCGCACTGAGGCGCAAAGGGTCCTTGGAGCCTAGGCGCATGGCGTGGGGCGCAGGCGCACGCCTTTCGTAGGTGATTAAAAATAAGTGAATAGCATAAAGAATACAAACAGGAGACTAAGGAGAAGCTAATAAGGTAGCAGGATAACAAATAAAGAAGTTAAAAAGGGCGCCTTATCTGAAGATCGTAGGAGCATAGAGAAGAAGTGAAGAAGAACAGATAAAAGAGGAGATTAAGAGAGGAAGAAGGAACGACTTTGGATCGAAATTGTTGGGAAATAGAAAGTTGGGAAGAGGGGTAGAAAAGGGTTTTTTTGACTGAAATGATTCATAAGACCTAAAAATAAAGTGTTAAAAATCGGCCCATTTAATACAAACAGGCCGATTTAGTTTAAAAAACCCTAATTCACTTAAAGCCCTAGAGGCGCATCACCTTACGCCCAGGAAAAGGCCCTCCAAGGCGCACGCCTAGCTGCGCCCATCGTATGGCGCTTCGCCTGGCTGTTTGAAGGCGCAGAGGGCTGAGCCTGGGTGCGCCCTGCGCCTAGGCGCGCCTCGGGCACGCTTTTTAAAACTAAGCTTGGGCCCCGTCCAATTTATTTGTCTACTTAGGATTATTAATTGTCTCGTACAACAATCTCAACCTAGACAAATAATCTATCTATAACATCATATCGAAACAACTTTAGGATCATGTCTGCCTTGGTGCTCTTTTGCTCCATCCTCTTGGACTCCTCACTTGAATCTCATCAAGTGATGTCGATCATGTCCAAGTAGTGCCGCTTGAACTTTCTCATGGTTGAACGTCACACCAGCCCAGTACCCTCCACCATCTTCCACCTTGACAACCTTTGTAGTAGATACAACTTGTTGGATAAAGACTTTGACATGTACCTCTTCTACGATTGAACTCGAATCGTCTTCAAAGACTCAATGTCGGTCACATGCTATATCACTTTATCCTCCTGGCAAAATCGTATACGCGATATTGCCTTCTCTTGTATCTTCTCCCGTCATCATTTTTCAACTAATCAAATTTCATGACTTTCGGACCCTTTAACCTCCCCTGCCACGCTAGGAGATCCTTCCCTCACCATTGCCAAAGACCGAAATCTCCGGTGCCACCAAATTGGAAACCTTGAATTTCGCATAAATGTCATCGTCTAATCAGGTGCTATGATACCAATTGTTGTGAATTTTCACGAGTGAATACAATTAAAAAGAAAGAGAATGGAAGAACAATGGAACACAAAGGATTTTCGTATTCTGCAAGACTTAGAACACCCTAGAGAGAAAAACACTGAAGCTAGGGTTTCTGACAGTTTTGAAGATCATTGAGTGTCCTGCATCAAATAAATTAAATGGTTGCAGTGCATAGTCTATGTTGTATTTGTGCGATTGCCACGTATTTTCCCAACCACGTGTTATTATCCTCAACTGAACAATCAAACTTGCAAAAATGAAAAAAAGAAAAAGTTTTTGGAGAATAATTAAGTTTGTGTTCATTCATCTTATTTGCCGTCTGTCTAATTAACCATGCATGTTTTTTCTTCCAATTGAAATGCTTGCCTTCTCTGATTACAAGTAGCATGTTCAAAATTTTGTTGGTATTTTGCGAGTTTCCTTTTTTCCATATATTTTCATCGCTTATTAGTTATATCCTTTTCTGCAGCGTCTAAGGTAGATCAATTGCACCTTGAGTATTTCCGCTTTTCAGGCAGGGTCATTGCCTTGGCCTTGATGCAAAAAGTACAAATTGGTATTCTTCTGGATCGTGTTTTTTTCCTTCAACTAGCTGAAACCAAAATCACCCTTGAAGATATTAGGGATGCGGATCCTTATATTTATACTAGTTGCAAACAGATACTGGAGATGGATCCTGATTTTATTGATTCAGATGCCTTAGGACTGACTTTTGTTCGAGAATTTGAAGTATTGGGATCACGAAAAGTCGTCGAACTTTGTCCAGGGGGAAAGCAGATTATTGTAAATAGTAAAAACAGGCATTCATATGTGGAGCTCCTTATCGAGCATGCATTTGTGAAATCTATCAGTGAACAAGTTACCCATTTTACTCAAGGTTTTACTGATATTATTTCTAATGCTAGCATCCGAAAGTCTTTTTTCCAATGTCTAGAACTGGAGGATCTAGACCGTATGTTGCATGGAAGTAGCTCTGATATCCCTGTCGAGGAGTGGAAGTTGCATACAGAATATTGTGGCTATAAAGAGTCAGATCCTCAAATCTCATGGTTTTGGGAGGTATGTGCTAGTAGGATCTCGTAATTCTATTGTTTTGAATTAAATTAATCTTATATGTTGATCAATTGTCCATTATCTCTGCCGTTCAATTAGTTCACATTTTGTTAATCGCCCTTGTGCATCTTCTATTTTTATACTTTATTTTCTTTATCATACGATAAGATTCTCCTTTGACTACATGGTGTTATCTTCTTTTGTTTGTGGGATCCTGAGAGTTTGAACCCAGATGAGACTGGTATCAGAAAAGCGCTGTGTATGTGCGCACGCATTCTGTCATCCCTTGAATTGGTCAAAATAAACTTTGGACAAAGATTTTGTATTGTATTGATCTGCAGGGCTAGTATTTAGTTCAAACTAAAATTCAGATGGTGATTATTTGCCAACTGAATTTATTCTGTTTCATTTTTCTCTACTCAAGGTTGTTGGTGAAATGTCTGAAGAGCACAGAAGAACCCTTCTCTTCTTTTGGACATCCATAAAGTATCTACCCATTGATGGCTTTCGTGGGTTGGCTACTCGGCTTTATATAGACAAATCCTTTGAATCCTCCGATCACCTGCCTTCATCTCATACCTGCTTCTTCCGAATATCCCTCCCACCGTATCCTTCCAAGGAAGTAATGCGGGATCGTCTTCATGTCATTACTAAGGAGCATGTTAGCAGTAGCTTTGGCACCTGGTGATAATTTACGACGATAGGTTGGTAAATTGATCTTTCTGTTAACAAATAGAAAAAGTGTACAGTTTTTGCATGGTTTTACTTTTATCTTAGATTTTTTTATTCGTAAGAAAATAACCTTGTATGGTCACCTCATGTTAATTGTAGAGTATAGCTTGGTTGATTCAGCATCGGCATTGCATCTCTTTTCATCTGCTGCATTCTGTGTAGTTTTCAGGCCAGTTGGTCTATGCCCGTATATGAAGTGAATAGTAGATAAAAAAACATCGCCATTGCAAGCACTAAGAGAGAGTGTCTCCAAACGTGACCTTGAAGGGGCTCTGAAGCACTAGATCCTCACCGTAGTATCAGGTGATATGTTTCTAGTTCGTATCAAATAGCGAGTGGCAAGAAAGAGAAACTTGTACTACAAACACAAGTTTATTTAGAACTGAAGATCGAAACTCGTACAAACCAGCATACCAAACTCGTAAACCACTTGACCAAACAAATTCATACGAAACCCCCTAACGGCTTTAACTATATCGACCTCAAATTACAAAAGCCAAACTCTTCATTCAATCAACGGCATTAAAGTAAAATGATAGTCATCGCTAAGGCATGTATGTCATTTTTCTACTCACTCTCCTCAACTGCAACTTCTGTGCTTGCTTCCTCTCCGTCTTCCGGAGCAGCAGCTGTCTCCTCGGTTTCCACAGTTGTCTCAATTGCCGCTGCATCATCCTCTTCTGTGGGGGCTGGTTCCTCAGCTTCGGCCTCTTCTGTCACTACCTCGGTTTCAGCCTCGTGTGCTGGGGCTTCCTCGGCAGCTGGAGCCTCTTGGACCTGGGTCAACTCTGGTTTCTCATTCTCTTGCAGAGCTGCTGTGGTTGCTGCAACCTGCATTAGATACACAGTTTTTATTTATTAGATTACAAAGGGCATATTTTTTACTCCATCAAAAGAAAAAAAAAACGTCCAGTGAACTTGCTTCATTGCCATTAGTTTGAAGGATCCAGGGTATAACATGTGATCAGTTCATAGGATGGGATCTTTAAAGTACAGATCCGATTTTGAGTAATCGTATAGGGTTAGTTTGATATGTAGTTCATCAAATCCTCTCGGGGATCTATGAGGGCCACCAAGTGTAGCGGGGATTGTCATCGGATCTAATTGATTTAGTAGATTGTATATATGATGTCCACAAAGGGTTCTTGCAAGTACTTAGACCTATAAAGCAGAAGCGAAAGATGGAGAAACAGTAACATCTACCATTATCACAACAACAAAAGAGAGAAATAACATCACTTATGATGGTAAACCAAGAAGAAAGATGCAACACCTATTTGTTTTGCCGAAAAAAACAAAGTGATGTATGTAAAACAATAGTACAAGAACAAGTAGATTTCCATACCTCAGCGGAGGCCATTTGGGAGCAAAGAGAGAGAGAGAGAGAGAGAGATGTGATTTATGGGTGAGAAAAAGGTAACGAGGGTTGATCAAGAAAGCAATGGAGGGAGTGCTACTCTTGGTAGTGTGAGATGAAGGGAGTGCTACTCTTAGAATGCTATATATAAAGGTGAAAAAGAAAGAGAAAGAAAATGAAGAGGGACCCGTTTCAGGAGGCCGAAGGAAAGTGGACCCACTACAGGAACTTTGTCCAACTAACATCTTATTCCCAACTCGCCGGTGAGATATCGCCATATGCATAGTATCGATCTGAGAGTCGGTGTTGGTGAGATTGTCGACCTATAATAAACTGTCAACTTAGAACATCTGTGTTTCCCATTCAGTACAATGCTGCCGACCTAGGGAGTTGGTATCGATAGGACTGCAGACTTAGAAGGTCGGTATTAGTACCATGTGAATAGCGATAATTTCATCGTACATATAATAGCTTCCCCTTAAAAGTTCATGAATTGTTATTAGGAGCAGGTTCACTTGAGTACAAGGGATACCTTGTGAATTGCAGACAAGGTTAATTGCAATACGTGTCCTGTATTTTTCAGCGAGTTACTCGATAATCGCAAGTAGTTATTTGATTTTTAATTGTATAACTACTCATTATAATCAAATACCTGATAAACAAATGAACAAGTCGTATTTTGTCTTGTCTACAATTTGCAAGGTATATGATATCAACATGTGATTTTTTGAGTTGTGATTATTGTCTAGGTAGTTTGTGAATGCATATGATCAATTTCATCTATATGAACAAAAAGTTATTTTGCACCAAATTAACAAGTTTATGGGGTTGAAAACTACCATCACTATCATTTGTTTATGCACTATTATAAATTTATAATGGTTGCTCATATGTTTGATTGAATATGTATATTAGAAGTTGGCGAATTTGCGGATATACCCTACTAAAAAAAAGGATTAAAAAAGTAGTTCGAGTTCTACCAACTTGTAAGGGATGTCTATTTAGCATTTTTTTAAGCATTTTTTAAATTAAAATAAATATATATAATTAGTATTTTCTGAAATTAAAAATTAAGATATACGGAGTATGATTTTCGAATATTAAAAAAACATATATTTTTAGAAAATACAAAAAATATCATTTTGAAATCTAAAAAAAAAAAAGAACTATGGAAAATGGAAAAAAAAACATAAATTCGGATTTTTTTTTTCGAAAAACAGAATTTCAGAAAAACAAAAAAGATTTTGAGAAATTGGAAAAAAAACCCAGATTTTTTTATATAAATACTTAAAATAATACTTCGAATGTACATAAATGTATCAAGATTAGCACTTACCAATGGGTCAAAAGAACTCCCCACGGTCTCTACAGTGGCAACACCAACTCAAGCAAGACTCTCCACAAACTGCTTGTATATACTCTAATAGCTGTTATTTATCTTCTCATCACCTTCTGTTTCCACCTTGATCTGGGCTTTGGCCCTCTCAAAATTGTCTAAAACAGGCAACAAATTCTCAAGAACCTCTCATTGTGCATTAGAAACCAGAGATAGTCGCTCCCTGTTTGTCCTTTTCCTAAAATTTTCAAAGTCTGGATATATTGCAGAAGTTTTACATACCTAGGGTTTCCCGAATTCGACGATAGAAGGCTTCGAGGGACGACACTCGACCCGATGATGACCGATGGCGACAACTCTGATCTCCTCGCCAGTGTTTTTGCTAGCTGCGGCGGAACTGTCGAGACCGAAGATTTGGGGCGAAACTATCGAGACCGAAGATTTGGGGCGAAATTGTCGGCAGAGCGGTGGAGTGCTGATGGCGAGACCGAAGAGCCAACACCCGTGAGAAGCCGTCGGCGGAGGAGGCTCGGTCTGAGAGGAGATCTTCAACGCCGACTGAGGAAGAGCTTCATCGTTGCTCGTTTGCTCGTTCGGGGGAGAAGGATGAGGGATTTTATGATTTTTTTTCACTTTTTATCTTTTCCCATTTACAACTTTTTTTTTTATTTTTCTTTTTCTTTTTTCATTTTTATTTATTTTTCTTTTTTTGGTCTTTTTCCGGTCTTTTTTGTTTTACTTTTTTCCGTTTTTTTTTCTTTTTCTTTTTTATTTTTTATTTTACAAAATAGGAAAATCCGTTTTTTTTTTCTTTTGGGCACATTTGCAATTTTATTAGGCATTTTTGCAAAAAAGTAAAACACAAGGTATATTTACAAATATCCTATAGATTTTGGGTATTTTTTGCTATTCTTCCTTAGAAGTTTAAGAAAAATGATTTATATAGTGCCCAGAGGTAATTAAAGTTGCACTAGCTGAAATATATTAGAGGGGTTTACCTTCAAAATATTTAGGCCGCGGGTTCAAATCCATGTTAAAGTAATACACTAATGTATAATAAACCCCTTTTTAAAGAGAAGAGAGAGCTCTTTCTAGAGGGAAAGCCAAAACAAAACCCATTGGATTTCCACCGCCACCCATGCCTAGCGCTACCACCACCATCATAGGACCACACCACCACGTATACATTCTTCACAAATCTCCCTTGTTGTGATTTCGGAACTTCATTGCTTGATTTGAGTCTTTCCGAACCCCAATAGATCGACTAATAGATTGAACGGTCATGTTTCTGACGTCTTCCTCTGACTTGGCCCTCAGGAATGTCATTTGCAATACCTTCCTCAATCTCCCTCTCAATCATCCTCTGTCTAACTTCCGATAGACTGGCTCTTTGAGGTTCAGTTATATTTCCGACCTCCGGCTTGTTCCTTGGGATCGCCATCTGCGCCACTCTTCTAATTCCTTGAACACCACCTTGCTCACCATTTCTTCGTTCAACGGTTGAGGGATGTGAATGAGACCAAAAAGAGTATCACGTCGAAATTTGAGCATAACAAGCCTCAATATATAAGTTGGCGGGTTACTCCTTCTATTGCCAATTGGTTTTAGAATGAATCCTCACTCGACTTATTGCTAAGCTACTAGCACATGTGCGCCCAACCACACGACCCCTAATGTACGTTGATATGGTATCAAAGAGGTTAGCCTAACGATTCGAAAAAGTCCCACATCGAAAGTTGTTAGTAAATAAGTCGGTGGGCTACTCTCTTTACTTGGCTTATGTGCTATGCTACTAGCGTATGTGCGCCCACCACACGACCCCTAGTCATCCGAGTCGGATTTTAATATCAACTCTTAGAGCCAAGTGCTCCTAGACTTGGTTAAAAAAAACACGGATTGCCTCTCCTTGCACGAAAAACATAGTATAGGTGGGGTCAAATCTTCATTTGTTTTTTAGCTCCTTTGTCGTGGGAAGGTCTTGATCCTTCTAGCGTCAGCTGTTTGGGTTGCTCCATGATGGTGTTTTTGGTGGGCATTGGTGTTTTTTCGGTTTGTTAAAGGTGTGGCGGTGACTGGTTGGAGTCGTGACAATGTGTTCATGATGACTCTGTTTTTGGGAGGCACCCACAAGAGCTCGAGTCTTGCAGTATTGCTGACCAGCCGCGCTACTGTCATAGGGCTTGGCTTGTTCCACGTCGGCTCTTTGACATGAGGGTTTCCAGTTTGATCCTTGGCTCAACAATTAGGATTGTCTTCTTAATAACAATTATTTTCGGTTGTGTTGTATTGCATTTTTGTGTTCATGTGTTGTGTTGTTATGTGACGGTTTGTCCAAACTGTCGGCTCCTCGATCTGCCAAGCTTGTTTGATATTTTGAATTATTTCAGGTATAAAAAAAGCATGCTAATGTGTATGCATGTTACTGTGATAAACGCTTTGGTATGTATATATTGGGGTTTGATAAATTCGCTGCTAATTTTTACTATCTCCACCGCATGTTGATGCAGTGGATTAAGGACATCTTAATCAAGTCCACTGTAGTACCTGGCAATAGGCTACATAGTCAACAACAAACATTCTACTAATTCACAAATTTTATTTCAAAACTGGTAAATAACTATCAAAATTTTCATGTACATGTAAAGCGTCACGGGCTTCATGTCCCATACCACAACCCCGACCTCGACCATCACCACACCCACGAGTAACTACATGTATTAATATATTTTTTTGGGGGGGGGGGGATTAGACAGACAATAAACTGAATGGAGAACGGGACCACAAGAGAAACTCAAATGAGAACGGGGAGAACAAACAAAAGGAAGAAGAAAAGGGGAGACTCGGTGGAGTGGAGCGGCGAGAGTGATGCGGTGGGAGGGTCGGCTCGGCTCCCTTATGGGCTCTAGACCCACTGTCGCTCCATGCGGTGGGCCGTGAACCGTCAACTCTGATGGGTTTTGGAGTGCAACGGTTCACCGTTGGAGGCTACAATGGACCCTTCAGCCGCTACCGATCCACCACATGGAGTGGTGGTGAGTTTGAAATCGTATCTCAACTCCACCGATATATGATGCGGTGTACGTGATTATGGGGTGATTAAACCGCATGAACCCGCGCTGATTAGTGATTTGTGGTGGATATAGAAAAACCATTTTGAAATAGTTCAACTGGTAATGACTTGCGAGTAGTACCCAAAGGGTTCCAGTTCTAACTTAGGATGACCGCTCTTTATTTACAAATTCAGGTGGATATAAAAAATTTTACGGTTAAAATATCTTTTCTAGTATATATGGGTGTGTTTGGATTCCAAAATAAATTAAATATAATGCATTATTTTTACCTCGGTTTATGTGCACGTTTGGTTACATTACATATTTCACCTCGATATTTGCAACTTTTTTAATTGTGCAACCAAACATGCACATAACCCGAAGTAAAAAAATGCATTATAATTAATGTATTTTGGAATCCAAACACACCCATATTGCATTAAAGAAGGGGTTTACTTTATCATATCTCCTAGAATTCAATTTATTCTCCGAGGTGGTGGAGTTGTTTAGTTAGTGCAACAACTTTGGCCAAAGTGATAGGCATAATAATGATGTCATGTCCCTTGATTTGTATAATTGTATTGATTCCCCCTAATTATTCTTTAGTATCTTTACTTTGAAGATTCTCTCCAAGAAGAAAAAAGAAAATTACTATGTACATTAGTAACATTACCTTAATGAAATTATTCATCGTGATCGGACCAATTCAATAATGATCTCCAATCCAACATTTTTTTTTATTTTGTCGATATATGGATCACTTAGTGCACAAATTCTATACGCAGACTTGTGTCATTCTCAACGATATATAGATTCCTAAAGATAGCATAACATCAATTGATTAGATTCCTGTGTCACGCATAATGGATTGGATTTGCAGAACTATGTATCTTTCCATAATGTATTGTCTCCACTTTTTACCCTTCCAATTCACAAAATTACTTCTCACTTTGGATTTTATAACATGATATGAAAACATAGGGTTCCACTTGTTAAAGGCCGGAGCAAATTGTTGAATACAAAGCAATCAAATCTATCAGTTTAATTTAATGCAGTAGATTGAGTTCCCTCAAATATAAAAAGATGAATCTTGTGAAGTGGTGATTTCCACCATGAAATGTTAGCCAGGCTTGCATTGATGACACGTCTGAATTGCCATTTGGACTATTTGTTCTTTGCTTAATTGCTTCACTTTCTTCCAATAATTGAGGTGGAGTAACTCCACTTGGGAATATTATTCATCTTTATTTTCAAACTTTCCAGCAAAACACATTTTGTAAATAATTTTTTTAGTCTTGACATTCTTTTTTTTAAATATTTTTTTATAAATTCCATGACATTTGACATAGCTACTCCCTAATTAAAACTCGATATTTTACTATTTATGCACGTTTTTTAGGTGTTAAGATATTAACTTTTTAAATATTTTTTTTAATAATTTCTTATTACGATTAAGGATGAATTTATAAAAATAATGTAAAAGAAATTAATATTTTATATAGTTTTTATCATTCCAAAAAAGTATACATGGATAGTAAACGATATGTTTTAAAAAATTTTTTTTACAGTAGGCAAACAGTGGGAGCTGTTACTAATACAATAACCTAACTCCCGGATCATCCTGAAGGATGATGTTACAAAGATCCCTATGGTAGGGGATAGATTGTAAATTACAAATTACTCCTCGTCTAGCAATGTAGTCTGCAAAATTATTTGCTTCTCTGAAAATGTGTATGATCTCTGCAGAGGTGAATTCAGATGTAAGTCTGCCAATTTCTTCTACTTGTCTCAGAACCTCCCATTTGGGCGCTTGTATTCCTTTGGTCGCTTTAACCCAGACTTGATTATCACATTCTACGATGATCTTTCTCAAGCCTTTCATCTTCGCATGTTGGAATCACTGCTGAAGCCTCTGTTTGGATGATAGATCCAACATTGACTTCTTGAAAGAAAATATCAATGATCTGTCCTTCGGAATCACGAATGATTCCTCCCACCTAACTTTTTCCAGATTGGGAAAAAGAACCATCTACATTAATTTTGTAGATAGTTCTTGGGGGTCTTGTCCATTTGGCTTTTGCCCTTCTGTTTCCTTTCTTCTTGCTATCCTTTCCTTCACTTCCTTCCATATCCAAGTCCTTAATGTTTTGCTTGATTTTCTGAACAATGATGGATGTTCCTGGCGGTTTCTTAGACCTGAAAATTAGATCATTTCTAGTTTCCCATATAGCTTGCTAAATAACGATTAGATCTTCAAATCTAGTGTTAGTATCCTTGATTTTCTATAAATTTGTATGCAAAGGTTCTAGAGAATTAAGGCCCTGAAAATACATACCTGAAACTTGTTCAAACTGTGCAATGAGTTCTCTGGTGAAGGTGCAACTAGTAAATAGGTGAGTTGCATCCTCATTCGCTTGGCTACATAGAGAACATTGGTTTGGGACTCTATTTACATATCTATTTAGTCTATTTGTTGTAGGTAGACCGTCAATCTTGATTTTCCATAAGAGATTCTTGATTCTAGGAGGGAGTTTCAGTTTCAAAATCCAATTTTGAGATTGGATGTTGTAGGATCCAAGATTGATGTAAAGTCCTCCTTAAGAGTTTCCATTCATTGATAAACATATATATAGGTTACAAAGGTATTGGGCCTTAACGGGCTTTTAGCCCATTATACATGAGGAGACCTATGTAATCTATCAAACCCCCGCAGTCGAAACGGGAGGAGGCCGTACAGTGAGACTGGAACGAAAATCAATGAATAATTGTCTAGGTAAACCCTTGGTGAATATATCAGCGTAATGATAAGAGGACGGGACATGTAGAACGCGGACATGTCCAATGGCAACCTTGTCCCTGACGAAGTGGAGATCGAGCTCAATGTGCTTCATGCGTTGATGCTAGACTGGGTTGCTAGCCAGATAGATGGCGGAGACGTTGTCAGTGTAGACCAGAGTGGCCTTCTAAAGAGGAAAATGGAGCTCAAGAAAGAGATTGCGGAGCCAAAAGCACTCGGAGACAACGTTGGCAACACCCCTGTATTCGGCCTCAGCGCTGGAGCGAGACACGACAGACCGACACTTGGCCGACCACGACACAAGGGTGTCGTTGAGGAAGACACAGTAACCAGATGTGGAGCGATGTGTGTCAGGACAACTACCCCAATCCGCATCAGTGTAAGCAACAAGGTCAAGCTTAGAGGAAGGAGTGATCGTGGTGCCTAGCTCGAGTGTGCCGCTGATGTACCGAATGATCCGCTTTAAGGCATGAAAGTAAGGTTCCCTGGGTGCATGCATGAACAAGCAGATCTGCTGCACGCGTAACTGATATCAGGCCTGGTGAAGGTGAGATACTGAAGAGCACCAGCAAGGCTCCTGTACAATGTCGGATCATCAACCAAATGACTAGAATGAGCGCTGAGCTTGTTGGATGTATTGACAGGGGTGGCGACAGGATTGCAGTTACTCATCTTAGCTTGAGCAACAATCTCAGCAGCATACTTACTATGTGAGAGAAATAGCCCAGACGCATGTCGCTGAACAGCAACTCCCAAGAAGTAAGACAACTGACCCAAATCTGACATGGCAAACTCAACACTCAGCTGTGAAATAATCGACTTCCGAAGAGCATCAGAAGAGGCGGTGAGAATGATGTCGTCGGAGCCTCTACGATAGATGAACAGGGACGAATCCGAGCGGCTGCCAATGAAACCCAAGCGGAGCAGATGAGAAGCAAAGCGCTTGAACCAAGCTCGCGGAGCTTGTTTCAGACCATACAAAGAGCGCTTCAGGAGACAAACGTGCTTGGGACGATCAGCATCAGCAAACCCCGGCGGCTGAAACATGTAGACTGTCTCATTCAGGTGACCATGAAGAAAAGTGTTCTTGACATCCAGCTGATGAATGGCCCAGTCACGCGACAGAGCTAAGCTCAACACTACTCGGATAGTGGTAGGCTTGACCACGGGGCTGAAGGTCTCATCACAATCAATACCCACCTGCTGAGATCGACCGTTGACCACAAGACGTGCTTTGTAGCGCTCCAACGTCCCATTAGAGCGGAACTTATGACGGAAGAGCCACATACAGCGAACGACGTTCGCCGCTGGAGGGCGAGGGACAAGAACCCAAGTATCATTTTTGGTAAGGGCCCTGTATTCGTCGAGCATAGCCGCCTGCCAATTGGTTTTAGGATGGAACCCCGCCCGACTTATTGTTGTTGCAGGAGGATGGTCAAGTATGAAATAAATATAAAATAAAGATCAAACTGACTTCCCTGTCTCAGCAAATAAATACAAGACTTCCTCCCGTTGTAGTAGAAGGTTGTCAGGATCGAATCCACGAGGAAGCACGTCAGCAGTTCTTAGGTAGCAACAGATTCTCACAGACAAGCAGCAGAAAGACAGAAATAAAAGCAGAAAAGACAAAGCAAAACAGAAACAAAAGCAAAGACAGAAAATAACGAAAGAAAGTAAAGAACAAAAGCAAACGAAAGTAAAGAACAAAGCAAGGCAGCAACTTTACTCGATCTCGACAAGCCTAGTCGAAATCAACAACAGTAAGTCAAAAATCGAAAACAGAAACTAAAAATCGACGACAACAGAAGAAATCTCAACTCGACCTAGACAAGACTCTACTCGATGTCGACTAGGGTCCTACTCGAGATCGACAAGGCTCTCCTCTGTATCGACAAGAAAGACAGAAACTTTAAATTGCAAATTCGAACACAGAACTCAGATTTTTGACAGAAATAAATCAATATAATAAAAGACTTCCAAGGCCAGG
The DNA here is from genome assembly GCA_037127255.1 of Persicaria tinctoria. Lineage (NCBI taxonomy): Eukaryota > Viridiplantae > Streptophyta > Magnoliopsida > Caryophyllales > Polygonaceae > Persicaria > Persicaria tinctoria. Next base: position 42,778,448 of record JBANSL010000018.1, read on the forward strand.
GTATCAACACCACAACGATATCTATGCAAAGTAACATATAAAGGCATAAAAGATCATGCTTTCCATCAAACAACTTTCATTGTTAACAAATAGGCATATAGAGGCTTTAGCATAAACCCTAATTGTTACTAACCCTTTTCACATAATTAATCCAAGTTGCATTAAGATCACTTTCGCTTCAATAATACAAACAAGGATCACCTTCAAATCTCGCAAAAGAATCATGCTCATAGGGATAAAAGACGAATTGCATAGAAAGATCTGACCTTTACTGCGTCATCTCACATGGCCACCGTCGGGCTCACCCCAGCCCCAGAAGTGGGTGGACTACTCACGCCTCATTGCAATCGCTGACATTGATTGATGAAAAGAAACTTGCATTAAACTATATTCAAAAGCCTTTACAATCCCGGCAATCAACTTTCGCAGAAAGCCAAAACCCTAAAAACCTTAGAACCCCTAAACTGTCTCTGTGGAACTACTTCTCTACCTCTGAAACTGAATGAATAAAAAACCAGCCCCTAGGGCTTTATTTATAGCCTCCTAACCCTTGCAAATCAAGGATGGAATATCTATATCTATATCTAAAACTATATCTAAAATGCTTAAGGATAAAAGCAATAAAGAAATTAAATCTAAATATATCTAAATTGTCTCAAGTGGATAAAACTCTCTTCCATGATAGATGTAGATAAAATCGGATAGATTTTGGTCTTCTCGGCTTCCAAGGAATCCCAACTCTACTCGGACTGCTCACGTCGACGCGATTCCAGAAGCTGTTCTACTCGACTTCGACAAGGGCTCATCGATGTCGACTAGGATTCGTCGTCGACTGGACTCCTCGGGTGACTCTGCTCGACAAGGCTCATCGACATCGAGTTGGGTTCTTCCTTTCCGCTTCCGCGAGTTGCCTCTTCCGCTGCAGCGAGGTCGTCGATCCGCAGGTGCGAGAGCCCCCTTCCGCTGGAGCGAGTTGGCTTCTCCGTCGCCTTGGTGCATCCCGCTGGCAGCGAGTTTTTCCGCGGCAGCGAGCGGTCCGCTGCAGCGAGTCGAGTCACTGGCAGCGAGTGCCGCCTGGTCGTCCTCGGCTTCGTCCTCGGCTTGTCGACCAGCTCTTCTTCTCGTCAACCCCGGGCGTGGCGCTGAGGTGTCGTCGATCTCGACTAGTGGTCCTCGAGATCGAGTAGGGCTCCGGAGCTGGGTTGGTCTGGCTCTCGACATTGCTCCTCGTCGACAAGGCCTGTGCTCGGACATGCTCGTCTAGATCGAGTAAGGTCTACTCGAGATCGAGTAGCCTGGGCTCTCGTCTTGATTTGACTGGTTCCGCTGTTTTTTTGACCTTGGACTTCTGTAGTGGTTTTCCGAGCTTTTCTGACCTTCCTTAGAGTTGCTGTAAAACGTCTCGAATTCTGCGAATTTAAACAGAAACTGGTGTAGATTCCATAATTTGGCAAATAAACATAAACTACATAAATTCTGTACTAGCTAACCCAAATGTATGCAAAGTATGCAGAAAACGATATTAAAGTTATTGTAAAATATGGCAAATTCAGCTCACAACAAACACCTCATACTTAAGTTTTCTTGTCCTCAAGCAATACTTTTATTTGTCATTCAGGGGAAGAAATCAAAAACTCTCAACATATCAGATTCATTCTTATATAACCCAACAGTCAATTACCATCCTCGAAAAGGTACTAGTATCACAAATCCATGCATGTGCAATTATATCAAAGCAACATCTACTCACAAAAGGAGGGTTATGCAAAAAAAAACATTCATAAGTGACAAAGCATTGATAATCAAGAAGACTTCAATTTAAGCTCAAACAAGGAGTAGATTTGGTAAAAGGCTAAAAGGTGGGCAATTTCTGGCAATGTGGTGCTAATGATCCGGGAAAATGGAGTATTTCCAAACTTGAATTTCCACATTCCTTTTCATAAAATTCATCACCTTTCATAATGCTTTTATCAATAATAATGCTTTTACCTCTCTGACCTCAGCACTGCCTTCTCGCGAGTCGCAAACATGGGTGTCATGAATGGCCCCGGATACTTAGTGCTTTGGACTCCTCACAATGTGTCCCATCTCTCCAAACTATTATCTCAGAGAGCAGGGTCAATCTACCTTTATCTCCTGAGGTGATTGGATTTTCTTTCACTCATTAAATTTTCCATATTCCAAACAATTTCCTTCCAAACTCCAAATACAACATAAACACCATATGATAATCTCCATAATGTAACATCATTCTCAACATAATCCCCGGATAAGGTAAAGAATGGCAAATATTTAAGTCATGTGGAGCGATAATTGAAATAAGGCATATTATGGCTTTTGTGATGCATAAGCATAGGTAAGGCTAGGATTTCAAACAATGAGCATTATATGGAAATATAAAGTCCTCCATCATCTTATCATGCAACCATGTCAAAAGCAACTTCAAATTTTACCTCCTTCTATGGTTTTCATAAAAATATGCACTTCATTATGACTTCCCTTTACTAGGCAATTTCATGCTATATCTCTGATGAATCTAATTTTGCATCGTCGAGTTTAATATAAGCTTCCATGACATTATTCAAAATTTTCAATGGGGGTCATTTTTCAAACTTTTGGAAATCATGCATATAAGCACATAGATAAATAATGCATTCCAAAATAGACATGTAGCAATCCAAAGAAATAAATTCTAAATATGCACAAATAATGTCAAATATGGCAAATATGCACAAAGTAAGCCCTTCCCCCACCCCATACTTAAACATTACAGTGTCCTCACTGTATAAAAACAAGGGTAAAGAAAGAAACTCACTAGACTGATGTGCAGGGCCTCTAAATTTCGAATGGAAGCACCTCCTAGGCTGAGTATGAATGTTGATATAGCTTGCCTCTATTCATTGACTTGAAAAGTGTAGAAGACATATACCCACAATAGAAAAACTAAAAGTGTTTCAAACCAAAAACAAAGTCTCAAAAAGTCCTAAAAAGTCTATGTACAAGCTCTAGATTTTATAGTCGCTAGGCCGACTTTCCATTTAGCTCAAGGTGGCATTTGCAGGGCCCATGTAGCCTGGGCCTCAAATAAGACTCCATTCTTGTCCATCAGCTGTAATCCTCCAGAATGGATCTTGTTCACCACGAAAGGTCCCATCCGCTTCTTGTTGAATTTGTTAGGGAACCAATGATCCTTTGATTTAGAGACATAGAGCTTGTCTCCAACTTCATACTCCTTGGGCTCATCATTGGATATCCTATATAAGCGCACATACCAAGGCAAACCTCTCCCATGTATAGATAGATCTTTAATGGAAATAGGAGAAGAGAGATCCATACCTTGGCTTACCTTTGCAGTGACGGAATCGGGGACCACAGTGTTTGGTCGATCTCGACTAGGGTTAGTCGATCTCGACGAGTCCGCAGGTTCTGGTGGTGGGCTGCTCGAGAATGCAGGAGCTGGTGAAGTCGAGGGCTTGTCGACATCGAGTGGCCTACTCGATGTCGAGTAGGGTTCTGCTCCTGGTGGCTGCAGCGTCGAGGAAGCAGGAGCTGGTGGAGCCTGGTGGTGGTCGATCTCGACAAGCCTAGTCGATGTCGAGTAGCCCTCAGCTTCTATGTTGCTGCTCGATGACGCTGGTGCTGGTGGAGGCTTCTGTGTCTTATCAAGATCGACTAGGGTCCTCGATGTCGAGGAGTCTTGGTCGATCTTGACCCCATACTTAGTTCCTGTCAAGGCATCCGAAAAATAATTAATCCATAACGACGTACCTTCATTTGTGTCGATTGGATTTTCTGCGTCCTCCTTTAGGATTGCCATGATCTCCTCCACCTGGGCCTCCATGTCCCTCTTTTCCAGCTCCTCAGGGGTCATATTTCTGACCTTGGGTTCCCCACAGGTGATGTAGCCAGCTGAGATAGATTTCACCTCTTCCATTGGACCTATATGCCTTTCAGTTTTATTAAAGGAATACTCAATTACCTCATCGCTGATGTTGAAGGTGAGCACTCCTTTCCTTACGCTTATGTTGGCATCCACCGTCGCCAAGAAGGGTCTCCCTAGAATAATTGGACAGGCAGGATCTTCTTGCATATCATTAACTAAGAAATCAGTAGGGACAAAGAATTTACCTACTTGTACTGGCACATTGTCCACCATGCCTGTTGGAATGACCACCGTGTTGTTGGCCATATAAAGTCTAGCATCCACAGGCTCTAGGGCACCTATCTTAATCTTTGACCAAATTGTTAAAGGCATTATACTCACACTAGCTCCAAGATCACATAAAGGATTAATTTTGTATGGACCAAATCCAATGGTTATAGCAAACTTACCTGGATCCGGCCTCTTCTCCAGTATGTCCAAATGGCTGCATTCCTCTGTAATTTCAGCCATTGATCGCTTTTTGCTCAGTATCTCCTTTAGGAACTTGACATAGGATGGCATTTCATTGAGAGCTTCTGTGAAGGGGATGGTGACGTTGAGTTTCTGAAGCATCTTGATGAAGCGCTGAAATTTCTTTTCTGCCGGGTCCTTTGGAGATTTTATGGGGAAAGGCAGCCTCTTTTTCGGATTTGGAACAGACGTCGGAGGGGCTGCAGCTTTGTCGACTTCGACTAGGGGCTCCTCGATATCGACTAGGTCCTTGTCGATCTCGACTAGATTGGGGGTTGTCGAGTTGTTGTTTAGTGCAGACGAAGGTTTCTGATGTTTCTCCTCTACGTCGACTAGGCCCTCCTCGATATCGACTACAGTGTTGTCGATGTCGACTTGCTGTTCTTCGTCGTTCTGCTGCTTTCCGACCTCTGGCTTTTGCAGTTGATGTACGCTTCTGAGTTTTACAGCAGCGATGTGCCCAGTCTTTCCCTTAGGATTTGGTTCTGAAGACCCAGGGAGCGCACCCGACTGTCTGGGGATTCCTGCTGCCAGCTGACCAATCTGTATATCAACTGATTTTCGCCATATATCAATCTCCCCAAGCCTAGAGTTGACCCCTTGCATCTGAGTGTAGACGGAGTTGAAGGAATGCCTAGTTTCTGAGTGATTCCTCCGTATTTCCTCCAGGACTGTCTGTATATCATCCTTTTTCTGGTCTCTTTCCGGATTTCCTGGAGCTCTATAGGGCGGGGGGTTCCTAGGGACACCTTGGTTCCATTGTGGTTGCTGAAACCTTTGGTCCCTTATGTAGCGATTGGGACCCCCTGCGTAAGCTACCTCGTCGTGGTGTTCTGCCATCCTGATTTGCTCTGTGTGTGGGCACTCAGGAGTGGTGTGCCGCTGCGATCCGCATTCAATGCAAGGCTGGTTGACAGAAAGATACTTTACTTGCTTTATGAGCTTCTTGTTCTGATCTCTGTAGTACTGTTCCCTTACATCCGGATCAATTTCCTTAGGAGGCTCATAGAGGGGCATGGAAGGTGCTGGCCTGGCGTATGGGTTCTCTTCATAAGTTGCAGTAGACCCATACTTGTTGTCGTAGTTGGTGAGCTTCTCTAGCACACCACATGCGTCACTTGGCGGCATTGTCAGATACTCATAGCGAGTATAGTGGTTGATTCTGTCCTTAGTGACTTGATCAAGAGAGTTGAAGAAGATCTCCTGAATGACGTAGGGTGGTTGTCCATGAGTAGGGCAAGATCGCAGAAGTTCCTTGTAGCGCTCCCATGCCTTTGCCAGCGGTTCCCCTTGCTTCTGTTTGAAGGCGGTGATTTTCTGGCGGAGATGTGCTGTTTTGGCGGGTGGGAAGAATTTGTTCAGAAACTCTTGCTCTACTTGGGCCCATGTTGTCAGTGATCTTGGTTTCAGCCCTTCAAGCCACTTCAGTGCAGGTCCAACCAGCGACCAGCGGAAAGACTTCATCTTGACATATTCCAGAGTTGTACCTTCAGCAAGAGTACGGCACATGTCAGAAAAGTTCGTAATATGTTCAAGAGGACACTCATTAAATCTACCAAAAAAGGCATTATTTTTAAGCTCTATAAGAAGTTGAGTGCGAATTTCAAAAGAGTTTTCAGGGATAAGAATCGCCGATTCAGGCACGACGAGGGTTGGATGCATATAATCCTCAGCAGTAGTTGGATATTGGGCAAGCTCAGCTTCTGCTTGCCTTGCGCGCTCAGCTTCTTGTTCCCTCGCTGCCCTTTCATTGGCTATAGTGGTATCCTTTGCGGCTAGCTCCCTTGTAAGTCTGGCAATCAGATGTTCTTGTGTTTCAGCGGCCGCCATGATCCTTTTGAGTTTAGAGTGGATGTGTAGGTAACGCTCTGGTTCGTCTAAGCTGTCAAACTCGGGTGGTAGACCAGAACGGCGCATACACCTGTAAAGTAACTCAAAGTAGACGTGAGATTTAACTACCTAAGGCGCGAATGATTGCCTCCCCGGCAACGGCGCCAATTTGTTGTTGCAGAAGGATGGTCAAGTATGAAATAAATATAAAATAAAGATCAAACTGACTTCCCTGTCTCAGCATTAAATACAAGACTTCCTCCCATTGTAGTAGAAGGTTGTCAGGATCGAATCCACGAGGAAGCACGTCAGCAGTTCTTAGGTAGCAACAGATTCTCACAGACAAGCAGCAAAAAGACAGAAATAAAAGCAAAAAAGACAAAGCAAAACAGAAACAAAAGCAAAGACAGAAAATAACGAAAGAAAGTAAAGAACAAAAGCAAACGAAAGTAAAGAACAAAGCAAGGAAGCAACTTTACTCGATCTCGACAAGCCTAGTCGAAATCGACAACAGCAAGTCAAAAATCGAAAACAGAAACTAAAAATCGACGACAACAGAAGAAATCTCAACTCGACCTAGACAAGACTCTACTCGATGTCGACTAGGGTCCTACTCGAGATCGACAAGGCTCTCCTCTGTATCGACAAAGAAAGACAGAAACTTTAAATTGCAAATTCGAACACAGAACTCAGATTTTTGACAGAAATAAATCAATATAATAAAAGACTTCCAAGGCCAGGGTATCAACACCACAACGATAACTATGCAAAGTAACAGATAAAGGCATAAAAGATCATGCTTTCCATCAAACAACTTTCATTGTTAACAAATAGGCATATAGAGGCTTTCGCATAAACCCTAATTGTTACTAACCCTTTTCACATAATTAATCCAAGTTGCATTAAGATCACTTTCGCTTCAATAATACAAACAAGGATCACCTTCAACTCTCGCAAAAGAATCATGCTCATAGGGATAAAAGACGAATTGCATAGAAAGATCTGACCTTTACTGCGTCATCTCACATGGCCACCGTCTGGCTCACCCCAGCCCCAGAAGTGGGTGGACTACTCACGCCTCATTGCAATCGCAGACATTGATTGATGAAAAGAAACTTGCATTAAACTATATTCAAAAGCCTTTATAATCCCGGCAATCAACTTTCGCAGAAAGCCAAAACCCTAAAAACCTTAGAACCCCTAAACTGTCTCTGTGGAACTACTTCTCTACCTCTGAAATTGAATGAATGAAACACCATCCCCTAGGGCTTTATTTATAGCCTCCTAACCCTTGCAAATCAAGGATAGAATATCTATATCTATATCTAAAACTATATCTAAAATGCTTAAGGATAAAAGCAATAAAGAAATTAAATCTAAATATATCTAAATTGTCTCAAGTGGATAAAACTCTCTTCCATGATAGATGTAGATAAAATTGGATAGATTTTGGTCTTCTCGGCTTCCAAGGAATCCCAACTCTACTCGGACTGCTCACGTCGACGCGATTCCAGAAGCTGTTCTACTCGACTTCGACAAGGGCTCATCGATGTCGACTAGGATTCGTCGTCGACTGGACTCCTCGGGTGACTCTGCTAGACAAGGCTCATCGACATCAAGTTGGGTTCTTCCTTTCCGCTTCCGCGAGTTGCCTCTTCCGCTGCAGCGAGGTCGTCGATCCGCAGGTGCGAGAGCCCCCTTCCGCTGGAGCGAGTTGGCTTCTCCGTCGGCTTGGTGCATCCCGCTGGCAGCGAGTTTTTCCGCAGCAGCGAGCGGTCCGCTGCAGCGAGTCGAGTCGCTGGCAGCGAGTCGTCCTCGGCTTGTCGACCAGCTCTTCTTCTCGTCAACCCCGGGCGTGGCGCTGAGGTGTCGTCGATCTCGACTAGTGGTCCTCGAGATCGAGTAGGGCTCCTGAGCTGGGTTGGTCTGGCTCTCGACATTGCTCCTAGTCGACAAGGCCTGTGCTCGGACATGCTCGTCTAGATCGAGTAAGGTCTACTCGAGATCGAGTAGCCTGGGCTCTCGTCTTGATTTGACTGGTTCCGCTGTTTCTTTGACCTTGGACTTCTGTAGTGGTTTTCCGAGCTTTTCTGACCTTCCTTAGAGTTGCTGTAAAACGTCTTGAATTCTGCGAATTTAAACAGAAACTGGTGTAGATTCCATAATTTGGCAAATAAACATAAACTACATAAATTCTGTACTAGCTAACCCAAATGTATGCAAAGTATGCAGAAAACGATATTAAAGTTACTGTAAAATATGGCAAATTCAGCTCACAACACTTATGTGCTAGGCTATATGCGCATGGGCGCACGTGTGCACACGACCCCCGGTCCTGAGTCCCAATGGACCTCAGTATATATAGGTTACAAAGGTATTGTGCCTTAACGGGCTTTTAGCCCACTATACACGAGGAGACCTGTGTAATCTATCAGATGTTTTGAGGTGTAGGAGTTAGGATTTTCTTTACTGACCTGGTAGTGAACTTTTCTTCCGGATCGGGTCTCCAAATCAGCTTATCTTCCGTATGCCATTGCGGAATCTTGATTTGTAGAATCCTACCAGCAATATCTTGTAGGAATATTTGTCTGATTTCACCTTCTTTCCACTGTTTTCTATCATTCATGAGTGAGTCTACAGTCATGTTAGGATCAAGTGGTCCCATATACTGCTTAAGACTAATAGATGGGATCCATTGATCCTCCCATACATTAATGGTGGAACCATTACCAACTAGCCAAAGTAGACCTTCTTCAAATTTTTCCCTTAGAGAAAGTAGTCTTCCGAATTGCCAGGAGGTTTCTTTCTTGCAATAGTTCCTGATGCTATCTTGTTTGAGATATTTTTCTCTTATAATTCTTACCCATATACTCTCTTCATTGTTGTAGATTTTCCACAGAAGTTTCATTTGAAGAGAGATATTGAGATTCTCAGCCTTGTGAATACCAAGGCCTCCCAAGGATTTGTTTTTACAAATTGAGTCCCAACTAATGAGGGGTATATAGGAGTCTGAGGCGGATTTGTTCCAGAAAAATTTTCAATTGACTTGATCCATCTGATTGAGAATTCCTTTTGGGAGAAGAAAGTTTTGTATTAAATAATTGGTTTTAGAGCTAAGGTTAGATTGAATGAGAATCGTCCTACCTGCTTGCGATAAATTGGAAGCTTTCCATTTAGAAAGTTGTTTTTCATGTTGTCTATTGCATCCTCAAAAACACAATTTTTAATTCTACCATTGACTAGGGGAATTCCTAAATATTTTTCAAGGGTTTTAGACACCGGGATGCCCATATGGGTAGCCAAATCCTTGGTGAGATTTGGATTAACATTTCTAGAGCATTGTAGAGAGCTTTTGTTGTAGTTAATAGTGAGGCCAGATTGATTGGAGAAGTTGTTTATAATGTTCTGAATTGTGTTTAGACTGGTATGGGCTGCTTTGGCGAAGATGATAGTGTCATCCGCAAATGTTAAGAAAGGAATTGGAGTACCATTTTTTGCTAGTTTTATGCCAATTAAGGCGTCGTTTAGAAAGGCTTCTTTATGCAATTATCTAGAAAGACCTTCCATAACTAGGACAAAAAGGTAAGGGGCAAATGGATCACCTTGTCTAATACCCCTATTAGGTTTAAATTGAGGACCGGGAATGTTGTTAACTAGAATAGAGAACGAAGTGGAAGTGATACATTTCATTACCTATTTGATCCAAGTTTGATGAAACCCAAATTTTTCAAGGACCGCATAAATATAACTCCAGTTTAGTTTATCATAAGCCTTTTCCATGTCTAATTTTAAAGTCATCCAACCTTTCTTGCCTTTTTGTTTATGGAAGGTGTGGAAGATTTCATGAGCTATTAACATGTTATCTTGAATCGATCTACCTTCAACGAATGCACATTGGAAAGGATTAATGAGTTTAGGGAGGATGGGTTTAAGATGGTTAGCGAGAATTTTTGAGATTATCTCGTAGATCATATTACATAGGCTTATAGGTCTGTAATGATTTATAGACATTGGGTTATCAGTTTTCGGAATGAGGGCTATAAACGTTTGATTGATCTCAGATAACATTTGGCCAGAGTGGAAGAAGGCTTTCATAGCTTTACAGTAGGATTGGCCTATGATATCCCAGTATCGTTTATAAAACTCTTGGGGGGTATCCATCTGACCCTGGGATTTATCTTCTGCCATGTTAAAGAGAGTATTTTTAATGTCCAAATTAGAGGGCTCAGAAATAAACTTATTGTTTTCCTCTGAAGTTATCTGAGCTTGAATATTCCATACATCTTCCGTGGAGATTCTGGGTTGATTATTACCTATAAATCTTTCCGACATTTCACTTGTGATGTGTTTCGATATTAGATCTTGATCTGTTAGTAAAATATCTTGTTTTGTAGTAAAGGATCTAGTCGATCTTCTAGATGTTTTAATTCTAGCAGTAACTTGATAATACTTAGTGTTTTTGTCTCCCAGTTGGAGGTGTCTAATCTTAGCTCTTTGTTTCCAAAATTTATGATTAAATTCAAGAAGTCGAAATTTCTTGTGTTCTAGCCTTGCAAGCTTCTCTTCTTCTATTGAAGATATATTTCCCCATGGTATTCTGTCTTGAAGAGCCTTAATTTGAAGATCCACTTGAGCAAGTTGCTTTGTTATATTGTTAGGATTAGATTTGCACCATTTCTTGATATTTCGTTTTAGAAGCTTTTGTTTTTGAATAAGCTTAAAACCATGGGAACCATTCATCTTATTACTCCATACTCTTTTAATCATCAACTCAAGAGCATCATTAGTAGTCCATGCCATTTCAAATCTAAACGGAGTTCCATTTCTTTTAGCATGGGAGCCGATTTGGAGAGAGATAGGAGTATGATCCGAATTAGAGAAAGGGTGATGTTTGATGCAGAGATTGGGGAACCAATTTAGAACATGTTGATGGACTAGAATTCTGTCTAGTCTTTCATAAGTGTTGTTACTTGAGGATCTGTTTTTCCTCCATTTGAAGGGCGAGCCCGAGAACGGTAAGGTTTCTAATCCAAGTTCATCTTTGATAGATCTAATTCTTCTAAATCTATTGGTGTTAGGGTTCTTCTAAATCTATTGGTGTTAGGGAGTGATCCTCCAACTTTTTCTGTATCCAATTCTATATCATTAAGATCACCTATGATGAATATGGGGAGCATGTATTTATTGACCGTATCAAAGATATCGTGCCAGAAATAATCCTTCTCATTTTCAACAGATGGAGCATAGACAAAGATTAGGATAATTTCGTGTTTTTCTATTGTGGCTTTTATTACTACAGCTCTTTGCTTCAGCTCAAGGATGCTACTTATCTCTTCAAATTTTGTTTTGAATAGCAGCCAGATTCCACCCTTGCGTCCAATAGATGGGACACTGAAGGCTTTGTGGAATCCAGAGCTCTTCAATTGGATATCAGATGGGGCTAGTTCTGATTTTGTTTCCGTAAGGACTAAGGCATCAATATTATTTATAAATCTAAAGTGGTTAATCTCTTGCCACAGAAGTGGCCGTTTAGTGCCTCTAACATTCCAATATGCTATATTAATCATAAAAGTTGTATTGATAATGCTTTTTTGGCGTATTTGGTAAAGTTTTTGCTTCTTTTGTTTGAGTTTTGTTTTTCCAAAGGTTGTGTGTAAAGTTTGTGCTCACCGCCATTCGGAGTGCAAAAGATCCGTTGGGGCTTATGGAAGATAACAAGAATCAAGAGTAGAGGGGATAAGCTGTTTGGAGATTTCGCGAGCATGGAACCTTGTTGAGATTCACATACTAGAAAAGTTTTGGGTATGAAGTCCTGTTGGGACTCACATACTAGTATGGATAGTAATATGGAATCCTGTTGGGACTCACATATAAACATGGTTATGAGTATGGATTCCTGTTGGGATTCACATACTATTTGTTCGTCATTGGGGTTTTCATATTCAACTTTAGAGATTACAATAAATAATATAAAGATATTTTTAGGGGCATGTAGAGGTAAAGTGAGTAGGATGGCCATCACCCAGAGCCGGCCCAGAGGCAAGGGCAGGCTGGGCGACCGCCCAGGGCCCAATCCGGATGAGGGCCTAACCCGGGATTGTATGCATATGTAAATATTTTTTAAATAATATGTTGTGTGGTTTTATAAATGTTTAAAAAAAGTAAATTAAATTACCGCATGTTTAAAAAGCCCAATAAACATAAAGTCCAACCTTAAAAGCTCAATAAGCGAATTAAAACTCTTCTTCTTTCTTTATTTTTACTGAACAATGTTTTTTAGAGTTGGTCTTCATTAGAGATGGTTGAAATTTATAAATGGGTCTTCTCTTTTTACTTATTTAATAAACATATATCATGCCAACCTTTCTAATTTAAACCATAAGTTTTGAAAACCCTCAATAGTAATATACATTTTGTATTAGTGACTTATCATTTTTTTTAATTGTTGGAGGAGATATGCTATTATTTTTAGGACATGACATTAGAGTTTAAGTGATGTTTGATACTTCAAATTGATGTAAGATATTTTATATAAAATACTATATATATATAGGGCCCCAATTTATTTCCCCGCCCAGGGCCTCTAAAATGATAGGATCGGCTCTGCCGGCATCACCACCAACAAAATCTCAACGATATGTTTTAATTAATAGAGGAACATCATATACTACTTTTTTTAAAGTAGAAAAAATTGAACATTTACTTAATTATGTACAAAATATATTTTTTAACATCCACTAAATTAAACCTATAATATACTCTGTTTTTTTTTAAATAAACTATTTAAATTAAGGCCATGTTGATAACAAGAGTTTTGTTGTATAAGCCCATGTCAGTGCGTTTCATTACTTTTAAAATTATACTAAGTAATTCAAAGAGTGTTTTATGCTTACATGGTGTTATATTTATTGTTTAATGAGTAGTATTTTTACTCCTAAAAAAAGTGTTGTGAATTTTTGATCGATATCTAAAAGCTATTAACGAGTTCATAATATGAGGTGCTTACAGCTAAAACTTTTTCCCTAGCTAGAGTGTTATGTGTTGTTTGTACAGTTTGACAACTTGTCGACCCGTTTTACTAGTTTTGGTTTAGTTTTTTTGCTCTACATAGCTTGTTAATGTTTTTTCCAATGTTTTTTATTCTTTGTTACTATATCTTTTTTCTTTTATGTTGATTGTTTGTATTCGGCAGTTTGTCCATCTGTCAACTTATTCGGCCTGTTGAACTTCATGTTTGTTTAGAGTATCGAATTATGTTACTAATATAAAATAAATAAATAAAAACATAGACCTGGTTAAAACCAGATGTGCATAAGTCAAGTTTTGGTAACATGATGTACCGATTCGAGAATACCTTACTCGAAAAGCTCAACCCGACCCTACTCAAAAATGTTAAATTTAAGCAATCTTGACTCTTATTGCCGTCATGATTAGAAGTGATTGAAGATTAGAGCGAATTTCCAAAGTTGGGTGTCGAAACCGCTTCGAAATGGAGAGCGGAGAGAATGGAGAAAACGGGAAACCGAAGGTTTCCAAAGAGTCGGAGAATGGAGGCGCCGACGATATGCAAATGGACTTAGACCCACGGACACCTTCACTGGAGGTTCCTGGTCCCGAGGATGGAGAAATTGGGAAATCGGATGCTCCTAAGGAGCCAGAGGATGGAAGTCCCGACGAGATGCTAACTGGCCCTGATCCACATATACCTCCAAAGGAGGTTCCTGGTTCCGGTAAAAGCATTCCGGAAGGAAGCAGCGGCCCTCTGTCGTTAGCATCCCCATCTTGGAGAGACAAAGTTATGATGGGAGGTATTAGTCAGTCGAAGACTGTGATGGATGGAGATTTCCTCAAAGGCAAAATTGAGATCTCCTTTGGTCCCAAGGGGGATCTGGTAATCTCCATTGCTCCGGCAGTGATGAGCGCTTTGGCGGGTACTTGGGAGAATTCTTTGGTGATTAGGTTTCTGGGTCCTAAGATCCCATTACACATCATGGACAGAAAACTGAGAGAGATTTGGAAGGATTGTGGAAGATTTCAGGTCGTGGATCTTCCGTTTGGAAATTTTCTTACTAGGTTCGAAAACAAGGAGAATTGTGTGAAAGCCCTCACGGGGGGCCCCTGGGCAGTTTTTGGCAGATGTCTCGTCCTAGGTGTCTGGTCCCCAGAGTTCAAGCCTTCGGACGCCATAAAGATTGTGTCGGCGTGGATCGGGATCGTAGATTTACCGATTGTTCTGTAACAAAAAGATGTTCTGATGAAGATAGCGGAAAGTCTGGGAAAACCAATCAGAGTCGACCACAGGATGATGTACACCAATAGAGGGAACTTCGTGAGAGTCTGTGTGGAGGTGAACTTAGAAGAGCCCTTGAAGGGCACTATTACAATCAATGGTGTGAGGTACCTTCTCGAATACGAAGGGATTCCGAAGATCTGCTTCGCTTGTGGGAAAGTAGGGCACTATAAGAATGGGTGTCCGGAAACGGTCCATGTGGAAACTAGTGCTGAGGCGTCTGAAGGTGAGTCTTCGAGGAGGACGACGATCGTCAATGGGGAAAAGGATAACGCTTCGCAGGATGGCAACAGTAATCACGAGCCATGGATGATGGTGGTTAGGCGGGGCCGCCCTAAGAAAACCAATGATGATGCTCCTGGTTTGGCGGCGGCTTCTGGTGGTCGGACGGGTAAGCCACCGGTCAACCGGGTATAACAACCAAAGAAGCCTCAACAGGAAGCGAAAAGGCAGAGCATTAATGGTTCTAGGGATTCCCAACAAAATGATGAGGGCTTGGGAAGTTGCCACAACGGCAAGAATGTTATAAATATCGTTGAGAAGATAGAGGAGAATGATGTGGGGACCGTTGCGAGGGAAGACGAAGCTTCGAGCGAGGCAAATGTTAAGGAGGGCAAGGAAAGTAACGCCAGGAGTGATGGGCCGATTTTATGTAATAATGGGACGGAGAGTCAGGTTGAGTTAACAAAAGAGGCCCAAGCGAGACATGTGCCCCCAACTGGGCCTCAGTTGGGTGATTCAACGGGCCCGAGTAATAAGGATTCCCATCAGGTTAAAGTGGTGAAGTCTTCCTCGTTCAAAAGGAAAAATCAGAAGAAGAGGATTTCTAAGTCTTCCAAGGCAATCAGTGGTATCCTCGTGCAGACAGGCTTGGTGATGAAGCTTAAGGAGGGTGACGGCGGGGCTGACGCTAGTGCTTCCCCATCTTCTTCGACTAATACTGATGTGGATACTACCGGGAAGGTGGATGTTATTTGGAATAAAGCTCCGACAGTAGGGTCTTCAATCCCCATTGTTGGGAAATTCTGGGCGATGGAGGAAAATCAGAAGGATGATGAGAGGATGGAAGATATGATCTTCGGTTGTATATCTAATGGAAAGGGGGAATAGAATCCCCAGACAACCATTTGATTAAGCGCTATCTGTCCTCCTTTTCTTGTTTTTCTTTTTCCCCGTTTTGTTTCTAATGGGTAAGAATCTTAACATACTTTTTTGGAATTGTTTTGGTGCAGGTAAGAAGAGTTTTGGAATAGCTGTTAGATTTATTCGGAAGCGCTGTGAGGTTGATGTTTTGTCCTTGATGGAAACTCGGATTTCGGGTGCTTGTGCAGACAAGGTCTGTAGGAAACTGAATTTCATGAATGTTGTCCGTATTGAGGCCGTGGGTTTTAAAGGAGGCGTCTGGTTGCTTTGGAACAATGACAAGTGCAAGTTGAGTGTCCATAAGAAGGATGCTGACTTTATTCACGCGTCCTGGAAGGTGGGGTCTGTGAAGGCTCATCTTATTGCCATTTGCGCCCCACCTTCTGTTGCGAGAAGGACGTCTTTTCGGGAAAACCTGGATAAATGCATTGGGAATGAGCCAAGTCCGGTTATTATGGGAGGCGATTTTAATTGCATTTTGTGCCCTACGAAAACGCATGGTGGCACTGATGCCTTAGAAGCATCGTGAATCGCCACTCCTTGGTGGATATGGGTTTCTCGGGACAGGAATTCACCTGGAGTAAGGTCTCTCTGGGCGGGAGAATTATTTCCAAACGGCTTGACAAATTCTTTACCAATGTGGAGGACAGGCTGTTATTCCCCAATGCCAGGGTGCGACACTTACCCTGGTATTCATCGGACCACTGCCCGCTCCTGGTGGAGTTGGATCCCAAAGTGGTGATGAACAAGGATCACCGTCCGTTCAAATTTGAGGATGCCTGGTTAATGCACAAGGAGTTTCCCGACTTGTTAGAGGATAAGTGGCGGTCTGATTGCTCCACCCCGGAGGCTCTCGAATCTTTCAAAACGGACCTCTCTAAATGGAATGTGGAAGTTTTTGGCAATATTCAGGCTAGAAAGTTTCATATCATCTGCGCGATCGACAATGTGCAGAAGAAGCTGTCCACGAATTCGACGGTGGCCGGGCGTGGTCGGGAAGCTAGGCTGATCGAAGAGCTCGATACTATTCTCTAACAAGACGAGATCATTTGGTTCCAAAAATCGAGAGAGAAATGGCTTACTTTTGGTGATAGGAACACGAGGTTTTTCCACGCCTCTACTATTAGCAGGAGAAAGAGAAATAGGGTTGAGGGTCTTATGACGGAGGAGGGGACCTGGAAGGAGGATAGCAAGGAGATAGATGCGCTCGCCCTTAGCTATTTTAAAGACTTGTTTTCTGACGATAATGTTAGCGGAATAGGCGACGTTTGTACGAATGGTTTTCCTCAGCTTGATGATAACCCCTGGGCTGGTATCTCGGCGTGCGCTTCTGAGGATGAAATACGGAAGGCATTCAGGATCATGGGGGCGTATAAGGCTCCTGGGATTGATGGGTTTCAACCAATATTTTTCCAAAGATGCTGGAGTACTGTGGGTGGTTCTTTGATGGAATTTGTGAATGATTTCTTGAGGTCAGCCAAGCTTCCCTTAGGAGTGAATGATACTCTAATCACTCTACTCCCTAAGGTAGGCAAACCCGAGACCATCCAACAATTCTGCCCGATTAGTCTTTGCAACGTTGTTTACAAAGTGATCACCAAGATACTTGCCGTCTGTTAACAACCACTTATGAGTCACCTTGTTGGGCCGACCCAAGGGAGTTTTGTTCCGGGGCGCTACATCTCGGACAACATCATTATTGCCCAAGAGGTTGTTCACTCTATAAAAAGGAAGCAAGGGAAAAGAGGTTGGATGTGTCTCAAGCTTGATCTTGAGAAAGCGTATGATCGGCTAAGTTGGAATTTTATCGAAGAGACCCTTAGGTGTGCCGGCTTTCCGGATATGTGGGTGAGATGGATTATGGAATGCATCAGAACACCTAGAATGCAGATTCTTTGGAATAGGGAGGTCGCAGAAAAATTCACGCCTTCACACGGAATTAGACAAGGAGATCTTATCTCTCCTTACATCTTTATCCTATGCATGGAAAGGTTGAACCATTTGATCTCTGAGACTGTGGAAGAAGGGTTGTGGAAGCCTATCATTATTGCGAGAGGGGGGCCCAAACTATCGCATCTCTTCTTTGCGGATGACATCCTGCTTTTTGCCGAGGCCTCGAGGGAGCATATCAGAGTTAATCGAGACTGTTTGGATAGGTTTTGCGAAGCTTCTGGGCTGCGTGTGAGCCTCCAGAAGTCTAGAATTTTTGTCTCCAAGAATGTTACGGTTAATTTGAAAGAGAAAATCTTCTTGGACAGTAGGATTGAAGTCATTGATAACCTCGGCAAGTATTTGGGTATCCCCATTCTTCATAAGAGAGTCTCGGAAGGTTTGTTTTCTCCTATCTTAGACTCCTTTGCCTCTAAACTTGCGGGGTGGAAAGCCTCATGTCTCAGCTTTGCAGGTCGGTTACCCTCACTAAGGCGGTTCTGTCCGCTCTCCGACCTACTCTCTGTCTATGCTGCTGTTGCCGGATGGCTTGTGCAAGGAAATGGAAAAAGCGTGTAGAAGCTTCGTTTGGGGGCTCTACCAGGGAGAAGCGCCGGATGAGCAAAGTTGCTTGGAGCGAGCTGACTCTGCCTAAAGAGTTGGGAGGTCCCGAGATCAGGAAGATGAAAGAGACGAACTTAGCATGTGTGGCTAAACTTGGTTGGAGACTTATGACGAAGGAGGAAGGGCTTTGGAGTGAGGTGCTCACGAGAAAATATGCCAGTTCCGCTCTAGGCCAATCTGGAGGCACGTCCCACATTTGGAAAGGTATAGTGAAGGCTGTTAATCTGGTGATCAAGCCCAAGGTGAAGTGGAACCTCAGAGACGGTAGAAAGGTGCGCTTCTGGGATGAGATTTGGCTGGGTAGTATCACTCTTGCCTCGGTCAAAACTGGCGCTGCCACCCGGCCTGGTGAGAACCCTCTTGTTGTTGACTTTTGGGACTCTGACCATGGCTGGAAATGGGAGTTATTCTCGAATGATTTTCCCGCCTCCACGCTGATGGAGATCGCTGCTACCGTGGTTACGAACCGAGAGGACTCGTTGAGTTGGAGCTGCAGCAGAGACGGAGAGGACTCGGTTAGGTCTGGGTATGGTGCGTTGGAGAATCTTGAAGATTTTCGTCATGAAGATAGGTCTTTCTATAGAGCGATCTGGAAAATGAAGATTAACAAGAGAGTTAGGGCGGCCTTTGGCTTACAAGCAATGGAGGTGTGCTAACTAATGTGGAAAGAGCTCGTCGTCACTTAGGTAACAATGTCCTTTGCCCCATCTGCCAAAGTGAGTGTGAGAGTGATTTGCATCTCTTTAGGGGCTGTGATCCTGTGCGTAGCTTTTGGATGCAGGTTGAAGACACCCAAAGGATGCCTGACTTCTTTTCCCTTCCTTTCGCAGCTTGGCTTCGGTCGAATGTTCTCGCCAAGCCTGTTGGGAGGAGTGGAGATGAGTGGGGTGCATTCTTTGCGGTGGCGCTCTAGTGGCTATAGCGCGGAAAAGGAACGAGGTGGTCTTCGACAATGGCTCGAAAGGACCTCCCCTCACCCCGGACGCCTGCTGGAGCCATGTCTCGGACTACAAGAAGAGCTGCAAGGATGAAGATAGGCGGATGAAGAAGGAGATAACGGTAGACGTTAGTTGGGTTCCTCCGAGCCCAGGTTGGACGAAGATCAATACAGACGGAGCTGTGAAGAATTCGGGGTGTGCTGTTGCGGGCGGAGTCATCAGGGACGAAAGGGGCACTGGATCACCGGGTTCACCATGAACATTGGGGTTTGTTCGGTGGTTGTTGCCGAACTCTGGGCTTTAGCCAAAGGGCTCGAAGTTGCGTGGGATCTCGGACATCGCAGAATAGAATGTGAGACAGACTCGGAAGATGCTCTAAGACTTCTCAAGGGAACGGTTAAACCGGCACACCCTTGTGCCAACCTGGTGAACCTTTGCCAAGGCTTCATCGGTAGGAGGTGGGATATAAAGCTCCGACACACTTTCCGTGAAGTCAACTGCCTTGCAGATTATCTTGCGGGTTTTGCTTTTTCCTTTCCTATCGGTTTTATTTTGAACTCGGTTCCTTCGGGTGCCGATTAGGACACACTCGGGGTCTCTAAACCCAGGGTGTGCATTATTGGGTAGGGTGCTGCTTCCATCCTCCCCGGGCCCTAGCCCGTTTGTTTACCAAAAAAAAAAAAAAAAGTGATTGAAGATCTTTACCACTAATCACTCCAGCAAAGAGCCTCACAAAAGGGAGTTAACAGTAAAAAAAAACTCTGATCACTCCTTCCCACACTAAAATTACACCATCAATGGCAATACTTTATCTTTTGCTGCCATTTGGGCAGATAAAAGCACGCAAACAACCCGGTCTGAGACATCAAAAAGCAAGGATAAATCAATGCTGATGGGGACCTCAAACATGGCGATGCCCCAAACAGTTTTCGAAGGTTCAAACTGGCATTCCAAAGCATCAAGAAAGCAATTAAAGTAGGCAACCAAAATCTATCAATGAGTCAATTCGAAACAAAGTAATCTGCGTAGCTTACCATGAAGTCATGCCTAAATAACAGCTTGATGAGTCATCATAAAACATGATATGTTAGCTACTGTTCTAGAGGCTCAAGTAACCATATTGTGTCATACACACAGCATTTCTATAACAAATGATCCTTTTCTCATAAAGCAAGCTTGCATTAAAGTAAAATTCAGATGCACCAGAATTGGTTCTGCTAGCTCCCTTGACAAGTCTGGCTGATCTTCCACTAGGATAAATAAGTTTCTCAGTGAAACTCGGGCACACCCAGCTTCCGTTTGATGAGCCAAGAAGTTAGCAGACAAGTTTCCTCAAAACAGCTTCTGCCCGTTGCTCGAATTTGGGCAGGGTCCAGTCATGTTGGACAATATCAAGGTTGTCTTTCTCTGCACCCAAGCTCTGCGAAAAGGAAGTTCCAGAATTAGATTGGCAACGAAAATGGGAAAAGAGGCACACAGAAAAAAAAAATGGCATAAAAATCACAGATTTTTCACATAATGACACCAAAGAAATATTCAACCAAAATTATGCAAAAGTGTAGTAGTTGATAATAAGACCTCATATAGGTAGACAAGCAACATGATGGGAGGAAACACACATTTTTCTAACAACGCTGCATATATATGTTTGACAGGAAGCTTTTATTTGAGCTTCAGCGTTTTTAGGAACTTGTTTGTCTTCCCATTGAAAAACCAACTCTGAAGATTTATGCTTGAGCTCCTCAAAATGCTCCTTTTTTTTCTTTCCTTTTGGAGAGCAAGCATGTCCAAACAAAGCCTTTCAGCAATTTTTAGAGTTTATTTTATTTAATCTCAAGCTCCTTATTTTAAGAATGCTGTCCAAACAATACCTTAGTATCATTTAAGAAGTGTATTTGTCCATCAAACATAATAATTACTACATACAGGTAGTGATATGGTGTAATTGTCAAGGAAAACAACATCCCCACAAGCTAAGAAGCATGCCCCATAGTTACAGACCAAGAAGTTGTATAGACGCAATAATCATACAAAAGAGTAGAATAGTGGAAGAAGTTATCTAGTCGAAACCCTCATATATAAAAGTCCAATGTTGGAAGTGTTGAATCATTACCTTTGAAGGATCAAAGCCAAAACCACCCATCTGCATCATGCGTTGTGTATCATCCATGGCTGCATGAATATTAAAGAAATAACTTCACTTTCTCCCATAATAGATTAGATGAGGGTAGAGAATAATGTTTTCAAAAAAAATTCAAAAAACTCAATCTGCATATAGTGATAAGAGTGTTGTGCGGAAAAATACCATTCTCTTCCCCCAGAATTAGGCTAAAAAGACCTCTTAGCCCAAACAAATTAAGGAAATACCTGAGAAAAAGCAAGACCAATCATCAGTTATGTTAATAAGCAAGGGTAGATAAGATATATATATAGCATAGCTAACACATGAAATTGGTGACATACCATGACCGGCTGCTTACATAGCTAACATCAACAGTGCTCAAGTCAATCCCATTTTGCAACATTGATCTGAACCTCTGTGTAAGTGGAAAGGGTATTTTGGCTGGCAAGGTTATAAAGTCACACCATTGTTATTCTAATTTAGATATTTGCATCAGACAGAATAGTCCATCAAAATCAAGTGTTGAAAAATAAAGATCATATACAGGAAACCTCATGCACAAACAGTGAAGTGAAAGAGAATTTTAGCACGGCAAGGGATCAAGGAACAAATTCAATAAGCAAAAAGGAGCACATAAAAAATAGTTTAAATGGCACTAAAAAAGAGAAGGTAGGTGTAAAGCTAGAAACTAATAAGAGAATCTAGGAAAGGGACATACCTGCCACAAATCCGGAGAAGAAAAAGTTGACCCAAGCAAACGTAAGAGTCTGGAAAATTCACAGAAGAAATAAATAACATGTAACAGTAAGAAATAAGCAGCAGATTTGGGAAAATAAAAAGAGTATAATATACCTGAGGTATAATCATTGACAAGTTTTTCTTCATCATGTCCATAGCCATGTTTGGGTCAGAAAACATTTGAGCCTGTGGATTTGAAGCCTGTCCCTTAGGTACATGTAAAAGCCCATTCTCCTGCATTCAAGGATGATGCAAAGCCTTTTAGTGTTAAAATGGATCTCTGCAGCTGCTAAACTAAAAAAGCACGAAAAAACATTGGAGTAGGAAATTCATAAAAGCAAGAAAACAAATGGATTATTAGTTAAAAAGACGAAAAGGTTAATATTTTATTATAGTTAAACATACCAAAAGAAAAAAAAAAAAAAAAAAAGGTGAAAGAATAGAGTGCTAGACTTGTTTGTTGGTTCCAAAAGCCTCTAACAAAAGAAGGTACTCTTCCTTTTCCTTTGAGAATTGAAATTTTCTTGCATTACTAAAAACCAATGTTTAAAATAGAAAGGTGATAGCGCACTATAGCAACCTGGAGCTGCCAGCACGGGACTTGACCAAGGCACCTATGAAGTGGAAAGGCACTCCATAGGCGCTCGAGGTATGACGCCAGATGCGCTGTGCACTTCTGATTGTGTATTATGTTACAATCATGGACCATCAATGTTACGTTTAGAACCTTATTTCTCTCTACGGTGATAGGGCTGGAGTGGCGCTGAACGATGAACTGATCCAGCCTGGATGACCTTGATGATTTCATTTGACCCACTCCCTAACCATCCACCATTCCACCCTTGAAGTCTTCTTTTCTTTAATCTTTTATGCTTTAAACTTGCATTTAGTATCTACGACGCTTTAGACTTGGTTTTATTATAATACTGGGTTTTCAATTTGGTTTTATGTCATCATAAACATATTTTATACTATTAAACTTGAAAGCAACAAAAGTTTAATCTGTTTTTACATGATATGTGGAAAGGCAATTGCCTTTGAATCTAAGGCACGTTATAGTGCCATTTTGTTACGACTTAGAGGGTTGGTATAAATAAGTGAAGGGGGGTGAATTAAAGGGATCGTGGAATTTTGTAATCGAAAGGTGTTTGCCTTATATTTGGCCAGAAAAACTCTTCTAGAATTGCGGCCTTGGGAATCCTTTCGTTCCCTAAGATAAGTTGTTTGTGTTTTGTGTTGATCCGAACTGTAGCTCTATCACCCTCCTAAAATTCCATTTCCACTTTCTAGTATTTGTATCCATCTGTTGTTTCCTCTATGCTATTGATTTTCACACATGAACACATGGCTCTTAACAACTCTACAGCTCTATCTGGCATTCTGGCATCTATCTATTACCCATTCTCATTAGCGAAAAATAGCATTGTCCAGCTCTGCCAAAACACAAAGTTATTTGTGTGTAGCTGTCCTCATTCTCCCATATGGAACTTTTCTTCCTTCAGCTAATATGTAGAAAAGCAGGTCAGCTCCATTAACGGAATACCTGGATTCAGCTTTTAGCATAATAATAACGGTAATTAAGAGGAAGCAAACAATAAACTTGCTCATTAATCGAGAAGTTAATTTTTCACCCTTAATTTGCTGATCTTTTTGCATCTAAACCCTTAATAACCTACATACTTATTCAGCTCTAGATTGTCATAGAGAACTATTGCATCTGAGCAAATTTTTGCCTGAACTTGCAATACTATTATACATAGCATCTGTCCTACTATATTCTTTAAACCACCCTCGCAGGCTCTATTGTCGTGATGCAAAAGATTAAGGGCATATGTTTTTCTCTTGTAGACATGATTGTTCATTCAAATGTTACAAGATAGATGAAGGTTTACAGAAGGAGCACATATCTGAATGGCTATATTGATAAAACTGACACCACGGCCAAAGCAACCATGTAAGGTCTATGCAAGGAAAAGGGTGAGGCAACAATCACCAGCAATTGCAGGACAATCCAAAGGGACTACATATGCCTAATTCGGCTGTGTTTAAATAATAAGGGCTCAGCCCTCGTGTTTTGCATTAGGCCCCGGGAGAACATCCTTGGGAATTATTAATGACCTATATTCCCTGGGATCTGCTACTGAACATCCCTGTGTGATCTCCTAGTGTGACGAGTTCCCTGTTATTCCTAAAACCCTCTAAAGCTGGTTTTAAGTTCTAAATCAATGGTGCAGATGCATATGTTCAAGCTCAAACGGAAGACGACACAGGCCCTTCCCCAATCAGGTTTGTAACCGATTTCTATTGTTACTCAACTAACACAACTCCCGATTTGCTGGGAAATTAAAAGATGGAGCAAGTGCGAGAGAGAGGGCTACCTCGTTGCAGAAGTAAGCGCGGCGAGCAAGGAAGGATTTGGGAGGGATGAAATTGGCGGCCGCCTTCAAGTTCCGAGCCCTAATTATCAGCTGCCTGCAATCATCGAATAATCAATTTCAGAAAAATCACAAAATTTCTCCAAATCTGAAAAAGCAATATTCCCTTGGCAGCGATAAACTAGGAAACGAACCCTTCTTTGACGATCTTTGGATCGGGGGTTTGGTGTGACTGCATTAGCTTAGAAACGAAGTATCGCAGAACTCCGATGAGCACCATCACCACCGAAAGCGGTATCAACACCCAATCTCTGATCGCAGTGTCCAACACCAGATCTTCCGCCATCTTCAACACCACCTCTCTCCTTCGCTCTCCGTCTGTTCGATTGGATCGTCGCGTTACTCGCGTCTCTGAGTAAGCAGCTGCACTCGGGTCTATTGACTCTTGTTTCCTTTTTTATCATCTCAACTCTCTTTTAACGACGTCGTTTTCAGATCACTATTACGGCGTCGTTTTAGTTTTTTTTTTTTATATATATTCTTCTTCTAGGTATATTATTATTATTAGAAAAAATGACTGAAAATAATATCAACTAATGCCCGTGAACAATAATAATACGAACTTTCAAAATTATAAAATTATAGCCAAACAATTACCATATTTACCAAAAATAACATGCCGACTCATTTTCCGGCAAGGGTGTACATATGTACACCGGAATTACAACCAAGCAAAAAAAAAAATTTGACACGTCATTCATACTCACCCATGTATATTTTATACTTATTAAAACTTAAAAAAATGAAAATGAAAAAAAAATCCCAATTAATTAAGGATTACAGAGAACAAAGAAGGTAGAGAACACAGAGAACGACAAAAGAAGAAGATCGAGCAAATGAAGGCGCCAAAGTTGGAGACTTAAAATTCGTTACCGAGGACAAAAGTAAGTATAATTTTTGTGTTTCTTGCGAGTTTAATTTCATGACTATGGAGCGATTTCCTAAAATTGTTGAATTTTCGTTTTAGGCTTTTTGGTTTGTCGATAGTTTAGGATTGCAAGTGTTTGATAACTTATGGAATGATTTCAATAGGTTTAACCATGGATGAACTTGATGTTGGTAGAACCGACCCTAATAACAACCCACGTGAGGATGAAAGTTGGGGATTTGGAGAAAATGAAATGGCTACAATGACATGGAAGGAGTTTTTAGATCAAACACATAGTGCCATGTCTGAGGAGGAATCTTATATTGACTCAGATGAATATTCTTCAAGTGAAGATGTAGACGAGGAAAAAGGCATGCCAACAGTTGAAGAAGAAGGAAGTCGTTCCATGAGGAGTTCCAAAGGGG
Source organism: Persicaria tinctoria (assembly GCA_037127255.1). Lineage (NCBI taxonomy): Eukaryota > Viridiplantae > Streptophyta > Magnoliopsida > Caryophyllales > Polygonaceae > Persicaria > Persicaria tinctoria. The sequence continues at coordinate 42,804,183 of JBANSL010000018.1, forward strand.
GAAATGTTTTATATGAACTAGATGAGTCATTCGACGAAGAGGAATTATGGGAGTATGGATTGTAAGGGCATGATGTGGATACTTCTGATGAGGAGTTTCAAATGGTGAAGCAAAGGGTGGTTGAATACAAAGTGTTGTTGTAGGAGGATGTGTCAAGTATGAAATAAATATAAAATATGAAATCAAACTGAATCCCTGTTTCAGCAAATAAATACAACACTTCCTCTCGTTGTAGTTGAAGACAGTCAGGATCAATCCACGAGAAAGCGTGTCAGCGCCCGCCTTTTCAGTCCAAAAACTCTCGAAAGTGACCCAGGAAGCACTCGACTTCGACTAGGTTTACTCGAAGTCGACCACTCAGTCTGCAAAACAGAGAACATAAGCAAAGAAACGCAAGAAAACGAAAGCAAAGTCTAGTCGATGTCGAGTGAAGGTACTCGACGTCGACTACTGTAGCACTCGATGTCGACCAGTGTCGTCGATCTCGAGTAATGCAGAACCAAAAATTCGCAACGAAAGACAGAACGAAACACGAAATAAGTGGATTTAATTCAATAAAATAATAGACTTCCAAGATTGGGGTTTCAACACCACAACGATAACCATATAAAATAATAGTAAGATATAAAAGATCATGCCTTTTCATCAAATAACTATCATCATTAACAAATAGGAATATAGAGGCTTTCGCATAAACCCTAATTGTTACTAACCCTTTTTCACATAATTAATCCAAGTTGTATTAAGATCACTTTCGCTTCAATAACACAAACAATTATCACCTTCAACTTTCGCAAAAGAATCATGCTCGTAGGGATAGAAGAGGAAATCGCATCAAAAGATTTTACCTTTAGCGCATTACCTTACATGGCTACCGTCGGGCTCACCCCGACCCTAGAAGTTGGGTGACTACTCGCTTCTCATCATAAATAAACACATCAATAATTTCAGGAAAATAACTTGCATTAATAAACTCAAAAACATACAACCGATCGAAGCCAAAACGTCTCTCAACACTCCAACTCTTCTCGGCTACAAGCTTTCTCTTTCTCTACTCGATGTAACTAATTGCTTGTCTTGGATGATTCTAAAATCCAACACCTAAAGCCTTATTTATAGTGTTCCACCTAGCTAATCTTGGAAAGAACAACTATATCTATATCTAAAACTTTCTATCTAAAAACACAAGATAAAACATTAATGATAAAGGAAATAAATCTATTAGGAAACTAGAACTATTGTGGATAAATCTCTTCCATCTTGATAAATCTTCACTTGATGTTGATAGAATTCACGTGCATTGGTGTAGAAGCAAGCTAATCAACTCGGATTCCACTCGGTCTCGGACTCGGACCGCTTATTGGGCCACTCGACGTCGACTAGGTTACTCGACATCGAGTACGGTCTCCTCCTCCTGGGTTGTACTTGAGTTCGGCTACGTTTTGGACAGTCGATATGTACTCAAAATCGAGTAGGTTTACTCGACGTCGACTAGAACCGGGCTCCTTGAGTGAACTCTGCTCGACTTTTGGATTTCGACTATGGAAGTACTCGATATCGACTAGAAGTGGTCGATATCGACTAGCTGTGTTGAGTGCTTTTCTTCCTCGTCCTCTGCTAGATTTGTCCTGGTTCAGCTGCTCCTTGACCTTGGACTTTCTGTAGTTGACTTTGAGCTTTTCATCCTTTTTTCGAATTGCTGTAAATTGCCTCGATTTCTGCAAAATTAAACAGAAACTAGTGTAGACTCCAAAATTTGGCAAATAAGTGTAAACTACATAGATTATGTACTATTCAACCCAAATGTATGAAATGTATACAGAAATCGATATAAATGTTGATGTAAAACATTGCAAATTAGGCTCACAACAAACACCCCATACTTAAGCTTGTTTGTCCTCAAGCAATAATTTTAATGGTCATTCAGGGGAAGAAATTAAAAACTCTCAACATATTAGATTCATTCCCATATGTCCCTGCAATCAATTACCATCCTCACAAAGGTACTTATGTCACAAAATCAATGCCTATGCAAAGAAGCAACATCTACTCGTAAAAGGAGGGTTATGCAAAACAATTCATAAGTGACAAAACATTAATAATCAAGAGGACTTTAATTTAAGCTCAATAAGGAGTAGATTGGTAAAAGGCTAAAGGTGGGCAATTTTTGGCCATGTGGTGCTAATGATCCGGGAAAATGGAGTACTTTCCAAACTTTCATACCACATTCATTCTTTCTTTGATTTCTCACCTTTCGCTCATTAGCTCATTCGCTAATTGCTTTTTTCATTATAATGTTTTTACCTCTCTAACCTCAGCACTGCCTTCTCGCGAGTCGCAAACATGGGTGTCATGAATGGCCCCGGATACTTAGTGCTTCGGACTCCTCACCTTGGTGTCCCATCCTGCGGAACTATTATCTCAACGCAGGCATGGTCGATCTACCTTTATCTTCTTAGGTGATCGGATTTTCTTTCACTCATTAAATTTTCCATAACTTTTCACTTTCCTGCCAAACTTCAATAATAACATATAACAACACAACAACCATGTAACAACCTCCATAATGTGACATCATTCTCAACATAATCCACGGATAGGAAATAAGGTAGAAAATGAGCAATATTTAGATCATGTGGAGCATATATGAAATAAGGCATAATATGGCTTTTTGTGATGCAAAAGCATATGTATGGCTAGGATATAACAATGTGAGCATCATATGGAAAATATAAAGTCCTCCATCCTCTTATCATGCATAATGTCAAAAGCAACTTCAAATTTTACCTCATTTCATGGTTTTCAAGAAAAATATACACTTCATCTTGACTTCCCTTTACTAGGCAATTTCATGCTATATCTCTAATGAATCCAACTTTGCATCGTCAAGTTCAATAAAAGCTTCCATGACACTTATTCAAAATTTTCAATGGGGGTGATTTTTGTAAACTTTGGAAAACATGCATATAAGCACATAGATTGCATAATGAATTCCAAAATAGCCGTGTATAAGCAATTCAAGAAATAATGCACAAATAATGTCAAATATAGTTAAATATGCACAAAGTAAGCCCTCCCCCCACCCCATACTTAAATATTACAGTGTCCTCATTAGATAAAAACAAGGGTAAAGAAAGAAACTCACTAGACAGGTGTGCTGATCGTCGGAATCGAGTGATGACGTGTGCGAAGAAGTGGTCGACTTCGAGTAGAAGTAGTCGACTTTGGGGAGATGTGGTCGACTTTGACTACCCTTACTCGACTTCGAGTACAATGAAACCTCAGGGTGGCCATTCTCCTCGACCACGACTTCTTTGCTCGAGATGGTGGTCGACGTCGAGTACTTTTGCAACTCTTTCGTACCTGCAAAAATCGCTAGAACAAAAATATCCACAATAGAAAAACTTAAAAATAATGTTTCAAAACCAAAAAACCCAAAAACAAATGTCCAAAAATTAAAAAAAAACTAATTGTTTTATTTACAAACTCTAGACTTTATAGTCGCTAGGCCGACTTTCTCCGTGAAAGCTCAAGGTGGCATCTGCAGGGGCCACGTAGCCTGGGCTCCAAACAGGACTCTATTTTTGTCCATCAGCTGTAGCCCTCCTGAATGGATCTTGTTCACCGTGAAAGGTCACATCTTCTTCTTGTTGAACTTGTTGGGAAACCAATGATCCTTTGATTTGGTGACATAGACTTTGTCTCCTACTTCATACTCCTTGCGATCATCGTTTGAAACCCTGCACAATCGCACATACCAAGGCAAACCTCTCCCATGTATAGATAAATCTTTAATTGAAATAAGAGAAGAGATATCCGTACCTTGGCTTACTTTCGCAGAATCGGAATTGGGGACCTCAGATTCTACTCGACTTCGAGTACAAGTAGTCGACGTCGAGTACGTTGTCGCGTCTGGTGGATTGCTCGTCGAGGAAGAAGTGACCGAGGACTCAGGGGGCTGGTCGACGTTGAGTACTCCTCGACTCCGGGTGTGCTACTCGATGGTGTTGCAGTCGATGAAGGGCCCGGGATCTGGTCGACATCGACTAGAGTACTCGACGTCGAGTACTTCTAGTCGACATCGACCCCATACTTAAGACCTGGCAAAGCATCCGAAAAAAAAGTTAGTCGACGTCGACTTACCTTGGTCGATGTCGAGTAGATTTTCTGTCTCTTCGTTCAGGATGGTCATGATTTCCTCCACCTGGGCTTCCATGTCTCTTTTCTCCAGCTCCTCGGGGGTCATATTTCTTACCTTAGGCTCACCGCAAGTGATGTACCTGGCTGATATTGATTTGACCTCTTCCATGGGACTTGTATGCCTTTCAGTTTTATTAAAAGAATACTCAATTACCTTATCGCTGATGTTGAAAGTGAGTACTCTCTTCATTACGCTTATGTTGGCATCCACCGTCGCTAAGAAGGGCCTTCCTAATATGATTGGACAAGCAGGGTCCTCTACCATATCAATAACTAGAAAATCAGCAGGGACAAAGAACTTACCTACTTGCTCCGGTACATTGTTCCCCATGCTTGTTGGGATGACCATAGTGTTGTTTGTCATGTATAGTTTTGCATCCACAAACTCTAAAGCACCTATCTTGACTTTGAACCAGATTGATAGAGGCATAATACTTACACTGGCTCCTAAGTCACACAAAACATTAAATTTATATTGACCAAATCCAATGGTTATAGCGAACTTACCTGGATATGGCCTTTTCTCTAGGACGTCCATCTGGCTACACTCCTCTGCGATCTCAACCATCGACCGCTTCTTGCTTAAAATCTCCTTGAGGAACTTGATGTAGGATGGCATCTCATGAAGGGCTTCTATGAAAGGAATTGTGACATTGAGACGCTGAAGCTTCTTCACGAACCGCTGAAACTTCTTCTCTGCTGGATCCTTTGGAGATTTTGTTAGGAATGACAACTTTTTCTTCGTCGGAGGTGCAAGAGTGTGGTCGACAGAGGCAGAAGGTTGGTCGACGTCGACTGGAGGCTCTTCGACGTCGAGTATAGAAGTTGGTTTCGGGTTGGGCGCAGTGTTGTGGTCGATATCGACCAAGGGCTCCTTGATATCGACCAGATTCTGGTCGACGTCGACTGGACTGGTCGATGTCAAGGAGTCCTCTGTAGCTTTCTCCTCCGTGCTTTGCTCGGGCGTCTATGTCTATCGCCCACTCCTTAGATTCATGGCAACTACCTGTCCCGTATATTTAGTTTTAGGATTAGGTTCAGAGGATCCAGGGAGCGTACGTGATTGCTTGGGGACGGATGTTGTCAGTTGACCAATCTGGGTCTCCATAGATTTCCGCCAGATATCAATTTCCCCAAGTCTTGAGTTGACGTCGTGCAGCTGTGTGTGGATGGAATTGATGGAATGTTTGCTTTCTGCATGGTTCCTCCACATCTCCTCAAGTATCAGTTGCAACTCGTCTTTCTTACCTTCTTTGTCAGGGTGACCAGGAGCTCTGTAGGGCGGTGGATTTTGATGCTGGGGCTGGCGATAATAGCTTCAGTTCTAGTTCTGATGTTGTCTTGAGTACTGTCCCCCTGCATACCTTACCTGTTTTTGGGATTCTGCCTGGTGTACTTGATCGACGTGCGGGCATGCAGTAGTATTGTGCCTCACAGACCCACATTCCAAACAAGGCTGATCTTTAGACAAGAACTTGACTTGTTTGGGAAGACGACGTACCTGGTCATTAGGGAATTGGTCCCTAACGTCCGGATCAATCTCCTTTGGTGGCTCATATAAGGGCATAGATGGGGCAGGCCTTTCATACCTTTCGGCTGAAGCCACAGAAATCACATATGTGTTGTCGTAGTTGGCCATCGTCTCAAAGGTCTCCCAAGCACGCCGTGGGGTGTACTCGAGATACCTATATATAGTGTAGTTGTTGATCCGATCCTTAGTAGGCGCATCCAGGCAGTTGAAGATGATCTCCTAGATGACGTAGGGTGGCTGTCCGTGCGTAGGACAGGATTTTAGCTATGATATCCCGAAACTCCATCTCATAGCGGTTTTCCGTTTCTGAACATGAAGAAACTCTGAAACTCCACGGAAACACCTCAGAAACGTTTCTGAGAGGTCAGAAACTTTGACCGTTTCGTTGACCAGAAAAGTCAGAAACCTTGACCATTTCCGCTTGGTCAGAAACGTTTCTACCTTCCAGGTGGCGTTTCCACTAATTTTATAATTGAAAAAAAAAACAATCAAACTCTAAAACATACTTCCCATTCATCCCGTCTGAAGCTCTCATTTCCCTCTAGCCTTGCCACCTCCTTCTCTCCCATTTTTTGTCTTCCTTCCTCTCCTCTCTTCCGACGACCCTCTCTCTCTCTCTCTCTCTCTTCTCGGTGTGCTCTCTAGGTAAACTCCCACTTGCTCAATGCTCTCTCCCTCTCACCTCTAACTATGTCATCCTCAAATGCGAGTAGTGGTTCTAGCGGAAGTCATAGTGTTGAACAAAGCCAACAAACCGACTCGATCTGCAACTGATGGAGTAAAGGACATTGTATATCACAGTATTGGACATTTTAATTTGTAGCCTAATGTTGCATTCTATGTGTATAATTTGGTGATATATTTATTGCTCTTATTTAGACCTTTAAATGAACATATAATTCATATTGCCGTTTCCTCGGCGTTTCCGTTTCCTACAAAATTTGGATTGTCGTTTCCCCGTTTCCGTTTCCCTTCCGGTTTCCGTTTCTGTTTCCGTGTAACATAGGATTTTAGAAGCCTTTTGTAGCACTCCCAGACCTGTGCTAATGTTTCCCCTGACTTTTGTCTGAAAGTCGTGATCTGTTGTCTGAGAGCAGTTGTCTTTATAGGAGGAAAGAACTTGTTAAGGAACAGGTCTTGCAGTTCATTCCAATCGTGCTGGCAATCCTTTAAGCCACTGTGAGGCTATTCCTGCAAGGGAACAACAAAAAGCCTTTAGTTTTAAGTATTCTAGATTAGCATCATCTGCAATAGCTTCACATAAATCTAGAAAAGTTGTAACATGCTCTAAAGGACACTCATTAGATCTTCCCCTAAATTGACTCCTCCTAATTTCAGTAATAAAATAAGGACGAATTTCATAATTAAAAGGAGGAAGAACGATCGGTGATTCTGGAACTTCAGAAGTAGGATGCATATGCTCCTTTGCGTTGGCTGGGACATTCCCAATCTGCTTCTCAAGTTCCCTTCTCGCGTTGACCTCACGATCTACCCTTGCCTCCCACCTTTGTTGATTCTATGTGTATTCCACCTCTCGTCGGGCATGTTCTGCTTCTCTGGCGGTGAGTTCCTCAATTCGTAAGCGATAGTTGCTCAAGCTCCTGCGCTGGTGTGAGCTGTACCTCATTCTCATTGTTGACTTGCGACATCCTCCTTAGTCTTTGTGGAAGATGGAAGTATTGCTCAGGTTTAAGAATATGGTCGATAGGTGTGCGATCAGTTCTTCGCATGCACCTGGAAAACAAAAACAAGAAGAAATAAGTAAAAAGAAACTAAAAAGAAAAAAAAAAGTAAAAGGAACTAAAAAGGGCTTGATTGATTGCTTCCCCGGCAACGGCTCCAATTTTTTGTTGTAGGAGGATGTGTCAAGTATGAAATAAATATTAAATTTGAAATCAAACTGACTCTCTGTTTCAACAAATAAATACAACACTTCCTCACGTTGTAGTAGAAGGCAGTCAGGATCGATCCACGAGGAAGTGTGTCAGCGCCCGCCTTTTCAGTCCAGAAACTCTCAAAAGTGACCCAGGAAGCACTGGACTTCGACTAGGTTTACTCGAAGTCGACCACTCAATCTGCAAAACAGAGAACATAAGCAAAAAAATGCAAGAAAACGAAAGAAAGCCTAGTCGATGTCGAGTGAAGGTACTCGACGTCGACTACTAGCACTCGACGTCGACCAATGTCGTCGATCTCGAGTAATGCAAGATACAAAAATTCGCAACGAAAGAAAGAACGAAACACGAAATAGGTGGATTTAATTCAATAAAATAAAATACTTCTAAGATCGGGGTTTCAACACCACAACGATAACCATATAAAATAATACATAAGGTATAAAAGATCATGTCTAATTGTTACTAACCCTTTTTCACATAATTAATCCAAGTTGTATTAAGATCACTTTTGCTTCAATAACACAAACAAGGATCACCTTCAACTTTCGCAAAAGAATCATGCTCGTAGGGATAGAAGAGGAAATCGCATCAAAAGATTGTACCTTTAGCGCATTACCTTACATGGCTACCGTCGGGCTCACCCCGACCCTAGAAGTTGGGGGACTACTTGTTTCTCATCATAAATAAACACACCAATAATTTCAGGAAAATAACTTGCATTAATAAACTCAAAAACTTACAACCGATCGAAGCCAAAACGTCTCTCAACACTCCAACTCTTCTCGGCTACAAGCTTTCTCTCTCTCTACTCGATGTAACTAATGGCTTGTCTTGGATGATTCTAAAATCCAACCCCTAAAGCCTTATTTATAGTGTTCCACCTAGCTAATCTTGGAAAGAACAACTATATCTATATCTAAAACTTTCTATCTAAAAACACAAGATAAAACATTAATGATAAAGGAAATAAATCTATTAGGAAACTAGATTTATTGTTGATAAATCCCTTCCATCTTGATAAATCTTCACTTGATGTTGATAGAATTCACGTGCATTGGTGTAGAAGCAAGCTAATCAACTCGGATTCCACTCGGTCTCGGACTCGGACCGCTCACTGGGCCACTCGACGTCGACTAGGTTACTCGACATCGAGTACGGTCTTCTCCTCCTGGGTTGTACTCGAGTTCGGCTACGTTTTGGACAGTCGATATGTACTCGAAATCAAGTAGGTTTACTCGACATCGACTAGAACCGGGCTCCTTGAGTGAACTCTGCTCGACTTTTGGATTTCGATTGTGGAAGTACTCGATATCGACTAGAAGTGGTCGATATCGACTAGCTGTGTCGAGTGCTTTTCTTCCTCGTCCTCTGCTCGACATCAGCAAAAAAAAAAACATAAAAAAAAGTATGACAACAATCTCCTAAGATTGAGCCTACATTTTTCTATATAAATTGACTGCCATCAGTGCTCAACTTTCAGCAGCATCTTCCCAAACTTATGACAACAAAATCGAATCCATGGCAACAAAACAAAGTTACACTTATGACAATAACATCTCCCACAGAAAAATTTAGCCTGCGTGAAGTAATCCATGGCAGCAAAATTGAATCTACTTGAAATTGGTAATTCGATGACAACACACTCATTATACATATCACTTATTGAAGGGCCAAATCGAAATTTACACTAGAAACCCTAAAACTTAAACCCAATTCGAAAACCCTAATAATCGTACCCAATTCGAAACGACAAAAATTCAAGCTAACAGATGATATGAAATAAAGAATGGAATCATAACTTCCACAATAGACAAACATAAAAAAAAATTCCCGAATTTCTAGTGTATTTGGAAGTTTGCAATCTCGCGGGGAAGTCATGACAACACCTCTCAATTGAAGATTCATTGACCACTCTTCTGCAAGAATTTGATTTCGCGGATGAGCTTCATTGCCCCCAACCCCATCATCCTTAGAACCCCTTCGCCCTTCCTTGGTCTCGCCCTTTTTTGTTCTTGCACTGGTTCTCTTTCTTGTCTGATCTTGCCCTTCAACCACCCCGAAATTATTTCATTAAGTTCAATCTGATAAATTATAATTTTACTCCTCCTTTTATATTATATTCTAATAAAATTTTACCAATTGTTTTTTAAAAAACCAATAAGTAAGTATGAAATTGGGAAGAAAACATTTGCGTCATTTTATCTTTCCAAATAATCGATAAAATGAAGTCAACTCCTACAAAATTGCTCTCCCTCCGATCGAGCTGCTAGCTTTCCCCCTTCCAAATCACTTTCTAATTCTTTGTTAGCTCCTACATACATTCAATTTGAGAGCAAAAATAGCGTCAATTGTTTCCTCCCGATTTCATTAAAAAGGGGTAAAATTGTAAATTAATAATATTAATTGAGATTTGGTCGGAATAATTTTGAGAGTACATCTAGGCTTGGCCACGGGTCACGAGTTGATACGTTTGGGATACCTGATCCTTCGCCTGTGGGTTCAGGATCAAGAACCACGCCGTAGATTTGCCCTTCTTGCAATGCTCTTCGATATCTCCTGATTTGGAACAAATTAAACACAAGGGATTAGGGACTGTTGTATAGCGATAGAACGATACTTTAGAATTTCAGCAACTTGAAATCTAGAAATAGCGACAAAAGCACAAAGGAAAGCGAGAGAGAGAGAGAGAGAGAGAGAGAGAGAGAGAGAGAGAGAGAGAGAGAGAGAGCAAGGGTGCGTGCAGAGCCGGGTGCGGGTGCTCACGGACGAGCGCGGAAGCGAAGGCTCGCGGACGAGTGCGGAAGCGAAGGCTCGCGGACGAGCGCGGAAGCGAAGGCGCGCGGACGCCTAGGCGTGCGCGAGCGCAGCGCTCGCTGTTGGCGAGGCCGACGCAGGTGCTCAGCGACAGGTGCTTCTTTCGCTGTTGTACTGGATTTTTTCGATGTTTTTTTGGGTTGTGTTCTTGGGTTGCCGAATGGATTGAAAGGTGATGGTTTGGGATTGTGGTGGTGCCGAGTGAACAAGAGCATAAGAGAGTCTGTGAGCCTTTGGATTGACAAATTGTAGAAACCTTTATTCCTATAAAGGTTCCATAATATTAATTCCAATCTACTTCCAATTGAAGGAAATACAAGAGTTTAAATAAAAAGTTTGAACCAATTCTACCTTGCAAAGATAGAACTTTGGTTAACTAAAGATAGATTAAATAAACTAATGATAGAGAAATCCTAAGATAGATAACTCAATCTAATTAAAGATAGATAAATAACTTGGTGGTTCAAAATTAATCTAGATGACATATAATTCTCCCACATTATTTCCTAATTGCATAAAATAAATATATCTAATATAAAATAACCAAAACCGGCCCACCACAAGAGGTACTCGACTTGGGCTTTAAATCAACTCGACATGGGGTTTCTTGCACTTGACATGGCTTGGGCCGAGTGACCATGTAGTGGTCGAGTGAGTGTCTTTTCATGGCGGGTGTTGACAAGTCTTCATGAGCTCCGTGTGTGAACGCAAGCTCAACTCTTGTGCTGGTGGTCTAGTCTTGAGCAAAGTGATCATGGGTGGCATGAACCCTTACTCAATCGTTCCTTGATAATGGACAAGAAGTTCTCTAGGTGCATCTTGAATCTTCTTGGCCCTTGTACGAGTGATAGGATCGTCAAATGACACCTTCATGTTGTCCTCAATGTCACCAGGAGTCATCGTCATTTGTACTGCATCATTTGACCCGTGATCCACCGGGTACGGGTCATCGGGTCAGAGGGTAGGGGCGGGTTAGGGTTAGGGTCGGGGGTCGGGGAACTCGCTGACCCGACGGATCAACCCGGGGTTGACCCTTTTTTTTAAAAAAAAAATGGTCGTTGCAACTTATGGGCCCCATAGATCAGTTTTTTTTTTTTTTACATTGTAGCCGTTGTGCAAGTAACGACTAGCTAGACCCGAAACGCATATAAAATCCCGTCTCCTTAAAGTCAAAACATTTCACTTCTAATAACTCATAATCTCATCAACTTACAATTGCATTAAAATAATACATTTCATTTTCGTAATACCATTGTTATCATGGCCGATCAATCCGCGATGTTGTTCCACAACCATTTCGACAAGGTCGAGCTAGAGTCGGGGAAGGTTGAAGCGATTTTCCATCATTGCGGTCACAACTACATGATTACAAGAGGATCTGGCTACGGAAATTTGAAGCTTCATATAACAAGGAAGCATCCCGACAAGATGAACATCGACGGAGCATCGGCATCGGCCCTCGGGTAACTAGGTGTGTGAGTGTGTCATGTACTCGTGTGTGATTGTGAGGTGTTTTGTGTTTGTGAGTCTATTAAGTTGTGAAAGATGAAGATGTAGTTTTATATTTAAATATCATTTTCGAAAACAAATCAAACCATCAAAAAAATTAAGGAAATTTTCGAAGAAAGCTACAAAAACGTTTTCCATTGTAAACAAATCAATATAAATTGAGAAAATCCAAAAAAAAAATTACAAAACCCATCAACTTTGGATTTATTTCAAGACATGTCGAGCAAAAAAAAAAAAGCCCACAAAGTCCCCAACGACTATATTTCAACGGTCAACCCACCGGGTCGACCATTGCCTAACGGTCGAGACCGATACCCATTGGCTCGGTTTGGCCTATAAATACCCCATTTCCCTCCCATTATCAATCCACACATCACTCATCTCCTCTATTCTCATCTTCATCTCCCTAATCGCTCTCTAATCAGTGGTAAATGCTCGATATTCGCTCTTGTAGTCCCATTTTTCTAATCGCTCCCTAATCAATTTACTTGCTCTTGAAGTCAAAAATGTTGTCCCGTATTACCCGAGGTCACAAGAGTGTTAGTGAAGCCCCATCCCCGAGTGGTCAAGCGGTCGACGCTGACGACGACCCATTATCGGCTCGGCAAGCGGCGGAACCAAGCCTTCGTCGTAGTGCCTCGATCTTGGTGGGGAGCGGATTGCGAAGACGTCGAGATGATGCTCTTTTAGCCGACAGCACCGAGGACATTATGGAGGAGGAGGGGACAGACCAAGGAACACCCTCGGCGATCCCGACCCAGGAGTCCAGGTTCAGAGGCGAAGGGACTCTAGCAGAAGGCGATGACCTGGGGGCCGCTCCGACTACGGCCCAAATACGAGCCGCTACGTTCAAGTACTGGTTCATGAAGGGCCCGAGGGAACCGACCTGGGAGGAAAGCAGTTGCTCGGCCAAGTGCAACTTTTACGGGACGGTCTACAAGCACCCCAAGGGAGGCGGATATGGGAACTACGATTGCCATAGCTGGACGAAACATCCTGAAAAGCTCGGCCTCGCCAAAGGACATACGCAACTCACCGAGTACACGTCTTCTTCCTTTCAACCCCCTGGTTTATGGTCTTATGATTATCGTAGTTGTAGCGATAACTTTGCGGAAATGTTAGCTGCCGAAGGTTCAGCTTATAGTTTTTCGCAACGTTTATGTTTCAATGACTTTATTACACAAAATATTCAACCTTCATGGCAAGGTATTAGTCGAAGCACGGGTAAGAGGAAAGTAATTAGAATGAAAAAAACCACGATTTACATGTATCGATTTGTAGTGACATTTGAACCGACCATTTGCAACATCACTCATATACATGGTGTTGCTTGTCATTGGGTTGATCAAAAGTCTCAAATGCACAAACGTGTTTTGGCTTTTCGAGTTTTCGACGACGCTCGCACGACACGGAACATAGCACGACTCCTTTTAAATGTATTACAAGAATATAGATTGACTCAAAGAGTTGTCACTATCGGTTTTGACAACGCTTTTTCCAACACCGCATCTATTGTGGAATTAATCCAATATTGTCAGCCCGGGGTAGGCGATAAATTTTTCCACATCCATTGCGCCCCTCATGTTTTAAACTTATGTGTTCAAGATGGTTTAACGTTTTTACATTCTGTTGTTGAACCAATTTGATTTGTTTTGCGAGCTCTTTGGCGAAGCAAACAACTTCGCCAACAATGGAGCGCCTATTGCCGCTCTCACCAAACTCGCCCAAAGCAGTTCCCCAAGGATGATCTCGAATGCAATGTTCCACTTATAGTTGCTAGAGTTAAAGGTTTATTAGAAGAATTATATACTCATTATATAAAGGCGATAGAGTGCCATCCGCTCGTCCTCCCGTGCCTTCTCGTTCGAGCGGGTCACGAACTAGTATTACCGCTAGAACTAAGGCACTTGTCAAAGATATCCGTGGCACAAAGAGGTCAAAATCTTCATCGAGCCCCCACTCAGAGCTCGAAGAATATTTGTCTATTAACTTTGATTTCCATATCGATGAGAAAGAAGATTTCGATGTCTGATAATGGTGAAGCCGTCCTGAAAGACAAAGATTTCCAACATTGCAGGTAATCGCCGGACAAATACTAGGGGCCCCTTGCTCCACCATTGCCGTTGAGCAGCTTTTCAGTCGCGGAGGCCAAATTTTGACAGAGAAGAGATCAAGATTGCTTCTCGAGAACCTTGAAGCCCAAGTTTGCCTTGTGAATTGGAAGAGGGCGGATATGCAGGTTTAGAAGAATATCTTATCTACTGAATCCGAGGATGACGACGATGTGGATATAGAGTCCGTTGGGAGCTCCATCGACGACGCGATCACTGATGGAGACGGGTCAGTTGGAGGCTCAAACGATCAAGCGAAATAGATAAGTGGGGTTCAGACTTACACAGGTAAAAGAACTACGTGGACTTTGATTCCTCAACTCCGGGAGGATACGCATGTAATCGGGAAACCGATTCAAGCCCTTCTCCCCCCCCCCCCCACTCAAACATAAATAATACGCAAACGATAAACACGAAAAGGTATTTTCAAAACGTTAAAACATCGCAACGACGCAATTTTGCAAAGGCGCAAAGCCGGTCAACCCGGATCCTATCAGTCGACCCTGTGACCCGCCGGGTGACCCAAACCCTTGGACCCGTGGGATTCCCGGGTAGGGTTCGGGTCACCCCTCCCCGACCCTTAACCCGACGGGTAGAAACCGTCGACCCACCGGGTCGGACCCGTGGCCACGTCTAAGTACATGATTGATTGGTGACGAAAATCATTTAAAATGAGGTTTTATGAAAAGATTAATTTAAAGGATGATTTATGACTAATGGGTATATTAATAAATCACTTTCTTGCAATTTAGCTAGCCTAAAATAAATCCAGTGGAAAAGTACTAGTCATTTAACATATTATCTTTCTATATAGTAAAAGAAGTTTTTTTGTTTAAATGAGGTTGCATAAATAAGAACATTATTATCTGGCTTGGTACTATTCAAGATACTAGGACTTTTATTAATAAAAAATTTGAACAGTTGAAATTGGGATACTAGACCGATACTACCGAAGTATTGATACTAGCTTAGGGAAGAGAAGAAGCATTGAATGCATCTACAACATGGGAGGACAAGTGTCGGCACCGGATTTGCCCGCAGGAGAGGAAGCCGGATCGCGCCACGTGTTGGAGCATGGACAACAATACTAGATTCAGTTTTACCTATTAAAATCATTTTTTTGGAAAAAATGTAAAAAAAAATTACCACAATACTAGATTCATTTTTACCAACATGTAGACATCAATTTTGAATATGTTTGACTATATTTTTTTTTAAATTTCTCTTTGATTATAAATATGCAAAATATTATTCGAAAAATTGAGTTATAATTATGGAAGAATTTAAAATAATAAATACTGTAAGAAATGAAATACATAATTATGAAAACAATATTCGCTTATAAATAATATTAATTTAATATTAATATTTTAATAATAATAAATGAATATAATAATATAATCGAAAATGAAAACAATTGTTGAGGAGGGGTATATTTGTAAATTGATTGGGTATGAAAAGATGGGTTTTGGAATATTAGGGATGCTATTGATAAAGTGAGAAAAATGATAATTGGATGTTAGGATGATGTGGTGGAGAGAAGAATAAAATAATATTATTCCTATTATCTCTAGTATCCCTTGACAAACATGGCCTAAGAAATTTTTCAGATTTTATTTTTAAAAAACTAATCATCACGTGAGTAAAAATTATTTTATAAGAAGTTAAAAAATCTAATTTAACATTAATATCTACTCAATTCTTTGTGTAATATTTTGAAATTAGAAAACCAATTATCATTTTTAAAATCAACAATTGAGTATTTTATTAAAAAAATCAACACTTGAGTAAACATAATATACAATGAAAATTTCACCCAAAAAAATAATATACAATGAAAAAAAAATTAAATTATAGAGGAAATTGCATAAAATGACCCTAAACCCGGACAGATTGGCGCCCATAACCCTCTATCCACAAAATTTACAAAGGTTAACCCCCCCCCCCCCAAAAAAAAAATTGTAACCCAACCGGTGAAAAGGGGGAAAAGCAACCGAGACAGAGGAGAGAGGAAGTGAATGTAGAAAGAGAGAGAGAGAGAGAGAGAGAGAGAGAGATCGGTGGAAGTTAATGAGGAGAGAGAGTGAGAGAAAGCGAGAGTGAGAGAGGGAGGAAGATAAAATTGGACAGTTTTATTAAAAAACTGTAAAATCAATTGTCGATCTCATGGGCTTACAAAAGAGGAGGAGAGAGGGCAGCGGTCGCTCATGTAAACCTGAGGAAAACAAAAAGAGAAGGAAGAAGACGACAGTGCAAGAGAGGAGAAGAAGAAACCGAGACGAGATTGAAAAAGGCGATTTTCAAGTATGTAAACCCTAACTCGGCTGATTAATTAACTATTGGGTGGATTCATAGGGGAGGAACCGATTAGAAGAACCTAAACTGTTTTTTATTGTGTGAAAATGGGAGAAAGGGGTCGAATGGGTTGACGGTTCGAAATTTCCCCCTATCATGTAGAAAGTAACCAACGTCAAGTTAAAAACAAATGGTGGAATGTTTGGGAACTGGGGTGTGCGCGACAGATTCAAAAACGAGGCTATCTGAGAAAAGGTAGGAGTGGCTAGTATTTAGGCTAAGTTGCAAGAATCGAGACTCCGATGGTATGGGCATGTTCAGATGAGAGATCCAAATGCGCCGGTGCGTAGGTGTGACAACTTGGCTATCGAAAGAGTTTGACGAGGAAGAGGGCGTCCTAAGAAGAGCTGGGGTGAAGTGATTAGACATGATCTAACCGCTCTGGGACTCTCGGAGGAGATGACACGCGACAGGATTCAGTGGATGAGTGCTATCCGAGTTGACGAACGCTAGTCAGGGACAACGTTTTCTCACTCATGCTTCCCTTCTATCTCAAATTTCCTTGCATGCATCCTTTCCAACTTTTCGTCTTTGTCCCTATCTTAGTTCCAGTTTCTTGTGGTGTGGTTTTCCTCTTTTCTTTGATGTCCGATCATGGGTCACTCGGAAACACCCTCTCGACCTAGTCGGGGCAAGGGTGCGTACATCTCGACCCCCCAGACCCTGCTCTAAGCGGGAGACACTAGGTTTGTTGTTGTTGTTGTTGTTAAGAAATTGAGGAACGTTTATGTGGAATCCAAATTATCAGGAGTAGGATGACTGTAGATATGGCCAGTTTAGGGAGAAATTAGGGCCAAATGGGGCGAATTAAGGTTAGGAGAAATTTTGGAAAGGGTGAATTTTCATATGTGTAGGTTTAAATTGGTGAGGGAAACTGAATATTTATGTCAGTAGTACGAAATTTCAGATAGATATTTTCAAACTCATATGCAATTAGAGATGTACAGAATGAATAAGTCACCTGTCATGTTTTAATTTTAAGGTGTTATGTATAACTATGTTGGTGTCATGTACATATGGAATGCTGAAATATTTGTGGGACTAATATGAAGGGAACTGTGGGTTAGGAGACACGAATTGATATTGAGATTACTGATTTTTGCTCTCCCAACATGTGCGAACATCATAGACGAAAAGTTGTACCCTAGGTGTCTGCGTTACGAGTCCAAAGAAGAGAACCTCGAGTATGACGCCATCGAAACCCGACTGCGGGTGGCTAAGGAGGCGCTAGGGTTCTTCGATGACCCTAATGTTTTGAGGCCGGTTCTTATCCCCGATGAAGTGGAGGACGCTATCCATTTGTACCGCGATGCCCGAAACACTCACGATAAGCGGGACAACTTCTTCGATGAAATTGTCCGGGCGTTCGTAGCGGCAAATGCGAAACCCCCACGGAAGAAACAACCAAAAGAAGCACATGGGTCAACGCAAGAATCAGGGGCGGGTACGCAAACACAAGCTTGCATCTTAGAGATTGAGTCAATGTTACTGGCAAAGTTGGACGACATGGCGAGGAGTATAACTGCGGAGTTAGGATCGAAGATGGCCACGCTTGAGGAGTCGATCGAAGACTTGAAGAGGACATTGAGGGTGAAGGGGACTAGGGAGTCGGAGGAGCAAGGAGAGGTTCTGCCGAAGAAGGAGGTAAGGTTACCCGTGTCATCATATATAGAGCGTCATGTAATTGTATATAACTGTCATGTCAAAATTATAAGATGTCATATAAATGTGAGTGCATGTCATGAAAATATTAGTATATGTCAATTTTATTAGATGTCATGTAGATAGGTTCATGGAGCAGTGAAGGACAAGGACAAGTACAAGGACAAGGATGAGAGACAGCCCATCAAGGAGGACAAGGAGGGGGGTCAGTTGGAAAAACCTACTCTGGACATTAGTGAGGTATTGGCACTAGACCGTCCTGTCAATTTTATTAACTGTCATGTTATACGCACTATGGTGTGCTGTTTGCGGGAAGAGTTGGTGGCACCCGAGGCCTCCCAGGTTGATGCTGATGCTTGCCCCTCCAATGGCGGATTAGGAGTACCCGTCAACATCCTGATACATTATCCCAGACGAAAGTAACTCATCCAACAAAGAAGCCGCGTGTGGGCAAGAAGCCATCGCAAGCAGTGGATGCCATGGACCTAGGCATGGCAACGAGGGTAGACGTTGATGTGTTCTCTGCCTGGATGAAAGCGGGAAGTGACCTCGTCCGGTCAATAGAAGGCACCCTACTGCAGAGGGAGGTCTTCAGGGTACTCCAGTCACCGACCACTTGGGTCACAAGGTTAGGTTCCCACAACGTGGTTCTATGGATCACCTTTCTCGTCATATGCTCTTCCATCTAAATGGTTGTCCGTGCGTGCAGCATATCGAGCAGGCATGCGCCCTCCCGCGAAAGGACATCAAGGACGATGGCAAGTACGAAGGCGTCGTCGTTCTTGATTTTTTCTAGGGGTATCTGCTACAAAAGCAATTGGTGGAGGCGAAGGGGAACCTAGGCGTGGTCAAGGGGGACGAGAAGCTGAGCCACTACTTCGACGGCAGGTTGTCGGAGAGGTTTCCTACGGTTTGAGCCGATGTCGGCCGGTTGTTGGCGCCTTGGAATCTGAAGAACGAGCACTGGGCAACGCTAGAGATCAATCTTGTGGAGTGGACATTGAACGTCTACGATCCTGACATCAACCACATCATTGAGCGCTATATGGAGGGATTTCTTAAGCCGGTGACCCACCTTCTCCCCATTCTGATGAACAACCATCCCAAACTTTGGGTGAAATGGGTCGGCAAGGTCTCGAAACCCTTAGTGTACAAGAGGAGGGTGAAAGGGATTCCCCAAAACAAACAATCGTAAGTCGATATTTCCACTTGTTCCGATTATAAACAATTGTCGTAGGTTGGTTGAACGTATTTCATTGTCGTGATGTAGGGGCGACTGTGGTGTATACGTCATCCGCTATCTGCAGCTCCTCGCAGTCGGCGACACCAAGTTCCGTGGCCTTGACGATGACATCATTGCGGCGTACCGCCAATTCCTTTATGTTGCCATCTTTCATGGATGTCTTACATCCCCACCCGATCCTTAAAAGTAATTCCCGATTGGTTTTAGACTGTTGTTGGTTGGTGTTATCCTCTTGATGGTTCGTTTTAGACTGTTGTTGGTTCGTTTGAGACATTTGGCTTTGCATTTGTTGTTGGTTTGCAGACTTGGTTGGTTAGTAATAATGTCATGTCAAGTTCATTATCTGTCATGTCAAAAAGCGGTTACTGTCATGTACACTTCCGTTAAACAATCCCCCCGCCCCACAAAGTCGATCAAACGAAAGGTATAAAATGGGGAAACTACATACTGAATTGCAAAAGGTGGAGCGCCTGCGTTTCCAAAGGCATCATACTTCACACAAAAATGGGGTAACTACATACTTAATTGCAAAAGGTGCGGCACCGCTTCTGCAATTTCCAGCTACACCCGCCCACTCTATTGGTTCACTTTTGACAGTCGTCGGAAATGCTCCGGACATCCCTTTTCCGCATCAATATGCTTCCTCTACTTCCCTCACCGCTCGCTCCGCCTTATGATCCTATGGGCTGACTACATCTTCGACATCACTGCTCACACAAATTAGCTAATTCCCACGTCCCACTGCGTGTGCGTTCTTAACACTCTTCACAAGCTCCAGGTCCAACTCATCAATTGGTTGTAACTGGACACATTGATATCTTGACTGGACAAGCTGATTTTCTAACTAGACACCTATTCGGTGTCCATCGACACCTTATGCCACCAAAACTTCCACTTCTTCATCCCCTGCCAAGCGGGGGTCCGTCTGTGGGTGATCTTCTTGGGTCACGAGTGGCCCACCCACGATTGAGTGACCCGTTGTGGATCCTTCTATAATGGCTACTTCTACACCAACCTTGCGTAGCAGTGAGACATGAAGGTCGATCGGCCAAGATCGTTCTCCAGATAGCCCGTTTATAAACGTGTAGGCCTCCAGGTCTTCGTCATCCCCAATGGAAAAAGGTCTGCACCCTTCCTTTTTCGGCTTTAGATATGTGAGTTCGACGTCATGCCTCCTTCCATCGACATTAAACTTGACCATAAGTTATTTCTTCAAGGAGACGTAGTCAATACTTTCGTCTACCAAGACAGCATTTTGGCTCCTTGACCCCTTCACGACCCATGTGCCCTCTTCACAAGCCCGCCGTCCTCCAAACAATACAGTCATATAGACGTACGATTTATCCCCTGTTCCATTAGTTATAGGGGGACACAGTCAGTTTTACAGGAAGATGAACATATTTTAGAGAGAAACGTATCGCATTACCTAAGTAGAAGGAATACTTGCTCATTTTCTATCCAAAGTCGGTGTCTGTCCAGTAAAACCCAATAAGTATCAGGCTCTTGAATGGGTTTATACTCTCCCCCTCCCTCTTCTCCCTCTTATTCCCTTTTGGCGCTATTGCTTGGGGGGAAACGATCCCCCCCCTCTCTCTCTCTCCAATGTCTTATCCACTGTCCTTTCTCACAGGTTCTCTCTCCTCTGCAGGATGACCCTTGCTTCTCTCTCTCTCTCTCTCTCTCTATATATATATATATATATATATATATATATATATATATATATATTTTTTTTATG
The DNA here is from genome assembly GCA_037127255.1 of Persicaria tinctoria. Lineage (NCBI taxonomy): Eukaryota > Viridiplantae > Streptophyta > Magnoliopsida > Caryophyllales > Polygonaceae > Persicaria > Persicaria tinctoria. Next base: position 42,825,244 of record JBANSL010000018.1, read on the forward strand.
AAATTGTATTTATTGGTCTTATTGTTTCAATATTTCTGATTGCTATATTTTTCTACGGTTTTGCATATAATGAGTATGAAGTGTTAAGGGAAAATACAGTTTTATACCAAGGTCAATACGTTGAATATCATTGACCGAGCAGTTGATTTTTATGGTTTTCATGTATTGTTTACCTACAAGTAGTAATGCCATTTCATTGCTGTCATGTCAAAAGAGACATGTGCCATGTATATACCAACACACTGCCATGTTAAGGGTAGACAACAAGAAAACAGTTCACATTAATGTCTTCTGCTATTGCTTCCCCCCCCCCTTAACGGTCGCATGCTTAACAGTGTTGATATTTTCCATACCCCAGTCATATATGCTAGCCATTCACCATCCATACTCTCCACAATTTGGTGAAGTTAAATCCTCATTTCCATTTAACCACTTCTCCAACAATCCTTCAACGAAATGGCATCCTCATAACACCATTGCGCCTCCTCATCTGGCCTCCCTCCCCGACCTGTCCCCATCGTTATATCATCCGACAGCTCGGACGATGGGAATGAGAGTGCAGGTTTGTCAATCATGTCATTGGTTTAGATGTCATTTGTGATACTTGTATGATTATACTACCTTATTTTTGTTTTTTATGCAGAACAAATGTCGCCGCCGCCATACCGTCGAAATAAAAAAAGTAGAGATCGTTGGCAGTGAGGCTGGGATGCTCGGGTCGTTCTACGAGGTGACCCTTGTACGCAAAGTGGATCCTAGCCACTGGGAGGTGGAATATGTGACCCTCTTACACAACAACAAAAGAGACCTGCTGAAGGAAATCATCCCGGTTTTACGAATTCATCCCTGTCTGCCTCGTATTTCATATGACGCCTACATGGTCGAGGACCGTGTCGACTGTCGCGTCAACGATGGGTATTGGTCCGGCAAGATCATTGATGTGTCTGGTTATGGGAATGACCTAACTTTCACGGTCAACTTCCCGCTGAGCGAGGTGACGACTGATCATCGTGCATGCAGTATGCATCCACACTTCGAGTGGGATGGATACAGATTCACCACGTAGCCGCAATTTCGCTACTTGTTACTGTAAAATTCAATTTCAATGTCTCTTATTTTACTACTCTTTGCTATTGTCTTTTAAATGTTTGCTCTTGCGTTGTATTTCTTTAATGCTAGTGAATTTGTCTCTGAGATATGATGTCCACTAGATTTCAATATGTGGCATGTCTTGTTGCATTCAGTGTCTAGTTACAACTAAGCGCTTACGCGTCAGCCTACAAATTAACCCCACCCACTTTTTTCCTTCTTCGATGGGTTTTCTCTTAAACTTAAGATTTAATTATAAGTATATTTATGCCCCTCACTGTCACTCTCACTATGACTCTTAAACTTGGACCAATCACATTAAATCATAGTAGTGTCGACAAGAGAGAACAAAATCATGGCATCGAAATATGGGTAAATATTATAATTGGGCACAAGTAAAAAAAGATGTCATTATAGTGAATCTGCTTCTCCCATAAATCTTCTCTAGTCGATTCCAATTGGTGGCATGTCGCTTTGCTCTGTTTCTCCGAGCAATCTTGTCTAGTTAAATTCAATCTATGACATGTGCCTTTGATATTGATGTCCAATTAAAACTTACTACTTACACGTGATCCTTCAAATAAACCCTCGACCCCTTCCTTCTTCAATTGGTTTTCTCTGAAACTTATAATTTAGGGAAAATTGCATAAAACCACCCCTTAAATGTGACTCTTTGCAGAAAACCACCCCTTAAAATTGAAATTGTAGAAAACCACCCCTTAAACCCATTTTATCTGTAAATTGCCACCCATGATATTTTTTTCCATTAGCTTGCCATTAAAAGCGGTGAAAAGTCATGTTTACCCCTCCCTTTTAATGTTATTTTAATGAGAGAAAAATGTATGATTTGAAATAAATTAATAAAATCTATTTATCCATCCCTTTTAATGTTATTTTAATAGAATAACATATCTTTTTCTCTTATTAAAATGGATGAATAAATAAATTTTATTAATTTATTTCAAATCATACATTTTTCTCTCATTAAAATGTACTTTTTCCCTCCTTCTCCATCTCTCTCTCACACTTTTTTTCGCTTTTCAGGAGTAGCTCTCTCTCTCTCTCTCTCTCTCTCTCTCTCACTTTTCTTGCTACCGAAACTAAAATAGTTGTAGCATAATCTAGATGGAAAATTAAAACCTTGCATACTTAATTTAAGAAAAAACTAAAATATGAAATGAAAAAAAATTTAAAAAAAGGTCAAATAGTTTAGACCGATCGATTTTCTATTTAATTAATTTTTAATTTTGATTTGTTTTTATTCAAATTAATATATAAATGTATAAACTCATCGAGATATAAAAGTCGATAATCATGTGCGTAACACGAGATAGTCCACTAGTATTATAGATAAACAAAACATTTTTATCAAAGTAGAAAAAGAAAAATTAACACTTCAATTCAACTTAAATGCATGGATATTATATTGTAATAATTGCCGGGCTGAAAATTCTCCAATCCAAGGTACGTACATTATTACAACTCAAAAATAAAAAATATATATAGGATAAATATTAATTAGTAAGCGTGATGGTTGGATCTGAAGCTGCTATTGCTTTGTAGGCTGGAGCTACCGGCGGAGGGTTGCGACCGGCGACACAATGACTGCGACACTTGTGTCTGCAGATGACCTCGCACTCTCCTCGTCGTATCGCCCCCCAACTGATGTGATTTGCTTCCACCAGTTCGTATGCATTAAGAGAGAAAACCACAAGAACCGCGACGAAGAACACCGTAAGCTTTGAAATTGCCATGGTTGATATATCCTGATAGAAAGTAGATAAGATAATATGTGTTTTGATATGGCTGTGTTTGCGAGTGATTGATTATATTTCTTTGAACATTTTCTTGGACATTTATAGGGTGAACTGTTGAAGGAATTAATTTAATGGTATTGTGGTTTCTTTCTTGTTTATTTAACATTTTTCGTTGTTACTTTAATTAATTGCTTTGTGAAACAATTAAGCTAATAACATCAGAAAAATTGGTTTTAACTTTGCAACTAAGACGTTAAAATACTTCAACGCAATACACACAGAAATGTTAAAGGAAAAAATAAGCCCTTAAACAACTGAGATTAATTATGAGCCAAATATTTAGTAACAAAGAGTAATGTTAGGTTTAGGAAAATTCCCCTTTAGGGTTTGTCTTTCATTAGATAGAATACATATAGATTACATAGATCTTGGGCTCAAAGAAAATCAAAGATATATATGCAAAGATGTGATTTACATAAATACTATTATTCTATCTATTAACAGCTAGACCTCAGCAGTCGGAGAGGGAGGAGGCCGAACGGTCAGACTGTCCCGGAAGTCAAGGAACTACATATTAACGAGGCAAACCCTTGGTAAAAATGTCAGCATACTAATACGGGACCAGGGTACATGAAGGACGCGGATAGCACCGATGGCTACCTTCTCCCGAACAAAGTGAATATCCATCTCGATGTGCTTGGTGTGTTGATGTTGAACTGGATTACTAGCCAGATACATTGCGCTTACATTGTCTGTGTAGATGATGGAGGCGCGAGGCAATGGACAATGCGACTCAAGAAGAAGATTGCGCAGGAAGCAGCACTCAGAGATAGGATTGGCGACTCCCTGATATTCAGCTCCAGCACTAGAGCGAGACAACGTAGGTTAACGCTTAGAGGACCAAGCAACTATAGTCATTAAAGAAAACACAGTATCCCGAAGTAGACCGGCGGGTGTCTAGACACCCACCCCAATTGGCATCTATATATGCCACAAGCCCAGAGATAGGAGCGGCTGTCAACTGCATGCTAAGATGAAGGGAGCCCTGAAGGTACCTCAAAATACGCTTATATAAGAGCATTGAAATGAGGCTCGCGTGGATCATACATAAAGAGGCAGACCTGCTGATCTATAACTAATTTCAGGGCAAGTATGAAGGTCAGGTACTGTAAAGCTCTAGGCAAACTACGATATATATAAGGTAGGATCAGTCACCGGATTGCCCAAAGAGGCACTCAGCTTGGCATTAGTGTCCACGGGAGTGAGCACGGGTTTACATTGAGTCATGTTAGCCCATGCAATGATCTCGGTTGCATACTTTAACTGGGAGAGGAAGAGGCCAGACGAGGTTTTGCAAACTGAGATGCCAAGAAAGTAGTGCAGCCGTGCAGGGGCCCTAAATCTGTCATAGCAAACTCAGCAGAGAGGGAGGCGATGAGTTCTCAGCGAAGAACATCGGATGAAGCGATGAGAACTATGTCAACATACAATAGTAAGTAGGCTATATATGTGCCCCGTCTATAAACAAAAAGCGAGGAGTCACTGCGAGAGCCGATGAAGCCAATGCGAAGAATAAATGAGGCAAATAGTTGGTACCATGCTCGTGGAGCCTGTTTTAGTCCATAAAGAGAATTGCGAAGCCTACAGACCTTCTTAGGAGCCTCGGAATCAACAAAACCACGTGGCTGGAACATATAGACAGTCTCATGTAAATGATTGTGAAGGAATGCATTCTTGACGTCCAACTGGTGAATGGACCAAGATTTAGACAGTGTGAATGTGAGGGCGGTTTGAATCGTTGCTGGCTTGACCGCTGAGCTGAAAGTTTCGTCACAGTCGACCCCGACTTGTTGGGAATTCTCGTTGACAACTAAGCGAGCCTTATGATGCTCTAGAGAACCATCAGACCTGAACTAATGATGGAAAAGCCACATGCAGCGTATAATGTTGAAGCCCGAAGGGCAGTCCACTAGGTCCCAAGTGTCATTTCTAATAAGATTTTGGTATTCTTCAGTCATGGTGACTTTCCAATTGGGATCAAGGAGGGATTGTTTATGGGATTTGGGGAGTGGCGATATAGGGGATGGAGTGGCGGAAAGGTTAAATAATTGTTTGGGTTTGAAGATCCCTCTTTTGGACCGTGTTTGATAGAGAGAGGGTGGTGGTGGCAGTGGCGGCGGGGATGGTGCTGGTGGAAGGGGGCTGGTCACAGGAGAAGGCAGAGACGACGACGGGGAGGGAGGGAGGTGGGGTAGGTGTTGTCTGAGTTGGCGTAGTATCAAAGAACCGATGAAGGGCAAGGGGAGATAATGATGAATCATGAAGATGACGAGATGGAAAGATATCCTTGTAGGAGAAAGGGAATGTGTGCTCATCCACGTCGAGATATAATGTGTTTTTGAGACGAGAGGTCAAAACACTTGTACCCACGATGATTGTTGGGGCAGCCAAGGAAGACGCAAGGTTGGATCGAGGGGAGAGTTTGTGAGGCATTGTAGCGGAGAGATTAGGGTAACATGGGCACCCAAACACGGGAAGGTCAAGGTATGAAGGAGTTCTATGGAAGAGACAGAAAGTGGGTGTTTGGTTGTGAATTGTCGGGGATGGAAGGATGTTGATGAGGTACACGACTGTGGTGAGAGCGTGTGGCCACTATGATGGTGGTATGCTAGCATGAAGGAGAAGGGTGCGCATCATATTATTAATTGTGGTAACTGAGCTCTCGACTTTTCCATTTTGTGGAGATGTGTGAGGGCAAGAAAAGCAAAAACCGATGCCTTGGGTGGAGAACAAGTTATGAAATGGATGATTATTGAATTCACGCCCCATGTCGCATTGAAAACTTATGATACGACGCTAGAATTGAGTAACAACATATGGGTGCACTACAAAAAAAAATTGCTTTTGCTACACCAGCTAGCAACGGCAAGGAGATCCCGTGGCTAATGTTAGCTGTTTGCGACGGAATTAGAGACGACATTGCTCCCGTAGTAGAATTTTGAGACGAAGCGCATGGCATTAGCGATGGCAAGTGGACCCCATTGCAACCCCTGACTTCCCGGAGCTCGAATTAGACACGGTTTTTCTTTGCCGTGTATAGCTGGATTCATTTAGCTTAAAAAATCCCCAAATTTTCAATCTCTCTCGAGATAAGGGAGACAACAGCTTCACCTTTCTTCGTTCATCTAAAATGGAGATAAACTTGAATCCCTGTCCTCTATTCAGCCATTGAAACCCTATCCCCTCCTCCACCACTGAAATCCACGTCCTCGCCTGTCCAATTTCTCCGTCATCGCTCAAATCTCCGTCTCCTCCACCCTCGTTGTCCTCTTCGTCCTTTCCTCTCCTGGCTCTCCATCAACAACAAGCGCACGGTTAAGGGAGGTTGCAAACCCTCAAATTAAAGAGGTGTGTTGGGTAATGTTTGAGTTTTGCAATAGATTTAGGGTTTTGATTTGAGGTTAAGTCTGCAAGAATTAGGTTTTCAATTTAGGGTTTTCGTTTTAGGGTTAGCTGAAGTCTGGTAGCCACTACAATCGATTTGAGGTATATTGTGCCTGTTTTTGAAGTTTGTTGAGTTATCTCTTCCTGACGGTAACTCTCACTCACCAGATCTAGATCTAAGGATGATATCGCACAAGCTGCTCGTCTCTCGCCTGAGCGAGTGCTCGCCTGTTCATTCCGTCTTGTCGTGGGTAACTCTCCCTCTATCCTCTTTTGGCCTTGTTTTCTCAGTTCTGTTACTCTTGCTTTCTTCAATCTTGCTATGAATGTTTAGTGAAGTTTTGGGGTAAGGATTTGTCCTGATTAAGGTTTTGGTTGGGATTTGTCCTGATTGAGGATTTGTCAAGTTTTGAGCTGCTATATACCTTTGTTCTTCTCATCTGTGTGTTTCGAGTTATTAGGTGGCTTGTGTTTTCTCCTTTCTTCCCTGTGGTTGGGTCAGAAGTATACTCATCTGAAGTAAAGAAAACTGAGGTTTTGATGGCAAATCTCCGCAGGGCTATGGGTTTGCGTTTCAAGGAAAATAAGACGGTGTACAAAGGCGAGGCATGTTTTGAAATGTCTTGTGGAAAATTTCTGTTATAATGTTGTCATTGCTTGTGATGGTTGACTGCTGATATAAAGCAGAGTTAATATGTTTGTCTCTATTGTGTATATGGAGATGGGTTGGAAGAGCTAGTGATATTGTCAATTATTCACTTATGTAAATGATATTGCCTTCTGTGTTAACATAAGTCACTATTGTTTGTATGAAACTTGATGTGTCCATACTGTAGGTGCTGTATGTCTAAAGGTGTTGTATGTCTAAAGCTCCTTGAGGATCTTAAATCTCTTCTGTGTAGTTCTACTAGTGCTGAGAAGTTGCTGATTTTTTTCCCTTTTTTTTCATTCTCACAGGTGACTGAACTTACACCCGAAGAAACTGAAAGTGTGGCAGGTGGCTATGGCAAAGCCATTAGTGAAGTTAATATTGTTCTAAAAACTATCAAGGGAATGAAGAGGGTGTCTTTAGATCCTACTATTTATGATGCACTGACAAAAGAAAAGGCAATCCTTCTGTTTCCCTTTCATTTCATTGTAAATATACTTTTTATTTGGTGAGGTTCTATTGGCTATTTGTCCTTTTTTTCACACGTGAATTATCTTATCTCTGTGTTTAAACCTGACAACCTCATTGACCAAAAGAATAAGAACTTTACTAAGATTTCTATCATACATATATATCCTTTAAATATGCCCATTAAGCTTTTAATGTGATTTCTATCATACAGAGTTCGATCTTGAAGCAAAAGAATATGTTCCACTTCCTAAGGGTGAGGTTTGCATGCAAAAGGAGATTGTACAACAGGTATAATCAATGTGATCTGCGTGATATTCATTCAGTCCTCTTTTGATTATTTAATTCCTTTTTTTTCCTTTTTGTTAATAAACCCATCCGTTGAGCGTGTGTGATGCATAATGATTCAGTAACGGAAATGATGTTTTGGATAAATCATTTCACATAATATTTGTTCATAAGTTCATAGGCTTGGACATTTTGTAACCACTTGTACCTATTGCGTAAATAAGACCCTTTACAAACTAACCACATACTGATTTTGATTAGGAGAAATATTTTTCTCCTTGTCAAAAGTAAAAGGCCGAGGAGAAACATTTTTTCAATGCTTTGTTAATTAAAACCCTTTACAAACTAACCACATGCACCTATGCAGAAAACTCCAATCACAAGTGGATGAATGCATTAGTGATGCATACATGTTTTCTTATCTGTCCCGCCTTCGTGAGTTTTATTTGGACTTCGTTTGTATAACTCAAGTGTACATATACTTTTTCCATTACTAAGTAATGTATTTTTAATTTGTATGTATAATTTTTGACGATATCAATTTTTTAAAAGATATAGGAATTAGACAGTGAATTATGATGATAGATGTAGCCTTTAGGTTAGATATGTGCTTTAAGTTATGTGTATTCTCTTTGTAATGTTTTAATAATGAGCTAGGGATTCTAACTTATGGTAGTTGCTGATGTGATGTCTAAGGAATGGTAAAAAGATATAGGAATTGGGTAGTGAATAACTCATGGTGTTTAGTGTTAATTTAAATGCATATTGAAATAATTTGATTACCTTTTTGGTCCTGAATGCAACCTTCTTGGTACAATTGTACATTCAGGATTTTCATTAGAGTCTGGACATTACTATGCATATATTAAGGTTTTTCTGTAACTGTGGCCTTGTAAAAAATTTTTTTTTATGTATTTTGATGACAGGTTATACTCTTGTTTAATGCTTGAGCTAAAAACCTTGACATTTTAATTCATCTACTTAAGGTGTGTGAATCATGTTATTACTGAAATGTGTTATTCTATTTTCACTTTCAGCCATGAGGTACTCTGCAGCATGTGAAGGGACTGAACTCAACTTTCGGTCCGCTCTCAAAGGTAATGAAAACTATATTAGAAACAAATCATCACATGGGCATATAATATAGACTTAGTTAGAAATTTATTCAAGAGGCATATAATATAGACTTGAATTTCCATGCTTTACAGATAAATAAGTTTTTTTTAACGCTAAGATTAAATGATTTCATCCCTATAAATTTTTCGAGGATTTTATTTTGGGTTGGTTAGTTAGTAGACTCAAAGAGAAGCATATGACTTTTCAAATGGGAAAGGTATTTACTCGTTGTGAATGCGGAAACAGGGGATTCCTCGTTTAATTGCCTGAAACTAAAGCTGCTTGAGGGTTGAGAGTATGTTATTGTGAATAAATAGAAGTTTTATTAATCTTTTTTTGTTGTTGTTGTGTGATTGGTGCACAATCTGATTGGGGAAATGTGATCTTGTTTTGCAGATATGAGTTCCAGATCGGATCGATCGACTCGTCAGTTGGGGCTACTCTGGGTTATGCTCAAGCTGATAAAGATAGGCGAGTCATTGCTTGCATTAGTGATGGAAGTTTTCAGGTACAATCATGTTTCATTGCCACGGGAAATGGGTTACTATAATATTGAATCACTTGCAATAATATAGGGTGTTAAGTTATTTATTGTAGTACATTTACATGTTTCCTTAAAGCATTTGGTTTTTGTTATATAGCCTACGTCAAGTGTTCATCGAAAGGAGTATTGGAGATGAATTTCAACTCTAATTACTATCAGATGAGGAAGCTGCTAAAGAAATTGTCGAGGAAGAATCACCATGACAAGAGGGTTAAGTTTGACATTTAATTACAAGTTTTTGTTGATCCTAAACTTTGTAAGTCGACATCATCATTCTTTGGTTATGTATGCTCACCTTCTTGGAAGAGTGTTTTTAATGAAGTTGTGGAATACTCTTTTGCTTGGTTGAATATAATGTGTATTCTGCACTTCGTTAGTGTAATGTTAAGTGATTGGAATTGGTATTCAATTAGGTGATTGAATCTTGCAAGACTGGCAAGTGAAATAAATCCATATATTAGGCAGGGCATTCTCGTATCAATGGCTACAACGTGTCGAAATTAAAAAAAAGCTTTAGCAACGGCATATGACGTCGCCAAAAAGGGTTATTTGGCGCCTTATTGAAAAAATGGCGGGAATAAAGGGTGGAAAATGGTAGATTATTTTGCGACGGCATATGGGGTCGCAAAAGGGAGTGGCAAACTTCTTGGCATAATGGCGACGGCATCCATCCGTCGCTGAGCACTATTTGTTACCCTAGGGCTAGCTACCCCTCATTTACCGTCGCTCAGCCGTTGCAAATGTTTTTTTGCGACGGCAAATGGACTTTTTGTGACGGTTTTATGTCGTTTCTAATTCTATTTTTTTTTTTGTAGTGGTGAAAGTGGAAAAATATAGAAAAGACTTGGGATTATACTTGATTGGAAAGACCCACCAAAAATTTGAAATCGTCAAGCAAAACTAGATAATAGCGAAAATCATGCGATAAAAGCCTAGCACATAAGTCGAGCGGGGTTTCATCTTAAAACCGATTGGCAATAGGAGTAATCCACTAGCTTATATACTACAGTTTCTTTTTTCATATTATATCAATGTGGGACTCTTGGTCTGTTCACATTCCTTTCATTCTCTCAACACGCCCCCGCAAGTGCAACTAGGATCGTTTTTTGCCTCTAGTTGACACTTGGAAAATGGGTCTAGCATCTCATTATCTTTTTAGCTAGCCCAGGATCGAGAGTCGCGTCGTTTGGCTTTACCGCTCAGATGCCATACTTAGAAACAATAGGGGATGTCCAAAGGTCAGCATGCATGCACAATTTCAAAAGGAAAATAAGTAGTAGGGAAAGAACTAGAGAAAGGTAGTCTAATGTGTTTCCCAACTTGAAAGGAATGACAAGAGCGCTTATATGAGTCTTTATTACAAGAAACTGGTAAGTAAGTTTTAAGAAGATGATGTGCGCCTATTTTGCCATGTTTTGTACTTATTTTCGTTTCGATTTCTGTCTATATTTTATACTTTTGGGTTAGGGAAGTATGAGATTTGTGTAGTTTACGTTTATATGGGAATTATGGAGGTCTACACAAGTTTCTATTTAATTTCGCAGAAATCGGAAGCATTTTTTTAGCAATTCGGAGAAGAAGGAACCAAGCTGGAATTTTACTCGATGTCTACAAAACCCACTTGACATCTGCTGGAGTGAAGTCAGAATTTGGCTAAGTGTTGAAGAGAGCAAGCTACTGAAGATCCACTTGACGTCCACTGGATTTCACTCGACGTCGAGTGAAAGGAAGCAACAGTTGTAGCCCAGAAAGAAGGAAGGCACTCGACACCACAGAGATCACCCGGGATCGAGTACAATCCACTCGAGATGAAGCAAGTGACTCGATATCGAGTCATATCACTCGATGTCGAGTGAAACATAGAGTGCAGGGGACGCATTTTGAGGAGTCTGGATTTGAGGAGGATTGCTTAATGAAGAAGAGAAGATCTTTTATCTCCTTGTGGAACATCTATCCTTATGGGTTAAAGTCTTATTTACCCTAGAGATCTTTTATTTGTTTTATTTTATTTAATTAGGCACATTTTATCTTAGGAAATAGATAGAGATTTATTTCCTTGGCTAGGAAGGATTAGTTTAGCTATAAATAAAGCCCTTGAGGGCTAGTTAATTTTCAATTATCCAAGCACACAAGCAATTGTGTAACCCTAGTTAGAGACAAAGAGAGAGGCCGAGAGGATTGGAGGCGAGAGAGAGGTTGTGGAGCGATTTGGTTGTACTCTTTACTCTTCAATTTCAATTCGAGTTAGTTTCTTTCATGTCAACTATGGTGTTTGCTATGATGAAGCGTGAGTATCGTTCTAGTCCTAGGGTCGGGGTGAGCCCAATGATAGCCATGTAAGTATGATTTAAAGTTACGATCTTTATATGATTTTCATCTTCTATCCTATTTGTTTAACTCCACTACGAGAGTAGTAGGCAATTCTATATTTATGATATTGAAGCGAAAGTTAATTTCTTTTGAATTTGGATTAATTATGGAAAAGGATAGTAACAATTAGGGTTTATGCGAGAGCCTCTAAATTTCTATTTTTTAATAACGAAAGTTATTTGATGAAAAGCATGTTTCTTTCGTGATTCAACGTATGTTGCTCACATGGCTATCATTGTGGTAATTCCCCGGCTATGGAAGTTTTTTATTTTATTGATAATCAACAACCTTTCTGCTTATTTCTATTCATCATTCAATTTCATCCTTACATTCTTCAGACATTCTTTTCCGATGTTTACATTCTGTTTTTCTGCATTGTGACTCGACATCGACTCCTATCAGTCGATATCGAGTGCTCCTGACCCGATATCGAGTGCTCTACTCGACGTGGAGTGTTCTGTGTTGTTTTGTAGGTCGGGCATTGGAAATCGACTACTTGACTCGACATCAACGTGATCTCAGTCGATATTGAGTGGCTTCTCGTCAACCTCAAATGGTGTTTTATGAGACTATCTAGGCGAGCGCCGACACACTTCCTCGTGGATCGATCCAGACTCCTACCACTACAGCAGGAGGAAGTCTTGTAATATTATTTGCGTGGACTAGGGATTTGGTTTGGATTTATATTTCATATTTATTCATACTAGATTTCCTCCTAATAGAAGACCAAAGATAGGGCCGTTGGGATGGCCTAGACATGCATGCTAGATGGGTGGAGCCATGGTGGCGAGAGAGACAGGTGAGGAAGAGGGGGAGATGGAGGACAACGTAAGAGGGTAGAGATCTCCAATACTATTGCATCTCTGACGGAGGATCCATGTGCGAAGATCCTTGACAGTGAAACCAAAAGGGTCAAATTCCACCGACACAGAGTTATCAATGGTAAATTTGCAAATGGAAATAAGGTTATTTATAATATGGGGTGCGAGAACAACATGCTTGAGGAGTAAAGGATGAGTGAGGGTGGGTATTGAGGTGCGGCCTTGTCCCAAAATTGGAATGCTGAAACCATTTCCTACAATAACAGAAGTGGAAGCACTCTTAAAAGAAATGGATGAGAGACTACCTGGATATTGTGCCATGTGAGAGGAGGCATCAGAATCCATATAGCACGTCAAATATGGAGGAATGAGGCTTATGGATGAGAACTGTGAGTTCAAAGTAGTGGGATGGACGCCATATGCCGAGTCGTAAGCAGCCAATGCATGGGGCGGAGGACGAGGCGCTAATCCAAGGATGCCTCCTCCAGAGTTCTATGGTGGTAGAAACGGGTACGAACACTTTGGGGCAGGCCACTGCGGGTACCCCCAAAACTAAGAGGGCTAGTGTTGAGGCGGAGAAGGACCCCCGCGCCCGTGGCCTTTGTCATGCCCACATCCTCAAGAGCCATTTTCGTGGCTATTGCGGTCGCGATTCGTAGGGGCACAAGATGGTGGTGCTCACAATGGTTGAATATGTGGGGCTAGGGTAAGGGTAACGGCTAAGGCTCGCTGGGAGATGGGTTTGTCCAGCCGAGCCCGATTAGTTTTTTCAAGAGCCAACATCGATTGAGCTTTGTAAAAGTAGGGGAGAGGATCAGATTGTTGGATGAAAGCGGCAACGGGCTGGTATTCCAAGGTGAGACCGACAATGAGTTGGAGGACAAGACGGCGGTCCATGACATGAGCCGCAATAGGTTCTAGTTGATCGGCAAGAGACTTGAGGCGTTGACAATAAGCCGCAACATTTGGGAAAGCCTCGAGCTTGGTAGTGGAGAGTTTGTTCTCCAAAAGAACCGCGTGGGTGCCCTTGTTGTCTTGAAAGAGATTAGCCAACCGATCCCACGCTTTTTAAGTCGTGGTGTTTGGTTTGAGAATGGTGGGAAGAAGGTTGAACAATATCGTGTCATAGATCTATTGAAGGATGATAGCATCGAGTTGGGTCCAGAGATCATAATCGATATCAGTCGAGCGAGGTTGAGAAGGGTTGATGTGGTCTATGACCCGATAAGCGCGTGCATTGATCTTGAACAATTCACACTAGTATTTGTATTGGGAGTTCTCGAGATCAAGGATGAGTGGGATCGAGTTTCGGATGTTGCATTGGTGATGACAAGGGCTGAGTGGAACGGGGTTTTGGTGGTTGAGTTGCCCATTGAATGAGAGGGAGGAGGCGAGGGATCCCGGGGGTTGGCGGGGTGAGCAGCGACCGACGGAGGTGAGCGGCGACGGTGTGGAGGAGAGCGGAAGCTAGGGTATGGTAGGAAAGGGAAAAAAGTATTATCGTTGAAGATAATCTGGCTCGATACCATGTTATGTTTAGGAAAATTCTCCTTTAGAATTTGCCTTTCATTAGATAGAATATATATAGATTACAAAGAGCTTGGCTCCAAGAAAATCAAAGATATGCAAAGATATGATTTATATAAATACTATTATTCTATCTATTACCAAGTATAAATCGAGAATGAAAGGCGATTCGTGCACCGTCATACCAAGCAAACCTAATACCCTAAGAGACCTAAGATGAAGTTGCCGGGAAAACCCCCAAACCCAGCCTAAGCCATGTACGAGCAATAGAAACCACCATAAAATCAACATAACCACAAAACAATCGAAGAGAAGGTGGAGTGAGGAGGAAAATCAGCACCCAAGTCAAAATCAGCACTCTAGCTTCAGCAATAGAAACCCTAGTTTGTTCACTGACTGCCGCTATTGGCCAGGACCCAAGTCAAAATCAGCACTCTAGCTTCAGGCACAAACCTAGGGGTGGGCTGGGCTTTGCAGCAGCCCACTCCAAAATATATTAAATAAGAAGTATATATATTAGTAACACATAAATACAATAGCCCAGTTGGTCGTTTCTCTTTGTTGAATAGGGAATAGGGAATAGGTGGATTTTTTAAACTCACCAACCACAGTTCGAATCGGGTTTGGGCTTCTTCCTTTATTTATTTTTTTCCCTCTGTATTTCCTTAAAGGACAATAAGACACCATCTCCTTTATTTATTTATTTATTTTCCCTCTGTATTTCCTTAAAAGACAATAAGACACCATCACAACATATATACTGATATTAATCTCTTGTAAAAAAAATTATGTGTTTATATAATTAATATTAATAATTCATAAAATAATTAATTATATAAGGCGATTTCAGCCCATCCTGATTTTCATTCCTGATTCCGTGCCTACCTAGCTTGTTCACAAACAGAAATGTTTAAACAACTAAGATTACTTATGAGCCAAATATTTAGTATGAGACAACTTCATGTCTTTTTCTTTCTTCTTTAAAGGAACGTTCAAACATATATTATTTTAGATCAAAATAGCATTGCTCTAGTTCATGAACAAAAATAAACTTTCTTTTTATAAGTTTTTGATGGGTGGCTAATCTGTTTCTTCGCTCATGGACTTGAATCGTCTCAAGCTACCGTGATATGCCTAATTTTGCAGTGTTCTTTGAAGCCTCTTGATGGTATTCTTCTTGATGATGTTAAATTAGGGTTAGAAAAGGAGAAAGTAAGGTCGTCGGAACAAGAGCACCAAGGATGCTTGGTAACCGGAGCAAGATGCTCACAAATGAATTGGAACTTTTTTTTTTTGAACTAAGGAAAGGAAATTAGATCAACTAGCGGCGACGCCCACTAGGATGACCTAGAGCGTCCTTCCGGACGAGAACCCGCAGTTCTGAATCATCCTCCACACTATCGTCGGCAGGGATACAGTAAGGCAAGCATGCAATCCTATCGGCTACAGTATTAGCTTCCCTGAAAATATGACGAATAGAAACATTAGTGAAAGATGAAAGAGCCATAAAAGTGTCAGCCTGTAAGAGCTCATTGACCCATGGGCAAACCCAATCCCTTAGTAAGGCATTAATAACCATCAAATTATCTCCTTCAATAAGAAGATTATCCAACCCCAAACTCAAGGCACGAAGAACGCCTTGACGAAGCCCCAAAGCTTCCGCATAAATGGCTGGATAGTAGTTGCAAGTACCCCAACCAGTTGATAAACACTTTCCCTCACAATCTCGAATGACAAATCCATACGAGGCCTTATTATCCCCAGACTGAGAACCATCAAAATTTAGTTTGAAGTACCCGACAGGTGGTCGAACCCAAGGATCGGTGCGTTGCTTGCAAAGCAGTGGCCTCATGTATGACTTAGCTGGAGCACTAGATAACACTCTGGTACTAGAAGGAAACATTTGAACAGCAGTTCGCCAGTTGTGGATAGCAGCTGAAAGGAAGATCCAAACCTCCATCAAGGAGAGCTTTGCGTTGTTGAACAACACTTGGTTCCTATAAAACCAAATACCCCACCAACAAAAGGCTAATCTGCACATACTGTCCGATCCTACAAAATCACGGATGTTATTCATTGAATAACAAAAATTCGTGCCAACGAACAACCCCTGCATTGGCAAATCAGTCCGCAGATTCCAATCTGTCATCACCTTCTTTGTAAAGGAACACTCACCTAGTAAATGCGCTGTAGATTCCGTAGAACATTCACAAAGCGGGCAACTCAAAGGAACATGGATGCCAGAGCATTGTAACCGATTTGTAGTAGGGAGACCGTTTTTGATGACTTTTCATAAGAAGTGGCGAACTTTTGGTGGGACATCCAATTTCCAAATCCAATGGCAAGAAAACTGGTGATCTGAGGCCACGTTAGGGACTAATTTAGTAGCTGAGTTGGTAGAAAACCACCCCGAATTGGCTTCAAATATGACCAGGAAAAACTATCGCTAACATGAATATTTTACAAATTAATTATATTTGTAACTTAGCAATTTTGCTTCATATAAAATATTATAATTTTTTTTTATTTGAATAAACTTTATTGAGTACAAATAAGTACTATACTACAATAAGTTATACAACAAATTAAATGATTTACAATGTAGTATCAAATTTTTAAAAAAATTATAAATTTATCACCAAGAATCAATGTTTTTTTTTATAGAGTTATCACCAAGAATCATGATCAAATAAAAAAAATAGGATCCATATGAATAAATCATTGGAACTTCGAAAGTGCTCGGTGACGCTCGCAAGTGCTCGAAGTACTCAGGCAAGTGTTCGGATGCTGCTCAGGCGCATTTGGGATAACACTCAAACACGATTGGGCAGCATTCAGGCACTGTTGGGGCCAGGGTCGGACTTGATATTTTTAATGTCCAAGGCGAAATTTAAAAATAAACCCCTTAAATTCGCATTCATCTAGACTATTACAGGCATATCAAGTACATTGTATACACAATTACATAAAATAACAGAAGAGAAATCAAAAATTCGACAAAAACATATAAACCCCAAACCCTATTTGAACAGAAAGATTAGAAATTAGAAATCATATATAATTCATAAATCCTAAACTCTATTGAAAACTCAAGAAGCTAGAAATTAGAAATCAAAAGACAAAACTTATAAAACCTAAGCTATTGTAGAATCGATGTCAACGTCTTTAAGGAAGTTTAGGAAGAAATCAGAAGAAACTCAAGAAAATAAGAAGTCAATGGCAACAATTCATACATTCATTATTCAAAAAAGACAACAAATGAGCATACTTACCTGAAATCAAGTAGAATAAGGGCAGCGTCAAACGAGTTTAATTAGAGTTAGGGCATTGGCAAATAACGAGTGGGTAAGTGGTGACCTTGGTGCTTGAGTCATGTGGTCCTTGTTGTCGAGTTGTCATTTAAGTCTTTTTCGGAGAATCGGAGGCATCGGTTTTGGAGTTTGGAGGAATCCAACTCAATCGGATTATTGGAGTAACGGAGCCCTGGTGTCGAGTTGACGTTCTTTCTGGCATTCTTTTCCTATGCTTTTATGTTGTGTGTGTGTGTGTGTGTGTGTGTGTGTGGGTGTGTGTGTGTGTAGAGAGAGAGAGAGAGAGAGAGAGAGGTTGGTTCCGGTATACTCAACTATTATCGTGTATCATGTGAACAAATCAGGACCATTGATTGAATGAAATGGATGACTGAGATTAATAAGCAATTTGAAGTTTTTTTAATTAAAAATCAGTGGGACCCACTTCCGTTTTTTGCCCACTTGCTGAATTGGGGCGTGTGTAGTGCACTCTCTTTAAATTATTCGATGGTATCGGTTTTGAAGTTTGGAGGAATCCAACTCAATCGGATTATTGGAGTGACGGAGCCCTGGTGTCGAGTTGTCGCGCGAGTTGACGTTCTTTCTGGCATTCTTTTCCTATGCTTTGATGGCTGAGATTAATAAGCAATTTTAAGTTTTTTTTTAATTAAAAATCAGTCAGTGGGACCCACTTTCGTTTTTTTCCCACTTGCTGAATTGGGGCGTGTGTAGTGCACTCTCTTTAAATTATTCGATGGTATCGTTTGTTTAATCTATGGTATCGCTTGATTATTCGATGGTATCGCCGGATTATTCGATGGTATTGATTGATTATTCGATGGTATCGATGGATGATTATTCGATGATATCGATGGATGATTATTTGACGGTGTTACAATATTATTCGATTACTTATGTCATTTTAACAAATAACTAAAATTTAGTCAATAGTGTCGTTGGGTTATTCGACGGTATGACTTGATTATTCAACGGTATGACTGGATTATTCGATCGTATTGCTAGATTATTCGATCATATCACATGATTATTTGATAGTATCAATGCATTTTCCCCCGAATACCTCTTAAATCTAAAAAAACACAAAATCGATCATACATCTCTAACAATTTGGTTCAAATCCCCCTAATCTATCCAATCAAATTGGCCACAATTGCATCACACTTTAACTTGCACAATTCAATCTTACAACTAAACCATCTAAAATTGCATATATCTAAAATTACATATACGAATCTTGGAGCCCATATTCTGCCAAAAAAAAAGACCTATCCCAAATCCAATAAACACAACAGAAATCACCACAGTAGGAATCAATAAACACAACCGGAATCCAACAAACAGTACTGTGAGCGGGATTCTTGGCTCACTGAGTTCGAGATGCTGAGGGGGACAATTCGATGCTCCTGCTTGCACGACCTGGATTCTTGCAGTCGAACGTACAAACAAAGGGCGGGACTTGAGTCCCCGGGGGTCACTCCGATGCCCAAGTTAGTACTCTGTTTATGTGTAAAGATGAAAGCTTATGTTTTTTCCGTACCTTTCCAATGGTTCCAGCCTTCCTTTTATGCTTGGTTTTCTCCATATCTTTACCTTGAGTCTAAGAGATAGAGTTTCGGGGATGTCGTTATCCATTCAGTTGAGATCTTCGTATGAATCTCTTAATTAGATTAGGATTGGCCACTTCTGTTGATTCGTATCCAAACATCAAGGAATGGATTTAATTTATAAGTCGATCCTTATGCGCGGCGGTTAACCGCTCACACAATAGCCCCTCGAGTTGGCTTGTTGCGAATTTGTGACGAGTAAACTCGACATTGGTTAATTGCTTATATCCCTTGCTTAGGTGCAGGGTGAGGGCCTGTGATCGGCTAGTACTGACCTTAATTGGTATGTACTTGAAGGGCCTGTAATTGGCCCGTGTCGGCCTTCATTGGCGAATAACTCAACCCCTCTGTAGCGGGCTGTTCCAGCCTTTCGAGTCCTATTCCGGACTGACCGATTAGCGGCTTACCTTGGTCTTAATTGACGATCCCGGATTGGCCTTTGAGTGGCTGCTAATTGGCCTTAAATGGCGACAATGTGGTCCTTTTATGGACTAATATGAGCCTGTGAGGGCTTTAGGCTTGCATTTGTGAACTTTCAATTCATTAATTCATGAACAAAAACAAATGGGGGGCCTCGTTAAAACCTTTACCGCGGGAAAACCTCGTGGGACAAAACCACACGGCAAGGAAAAAGAGTGCCCTTATTCATGTTCAATACTATCGAGTCTTGGATGAGCAAAACTAACGAAATTGTACCTAGTAATGATTCTAGATATAGTAAAGCTTCAGGTTGGACACATTCCAGGTCCGGGGTACTGCGTTCCCGTCGGCGTCTTCGAGTTTGTAGGAGCCGTTTGTTAGCTCAGCGGCGACTCGGTAGGGGCCTTCCCAATTGGGACCAAGTTTCCCTGCAATGGGGTCCCTGGAGTTTCCCAGCACCTTTCGCAACACATAATCCCCGCACCTGAAGTCTCGATTCTTCACTCGCTTGCCGTAGGAGCAGGCCAAGCCACGCTGGTACTCGGCTAGACGAACCGCCGATGCTTCCCTCTTTTCCTGCAGCAGGTCCAGATTGGCCTGAAGCGCCTCATCATTTCCTCCTTGCTCGAACGTAGTAGTGCGAATCGTGGGCAGCCCTACTTCGAGTGGAATGACAGCCTCTGTTCCATATGCTAGAGCGAATGGGGATTCTCCGGTCGAGCGTCGCGGCGTTGTGCGGTAAGCCCATAATACGGCAGGTAGCTCTTCTGCCCATTTTCCCTTAGCTGCATCGAGCCTCTTCTTTAATCCATCTAGTATGGTCTTGTTAGTGGCCTCTGCTTGCCCGTTAGCCTGCGGATAAGCCACGGAAGAGTAAAAATTTTTGATCTTGTAGCCCGCACAAAAGGACTTGAATGCGGAGCTATTAAATTGCGTCCCATTATCAGATATTAATGCGTATGGAATCCCAAAACGTGTTATGATATTCTCCCATATAAACTTATTAGTTTCGACATCTCAGATTCCTGCGAGTGCTTTTGCTTCCACCCACTTGGTAAAGTAATCTGTGGCGGTGATGACGAAGCGCTTGTTTCCTGGAGCCCGAGGAAATGGCCCTATCAGATCCAAGCCCCATTGAGCGAAAGGCCACGGGCTGGTGATGGGATGCACGTCGTCGGCGGGCTGATGAATAAGCCGAGCGAAGCGCTGGCATTTCTCACACTTTTTGGCGTAGCACTCGGTGTCTTTTTGCATATAGGGCCACCAATACCCCTGAGTCCTTGCTCGTAGCTCAGAGATCTGCCGGCGGTGTGCATCCCGCACACTCCTTCATGTATTTCAAAGAGTAGGTTTTGTACCACATCCGGGTGCACACATTTCAAATATGGCCCAGAGAAGGATTTTCTGTATAACTCCTTGGACGGCGAGAGCCATAATCGGGCTGCTTGCGCCCTTACTTTCCTTGCCTCCTTCTTGTCTTCGGGGAGGCGATTTCGATCAAGGTAGGCTATGAGAGGATCCATCCAGCTTGGGCTCAACTCAGCGCACCCGACTTCTGGGGCTGCGATGCTAGGCGTGTCTAACATATCAATTCGGACCGAGCATCTGTCACTGCTCAGGCAAGAGGATGCCAATGCAGCCAAAGCATCAGCTTCTTCATTTTGTTCTCGGGGCACCTGACCGACTTCCCACCTCTGGAAGCCCGACAGCATCTCCGTTGCCTTCTCCATGTAAGCGAGCATTCGATCGGTTCTTGCTTCGAATTCCCCATTGATTTGGTTAACGACGAGCTGTGAGTCGGACGTTACTGAGACGCTTGTTGCTCCCCTGTCTCTTGCCGCTTTCAGCCCTAAGATTAAGGCCTCATACTCCGCCTCGTTATTCGTTGCCGTGAAGCTTAGCCAGACAGCTGTACGGACAACTTCTCCCGTCGGCGCTCTTAGTACCAAACCTGCACCCGCGCCTCGCCGTGAGCTGGCACCGTCGACCTCTAGTTTCCATGCCGCTTGCTTGCCAACATGTACCTCCCAACGTGGTTGCGAGTGCTCGATCGCCTGCTCCTGCCCAAATTCAGCGATGAAGTCGGCCAACACATGGGCTTTGATCACTGTCCTTGGCACATACCGAATTTCGTATTGGCCCAGCTCCACCGCCCATCGAGCGACGCGGCCCGACAAATCAGAGCTTGCCAAGAGGGCCCTTAGTGGGTGCGACATGATGACGGCAATTGGGTGCGTTTGAAAATAATGGTTGAGTTTTCTTGCTGCTATTATTAATGACAAGAGTAACTTTTCCAACGGAGGGTATCGGGCTTCTGCACTCAAGAGTGTCTTGCTCACATAGTATACGGGCCATTTCACTCTTTCCTCGTCTTCGACTGTCAACACGGCGCTTACTGCACGCTCCGACACCGCCAAGTGTACACCGAGCTCCTCGCCGGTGCGTGGTGTGGTCAAAATCGGGGGCTCCTGCAGGTAGTTCTTTAACTCCGTGAGTGTTGCCTCACACTCATCATCCCATTGAAAGATCCTTTCCCCCTTTAACAACTTGAAGAAATGGCAGCACTTGTCGGACGAGCGACTGATAAAGCGACTTAACGCCGCCGCCATTCCGGTTAGCTTCTGGACCTCTTTGACGCTGGTGGGGCTATGAATGCTTTGCAGCGCCTTAATTTGATCGGGGTCAGCCTCAATTCCCCTTCTTGTTACTAAATGGCCAAAGAACTTGCCTGAACTCACGCCGAATGCACATTTCGATGCATTGAACCGCAGACCAATGCTTCTAGCTCTATCAAACACCTCTTGCAAGTCATCCAGGTGGGCCCGATTAGCCCCACTCTTAACCATCATATCGTTGATGTAGACCTCGACCTTATTTCCCACAAGATCTCCAAACAAATTCGTCACCATTCTTTGGAAGGTAGCGCCAGCATTCTTTAGGCCGAAGGGCATGACTTTGTAGCAAAAGATTCCTCTTGGTGTGAGGAAGGCCGTCTTCTCTTGATCGAATTCTGCTAACGGTATCTGGTGGTATCCTCGATAGGCGTCCAGGAAACTTATCCGCTCATGGCCCGCGGTGGCGTCCACTAGCTGGTCGATCTTAGGTAAAGGGAACATATCCTTCGGGCAAGCTTTGTTCAAGTCTGTGAAGCCGACACAAACTCTCCACTCCCCATTTTTCTTTTTCACCACCACGGTGTTGGCAACCCAAGTTGGGTATTGCACCTCTCGAATGGCCCCTGCCTCTAACAGTCTAGTGACCTCGGCCAGGACGGCCTCCGTGTGCTACGGGCTTCACACCCTCTCTCACATTGAGCCGGTGGCAGGCAATGCTTGGATGGAGTCCGAGCATCTCATAGGGACTCCAAGCGAACACATCCCGGTTCCTCCTGAAGAGGTCTACTAAGGGTTCCAATTCTTCTCCTGTCATCTCGATACCAATTACAAAATATTTATTAGGTTCAGAATTACTTACCGAGACCTTCCGCAAGGGCTCAATCGACTTCTCCCCGGGCTGTGTCCCAACCTCATCCAGGACTTGGGGTCCTTGCTGCGTCGCGTATACCCCGGCCGCCACAGTTCCTACTTGAGTACAGTGCAGAGCCACCTTTTGGTCTGCGCGAATCAGGATCACCCTTCCCTGATGGGGGAATATAATTGCTTGGTGGAGTGTCGAATGCACCGCACCCATAGAATGAAGCCAGGGGCGACCAACAATAGCATTATATGAAGAGGGGGCTGTGATCACGAGGAACTCAGTTTCCACCACCTTGTCGGCGAGTCTCACCTTCTCCCTGAGCATGCCGAGCGGCCATACGGGAAGCGCGCCAAGACCCACCAGCTGTGTTGACACTGGAATGAGTTCGTTCCGATCCTTTCCCAAGCTCTCGAAGGTTCCGTAGAACATGATGTCGACTGCACTTCCGGAGTCCACAAGGACTCGACGGACATCGAAATTCCCCACGCCTATGGTGAGCACTAGGGGATCGTTGTGAGGCTGCTGTACTCCCTCAAGATCCTCGTCCAAGAACATCAGCTGCGTCCCGGGCGCAGACTTTGACCGCTTCTGATCACCTCCGATTGCCGAGAGCACCTCGAATGCGTGACAGCTCTTGCGATGAGCGTGTCGGGTGTCGGATTTGCTCTGAACCTTCGTCTCAACCACGTGTATGACCTTTCTTTGGACCTCCTCCTTCTCAGCAGACTTCCTAGCCTCCTCGTCCTTCTTTGTTTGAATAGGGGGGTTAGGCTCTTCTTTAATAAATTCTTTCAAAAAACCCCTTGACACTAAGTACTCTAGGTATTGCTTAAGGGTCCGACACTCTTCCGTCAAGTGGCCCTTGTCCCTGTGGAAGGAACAGAATTTGCTGTTGTCTCGGTCTGCAGCGTCGCCTCTCATTCGGTTCGGCCATTTGAAGAAGTGCTGGTCTTTGATTTGAGTGAGGATCCTGTAGATGGGGATTTTGAAGACGGTATTGACAGCTACATGAGCCGGGTTGTGTGCTCCAACCGTCAGCAGTCCTTTGTTTTTTGACGCAGGCTTCTCGTTGCCGCCCCGCTCCCTCCGTGATTCGGGCACTGATTGCTTACGAGTGGGAGAGGGAGACTTGCCATCTCGCTGAACACCCCCGTCATCCTCAAGCTTGGCGTATTGCCTGATTCTTTCTTGAAGCTCCGACATGCCGGACGGAGTTCTCAAAGTGAGGCTTTCCCTTAATCGACTATCCCGAGGTAGTGCGAGCCTGAATGCTGAGATTGCAACCTTCTCATCGCAGTGCTCAATGTCCGCATAGCATTCCATAAAACGGGATGCAAAGTGCCTCAAAGCTTCCCCTTTCCGTGGCCGGAGAGCGAACAAGGAGTCCTTAGACGTAGGGTCGCGACTATTCGCCACATATCTCGCCACGAAGCGTCGCGCCAGCTGCTTCCAAGAGGAGATAGAATCTGGCTGCATCGAATGGAACCAACGGGAAGCTGACCTGCCCAAACTGGAAGGAAACATCTTGCACATCATTCCATCATTTTCGATCCACAGTGCCATTTTATGCGTATATAAAGCGATGTGGTTGATGGGATCTGATTTCCCATCATATAAATCAAAAATTGGGGCCGAGAACTTATCTGGTGGTCGCTGGTGACGAATTTCGCGGGTGAATGGCGTTGATGTCATCTGATTTAGCTTGGTCTCCGCCTGCTCCTGCACAGACAGCAGTGACTCTCCCTGGTTTGAGAAAAGCTTGAGCAATCGTTCTTCCGCTTGAGAGACTCGTTCCTTTCTCATAGTGCGATCTGGCACCTCTCGATCTTCGTTGTTAGGAGCCTCTTGGCGATGCCTGTTCAATCGCTCTCGGCGCGCCCTGCCATCTTGCTTGGGATGCGACTCATCGGATCGCCTCCTGTAGTGCTGGGAGTCATGGTATCGGGAGTGGCGAGGCGATCTCCTTCTCTTGCGACCGCGATGATTCAAAGCGCTTGAGGACGGCGAGCTACGCTGGTCGCGACGGGGCGATTGCAGAGAGCACCCGTCGAGCTCGTCGGTCACTTCGTGGATCCGAAAGCGATCGGACCAATGCTCTCTCACCCTGCTTCCTCCTTGACTTCCCTTGTCGCCCCTGGTCAGGGAAAGCTCCTGCGAATTGATCTCCAAGGCGCTGGCGAGACGGCCTCCCTGCCCTCCTGGGGACGCTTTCCCAGCGCTCTCTCCTGTCGCTCACATTGCTAGCGCAGGGAGATCACTTCGTCCTGAGCGGCCAGTAATTGGCGATTCCTTTCCTCTAATTCCTCTTCAAGCTCAGCTTCACGCGTGAACTGATCCCTGTTCCGATCGTGCGGAACCTCTGTTTCCCCCATTCCCACAGACGGCGCCAATTGTGAGCGGGATTCTTGGCTCACTGAGTTTGAGATGCTGAGGGGGACAATTCGATGCTCCTGCTTGCACGACCTGGATTCCTGCAGTCGAACGTACAAACAAAGGGCGGGACTTGAGTCCCCGGGGGTCACTCCGACGCCCAAGTTAGTACTCTGTTTATGTGTAAAGATGAAAGCTTATGTTTTTTCCGTACCTTTCCAATGGTTCCAGCCTTCTTTTTATGCTTGGTTTTCTCCATATCTTTACCTTGAGTCTAAGAGATAGAGTTTCGGGGATGTCGTTATCCATTCAGTTGAGATCTTCGTATGAATCTCTTAATTAGATTAGGATTGGCCACTTCTGTTGATTCGTATCCAAACATCAAGGAATGGATTTAATTTATAAGTCGATCCTTATGCGCGGCGGTTAACCGCTCACACAAGTACAATTGCTCTATCGATTCACCTGATGACGGTAAGATCCAACGATCATATAGATGAATTCGAGATGAATAGATGGTAATTGATAATAAAAAAAAACCTAGCAATTTCAATAGTTGTTGATGTACACTGTCAAACAGGAGAGTATAGATGAATTCGAGAGAACGAGGAAGGCAAGGAGGTAATTGCGGTTCAACCGGTTGATTGATCGATTGAAAGAGGAGTTGTTCGATTGGGAATACATGTGCCTGGAAACTGCACTTTTCAATCTCACCACATCGTCCGCCCTTGCAGCCTTCGCAATCGTCGTTCGCCCTTCGCAATCCATGTGCCCTCGTCGCCTCGCAATCGTCGTCCTCCTTCATCACACCTTTAATTGAAGAGAGAAAGAAAGAGGAAAGGCTTACCGAAGTAGGGGCTGATTACAGCGTCGGCGGGTGCTGGAGACCGGAGGAGATGGTTCAGTTGTAGCCATGGTGATGGCGATTGGGGCCAAGAGGTGTGGCGATGGCGATCGCCATAGGAGATTGTTCTCTTTCTCTTTGATTTATATATCACAACGGCAGGATTGTGGATTAGGGTTAGGAGTGTGTTGTTTCACGCGCTTGATAGAGTAGTGAAGTTGCGCTATGTCCATTTTAATTTTCAATAAATCAATATTATGAAATAATCTCAGCCATCCGATTTTTCTAAATCAATGGATAGGATTTGTTCACATAATACACGATAAAACCTGAATACATATGATCTATCCTCTCTCTCTCTCTATATATATATATATATATGGGACCCCAACTGGAAGTGGGTCTGAGGCGAAGTCATGTTGGGTCTCGTTTCAGGTTCGGGGCTGGTTGGGGCGCACGGTTGGCGATTAGGTTTTTGTGTGGGTGGTTGTTGCTGATTGTGATTAAAGTCGAATGTGTTTGGATGCTATTGAGAATACGAAAGGTAGGGTTTAGGATGGTATTGTAGAACGCTTATAGTCAAGTGATCCACAATTAATTCAACTTATTTTATTTTATACTCCCTTCGATCCACAAACAGTGACGTTTTAGCTTTGTGTGTTTGATCCAATTTAAATAATGTTTGGTGTTAGAGAATTAAATGTTGCTTCAAATGTATGAGTAATTAATTTAAATGACGTTTTTTATTCCCTCCGTAATTTTTTTTTGTGGGCAAATTCCCTCCGTAATTATAGCTTCATGGGTAGATTATGGCTTTTGGAGTACATCCTTATTTCAAGTGTGAATACATGTATAAATTTGATTTTGTGGTGTAGCAGTAATTTCTTCAATGGGGGATGAATTACACCTAATCATTTCTTAAATCCTGTGCGTTTTAACTAAACGTCACTCTTTGTGTGGATCGGAGGTAGTAGTAATTATAAGGAAATTAATTAATTGGGTAAAATACATCTATCGTCCCTAAACTTTGATAAAATGTTCAAACGGGTTCTTTGATTTTATTTTTAATTCATTGAAATCCCTGAACTTTGAAAGTTTGTACATATTTGATCGTTCTGTTTTAAATTCGTTAACAAATAATGTCATGATATCAATGTAGGTTTATTTTAACGGCATGAGTTGTATTATACACATGTAATTGCTCGATACGGAGTATTTGTTTTACATAAGTAAAGGGGGGGGGGGGGGGGGGGTCCATAAAATGCATCATATATAATAAAGTTTGTTTTAAAAACAAAATACATTTTAAAATCCGTTTTTTTTTTATCAAAAATAGTTTATATAATATAATCCATTTAGTTCAACTACCACTTTCTATTTTTCGACTAAATGTTATAATTTTTCTATGATATTTTATTTTAAAGTATTTTAATGTCCACCAAAAAAATAATACAAGGACATGTCATTATTTTAATGTATTTGAATTTTCCAACCAAAAATAAAATTAGAACAAATATTATATGCAATGTCTTTAAAAAAAAATTAAAAGGTATGTTGATAAAAAAAAAACTCTGTTATATACAATTACTTAAAAAATGTTAGTTAAACAACAGAATTTTAGTTATAGACATAAAATGTCACTGGAAAAAAAATTAAAATGTTGGTGCTTTAATTAAATGAATTATGCTCCCTCCGTTCGGAAATAAACGATATTTGACTTTTGTGCATGTAGTATTAGGAGGGAGTATTAGATAAGGTTCTTGAAAAAAGGTGTTTTGTTGAAAAATAAACTCCATTATATAAGATGCAATGGGAAAATACCCAATTTTTTACTTTTGTAAAATAAATACTAATTAATTATATGTGTATAGCCTAACTCATGTCATTAATACAAATCCACGTTGATATAATGGCATTATTTAATGCTTATTTAACAAATTTACAAACATAAGGACCAAATGTGTCCAAACTATCAAAGTTTAGAGAATTCAATGAATAAAAGTAAAGTATAAGGACTTATTTATATATTTTTCAAAGTTTAGGGGCTATAGCTGGATTTTTCAAAGTTTAGGCTTGAAGTCTCCTAACAGCTTCTAGCCTCTCTCTTTGAACTTCCTATTTTGGGTTTCCTTTTCATTTGATGGTCTCATTAAATATACTTCATCATTACAGTTTACTTTGACTGGGCTGGTTAGCTTGGGCCCCAAGGATTACTTCTGCAAATGGAGGGAGCAGTGTTGGATCTGATGCCTCAGCAGGTAACCACCTTTGACCGTTTGGAGGTGGAGCTGTAAAGTCGTCACTCATGAATAGTAAAGTCTAAGGCCCGCTTGATATTGATATTGATATCGATATCTATCAATCTTTCGTATCTAATACGGAGTATTAAGTGATATCTGATATCTGTGTTCTAGATATCAATTTTAGTCTAATTTAATATACTGATTTGATTTTTGAGGGATATCACTTGATATCCTGATATCGATATTTTGATACAGATACCGATATATTGATATCAAAATATCAACCGATATCGATATTTTGATATTGATACCGATATCGATAAGCCCTAAAAAATGCCCAAAAGTAAACGTGGTTTAATTCAACGTTCAACGAAGCCCTCTTTTACTAAGCAAATAAAACAAAATGCTCCTTCCTAACACCCCTCTCTGTTATTTACATGAATGAATATAAACAATTAGAGGCCGCTCTCGTCTTCTTCAACAATTAACAATGGCCGCCGATTTACCAGATGAACTCCTCTTCGAAATCTTCTCCAAACTCTCCCTCAAATCCCTCCTCCGTTTCCGATCCGTCTCCAAATCCTTCAAATCTCTCCTCTCCACCCCCCAATTCATCTCCTCCCACATCGCCTCCACCGCCAATCAGGACCACAAGGTCCTGGTCCGCCGCGGCCCTTCCCCCGATCGTGCCGTTTCCTATAAGCTCTGCCTTGATAACTCCACTCTCGACAAGATCGCCGATTTCGATTTCCCTTTCCCTTCCCACAACGATTTCTTCACCATGATTGGCTGCGTTGACGGCCTCGTTTGCCTCTCCGACGACTTCCTCACCCACACTGACACTCTCTTCCTCTGGAACCCCGTCCTCCGCCGCTCCCTCGCCCTACCTCCGCCTTCAATCCCCGCCTCCGACACGGTCGTCCTCGGATTCGGTTCCGCTTCCGGCGATTACAAAGTCGTCAGGATCGTCTACCGCATCCACGATCACCTGGATTCGCCGATCTCGGCCGAGGTGTATCGGCTGAGCAAGGGCGAATGGGGATCTGTTCAAGTGCCGGAGTCGCTTCCTCTCATCCGAGGGCGCCAGGCGAACATCAACGGATCGCTTCACTGGCTAACGCACGGCCGCCGTGAGACTGCGATCGTGAGGTTCAATTTGGAGAGAGAGGAATTCGACACGCGAGTGGCTCTCCCGGCCAAATTGAAATCGGAGCCGATGAAGAATCTGACGATCGCAGCCTGGGGGAAGGCGCTGGCGGTTTTCCAGGTGGAGTATTTGGGGAGCTCGTTCTCAATGTGGGCGACGGAGGACGGAGTATCGTGGACGCAGAGGTTCGTGATCGAATCGTTCGGGATGCTGAGGCGTATTCGGAGCCTGAGGAGGAGCGGGGAGGTTGTGTTCGAGGCGAGTGGGAATCGGCTGCTGTTGTTTGACCCTGAGAGCCAGAGGATCAGGGACTGCGAGTTCGAGGTTGAAGGTGCTTTGTCGGCGTTTCATATGAGATCCTACTCCGAAAGCCTCCTTTTGCTAGATCATAAGGATGCAATCTCATGTTGATTTATACATGTATCAACAAGGATCCACTTCAATCACACAAATAATGGCATTCATGTATATTGTAACATAAACTCTATCGGCAACATGAGATTTTTTTTTTTTTTTTTTTTTTTTTTGATAAGGTAAAAATTCGGATTTGTCGAAGCGCTATCCGATCGCATCCTTTCGGATGAGGTCGCAGAGACCTGGATCAGTGAGAATAAGTGGGTTTCTGGTAAGACGGGCCCGACGAGCAATATAGTCAGCCACCTGGTTACCATTGCGAACTATGTGAACGAAGTTCACTTCGCTGAACCCACGCAATAAGCAAGAAATTTCTGACATTGTCATTTCAATTTCCCATGGACATTTCGTCCCATGTTTGAGGTAATTTATAATTATCTGTGAGTCGCCTTCAATTTCCCATGGGCAACATGAGATTTGTTCATTATAGCAAGACTGTTTATTCAAAATTACACTGGAGTAACTTGTCATTTTT
Organism: Persicaria tinctoria; assembly: GCA_037127255.1. Classification (NCBI taxonomy): domain Eukaryota; kingdom Viridiplantae; phylum Streptophyta; class Magnoliopsida; order Caryophyllales; family Polygonaceae; genus Persicaria; species Persicaria tinctoria. The sequence continues at coordinate 42,855,622 of JBANSL010000018.1, forward strand.
TATAAAATATTTACGCATTAGTCCGTGACTAAAAAAAAACATTCCTAACGTGCACCCACTGCCGCCTAATCTAGAAAACAGCCCCCTGCCCCACCAGTTTTAGTTGTTTTGGCAGCATGATCAAAAGAACTAAACAAACCCCACCGGTCATTGTTGACCCTAATTTCTATGAAGAATAAGCTAGAGTTGCTAATCTTCCTATATCCTGAAAAGGTAAATAGATAAGGTAAATAGATAGATGTGGTGAAAACACCGATGTACAAAAGATGAGATCAAACACAGGGTCTCATAAAAGAAAGGAAGCCGTATACCCAAAATGGCCCCTGTACCCACCAAAAGCTCTACTCACACTATTCAATCTTCCTGGATCACCAGAAGGAATTGAGATCTGAAAGTTCCTCGCACAAGCAAGTTGTTGGGAATTTTCTGTTGTTATTTCATCACCTCTGTACAAGCATACTCCCAGGCTATTTATAATGACAAAGATCCTTCTAACCTCCTAACCACATCCTACACTAACCCTGTCGTCAGGGTCGTGCCAAACTTTTTCAGGGTCTCGTTCTAAAAAAAAGTTTAGTCTTATAAATTTTAATTTTCTATAGTCAGCTGATATACTACATTATGATCGTAAGAACACATTAACTATTTTTCAATTTAAAATTTTGATCATAATTCCATTTATACTTACCAAATTTGTAAATTATAAAATAGTTGTTGTATTAAAATTATTCTATATTTTTAATGAATTTTTTAGCGTGAAAAAGTCATTGTATTAAAAGATTATATATTTAACAAATTCATCTTTTTCAAATTAAGTCAATTAAAAATTCGGAAATTTCACCTGGTACCCCTGAGGTATCAGGTATTTCGCGAGGCATACAAAAGTTTGTCCAATTTCGCCAAATACCCCTGAGTTTTAAGAAGATTTCGCCTCATGCCCTTCCCATGTTGAATCTGGATCCTCTCCTAATATTAGGAGTCCTAATAAATCAATCTCCACCATCCAAAAAAATTCAATGGCCAAGATTATCTAATAATCTCTTTGATTTAAAAAAAAAACAAAAGATCCTCTTCCCTCACGATTGTTGGCCAACCACCACCAAACGATCCACCGTCTTCTTCCCCATTCGCAGATTCTCGGCCAACCACCACAACTGATGTCGTCGCCGCTCTCCCGTCCACCACCTTTCTGCGCCGCCGCCCGTCCGCCGCTTTGTCGTCACAAACAATTTTCTTCCCTCAATCCCGTCTTCCTCTTCTGACCTATCTCTCATGGAAGCAGAACTTGGCCGGCAACGGCCAACTCAGTTAGTAAATTCCACTGCGCTTTCTCGTTGGTAAATTCCACTGCGCTTTAATGGCAATTAGTAATCACTTTTTTCCGATCTTTGTTATTGAGTTCCTAATTCCGATCATTATTGGTGTGTTGCATATAAGTCTTGTATGATTTGGATTAAACTCTCTGATCTTTATGTGTGTTGTCAATGAAGTCGATTAGCTCAAAAGGAGAGCAATGTGTGATTACACATGATGTGGGTTCAAATCCCATGTAGAGTCCAAAATTAAAAGTTAAAAAATTAGCAATTAGTTAGAACACAACCTTACATCTCTACAAGTATAAAAAAATTACCTTCCCTCACACTCATTTTGGCAGTAAGCCAACTTTCACCTATGGATCAAAATCACTCTTTTTTTTTCATGATTCAACAAGGTGAAATGTTTGTAGCCTATGTAGGATTTGAACCCACATCTATGTGTATTGAACACATTGCTCTACCATTTAAGATAATAGGCTAAAAAGTGAAATATGTCAGTTTCAAAATAGAAAGGGATGTGAATCTGGTCATGATTGATACAAAGAACCAGGACACATGTTGTGCGTTGGAATAATATTGTAGTATCTCTTTCCAAGCATTAACATGCTCTTGAAGAATAATATTGTAATATTGTTGCGTTTCAGAAGCTCTCAACAATCTATATCTCAATTAGCTCATGTTCTTACCAAGTCGATGTTGTCTCGGTTGAAAGTTTTAAGATTCAACAACTATTATCGTAGGTCCTCTGGCACTCTGCCATGGGCCCATGGCTCACTCTTCAGGAAATCCACCTATGCATATGGACAGAGCAATGATGGGTTACTTTTAAATTGTTGAAACGCAATTGGAACTCAACATACTATATATGAAGGATGCTTCAAATTTATTCATGAATGCCTTAAAACTTCTGACATTGCAGCACTACCCCACGTTATCCATGAATGCCACATGCTAATGAGAAATGATCCACAAAACAAAGATGGAGCTCAAGATTTACCTAGGGCGTTGGCAACAGTTTTAAACAAGCAAGCAAAATGTCAAGTTAAGCACATGAAAGCACAATCGACACACACCAGATGCAAGTTGCATAGAAACAAAATCAGCACCAGAGTAGTAGTAATGCAACATAGGCAACAGATTCAATGACAACAAGCATACAATCAACAATTTCACAACCAATTCCCAAACCTCAACATGTCTGCACTTACCTGGCGGAAATCTAAGTCAAACAACTCCGATTCGAATATTGAATTAGCAATTGTGAGAGCACGGGTAGTGGAAGGAGTCTACAACTCCGGTTCGAATATTGAATTGGCAATTTGACCTATTCACAAACTTGTTGTCATATTCAATTGAATTAATTCCTTTTGCTCTATTCAAAGCCCTAATTCGAAACTCAAACACAAAAATCTCAAATTCACATACTTAGCAGCTCCAATACTCAAATTCACATACTTATATTCAAAATCTCAAATTTGAAACCCTAATTATCGAAAAAAAAATTCAAACAACAGTTACCTTCTTTGTGTAGCCTCCGACTCCAGCTTCTCCTCCGGACTCTAGTCAGCACTGGACTACTCGACCTTCACCTTCTTTTCTCTTTCTTCCTCTGTCGACCTTTGTATCACATTTCTCTTCCTGCAGTTGTTGGCTTTCTTTCGCCTTTCTCTTCCCGTACAGGCGTGAGGCGTCGTCGCGTCGACCTTCTTTCCTTTTTTTTATAAACAAGCGAGAGTTTAGGGGTGTCAACCGCGGTTGTATCACCACCCAAGAGCGTCCTTACGGACAAGAGTTTGGAACTCAGAACCAGAATCCCAGGACGACGGAGCGGACTCTAAGGCCATGTGAGCGAGGCGATCAGCTGCTCTGTTGGCTTCCCTAAAGATATGAGTAACAGAAGCCCCCTTAAAACAGCGAAGTAAGCGGAGAGAATCCGAGAGAAGAATCTCAATCTCCCAAGGAATTGACCAGACACCGTTGATTGCGTTAACAACAACGAGGCAGTCACCTTCCACGACAAGACTACGGATCCCAAGCTGACGAGCTTCCAGCAACCCATATTGTAGACCGGCAGCCTTAGCCTGAAGCGCAGACATCCTCTCACACCGTTTGGTGCCACACGCAAAAATCCTCCCCTCAGCGTCCTTGATTACAAGCCTTGCAGAGACCAAGCCAGAAGGAGATTTAGCATCGTCAAAATTAAGTTTGAGAGTATCGGGATCAGGTTTACGCCAACAAATGGCGTTCCTTTTGCGAGGATGGTTTCTAGGTTTAATTCCCATTATTTTTCCTTCGTCTTCATCTGGTTCATCTTGTTTATTTTTTTTTCCAATTTTTCATATGGTTTTTTATGATCACTACGAGCTCATCTACTGTTTGTAGGTTTTGGTTATCAAAGATAATTTTGTTTCTTTTAGTCCAAATGCACCACCATGAGAATGCCAGGATAGCCTTTTGTTCAGGGTTTAGCCGTCGAAAAATTTCATTCGTAATGGTCTTTGTGCTTTGGTTGCTTTTGTCAACATTTCTTACTTGTCGTTCAATCTCTCTATCCAGAGCTCCAATGGTTCTTAAGGTTATCAGGCATTCCATAAGGAGGTGGAGAGTGTCTTCCTCCCTTGAATTACAGAATATGCAGTCCATGGGCGTATGAATTCCTTTGTTTCGTAGCCTTACTTTAGTTGGTAGACCATCTAGTCCCATCTTCCATAGGAAATTTATAACCTTTGGTGGGCAATCAATTTTCCATAATGCAGAGAAAAATTCTAGTTCGTTGTCATTGGAGTTCGAAATAAATTTTAAGGCACTTGAAATAGAGAACCAGTCATTGGGACTGGGTTGCCAATAGAGCATATCTTCAAACTTCTGCGATGGGAGAGGGGTGCTGATGATTTTTTCTACGAGGTCAATCGGCATGACTTCCTGAATCTTATCCACATTCCAAGTTTTGTTCGGGAGGATATAATCCTGAACTCTTTCATTATTGTTGATCTGTTGAGTTATTCGGTGATCCTCAAGCTTTCTTTCATCGTTAATCCATTTTTCCTTCCAGAATTTAACCGTCTTTCCGTTCCCGATTTGCCATATGAGTCATGTGCAAAATTCGTCCCTTAAGTCAAATAGCTTGGCCCGTTCCCGATTTGCAAGGCTTTGTTCATGTCTTTCGATTTATGAATTCCCAACCCACCTTATCTTTTTGGTTTACATATTTTGTCCCAACCTAGTAGTGGTTTATAGTTTTGGTCCTTGTTCCAGGAAAAAACACCTGTTCACTCAGTCTAGTTCGTTGTGCACACTCGTGGGTAGCATAAAGTTATGCATAATGTAATTTGGTTTAGCCGAAAGGTTCGCTTGGATTAAGACAACCCTTCCTTGTTGGGCGAGAAAGAGAGAGTTTGCTTTCCATTTTGTCAATTGATTTTTTGTTTTTCCAATAACATATTCAAAGGTTTCTTTGTTAACCTTTCCGTTTATAATGGGACATCCTAGGTATTTATCCAAGGCGACTTGGTTTCTGATAAGAAAGGTGCTTTGGATTTGGAGTTTTTGGTTAGAAGAAACTCTTTTTGTCACTTGGAAAGCAGATTTGTTAAAATTTACCTTTTGTCCTGAAATTTGGCAGTATTCATCAATTATTTTTTTAACTGTCGCACACGATTCCTGGGATGCTTTTGCAAAGATCATTATGTCATCTACAAATGATAGAATAGGGATTCGAGATCCGTTTGAGGTAATTTTAAAGCCTATCGGGCCTGTTGGATCAGTACAATGGTATTGTAATTTTCTAGCGAGTATTTCAGCACCTATAGTGAAAAGATAGGGAGAAATTGGGTCGCCTTGTGGAAGCCCTCTATGAGGCTGGAGAGTTTCAGGTTGTTCATCGTTTGCAAGAACTGAGAAGGACATGGTTTGAATACATTCGCTAATCCATCCCACGAATCTAGAGGAAAAAACGAATTCCAGAACTGCAAGGAGAAACCGTCAGTCCACTCTATCATAGGCTTTTTCCATGTCAAGTTTTATAGCAATCCATCATTGTTTTCCTTTTCGTGTTCTAAATGAATGAAAAATTTCATGAGCTATTAGAACATTATCCTGAATAGCTTGGTCAACCACAAAGGCTCCTTGAAGCGAGTGAATAATTTTCCTTAGAACCTTCTTCATCCTATCTGCCAGAATTTTCGCGATTGATTTGTAGATAGTTGAGCACAGGCTAATTGGTCTATAGTTACTAGTGGTAGATGGGCTTTCACATTTTGGTATTAAGGTGATGAATGTCTGGTTAACTTGTCACAACATTTTCTCGAATGAAAAGAATCCTTTAATGGCCTTGGTTATTGATGGTCCAACAATGTCCCAATATTTTCTGTAGAATTCTGCAGTCATCCCATCCGGCCCTGGGGATATATCTTTGCCAATGGAAAAGAAAGCAGATTTTATTTCGTAATTGGATACAGGCTTGATGAGTTCTCTATTTTCATTCGTTGTTACCTCCTTGTCTACCAAGGTCAGGTACTCAATAAGCAGTCTGTCATTGATGCTTTCTTTTCTAAATCTTTTTTCAAAGTCATTTTTTATTTCTTTTCTAATGTTTTTTTCTCCAATTATTTATGTCCCTTCTTGTGTTCTAAGTTCCCTTATCATTTTCCTATTTCGCCTACCCGACGCCATTCTATGGTGGTAACCAGTGTTTGAATCCGACAGTTTCAAATGCTTTGTCTTTTCTCTTTGGCTCCAATATTGATGCAGATCAAGATGACCTTTTGTGGGTCAAACAATGATCTTGATCCAGGCGAGCTCTCAAGACCGATTCGAGGGTTATTGATGGCGAAGAGTGTCATCCTCAAAAGAAGGAAGAAGGCTCTACCATGGAACAAGGTTCAAAGGAGCAAGGTGATCTAATGTTCAAGTTTGAGTTCGTTCTTAATGGGTTGACAGCATATCGACGTCTCAGTAAAATGGGTGGTTCGGAGTCCATATTTATCGGATGAGGTCGTACCATACCTTGTTAAAACGAGGACGAAAAGATCTACAACTTTGTTGTTGAAGGTTACTCCAGAATCGACCTCAAGAATGGCCGAAATTCATCATCTTTACAGCTGTCACTGTTTGGACGAATTTCCACATATTTATTTAGTTAATTTCGAATTTTAATTAATTAGATATATTTATTTTATGCAATTAATAAATAATAAGGTGGAAGGAAAATATCTTATCTAGGTAATTCCTTTTCCACCAAGTTGTTAGTTTTCTATCCTTAGTTAGTTTTACTTATCTTAGGAAAGATTTACATATCCTTAGATTATTTGATTTATCTTTAGTTACAAAAACTCTATCTTTTGCACAAGATAGAATTGGTCTATTGTCTATTTAAACTCATGTTTTACGTTTAATAAAAATTAGATTGGAAATTATATTGAGAAACCCTTTTTAGGATTAAAAAGGTTCTTCAATCTCCCAATCCAAAAGCCTTCGCAATCAATTTATGTTCTTGCTCATCCGATACCAAATCAAGATCTAAACACAATCCCAAATCACGCACAAAGGAGAAACTCATTCATCAAAACACACGTCAAACTCAACAAAGACAAAGCTGCCAGAACCGTCGCTACTGCAGAACCCAGCAACCGTCGCTGCGGCGACCGCTGCAATATATGTTGCGGGCGCAGCATCCGTCGACACCACTGTTTCCAATCCCTACTACTGCTGTGTTTGTCTGCTGGATTTTGGCCAAGTGTTAGCCGTCGATGTTCATTGTATTTACCTTTGTCTTTTGTTTTGTTTTTCTTACTTGCTTCCGCCGTGATAAATTCAAAGTCTTTATTGTAATTGATTGTAAACATCGATATTAGCAAGGATAATTGCAATATCGGGCCATCAATAGTTTGGTGTTCTTGATCCTGAACCCATTGGCGAAGGATCGGGGATTCCAAACATATCAAGTCGTACCAGAGCTGTAGGTTTCGCAAGTTCTTGTGTTTTTTTCTTGATGTTATTAACGATTTGATTCAATGGTTGACATTATCTGGGGAGATTGGGATGATGATCCCGATCCATGGGCTGCACAACAATGACGTCGCCGAGAGTTGCAGAGGCGAGCTTTGCAACAACAACAAGATTTAGAGCGACAACGAGATGCACAAAGGCGCCGCCTTTGGCTTCAACGACAAGCGGAAATCGAAGAGGAGAGGTGTCGACAACAACGTCGCCGTCAGATTTGTCTTCTCCAACAACGAGAGGCTGAGGAGGCACGACGACAAGAGGAAGAGGCACGATGACGAGAGGAAGAGACACAATTCCAGGCCGACCTTTCCGCCATATGGGCCGAATTCTGAAAGGGTTTGAAGGAGGACTTATCAGATTACTGTGGTCAAGCTTTTGTTTCAGCCTTCACCCCTGCTCCAGCGGTTATAGTTTCGTCAACCGACGATGAGGCTATTGAGCCTAAGGACCCTATAGTTGAATTCGTTGCCCCGGATTCAGCACAGCGCGACGATTTTGTTTCGTAGATTCCCGTTGACTCCGACCTCGGAATTGATTCAACTCAGTCTTGTTGCGAAGCTGACTTGACGAGCTATCCAACGGTGGGTCATACGCTGCAAGACTCTCCCAGGAAGACCTCCGAATCTGTGCTGCAAGTGGACTGTAGTGCTGCGCATGATGTGTTGGTTGCTTCTGACGACAACGATGAGGACGTTGGGGACACTTCTCTTGAGTAAGCTATTGTACCTCTTGAGAATATTCCTAATGTTGAGACTTCTGAAATTCATAGAATTATTGAGCCTAATGATATTGTTCCTCTTGATTGCTCAATGTTCCCTATGATAGGTGTTGTTTTTGAGGTTCCTTTGCCTCAAATTCTGCTGGCGCCATCTCAAGTTGATGCTCAGAGAAGTTACTTTCTGAGTGCTGCTCCTTCCCCAATGATCTTCAATGACTCGATTCGAGGACGAATCGAAGCTAAGAAGGGGAGAATGATGCAGATCAAGATGGCCTTTTGTGGGTCAAATAATGATCTTGATCCAGGCGAGCTCTCAAGACCGATTCGAGGGCTATTGATGGCGAAGAGTGTCATCCTCAAAAGGAAGAAGAAGGCTCCACCATGGAATAAGGTTCAAAGGAGCAAGGTGATCTAATGTTCAAGTTTGAGTTCGTTCTTAACGGGTTGACAACATATCGACGTCTCAGTAAAATGGGTCGTTCGGAGTCCATATTTATCGGATGAGGTCGTACCATACCTTGTTGGAATGAGGACGAAAAGATCTACAACTTTGCTGCTGAAGATTTCTCCAGAATCGACCTCGAGAATGGACGAAATTCATCATCTTTACAGCTGTCACTGTTTGGACGAATTTCCACATATTTATTTAGTTAATTTCGAATTTTAATTAATTAGATATATTTATTTTATGCAATTAGGAAATAATAAGGTGGAAGGAAAATATCTCATGTAGGTAATTCCTTTTCCACCAAGTTGTTAATTTTCTATCCTTAGTTAGTTTTACTTATCTTAGGAAAGATTTACATATCTTTAGATTATTTGATTTATCTTTAGTTACCAAAACTCTATCTTTTGCACAAGATAGAATTGGTCTATTGTCTATTTAAACTCATGTTTTACATGTAATAAAAATTAGATTGGAAAATATATTGAGGAATCATTTTTAGGATTAAAAAGGTTCTTCAATCCGCCAATCCAAAAGCTTTGGATTCAAATTGTTATTCTTCCTCATTCATACTCACAAAATCAAACACAAAGAAGAAACCCATCCTGAAAAACTGTCGCTGGACCAGTGTTCCTGTCGCTGAATCTGCCAGAGCTGTCGCCAGCGTCACGGTCGCGCCCGCGGCTCCCTTGGCCGCGCCCGCGGCTTTTCTAGCAGTGTTGCACTTGCGTTCTTTGTGTTGTTGCTTGTGTTCTTGTTTTGCTTCCGCCATTCCCACACCTAATTTACCTTCAAGACACTTGTTCAACATCAAGGATATCAAGAATAATTGCAAGATCGGGCCATCAACAGTTTGGGGTTCTCGATCTTGAGCCCACAGGCGAAGGATCGAGGAATCCAAACGTATTAAATATTGTTTATGGTAGTATAGGAGTTAGTCCTTTTTATTTATAAGTTGAAGTTGTATTATGTTGTTGCCTCTATGATGGCCCTGGCTAAAGTTCTTTTGTTGACCCAATAATCTTTCTTCTGTTTTTCGCAGTTGTCTAAAGATGTTTCCAAAGGTTCTTTTATTTCATTCTTTTGTTAACCTTTTGAGTATTTGAGTCTTTTTTCATAACATTAAACATATGAGAACCCACAAATTGAGTTCTCCATGCTTGAGTGACGATATTCTTGTAGTCTTTCCGAGTAAGCCACATTTTTTTCAAATTTGAAAGGCCTTGCCTTTCTCCTATCATCTGTTTCGAGTTGGACGGAAATTGGGCAGTGATCTGATGTAGAAAATGCATGGTTTTTGGTTACAATGTTAGGAAACCATTGTAGAATTTGGTCTTGCACCAGGGTTCTATCCAGTTTTTCGTAGATATTATTAAATATCCGTTTTATTTTCCCTCCAGGTGAATTCATTTTCAATTGTTGGAATGTCAAGAAGGTTACATTGATCTTTGAATGCGTTTAATCTTTCGAAACGGGAAAGGCTTGGATCAACTCCACACCTCTTTTTGCATGAACTTTGAATCTCATTAAGATGCCCATAAGGATGACGGGAGTTGTCAGGTTCTGGATGTGGGCCGTCAGGGCTTTCCAGAATGAGGTCTTTGAAGACTCATTAGGAGGTGCATAAACAAAACAGACAACAATCTTAAATCCTTTCTTTGTGTTTTCAATTTCTAATGTCACAAAACGATCTTCCTTGGTCATTACAGAGACACGATAGTCAAGTAAGAGTAAATTTTTCCAGAGTACGCATATCCCCCCCTGCCAGAAGCCAAGATAAAACAAATAGAATCGAACCCGACATTCTTCCACGGGGCGTCAGAGGGCTGAATTTCTGTTTTGGTTTCTAGTAGTCCTATGAGTTGTATGTTCTCAATTTTGCATAAAGTTTCAATGTCAATCCATCTGTTTCTATGTTTAATTCCGCAACAATTCCAGGAGCATATTTTCATTTGAGACATAGATAAGAGAAATTTGTCGTAGTTTGTCGTTTCCCCTTGTCATTAGTTTCTGTCATTATATTGGCATTCCAGATATATTCTGTCCATAGTTTCTTATGATATATAGTGGCATTAGTCCACCTGTTTTCATTTGTGTTTGTTCTGTGGCATTGGTCTATTTTCATTTGTTCAAATTTGTTTTTTTGGGTTTCAGCTGTGTACTTTTTGGGAGGCGAGTCCCTAGGATCGTTATTCCTTAGATTTTTCTCACCACCCAGCGGAGCCCAGCAGGCCCTATACTCAAGCAGGTAGCAACCATGAATACTAAGAGGGGAAATAGATGACCGAAGGAAACAAGGTTCAAAGCAAGACCACAACCAACCAAGGTGCAGGTAAAGATCATACGAGCTATAACTGCTAAAGTCAATAGTAAAATAGACTTTCATTGTATTTAGTACATAGGGCCAAAGATAGCTTTTGTTCAGTTGCTTGCCTCGTATAAAGTGGGTGCATTCCCCCATCTCCACTTTGCTCATGTCTTTTTCTTTTCCATTGTATACTCTTTTTTTATTCTGCACCAAGCTGTCGGTTTTGCTGCGCCATGTTCCAGTTTTCAATTGATCAAAAGTGACCGTATTTGTCTCATGGTTATTCCGGCTCATGTTTTTGTTCCCATAATTCATAGCGGAATCTACTGCAAAAGTGTAGCAAAAAGGGATCAGAATGGTAATAAGGCACTGAGAGTACCCGATTAGCAGCCTTTGCTCCATCCATATTCGATTTCTTGTACTGATTTTCTCCATTTTCGGTTTCTGTTCTTTGTTCATAGGGTCGAAATCTCCATTTTTCGTGGGTTCAAGGATTTCATCGTTTTGGTCCTTCATGATTGAAAGGTTCCTCCAATCATTTGCGCCGGAGGCATTATAAATCCTCCAATTTGTTTTTTCATTGAGATTGGTCAGAATAAAAAAACGACAAAGGGGTTTCAAAGGCACTAATCAACAAAGAGAGCACATATGCCAGAGGTTCGGGGAGATAATGACAAGATACATGAGCATAACTTAAACTGATAATCCATCTTTTTCTAGGGTCATTAAAAGTAATAGTTTTCAGGTAATAAAATGGATACGAGAAGAGATGATGATCAATCATGTTGTAGATCAGTTTGGACTCAAAACTCTTTTCATTACCAACTTTGTCTTTAGGCAGGAGTCTCTTTATCATCTTGTACTCATACTTAAAAAAAGGCCTACCAAATAACTCAATTAGAGCAATGGAGACAACAATCACCGGCCATATGGTACTAAAATTGGTCTCAGATACACATTTTCTAGATCTATATTCATTTTCCTGTTTTTCCTTGTCAAAATAGAGCACAATGTTAATCTTAAATTCATTCCACAGGTCATACATGAGTGCACCATTCATCCCGCAAGAAAGGAGTTCAAAGCTGATGCAACATGGATTCTCGTAGTACTTGATGTCACGAGTCGGAGGTTCTTCAAAGAGGCCCGGGACCTTGAACCCAGTCTTTGGGGTGCGACAAGGGCTTTGTGTTACCTTTGTATTCCTTTGGTTGAAAATTTCCTCCTTTTCAATTTCCCTTTGTTCAAGATGTTGTTGAGTGGGCTTTTTTGGATTCAACATGTTCCAAATCCTACAACTCAGCAGCTGCACTAAGAGCAGCAGCAACCAAAACAACGGGATAACAAGAAATAGCAGCACAGAACAAGAAAACCAAAATCGTATGTTTTCTAGAAAAATGAGTTCAAGGGATAGATTTTCCAAACAATAGAAATTCTTTGCAGAATTTTCCTCCTCCATAGTGTCAACGTTCAGAGCTTTATAGCATTCACATTTCACAATTTCATAGTGTTTAACCATCACCTGCTCAGGAGTAATAACTCTAGGACTCCCATTTTCATTTTTCTCACTGTAATTTTTGCCAAAATTGGGGTTCACACCGTTATTCATCTGGTTCAGAATTTGTGCAGCGGAATCCATTTTTCTTTAATCTCCCTCTCTTTGCTTTTCACCTGATCTTGCCCGAATTTGTGCTTTTTCTTCTTCTTTTTTCTCCCTCTTTGAAGGATATTTCTACATGGACTCGGATTGGGGAGGAAGATGATCGTAAGGGCTTTAAACTTGCCTCGATTTCCATCTTTGAAAGCGTTATCTGAGGGTTTTTTGTGGGGCTTTTGGGATTCTTTCAGGCGGCGACTGTGGGGGGGGGGGGGGGGGGGGGGGGAGAAGACGGATCTTGGTATCGCTGGTTCTTTCATTAGTGAGATTGATCGGATCTGGGGCTTGAGGGTGGAATCGGCGATCTAGGGCTCCAGATTGGGGTCGACGGCCTGAGTTACCGGGTCGGAGGTGTCGATCAAGGGTATTAGGTTGGAGGCGGCAAGGGGAGCTAGGGTTTTTTGCTCTCTTCTCTCCCTTCATTTTTCACTACTTGGTAGACCGACCTTCTTTTCTCTTTCTTCCTGTGACTACTGGTGTCAATCTTCTTTTTCTTTTTTTTTTTTAAATAAAATCTAACGGAGCTGTTAGAGTTAACATGGGAAGGGCACGAGGCCAAATCTTCTTAAAATTCAGGGGTATTTGGCGAAATTGGACAAACTTTTGTATACCTCGCGAAATACCCGATACTTCAGGGGTACCAGACGAAATTTCCGTTAAAAATTTTAGTGATGAGGAGATAATTTTTTATTTTTAGTCAAATTTTTAACACAAAAAAAAATTGTAAATGAAAATGTTGCTTTAAAAATAAAGAAGTTAGGTTGGAAGAGGAGCAAAATGAAGCCAAATTGGGGGAAGTGGGAATCGAACCCAAGATGAAGGGCCCCAAAAGTTTAAATGTTTCCTTCCTTACGAATATGCTAATCTGGCTAGTTGATTAATTATGAAATACATTTATTATATAATCAACTTAAAATATATTGCGCCCCCGAAAATTTCGGGGCCCTATTCCGTCGAACCACCCGAACCTCCTATGGCAGGAGCCTGCCTGTCGGGGCCTAACTATGGTTAACCCATCAATATCAAATACAACCTCTATTAAACTACACACCAAGCTATATACCATCTCTTATATACCCCTCTCAAGGTGGGCGTGTCTCATGGAAGACAAGACCCAACTTGGAACTCAGAGCATGGTGTTGTTGAGCCCCTAAAGGCTTGGTGAATAAGTCAACCAGTTGAAGATATGTGGGAACGAAAGAAGGGAAATAAGCCCTTTAATCACCAAATCACGGACATAGTGACAATCCATTCGAAGATGTTTGGCAGAGAGGAAGGCTACCGAAGGTCATCCAGAACCCCAATAATCCAAACAACCTCACAGCTCGTCTGTGACATGCTCCGATAATCACTTTTGGTGGAGGATTTAGAAACAATTTTCAGTTTCTTGGTTTTCCAAGAGACTAAGAAATCTCCTATAAGAACACAATATCCGGTGAGAGACCTACTAGTATCTCTGCAGGACCCCCTATCAGCATCATAAAATGCTCGAATATTCATGGAACTCGAGCTGGGATGAAACAATGAACAATGAACGGACCCCTTAAGATACTTCAGCAAGAACAACGCAACTCGCAGGTGACGTGCTCAAGGTGAAGCCATAAACTGGGTCAATTACTGTACTGTATAAGGAATGTTCGTATGAGTCATTGTAAGATATAGGAGACGACCAACCAACCATCGATAAGACTCAGGATCCTCAAACAAGGCTCCATCGAGTATATTGAGATGCAAGTTGCGTTGCATGGGGAATTTGATCGGTTTTCAATTGAGCATTGTTGAGTTAGATAGCAAATCCACCACGTATTTGCGCTGATTCAACATTATCCCAGCCCCAGACCTTGAAATTTCCATCCCCAAGAAATATTGAGCTAACCCAAAATCCTTAATGGTGAAGGCTGAAATACCCCTAATTATTTTTGGGTATTTAGTTTAAAGTAAATATTTTTTTTCTAATAAAAGTTCGTTTACTTTGAACTCATAAATTTTTTAAATGAAATGTATATAAAGTTTTATAACTATTTTTGTGATGTTTTATTTTAACTTCTTACAAATAAATTAGCTTTCAAGTTATATCATTTTAAGACAAAGCGGTATATTTTTCCCTTCACTATAGCGATAGATTAATAATCATGTTTTATTTTACCCGGACAATTATTTACTAGAACTGAGAAGGTTGTGGTAGTAATACATTTCATTACCCATTCTATCCGTTTGGGATGGAATCCAAACTTAATAAGCACTGCTTCTATATAATTCCAATTAATCTTATCGTAAACTTTCTCCCTATCTAATTTTAAGACATTCAACCTTTTTTGCCTTTTTTTATCTTATGAAAACTATGAAAAACTTCATGAGCGATTAACATGTTATCTTGGATTGATCTTCCTTCAACAAAAGCCCATTGAAAAGGGTTAATGATATTAGGGAGAATTGGTTTAAGCCTATTTGCTAAAAAAAATTATGATTATTTTATATATTGTGTTACATAGACTAATAGGTCTATAGTGATTAATATTTGCAGGGTCATCTATTCTAGGGATTAAGGCAATAAATGTTTGGTTGATTTCCGAGAGTAGATTTCCAAAGTGAAAAAAAGCTTTAATTGCCTTACAAAGAGAAGGATTCACTATATGTCAATATTTAGTTTAGAATTCAGGGGGAAATCCATCAGGGCATAGGGTCTTATCCTCAGCCATACTTTCAAGTGTGCTTTTTATTTCAGTATTTGTGGGAGGCTTGATTAGGTTTGAGTTTTCCCGTTGAGAAACTTGAGAATATATATTTCTAATTTTTTCTTGAGAGATGACATTTTGTTGGTTTGTGATAAATCGTTCTGCCATCTCTTTTGTGATTTGCTCTACTATTTCATGTGGATCATTTATTATAACGTCATTTTTAGTTTCTGACGAGATGGTTTATCGACCAAATAAATTTATAATCAAAACCCCGTTATAGGATAGTGGAGTCAGGTTCGTCCTCAGGAGAGAAGTCAGCGGTTCTAGATTTAGTTGGTTTCGGGGGTTTGGGAATAGCGGGAAAATGCGATGAGGGTTGCTGTCGACGTCGGCTAAGAATGGGTCGTTGTCGAGGGATGGATAGGGAATGGTGGTTGGTGTCGGGTAAAATCTGTGCAGAATGTAAATAAAGAAATAAATTAATAAAGGTGCAAACTTCCAAGGTAAGGGATCACCGCAACGATAATCAAACACACAAAAGATAAGATAGAATAGTTATGTAATCACATCAAAGGAGTATCCACCAATTTTATGTTTACAATTCAAGTTGTTAACATGAATATCTATTCTTTCGAGTAGGCAATAAACATATAAATGGCAGTGGATGATCAAAACATAATAAATATCAAAACTTTACCTCAAGCATGCATGGCTATCGTCGGGCTCACCCTGAACCTAGAAGTAGGTGAACTACTCGCTCTTCATCATAAGAAAACTCATTAATAATAAAAGGGAAATAACTTGCATTAATAAACTAAAACAAAGCTTACAACCGATCGCCAAATAAAACTTCTCTCGACTCCAAGCTCTCTCTCCTAACTCTCCTACTCTTGTGTTCTCTCTGAATTGGAATGAATGAAAAACTAGCCCCATGAGCTTTATTAATAGGGCTTAATCCTTGCTAGTCAAGGTAAGCAAACTCTATCTAATCCTAAAGATATAAATTTGGATAAAAGAAACATTAATCTAAAAAGGAAACAACTAAATCTTCATGTGGTGGATAAATCTTCTCTTTCATAGATAGATCTTGATAAACTCGTGATAGAACCGGCCTTGCTTCGTTCCCAAGTAGTCCACACGTCCTCGGATTGGCCCAATGACTCACGGCCCAAAAACAGCGTAGTCGACGTCGATCAGTTCTAGTCGACGTCGAGTAGCCTGCTCGATCTCGAGTGATCTTCAGCGTCTCGAGTAGCTTTTCTTCTCATCGAGCTCGGGTAGTCCTCTAGGTCTAGTCGACGTCGAGTACTCTTCGTGCTTCTCTCTTCTTCGAACTCGAGTGGGTCTCTGTAGTGGTCGATGTCGAGTAAAGTACTCGACATCGAGTAGTCGTCGTGCTCGAGGGGTGTGCGTCTTCAGTCCTCGACTTGGTTTTGCTCCCAGCTGTAGTCGACGTTGAGTAAGCTTGTCGACGTCGAGTAGAATCTTGCCTTTGTCTCCTCCTTTTGGTTTCATCCCAGAATGGCTTCAAATTCTGCAATATTAAACCAAAACTCATGTAGACCTCTATTTCTGGAAAATAAGCTTATACTACACAAATTCAACATATTCACAACCCGAAATATGCAATGTACTTAGAATAAGGAGCTAAAATATGCATAAAAACATGGTTACTTTAGTGGACATTAGTTTCAATAGTGGAAGTGGTTTTCCTATAGTTTCTTATTTTAGTTGTTGTTTGATAGTATTTTGTGTTTCGATCTGTTAACTGCAAATGTTTGATTTTGGCTCTTTGTTTCCAGAAATTGCAGTTATAATCTAGGATTTGTTTTCTTTTATTTTCCAATCTTGCAAGTTTTGCTTTATCTCGAGCTGTGATGGTTCCCCGGGGAAGATTTACTTGAAGATCCATAATATCTTTATCCACCTTTAGAAGTTGTTTGAAAATATTATTCGAATGGTTTTTGCACCGTTCTTTAGTGTTTTTTAGTAATCTTTGTTTTTGAACTAACTTATAACCAAAGGACCCAGATAATTTATTTTGCCAAACTCTCCCGACTATTTTTTCATAGTGTGGATTGGTAGTCTATGGCATTTCTGTAAAGACCGGAATTTAATTAATATTTATAAAATATCCGTAGGATAATCCGAATATTATCCTCCCTTATGATAATGAAAACCCGGAAAATTTAAAAATTTTATGCCTAGCTTTACATGGATTTAATGACGGGAAAAATATACCCAAGCCACTTTTCTCGTATCTTATAAACGTAACGGATTTTAACGCTTCGCGAGCTAGGGTTTTACATTATGTTAAAGAGGTCATCCACCCAAATTTCCCAACATTGAGCCACCAAACCCTTGACTTGTGGCTTGCTTGTGAATGTAGACATTCAACCACTCCCATCTCTTCATCCCATCACCACCCATGCTTTGACTCATGAAGCCAACCACCCCTCTCCTCTATAATCCTGACCCCAACACTCATGTGGAGCTCATCCAAAGAAGCCCCACCGTCACTTGAGAGGGGAGAGAGAGAAGGAGAGCCTTGCTCCATTTTAGGTCCATTTTGGACAGCCTTCACAAGAAATAGCATAACTCCCTCCATTCTCATCCAAATTGAGCAAACTCGGTGGACATGGATCCGTCTTGAACCCAGCTTTCCATACATATCTCAAACACAAAAATCCAAGGTCGTTTGCCCAGCCGAAATCATCCATCTTTAGAGCTGCAGAAAACTGTTTTTGAAGGGTCTTGAGAGTTTGACTTGATTTCTTGGTAAGAACCCTTCCTTTCTTCCAAAACTGAGTTCCAACATGTGTTTTAACTCATTTTATTCAACTTTGAGTAAGAATCTAAATCATGTTTTGGGATTTTTGGTGACAAAATGGCAAGGTGTTTGAAAGGTGTTCCGAAGGACTCCCGAGGGTGTTCTTGAGTTGTTTGTGTGGGATTCTTCGAAGGTAATCCCTCATCCACCTCCCCCTCTCTAGGAATAGGTCTTGTGTGCTTGTAAAGGGCCTAGGAAGTGGAGCCTCTATGTGTTTTTGGTTGCGTTTTGTAGCAAACGTCACAACAACAAAATGGATATATGTGTCTCTGTAATTTGGACTTTATTTCCAATCCAACGGTTTGATTTGGCTGAAATCTTAATATAATGTTCATGGAAAGGTTATCTAACTTCCCTTCAAAAATTACGGTAATCCAACGGTTGGATCAATAGTTATTATAATTTTAGTAACCAGTGTTTATATTGACTCGGTTAGAAACCTTGGTTAAGGGAATGCTAAGAATATGGTTAAATATATGATGGCATAACCGAAACTTAGAGCATATAAATTACAGAAATGAAGTATACCCATAACTTGGCTTATGATCCGATAAGAAGAAAATCGATTATGTGATAATACGATATAGATTATAACTGGTTAAGTCCGGATCACTTAACCAAAGTGCGTAATCTATAGAATCGTGAACCTCATGTGGATATATGTTGATTATTAGGTTGGGTACCATGCATTAGAATACCACCTAATGAAAGCTTAATGAAATTAATAGGCTCTTGTTGATTGGATCCTTGGTTGTGCACTTTATTGCTTGCTTATTCTCCGGACTCCAGGTAAGTCCCCTGGACTTACTCATGATGGATTTATGTGATACTCTTTGTCTTATCGAGAGTCTTCATGCATCACGCGACCTAGTAACATGTTTAGGAATATAAACTGGTAATATGACGTAGGATGAACTTAGTAATTCCAATAATTCATATGTATGCTATGTGTCTATGGTAGGACGGCCGTCAAAATCTGAATAAATGACTTATACTCGATGGAACAAGAATGAAATGATGAGAGACTTATGATGAGAAAGAATGAGTACGTTTGAGAAGGATGAGTACGTTTGAGAAGATATTATGATATGATGGTGATGATGATGATGATGATGGTTATGATGATGATACGGGCCCTTGTGTGTTTATTCCGCATTTATATATATCTATACACTTGCTTATGTGTTACATTCTAACATTCATGTAGTTTAAGTATGCCTCTTTATATGGCATTGAGTGTGCATATTTCCGATGATTGACCCCGATATATTTCTTGTTTTTTAGATTCAGGTACCCCTTACCCGATATGACTTGCTTATGTGGATGGTTTTCGGGACAGACCTTTTGGACGATTAGAGTGAGGGAGGCGCTTGACATTTGTACTCTTTTGCTCATATGTTTTATCGTTTTGACCCGGCGCGGCCGTGGCGTTTTGTTGTATTTATGATTTCCGCTTTTATTTCTGTTCGAAACGTTTTCGCGATAGTCTAGGACAGGTAAAGCCTCCAACGGGCTTACGACCTTTTTGGGGTTCGCAATCCCCATCTTTTGACAACTAAATCTTCCGCTTAAATGAACCTAATAATAACTCGTACTCGGTCGTAAGATCCAAAGCTCACGGGAGAAGATCAAACTTCTCCTATAACGTTCCCCGATAATCTAGTATTCCGAACCTTATTTACCTTCTCAGTAGGTTTATGGAAGTGAATTCGGGGACTTAAATTTTGGGTCGTTACAAAGTTGGTATCAGAGCTGTGGTTGTTCGACATGAGTACGCACGAGTTAAAAATTAATTTTCAAAACCCGCCCACCGTTTTGGAAATTTTCAAGGATTTCGAAGTGTTTAAAGGGCAAAGATGAAAACCCTTTGGAAAATGAAAATGGTTAGGACCTTTATAGACGAGAGATAGGATCGACGGGTAGAGACAAGGCGACAGGCATCCTTAGAGATGTAGAAGGGTTCGGGTAGACCGCCTAGCTTTTCCTTACAGACGGGCCTGGAAGACTCCAAGGGAGCAACCAAGGTGGTTGGAACAGGATAGGATTTAGAGGCGGGCTCGCCAAGCTATCCCTCGAAGGATAGCTATCTAGTTAGCTTCCGTGCGATATAAAACTGTGCCTACGGGCCATCCCCTTGAAGGGATGTAATTATGTGAGATGAATGTGCCTGAGGGTCGTCTTCCTTGAAGAAGACATTTTATTTAGTTGTATATTGAGTACAGTTAAATGTCCAGTTGTCAGCATGGTCGACACCCAGATTATTAGAGGACGCGGGAGACCACGTGGCCGAGGTCATGGCCGCATTCCCGAGACAGAGACTGAGACTGAGACCGATGTTGAGGTCGAGATCCCCGGACAGCACGAGGGAGAGGCTGATAGGCAGCAGCAGGGATCAGCGATAGAGAGGGCATTACTTGCGTTGCTAGAGCGAGAGAGATCGGCTGGTGTCACCGACTGGGTGAAGAGACTATCACAGAGTAGCCCGCCTATCTTCGAGGCCGGACCCGGAGAGGATATCGAGCAGTTCTTCAGAGGACTTGAGGGAGTTTTCAGCTTGATTGGAGTACCCGATGCGGAGAGACAGAGGCTTGCGGCTGGGCAGCTTCGAGGAGATGCTTATGATAGATGGCTTGTCTACTGTGATGATCGTACTGCATGGACCTACGAGGAGTTCAGGAAGTTGATGCTGAGAGAGTACTGTCCATCTGGGACACAAGCAGCACGAGAGGTTGCGTTCTTCAGCACCCGCTATGACCCACGGCTATCTATCTCCGAGATCATCTGCCAGTTCAAGAAGGAGCTCGTCTATTGTGGAAAGGTCTGTAACACTGACGAGATGCGCATCCGCATGCTTTCTATGAGGCTTCCGCCAGACGTTCTTCTGATCTCTACCAGCATGGAAGGAATGACATATGACAGATTTCTAGAGATGATCCTTCGCTATGACCAGCAGCTACGTCTGACAGCTGCCCCATCTTCAGCTTTCCGCACTCCACCTGGCGGAAAGAGGCCACGACCCGCGGAGCACAGATTTGATAGGGGCCCAGGGAAGGGGCTAGCGAGAGAAGGATCGACTAGTGGGACCACTTGGGCCATTCCAGCTGTACCTGTATCATCATACCGCGAGGCTAGAGTGAGAGTCGTTATCTGCCACAGCTGCCGCGAGGAGGGCCACTACCAGACAGACTGCCCTAGGAAGTTCATTTCCTGCTACACGTATGGAGGGGTAGGACATCGTGCTATCATGTGCCCGCAGGGCGAGAGATCTTCAGTCACTCCTGCAGCTTCAGCTTTACGCCTTCCAGAGGCACCGAGACCCGCTCAGATTTCTTATGCACAGGGTCAGGGGAGGGGGACTCCCTCGGGAGCTGGCCGAGGAGATGGTAACTACGGAGGTGGCCGAGGAGACAACAGCTTTAGAGGAGGACGAGGCCGAGGTGGAGATCGAGGTAGAGGTAGAGGAGGAGGTCGAGGTGGCCGAGGATCTTACCAGCATCAGCAGGCACAGTCGTCGGCAGGGTCGACAGGACTAGGCCAGGGCAGAGGTTATGCACAACTGGCAGCAATAGATGTAGACACTGATTTCTTACCACCTCCGCCGCCCCGCGCGTTCCCGATGCGGAACGGCGATTCGACAGCTCCGACTTCCATAGGTACGATATCGTTTTGTGGCTTTACTCTTCGCATTCTATTCGATACCGGGGCAACCCACTGCTTTATAGCAGATTCATGTGTAGCTAGATTTAAACTTGTATGTTCGATATGTCCCGCGTTAGTAGTGCGTATGGCGGATGGGGCTAGGGTTAGGACGGGGCGTGAGATCCTAGGATGCCCTATTCGGATAGGAGAGCGAGAGTGGCCCACTGACTTGATAGTCATGCCACTGCGGACAGACGAGATGATCCTGGGGATAGATTTTATGAACTTCTACGGGGCAATCCTCAACCTGAGGACCCGTACAGTTTCCATCCTTGCGGAGGATGGGACTGAGCACGAGGTGTGGGGGGACGACCCCAAACGGAACGGAGCCCAGATCAGCGCCGTTCGAGCGGCGAGACTTCTAGACCAGGGATGCACGAGCTACTGGTGTTATGCTTTATAGGTGGATCACGAGCGACCCAGCCTGACAGATGTCCCCGTTGTTAGTGAGTTTGCTGACGTTTTCCCAAACGAGCTACCAGGACTTCCGCCACAACGAGATGTTGATTTCGCTATACAGTTGGAGCCGGGCACCAGGCCGATTTCGAGGGTCCCGTACAGGATGGCGCCGACAGAGATGGCCGAGCTGAAGGCACAGTTGGAGGAGTTAGCCGGGAAGGGCTACATCAGGCCGAGTGCTTCGCCGTGGGGAGCACCAGTGTTGTTCGTGAAGAAGAATGATGGGTCGTTGAGGCTATGCATAGATTACAGAGAGTTGAACCGGGCTACGGTGAAGAACCGTTACCCATTGCCGAGAATAGACGACTTGATGGATCAGCTGCAAGGAGCTGTCGTCTTCTCGAAGATAGATTTGCGTTCGGGTTATCACCAGCTGAGGGTGAAGGCAGAGGACATCCCGAAGACGGCCTTCAGGACTAGATACGGACATTACGAGTTTGTGGTTATGCCGTTCGGGCTAACCAACGCGCCAGCCGCCTTCATGGAGTTGATGAACAGGGTGTTCATCGATTTTCTTGACAGATTTGTGGTGGTATTTATCGACGACATCTTGATCTACTCGAGGAGCAGAGAAGAGCATGCTGAACACCTGAGGATCGTGCTGAGGATTCTGCAGAAGCATAAACTGTTTGGGAAGTTTAGCAAGTGTGAGTTCTGGCTCTCCGAGGTGATGTTTCTTGGTCATGTTATATCCGCAGCAGGGATATCAGTAGATGCATCGAAGGTTGATGCTATCGTTGCTTGGGAGATCCCCAAGAACGTTAGAGACATCAGGTCTTTTCTAGGTTTGGCTAGCTATTACCGACGGTTCGTCGAGGGCTTCTCCAGCATAGCTAGGCCGATGACGCAGCTAACGAAGAAGGGAGTACCCTTCGAGTGGAGCCCGGCGTGCCAGGCCAGTTTTGATCTGCTGAAGCAGAAGTTGACATCCACGCCAGTGTTAGCACTACCAGAAGGGACGGAGGAATTCGTAGTCTACACGGATGCTTCGAGTTCAGGTTTAGGTTGTGTGCTACAGCAGAGGGATCGGGTCATCGCTTACGCTTCACGCCAGCTGAAGCCAGGGGAGGAGTCATACCCCACGCACGATCTTGAGCTAGCCGCAGTAGTACATGCGCTCAAGATCTGGAGGCACTATCTGTATGGCACGTCAGTGAGGATCATGACCGATCACAAAAATCTGAAGTACATTTTCACGCAGAAGGAGCTGAACATGCGTCAGAGGAGGTGGTTGGAGTTGATCAAGGACTACGAGTTGGAGATTGAGTATCACCCGGGGAAGGCCAATGTGGTGGCCGACGCCTTGAGTCGGAAGACTCGTCAAGAGATTGTTTTGTCCAGATTGACGGCTCGACCTGAGTTGCAGCGGGATCTGATCAGTTGTGGGATAGAGGTCTGGTCATAGCGAGAGAGTGGACAACTGAGTTTCGTAGAGGTTCAGTCAGAGTTGATGGATGAGATCCGACGAGCGCAGACAGAGTGTCCGCGGATTGCCGATATCCGACAGCACATGGCCCAAGGCCACTGTAGGTCTTTTACCGTCCGAGATGATGGGATGTTGATGTTGCAGAGACGAGTTGCTGTGCCTGATGTGCACAACCTGAAGCAGAAGATCATGATAGAGGCCCATTCCACTCCTTATTCGGTCCATCCGGGATCGAATAAGATGTACCAGGACTTGAGGAGGACGTTCTGGTGGCGTAGGATGAAGACTGACGTCGCTTTGTTTGTAGCGCGATGTCAGGTCTGCCAGCAGGTGCGGATAGAGCACCAAAAGCCCGGAGGGATGACACGATCACTTCCTGACCCTGTGTGGAAGTGGACGGATATCACGATGGACTTCGTGACAGGATTGAGGAGAGATGTACGAGGCTTTGATGCGATTTGGGTGGTGGTCGACAGATTGACCAAGACCGCCCATTTCATTCCGATTCAGGAGACATGGCCTGTGTCTGATTTAGTCCGAGCTTTTATCCAGCATATAGTGAGGTTGCATGGGGTTCCCGAGAGGATAGTATCTGATAGAGATGGCCGCTTCACTTCGAGATTCTGGAGGCAGGTGCACGAGGCTCTGGGGAGCAAGTTGCATTTCAGCACGGCCTATCACCCACAGACGGACGGGCAAAGCGAGAGGACGATTCAGACGCTGGAGGATATGCTGAGGGCTTGTGTTTTGGAGTGGGGGAACCTTTGGGTTCGACATCTTCCCCTAGTAGAGTTCTCGTACAATAACAGCTATCATTCATCGATCAGGATGGCTCCTTTTGAGGCGTTGTACGGGAGGCGATGCAAGTCGCCTATCTGCTGGGATGAGCCTGCAGACCGAGTGGGGACACTACCACAATACGTGCAGGAGGCGACAGATCAGGTCAGACGGATCCGAGAGCATCTGAGGGTTGCGCACGACCGACAGAAGAAGTATGCTGATAGGCGCAGAACTGAGTTGGCCTTTGAGGTTGGAGATCATGTCTGGTTGCGAGTGTCACCGACGAGAGGGATCCGACGATTCGGGATGAAGGGCAAACTGAGCCCTAGATATGTGGGCCCCTTTGAGATCCTCGAGCGAGTAGGAGAGGTTGCTTACAAAGTTGCCTTACCGCCCCGTTTGGCTGGTATACACGATGTCTTCCACGTGTCACAGCTGAGAAAGTACGAGCCAGATCCGAGTCACAGATTGGACTACTCCGGATTAGAGATAGCACCTGACCATACCTTCGTGGAGCATCCGATTGCTGTTCTTGACCGTCGGGTCAAGAAGCTGAGGCGCAGAGAGGTACC
Source organism: Persicaria tinctoria (assembly GCA_037127255.1). Taxonomy (NCBI): domain Eukaryota; kingdom Viridiplantae; phylum Streptophyta; class Magnoliopsida; order Caryophyllales; family Polygonaceae; genus Persicaria; species Persicaria tinctoria. The sequence goes on from JBANSL010000018.1 coordinate 42,880,510, forward strand.
GTTGGTACTTATACAGTGGGCTAGGAGGAGCCCCGAGGAGGCCACTTGGGAGACAGAGGAGAGTATACGGGCGAGCTATGGAGATGTATTAGATGAATTGCTAGCGTCGTATGTACAACCACGGGCAGATATAGTTTTGACCGCGTGAGTAGCCGGTGAGTACCTGGGGGGGCCTTAGCCGTACTATGTGTGATTTGGGTGTTTACCACTGTGATTGAGTGTGCATTTCTGTGATTGATATGCGTGGTGGGGCCCATGAGCGGTCCTACGTGATGTGATTATCATTGATATGCGATATTTTATGATATATGACTGATATGATATCGTTATGATTATGTGATTGTTGTGAGTATGATTGATAAATGATGGTATGTCGGAATATTGAACCTAGGAAAAGGAATAAGGCTTAGCCTTAGAGGTGGATGTTAATCCACCCTCTGTTTTGATTGAGTCGTAGTGAGATCGTGTGTTTGATCCTTAGAGGTAGATAACCACCTCCCGAGAAGGAGATGAGTCGAGACTAGAAGTGTCAAGGTCTAATGTCGAGTCGGTACGCCAAACACCTTGATTTTGAGATTTCGTTCGGAAATGAGCAATTTAAGGTTCCAATGTCCGGGTAAACCTATTATACTTCGCGAAGTGGATACGAGCTTTGCACGGGGGCACTCGTGGAATTTTCGCTAAGACCTAGTGGTAGTGTGATGATTCTCTAGAGTTGGGATACTTTCAGGGTTGAGGCGAGATGTGACGGGGGCGCTCGTTCACATGCTCGACGACGCCGTTCGGGATTATTACGGTTGTGACAAAGGTGGCGTGAGATTCTTGGACGACGCATCCAGGATGATCGTGTGCCTTTTGTTACGATTCAAGGACTCAAGTTTTAAAACCTTCTCCGCCGGTTTAAACCTTTTTGTCTCGGGGACGAGACTTGTTTTTAGAGGTGGATGATTGTAAAGACCGGAATTTAATTAATATTTATAAAATATCCGTAGGATAATCCGAATATTATCCTCCCTTATGATTATGAAAACCCGGAAAATTTAAAAATTTTATGCCTAGCTTTACATGGATTTAATGACGGGAAAAATATACCCAAGCCACTTTTCTCGTATCTTATAAACGTAACGGATTTTAACGCTTCGCGAGCTCGGGTTTTACATTATGTTAAAGAGGTCATCCACCCAAATTGCCCAACATTGAGCCACCAAACCCTTGACTTGTGGCTTGCTTGTGAATGTAGACATTCAACCACTCCCATCTCTTCATCCCATCACCACCCATGCTTTGACTCATGAAGCCAACCACCCCTCTCCTCTATAATCCTGACCCCAACACTCATGTGGAGCTCATCCAAAGAAGCCCCACCGTCACTTGAGAGGGGAGAGAGAGAAGGAGAGCCTTGCTCCATTTTAGGTCCATTTTGGACAGCCTTCATAAGAAATAGCATAACTCCCTCCATTCTCATCCACATTGAGCAAACTCGGTGGCCATGGATCCGTCTTGAACCCAGCTTTCCATACATATCTCAAACACAAAAATCCAAGGTCGTTTTCCCAGCCAAAATCGTCCATCTTTGGAGCTGCAGAAAACTGTTTTTGAAGGGTCTTGAGAGTTTGACTTGATTTCTTGGTAAGAACCCTTCCTTTCTTCCAAAACTGAGTTCCAACATGTGTTTTAACTCATTTTATTCAACTTTGAGTAAGAATCTAAATCATGTTTTGGGATTTTTGGTGACAAAATGGCAAGGTGTTTGAAAGGTGTTCCGAAGGACTCCCGAGGGTGTTCTTGAGTTGTTTGTGTGGGATTCTTCGAAGGTAATCCCTCATCCACCTCCCCCTCTCTAGGAATAGGTCTTGTGTGCTTGTAAAGGGCCTAGGAAGTGGAGCCTCTATGTGTTTTTGGTTGCGTTTTGTAGCAAACGTCACAACAACAAAATGGATATATGTGTCTCTGTAATTTGGACTTTATTTCCAATCCAACGGTTTGATTTGGCTGAAATCTTAATATAATGTTCATGAAAAGGTTATCTAACTTCCCTTCAAAAATTACGGTAATCCAACGGTTGGATCAATAGTTATTATAATTTTAGTAACCAGTGTTTATATTGACTCGGTTAGAAACCTTGGTTAAGGGAATGCTAAGAATATGGTTAAATATATGATGGCATAACCGAAACTTAGAGCATATAAATTACAGAAATGAAGTATACCCATAACTTGGCTTATGATCCGATAAGAAGAAAATCGATTATGTGATAATACGATATAGATTATAACTGGTTAAGTCCGGATCACTTAACCAAAGTGCGTAATCTATAGAATCGTGAACCTCATGTGGATATATGTTGATTATTAGGTTGGGTACCATGCATTAGAATACCACCTAATGAAAGCTTAATGAAATTAATAGGCTCTTGTTGATTGGATCCTTGGTTGTGCACTTTATTGCTTGCTTATTCTCCGGACTCCAGGTAAGTCCCCTGGACTTACTCATGATGGATTTATGTGATACTCTTTGTCTTATCGAGAGTCTTCATGCATCACGCGACCTAGTAACATGTTTAGGAATATAAACTGGTAATATGACGTAGGATGAATTTAGTAATTCCAATAATTCATATGTATGCTATGTGTCTATGGTAGGACGGCCGTCAAAATCTGAATAAATGACTTATACTCGATGGAACAAGAATGAAATGATGAGAGACTTATGATGAGAAAGAATGAGTACGTTGGAGAAGGATGAGTACGTTTGAGAAGATATTATGATATGATGGTGATGATGATGATGATGATGGTTATGATGATGATACGGGCCCTTGTGTGTTTATTCCGCATTTATATATATCTATACACTTGCTTATGTGTTACATTCTAACATTCATGTAGTTTAAGTATGCCTCTTTATATGGCATTGAGTGTGCATATTTCCGATGATTGACCCCGATATATTTCTTGTTTTTTAGATTCAGGTACCCCTTACCCGATATGACTTGCTTATGTGGATGGTTTTCGGGACAGACCTTTTGGACGATTAGAGTGAGGGAGGCGCTTGACATTCGTACTCTTTTGCTCATATGTTTTATCGTTTTGACCCGGCGCGGCCGTGACGTTTTGTTGTATTTATGATTTCCGCTTTTATTTCTGTTCGAAACGTTTTCGCGATAGTCTAGGACAGGTAAAGCCTCCAACGGGCTTACGACCTTTTTGGGGTTCGCAATCCCCATCTTTTGACAACTAAATCTTCCGCTTAAATGAACCTAATAATAACTCGTACTCGGTCGTAAGATCCAAAGCTCACGGGAGAAGATCAAACTTCTCCTATAACGTTCCCCGATAATCTAGTATTCCGAACCTTATTTACCTTCTAAGTAGGTTTATGGAGGTGAATTCGGGGACTTAAATTTTGGGTCGTTACAATTTCAAATAAAAAAGATGAGCCTTTTCTCACATCCGGATCACCTATTTTCATCGTTATTGGACAATGATCCGAGCTTGAAAAAGGATGGTGTTGAACTTTAAGATTTTTAAATCTAATTGCAATATCTTGGTGGACCAGAACCCTATCTTGTCTCTCGTATGTGTTAGTACTGGAATTGTTATTTTTCCTCCACGTCATGGGGGGTCCTGTGTAAGGTATGGTGTGAAGATTAAGCACATCTTTACATATTTTAATCGGAAAAATCTAGCAAGGGTTGGATAATTACCCTCGATTTTTTATGTATCATTTTCAATGTCGTTCATATCTCCCATTATTATGACCGACAACATATGTGTTTGGAATAGCGCCAAGATTTGTTTTCAAAATTCAGATTTTCCATTCTTCATTGCTGGTGCATAAATAAACATTAAGGCTAATATATTCCTAATTATTGATGGTAATCTTGAACATAATATATCTATCATTTTGTTCTATTACTAATGCATTGTCTAGAGTTTTATTATTCCTTATTAACACCCATATGCCTCCACTATAGCCATTTGATTTAAATAGAGGGATTTATGGAAACCATGAACATCCGAGGCAAGTTCCATAATATATTTTTTGTTTCTGCTAGTGTAAAAATGTCTAGTTTGTTTACTTGCTTGTGTGGTTTATTTCTTGTCAGAATAGATGATGATTTGTCCCCCTAACATTTTAATAGCCAAGGGCTGGTAGAGTTGGCCTTTGTTGTTGGTTGCGGTTTTGAATCCGTGTTACAATTTAACAAATATCCTTTGTTAGAAGGTGTACAGTAAAGGCTCAAACCAAGGCCGGTCACAATTGAATCAGCCATGAAGAGAGGCAATAGACCAAGCAAACCCAGAACGAGGAGGATCCAGGGGCGGCGTGTCGGCGGAGGCCGGAGGAGGAAGAGGATGAAGGCGGACGGAACGAATCCAAGAGCGACGGGAATTAATTAGCCAAAATTGGGGGTAGATCGGCCTGAATCCGGTGAGCCACGCACACCAGACCAACCACGACCGTCGACCAAACACCGCCGAAGGGGCAGGCGGTGGAGCCAGAGCCCGGGAGTGGCGGCGGAAGCCGGGGGAGGAAGAAGACGAGGTGAAATCCAAATGAGGGCCCTGGAAGCTTGACCAGAACCACGCCGGAAGATGACTCCGACACGCGAAAAGTGTACTAGACCCCGGAGGAGATGTAGAGTTCTCTCAAAGGAGAGAGTGATTCGACCCGAAGATCGTCAGTGTTGTTGTACCACCGGGCCGGAGAAGGAGGAGGAAGGTTGCCTCCTAGCGGCGAGGGTTTTTGGAGAGCCCTTGAAGAGAGCTAGCCTAAATTTAATTTGATTCACCTATAATGCAAATAGAAAAAAAAATGTAAAAACTTAAGTTTTTTTTTATTAGGTAAAGATTCGGATGAACTAAGCTCTATCCGAAGGCATCCTGACGGATGAGGTCTAATAGACCTGTATTGTTGTATAAGTTTGCTCCTCTGGTAGAGTAGTTAAGGTGTGCGATCCTATCTGCTACCTGATTACCAATGCGGGGAGTGTGAAAAATTCCGAAAATGGTTAGTCCCGCAATGAATCAGAAATTCCGAAAACTTAAGTGGTTTTACTAGAAAACAGAAATAAATCGGTCCAACACGTTTCCTACGGAGTATTTCTTAATTCGCAAGTTCTCACACATTATTCAACTATTCAAGTCCTCCATTTCCAGCAGCCAGGATTTTATTCTAGATCACAAGGGATTTTTTTATTTTTCTTTTTTTATCTTAGTATGTTTCAATAAAATTTTACATTCAAAATAAGGCCTCGTTTGGTTTAACGTGGGAAGTAGACTTCCTAGGAAGTAACTTTCCAGGATATGTAATTCCCATGAATTATGGGAATTATACTTCATGGGAAATGTAAAAATATATTTGGTTGGAAATAAGTTCCCATGAATTCAATTCCTATGTTTTGTTTGGTTGAACATGAAATTTTCATAGTAATTCGTTTAAAATTACTCTTGTAACCTTTTGCTTTTTGCTTAAAATCAAAATCTATATGGGCAAATTGGAGATTTTGTTTATAAAAATAAATTTTTATAGGAGATTTGGAAAAAAATAATGGAGGAAGTAGATCTTACCTACCCCCTCCATGGTAAGTTAAATTCCACCATTTCATGGGAATTTAAATTCCTAGGAATTTCAATTCCTAGGTTTTCTAATTTTAAAACAACATACCAAACACATGTATTCACTCCTACTTCCTGGGATTTTGAACTTCCCGGGAAGTAGAAAGCTAACCAAACGAACCCTAAATATTATATCATTTATTTAAAGGGTTTATTCTGCCCCATATCTATTAATATCACTAATTCTGTTAGCATTTTGCTGACGTGTCACGCCCATAATTAAAGTTGAATTTTTTATTCAAATGAGATTTTCTTATTGGTCAATATTATTATGGAAACTTTAAAATATTTGTTTCCTATTTTAAATATGATTTGAATCCATTCCCTTTTTTTATTTTCGGTTATATTGTCGTAAATATTGAGACATGTTTCCATTTTTTTCCCGATTGCAATCTCTTTTCGGTTATATTGCTAATGTGTCACGCTCACAATTAAACTTGAATTTTTTATTCAAATGGTATTTTCTTATTGGTCAATATTATTGCTGAAATTTTAAAATATCTGTTTCCTATTTTAAACATATTTGTTTCCTATTTTTATACTAAAATATTATTTAATTTGATATGTTGTATGTCAATTTGTGATCTATTTTAATCGTCTACGTAGATTGAACATTCGTCAATTCTTGGCTGATTTTATTCTTGGATATTGAAATTGTTGATTTATCATTTTTAACTGATTGCAATATTCCCCACAATGTCTACATACAACGAACATGTAATAATCAATTTGTAAATATTCGATTTCAAAAATTAATTATAAAAATCAATTAGAGCCAAATAAGTGTTATTTTATAATTTAATTATTTTAGACATCTTAAATGATTATCGAAAAATAAATAATATTTTAAGACTCACAAACATTACTAATGCTTATTTTACATCTTGGATGATGCTTCTTAGATCACTTTTCTACCTTTAAGTATCTTTTTTTTACCATCTTACCTTTATTTTCACTATTAATTTCTCTATCTTTCTAACCATCTTTCTCATGAAAATAATCAATAAGTTATGTACATCTACATATTTAACTTCAAAATTATTCACACAATCATGTGCTTATGATTTTTTAATATTTGTACGGGAGCTTATATTTTACTTTTTTAGATCTATGCTAATGATAATAATTATATATTTATTTCAAATTATATTAGATGGTGTGTTTGAGTATTATTACTACTTTACCTTATTAAATCATTTTCAAAATTTGTATCGTATCTCTTTCTAACTAATTTATAAATTATAAAAAAATATTTTATACATATTTTTGTTATAAACACGTATATATATATATATATAGTTTATATAGATATATAAAATGATGTTCAAATTAAAATGGATCAAGTTCTCGTGCCTTCAAGGCACGGGTATTACACTAGTAAAGTTCTAAGATGATTGAAATTTAAATTATCTCTTTTTTTTAAAAATTTTATTTTTCAGAATAAAATTGAATCTCTTAGTATGAGATATATGAGATACAGACGTCTATGTTATTACACCAACTTTTAATTTGTAGGAAAAATGAAAACAAAATCTTTTAAGTTTTATTTTTTGAAGTAAGTGCTCATGGTGTATTTTGATTTTAAACTTTTTAAAGGTCACATTATATAATAAAAGTAAAATTAATGTTAATAAAACATGTAAATATAAATTATATTACCCATTGAAATACAAAGTAAACTTGCTAATAGCAAGTACTCCCTATTAAAAACAAGAAAAAAATATTAAGACAATGTGAAATATCTAATCATAAAAATAAAGAAATATAATATTCTTGAAGTAAATATAGAGAACAATAAAGTTTAATCATAAAAATTATAAAAGTAATATTTAACATTAATAAGACCCAAAAAAAAAGAGAGGTGAAATTATCCCATTCCTTACTCCTTTCTACCAACAATATTAAGAAATGACAAGTTTTACCAATAATAAACTAAAATATAATCATTTCAATAATATTTTTTTATAAATTTTATTAGTTTATAAAAACTAAAACATCAAATATTAAAAATAATCACTTTTTTATACCTAAAACATTAAAAATAATCAAATAATCGGATAGATTATTAAATTAATATTGTAATAATTAAATATATATTATTTTTTTTAAAAAGGCCAAAATACCAAATTGGTATTTAAAACTGGAAAGGTTGGACATTTGAGTATTTAAAAAGACTTCGGTGCCTAATTGGTATTTAAAACTGCATCGATAGACAAATTGATATTTTTTCTGGTCGGAATTTTGGTTTTCATGCGGGTAACTCTCCGATTCAATAGGGATTCATATATTTTATTAGGAGAAAGAAACCGATCCAGGCTAAACAAAAAAGGTTTAGTATATGCGTAGGAGTCACCCGCATGAAAACCGAAATTCCGACCTAAACAAATACCAATTAATCCATCGATCCAGTTTTAAATACCAATTTGACACCGAAGTCTTTTTAAATACCCATATATCAACATTGTCCGTTTTAAATACCAATTTCGTATTTTGAAATAAAAAAAAACATTCATCAACCTTTCAACAGTTTCAACTTTCAAGAGTCTAACCCTCCCGTCCAACCCAAAGAAACTGGTAGTTTTAAATCTCTTCAATCATCTCACTTCCTCATTTCCATCGTCACCTGATTTCAAAAAAAAAAAAATTTCCATCGTCATCTCTCCGTTTATTCCTATCAGAACCCCAAACCCCACAAAAATTTCCCCCAAATTCATGAAGAAACTGTACCGCAAAAGCACTGTCCATCCATCACCTCCGCCGCCGTCCCAGGAACCACCCTCCACCGACCCCCTTGCTTTCCTCCCGGCAGCAATCCTTGCTCTCGCGGCGGCGCTCACGGCCGCCGATCGGGAGGTCCTGGCCTACCTCCTAACCAGCTCCTCTTCGACCTCCCCTGCCTCCGCCGGCAACATCAGCAAACAGGGTCCAAGTAAGAAGGAAGTCAAAGGCGGCGGCGGAAGCCACCCGGCGGCGTTCACCTGCCACTGCTTTGGCTGTTACATGAGCTACTGGGCAAGATGGGACTCCTCCCCGAACCGCCAGTTGATCCACGAAATCATCGACGCCTATGAGGATTGGGCTCCGACGAAGAACAGGGGAAGCAGCAGCAAAAACAGGGGAGGAAGAAGAGAGAGAAAGAAGAAAGGGGTGGACGCCCGTGATTCGCCCGCAGATGACAAGATTTCCGATTCGGGTTTCGGACAGAGCGAGATGGGGTTGCCGGAAACGGCCGATCACGGCGGCGACTGCGCCGGCGAAGGAGATGTGTCTACCGGAGGCGGCGAGGAGGAGGTGGGGGAGAAGGGTCCGGTGAAAAAGCTGGCAAGTTTGATAGGGGAGAGAGTTTGGAGCTTTTGGGGGTGAAGAAACAGAAATAGAAACAAAGGTGGGTTTTGGATTTCAGCTGCTCAGTTTTTGTTCTTGCTGTACTCTGTTTTAGGTATTTTGATTTTAGGGCAAATTTGTTAAAATTGAATCTGTAAACACCCTTTTTAGCAATGTACATAAGGGAAGGTGATGAATTAGGGCAGTTTTTGAAGTCCTACCTTAAGTTAGAACATAAATCAGAATAATTCGAAAGTGGTAGGAATCAACAACCTCTTTCTCTTTGTAAATATATCAAGGGTTCTGTTGTAAATAAAGAAATAAACTTCCAATTGATTGTACAATGCACGATGTGATCGTAGATTTCTTGCACTAAACTCCATAGATTACATGTGCATGTCTTGTCGTTATATGCCACATATCAAACCCTTACATTTCATGATAAGGTATACTAACCACTCCACAACTATTGGCCTTTTCTATAGAGAGCAGCATCTTTGTTACTTTTAAATCTTTAATAAACTTTGTTGTATAGACTATGGCGATGTGTTTGACAATAGATTATAAAGGGTGATAATCTTTACACCCCACAATTTTACTATGTGCACCACAAAAAAAAATTCTTCCTTTTATTTATAAACTCGTGCGCCTCTAAAGGCTTAGGTTTTTTTGGTATTTTTTTTTGTTTTGTTCAGCAAATCTAAACTTGGGAAAAAAGCTTTGATGTGTGCTTTTCAAGAGGCGCAGAGCTATGACTCAAGAGGAGCAGCTCTTTGACTTATGAGGAGTACGTCTATGACTCCTGAGGAGTAAAAACTTCACAAACTAACAATATTTTTCCTTTTTAATTAATAATAACAATATTTTTTATATTATATAATTTTTTATTTTCTTTCAATTATTATTTAGAATGAAGATAATTGGGTAAAATTATATAAAAATATCCATTAACACTTCATAATATATTTATTTTATAATATCTTATCTTAAACGTTTCATAATAACATTAGATAATATTCTATCTTAAAATTTTCATAATATATTAATTAGCTAAGTTAAATCATGACTTAAATTTTTTTTAACTCTAGACATTTCATAATATTTTATCTTCAACATTTCATAATATATTCATTACCTAGACATTTCATAATGTATTTTAAACATTTCATAATATATAATATATTCATTAGCTAAGTTTAAATTCTTCATATATGCCGTCGAATTTAACATAGATTCGTGTATGTTTGAATAAATTAATTTATAAATTGGGTGTTAGTGCCAAATTTATTTCAATTATAACAAATTAAAAGATCTTGTATGTACATTAATATATTCTCCTTTGACTATCATCTTTGAGTTAGTTAGCTTGAACAAGATACTAAGAAGTTAGACTGAAAAGATATTATAAGAATTAATTTTAATTTTCTTTTAACGTACCTAAGTGTCTTAGAAAAAACATAAACTTATTTTATAAAACGATATATGGAAAGAAATGCATGATGGTATGAAAGTATTAAGTTTTCTCATCTAACAATATTTGGTTTTTAAAACATCATTGTTGTTTTTGTTATTATTATTATTTAGGCAAAAAACTATAGTCATTTTGGAAACATAGCCAACGTTCATACTTATATTGGCGTGTATGAAACTTTTTACATGCAATTAATAAGATTTATTTTTGTTACGAATATTGGTAGGGATATTATTAAATTGAATAATATTTCAGAAGGTATTGAGTTTTTTTTTTATCTAATATTGTATATGAAAAGAAACTAAGAAAGTATGAAACTAATATAATTTCAAAAAAATATATATAAAAGTAGTGTACCTAAAGAGAATCGAACTCTTTCCATTGCATAAAAACTCACACTGACAATCACGACTTCGTTAAATAAAAAGTTTTTAGATAAGGGTTTTCTTTAACAAAAATACATTTTTTCATCATAAAATTATTTCAAGCTAGTAATGATATTATCTTAGCAAACCATTATAATTCTATTTTATATTAACAACCCATTGGAATTGTCCTAAGGAAAAACTATTATATATTTTTGTAATTGATAAATTGTGGGGATGATTGTAATTTATTTTTAAACAAACAATAAATATGTGTTGATAAATTTCTTAATCACTAAAATTTCTTCTTTAAAATATTCATTGTAATTAATACTCCGTACTTACCAATACACACATTGCAAATTATCTTAAACATTAGATATAGTGATAAATAGGAAAAAAAAAAATTATATGTAAATCCAGCCTACCCAAGATTATATTCCTGGTTCCGTGCCTGACTTCATAATATATACTCATTTCATTATATCTTATCTTAAACGTTTCATAATAACATTAGATAACATTCTACCTTAAAATTTTCATAATATATTCAATTAATGATATTACCTTAGCAAACCAATATAAATCTAGCTATTTTATAACAACCCATTGGAATTATTCTCAAGAAAAAAATATTATATATTTTTGTATCTGATAAAATGCATGTGAGGATGAAAGAAATTTCTTTTTAAATAAACCATAATGTGTATTGATAAATTTCTTAATGACTAAAATTTCTTCTTTATAATATTCACCATAATTAACACTTACCTGTACATACATTGTAGATTTATGTATTTTAGTTTACAATAAACTTATTATATACAAAAAGTAAGATTTCTTTTATACATACAACAGTTTAATGAGTATTGGTAAGGGTATAATATGCTTTAAAATGGTTTTGTTCGATAATGCATCGATTGAATGGTTCAAAATGAATAACACACACCAAGAGATTGAATAAATATGTGAATTATAAATTCAATCTATCTATTAATATTACTAATTCTGCTAGCATTTTGCTAACGTGTCACGCCCACAATTAAAGTTGAATTTTTTATTCAAATGAGATTTTCTTATTGGTCAATATTATTATGGAAACTTTAAAATATTTTTTTCCTATTTTAAATATGATTTGAATCCGTTCCTTTTTTTTATTTTCGGTTATATTGCCGTAAATATTGAGACATGTTTCCATTTTTTTTTTCGATTGCAATATATATATATTACTAATTCTGCTAGCATTTCGCTGACGTGTCACGCCCACAATTAAAGAGTATTTTTTCGATTGCAATATATATCACTAATTCTGCTAGCATTTTCGATTGCAACATATTTTTGTTGTAAACACGTGTGTGTGTGTATATATATATATACAGGGAAGCTTTAAAATGTAAAATATCCTTAACGTGTAAAATTTGCTTAACGTGTAAAATTTTATATTTTTAATCAATCAACACGCGCACTCCGACTTGTGTTCGAAGACCACCTGCACCAGCAGCGAGCAGCGACTTGTCTCGGCCTCCCACACCCACCTCGAGCCACCTCCGACCACCAGCCCTAGCCGCACTCGAGCCCACCTATGTGCGCACCTCCAGAGCCCAGCACCCGCCTGGTTCGAGCCCTGCAGCCGCACCCAGCAAGCCCTCAACCCCCCGTCCTCACCCGCACTGTTCGACATCTTCACCCTTCCATAGCCCGTCGAGCCACCTTTGACCCACCAGCCACACCACCCTCGAACCCCCTCACTCAGGCGCACCCCCCGACACCGGAACCCCCTTGGTCCGTGCCCAGCCGAGCCCACACCGAGCCCATCTTCCCCAACAACGCTAATCGGTTCTTTTGGCTCGGAATACCTTCGAAATCCCGATTTTGCTCCTTGTTTCCACTCGAATTTGGTATGATTTCTAACTCTAAACTTGTTTATTACAGTTATTTGGATTGTTTGAATGATTTAGGTTGAGATTGAAAACCTAGGGTTTGATTTAGGAGCGGAATTTGGGGCTTTTTGACAAAAGCCAAATTGATTGAAATTGATGATATTTTTGTGTTGTTGGGTTGATTTTGAGCTAATTTCATGTTCATATCATTGTCAAATTGTTTATAGATCATTAGCTAATTGGATTTTAGAATTTTATAGTGCGATATGCTTTAGAATTTGGGGCGTTTTTCCAAAAGTCAAATTGATTGAAATTGATGATATGGTTGTGTTGTTGGGTTGGTTTTGAGCTAATTTCATGTTCATATCATTGTCAAATTGTTTATGGATCATGAGCTAATTGAAGTTTGGAATTTTATATTGCGATATGCTTTAGAATTTAGGGTTTTTTGCCATCAATCAAATTGACTGAAATTGATGATATGGTTGTGTTGTTGGGTTGATTTGGATCTAATTTCATGTTCATAGCATTGTCAAATTGTTTATGGATCATGATCTAATTGATTTTAGAATTTTATTGCGATATATTTTAGAATTTGAGTTTTTTTTGCCAACATCCAAATTGATTGAAATTGATTATATAGTTGTGATGTTGGGTTGATTTGGAGCTAATTTCATGTTTATAGCATTGTCAAATTGTTTATGAATCATGAGCTAATTGAATTTTAGAATTTTGTTGCAATATGCTTTATGTCGATTAGATTCTTCTATTTTAGCATAAAAATCATAATTTAGCCTATTCGCTCAATTGGTAGAGCAATGTGCGTTTGCACAAAAGATGTGAGTTCAAATCCCACATAGGTTACATAATAGACAAGAGCGCAACAATCGCAAATTGTTAATCATGCACATTATAATCTTAGTTATGCATTTTTTAACCTTAATTATGCACATTTTAATCTTATTTATGCACTTTAATTTTAAATGCTTATACGTAAAAAAATCGATTTCAAACTTACATCTATCAACCTAAATTATCCGAGAGGTGAACCCAAACTCTCAAAAGTAAAAAAAAAACAAAATTAAAACATCGATTTCAAAAGCACATCTTTTGTCTTATTAATGCACATTATGATCTTACATTTGCACAATTGTATTCTAAATCTGCACAATTGTATCTTACTTTTGCACAATTGTAGTTTAAATTTGCACAATTGTATCCTATTTTGCACACTTGTATTCTAAATTTGCACATTACAATTTTATTTTCACACTTTATGTTCTTATATTTGCACTTTAGAGTTGCACAAATGCACTTTACAGTTGCACAAATGCACTTCACAATTGCACAAATGCACTTCACAGTTCCACAAATGCATTTCACAATTGCACAAAAGGTGTCAAAAACGGGAAAAAGTGCATTTACCCATAAAATTAGACATATTTACCAATTTACCTATATATTAAACATATTTCAATTATAAATTTTTATAATTGAAATAGGCACATTTACCTATTTACCCCATAATGAATTATTATGTCTGCACAAAATAAACTTATATTTGCACAATAAGATGTTATATGTGCACAAAAGCAAGTTATACTTGCACAGCAGAAAGTGTTAACACGGAAAAAAATTCTGGGACAAAAAAAATTTTTAAAAAAAAATCTGGTCCGAGAAGGGGGGGCAAGGGGGCACACGCATGGGCAAGGGGGGGGGGGGGCAGACATTTGTCAGATTCCTTCATTAATTTTTAGTAGTTGTTGTATGCATACTTGTATTCTAAATCTGCACAATTTTATCTTATTTTTACACACTTGTATTCTAAATGTGCACAATTGTATTCTAAATAGGCACAACTGTATCTTACTTTTGCACACTTGTATTCTAAATGTGCACATTACAATCTTATTTTTGCACTTTATCTTCTTATATTTGCACATTACTATTATATATATATTTTTCCTAATTTTTCCTTTACCATCAATATTTAATAAAAACAATTAAACATTTTGTTGTGTGCCTAGTTTTCACAATATCCTATCCTATTTCAAACTTACTATGGAGTAGTATTTGTTACTCGCACTTTGGTAGAAAATATATCAATAGTGTGATTTTTACAATCAACTAGTGTTTGACATAAAGATTAATCTAATGTTTTTTAAAAGTCATTTAATTTGACAATTTACATTTAGAACTCATTTTCTTCAAGTATTTCACAATAGAAAATTATTACATTAATGTGCAAGAGAGATTAGATAAAAACTACACTGTAAATCCAACATTTGGTTTGCCAATAAAGATGGCCTTAAAAGTTTCGATTGTTGTCTAAGAAAAATTGTACGAGTTCATCACAAGTTTTCAACTCGCAAAGGCATAAAGGTTCACAACAAGATGCTTAAAGTTTAAAAAGAATTTTGAGTTCAGCCGTTGTACCAAACAGAGCCTAATAAAGGTGGCATAGGGTTCACAACACGATGTTTCATAAGCTTTCAAGAATAGTGCAGTCATACCAAACAGGGCCTACACTACTGCTATCTCAAACATTGGTGTAGCTCACCAAGAAACTACTACAACGTTCAGAATACATAACATCTCAAAATACATCATAAGGCATCACAACCTTTAGAAGAAATAAGGTCTTCGCCGTCAGGTTTATGAGTTCAGTAATGGCTAAAGCGTTACTGTACACAACACATAAATGATTCCGAGCTATGGCAGTAGTAACAAGTTTTCATGACATTCTCAACTTCCTTCGCGGTTCTGTAAGTACCATGTTCTTGTATGATTACCTGGTAAACTCAAGATGATGAATTTGTTTCAGGTTAGATGCTCAAGGCTGGTGGGAAGTGTTGGGGTCTTGATTGTTTTGGCTTCCGACTAGTGGGATGACAACGGGAATGTCCAGGCTGCTTCGTTCCACCTCTCTGACATCGAAAATGCTGGCCTCTGTTGCCTGAATATCGTTCCATTGATCGCTCCCAACTGATCGAATGTCGGTGGTTGCTTGGTCAACTTCTGAGACATTAACTACGCCTTGCTCTGCAACAGGAAGCTCTCTTGAGGAAACATTGAGGCATGCTTTGTCGACATTGTCATCCCCCGAGTCAACATGCTTTGTCAAAGAACAGGTGTCACTGATGTCTGAGCACGATTCCGTCTTCTCAAAAATCGGGTTTGCATTGATCTTCTGTCTGCAGAAGAGAACAGATAAGATCCATCAGTTTTGTCAAACCCCTGCGATCTATAGCCAGCTGACCAAGCAATTAGGAATGCTAATGCATGTGCTCAAAGACAGATTTGATGCAGATAAATACTGTCTCTCAATTTTTAAGACTGATCTAGTTATCTTACAAAGTAAATGCTAAAAATAGGGTATCGGAAAGTTAGAAGTGACAGACAAAAGAGCTTCTAATTAATTCCATGGATACAATAACATCCCGAGTTATGCGGATTAGCTGAGAGGAACAAAAGATGTAGATCTTTGAAGTAAAGAGCTAGTAATAATCGATAAACTCGTGGTGGTGAGGGTGACACAATTAGAAGCAGCAATAATAATTAAAAAATAAGCCATTAAAGAGATGAGAAGTGATCTGATCTGAGAGGCTATGGTATTCACCACATCGAAAAATATTAACAAGGTGTCCATTTCATATTAAAGCCCAGAAACGCATCATTGGAATAACGTTATTTTTAAAAGGAGAGTTTAGCTTTCTTACGCAGACACCTAATATGCTAAACATATATACTTTGCTAGTCCAAATGGTAGTTGATTAAAATAAACAGGCTTTTCAATTCAGTTCCTTAAACCTTCAAAGTTCAATTTGATATCTCTCCAAAAAAGCTTGTGGTCTTTCAACGATTGAGATTATCAGTGATTCATGTAGTTCAAAATGTTATGAAGATGTGATTTTATGATATCATATCAATGGATTCAATGCACATGAGACATACCAATGACACTTAAAAACAGTAAAGATCATTTACCTCTTCAGTTCCGCTTGTAATGCACTAACATATGCCAGAAGTTCTTGCTTTTCTTTCACAGCTGCTGATTCTTTTTGAGCTGCTTCCTTTATTTTGGCCTCGGCATCTGATTCTGCAATCCTGACCTTCTCGTCAGCTCTCACAACGGTAGCTTCTAGTACAAACATACACTCCCTAGCCTTTGCCAGTTCAGATCTCCATAGACGTGCCTCCTGGTGAGCCAAGTCTCTTTGCTTAGTCAGTTCTTCATTCTCTCTAGACAAGGCAGCCAACTTGCCTTCAGACTCTTTGAGCTGCACACTCAGCCAAATGATAATGACAGCTAATAACCACTAATAACAAGTGTCACACTGATGTTGTTGGATAAGCAAAAGTAACTAGAAAAAGGTTTCCACTAATCCCAGTTATATGTTTTAAATATTGAGCATCTTGTCAACAGCTACACAGTATCAAGTAATGGAAGACGGTTAAGAGAACTGATTGATAAGTGCACCTTAAACATAGCTGACTCCAATTGCTTATTAGATGCTTCTTTTAGCTGCTCCATTTCAGCACACACAAGTCTCCTTTGGTCATCCATTATATGAGCAACAGATGCTCCTGCCTCAGCAGCGTCAGCTGTATCAGAAAGTTTCTCCGCTATCTCCCTTATTGTTGAATCCCGGGCACGGAGCTCCCTAGCCAAGTTTTGTAATTCTTCATCTTTCACCCGCATTGTCTCCTGAATAAAAGGGCAGAGCAACAAGTCCACAATGAGCTGGATATGACAAAATGCAGAGGATAGCACTGCAGAGATCAGGAATATTAGATATGCCAAGAAATTTTATGATGTTTAGCCTCTGACCAGGAATTACACGAGAACAAGTCTGACCAGCTATTTATTTACTCCTCATTTCCTCAAAAAGCCTTCAATAAATTATCACACCAAATTAAACTTACTGGATGGCATTACTTGCACCAACCAACTCGGCCAGCTGCTTATTTGGGTAACGAGAAGAAGCACAAACACCAAGCGAACACCAACATCGAATATGAAAAACACCCAACACAATAAGATTGTGAACTGACATTTAGCACTGGCAGAGATGAGGGAATTTTTGGAAAGCTACCAGCTGGAAATGGAATTATGGGAGAGAATGAAGGCTTAAGGCTTTGGTGTTCTTTTGTGTGATACCTATTCTTGCTTTTATCAATTTGGGAGCCATAAATTCATGTTAAATAAATGGAAATCATAAAGGATGGATTTTTCATGGCAAAATGAAGTTTTTAAAGGGGAATGTCTAATTGTAAATCAGTCACAATGTACTTTAGGTGTCTTTGAAAACATAAGCATGGAAATTTGACTAATTGGCATTAACAGGCATGGAAAAAGTACCATATAAAATGTGTTGCACTTGTGCGGTATAGGTTTCAGTCGGTGGTACAAGAAGTGCTAAAGCTAGTCCTGCAGCGGTAATTGGATTAGCAATGTTACATTAGTCAAAAAAAGTTGGGATACCGCTGCAGGTAAACACAAGGATTCACACCTAACAACACTGCTAGAAGACGAGAGACTCACTAGTTGGGATCATCTGCAATAGAAACGATTATCATACAATTACAAACATAAATCCTAGAGGGTGAGGGTCATCCCCAAGAACAACACATTAGTTGGGATCGTCTAATACTCTAATCATTCTATACTAGTAAATGGACCAAGATCTAAATCAGGCAACTAATTGGCAAAAAAAATAGATACAAGGAAGCACAAATTGAATTCAATAACTCAATTTTGAACTTGAAATCAAATAACGTGAAGGTGGATTGAATTAGAAAGGAGGGAGCTAGGAGAATACCTAAAATCACGAGCGCCAATCGCAGGTCGAGGGTCGGACTCCGGCATCGATATCTCTAGATCCGATCGCCAGGGGTGAGGCGGCGTCTTCGTGCATCCTCCTCCGCTTCCTCTTCATCCCGATTTGGAGGTCACGAGCGGCGGCAAGGAGGGCGAGGAACGGGTAGGAGAGGAACAGGTCACTGGAGGACGAAGATAGAACCAACTACATACCTGTCGACCGGAGGCGACTCCCGACGACGAGGAGGGCAACGGGGAAGGGGCGGAAATGTCCATTGAAGCTGCTCCGATGGTGAGCCAAGCGACCACCAATTTTCGAGAGGGACTGAAGATGAAAGACGGGACGAGGAAAACGGAGGGACGAGTCTATGAAAATAGAGCAGGTTAACAACGAAACGTGGCCCGGCCCATTGAAATTACTTATTTTGAACGCAAATTGCTCCTAAATGGAAATTTTACACATTAAGCCTATTTTACACAATAGGGATTTTTTACATTTGAAGCAAACCCTATATATATATATATATATATATATATATATATATATATATATATATATATATATACAATGATGTTCAAATTAAAATGAATTAAGCTCCCGTGCCTTCAATCTATTATCTATTAATATTACTAATTCTGCTAGCATTTTGCTAACGTGTCACGCCCACAATTAAAGTTGAATTTTTTATTCAAATGAGATTTTCTTATTGGTCAATAATATTATGGAAACTTTAAAATATTTGTTTCCTATTTTAAATATGATTTGAATCCGTTCTTTTTTTTTTATTTTCGGTTATATTGCCGTAAATATTGAGACATGTTTCCATTTTTTTTTCGATTGCAATATATATATATATATATATATATATATTACTAATTCTGCTAGCATACGAGATCAATTGCAGTATACGGATATCGATCACGGGGATTATATATGTATCAATTGTTATCTAGAACTAATAAGCTAAGCCAAGAAAGAGGGATTTGATTTTCATCTAAACTAAGAAAAACAAGCAAAGATTATGAAGAAAATATATAAGAGAAGTAATTGTAGAGTTAAAGATTCTCACGACAATGCCACAAAGAATTCAACCCGATATTCACTCGAACTTCATCCTCTTAATATGTAAAATTGAAGGTAAATTATCTAAAGTCATCACCACTCAGCTGTCGCATGTTGTAGTAATTGTGTCTAAATTAACCAAATCTAGACCCTTTAAGCTCTTTATAGATCTTAGGAGAAAATCAATTAAACTTTCGCTGTCGCGTTCCGCCTAAACCGATTCACACATAAGAATCTACGATAATTTTTATTAATCCTCAAGAGTCCTCAACAATCGTTTAAATGTCACAATAACAATTGCTGATTCCTCAAGTCCAATCCTAGGGTTCTGATGAAACCAATCCTCCTTTCGACATCATGAATTTCATCTATTTATCCAATTTCAATTCGCAGCGGTAGCATCTTGAATCTAAAAAGAATTCTAATCGATTCACATCAATTAGGTTAAGCAACTAGGATCAAATCAATTCATAAAATTCAGATTAAGTTCAAGCAAACATCGAAATCAAACAATTCGCGACATTGTCGGGTTCACCCTAACCCTAGAACGGAAAATTTAGCTAAACATAATATAGAAAGCAATTGAATAAATTAAAGACATGCTTAAAATAAAATGCAAACCAGAAATCTCTGTCTTCAATCCAAAGTGTAATACCGAAAACAAAGGAAACAAAACTAACTAAAACCTAATCTAGCCGCCGAAAGCTGTGCGGCAACGCTCCCAAGTCCGAACAAGAGCCCCCCTTTTGTTCTTTCACATACGGCAATATATATGTGAATAAGTTTAATGAAATTACAATTTCAACCTACGAAATTAAATAATTAAAATATAACCCAATACCCAATTATAAAGTTAATTCCATCAAACAATCCCTAAGTTTAAAAACTTCCGCACTTGGCACTTTAGCTCCTCATGTCCAATCCAATATCCTCGCCGCTCCATATTAAAACTTGAATTTCGACAATATCGCTTCCAAGGTGCCTGAAATCAATAAAAACTCGGTGTAGACTCCGAAAATGCAAAATAAACTGAATAAAGTATAAAACACGATAAATATGCATGAAAATGATCTAAACTAATATGCAAATGCAACCCTAAAATATGACTAAATTAGATGTCATCAGGGAGCTAGGAGAATACATAAAATTATGAGCGCCAATCGCAGGTCGAGGGTCGGACTCCGGCATCGATATCCCTAGATCCGATCGCCAGGGGTGAGGTGGCGTCTTCGTGCATCCTCCTCCGCTTCCGCTTCATCCCGATTTGGAGGTCACGAGCGGCGGCAAGGAGGGCGAGGAACGGGTAGGAGAGGAACATGTCACTGGAGGACGAAGATAGAACCAACTACATACCTGTCGACCGGAGGCGACTCCCGATGACGAGGAGGGCAACGGGGAAGGGGCGGAAATGTCCATTGAAGCTGCTCCGATGGTGAGCCAAGCGACCACCGATTTTCGCGAGGGACTGAAGATGAAAGACGGGACGAGGAAAACGGAGGGACGAGTCTATGAAAATAGAGTAGGTTAACAACGAAACATGGCCCGGCCCATTGAAATTACTTATTTTGAACGCAAATTGTTCCTAAATGGAAATTTTACACGTTAAGCCTATTTTACACAATAGGGATTTTTTACATTTGAAGCAAACCCTATATATATATATATATAATGATGTTCAAATTAAAATGGATCAAGCTCCCGTGCCTTCAATCTATTATCTATTAATATTACTAATTCTGCTAGCATTTTGCTAACGTGTCACGCCCATAATTAAAGTTGAATTTTTTATTCAAATGAGATTTTCTTATAGGTCAATATTATTATAGAAACTTTAAAATATTTGTTTCCTATTTTAAATATGATTTGAATCCGTTCTTTTTTTTTTATTTTCGGTTATATTGCCCTAAATATTGAGAAATGTTTCCATTTTTTTTTTCCGATTGCAATATATATATATATATTACTAATTCTGCTAGCATACGAGATCAATTGCAGTATACGGATATCGATCACGGGGATTATATATGTATCAATTGTTATCTAGAACTAATAAGCTAAGCCAAGAAAGAGGGATTTGATTTTCATCTAAACTAAGAAAAACAAGCAAAGATTATGAAGAAAATATATAAGAGAAGTAACTCTAGAGTTAAAGATTCTCACGACAATGCCACAAAGAATTCAACCCGATATTCACTCGAACTTCATCCTCTTAATATGTAAAATTGAAGGTAAATTATCTAAAGTCATCACTACTCAGCTGTCGCATGTTGTAGTAATTGTGTCTAAATTAACCAAATCTAGACCTTTTAAGCTCTTTATAGATCTTAGGAGAAAATCAATTAAATTTTCGCTGTCGCGTTCCGCCTAAACCGATTCACACATAAGAATCTACGATAATTTATTAATCCTCAAGAGTCCTCAACAATCGTTTAAATGTCACAATAACAATTGCTGATTCCTCAAGTTCAATCCTAGGGTTCTGATGAAACCAATCCTCCTTTCGACATCATGAATTTCATCTATTTATCCAATTTCAATTCGCAGCGGTAGCATCTTGAATCTAAAAAGAATTCTAATCGATTCACATCAATTAGGTTAAGCAACTAGGATCAAATCAATTCATAAAATTCAGACTAAGTTCAAGCAAACATCGAAATCAAACAATTCGCGACATTGTCGGGTTCACTCTAACCCTAGAGCGGAAAATTTAGCTAAACATAATATAGAAAGCAATTGAATAAATTAAAGACATGCTTAAAATAAAATGCAAACCAGAAATCTCTGTCTTCAATCCAAAATGTAATACCGAAAACAAAGGAAACAAAACTAACTAAAACCTAATCTAGCCGCCGAAGGCTGTGCGGCAACGCTCCCAAGTCCGAACAAGAGCCCCCCCTTTTGTTCTTTCACATACGACAATATATATGTGAATAAGTTTAATGAAATTACAATTTCAACCCACAAAATTAAATAATTAAAATATAACCCAATACCTAATTATAAAGTTAATTCCATCAAACAATCCCTAAGTTTAAAAACTTCCGCACTTGGCACTTTAGCTCCTCATGTCCAATCCAATATCCTCGCCGCTCCATATTAAAACTTGAATTTCGACAATATCGCTTCCAAGGTGCCTGAAATCAATAAAAACTCGGTGTAGACTCCGAAAATGCAAAATAAACTGAATAAAGTATAAAACACGATAAATATGCATGAAAATGATCTAAACTAATATGCAAATGCAACCCTAAAATATGACTAAATTAGATGTCATCAAACCACCCCATGCTTGAACCTTGCTTGTCCTCAAGCAAGAACAAGTGTAAATATTCACAAGAAAGATTTCGGCTTCTATCCAAGCAATGTGTTTTCTCATTTAGATGTAGACATTGGGTTCAAAACAAGGACAAGCAAATCATAAAAGAGACAAGTCAATAAATCAATTCCAAGACCTCACATAGGACATTTTTTTGTGGAACGCTCTCACTCTTGTGTTTAGGGTATAAAAGTTTCGCTCAGGCTCAAATCTTGAAAACTCATCTACCACAGGCTTGAATTAGCGTCCCAATTCTCCATCACTTGGACTATGCATAAAAACATAAATCATGAGGTCTTTTCATGGGTTGTAACGGGGCCAAGGTAAGAAACAAAAGGTATGGATTCTTTAGCCATGTGGTGCTAAATTCGGAAAATAGAACTACTTCCTAAACTTCAACCACAATTCCAACTTCTTTTCCACAAGCATACCAAATCTCTCACAACAACCACATCACATAATCAAATAAGCTCAAAACTCACAACTTTGAAAACCCATTCCCTTTTCACAAACATTTCTCTAGTGATGAAGAATTTTATACACCTTTTTTTCTTTTTTATTCATTTTTTTTTTCTTTTCCATTTTTTTTTCATTTTTTTTTCATTTTTTTAATTTCTTCATCATAAGAAAATTACATTTGAAGCACACTACCCCTCACTCAAATACATAATCACTTAAAGCACATTATTCTCCCTTCTCCACTTCAATGAACCATAATTCTATTTCATCCTAATTTCCGAATAGGTAAACAAGGCTAAAATAGGCTTAAGGATAATCTCGTGGAGCTACAAATAAATAGGCAATTAGGCTCAATGGGCTTCAAGCAAAGGATACAATAAATGGGTAGGAAGGGAATAATAGGCTAACAAAAATGGCCTCAATCATGTTTATGGAAGAATGTACACAAGTCATATATGTGACCTCGACAGGTTCTAATGCAAGCTTTGAAGATAAAGCAATCAAGATGAGCAATTCACACACAAAAGAAAAGAGGACTCATGGATGTGAGTCCTAGGCTCAGAAGCTCACATGCTTTTGTCTCAGAATCTCAATCTCAACAAGTCTCAAGATGATTAGTTTTGAAAGAATTATAGCATAAACCCAAATATCCAAATCATCACAAGCTATTTAACATGCCTTAAAGGATATCATCAACCAAATTCAATCAAGGAAATGGCATGTTCTTCAAGAAGAGCAAGGGATTTTTATTACCAAGGGTTCATCTCAAGACATATATATGCAAATGAAAATGCAATGCATGAAATGCACATGAAAAAGAAAAAACATGAAAAAATTATATGCAAAATCGGAGTTACACATGAGCTACATGTGAATTTCAAGTGAGTTACCCCCACCCCATGCTTAAAATCTGCTTTGTCCTCAAAGTAGAGAAAAAGAAAGAGTAAGGGAAGAGGAAACTCACTAAAGAATCAGGCACACTCGGGCATTCTAGACAATTTGTCCATTTCAGCACAACAGGAGCTTCCCGAATTCAGCAAAATCAACGAGCAACATTACTCCCGGGTGTGATTGAGGACTCGCAAAACATGTAGTTGCATCTCCTTGTTATTGAATCTGACCAAGACATAAAAAACAAAGTAAACACCCAACCAACAAGACAATACAAGTTCTATCCAATATCAAGAGCACCACACCATATAAAACCAAGAGTAAGTCATAGTCACTCTAGATCAAACAGACTTCATGGAAATTATGGACATAACCTGTAAAATCAGTAATCAAGTCCAGGAGAATGATCCAAAGCATGAAGAACGAAGCATCTACTCCTTCAAACAACCTTATCATGAGTAACACCTCCATTTAACCAGATAAGTTAGGCTCTAACTCAATGAAAATCAATGATACTCCTAAGATATATCAACGACCACTATACACCAGCAAGATGCAGAGCAAAAGCATGCACAAAATTCAGTCCCACGCCTCACACTCATCCACACTTTGCAAAGTAAAATCATGAAAACTCAATGGAAACAGGGAGAATGAGACAAGCAGGAAGAGAACAAGTATGGGCACATCTCAATCTAATATCCAACACTTCCAATAAATAGGTGTAATAAAAGACTAAATTTCAAAAACTAAAGTGATCAATTTTAGCAACCAAAATCAGTCAAATCCACCTCTAAATTTGATCCAAAGTTTCCCAGAAGCATGAGATTAAAAAAAAACAAGGAACTCAGCTGACTTTAGATACAACAAGGAAAAAATTGTTCAGCAACATAGAGTTCATGGCTATCAAAGTCTCATAATCATAGCTACAACCCAATGTGACAGCAATTAAAGGCTATCAAATTCAGCACATGTGAATATTAACCATATTAGATCATTAGATGCAATCAAAGATCAATTTCAACATCCAGCAGATCTCCCAAGCACCTAATCACACAAATTTAAGCAGTTTCTAAATGCTAACCACTTTCAATCCAGAATAATCAGTAGTTTCAACATAGCAGGTCGACAAGAAAGAGAGAAAAATACTAACCTGCACTTACCTGAGGCAAAATCGGAGGATGAATTGCAGGCGAGAGAGGAGCAGTGGTGCATTGAGCAGCTAATTGCAAAATTTTCGTCAATTGAGCAAGGAGGGAGCGGAATCCGGTGGTGATCGATGGAGGGCTGCTGCTGCGCGGGTGATCGATGGAGGGCTGCTGCTGCGCGGTTGCGAGAGATGGAGGTTGATGGAGATACCATGGAGGGAGGCAATGGAGGCGACGCTGGAGGTCCTGGGGCAGTGGGATCGGGAAAGCAGACGAAAGAAGGAGAGGGAAAGAAGGAGACGGGCTAGTGTAGCCTGCTGGTGAGCGCGAGGGCTGCACGGCTGCTGCTTGGCGAGTGGCTAGGTGAGCGCCGGCGAGATGGTGATGTTGGGTGATGATATGCTGTGCGGCGCCGGTGAAGGTAGTGCAGCAAAGGGCGCCGGCGAGGGGGTGAGACATCGGTGGCAAGGAGACGGCGACGATGGGAGCGAGGCGGAAGGCTGGCGGTGAAGGAGAGGTTCGGGAAGAGAGACGGGAAAGAGAGGGATAGACGGAAAGGTTCTTTTATTTTCTCCCTTTTTTTTTTGGTTTGTTTATTTATTTATTTATTTATTTTGATTAGGAAAAATTTCGGGTGAGAAAACTCTACCCGAAAGCATCCTTACGGATGAGGTCCTGTTGACCTGAATTATTTGAGATGTCGGTACCCCGGGCAGAGTGGCCAAGGTGTGCAACCTTGTCAGCCACTCTATTGCCCATGCGGGGAATGTGAAAGAAAGAGACTTCTTTCACAACCGACAACAGAGTTTTAATATCAGACATAATCAATTCAATTTCCCAAGGGCATTTGTGCTGATTTTTCAAATGATTTATTATTATTAGAGAATCTCCTTCAATTTGTACTTTGTCTATATGCATCTGTCTAATTTTTTGTGCACCTAATTTAAGGGCAAGAGCTTCCGATTTAAGAGGAGTTTGGGAGCCGAGCTGAAGAAAACCAATGTGTAGTGGATTCCCCAACCAGTCCCAGATAATTATGCCTGCAGAACTGTTTGAGTTAGACAACGTCGATCCATCAAAATTAAGCTTATAAACACCAAAAGGAGGCTTTCGCCAAGAGGTGTTTTTCTTTTGATTTTTTTTAACCTGTACAGAGTTACCATGCTTAGTGGGAAACTCCACCGGATTCAGATCGTCATTGAAAACAGATGCTTTCTTCCAATTATCAATGTGAGTTTGTATGAGATGACTTGTTATAGAAGTGCGTGGTATGGCAACTTGTCTAAACAGGAATTGATTCCTAATGTACCATGTAGTCCACCAAGTAAACGCCAGTTTGTCCTTATCCTTCATTGAAAAGTTATGTCCGATAAAGTTAAGGATGGGCTTGAAGTCGCGTGATTGGTCAATCAAATTAGAAATTTTTGACTTGATAGTCCTCGGGAAAGAGTGTAATAAATTCATATAAGGGCATTCAATAAACAAGTGATTGTCGTCTTCAACAGCTGAGTTGCAAAGACAACAAGTAGAAGGAACAGATACACATCGTTGGTTAAGCCGATCGGCAGTCGGGAGGTCTTTTTGGGAGATTTTCCACAAAAAGTTTTTAATTTTGGGCGAGGTATTAAGAGTCCAGATCCAGGCGTTGCTATCCATATCTAAGGAATTTTGTGAAGAAACTAGTTTGTAAGCAGACGAGGTGGTAAACCACCCCTCCCGATCGGGCCACTAGTAGAGATTGTAACGGCCCGGGATTATGATTCCCGAGTTACGTTTCGAGGGATTAAACCCCTCGTTAGGACCTTGCGCCCCGAGTACAGGTTGAAGGTTTCAAAACTTACTTTAATGTTTTAAAAGGGGGATTTCATACCCAAAATCGAAGGGATCGTTGGAATCCCCGGGGAAGTCCCCTGTACCTGTCATAAGTCTAAGCGTGGAAATCATAAATCATGCGACTAGCGGAAACAAGTGTAATTCAAAAGTATGCCACGGCAGAGCCGGGTCAAAACGGAGTCTAAGGTGTAAATCCGAAAAGTATAATCAGAGTCTGGTGAAGTCTATACTCCAGCGCTCACTCTCCGCCGACAAAATGACCCGCGCAATAAGCAAACAGCACCGATAGGATGAACATAAATAATACCTAAAAAAAATTTGATATGGGGCGGGATCAGATCGATGCCCACTTAACTCTGCATCCCAACCATAAGTACACATATACGCTATTCCTAATAAAGATGCTTCTAGATGCATGGCGGAATATTAACACACTAACATGCTCCTAAGAACAAGTGCATAATAATAATAAGGCCTTAGCACAGAATACCAAGTGGTATATCCCTCTCCTACCTCCACCCCTTCCGATAGGTGGAGACTGGCCAGCTCGTGAATGCATTCATTCATAATAGGGCGGCACGCATGCCTAACCCGCTCCACAATAAAGCCCGCATGCATCTCATAATATAAGGAAGTGCATGACTCGATTGACTCAGGACGGGACCCGATGAGACTAGGTCGTCCTATAACCCTAGCAATGACTCTAGTGACCTCATAGATAACGGCCGTTCTGTTTACATACGCATAAAGAAATAGGATGCTCAACGTAGATGCAACCTAGCATGGTACTACATGGCATGCTGATCATGAATGCAAGCACCTAGTATATCATGCACCTAAAGCAGGGAATAGCTCTATTCAATCTGAGTAAGCTCCGAAGAGACTTACCTGGTATCGCAGAACAGCAAAAGGCAATCAACCAGGCAATATGAAATCCGACACGTCACAGATGGTCACCTAACAAGTATAAGCACATCAATGAGTCTATCTCTAAGGCACACAAAGCATAGAATTATCACGCACACGACTTCACAACTTAACATAATAACCGTCACATCATCATTTCCATAATATCGACCTTATCTCGTAATCTATCATCTCAACATCTCACAACCATACTCAATATAATCCTCCAATTCATCAACTTAAGATAATTCCAATTCATACTTAACCAATTTGCATGCCATAATCTCACAATTTACTTAGCATATAATTGCACATCTTCAACATAATCATATAACATTTAACCACAAATAATAAATCACCACAATATTATATCTTAAATCTCAAAACAACATTTTATTTTAACATCTTTATAAAATATCTATAAAATCCCAACAATATTCATTTAATCAAAACATCCCTTTTTAAATTACTAATCCAACCTTACTTTATTTTAAATTACCAAAACCCACCCTCTCCTTTTGTAAAACCCCAAAACCGGCCCTTATGTTTTAAATAAACCCAAACCGAACCCTCTTGATTTAAATCAACCCAAAACCGAATGGAAGAAGTAAAATAGGCCCAAATATTTTCTTATTTGAACACCACAAGTTTGGCCCCAAAAAAATAGGCCCAAAAGCCTCTATTCCATTTCATCTCAAATTCGGAGTTAGAAAGAAGAAAGAAGGAAGTGGGCCAGGGCTGATGACATGTTAAAAAAAAACGTGGGCCCGGGAGGAGGATGTGGCGGCTGACGTGGCGTGGCCCACTTCTCTTCTTCTTCCTCCCATTTAGGCCGAATGAAAGAAAGGAAACAGGGGCTTTGTGCCCAGAAATGGCGGAGGAGAAAAAGAGAGGGAGGAGGGGACCTCCGGCGGCGGTGGAGCCGAGCTCCGGCCACCAGGAGCGGCCACTCCGTCGCCCACACCCACGGAAACGGGAAGAGAAGGAAGGAGGGGAAGAAAGAAGCTCACCGAGGTGCGGTTTTGAGGTCTTCGTCGGAGGAGCTCGGTGTTCGATTAGCGTCGCCGGAGGCTCGATCTGCGCTCGCTCGGCCTAGGACGGAAGAATGGGGGTTAAAGGCGGGGCTTTTCACAGCTCGAAGTCCAATGGAAAGAGAAACGAGCCTTACCGGGGTTCTCGGAGAAAACAGGGAGGAAGGAGAAGAGGAGAGGTGCTGCTCGGCGGCGGTGGTGGCTCCGGCTGCTGCTGGTGGCGACGGCGGTGGAACTGGTGGTCGACGGTGGTGTGGTGGTGGAGGTGTGGTGGCAAGGAGGTGGTGTGGTGGCGGCGGGAATGAGAAGGAGGGACGGAGAGTGTACCGAGAGAGGAGGGAGAGGGGGGAAATAGCAATGGGTATGTGGGTTTAACAAAAACCTGATTTTCAAAGGTCAATTGCAATAAAAAGGTCTGGTTTTTTTTTTGGAAGAGGAGTTGTTGTTTGTTTGTTAAAATAAGTAACATTAAGTAGAGAGGGAGGGAAGGTGAGGATAAGATTTTTCCCGAACTAGAATAGGGTGAGTCGGATGGATAAGGATTCGGAATATGACAGAATTGAGATCTCGGGTCGGGAATTTAAATTTCCGCTGATTGGTCGTTCAAAACCCGAAATGAAAGATGGAATTGATTTTTAATTGTGAAAATTTGGGTCGGAATTTATTTTAAATTCATTTTGATTTTCTTTTTCCAAAAGTTAATATTTTAAAAATCCGAGCCTTTACAGAGATGATCCTCGAATTGATTCGTAGGTAAAGGTGTGTCTAAAATTTCGTTGACAATCGAAGAAGGAAGGATGGCTTGAAGCTTCTCAAGCTACCACTGGCCACCTAAGATGTAGTCACTCACACAATCATCGGGATTTGAGATATTAGGACAATCGGGCCTAGATTGAATTGGAGAGGTAGATAACCAGTTATCGGTCCATAATCTGACCGAGTTCCCATTACCAATAGACCAAATTAACCCCGTTTTGAATTTATCAATGAGTGGGGTAAGCTTGGACCATTTCCAAGAGGAAACACCTCGCTTTTGATAGTTAAGAATGTGTGTTTGACCAAGATATTTATGAGTGACAAGTCTAACCCAGGCATTATCAGGTTCAGCCATGATTTTCCAGAGTAATTTCATTTGCAGAGCTTCATTCATATCTTTAGATTTTCTTAATCCCATTCCCCCAAAATGCTTTGGCCTACAGATTCTATCCCAACTGATAAGAGGGCGGTGTTGATTATCCTTATTCCAGAAGAACCTTCTATTAATTTGATCCAATTCTTGGTGCACAGATGATGGTAGTATAAAATTTTGCATTGTATAAAGAGGTTTCGAGGCCAGATTGGACCCAATGAGAATTGCTCGACCATGTTGAGAGAGCGCACTCGCTCTCCACTTACTCAATTGTTCCTTTGACTTACAGATGATTTCTTCAAATGTTTCCTTATTTACTCGCCCATTGACAATCGGACAACCAAGGTATTTTTCAAGAGTGTTTTCGTTAGTAATATTTAAGCAATTAGAGAGCTCCTGGATCCTTGAGTTCACAATTCCTTTAGTTGCTTGGAAACTAGATTTATGGTAATTTACACGTTGTCCCGAAACTTGACAGTAATTGTCAATAATGGATTTGACTTTTAGACTAGCAGACACACTACCTTTGGAGAAAATAATGATATCATCTGCGAATGCAAGAAAGGGAATGCATGGACCATTTCTACCAAATCTAAATCCTATTGGACTGTTAGCGGCGCTGGCTTCTAGCGCAAGTTTGCGAGAAAGTATTTCTGCTCCTAAAATAAAGAGGAAAGGGGATAGCGGGTCACCCTGACGAAGCCCCCGAGTGGGTAGGAACATGTCGGTAGGGCCGTTATTAACCAAAACCGAAAATGAAACAGTTGTCACGCATTCCATGACCCAGTTTACAAAAATAGGGTGGAAACCAAATTTTTCGAGGATTTTCTGTATGAAATTCCAATCCACCCTATCATAGGCTTTTTCCATATCTAGTTTTATTGCTAGCCAGCCCTCACTGCCTTTGCGGGATTTGAATGAATGAAATATTTCATGGGCAATAAGAACATTGTCCTGAATGGCTCTATCTGATACAAAAGCCCCTTGAAGGGGATGGATTAGCTTTCCAATGATATTTTTTAGTCTCTCGGTCAGGATTTTGGAAATTACATTGTATAGGGTGGAGTATAAACTGATGGGTCGATAGTGATTAGTGGAGGTAGGGTTATCACGTTTAGGCAGTAAAGAGATAAAAGTGTGATTGATCTGTTTTAAAAGTTTGCCAGAGCGAAAGAAACCTTTGACAGCCTTGATAATCGAGGGACCAACAATGTCCCAGTATTTTTTATAAAACTCTGTTGTGAAGCCATCAGGGCCAGGGGACTTGTTTGAACCAATACTAAAAACAACATTCTTTATTTCGCTGTTAGAAGGGTGATGTATTAGAGCTAGGTTATCTTCAGGAGTAATTGCTGGTTGAATAAGACATAATAGATCATTGAGCATATTTTCATTGATTGGTTCCTTCTTGAATCTTTTTTCAAAGTCGCGTTTAATTTCTGTTTTGACATTCTCCTCACCAACAATAAGGGTGCCTTCTGATGAGGTAATGTTGCAAATTTGTTTTCTATGTCTCCTACCAAAAGCTACACGGTGAAAATAAGAAGTATTGGAGTCTGATAGTTTGAGGTGTTTGGTTTTCTCCCTTTGGTTCCAAAAATTCTTTTGAAAGAGAAGGAGGTGTTCCTTTTTCTTTAATAGATGTACTTCTCTTGATGTGCCTCGGGAGAGTGAGGGATTAGTTTGATGCGATTTAATTTCAAGAAGTTTTTCGTCAACCTCCTTTAATTGGCGGAAGATGTTTCCAAACGTTGATTTGTTCCATAATTTCGCTTTTTGTTTGAGAGTCCTCTGTTTAAAAAATACTTGGAACATCGCAGAGCCAGGGCAGGATCTACGCCATGCTTGTTTGACAATATTCCGAAAGTCCTTTCTTTGAAGCCAGATATTTTCAAATTTGAATGGTGGAGCTTTGAAGGTAGAACTACAATCAAAGGTAATCGAGATAGGACAATGGTCGGACGAAGAAAAGGAACCATTCTTAGTGATTAGGTTAGGGAATTTGTGTAAAATAGTGTGATGAACTAGAACGCGGTCTAGTTTTTCAAATATATCTCCATGCCCTTCAGATAATCGCCTCCAAGTAAATGAGTTTCCAAAAGTGGGTATATCGGTTAGAGAACAGTCATTTTTAAAGTTAATGAGTCGATTAAACCGGGAAGGGCGAATAGTCGCACCTCCCAGATTGTCATTACTACAGTAGATTTCATTCAGATCACCCATGACAATACATGGAATATGAGAGGATGTGATGATCTCGGTCAGGGTTTCCCAGAAGACATCTTTTTCACTAGGATCGGAGGGGGCATATACAAACAAGATCATTATTAGAACATCGTCGGATGAGTTTTCGTAGCGGATACCAATAATGCTCGGAAGGTGGATATCGACAGAGAGAGAGATTCACCCGATAGTTGGTGGTCCTTCCACATTACCCCAAGACCTCCGCACCGACCAGAGGCAGGAGACCAAATAGCATTATCAAACCCTGCATATTTCCAAATTTTCTCGTCTGGAATAGATTCTGTTTTCGTTTCTGCTAATGCCAACAATTGGATATGTTCATTTTTACACCAAGTATTTATGTCGACCCAAAAGGTTGTTTTTCCAATTCCTCTGCAATTCCAAAAGCTTAATCTCATTTATAACTATTTTTGGCATGAGAAGGAGAGGTTATCAATCTCATGCCGGACAAGTTTGTCAGAAGAATTTGAATATTAGGATAGCAAACTTTCAAGAGTTGGTAAGAGAAGGAGGGTCCTTTTTTGTTCACAATATCCATGAAAAAAGTACATGGATTGAAGCTGTATAGAGCGTAATCTGATTTACTTGAATATACAAACCAAAGCGTGCTCAAACTGGAGTCGATTGTTGATGATATAGGCCCCAAACAGATGGTTTGTTTGGGGACATTTTTTAGGCCCTCGAAAGGGGGGTAAGTGTGACTAAAAGTCATTGTTTGAAATGATGTGCACAACAAATACATACAGATAGCCTCATGGATTAACATCAATGGATAATCAGTCACATACAATTTTTCATTCCAGCCTTCACCGTAGAGATTATACAAACGAAACCATAGAGAGGAAGGGCTATACACCAACAAAGTGTGGAGAACACCTACAAAACTAATCCAGAGGTGCCAAATAGCCACCAAAGCGACCATTTTCTTTGGAGATCTCTTCATACTTGATTCAATGTTAAGGTTAATCAATAAGCAGGTAATTAGGCCATATATGCAAATATAATCACCAGCCAAACCGTTAGTGTCTACAATGAAGTTCATGTTCCAAACAGTATCCATAAGATACATATATATGAAGCAATACTTAAAATAAACACAAATCATAATTTTCATGAGCATGTCACCAAATGTGGATACCAAATACTCCCAGCAGGTTCGAAGGTGCATGCACCCAATGTTGTAGACATGGTTAGAAACATATGTATCAATGAGCAAAGGAAGACTCCCCCAATAAGGTATAGCACACATTCCCTTCAGTTTGGACAACACCCACATGGATACCCCAAAGTTTCCACTATGGTTGTAGGATACAAATTTTGATAATAACCCTGCAACCTGCAGCTCAGACTTACAACAACCTGAAGGTATATAATTGGAATCCATTGAAGCTCAAATAATAGTGTAAACATCCTCCCTTTATTTCGATGTACATCCTTCCCTAAGAAGGTAATTTCGATGTCAACCTAAGGTAAGTTCTCCCCAAGAAGGTAATTTAAGATTGTTGAACAACAGAGGATGAACGCGCGGCCGCGCCCTAGTACACACGGGCGTGTCCATTTTTTTTTTTTTTAAGTTTATAATAACAATCTTAAATTAATAAAATAAAGGGAGAACTTACCTTAGGTTGACATCGAAAGCGTTTGAACCTTCCCGAATGGATGGTCCATGGCTCGATCCACCCGTCTAGTAAAGTCTTTTCAGGGCGATATAATTGGAATCCATTGAAGCTCAAGCTCCCGAAAGATGTGTTCTTCTCCTCATCATCTTGTTCTTTTGTGTGTTCACCGTTACCACCATCTTTGAATAGAAAGACTTCTTGTTGGGATTTGGTGTATGGCGGTATGTCAACGAGAACTTCCTTTGAAGGGTCATCTATATGCCACTTAGAGAGTAGTCCAGCGAACGCTCCGAATCGTTCCTTAACATTCTTTTGAACCATCACTTCATAAAATAGCGACGATGACTTGTATACTCGGGGAACAACTAATTCGGGCGCTTCTCTGGATTCCCCCTCCACAGGATCATCAATCTCAGACACTTTAGACTCATGTATATGCTCTTCCAGACTTTCCTCAATCTCAATAGATACGACAGTGCAATTGTCATTGTCACTGTCACTGACATCCGTTTGGCTCGAGAGGCTCTCTAGCGCAGTTTGAGCATTCTTGGTAAGTTGAGAAATTTGAGCTTCAATTGCCGCAATCTTAGCGAGTAGCTCCTCTGTTGATAGATGTGAATAAGGTCTTTGCTCGAGAGGAGGTTGTGGAGGTCGAAACTGAAATCCTATCGGAGCCCTTTCATTAGAGTGATTGCTCTCATGATACTCATCAAAATTGCACCACCGATACATATCATCAACATCCTCATAGATGGGGGCCCACAACACCGGGCATTCAGAGATCATATGCCCAAAACCCCCCACAAAACTCGCAATGCGCATGAGTCCCATACGTCGAGAATTTATTTTCCAAAGTGGCATGACCAGACGATGAAAAAACATCACAAGATGGAATACAATTCATCTCTAGAAGAACACACCTAAAATCACAAAAAGAAAAAAAAAATCAAAAGCAAAAGAAAGACTTCAACGGGGATTATATATGTATCAATTGTTATCTAGAACTACTAAGCTAAGCCAAGAAAGAGGGATTTGATTTTCATCTAAACTAAGAAAAACAAGCAAAGATTATGAAGAAAATATATAAGAGAAGTAATTCTAGAGTTAAAGATTCTCACGACAATGCCACAAAGAATTCAACCCGATATTCACTCGAACTTCATCCTCTTAATATGTAAAATTGAAGGTAAATTATCTAAAGTCATCACTACTCAGCTGTCGCATGTTGTAGTAATTATGTCTAAATTAACCAAATCTAGACCCTTTAAGCTCTTTATAGATCTTAGGAGAAAATCAATTAAACTTTCGCTGTCGCGTTCCGCCTAAACCGATTCACACATAAGAATCTACGATAATTTATTAATCCTCAAGAGTCCTCAACAATCGTTTAAATGTCACAATAACAATTGCTGATTCCTCAAGTTCAATCCTAGGGTTCTGATGAAACCAATCCTCCTTTCGACATCATGAATTTCATCTATTTATCCAATTTCAATTCGCAGCGGTAGCATCTTGAATCTAAAAAGAATTCTAATCGATTCACATCAATTAGGTTAAGCAACTAGGATCAAATCAATTCATAAAATTCAGACTAAGTTCAAGCAAACATCGAAATCAAACAATTTGCGACATTGTCGGGTTCACCCTAACCCTAGAACGGAAAATTTAGCTAAACATAATATAGAAAGCAATTGAATAAATTAAAGACATGCTTAAAATAAAATGCAAACCAGAAATCTCTGTCTTCAATCCAAAGTGTAATACCGAAAACAAAGGAAACAAAACTAACTAAAACCTAATCTAGCCGCCGAAGGCTGTGCGGCAACGCTCCCAAGTCCGAACAAGAGCCCCCCCTTTTGTTCTTTCACATACGACTGTGAATAAGTTTAATGAAATTACAATTTCAACCCACGAAATTAAATAATTAAAATATAACCCAATACCTAATTATAAAGTTAATTCCATCAAACAATCCCTAAGTTTAAAAACTTCCGCACTTGGCACTTTAGCTCCTCATGTCCAATCCAATATCCTCGCCGCTCCATATTAAAACTTGAATTTCGACAATAACGCTTCCAAGGTGCCTGAAATCAATAAAAACTCGGTGTAGACTCCGAAAATGCAAAATAAACTGAATAAAGTATAAAACACGATAAATATGCATGAAAATGATCTAAACTAATATGCAAATGCAACCCTAAAATATGACTAAATTAGATGTCATCAGGGAGCTAGGAGAATACCTAAAATTACGAGCGCCAATCGCAGGTCGAGGGTCGGACTCCGACATCGATATCCCTAGATCTGATCGCCAGGGGTGAGGCGGCGTCTTCGTGCATCCTCCTCCGCTTCCTCTTCATCCCGATTTGGAGGTCACGAGCGGCGACAAGGAGGGCGAGGAACGGGTAGGAGAGGAACAGGTCACTGGAGGACGAAGTTAGAACCAACTACATACCTGTCAACCGGAGGCGACTCCCGACGACGAGGAGGGCAACGGGGAAGGGGCGGAAATGTCCATTGAAGCTGCTCCGATGGTGAGCCAAGCGACCACCGATTTTCGAGAGGGACTGAAGATGAAAGACGGGACGAGGAAAACGGAGGGACGAGTCTATGAAAATAGAGCAGGTTAACAACGACACGTGGCTCGGCCCATTGAAATTACTTATTTTGAACGCAAATTGTTCCTAAATGGAAATTTTACACGTTAAGCCTATTTTACATAATAGGGATTTTTTACATTTGAAGCAAACCCTATATATATATATATATATATATATATATATAATGATGTTCAAATTAAAATGGATCAAGCTCCCGTGCCTTCAATCTATTATCTATTAATATTACTAATTCTGCTAGCATTTTGCTAACGTGTCACGCCCACAATTAAAGTTGAATTTTTTATTCAAATGAGATTTTCTTATTGGTCAATATTATTATGGAAACTTTAAAATATTTGTTACCTATTTTAAATATGATTTGAATCCGTTCTTTTTTTTTTATTTTCGGTTATATTGCCGTAAATATTGAGACATGTTTCCATTTTTTTTTCGATTGCAATATATATATATTACTAATTCTGCTAGCATTTTGCTGACGTGTCACGCCCACAATTAAAGAGTATTTTTTCGATTGCAATATATATCACTAATTCTGCTAGCATTTTCGATTGCAACATATTTTTGTTGTAAACACGTGTATATATATATATATATATATATATATATATATATATATATATATATATATATATATATATATATATATATATATATATATATATATATATTAATATTATTAATTCTGCTAGTATTTTGCTAACGTGTCACGCCCACAATTAAAGTTGAATTTTTTATTCAAATGAGATTTTCTTGTTGGTCAATATTATTATGAAAACTTTAAAATATTTGTTTCCTATTTTAAATATGATTTGAATCCGTTCCTTTTTTTTTATTTTCGGTTATATTGCCGTAAATATTGAGACATGTTTCCATTTTTTTTTCGATTGCAATATATATATATATATATATATATATATATATATATATATATATATATATATATATATATATATATATATATATATATATATATATATATATATATATTACTAATTCTGCTAGCATTTCGCTGACGTGTCACACCCACAATTAAAGAGTATTTTTTCGATTGCAATATATATCACTAATTCTGCTAGCATTTTCGATTACAACATATTTTTGTTGTAAACACGTGTATATATATATATATATATATATATATATATATATATATATATATATATATATTTATATAGTATTATATAAATATATAAAATGATGTTCAAATTAAAATGGATTAAGCTCCCGTGCCTTCAAGGCACGGGTATTACACTAGTTGGTGACTAAATCTATAATTAAGGAGTATTTATCCCATCTTGACTTATTTAAAAAAATTTAGCTTTAAAAACAACACCTTAGAGTTTTGTCTTTCTTTTCAAACTATTTTTGAATTATTATTTCTTTAGTCTAACTGGTAAACTAATAAATATTTTTAAAATAATTGATTTGTTTAAAAAAAACGTGTGTTATATAATTAGTATATAAGTTCAAATTCTACACATATATAATTTGATTGATTCTTACTTTAAAATGAAAGATAAGGCTTTGTTTTTAAATTTAGAAATAATATAAAAATAATAAATAGGTGGATAAATATTTTATATGTTATGTATTAATTGACATGGCAAATTCTAATTGGTTTAAAAGTTTTGCGACTACATTATTTTTTAAAATTTTTATTTTTTAATTAATATCAATATAATTCTCCATAATAATCTACATTAATCTAATTAAATATATTCACACATTTAAATAAAATTAAAATGTTATCATATATGATTCTTTTTATATTGGAAAAAACTTGATTCTTTTTAACTCACCCAATGCAATTATTTTTATCTTAATTTATTATTATAAAATAAAAAATTTAAATAATTATACATTATATATAAAATTATACATTTTTAAAAAATAAATCACATTTTTAAATAAAAAAAAGTTGCGCCTCTTGATTCATAGAGTTATGACTCAAGAGGGGCAGGGTTGAAAAAAATAAAACAAAACCTACGCCTCTTGATTCATGAGCTATGACTCAAGAGGGGCAGGGTTTTTTTTTTTAAAAAAAAAATACGCCATAAGAGGCGCAGACCTGTGACTTAAGATGCGTACGAATTATAATTAAAATCGAGCTAACGATATTTGTGGTGTACATAGTAATTTTTTGCGGTGTAAACATCAAACGCGATTATAAATGAGATGTTTTTTTTAGATTATGAAGATTTTAGAGTTTGAGAATTTTTTTATATATTTTGGAGATTTTGGAGTTTGAGATTTTTTTTTTTGTAAAAAAACGAATGATTTTGGTATATATAAGATTTTCAAGGGGTTTTTACCATCAAAATATCGAAACTTTCCTTGGGTTAATTACCCTCTCCTCCTCTACATTCAGGCAAAACATCACACCAGTTCAGCTCGTCTTCTTTCCTTGTTGATGGGTTGATATTGATGAAAACCATCGGTGAGGTTGCAATCTCCGATCGTGAGGGAACAGGTGCAACAACTCAGTGATGGGAGACTTGAATGCCTTCCACAGTACTCAGTGGCGGATCTAAGAATTTATGTAGGGGGGGGGGGGCTGAATGTTTTTTTCCCGAAAAATGACAGTTTGAATTGAAGCCTGAAAACTATGTCGTTAAAAATCACAAGAGCCATCAATTCAAACCCCTCAAACAACCCATACCTATGAGTCTATTTGTCATCAAAACCTCGAAGCTACCTATTGTAAAACTATCTATATAAATCTGACCACCAACTCTCAAACCTTCAACTGCATTCTTTAAAAAGAAAAAAGAAAACCACAAAAAAGAAAGCACATACCTGGTTTGTTAAAAGCAGCAAGGTGACAATGGCTTTATGTTAGATATTCAACAACAAAACCTCGCTTTGCTTTATTGCGCTGACATTTCTTGCAACCGAAAATGCAATGCCTCAACTATACTTATCCATATTTTATATTCCTACAAAAGCCCATGAATACGTTAATACTATACAT
This sequence comes from Persicaria tinctoria, assembly GCA_037127255.1. Taxonomy (NCBI): domain Eukaryota; kingdom Viridiplantae; phylum Streptophyta; class Magnoliopsida; order Caryophyllales; family Polygonaceae; genus Persicaria; species Persicaria tinctoria. Next base: position 42,920,220 of record JBANSL010000018.1, read on the forward strand.
TATCAAGCACAACCACAAATAAATACTCTATTGAACAAATAAGGTTTTATTTCCCTGTCATCTTTACTCATGGTAAGTTTAGATGCTTTGATTGAACAAATGTTATAGGTTATGGAAGCTTTCAACAAACACCATATATATATATATATATTTACAAACCATAATCAAACTTTCATAATTTTGATTCTCAAAATCAACCCCTAATTTCACAAAATTTATTTCTTACAAATCACAAACCCTAATAAAAAATTTTCTCAAATTGATTATCATCCCCAAAATGATTATCAAATTCACAAATGCTAATCTAAATTTGATTCTCATATCAATCAATCAATTGAACTTAAAAACAATCAAATTAAAAGGAAGGGGACGAAAACTAACCGATCTAGATGGAAAGAGTGAAATTGAAGAACATTGAAGACTGTCGAGTGTCGAGGGGCTGTCCGGGACTGCACATGTCGAGGGGCTGTCTGGGACTGCAGACTGTCGAGGGGCTGCCTTCGGTGGTGCGCTGGTGCCATGGTCGAGCGGAGGTGGATCTGGCAGCGACGAGCGACTCTGAACTCGGGCGGTGCTTTCGTTCGAGAGGCTCTATGCCTCTGTCTGACTGTCTGTGTAACCCAAAAAAGACGAAAACTAACCGATCTAGATGGAAAGAGTGAAATTGAAGAACACTGAAGACTGTGGTGGGGATGTCCGGGACTGCACATGTCGAGGGGCTGTCCGGGACTGCAGACTATCGAGGGGCTGCATGCGGTGGTGCGCCGGTGCCATGGTCAGCCGGAGGTGGATCTAGCGACGGTGGGCGACTCCGAACTTGGGCGGTGCTTTCGTTCGAGAGGCTCTATGCCTCTGTCTGACTGTCCGTGTAACCCCAAAAAAAAGCCCTGTTGATGTTTGGGGGGGGGGGGGGGGGGGAAATAAAAGGTGGAATGGAAGGGAATCGAACCAGAGTCTCACACCCCTGAGCATTAAAATTTCCCCTGCCTCACCCAGTGCTCTTACCGCTGAACCAATAAATCCATTGTGATTCTATATTACTTCACTTATATATATTAGATACATGACAGATATATAAAAATACATTTACCTCTTTTCAGGATAGGGGGGCTTCAGCCACCTCGAGCCCCCCCCCCCTAAGATCTGCCCCTGACAGTAGCCCAGCGACTAGCAGCAGCTCGTGAAGGGACACATTTGGGAAGCCTTTTGCATCGTCGGCGGCAGTAAGCATCGACGAAATTGGTATGTCCGACGAAAGCTTGGAGCCTGGAGTATTACTAATTTAGAAGGCCGGAGATTCTGAGAGCTTGGAGCCCGTCAACATACTTTGGAGGTTGAGATGGATGTCGGCGGCAAGAGCTCAAATCCCAGAGATTCTGAGAAGGACAAAGAGGGGATGTGTCCAGATTGTGGAGTGCGACGAGGGCAGGAATGGCAAGGAAAAGAAGAATCTTCCTCAAAAGCTTGGAAATATCGCCTCCACAAGCTTCCATTTCCCCCAAAAAATAATCTCTCGAACCCCCTCCGAAAGCTTCACAATTTCCTTCATAAACCACCGCCAAACACAAGTAGCTTCAGCTTTCTTTTTTTTCGAAAGCTCCGAAAGTTACCGCCAAACACACTCTATATAGTCTAAGTGGTTTTTCCCCCAAATTTTAGAAACCACCCCTTAAATATACGATTTTATATAAAACCATCCATTAAATTGAAATTTCTAGAACACCACCATTTACAAACTAGATGCTTGCAAAAGACTACTCGCCCCACTTTTTACGGTAAGTTTGATGTGAAAAATACAAATAATTATTTTGCCCCCACATTTCAATATTCTAGTTCATCTCTTGACAATTTTCAAGTGTTTCATACATCCTTGATTTAGGATGTGTTTGGATTCCAATTGTATTATGTTTATAATGTAAATAGATAAGGTTGTGTTTGGTTAACACAATTTTTAATGTGTTTAAATTAACGATGTGTTTGAATTTCATGATGTATCAATGAAAATGCAATTATTTTATCTCGATTTATGTGATTATTTGGATAAATTACTGTTTTACCTCGATTTTCATGAGATTTTTATTTATACAATCAAACGCTCACATAAAAACGAGGTAAAATAATTGCATTATAATTAAAATGCAAAGGAATCCAAACACACCCTCATTGGATTTGAAATTGGTTATCCTTTATTTAGTCGGTTTGAAGTTCTCCAATGTGTTCATCCTTCATCTCTTGTCATCGCCTCAAATGAAAAATGAAAACTAGATGGACGGTTGGGTGATCTTTCGTAAATATCTTGTTTTTTAAGGGTGGTTTTATGGAATTTTCAATTTATTTAAACGATGGTTTTCTAGAATTTGGTGTTTTTTTTAATCGTAGTTGAAGGGGCTAGGGGTTTCACCATTTCTAGGTAGAAAAGCCCTATGATCTTTTAGTTACCATGAAGATATGCATTGTTATGTTGTCCATCCACGAGAAACTCAAAATAATATTATAGGGTTCGTTTGGATGGCCAGGTATTATGATTTATAATGCACAATTTTACATTATAATATATATTGTAATGCAAAATTATGTATTATAAGTTTTAATAACTGGTTATCCAAACATACCATAGTCACTGGAAAAAGTGTTGTAATTTACTATGGTAGGCTTAACGTACGTGGTTAACTGGAAAACTCATAAGAGTGATAGATTCAAGTTTTACGGAAAAAATATTAAGAGATTTGATTCATTTAACAAGTTTGATTATTGGGTAATCGTCATCGATAGGCTCAAATTGAAGAGTCGACAACAAGAATACAAGGCCATTAATAAAAAAAAATAGATGAAGGTATTGTTTAGATTCGGGGATGAATGAAAGTGAACTAGAAGTTCAATAGATGAAATGATTATGCAGTTTAACAAATAAGGATTTATGAAACGCCAAGAAAGTGACAAAGTCACATATATTGAACTAGCTCATTTGGAGATTCCAGAAGTAACTCTGAAGCGAAAAAATATTAGTCTCAAATATGTCAGAAACACGTGAGATCACTATGCTCTTAGTATATTATTCCCCGAAATTGGAAAGAGCCCATGAGAATATGATGATCATCAAATAGATAAAGGATTTTGACGTCGAAATGATTGTAAAGAGCCAGAAAGAAGCAAATCATTTAAGATGAATTCTTTCATGTAAAGATGAATTCTTCAAGTATGATGTTATCTGACCCATAGTTCCAACATCGAAAAGTATAATATCATTATTTAAGTAGGTGTTCATCCAAAACCACAATAAGCGAAAGAAAGTTGTAAAATATAAAGCTAGATGGATTGCATAAAAGTCGAGAGTGGATGTTGTGAAAATATATTCACCAATAGTGGATATAATCTTTGGTTTTCAATGAACCGACTCCAAACGTAATAGATGGGATAGTAGTTATATACCCAAATTGATCATTAATAAAAAATATATAGATGAAAATGATTGATTAATTTGAAGTGCTTGAAGCATATAAAGTCTCATCATATGTAAGCGATTATGCCAAAAGGCGCTTATAGTACTTGAAGTATCATATATTTGTGACAATAAGGACATTGTGTGTTGAGTTCTGAAGCACCATACACAAGTTGTACTCTTTTTTTTAATCTTGTTTTTTTTTAATCCTAGAGGGTTTTTCCAAGGTAAGGTTTTTAATGAGACAACTTATACATCATTTATACATCAGATCCCTCGTATCAAACGATGAAGAGCACACTAGGTCATGAAGTACCTTATATGTTTGTTCATTGAAAGCAGATCATCACCAAAGACAAGTCAATTGCATCAAAGTCAAGTGTAATATATGAAGACATTTCGACTTGTGCACATGAAAGACAATGTTCAGACTCGACCATGGAGCTCATGAAGTCAGCATTATCAAGAAGTTAGAAGAGCTTATCAGAATGAGAAAGTTGTAAGAAGAATGTTGAATTCAGGGGGGAGAATATACATACTACAATCTTTTTTCCTTAGATCGGGTTTTGTCCCACTGGGTTTTCCTGACAAGGTTTTTATCGAGACTATATTACCAAAATGTATCAAATGACATATGTACTCTCTCTCTCTCTCTCTCTCTCCCTTAGCACTAGTTTTTATCCCTTTGGATTTTTTCTAGGAGAGGTTTTTAACGAGATAGTTTGTAATGTTAGAGGTGTATATCCAAAGGGGGTTTTATAAAACTATTAAGAGGTGGATATTTCACCTCCTTTAACCTCCCAATCTTAAATGCTTCTCTTTACCACCTTTCTACCTTTGTCTATATAAAGACTTGTTACTTCACTTGAGAAGATGAACCTGTAGAGCTGATCTCTCTTTCTCATATATAACAAAAAGGAAATAATTAAGATAACACCAACTTCCATTTACAAAACACGAAAGTGTATTTTCTTTGTGGTGCCCCATAGAATTTTTTGTGGTGCAATTAACACCGGCCTTTAAATATTAAAATAGAAACCATCTAAAACTTAATTAGTCCAATCTAGTTATGAGATCTTATTGATCAATTATTAAGTTATTATCGAAAAGATATGATAAATATTTTAATGATCATTTAAATTAATTTTTTTGGTTCCTTTAAAGACCCAGATACTACCATTTTAATGTGTAAAAAATGTTAAATTATCTGTATTGATAAATTTTGTAATAAATACATGATACAATAAAGTTTTTTTTTTGGAAGCAGGATAATAATTAGGAGAGACGCCGGCTAGCAGGCATCTTTCTTAGAGTGTCCAGACGGACGAGAACACGCAGTTCTGAATCGGTCTCCCAGCTATCATCGGCAGGGCAACTGTAGGCTAGACGAGCGATCCTGTCAGCCATAGAATTTGATTCTCTGAAAATATGACGAATAGCAACATTAGAGAAAGAGTAGAGATCTAAGAGCGTATCATATTGTAGAAGCTCGATATTCCAAGGACAATTCCAGTCACCTAGAAGAGCTTTTACAACCACTAGACAATCACCCTCGATAAGGAGGTTGTCTAGCTGAAGCTGTTTTGCTTTGAGAACCTCCATCCGGAGGCCCAAAGCCTCAGCATAAAGGACATAGTTGTTATTGCAAATTCCATTTCCCAACGTCAGTATAGATCCATATGAGTCACGAATCACGAACCCGTAAGCGGCATCTCCAGACGCGTGGAAGGACCCATCGAAGTTTAATTTAAGGAATCCAAGTGGTGGTTTCTTCCACGGTTCAGCACGGTCACGGCAGGCAGACCGAGGTCCCATAGTGCGAGAGTGTTGGTTTGAAATAGATGTGGTAGCACCGGTCCCCTATTCTTCATTACGGAGGAGCGATTTTGATTCAGCCCACGTATGGGCCATTTTTTGGTAAAATTGATAAATTTCCTTATTAGAAATAGCACTTTGGTGGCCGAAGACCAACTGGTTCCTAAAAAACCAGATAGCCCACCAAGAGAGGGCTAAGCTCGCCATCGACTTACGACCCACAGAAGAGTAAATGTTTTTAAGTAGCTGGTTGTATTTTCTATTATTGTCATCCAAATTGAATCGAGGAACTTTAATGTGAATATCCCGATGTAGTTGTTTAGTTGTTGGGAAATCCAGGAATAGATGTTGGATTGACTCGTTAGTACACCCACAATAACAGAAACCCGAGGAAACTGATACATGGGAACGTTGCAATCTATCCGTTGTAGGTAGAGCATCTCGAGCCAACTTCCATAGAAAATGGCTTACTTTATGTGGAACATCAAGGATCCAAATCCAGTCACAATAAAAACTCGGATCTCCCGAGCATTTTGGCACAATTGATGCAGCTGACTTAGTAGAAAACCAACCATCCTTACTTGGTCCCTAATAAAGTCGATCGGGGAAGATGTTTGCTGGCAATTTTATATTTTTTATGTGGGTCACAATCGTTGGGTCCAGAAGGTGTTGTAAATCTGACTGAAGTTTATTAAGATTCCATTGCTTATCGTTTGAGATGAATCGGCTGAGTCCAGCCCAAAGCCGATTCGTCGATCGAATTAAGTGCTAGCTTTTCAATTGGTGACTCGAAAGCCCAGTTATTAGTCTAGAAATTGACCGACAAACCATCCCCAATAGCCCAACGCAGACCTGGTTGAAATAAGTGCTTAATAGAAAGGAGTTTTGACCACTGCCAAGACGTGTTGCCCGTCTTATTGTATTACATTAGAGGGGTACCTTTAAGGTACTTCGAGGACACCATTTTAACCCAAATGTTGTCGGGTTCCACGATAATTTTCCAAAGGAGTTTCATCTGTAGAGGTATATTCATAGTTTCTGCTTTACATAGTCCTAGACCACCGTTATGGGTGTCCGTACAGATTTTATCCCAGTTGATCAAGGGGGTAGATTGGAGGTCCTTATTCCATAAAAGTTGTCTATATACTTGATCTAATTCTTGTAAGATGGATGCAGGTAGCAAGAAAGAAAGCTTGCATGAGAAAAAGCGGTTGAGCGCTCAAGTTAGCCTTAATCATAACTTTCCTCCCCTCAGCTGAGAGTGTAGAAGCTTTCCATTTAGACAGTTGTTGTTTAGTTTTAAGGATGACATCAATGAACGTATCACGATGCACCATTCCATTAATAATCGGACAACCAAGGTATTTTTCAAGGTTGTTTGAGTGAGGAATCCCTAAATTGGTCGTAACCGTAAGAATTGCCGTGGCAGATGTGTTTGGGGATACTTGGAATCTTGATTTGTGTAGATTAACCTTTTGTCCCGAAATACGACAAAACCTCTGTATTGTAGAGGATAATTTTTGACACGTAGATTCGGAATACCTGGAAGCTTGATACAATAAAGTATAATTTGACAAATAAAGTGATAATGTAACATTGTTCAACATTTAGTTTTTACACATAAAAGGGCTTATGAGTGGTTCACAGACTGAAAGAAACCAAATTTAATGGTTGAGTTTCTGTAATTTCTAAATTTATGGGTGATTTAATATAATTTACCCTTCATAGTGAGAAAGCTCTTGCCTCTTGGTGGTAGTTGGTTCTCTTTGACTCGGCACACGCCGACGCGGTTCCTCTCCGCCGTACCCATTCAAAAGTCATAACCAAACCCTCGTTTGATTTTTCAATTTAAATCAGAAATGGCGTCCCTCAATTCCTTTTATCTCTCCTCTCTCAATTCTGATCCCTCAACTCTGAACTCCTCCCATTAATTCATTTTTTTTTCTAGCCCTATCCCTGGATCGCGAAATCAATGGCGGCATCGAGTGGTTTGTCCACTAGTTTCGCGCTTAAAACTCCCGCCTACAGCGGCCGCACTTCCTCTTCGCATATATCACCTTCCTCGATGGTTTGGTTTCACAGAGGTTCAGCGGCCGTCAGCAGAAGCCGGAAATCCCTCATTCAGAGGTGCGAGGTCGCCTCCATTGACGCTGTTTCGCTTGATTCTGTTCGATCCTCGAGTGTCTCCGCTCTTGAGCGCTTGAAGACATCTGCTGCCGATCGTAAGTCTCAATGTACATCAATTTCAGTTTGATCGCTATATCAATTGAAACATGTTTGATCCTAATTTTAGGTTTTGCCATATAGAATTACGAAAGCTCCAATTTTAGTTGCAAAATTAGAAATTTCAAATCTAAGGTCTGCAAATTGAATTGAGTTGTTAGTTTTTTATTTATTTATTGATATGTGTTATTAAAAGATCCATAGCTGTTGCGATTCAGCATCAATGACTCCGGAGATTGATTATCTGAATTGGCACTGTTCAGGGTACACAAAGGAAGGGAGCAGCATTGTTGTAATAGGTTTAAGTGTCCACACCACCCCTGTCGAAATACGCGAAAAGCTCGCAATTGCAGAAGCCGATTGGCCTCGAGTGATTGAACAGCTGTGCAGTCTGAATCACATAGAGGAGGCTGCTGTCCTAAGCACCTGCAATAGACTGGAGATATATGTTTTAGCTCTATCTCAGCACCGTGGCATAAAAGAAGTGACTGAATGGATGTCTAAGGTATTGCATTCTGCGATTTCTTGTTACCACAGTTCCAATTTTATGTGTTGCACGTATTGAAAGTAGTTCCTTATGCTCTTTTCATGTATGTGCAGTCAAGTGGAGTTTCGGTTTCAGAGATATGTAAGCACAGGTTTCTGCTACATAATGAAGACGCTGAAGAGCACCTCTTTGAAGTATCATCGGGGCTGGACTCCTTAGTCTTGGGTGAAGGTCAGATTCTTGCACAGGTCAAGCAAGTTGTGAAAGTTGGGCAAGGTGTTGTGGGCTTTGGGAGGAACATCAGCGGTTTGTTTAAGCACGCGATTTCAGTTGGAAAACGGGTTAGAACCGAGACAAGCATCGCTTCTGGAGCTGTCTCTGTGAGCTCAGCTGCTGTGGAGTTAGCCCTGATGAAACTCCCTGAATCATCCCACCCCACAGCGCGAATGTTGGTCGTTGGAGCGGGTAAAATGGGCAAGTTGGTGATAAAACATCTGGTGGCTAAAGGATGCAGAAAAATGGTTGTTGTTAACCGTAGCGAAGAGAGAGTTGCAGCCATACGCGATGAGATCAAGGATGTTGAGATCATTTATATGCCCTTTTCTGAGCTGTATGATTGTGCTGCTGCTGCGGATGTGGTCTTCACCAGTACTGCCTCAGATAGCCCGTTATTTGTAAGGGAGCAAGTGGAAGTCCTTCCACCTGTTGATTCGGGAATTGGGGGTTCGCGATTGTTCATTGATATTTCTGTTCCTAGAAATGTCAGTTCTTGTGTCTGTGATCTTGAGACGGCAAGAGTGTACAATGTTGACAGTCTAAAGGATGTTGTTGAAGCTAACAAGGAAGACCGGGCGAGGAAAGCAATGGAAGCAAAAGCTATCATTGACGAGGAAACGAAGCAGTTTGAGTCTTGGAGGGATTCGCTCGAGACAGTTCCCACCATCAAGAAACTGAGAGCATGTGCTGAGAGAATTGGAATGGTGGAAATGGAGAAATGTCTGTCAAAGTTTGGCAACGATCTTCCTAAAAAGCAAAGGAAAGCAATTGAGGATCTTAGTCGCGGTATAGTCAATAAGCTCCTCCATGGCCCAATGCAGCATCTTAGATGTGATGGGAGCGAAAATCGCTCTCTGAGCGAGACCCTAGACAACATGCATGCTCTGAACCGAATGTTCAACCTTGAAACCGAAATCAATGTAGTTTTGGAGCAGAAGATTCAAGCCATGATGGAGCAAGCTGAGAAGTGAGTCTTCCACGGGAATCTACCCTTTGAGTTCTTGTAGGATTAATACAGATTCATTCATTTGTATATGAACATTTAACGCCACTGTGGGCATCTAGAGTGATCCCTTCTATTGTAGAGATGTAGGCATAGTACCAATATTTTGATCATACATACAAAAACATGTGTAATTATCAATTCAATTGTTTAAGTTTCGTAATTAAAAAAAAAAACTCATTGCGATACGGTGGTCTTTAGAGTCATCAATATGAAATTTGGTCGCAGTAAATATCGTCACCTAGCTAAAAAGTTAGGTTAAGAAGATGTTAACTCCTATACTTGTTTCCCTTCATCTTGCAATAAACAAGCAGCAATGGTCAAGGATTCCAATGGACGTTTATTGTTCGTCCAAATTTAAACACAATATTCTTCACAGAACGCTGTAAATTGCGTAAATCAGACGGGCCAGGGTTTATGTGCCTTGACCCAATTTAAGCCCAGATTATGATAGTGGTTCGAATGAGGCCAGTAAGAAGACTCTAAAATGACTATTGTCAAGATAAAATTAGTAAAATTGCCTAACAAGTCCTTTGTCATTTCAGGATGATTTACCACATGTTAGAGATGTGAATGAGACCAAAATGTCCCACATCGGAAAGTTGAACATATCAAGCCCTATTATATGAGTCGGTGAGCTACTTCTTCAATTAATTCATCCTTTGCACATTAATTAAGGTAATATTGAAGATTAATTGAATTTTTTTTTCACTCAATTCATCAATTTAATTAGATTTCAATGGAGATCTTTGATCTTTGTTTTCACTCAATTCATTAATTCATCATTTGCACATTATGACTCTTAGGATCGATGGTGCAACTATGTCTCGATTTTTTTTTTTGTAGAATTATGCTGTTATTTAATCATAGTGATTTGTCTTTCCTTTTATTAAATATAGCATTTTTAATTTCTTGATTTGTGATGGGTCTTATAATAATTTTGTTGTCCTCATCGTTGACCTCAATATTGATCAGATTCAGGTAATTATCCAATATTTCCTTGTTAATTACTACTCTTTTAAATCTTTGGATATAATTTTCTCTTATATTGCTATTTTAATGTTCTCTTCTCAGTTCTCCCGTTACTAGCTGGCCTTTAGTATTTAGGAGTTCTTTGATTATCTTCCTATTTCTTCCTTCAGATGCAACACGGTAGAAGTAATTGGAATTTGTATCTAAAAGTTATATGTGCTTTGTTTTTTCTCCCTGACTCCAGTATTGTTTATGGTAGTATGGTGTAGAACGCTTTTCCTTTTTTGAATTATTCTATTTTATTATTGTATTTCATTCCGAGCATAATTTAATGCCTTTTCGTTTGCATTGTTATTAATTAGTTGCTCATCTATCTTCTTTAGTTGTCTGAAGATACCCCTAAGAGTTTTTTTTGTTCCATTCTTTCATTTTTCTTTTTATGTTTTACGTCTTCTTGACCAGATTAAGCATCTGGGATCTCAGATATTGCGATCTCCATGCTTGTTTGACAAGGATTCTATAGTCTTTTCTTTCCAACCACATTTTTTTAAATTTAAATGGTTGGACTTTGTATTATTCTTGATTGTTTAATTCCGTCACAATGGGGCAATGATCGTACGATGTAAATGCATGGTTTTTCATTTTAATATCAGGGAACTAAATAAGTATCTAGTATTGTATAAGGGTTTTGTTAAGTTTCTTAAGAATAATATTTGTGTTGGGTCTATTTTTCCTCCAAGTAAACTTGTGACAAAGGAAAACTGTTAGTATTCTTATCAAACAAACTCAAACCTACGTAGTATAAAGCAATATAGTAAATAAGTCAGAGATCGATCCCATAGAGAATTCTTTTTAACTCGTGTATGATTTAATTGCCAACTATGTAACCATGGGGTGTTTAGAGTGCGAAAGGTCCACCTTTGATTAAAGTGAAATAACAAAAGCATTCATAGAGAACTTGATGTAGATAATGAAGAGAAATAGTTCCCCCTACAACTACTGGTGGGAGGAATGCCGTTAGGTTTCCACCTCGCCAAAAGTAATAATAACTCAAACTAATAAACTAGTTAGTAAACTAGTATAGCGGATAAGTAAGTGGTCGAACCCACAGAGAAACAAGTACTTCAATGCAATGTGTATTTATCAATTATGAAAATAAAGATAGAATAAGAATTTGAATGAAGATGAACAATAAGGAAAACAAATAGATGATGATAAAGATTAGTAGAGCGAATAAAAGATAGAAGAGTAGAGTGTAGTTTCGCATACAATTCGCAAAATTTAAAATAAAATCACAAGTGAGGGAAAAGGGAAACTTACTTGATCATGGTAGTGGTTATTATCGTCGGACAAACAAGCTTTGAAGCACTGTGGCAACGACGGGCTCCAGTTGTGTAACGGGTGCAGAACCGTGAATTCGAGTTGAAACGTCGATGTTCCAACGTCGAAACTCCGTCCAAATTTCTCTTTAAAGATTAGGACTTGGTTTCAAAGTCTTCTTTTGATGATAAGAATGATGATGGTATAAAAAAGAATTTAATTTGATGGATGAAGGGTATAGTGATGAATGTGTTTGATGGGGGATTGAAAGAAAGACTTTTGATTGAAACTCAAGACTTAAGTTTCAGAATTTAGATTCAAGTGGGGAAAATTAGGGTTCTTGTGTTGCTTGGAGACAAAAGCTTTGAATGATCACAATTAGGGAATTGGAAGTATATGATTAATGGAATTGAAAAGGATCATCTATCAAAAAGAAATAAAAATATTAGATATGAAAGAAATAATATAAGAAATATAATATAGATGGATAGATAAATATCTTTATTCTAAGATAGATAGAAATAACTAAAGATAGATAAAATCCTATAAATATATATATCGATAAATATATCAATATAATATAGATAAAACTAATCCTAATATAGATAGATAAATATATGATCATATATAATATAATATATAATATAGATAGATAGAAAACTAACCTAAAATGAAACATATAAAAAAATATAAATATAAGATAGAAAGATTCTCCCATTCCAATGTTACCAAAAATAAAAAATCCGCCCAGGGACAGTAGCGGCGAGCACATGTCATGCAGAACATCAACTCCGTCATTTGATCAAGCAAATCTTCCATGATTAGATCAAGACTCCTCCACAAACACATATCTATATGGAACTCTATCATTTTATTGAATTTGAAAGACTAAATACCTAACTAAGAATTGAAAAACTTGAAAACTAAAGAACTTACCTTGGGTTGCCTCCCAAGAAGGGTCCTTGGTTAATATCATAGACTCAACGGTTTATTCTATTTTTCCTTCAAGACTCATTCAGACATTGTTAACGCCCTTAAAAGCAGTTCAAATTCTTGTGGCCAACTATAATTTGAATGAACATTAAACATGAAAAAATTGGCAATTAAGGATACCTTGTAGAAAAGCTTTGACACTTCCCTATTTACCTTAGTTTGTTCATCTCCAGATGGAATGTAAGAACACCAACACAGTTCCGCTGGCATCTTATAGAAGTAATGCCCCCCCAGAGATCTAAATATTCACCATAATCCACAAAAGTGTTAGAAATTTCATTACCTTGCTCAGGAACCACAGAAATCGGCTCTGGAGTTGGTTCGTTGATTGGCACGACTGAGATGAGTTCTTCGGATGAATCAGGAGCCGAGACATATAGATCCTCATGCGTGCACTCATGAGATTCCATTTTAATAGGCATTGGGCTTTCCTTTTCACCCACGGATACTTCTTCGTCACTCAAGAGGAGGTTGTCAATCAATGACAGGATTTTGATATTTGAACCGAATTCTCCTTCATAGATGTCCCCCTTAGTCATCTCATCATTGGACACATCGCCTATAAGGTCCCAAAATCCTAATGGTCCAAGTTCACACAATCCTTTTTCATATGCACATATCAAGTACTTCACCATCCTCAAATGTGCACCCTTTAGGAGGCAATGTATCATCTTAATGGTGGCATAGTCTTCAATACTTTTTGATGGCCTGTTTTCCGTACATGCTTAAACCTTTGAAACATATCGGAAGAAACTCTATCAGGTAGCTGGGATAACTTCATTGACACTAAGATAGATGGATCCTGAAAATACATTGGTGCATTAGATGTAGTAGGAGGCAAAGTTGGTGGAAAAGAAGAAGGCATAATGGATGATGAGGACGAAGGCATTGGAAAAGGGAGGCTGTAAACTGGTCAGCGTATGAGGCATTAGAAAGGGGATGATGCGGCATGGTGCCCGTTCTGCAGATTAGAAGTTGAAACCGAAAGCCACTCGTGGTTCGACTGTAATCCAATCAAGGAAACAAGGCGTATTGTGTGGAATTGGGTTGGAATTGCACATGAGGAGCAAGACGTGGAGGGCTAGCTGACTTGGTTTGCAAGGGAACCTACGCGGGTAAAGGCGTCGGTTCCGTTTCAAGGCAAGCTGCTCGCATTTTCAGCATTCGTTTACTTCACATGGCTCGTGAGAAATCACATTTTATTTCAACATAAGAGATTATGCTCGGAAGAGTGTGCGAGGAGGATCATCGAGTTGTGCAAAAGGCGGATTTTGGCTAAGTGCAAATATAGAACACAAAGGGAGAAGAGATGGAAACAACACATGACTAAGTAAGTAGGAGGGTAGTTCGTAGGATGAGATTGAGAGAGATAGAATATTTTCGGGCAGGGGTATACTTTTGGGGGATACTTGGCCCTGTGTGGTCAATAGTCTCATCCATTTTTACACTAGACCCGTTGTATGGTCTACGTCTCTTTGTAACTATGTTACATATTTTGAAATATATTTACCGTTTCAGGAAAAAGGCATAAAAGATGATGGAGCAGACAAAATGGATGATGAAGGAGAAGGGACAATGGATGAAGTCTCATGAGTAGATTCATGAGACTCCGTTTCAGAAAGCACTAGATCCTCATCTACATTGCAATCATCGTCAGCGAAGCGTCTCCCACAATTCCTTAAATTTTTTGCATTTTTCCTCCCATTATTGCTTAGTTCGCCTTTCATATGGTGGCGGTTCTGGGCGAGGCGGTGGGCGCCGGTTGTTTAGCATTGGGTGCCGGCTCTTCAAAGGCATCCTCCTCCTTGTTTGCTCAGCCGTTGGCTTGCATCCTCCTTTCAATGTTTGTATTAACACACAATCGAGGGCTATGTTTTGGATAAGATCCCATATTCCTAATAGTCTTGGGCTACACTCGCTATCGTCAATAAGTTACCTTATTTCAGGTTGTGCCCCCTCAAGAACACAAAGCACCTTATCTAACACACTATCATTGATACCGTGTGATTTACGCTCGCTCACTAGATTTAGCACTTTTTCTAGGTAATGGCTGGTGAAAATATTCTCCCGGGTTTTGATATAACCGCAACAACTTTTTTTATATTTTTTTTCGAAAGAAGTTAATAGACAATATAAAGAAATATAAACACACAAAACAATAGATATATAAATAAAAATCAATAAACACACAAAAGAAAGAAATAAACTTGCTTTCCCCGACAATGGTTCCAAAATTAGGTGGGAGGAATGCCGTTAGGTTTCCACCTCGCCAAACGTAATAATAACCCAAACTAATAAACTAACCAGTAAACTAGTATAGTGGATAAGTAATGGATCGAACCCACATAGAAACAAGTACGTCAATGCAACGTGTATTTATCAATTACGACAATAAACATGAAATAAGAATATGAATGAAGATGAACAATAAGGAAAACAAATAGATGATGATAAAGGTTAGTAGAGCGAATAAAAAGATAGAAGAGTGGAGTGTAGTTTCCCATAAAAGTCGCAACATTGGTTAGGTCATTGATCCTTGACGCTATTCTATATACCCTTATTTGATTTATCCTACATTGGATCACTCCAAAGCTTCGACAATTAAACAATACCAATAACATAAACAATCAAAGATAGAGACACGATTGATAAAACATAATTGTCAATATCCACCCCCCCATATACCCAATCGATGCTTTAACGTAGGGTTGGGCATGGGACGGGACGAGACGGGATTGGGGTAATCCCACGTATTTTTTAAGGGACGGGATTGAATTTTTTTTTTTTGAATCCTACCGGGTTTTATCCCTCCCGGGACAGAACGGGTTATGTTCAACTTTCCGATGTTGGACACTTTTGGTCTCATTCACATCTCTAACACGCCCCCGCAAGTCCAACTAGGAATGACCATCTAGTTGAGACTTGGACAACTCGGTAACCCAGGCTAGGATCGAAAGACGGGCCGTTAGGCTAACCGCTCTGATACCATATCACAAAGTCCGACTCGGACCGATAACTGGGGGTCGTGTGCACGGGCGCACATGCGATAGTAGCCTAGCACAGAAGCCGAGTGGGGTTTCGTTCTAAAACCAATTGGCAATAGAAGGAGTAGCCCACTGACTCATATACTATGGCTTGATATGTTCAACTTTCCGATGTGGGACACTTTTGGTCTCATTGACATCTCTAACAGGAACGGTTGTCCCTCGTAAAATAAAATCTATAATAATCCAAAAAAAAGAGCTTTTTATCTCTTGATCGAAATCACATTTATTAAACAAGTATTACATATATCCGAAACTGAGTGTTCGTATATACAGTATACCCTATATTACATACATAACAAAGTATATGCTACTGAGTATATATGATATTTTTTTTTGAAGCAAGATAAGAGTTAGGGAGATTCCCGACAAGTCGGTGGCCTTCCTAGAGCGTCCAGACGGACGAGATCAGCCAGTAGATGGTCCGATGAGCAGCTATCCTCGGCAGGGTATCCGTAAGCAAGACGAGCAATCCTGTCTGCCACAACATTTGATTCCCTGAAGATATGACGAATAGAAACATTAGTGAAGTATGATAGATCGACCCTCGTATCTGATTGTAGCAGCTTAATGTTCCAGGGACAGGACCAGTCACCCAGAAGAGCTTTGACAACCGTCAGACAATCCCCTTCAATTAGAAGGTTATCAATATGAAGCTGCTTAGCTTTCAGAACGCCCAACCGAATGGCCAAAGCTTCCGCGTAGACAACCGTAGTATTATTATAGGGCCCGTTTCCCAAGGAAACAACAACACCACAATCATCCCTAATAACGAACCCGAAGGAACCCGATCCATTTGATCTGGAAGAGCCATTGAAATTTAATTTATAAAAAGACGTAGGCGGTTTTTGCCATGAGGAAGAGTTTGGTGATTTAACCGGACGACGACCCAGTAAATCAGGAGGACGGGCTCTCTGAGGACTCCTCGAAGAACCGTCAACCTACAATTCTGCAAAGCATCTTTGGTTGCAGACCAAGTATTATGAGTAGTACAGACGAAAATTGAGATGTCGGTAACTCGAAGTTTAAAATGAGGATCAAACACAGTTTTATTTCTGAAGAACCAGACGCTCCACCAGATCGTGGCCAGTAAAGCCATAACCGCGTTACCCAACGCCGAATGCAATTGATTAAGCAACGAATTATAGTCTAAGTGGACTAGGGCATTTACAGAAGAAGGAATGGTTAAATGAAAGCTTTTGAGAAGCATAGAAGTGATAGGACAATCCAAAAGAAGGTGGAACCCAGTCTCAAGCGTGTTACCACAAAGAGGGCACCCTGACGACACAACCATATGCGATCGTTGAAGTCTTTCAGTGGTGGGTAAACCGTCGCGCGAGATTTTCCAAAGAAAAAGTCGAACTTTATGCGGAACGTCAAGTTTCCAAATCCAGTTACAACTAAAGGTTGGATCACTTGTGGAAAAAGGCATAATGGATCTAGCAGATTTTGGAGAAAACCACCCTTCTTTGCTCAGACCCCAGTACATGCGATCACGAAAGGGATTTGTAGGCAATTGGGACAGACCGATATTTGTAATATGGTTGGGAGATAAAAGTCCTGTAAGGTCATTTTGCAGTTTCAGAAGATTCCACGAACTATTGGAGTCAATAAATCGACCCACTTTCCACGACAGATTTAGGCTGGTAGGAGGCACTAGTGCTGTACCAGCAAGAGGGACCTCATAAATCCAATTATCGGTCTAAAAATCTACGTTTGTGCCATCACCCACAGACCAACGCAGACCCGGTTTGAACAAGTGTTTGATCGACATAAGCTTGGACCACTGCCAAGACGTATTACCCTTTCTATTGTAGTTTAACAAAGAAGTGCCCTTTAGATATTTAAGGGAAATGATGCGAACCCACTGATTATCAGGATCCGCAATGATCTTCCACATAAGTTTCATTTGAAGAGAGATATTCATGGTTTCAGCTTTGTATAAGCCCAGTCCTCCATTAAGAGTATCAGCACAGATCTTATCCCAACTAATTAAAGGTGTGCTCTTCGCAGGTTTATTCCAGAAAAACTGACGGTATACTTGATCTAGTTCATGTAAGATAGACATTGGTAGCAAAAAAGCTTGCATGAGAAAAATTGGTTTAACACTCAGATTAGCTTTGATAAGGACTTTCCTACCTTCTGTAGAAACAGAGGATGCTTTCCACTTTGAAAGTTGTTGTTTCGCTTTCAGGACCACTTCAAAAAAGGTATCCCTGTTAACCCGACCGTTAATGATTGAGCAACCCAGGCATTTTTCCAAATTATTAGATTGTGGGATACCAAGGGAGTTCGTAATGGTGTTGATAGCAGCAGAAGAAGTATTAGGAGACACCTGAAAGCTTGATTTGTGAAGATTGACCTTCTGCACTGAGACGAGACAAAATCTTTGTATAATGGAATTTACTTTGAAACGGGCCGATCGGGAACTTTTTGTAAATATAATAATCTCATCGGCAAATGCCAGGAAGGGGATAGTTAATTTTCCCCTCCCAAATGCGAATCCCAATTCCTTGTATATAGTTGATTCGCGTTGCAAGGTACGTGCCAAGACTTCTGCTGTCAGAATAAATAGGAACGGAGACAGAGGGTCACCTTGCCTGAGTCCCCACGATGGGGTGAACGGAACAGATGGTTCATCATTAATTAATATATAGAGTATGATACATTGGTAACACACTCGTGTATCCACTGAATGAATCCAGAAGCAAAACCAAATTTGTTTAAAACCTGAAAGAGGAAAGGCCACTCAATTCGATCATAGGCCTTCTCCATATCTAGTTTGATAGCAACCGAGCCCGTTTTGGCCTTAAGAGAGCGGAAAGAGTGAAAAATCTCATGAGCAATAAAGATATTATCCTAGATAGAGCGGCCTTTGGTGAAAGCGCCCTGAAGAGGATGAATAAGTTTTTCGAAAACCAATGAAATTCTAGCAGATAAAACTTTCGAAATAATTTTGTAGACAGTGGAGCAAAGACTAATAGGTCTGTAATGATTCACCATGGACGGGTCATCCTTTTTAGGAATTAGGGTAACAAAAGTGTGATTAATTTGTTTAAGAATTTTGCCGGAGGTGAAAAATGCCTTTACCGCTTTAGTCACAAAAGGACCCACAATAGGCCAGTAGGTTTGGTAAAATCCCGGAGGCATTCCATCAGGCCCTGGTGATTTATGAGCCGCCATAGCAAAGACGACCGTTTTGATTTCCGCGTTTGAGATAGAGGCCATGAGTTTAATATTATCATCAGTCGTAATTTCAGAAGAAATGACATCCAGATCATCGGATAGGGATAAGCCTGGGTCAAGAGAAGATTTAAATCTAGCTTTGAATTCGGAAACAAATTCCTGTTGGATTAGCCTATTATCCGTAATACAAATACCAGCATTATTCTGAATAACTTTAATAAATTTTTTTCCCCGTTTTGAAGACGCAATTCAATGGAAGTACGCATTGTTGGAATCGTTAAGCTTCAAGTGCTTGACTTTAGCCCGTTGACTCCAGTAGCGGCACTGGAAATCGAGCAGATGCTCACGCTTATTAAGCAGTCTTTTTCACTTTAAAAGATCCGATTCAGAGGCAGATGCCAGTAGGGCAGTTTGCAGAGAGAGAAGAGCATCATCCATCTGGAGGATCTGACGATTGATATTACCAAAAGTAGATTTATGCCATCTTTTAGCCAGAGTTTTAAGAAGGGAAGTCTTCTTAACAAGGTTGAACATTTGAGAACCCACACGATGAAGACGGCACGATTGCGTCACAATTTTAGTAAATTCTGGTTTCGTAGTCCATGCTAATTCGAACCGGAAAGGTTTCTTGTAATTATTTTCATGTGTTCGGAAGTCCACCGAAATTGGAGCGTGATCAGATGAAATAATTGGGTGGATCTGAACCCTCAACGAGTCAAAACTCAAATGTATCGTAGTGTGTGGCAGAAACCAATCTAATTTAGCAAAAGAGCTGTCAGGTTCCCCTAACTTCCTACGACGCCAGGTAAACTGACCGCCGAAAGTCGGGATCTTAATCAGGTCAAGCGAATCCTGAATAGATTGAAAACGAGCAAACCTTCGTAAGGAAGGGACAACACCTCCAAGCTTATCGTTCGGCGATGAAATCTCATTTAGATCACCCATTAAGGCAATCGGATGAATAAACTGGGCTGAGTAAGCCTGCAAGGAGGCCCAGAAAGCATCCTTTCCATTATAATTAGAAGGGGCATACACAACAGTTACCGCAATGGAGGAATTCCTTTGGGTATCGAAATAGTCAAAATGAATAAATCTGTGTTGTACCGACACCAAAGTAATCTGGCCTGCTGAAAGAGGTAAGTCCCGCCAAAGGAGACAAACCCCTCCAGCAAAACCCACAGAAGGGTCGAACGCAATATTCGTAAAACCACACTTCCGCCACAACTTATCGTCAGGCGGCGAACTAGTTTTTGTTTCAAGAAGAGCGAGCACATTAATAAAGTTGTTTTGGCAGAAAGTATCGATATTCGTCCAAAAGTTACGGCGGCGAATCCCACAACAATTCCAGGTGGATATATTCATATAAGAACTGTTATTATTGGTAACCGTTGGTAAACGATAATTGAAAAGAGGGTCGACGCACCCAATAAAATACAGCGCGATGGTTGTAGATAAAAGACATAACGCTTACGCCTGAGAGGCAAACTAAATGATAACTCCCTCCCTTGATGAAAATCGGAGTAAAATGTTTCAAAGGCTTTGACAGGATGTTTGTGTCAAAGGCCTTGGAGCATTAACAGTTGATGAAATACAAAACCTATTTTATAAGTCCGTATATTATTTAATCTTATTATATACTTCCTTTATATTATATATATATATTTGACTAACCTTTTCAGGAAGTATTTCAAGATTATATCTTTCCTTTAGTACATATTGAGGAGATCAAATTCAAAATAGATCATGGCTTCGGAGTATCCATAAATAGAAGATTCAAGATCAAGTCATGATTCGAAAGAGCCGTTGATGAAGATCTGGTGTTGAAGACCCTCACGCTCCATGCTCTTATATAAAGGAAAGGAAGAAGAAGATAGAAATAATAAGTGCTACACGAGCTTTCATTCATTCAAGCAAGATCTGTCTTCCAAAGTGTCTCTCTGCTAAGCGCTCAAGAGTTTGTTGTTTATTTCAAAGCCTTTGAAAGTCACTGTGAGCTTATAGGATATATTCATTTATAGTGTTACTCGAGAGTTTATAACTCGGGAAGTTGCACTAGGCTATTGATTTGTGAGAGTAAGAGGATTGTACTAGATAGCTGAGAGAGGTGGGGCTCTTCTAGATTGGTCTAGGACTCCAAGGGAACGTGAGTTGACTAGATTGCAATTGTATAGGAGAGAGGCTTCTCGGTGAGCTATTAGGATCCTAAGCTAAGCGAATCAATAAAGCCTTTTGAATCCTAGGGTTGTGGAAGAACCCTAGGCGGGGATGTAGGCCAAGTTCGTGTTGAACCTCGTAAACAATTACTCGTGTTCTTTACTTATTGCTTTACCTTATTTCTGCACTTGGTTCGATTGTCTAACTTTGTGATTCAGGTTTAATCTCAAAGGTTTTGGTACAAGCTCCAAAAGTCTTGAGACTTTCTGCGAAAAACGGGCATACTTTATTCAACCCCCCTTCTAGAGTATCTTTATATTACTTTGTTTTACATTATCGAACCTTCAATTGGTATCAGAGCTTTACTCACTGCTTTTGATCTAACAATCTTGTGAGTTTTCGATCATGTCTGGCGAAGCAAGCGAAGGATTTGCACAGGGAAGGTCCACAAGCAGACCACCACTCTTTGTAGGAAACAACTTTGTCCACTGGAGTTCTTTGATGAAGATGTTCATCATAGACCAAGATCTAGAGCTTTGGAACATTATAGAGAATTGTCCGAAGATTCCAGAGAAAGAAGGACCAAATGATACCAAGGTTGCAAAGAAGGAGTCTGAATACAACCAAGCAGATCTTGAAACCATCTCCAAAAACTATAGGGCTATTAACTTACTTTATTGTGGTCTTAGCACTGATGAGTTTAACCGTATTTCATCTTGTAGGTCAGCTAAAGAGATTTGGGACAAATTGGTCGTCACCTATGAAGGAACAAGCCGAGTGAAAGACACCAAGATCAGCATATTCCTTCGAAAGTATGAGCTCTTCAAGATGAAGTCTGATGAGTCAATCAAGGCCATGTTCACACGATTCACAGAAATCACCAACAACCTTGACTCTCTCGGCAAGAGCTTTACCAACGTTGAGAAAGTGAGGAAGATACTGAGGTGCCTTCCAAAGGAGAAATGGGGTCCAAAAGTAACAGCTATATAGGAAGCCCAGGACCTCACCACTCTACCCCTTGATGACCTTCTCGGGAAGCTGATCACGCATGAGATGATCCTTAATGAAGACGATGGAGAACTTCCAGCTAGCACTAAGAACTTGGTACTCAAGTCTAAGAAGGATGAGCCCAAGGATGGATCTGATTCCGAAGATGAGGATGACGATGAGGATGACCCTTTTGCTCTTATCACAAGAGGTCTTGCTAGAATTCTCAAAATGAAGAAGCAATTCAACAACAAGGATGGATCAGAGTCTTCAAAATTTCGAGGTAAGTCTCAATACAACAAGTATGAAAAGAAGACTAAACCGTTGTCTTGTTTTGAATGTGGTGAAACAGATCATCTTGTGAAGGACTGCCCTCAAAAGACAAAGAGCCAGCCCAAGAAAGGTGACAAATGGAAGAAGAAAGCCATGGTGGCAACTTGGAGTGATTCCGACTCTGACTCCGACGATGAGAAGGCCAACATTTGTCTTATGGCCTCAAAATGAATCCCACGATGAAAAGCTTGAAGCCATTGTAAGAGAACTTATGGAAAGTCCAAAAGAGGTATTATCGGAATTCCTTTCCAATATGATTACCAATGAAGAGAAGCTTATTGCCCAAACCAACATTCTTATTAAGAGAACTGTGGACCAGGAAAGAACTATTGAGGATCTGTCTATGAGGGTCAAAGGTCTTGAAGCTTCTTATTCAGGTCTTGACATTAAAGTCAAGACGCTTGACTCAGAGAAATCTGAACTCAAGCAAGATCTCTCCTCTCTAAGAAATGAGCATCATGACTTAGAGAATGAGAAGATCTCCCTGAATAATAAGATTCAAGACCAACAGACAGCCCTCATAAGTTTTACCAAATCCAAAGGTACTCTCGATAGGATGTTGGGTGAGCAACAAAGCTCTCTAAACAAAAGTGGTATTGGTTACAATCCAAAGTTTTTAAAGAAGCAACACATTACCACTTTTGTAAAGGCAAAAAGAAGCAGAACCTCTCCTATATGTCACCATTGTGCTAGAAAGGGACATGTAAAAGAGACCTGCCCTTATAGAAGAAAGGATCCATATATTATTCGCAATACATTTCCTGTTCATTTGAGAAAAGAACGGATAACGCAAGTTTGGGTTCCAAAAGGCACTATTTTACCAAATATGGTTTACCCCAACAATGGATCCAAATTTGCTTATTGGTCTAGCCACAAAGGTTGATGTTTGTCTTGCAGGAGATCACCAAGGTGAAAGAACACAAATGGATTATTGATAGTGGATGCTCGAGGCATATGAGTGGGAAGAATTCTCTCTTTCATGATCTAAAGGAGCAATCCAAGGGAACAATCACTCTTGGTGACAAAGGGAAATGCGACATCGTTGGTATTGGTAGTGTTGGAAGTGATTCCAGCCATAGTATTAAAAATGTCTATCTTGTTAATGGTTTGAAGTATAATCTGCTTAGTGTCTCTCAATTATGTGATAGTGGTAACCATGTCAGATTTAACAAGAAAAGATGAATAGTGTGCAGAGAAGATACATGTGAAGTTATATTGACTGCATACCGTTACAACAATATATACGCCGTAAATGCTGATCAAGTGG
Organism: Persicaria tinctoria; assembly: GCA_037127255.1. Taxonomy (NCBI): domain Eukaryota; kingdom Viridiplantae; phylum Streptophyta; class Magnoliopsida; order Caryophyllales; family Polygonaceae; genus Persicaria; species Persicaria tinctoria. The sequence goes on from JBANSL010000018.1 coordinate 42,943,719, forward strand.
CACAAGGAAGCTTAACTTGTCTAAAGGCTTTGACGGACGATCCAAAGCTTTGGCACATGAGACTCGGTCATGTGAGTTCACATACACTACAGAAGCTTGTGTCCAAAGGGCTTGTAAGAGGGCTACCTGAGATGGACTTCAAAGGTATTGACATGTGCAATGCATGCACACGAGGTAAACAAACACGTAGCTCTTTGAAACCCAAAAAGGTTGTAAGTTCTTCTAGACCCCTTGAACTTTTACATATGGATTTATGTGGTCCTATGCGAGTCAAATCTCCCAATGGTAAAAAGTACATGCTGGTTGTTGTTGATGATTTTTCTAGATATACTTGGGTTGTATTTTTAAAAGAAAAATCAGAGGCCTTATTTGAGTTTTCAAAACTTTGTAAGGAGTTGCAAACTTTAAGAAACGAGCCCATAGTGTCTATTCGGAGTGATCATGGTAGGGAGTTTGATCAACTTCAATTTGATTTGTTTTGTGCTAAATATGGCATCTCCCATAACTTTTCTGCTCCTAGGACACCTCAACAAAACGGGGTTGTGGAACGCAAGAACCGCACCTTAGAGGATATGGCCAGGACTATGCTTTTAGAAAATGCATTACCTAAAACCTATTGGGCTGAAGCTGTTAACACAGCTAACTATATTTTGAATCGTCGTCTTATTCGTTCCATCTTAAAGAAAACTCCTTATGATCTTTTCAAATGCCGCAAACCACTTATATCTTATTTTAAACCCTTTGGATGTACTTGTTTTGTTCATAACAATGGAAAAGATAACCTTGGGAAATTTTATGCGCGTAGTGATGAAGGTATATTTCTTGGCTATTCCACGAGTAGTAAAGCTTATAGAGTCTTCAATAAAAGGACCCAGGTAGTTGAAGAAAGTATACATGTTATTTTTGATGAATGCAAGGACGGTGCTTTGAGTGAAAGTGTTGCAGATATAGATCTTAACATCCATGAAGAGAATGAGGAAGGTGATGATACTGCTGCTAAGAACACGGAGAAGAGGAACATGCAGGAACCGATTCTTAACACTGAAGAATTGGACCAAGGTGTTGAAGATTCGTCCAAAGCCCTTGGTGTCCAATCCAACAGTGTTGAGACGTCAGAAACTGCTGTAACTGAACCTAACAGGACCACGGAGTCAGATGTACTACAAGTCAATCCTACTAGTGTGACGAATCAAGGAGCTAAGACTAGCAAAAGGAAATTCAAATACTCCTCATCACACTCTTTAAAGGATATCATTTCTGACCCTACTTCTAGTGTTCAAACTCGTTCTAAACTTAAAGATCTTTGTGCTTTTCACGCGTTTGTTTCTCTTATTGAGCCAAAGAAGGTAGATGAGGCACTTCAGGAGCCAGACTGGATCATTGCTATGCAAAGTGAGCTTAACGAATTTGAAAGGAACAAAGTATGGACCTTGAAGCCTAGGCCAAAGCATCAATCAGTCATTGGCACTCGATGGGTATTTCGAAACAAGCTAGATGAGAATGGTAAGATTGTGAGGAACAAGGCAAGGCTTGTTGCCCAAGGCTACAATCAAGAGGAAGGTATTGACTACGAGGAGACCTTTGCTTCCGTATCCAGGCTTGAATCTATTCGCATTCTATTGACATTTGCATCTTTTATGAGCATAAAGTTATATCAAATGGATGTCAAGTGTGCTTTTTTTAATGGTTTCTTAGAGGAAGAAGTATATGTGGCTCAACCCCCAGGTTTTGAAAGTTCAGAATTTCCTAATCACGTTTATAAACTTGACAAAGCGCCTTATGGTTTGAAACAAGCCCCAAGAGCTTGGTACGAGCGCTTGTCAAAATATCTTTTAGAAAATGATTTTAAAAGGGGGTTGATCGACAAGACTCTTTTTATCAAAACCAAAGGAAAGGACATTTTGGTTATTCAAATCTATGTTGATGATATATTATTTGGTGCTACTAACACATCTTTGTGCAAGAAATTTTCTGACATCACGTGCAGTGAATTTGAGATGAGCTTGATGGGTGAACTCAACTTATTTTTGGGATTACAAGTTCATCAATCCAAGAAAGGGATCTTTGTCAACCAAAGCAAGTACACTAAGGATCTCTTGAAGAAGTTCAAGATGGATCAATCTAAGGCAGCCAAGACTCCCATGAGCTCAACATTGTCTCTAGATCAAGGCAAGATTGGAACAAGTGTCAATCAAAAAGAGTATCGAGGAATGATTGGATCTTTATTATATCTCACGGCTAGTAGACCTGACATCATGTTTAGTGTTTGCATGTGTGCTAGGTTTCAAGCTGATCCTAAGGAATCTCACCTCGTGGCTATGAAGAGGACCTTTCGATATCTCAATGGCACTAAGGAGCTTGGACTATGGTACCCAAAGCAAAAAGATTTCACATTAATTGGATATTCTGATGCAGATTTTGCAGGCTATAAGGTGGATAGGAAGAGCACATCAGGATGTTGCCAATTCTTAGGAGCATCTTTGATCAGTTGGCACTCAAAGAAGCAAAACTCAGTTGCTCTATCCACTGCAGAAGCCGAATACATTGCAGCTGGAGCCTGTTGCTCCCAAATTCTTTGGATAGCTCAACAAATGCGAGATCTTGGCATCAACCTCAAAGGTATCCCAATTAAGTGTGACAATACAAGTGCCATATCCATCACTAAGAATCCTGTTCAACATTCAAGGACCAAACATATTGATGTAAGACATCATTTCATTAGAAATCATGTTGAAAAATGTGATGTGTCCATATCTTTTATTTCTACTGATTATCAATGGGCTGACATTTTTACTAAGCCTTTGGCAGAGGACAGATTCACCTTCATAAGACGAGAGATTGGGATGCTTAACAAGGATGCACTTTCGTAGGGGGAGTTTTCCCTTTACGAAAGATAAATTCTACTTAGTGTCAAGCCCCTTGAGAACTATGGTAAGGTGTGTGAAATAAATGGTGGATTACATTTATCGGATCATATATTTTTGGTTAATATCTTTTTAGATATTTAATCAATTATATTTGTTTTAATCGGATTTCAAAAATTGCCCTTTTAGTGATTTTCTTAACCGTTAAAGATATTTTATTTTTGGAACTAGATTTTTTGGTTATTCAGTCCGATTTTAATGGAAAATTTGAATTTTGAATTGGAAACCTTTCAAATTGGAAATGTGATGATTTTTTTCCTTGGAACTCTAAACCCGTCTCATCACTCCCTCTACTTAAACCCAATCCTGTACCCGATTACAACCCACACTCAGAACTAATCCAAACCCCTTCACCATCTCCTTCTTCAACCTCTCAATCTGTTCTAAGAAAACCCTAGCCGATTTCCTCCATGGCACCCAAAACCAAGAAAGCTGTCACACCCAAAAGACTTGGCGCCACCCCCAAGGGACGTCAGGCCACTGCTACCTCTCCCACACCTGAACCCGCTCCTCAAGCTATCGTCCCAACTGTCGTCCAGAACACCATCGCTGAGAGCACGGCCGTTGTTCCCAAGGGCTCTCAAAAGCGCTCTGTTAAGAAGCCGATCAGTGCTAAACAGAAAGGAAAGAGGAAGATTTTGGCTGAGGAAGTGGACGAGTAAGAGGAAGAAGATGACCTAGACGCCCTCCTGGAAAGAGATGTTGCCAAGGAAGCCGAGGAGGAGGCCTTGAGGAAAAAAAAGGCCGATGAGGAGGCCGAGATTGCTAAGAAACTGGCCGAGGAAGAAGCTGAGCGGATTCGGAAGGAAGCCGAAGCCGAGGAGGTTCCGTCCGAGGAGGAGCCTGAGGAAGAAGAAGAAGAGCAAGAGGGATCTGGAGATGACGAGGATGCTAAAGGAGATGAAGCGGGGTCCGGTGAGAACTCGGGGTCTGAGGAAGAGGAGGAAGAATCTCCCTCTCCTTCTCCTCCCCCCCCCCCGGTCTCCAAAGAAGCGGAAAGCCCCTGCTGCTGTCAAGCCTCCATCCCCCAAGCGTACCAGGAAGGGCACTGTCAAGAGTCTTGTAGCGCCTGTCAAGAGAGCTGCTCCAACAATTGCTCGCAGAAAGAATGCCGACCCCCCGGCCTATATCCAGGTAAATCAATCTTTGCCCTCCTCTTGGTTTCAAGATGCTGAGACTGCTGGTAAGTGGGTAGACGAGTTTCGAACTCGTAAGATTAGTTGTTCTGATTTTTTGGATTTTGAGTTCTTCGAAGCTTTGAAGTTACCATGCATTGAGCTTCTCAAAAAATCCCCAGCCTGGACCCTTCTTAACCTTGAAACTGTCTACTACCCCCAGCTTACCCGTCTGTTTTACATTAACCTAAAAGCCAAAAACGACACCAATGGTTAGTCTTTGGAGTCTGTTGTCAAAAGGGTTAGAATCTCTCTCAACTCCAATGATTTTGCAGATTTCCTTGGCTTACCTACCCCAGTTCCGCCCTCTGAAATACACCCCTCAAAAGAGAATTGCATCATCCTTGCCCAAGCCAAGTACCTCCTACCTTAAGCATCCAACAACTCCTCAAAGCAACTCACCCACTCATCCCTAACCCTTGAGGCAAAAATTATTTTCAACATCATTGTTCGATGCCTCTTACCCCGTCTTAACTCTGGCTCACTCCTTACTGACAATGACATGGTCCTGCTCTACCGCATCTTAAATGGCCTTGACCTTGATCTGGCCAACACTATCCTTGGAACCATGGCTCATGCCAGAAAAGCTAGAAAAGGCTCTCCCCTCCCCTTTGCTACCCTTTTGACCCCTCTCTTCAAAGCTTCTGGAATTGATGTCAAAAATGAAGAACAACTGCGTCATACGGGTAAGTTCGACTCTAAAGGCCTTGAAAAGATTGGCATCACTCGGTCTCCACAAGGGACCTTGAGTCTTGCCACTCCTTCAAAAGCCTTTCCCACTGCTCCAGCTTTCGATGAACGCATGGACAACCTAGAGTTGGGCTTGGAGGAAGTTCGCCTGGATATCAAGGAGCTGCGGAAAGAGATTTTGACGGAGATGAGCGGGATTTCCAAGATGCAGGAAGGACTGTGGACGAGGCTCACTGATGATGCTTCGGATGACTAAGCTATGAGACCTACCCTACCCTATCCCACCCCTGAAACTTGATACATTGCTGGTTTTTGGAAACGTTTTCAAAACATTTGGTAACTTTTTTGGTGACTGTTTTACCTCCTCCCTTTGTTGAAAGACAAAAAGGGGGAGATGATCTGTGGTGTTGCTTAGACTTTGAAAACCTCTGCTTAAAGGTCTTGGAAGACCTTGGTTTTTTATTTATGGTTTTCGATTGGATGGTTTTTGCATGCTTTAATATTTTTGATCCAACATTTGTCTAACCCTTGCAGGTACTTAGTCTGATTTCTATTTTATTATCTATGCTTGACTAAGTTGCAGGGATGCACAGGTTTTGTCTTTCATCAAGGGGGAGATTGATAACTCCCTCCCTTGATGAAAATCGGAGTACAATGTTTCAAAGGCTTTGACAGGATGTTTGTGTCAAAGGCCTTGGAGCATTAACAATTGATGAAATACAAAACCTATTTTATAAGTCCGTATATTATTTAATCTTATTATATACTTCCTTTATATTATATATATATGTTTGACTAACCTTTTCAGGAAGTGCTTCGAGATTGTATCTTTCCTTTAGTACATATTGAGGAGATCAAATTCTAAATAGATCATGGCTTCGGAGTATCCATAAATAGAAGATTCAAGATCAAGTCATGATTCGAAAGAGCCGTTGATGAAGATCTGGTGTTGAAGACCCTTACGCTCCATGCTCTTATATAAAGGAAAGGAAGAAGAAGACAGAAATAACAAGTGCTACATGAGCTTTCATTCATTCAAGCAAGATCTGTCTTCCAAAGTGTCTCTCTGCTAAGCGCTCAAGAGTTTGTTGTTTATTTCAAAGCCTTTGAGAGTCACTGTGACCTTATAGGATATATTCATTTATAGTGTTACTCGAGAGTTTATAACTCGGGAAGTTGCACTAGGCTATTGATTTGTGAGAGTAAGAGGATTGTACTAGATAGCTGAGAGAGGTGGGGCTCTTCTAGATTGGTCTAGGACTCCAAGGGAACGTGAGTTGACTAGATTGCAATTGTATAGGAGAGAGGCTTCTCGGTGAGCTATTAGGATCCTAAGCTAAGTGAATCAATAAAGCCTTTTGAATCCTAGGGTTGTGGAAAAACCCTAGGCGGGGACGTAGGCCAAGTTCGTGCTGAACCTCGTAAACAATTACTCGTGTTCTTTACTTATTGCTTTACCTTATTTCCGCACTTGGTTCGATTGTCTAACTTTGTGATTCAGGTTTAATCTCAAAGGTTTTGGTACAAGCTCCAAAAGTCTTGAGACTTTCTGCGAAAAATGGGCATACTCTATTCAACCCCCCTTCTAGAGTATCTTTATATTACTTTGTTTTACATTATCGAACCTTCACTAAACACATTCATGTTTAATAAACACGAACAGACCCAAGCAAGATAATAAGGTTGGGAACAACTTGAAGAAATGGTATAGAAACATAAATTAGCAATCACGGACAACAAAGTGTGCCGAAATGCTAATTTAGATGGGTCAATACAGAGAATGATTAGAGCAATTAAGTGATAAACCATTAAGGTAAGTTCAAATGTCATTGTTAAGTAGAATCGGTAGAAACAGACCGGATCAACATGAGTAACATGTGAAAGGCAAGTTTGCAGCATACGGTACAAAGAAAGCTTGGAAATACCATAGGAATGTATGAACGGAGAACAATAACAAAGGCCATAGCTAGAGATATATAAGAGACAATTCTTGGAGCAAGATTTCGTGTTTGGACTAGCTAAAACAGCTAGCAAACGACACCAAAATAGTGCTATATTCGAAGAGTTCCTCCAAACGATTGCAATATCCATAAAGACATAGGAGCGACACCCCAGAGAGGATGCCCGCGAAGCTGTACCCTTGTGAAAGAGACGAAGCTAAAATGTCCAAGTTTGAATAAATAAGGGCCAAGAGAAGGGGTTGTATGTACAAAAATAATTGGAATCACGTAGAGATTGGATACAAGCATTAACAAATGAAGTTCAAAACGCCCACCAAGGCGAAAAGGAAGATAGAAAATATTCCAAGAATCCATAGCCGAGGAGCTGCAGTAATAGGGGGGTTTTACCCGCATCATCAAGTCCTGATTTGGGACAAAGCTTGTGAGCGTGGGAGCCTGTGAGGCCAAACCTAGGAACAGGGCTGGTAGCCGGCAGTAGAATTGTTTCGAAACTGAGAAAATTTGGCAGCCCCGATGGTGTTACAAGCCTGGAAGGACGAATACAAACCTGCAAGGAGAAACAAAGAGCACACAACACTGGGAAGGGAAAAAATACCGCACAATAGAAAAGCAATTGAAGTTCAGATTAACAAAGAGGCCAGGTAGAGGGTTATGAACCCAATTACACACCATAGTGTGCCTTACATAGAGCAATTGCTGGTAAGCAAAGTAGGTACTTGAGTAGATAAGTAGAGGGGGTAGTAGACTTACAGAGTTATTAGCCGTAATACAGATCGGTGAACCGAAATCAGAGAGGAGCTCATGAGTGAATAACCACCCACGCCACCGACGGAAGTGACCGCAGCCTACCGGCCAGAGCAAGCACCTCCCAGCCCACATTAATGCCTGGTGAAACGTCATGATTACCACCCAAGCGGCAAAGTTTGCCCCCCTAGAGGGTAAAATTGGGGTAACCACCGACACAGACATGGCCGGAGACGACCTAGATCCAAACGGAAAGGGAAAGCAAGCGGGAGGACCACATGCGATCCTAACCAGATGGGGGTAATCAGGGGGAGACAAGGTCGAGGGGGAGGTCCAGGGAGGAGTTGTAGTTGGAGAGTTTTGTTTACCTTAAGGTCACTAAAAGGTAACCCCTTGGTTGTGCCTTATGTTAGTAATTATCTTGTAAATATATTACTTCCTTGTATTTATCCTTCTCTTAGGATTTGTTAGATTTATGCTCTTCTGTAAATCTTTGTAATCAGCCTTTTTAAAGGTTAATTATCTAATGAATCAGCAGGGTCGCTATTCATTCAAACTTACATGGTATCAACGTCTTCAATCTGACCTGATTTCCACTCCACATAAGCTTCCGCCCCTCTGTTCCAATGGATGAAATTCCCGTTGTCGATCAACCCGATCAGCGCTTTCATTCTGCGCAGTCAGTCACAAATATCAAAAATCTTGTCCCCATCTCCCTCGATCTGCAAAAGGTTCCCTACCATACATGGGCTGCCCTTTTTCAGGTTGCTCTCCAAGCACACAATGTGCTCTATCATGTTGATGGTTCCCCTCGTCCAGCGAATCTCTCCGACGTCCGATTCAACCAACTAGACGCCATTGTCTTGTCTTGGATCTACGGAACTATCTCTGAAGACCTCTTGCTCACGGTTATCACAACCAAATCAACAGCAAGAGAAGCCTGGCTCCGTGTGAAGAACGTGTTCCACAACAATCGGAGTGCTCGAGCTGCCGATCTTGAACAAAAGTTCATCAACACTCGCCTTGAGACCTTTCCCAATGTCTCGGCGTACTGTCAGGCGCTCAAAACCCTCGCTGATCAACTTTCCGGTGTCGAGCATTCGGTAACTGATAGTCGTTTGGTCCTTCAATTGATCAATGGTCTCAGTTCTGCTTATGACACCGTCGGTAGCATCATAAGTCAAACGACGCCTCTGCCATCGTTTGACACTGCCCGAGATATGCTATCCCGTGAGGAAACTCGTCGTGGTCGCAACACCACTCCAACCGAGGCTCCCACTGTCCTAGTTGCACCATCAACCGCGCCTCTTGATTTGCCTGCAGTGGCTTCCACCAAGCCAAGTACTGGCAGGAACAACCGCAATCGTGGGAAAGGGAAGCCTAAGGAACCCAAGCCAGCGGCCAACCCCAATCAAGTGATGGCACAGTGGTACCCATACTACTGGCAACCGAATTGGACCCCTCCACCGTGCCCTTATCCGACGATGCCGATGCCTCGACCACCATATGGTCCTCAACGTCAGCAGTTCGGCCAGCCGGCTCAGGCTCACTTTGCCCCAACCCACACTGATCTACCGTCGACTTTTGGATCGGTCTCCCTCAATCAACCAGATGACCACTGGTACATGGATACCGGTGCAACATCCCATCTGACATCAAATCAAGGTATCCTCTCTCCGTTTTTTAATTCGAGTAATATACCATCTATATATGTCGGCAATGGAACCACAATTCCAGTCCTAGGGTCGGGACATGCTAAGTTTCCAAGTCATACAGTACCTTTACATCTTCAAAATGTGTTGTACGCTCCCCACATCATGAAAAATCTCATTTCCATTAAACAATTCACAAAACAAAATCACGTGTCCGTTGAATTTGATCCCATTGGTTTTGTTGTGAAGGAACTCAGTTCGGGGAAACCACTCCTGAGATGTGATAGCACCCACAGTGACTTGTACCCGACCATTCCCACCGCCACCAACTCTCCCCAGCGCCCAACAACCCTCGTCACTGCTCGCCCTTTTCAGCTTTAGCATGCACGTTTAGGACATCCTAGAGATCACGTTTTGCAACTTTTAAATCGGTTTTCACATATTAAGTGTAATAAAGAGCTTGGCTCTTCTTTCTGTTCGTCTTGCCAATTATCGAAACACAAAAGGCTTCCTTTTTCTGAATCATGTTCTAGTACATTTGCCCCTTTCGATATAATCCATAGTGATTTGTGGAGTTCTCTAATCGCAAGTAAAAATGGTTATCGCTACTACCTTGTTCTTTTAGATGATTTTACAAACTTTGTTTGGGTCTATCCTCTAAAACACAAGTCCGATGCATTTTCTATATTTGCCAAATTTCGTGCCATGGTTAACACTCAATTCAATTGCCAAATTAAAAGTTTTCAATGTGATATGGGTGGTGAATTTGACAATAAGTCATTCCATTCTTTGGCCTCAACACATGGCATTCTTATGCGTTTCTCATGTCCACAAATATCCCAACAAAATGGCAAAGCCGAACGGATTTTACGTACACTTAATGATAAAACTAGATCTCTACTTGTCCATGCCAGCTGTCCAAACACTTTTTGGGTTGAAGCTTTAAACATGGCCGTTGTCCTTCATAACATATTGCCTTCCAAACTTTCCCTTGTCACCCCGACATTCATGCTATATGGTCGTCACCCAACTTACGATCATCTTCGCATTTTTGGATGTCTTTGTTACCCAAACACCTCCTCTCGAGCACCCCATAAGCTGGCTAACCGATCAACAAAATGTGTCTATCTCGGTCCTTCACCTTGTCACAGGGGTTCCCGATGTGTTGACCTTACCACCAAGCAAGTTATCATCTCTTGACATGTCATATATGATGAGACAATATTCCCTTTTGCTTGTAATGTCAATAGACCTCCACCCACCGTTGCTCAAAGTAATGAAATTCACCCACTTCTCTTCCATTTATTTGGAAATCTTACCTCCCACACCATAGACCCAACACATCCTCCATCTCTTGTCCAAACCCCACCTCCAAGCCCTGTGCTTGGCCAGTCTTCAACATCGAATCCGGTCCACGACCAAACTCCTTCTTTCGTGAACCCCGACCCACCAGCCCCACAACCTAGACACCACATGGTGACTCGGAGTCAGGAAGGTAAAGTTTTTCCCAACCCAAGATATAGTCTCCTCTCTGAAACCCAATCTGTGTCACCACTCCCAATATCGCCCTTGACAGCCTTAACCGACTCAAATTGGCGCGCCGCAATGCTTGATGAATATACTGCTCTAATTAAAAATCGGAGTTGGGACCTTGTCCTAAGGCCAAAGGATGCTAATATTATCTGGTGTATGTGGTTATTTAACCATAAGTACAGGTCGGATGGCTCCCTACAACGACATAAGGCGAGATTGGTTGTCAATGAAAGTCGCAACAGGTCGGAATAGATTGTGATGAGACGTTTAGTCTGGTGGTCAAACCGGCTACCATTCGCACGGTTCTAAGTATAGCCTTATACAGGAACTGGCCGATACACCAACTCGATGTCAAGAACGCATTTTTACATGGTTTCTTGAATGACACACTATATATGCATCAACCTCCGGGGTTCCGTGACAAGGCTTCTCCGAATCATGTGTGCTTGCTACGGAAGTCGTTATATGGTTTGAAACAAGCCCCCAGAGCTTGGTATACTCGATTTGCAACCCATTTGGGCTCGATGGGATTCACAAGTGCTATTTCCGATACGTCGTTATTTGTTTACAAGTCAGGGACTAACATCGCATATTTGTTATTGTATGTTGATGATATTATCTTGACAGCCTCATCTACGACATTCTTGACCCACATTGTGTCTCACCTCAGCCAAGAGTTTGCAATGACAGACTTGGGCCCTTTGAATTACTTCCTCGGCATTTCTGCTCATCGCTCGGCCACGGGGATTTTCCTTTCACAGGAAAAATACACAAGGGAGATTATTGAACGTGCAGGGATGTCATCTTGCAAACCGGCTCTAACTCCCGTTGATACGAAGTCGAAGTTAGAGGCTGCCATTGGGTCGACTGTGTCCGACCCAACAATATATCGAAGTCTTGCCGGGGCTCTTCAATACTTGACATTCACAAGGCCGGACATCTCATACGTTGTTCAGCAAGTGTGTTTGTTTATGCATGATCCCCGAGAGCCACATTTCAATTCCCTCAAGCGCATCATACGCTATTTGCAAAGTACTTCAGCACTTGGTCTACAACTTACTCGTTCCCCCATTACAAGTTCGACAGCTTACTCTGACGCTGATTGGGGTGGCTGCCCCGATACTCGGCGATCAACCTCCGGCTATTGTGTTTACTTGGGAGACAATCTGGTATCCTGGTCATCTAAAAGACAACCAACTTTGTCTCGTTCGAGTGCTGAAGCCGAATATAGGGGAGTCGCAAATGCTGTCGCTGAATCTTGTTGGCTGCGAAATCTGCTTATTGAGCTGCACGTTCCTTTGCATCGGGCTACCTTGGTGTATTGTGACAATATAAGTGCAGTTTACTTATCGTCAAATCCGGTACAACACCAACGCACAAAACATGTTGAAATGGACATCCATTTTGTAAGGGAGACAGTCAGACTCGGCCAAGTTCGCGTTCTTCATGTTCCATCATCGCACCAATACGCCGACATCTTCACCAAGGGCCTCCCATCACCGCTATTTCTGGATTTTCGTAACAGTCCTAGCATCCGCAATCCTCCCGCTAAGACTGCGGGGGAGTGTTAATAATTATCTTGTAAATATATTACTTCCTTCTATTTATCCTTCTGTTAGGATTTGTTAGATTTATGCTCTTCTGTAAATCTTTGTAATCAGCCTATTTAAAGGTTAATTATCTAATGAATCAGCAGGGACGCTATTCATTCAAACTTACAGCTTATACCTTATGGTAAAGGAATGAAAGAGGTTACTTTGGTAGAGAGAGGTAACCTCTTCCCTTTTGTAATTTTTTTTAATCAAAAAGTAAAGGAAAGATATGATATTACACATGATAAAGGAAAGAAAATGTGAAAATAAATTTGAAAAGGGGTAAGAGATTTTCCCATGGTTGTAGAACAAACCTTTTAACATAAGGTAGAAAAAGTGAAAAAATATTTAAATAAAAAAATAAATGAGGTGTAAAATTAGAATAGGATGAGAGAAAATAAAATGAGTAAGAGGTTTCCCCATGGTTGTGGTTGTTGATGGTCTAATGGGTGAAACTTATTAAAACCGACATTATTTATATTTTTTATACAATATATATATATATATATATATATATATATATATATATATATATATATATATATATATATATATATATATATATATATATATATATTTGGATTTGCGGGACGAGAACTTTCCGTCCCGCCTCCCGTCTCTTGTATTTTTTGTGGGACGTGATCGGGACGGGATCAATTTTTTTTTTCAAAATCCCACCGGGATCGGGACGGGATGCGGGACGGGACGGGATTTACGAGATTTGTGCCCACCCCTACTTTCACCGGATCGATTGATTATGTTTGCTACTTAAATTCAATCAAATCGCAAGAAGTAATTAATCAAACCTTAGCAAGAGAGCAAATTCCGTCATGGTAGCTAATCAAGAAGGAATATATGCAATCAATCAATTGAAGAACAAAGATATTGAATAATTCAAACAAAGAATAGATAGAAATTAAGTCTCACAATCATCTAACCAAGTCTTGAATTATAGCAAAACCACAAGAATTCTAGGCAAGCATAATGTACTTTGAATCCCTAAACTTAAATTCTCTCATCTCACTTTATTGAATATGAAATTAGGTCTATAAATTGAATGAATGAAAGGTGCTAAAAATGACCTAATATAAGCCTCCTTTCATCGGCCAAACCCTAGAATAAGTTTAGATAATAGTTTCCATAAAGATAGACTTGGGCTGCATTGCGCAGATCCGGAAACAACGAGACCGGCGGGCGCCGTCCGTACAGTGTGACAGCTTCGACGGACTGAACTTGTAACGCACTTTCCGGAGTCATTGTTCATTCGATTAATGCATATGAACAAGCATTGGAAAGCTCTTTCCAAGCACTACGATTCTCGTGAAGACCTCAGAAGCTAATTCCAACTCCTCAAAACCTTAAAGATGAGATTTCTCTAAGTTCTCCATTTCCACTCTTGTTCCTTAGCTCTTCTTTTTCCATTTGCTCCATGCTAGCTTTCTCCATCTTTCGAGTCCGGATCATAAGATTTACAAATAAACACTAAAAGCCAATAGATTCTGAACTACGAATACCAAACGATCAAGAATGTGAATAAGCTTATTAATCATGCAATATGGATACTCTAATGCACTAAGACCTACCTATAATGCCTATGTAAAATATGCATTATCAACTATCCACTTTATTTAGCTATGTTGATCCTTGTAACTTCCATTTATCCTTTTTGTTTTCCTATGAGTGTTTTTGTCCCCACCTAATTTAGTTCCTAGTCCAACGAGTCCTATTAATCCTTATTTCTCTAGCAGTCCCCAAAGAAGGATTTAACCCAAGCAATATCCTTATGTTTAGATATTAGCCAATTCGGTATCTACAACCCTTAAATAGGGATTTCACACACATTTCAACTTCCTACCTATCCAATTAATTCAACGAGTCCTAAAGTTACAAGTTTTCTACTTGGGTTAATGTTAACGACGAGGAATCTACAAAACTCTAGGAATTGAATTAATTCTAATTAGTGGGCTAAATAAGATAGAATAAAATAATAACATATTTAAGTGCAAAGAAGTCAAAACATTCAATATAGAGAATTAAGACACAATATTAAGAAACTCACAAACAAAGCTTCAAATTGCAGGCAAAACGCAAAGAGTACGTTTAGTTGTACATGGTGAACGAAGCTCTCAAAATCAAACTAAATTATTCTTTGTTAAATAGTGCTAAAATTTGGTCTTAAGATAAAGATAGAATTGTTTTAGGACAGATCTAAATAGAACCGCGTAAAAATCAGAACGCGTCTTGCTGCAGTCATCTGCAGCGTTTGCCGCAAGGTCACTGCGATCGCCGCGACTATGCGATGGGTTTCCTTCTGGGTTAGCTCTGTGGCGATCTGCCAGGCTCCAGCGACCACCGCACCTATCGCTGCCACCTCTTCAGTGGTCGCCGCAACTCAGCATCATTCTCTCTTTTTCTCTTCTTTCTTCCCCTAGGTTGGTCTTCCTTGAACCTCATCATTCTTTTAACTCTAGGTCTCAGTGACCTATCTTCGTCGGATCTCCAAAGTCCTGAAATCACCATAAACCCATCAAATCTAACTTTCCACCGTAATGCAATTCCTAACTAAATTGAATGCACTGTGCAACTAAACTCATCTAAATATGCATGATTAACACTACATATATGCAAGCTATTGAATTCCCCCACACTAAAACCTTGCTTGTCCTCAAGCATGAAAAATAAATAGAATTAGTCATCCGAAAAATAAGATCTTCATACTCTAACTTTATCAAAAGCAGCATTAAGTAGTATGAGCCATGAATAGGAGAACAAACATCCTATCAAGTATATTAGTGATCCAATAATTAAGGCAAATTTAGCCCAACCTCACTGGGATATTATGTTTCACTCATGATCTCATGTGTTTAGGGTTTAAAGTACAACTCTCAACTCAATCCAAAATGCTCTATTTACCATAAAGTTATTACTTGCAAATAACATCGTATGGACTTTTACAGGGTTGTAATGGGGCTTTGGTAGGAACATAAGGCATGAGAAATACTTCGGCTTGTGGTCCTAAAAATCCGGGAAAAAGGAATAACAAACAATCAAAACAACACCAAAACTTTCATATTTTGCAAAACCATTCCAATAACATCAACTCCAATACATAACAATGAGCTCTATTGATTTCAATAGTCATACAACTCTTCATTTTCTTTCTTTGGATGATGACTTTTTATTCCTTTTTCTTCCAAGCTTACTTTTCCCGTTAGCTACATTTTATCCTCCCTAGGCCTAAGCTACCTAACTTTTACCCCAAGTGAATTTTATCCTCGCTCCTTAGGTGCCATGCTACTAGACTTTTACTCCTAAGTGAATTTTATCCTCCTTAGGCCCCTAGTAATTGTCATCTCTATTGTGCAAGAAGGATTACCGTATTTATGCTATGCCTTTCACTATATACAACCATACATACATCTTTTCTACTTAAAACAACTCCAATATTAAGATTTTCACAAATTCTTCTCCTAATTCCCAAATAGGGTCAGGCTAATCATTGGTTAGGACATATTTTGTGGATCTATAAAAAAAAAGGCACTTAGGCTCAGAATGGTGACAGGAGAAAACTGTCGTTGTTCCTATCAAAGTATAACTCAAACCCACAAACTATTATAGCAAGCAAGTAAGAGGTCGATCCCACAAAGAATCAAGTACTCCCAAGTAAAGTATATTTACCAATTAATAGAAAAGAGAGGTTTTGGTGATTGAAGTAAAAAAAAGAAACTATAAACAAGTTAGTAGAGATAACAATTAAGAAAACAGTTTTGTCTATAAACATCCACTTTAGTTTGATTAGTTGATCCTCGATTCTTATTCAAGTTCTCCTTTCATTCTATTATTTTTCTTGTCCTGGTCTTGTGTAAATTACTAGTCCTACGAGTCCTAGTAACTCTTACTATTAGATAACCCTTATACGGTCAAAATTTAACTTAATAGTAGCATTAAGATTAAGGACTAACCAGGATACATGCAACACCAAGCTACGAGAGTCAGTATTTAACATGTAAGTGATTCTCTACACACCAATTTAGTCCTATGAGGCGTAAAAAGGCATGCTTGCTACTATAGATTAAGGTTCGTTACGCAGAATCCACAAAATCCTAGCAATAATCTCAACTAGTTGCGTAGGCTAGAAGAAATCAACAATATTCGCAAAAGAATCAGTATGAATTAATAGGAATAGAACAAGAATATAAATCTCACAACTTTATCAAAACAAAGTTTCAATCCATAGACGAAACGAAAGAGTTTAGCACTCCTCGATCATGGAAGCTCTCCCCTAGGGTTTTCTCAATTGATAATCTCAAAGTGCATAAGGTTAGCTATTACATACCATAGAATGTATTTTAAATAATCTCAAATAGCCGGCCTAATAATTTCTCTAAAAACCTAATTAAAGAGATAACAAGTTTGTTGGCAGATTTGCCGTTTCAGCAAAGGCCGCGGGGCAGATGACCTAATTACTAGCCTACTAAACTTCTAATCTATCCTTTTTTAGCTCAATTGGAATTTAAATGATTTGATGGGTATATAAACAATTTTGGAGTTTTGATGGGTATATACCCAATTAATAAAGTTTCCATGGGTATATACCCGATTTTGCCTAATAAAAATATCCCGACCTTTGAGAGTAGTGGTAATATATTACCACGAGTTTTCTCATAGGTCAAAAATGTTGACAAGACACCCTACGCAGATTTTTTTTAACAAGGCAGCCTGCGTGGAAGCTTTTTTACAAATTATATAGCACTAAAACTGAGTTTTCTTGAACGATATTTCCTTATAAAAAAATAAACCGACAACAAAATTAAACCCGAAAAACAAAATTGATTCAAAAAAGCAACTAATCCAGTCAAATTTGCCTCAAATCAACACAACACGACTATTTCTAACACCAACCTGACAACAAAACTAAACCAACAAAAACAACAACAAAGAGGGGAAAAAAACTTACTCAATCAAATCCGTGAACGAATCTAAGAGAAAGAACATGTGAGAGAGACAACTTAAGATAAGAGACCACGAGGGAGGAAGAATGTCATTGAAAAGGAACCATGAGCTACCTAGAAGACCGAGAAGACGGTTCAAGAAGTGACAACAGAAGAAAATAGGAGGGAGGAAAAGGCGTTGTGTATGAACCCGGTCCAATTTTTAATTTTTTTCTAAGAAAATTGTTCAAAAAAAACCCTTGTTAACAAAAATTCCACATAGACTGCCTTATGTCATCATTTTTTACTCATGAAAAAGATCGTGGTAATATATTACCACTACCCTAAAAAAGGTCGGGATATTTTTATTACATTTGAAAGTTGGGGATATATTTTTACCATACCCCCAAAGGTGGGGGTATTTTAATTAGTTTTCCCTAAAAACTAATACTTATTAAGTATTCAGACTTATTAAATAATAGGATATGCTAAAATTAACTAAACAATAAAAATATAATACAATCATCATCATGGACCGTTAATCTCCATATCCCTTCAAATCCTTGAATAAATCTCAACTACCTCGTTGTTAGTCAATTTGACATTTCCCGGATTGTATCATTCTCCCTTTCTTGAATTCGAGTCATCCTCGACTCGTGTAAAAATGGAAACACCGAGGGAGAACAACGAGGACTATCATGAACAAAGCTTGGAGTCATTACCTCAAAGTGTTGCACAACAGAAATAGAACTCATGTGTAGCGCAGCCAAGGGAATATCCTCAACAAACTCCTCAAAAAGCTCGTCAACAACGCCTCGATCCTCCAAAACGACATCAAAAGCAACACCATGCTATATATCATTAGCATAGACATCATATACGGGAGTAAGTGCCTCATAATTTACCAATGGTGCCTCTATCACAGAGTCATTGAAACAAGTTGGTCAATGAGTAGATGCACTTGCCACTCAAGTTTGTAACCAAAACGACACAATCATCAATAGATGCTTTCGGATAGCATGCGAAGTGGTTAGTATACCAAAAACCATACCCGAAGGAAGATCTAAATCCGATAATTATATGATAGAGTAACCACATCAACAACACAATCACAAAATGCAAGTAGTGGGTCAACGAAGCAAAGTAAATAAGAAATGAGATGCAAGTGACGTAGGTGAACAATGCGGACTGGCCAAGCAGGGCAAGGTACTGCAAGGACATGGATATGGAGCCTTGCGGACAGAGAGCACACGCGCGGAAGTGCGCAAGGGGTCACGCGGACGTGCAACACACTATGGCTCATGCACTAGCTGCGATGCTCGTGTATTGTTTGCTACTAGTGTTTTCCACTAACTGGGTGGTTCGGTGGTGGTCGGAATGAGACTGGCGAGGACTGGTGGTGGTCGGAGAGTGGTGGTGGAGAGGCGGAAGTCGCGGTGGGTGGTTAGGGTTTCATTGTTACTGCGGGGTGTTGGTGGTTGACTGACGGTTGTCGAGTTGAAGTTGTCGAGGACTGGTGGTGGTTGGAGGTTGGTGTTGGTGTTCAGAGGTGGAGATGAGTGTAAAGGCTCGGATTTTCAAATCCTAATTTTTTGGAAAAAGAGAATTAAAAATGAATTTAAATCGGACTTAAAACTCGTTTAGCGGATTCTGACCGGGATATAAAATTTTCCTAATAATTTCCGTCATTTTACCTCAAAAATTCAAAATAATTATCGGATTACGATATCCTTTTCGGTTTTAAAAATCTAATCGATCGAGAAAGCGGGATTCGGGAAAACTAATACTCGAAAACTGATTGCGTGATTCGAATTTCACGTATTTGGGATCTGTTCCGGGTAATTGGTTTAACCACATTCCACACGCGACCCCTCACCAACTCCCTCACCTTACCTGCACCTGCAAACTGAACCTATCCCTGCCTATTTCACCCCGTCTCCTACTCCATCAATTTCACCATCACCCTCACCTCACGCCTTCACCTTCCCGCCTTCACCATTTCACCATCACCATCTCAGTCATCGCCACCATCAGCCACCCCGCCACCATCGTCGACCACCACCGCAGCCCCACTCCTTTATTCCCTTATTTTGCCGCAAGAAGCAAACCAAGTCATCTCTTCCTCCTTCATTCTCCTTCAACCCAAGGACCCTCGGCAGCCCTCGACACCTCCTCAGAGCTACCAGCAGCAGCAGGATCCAGCCAGCTCCACTTGGGTGCACCCAGGAACCACCGGAGCCACCGACGAACCACCGAAGTGCCACTTGCTCCGTTTAGCACGAGCGAAATTCCGCTCCGACGAGCCATCGCGAGCCTCCGACTACGCCCAGAACTCCGATCGAGAGCTCCGAACTCGCGAACACGTCGGTGAGCTCCCGAGCCTTCTTTTCTTTCTCGTTCGATTCCATGCTTCCTTTCGATGTTTAGATCAGTCGCGAGTTTGTATGAGCTGAGTGCGGGACGATCGGGTGTGCTCGAGACCTCCGGCGAGCTCGAGAGCGGCAAGGTCGTGTGCGGTGTCGTTAGTGCGAGAGAGAGAGAGCTAGCGTCGAGCAACAACCGAGGAGCGAGCACAGGAGGCTGAGGCGATGCGGAGCTGGGCGCAGGATGACGCCGGAGACGGAGGCCGGGAGGTGGAGCTTGGCGCCGGCGGGAGCGAAGCCTCAGGTGGAGCTTTGGCGGGGCGGGGAGCTTTTGAAATGAAGAAGATGACTTGTGGGCCCTTTCTTTCCATTTTTACATTTTATTTATTATTCAACCGATTTGGAGTATATATAATTGCGGGTTCAGTTGGATTTAAATGGGTTTTGTTTGGTTCGGGTTTATCCGCTTATTAAATTAGTCAATGGTATTTAAAATAAAATATAATATTATTCGGACTTGAATATTTAAAATGAATTTGGAAAATAATTTCAAGGTTGGAAAGTGATTTAATAAATAAATTGGGAATGGATTTTGGTGAACATTTTCAAGGGTCGGAATTCTTAACTATTTGACTCGGATTTTGAAATGGTTTTGGAACTAACCTGGGCATTATACTTGTTCGGTGACTAACTAGCATGATCGTTTGCCTAACAACATGAAATGTGTGACTAATAGCATGGTTTGTGGTGATTTATTATAAGAAGTTAGATGCTAGTTACTTATGATGATGATATACATAATTATATATGCTAATGAAATGGTAATATGCGAATTCGACTAAGTATGATATGGAGATTGTCTAAGGTAATGAGTTGACAAGTTATGATGAAAACGGTATGAGATGATGAAACGAGATGAGAAATTGAATTAAGACATTAATGTTGTTGATGATGTGATGGTTAACTTATATATGTTTCGGAAATTTCACAAGGTACCCCTGAGGTTCGGAATTTGTTTACAAGAATGAATGTAAAAGTACATGGTCCTCTTTCTTCTATCAGCTTAGGGATGTTTTGATAAGTGCTAATAGGAACAATTGGTGTATTATCTCGGATAGATAGAAGGTACCGTATCTTACCCACTGAAATGTATATATATGCATATGCTTCGTTAATTCTAATTCAATGTTGTTATAATCTGAATTCTAGGGGGTTGAGCCGGCTCTTGCAGAAGTATGGCCAACCGCTTCGAGGCGTTATTGTTGCACTCATATATTCGCAAACTTTAAGTAGGCTTTTCCAGGAATGCCAGTGAAGGATTTGTTTTGGTCTTGTTGCGAAGCTTTCTCAGAACATAAATTCAAGAAGGCAATGGAGAGAGTTTAAAGTGTAGCGGGAAAAGGTGCTTTCAGATGGCTTTAAAACGCGGGCGAGTTCGAAAATTGGGCAAGGTACAGGTAAGATCCAACTATGCACGCCCCTCACACATCAAGCAACTTCGTTGAGTCATTCAATTCCACATTGGGCGCAGATAGATGCCTTCCCGTACTCAAGTTGCTTGACGGTGTGGATTCTTACGTGGTTTTTATAATGTTATCCAATCCAATTTGAATTCCTACTACATTATTTATGTAATTGTATCCCATTTTTTACTTGTCTAGGAATTCGACGAACCCTAATGGTTAGGTATTTTCAAAGACAAGAAGTTGTTGAAGCTTTGCCTAATGATGGGATAACTAACCATGCTAAAAAGAAACTAGCGAAGGCGGTTACAGATTCAAGAGCGCTACAGGTAAAGTATTTCACTCATACATGGATCTTAAGTGTTGCAACTGCTTCATCTATTAAAGGCAATGCTTTCTAGATTTTCAAGGCATCCCCGACTGAGTATGAAGTCACATAAGGTCAGTCTGCATTGGCAGTCAATATAGCAGAGCACACATGTGGATGTGGAGAATGGAAAATTAGAGGAATCCCATGCCGACATGCAGTGAGGGCTATCATCGAGAATAGAGGTCATCCGGAGCATTACGTGTCCGAGTGGTATTCATTAATACTGTATCAGAGAGCATACTCAGTTAATTATAGTTAACTCGTCTATTGATCACATTATTTGCATAAGAGAGCCTACTTGGTACCATTTTGTAACTTAACCCGTTCACATTATTTTAGGTCGGTTCCAGATGAAGAGCAGTGGCCTCCATGTGATCTTCCACCAATCAACCCACCGCCAATGAAAAGGAGTGTTGGGAGACCGGCTAAAAAGAGAAAAAGAGCATAGGGTGAAGCACCTGCAGGAAAGAGGTCTCGACTGGTGTGATGTGGAAGATGTAAGGCATATGGACATAATGTGAAGACGTGCAAGGGTGGACCAACAACTCGAGAGGTGATGGAACAAGGCGGCATCCGAATTGAACGGAGAGCAAGGAAGAAGACAACGAGGGGCTCACCTCAGGATGTACAACTCCAATCCATCGATGAAGTGATGTCCTCGGCCCCATCGGTTGCCGGAACTCAGTAGACTAATACATTGGTGCCACTATGACAACACTAATTATATTACTTTTGTGCAACATTGTATCTGACTTCTAGTTGCATTTAGTTAGCAACACATTCTGTGATTCAACTATACAATTAGCTTCTAATTTTATTTGCCTCTAGCTTTTGTGTCATATATAATTACTGCAGCATTTGCACTCATGTATAGCAGAAAAAACAGCATTTTTAAGCTGTCCAAAACACCCAATTACAACACCCATTTACAGCAGCAAAAATAACCACTTTCGATAGCAAAAACAACATTTTTAAGCTGTCCAAAACACCCATTTACAGCACCCATTTCCAGCAGCAAAAACAACCACTTTCGACATTTTTAAGCTGTCCAAAACACCCATTTACAACACCCATTTACAACAGCAAAAACAACCACTTTCGATAGCAAAAACAACATTTTTAAGCTGTCCAAAACACCCATTTACAGCACCCATTTCCAGCAGCAAAAACAACCACTTTCGACATTTTTAAGCTGTCCAAAACACCCATTTACAGCACCTATTTACAGCAGCAAAAACAACCACTTTCGAATGCAAAACCAACATTTAGAAGCTGTCCAAAACACCCCTTTACAGAAGTAACTTCAAATCGAAATAAGAAAAGCATAGTAATTCGTTAACATATATAACCTGTCAAAATATTCTACATCTCAATTATCCGCTATTTAATAAGACTCGCCATTAATAACCTGTTTGACGTTTACAACCGATACAAAAGCAACTACCAATATAAAAACTATAATACATGAACATAGAGCAAATCTAATAGCGTCTTTTTCTCCCTCAGCTTTGCAATCTTCTCCTCTAGTGAACTTTGTTGACGAACGCTCACGCATTCTCTTACTCAAGTCAACTGTCAAGAACCATTTTAGAATCATTTCAAAGTCAGCACCATTTTAGAATCAATAAACCACAATTTCATTATCAATAAACCACCATTTCATAATCAATGAAGAACCATTTTATCTCCGGCAACATTTATAACTAACCGTTTCAGAATTTAAGCCAAAATTTGGTAAAAATTTAGCCATTTCAGAATCAATTATATCCATGTATATAATACTTGATTCGAGATACTAATTTCACCTAACCAATTTGCTAATTTCACCTAACCAATTTGCTAATTTCACCTAACCAATTTCCTAATTTAATAACTCTCAATTTCTTCATAAATTCGACAAATTCGAGAAGAATGGGCATGACCCGACTTAACCCGAAACCCGATCAATCTAAAATTCATTATGACCGAACCCGACCCGACCAATGTCCGACCCGACTAATACCCGACCATAAATTTTACCCGAATTGACCCGATCCGAGCAAGCCTGACCCGAACCCGACCCAAACGACCGACTTGCCAGCTCTAGTCATCGGTACCGACCTTGTTTGCCTCGGTAGGGTGACGCGGAGTCCAAATTTAAGGAAATTATGTCCCGAAACTTTTTAGATTTAGATAGATCTTTTTAGATATATTAGGTTTCACTATAAATAAGGCATCTTTAGGTCAAATTTAGACACACACGATTACACACAATTGAGAGCCGCTTTGAGAAGTGTTAGGGCGAAAGCTTGAGCATGTTTTTCAAGGCTGCTGAGACGGTTTTTGGGCTGAGATTTTTGGAGACATTTGTGAGACTATTTTTCAGGTTTTTATTTAATTAAATTTTAGATTTAATCATGTCTTTGTTTATGCTCATCATGATGATGTGTGAGTAGTAGAGCTGGTAAAATCCGACCGAACTCGAAAACCCGACCCGGTCGACCCGGAACCGATTGTTCTGAACACCGACCCAAACCGACCCATTTTGGACCCGAAATCCGAATAACCGATAACCGAAACTCACTCAAATCCGAATGAACCGAACCCGATTCAACCGAAACCCATTAAGACCCAAACCCATTATAACTGAAACCCGAAATAACCCGAACTTTAAGATACATTCTAGTAAATTTTTAAAAATGAATATTGAAATAACTGAAACCCGAGACATGATGTCTCCAAAGTAGCCATGTTTTTATGCATATTTTAGTTCCATATTCCTTACATTTTGCATATTTCGAGTTGGGAATATGTCGAATTTATGTAGTATATGCTTATTTGTTAGAAATGGAGATCTACATAAGTTTCTGTTTAATATTGCAGAATATGGAAACATTTCGGGAGAAAACCAAGAAGCAAAGACGGAAGCAGCAAGTCTACTCGATCTCGACTAAAGTCTCGTCGATGTCGACAAGTGCCAGACCATATAGCCACGTCGAAGAGATGCTGCTCGACAAACACCAGGCCAGCCATGATCTACTCGAGATCGATAAGGCTCTTGTCGAGATCGAGGAAGCCCAGAAGCCTGTGTCCGAGCATGTCGACAAGAGGCCACTCGACAACACCAAGCTGGCCAAGTCGATGATCCGTTGTTGTCGAGATCGAAAAGCGTCGTCTAAGTCGACAAGCCGAGGACGAAGACGACCAGGCAATATTCGCTGCCAGCGACTAGACTCGCTGCAGCGAGCCTCTCGCTGCCGCGGAAATCCTCGCTGCCAGCGGGATGCACCAAGACGACGGAGCTCGCCAACTCGCTCTGGCGGAAGGGGGCTCTCGCACCTGCGGATCGACGACCTCGCTGTAGCGGAAGAAGCAACTCGCGGAAGCGGAAAGGAAGAACCCTCGTCGAGATCGAGGAGCTCTCGTCGATGTCGACTAGGGCCAGGAGCCATGACCGAGCCACGTCGAGGACCTGCTAGCCGAGACGACAAGCCAGCTCAGTCGACGACTTTTCTACTCGACATCGAGTACGTCGTACTCGAGATCGACGAAGATTTCCGAAAGCTGCGTGACGCATTGATGCAATCCTACTCGGAGTTGGAGTCCTTGGAGCCGAGGATAGCCTAGTCTATCCGAATTATCTACATATATCATGAAGAAGAGAGTTTTATCCACTTGAGACAATTTAGATATTATTTCCCTTTTAGATTTAATTTATTGGTTGCTTTTGTTTATCATTAAAGTTTTAGATATAGTTTTAGATATAGATATAGATATTCTATCCTTGAGTAGCAAGGAATAGAAGACTATAAATAAAGTCCATGGGGCTGATTTTAGAGGGAGTTTCGGAGAGCCAGTTATACAGAGAGATTTAGGAGTTCGAAGGTTTTAAGGTTTTGGCAGTTTACGAAAGTTGATTGCCGGGATTGTAAAGGCTTTGAATTTAATTAATGCAAGTTATTTCTTTTAATTCAATGTCTGCAATTGCGATGAGGCGTGAGTAGTCCACCTACTTCTGGGGTTGGGGTGAGCCCAACGAGAGCCATGCCTGTGGATTAGCGATTGCAAAAGGAGGTATTTTGTCGATATCTTAGTCTATTCCCTATGTGCTTCATCTTTGATTGAGAAATTAAAGAACTCGTGTTGTGAAACTTGGGTGGTAATTAGGATTTTTATTCGAAAGATTATAAATGCTAATTATGAAAAGGAATAGATGCAATTAGGATTATTTGTCGCGAGATTTATACTCCTACTTGACGGATTAGGTGAAAGTCTTTTCCTTTATCGATAAAGTTACCGCCTTTTGTCATTTATATTCCGCTTGCATGGTAATCGTTGTCGCAAACCCTAATCTTGGAAGTTTTCTAAATTCATAAAGTTACAGAAACCGAAACTGCTTTTGTTTTTACTTTTTTGCCCTCGTGGATCTCGACCAAGCCTGGTCGATCTCAACTACTGATTCTCGATCCCAGATCGTCGTAGCTTACTTGTGCAGGAACTCGACGAGCCCAACCCGAAGTCGACAAGGACCGTACTCGACATCGAGTAGCCCCTCGTCGACATCGACAAGCCTCTGCCTGTGACTGCTATGCTGTTCGACTAGCCTGATCTCCTGTCGACTAACCCTAGTCGAGATCTAGCTCCTGTTGTCGACTTCTGTTCGTGAGATTCCACCGTTGCCTAGGATCCGCTGACCAACTTCCTCGAGGATTCGAACCTGACTTTCTCTTACTACATTGGAGGGAGTCTTGAACATTATTTGCTGGGATTTGATCGGTTTGCTTTACTTTATTCTACTTACTGTTTTGCATTCTCGATTCCCTTATTCAACAAATTGGCGCCGTTGTCGGGGAAGCTATCATTCGCGCCTTAGGTAGTTAAATCTCACATCTGCTTTGAGTTATTATACAGGTGTATGCGCCGTTCTGGTCTACCACCTGAGTTTGACGCCTTAGACGAACCAGAGCATTACCTACACATCCACTCTAAACTCAAAAGGATCATGGCGGCCGCTGAAACACAAGAGCAACTGATCGAAAGGCTTACAAGGGAACTAGCCGCTAAAGATGCTGGTATCGCCACTGAGAAAGCAGCAAGGGAGCAAGCAGAAGCTGAGCTTGCCCAGTTCCTAACCACTGCAGAGGATTATATGCATCCCACTCTCGTCGTGCCTGAATCGGCGATTCTAATCCCTGAAAACTCTTTTGAAATTCGCACTCAATTTCTTATAGAGCTTAAAAACAATGCTTTTCATGGAAGATTTAATGAGTGTCCTCTTGAACATATTACCAATTTTCATGACATGTGTCGTACTCTTGCTGAAGGTACAACTCTGGAATATGTCAAGATGAAAGCTTTCCGCTAGTCTATCGCTGGACCCGCACTGAAGTGGCTTGAGGGGCTGAAACCAAGATCACTCACAACATGGGCCCAAGTAGAGCAAGAGTTTCTGAACAAATACTTCCCACCCGCCAAAACAGCACTTCTCTGCCAGAAAATCACCGCCTTCAAATAGAAGCAAGGGGAACCGCTGGCAAAAGCATGGGAACGCTACAAAGAACTGCTGCGATCTTGCCCTACTCATGGACAGCCATCCTACGTCATTCAGGAGATCTTCTTCAACTCTCTTGATCAAATCACCAAGGACAGGATCAACCATTATACTCGCTATGAGTATCTGACGATGCCACCAATCGACGCATGGGGTGTGCTAGACAAGTTCACTAACTACGACAACAAATATGGGGCTCCTACAAACTATGAGGAGAACACCTATGCCAGACCAGCCCCATCCATGCCTCTCTATGAGCCATCTAAGGAGATAGACCCTGATGTCAAGGAGCAGTACTACAGAGATCATAATCGCAAGCTCCTCAAACAAGTCAAGTATCTCTCTGTCAACCAACCCTGTATCGAATGTGGTTCACAACGGCACACCACTACTGAGTGCCCGCATACAGAGCAAGTCAGGATGGCAGAAATTCATGAGGAGGCAGCTTACGCAGGGGGTCCCAATCGCTATATGGGGGACCAAAGGTTCTATCAACCTCAACGGAACCAAGGTCCTCCTAGGAACCCCTAGCCTTACAGAGCTCCGGGACATCCAGAAAGGGATCAGAAGAAGGATGATTTACAACTCATCCTTGAGGAGATGCGCCGAAATCAAGGCACCATCAACAATCAGTTCCAGAATATCAGTGCAAAATTTGGGGAGCTAGACATCTGGAAGAGAAACATCGAGACTCAGATGGGTCAGTTCGCGGCGCAGATTCCACAACCATCCGGGCAGCTCCCAGGACATACAGAACCAAATCCCAAGGGGCAGCACGGACATGTAGCTGCTGTAAAGTTGCGGAGCGGTCACAAACTGCACGAGCCAGAAAACGGAGAAACGAAGGATAACACTGTCGTCGACATCGACAAGAGTCTAGTCGACATCGACAAAACCCTTCTCGACACAGAGGAGAAAAGGAGCTCTAACGCAGCTGCACAGCCAGGCGAGCCGAAGTCGACTACCCAACTCGAGATCGACGAAACCGTTGTCGAGATCGATGAGGAGCAGGCCAACGTCGAGGAGTCCTCACCACCTCCGGAAGCTGTTCTGACTCAGAAAACTAAAAAGACGCTCCCTTTCCCTTCCAAAAACCAAAGAGATCCAACAGACGGTAAGTTTCAGCGTTTTGTGAAATTGCTTCAGAGTCGAAATGTTACTATTCCTTTTACAGAAGCATTACATGAGATGCCTGCCTACGTCAAGTTCCTCAAGGAGATTCTCAGCAACAAGCGATCGATGACTGAGATTGCTAAGGAGTGCAAAAAGATGGACTTCCCTGAGAAACGACCTGACCCAGGTAAGTTTGCTATCACTGTTGGACTTGGTTGTCATAGATTTAAAGCACTGTGTGACCTAGGAGCAAGTGTCAGCATCATGCCCCTATCCATCTAGTCGAAGGTGAAGATAGGTGCCCTGGAACCAATTGATGCCAAACTCTACATGGCCAACAACACCGTGGTAATCCCTACAGGTATTGTTGATAATGTTCCTGTTAAAGTTGGTAGATTCTTTGTCCCTACAGATTTTCTTGTAGTAGAAATGGCAGAGGATCCAGCTTGCCCAATCATCCTAGGGCGACCTTTCCTAGCAACTGCTGATGCCAACATTGGAGTGAAAAGAGGAATCCTTACATTCACCATCGGAGATGAGATTATTGAATACTTCTTCAACCCAGAAACAGAAGAGGTAATGGAAATTAAAGCTATATATTCAAAATTTAATTTTATCTCCTGTGATGAACCTGCAGAACAACTCTCGATCCAAGAAGAAGGTAGGGCAGAATCTGTACTAGCAGAGGAAGAGATGGCTGCTGCGGAATTAAGCGAGGAGGAAATCTTCGACGACGCATTATCGGCAGAGCTGAACGACTCACCCGATGCCGAGCAAATCAAGTCGACCTCCACTGAGCTACTCGATCTCGACGAACCCTCATCGAGATCGACAAACACCAGTCATCCAGACACTGTAAGTCCTCTAAACCTACTCGACATCGACCAGTCACCATCGATGTCGACTACCATGTTCCCTTGCAGACACACCAGAAATCGACGAAGCTAACTCGACAATCCTCCTTGATATTGAGGAGACCCACTCGAAGTCGACCAGTCCTGTATTCAAGGTAAGTTCTGAGTTTTTGGTCGATTTTGATCTTTCTAACCCATTGTCGAGTAGCTTCCTGCAGCAATACAGTCCTATGTCCAATTCAGCATTGTCATCGATGTATGTCTGGTCGACGCCAACTCCTGTAGCTGATTGGGATGCTTCTTCTATGAGGATTGAGACGGATTACTTAGGGGAGGTCATGAAGACGGAGGAAGTTGAGCCTATCTTGATTCCACAGGGCCCTTCTCCAGTGCTGAAACTCTTACCTGACACCCTTAGGTATGAATTTCTTGGTCCTAACTCTACTTTTCCTGTAATTATAAATGCTTCATTAAACCCACAGGAAGTAAATAGGCTAGTAGATGTCCTTCGCACTCATAGGAAGGCCATTGGCTATTCCCTAGAGGACATAAAAGGTATTTCACCCATTACTTGTATGCATAGAATTTTGTTGGAAGATGATCACAGGGCAACAATTGAGCATCAAAGGAAGCTTAACCCCAACATGAAGGAAGTTGTCAAGAAGGAGATTCATCGCATGCTGGATGCAGGAATCATTTATCCAATCTCTGACAGCAAGTGGGTTAGCCCTGTTCATGTTGTTCCTAAGAAGGGTGGAATGACCGTCGAGGAGAATGAGAAGGGAGAGCTTGTTCCTAAAAGGATTACTACCAGCTGGCGGATGTGCATAGATTACAGAAAGCTCAACACCGCCACCAGGAAGGATCATTTTCCGCTCCCCTTCATTGACCAGGTACTCGAAAGGTTAGCTGAACATGATTACTTTTGTTACCTGGATGGATATTCTGGCTTTTGGCAGGTTCCCATTCATCCTGATGATCAAGAAAAGACCACCTTCACTTGCCCCTATGGAACTTTCGCATATAGGAGGATGCCCTTTGGCCTTTGCAATGCCCCTGCTACTTTTCAGAGGTGCATGATGGCCATCTTCTCCGACATGATTAAGGACATAGTGGAGGTATTCATGGATGATTTCTCAGTTTATGGCACTACTTTCGATATCTGTCTCTCTAACCTACGCAGGGTACTCAAGCGCTGTGAAGAGACAAATTTGGTTCTTAACTGGGAAAAACGCCACTTTATGGTAAAGGAAGGGATCGTGCTAGGCCACAAAGTGTCCAACAAAGGAATTGAGGTGGATAGAGCAAAAATAGAGCTAGTGGAGAAATTGCCCCCACCTTCTTCCATTAAAGAGATAAGGAGTTTTCTTGGTCATGCTGGTTTATATAGAAGGTCCATTCAAGATTTTTCTAAAATTGCCAAACCACTAACTAACCTGCTTATGAAGGATGTTAAGTTTGTATTTTCTAGCGAATGTCTTGAAGCTTTCAACAGGTTAAAGGAAGCTCTTATCTCAGCTCCAATCATTCAATCGCCGGATTGGTCACTACCATTTGAGATCATGTGTGATGCCAGCGATTATGCTGTGGGAGCAGTTCTAGGACAACGAAAGGACAAGAAATTGCATGCCATCTACTATGCAAGCAAGACTCTAGATGTGGTTCAGGCTAAGTACACCACAACAGAGAAGGAATTTTTGGCTGTGGTTTTTGCTTTTGAAAAATTTCGTTCCTATCTTGTTGGTTCCAAAGTAATTGTCCATACTGACCATGCTGCTCTTCGATATTTAATGACAAAGAAGGATGCAAAACCAAGGTTGCTACGATGGGTGCTCTTACTTCAAGAATTTGATGTGGAGCTAAAGGACAAGAAGGGAATAGAGAATTCAGTCGCCGATCACCTATCTAGGCTCCCCAAAGACATGCTGGAGGAAGCCCAGGACGCCTTACCAATCGACGACTCTCGCCCAGACGAGCACCTAATGCAGACTGACACTGTATTCCTCGACATCGACGAAACCTCCTCGATCTCGACCAAAACAGGTGAGTTTTCCGTTGATCATTCTTCTTTGCATGGTTTGGAACTACAGGGCTACTCGATCTCGAGTACACCTTCATCGAGATCGACAAGGGCCAGAGTCGAGGAGCATCAGGAACCGAGCACAGCGCAGGCAGACACCACAGCTGTACTCGAGATCGACGAGCCCTCGTCGAGATCGAGTACGGTCGACCACCAAAAGCCGTGCCCTTCACCAGTCGACACTGCAGCCTCCTCTATATCGAGTATCTCTTCTCGATATCGACTAGCTCCAGGTGAGATTTCAGGTGAGGTTCTTCGATTAGATTCCGGTGACGATTTCTTCTTTACACCTCCTACTAGTCCTATTCATGATATATATGCTATAAAAGGACCAAAGGTACCCTGGTATGCGGATTTTGCTAACTACCTTGTAGGAAATGAGATTCCGTCAGGACTATCCTCACAAGGAAAGAAGAAATTCCTCCACGACGTCAAACAATACTATTGGGATGATCCTTACCTATTCAAACAAGGGAAGGACCATATTTTCAGACGTTGTATACCAGAGGAGGAGGTGGAAAGTGTCATTCGCCATTGTCATACTCTCCCTACAGGCGGACATGCCAAAGGCTTCAAAACTGCATCTAAGGTACTTCAATGTGGTTTTTACTGGCCTAATCTTTTCAGGGATGTGCAGGCTTATGTCACTTCATGCGACGAGTGCCAAAGATCAGGCAACATTACTTGGAGGAATGAGACACCACTCACAGGAATTTTGGAGGTCGAGCTATTTGATGTATGGGGAATTGACTTCATGGGACCATTCCCTGCTTCAGG
Source organism: Persicaria tinctoria (assembly GCA_037127255.1). Lineage (NCBI taxonomy): Eukaryota > Viridiplantae > Streptophyta > Magnoliopsida > Caryophyllales > Polygonaceae > Persicaria > Persicaria tinctoria. Next base: position 42,975,471 of record JBANSL010000018.1, read on the forward strand.
ACCTTACAAATACATCCTTGTGGCAGTTGACTATGTCTCTAAATGGGTTGAGGCTGTTGCAACTAGGACCAACGACGCGAAGGTAGTTTCAAAGTTTGTTAAAACTAACATATTTCCTCGCTTTGGTGTTCCTAGAGTTCTTATTTCAGATGGTGGCTCACATTTCATCGAGAGAGGATTTGAGGCTCTTTTGGCTAAGTATGGGGTGACACACAGAGTAGCAACACCTTATCATCCCCAAACCAGTGGTCAAGTGGAGGTCTCCAATCGTCAAATCAAGGCCATCTTGGAGAAAACAGTCTCTCGCTCTAGGAAGGATTGATCATCTAAGCTTGATGATGTGCTATGGGCTTATAGGACAGCTTACAAAACACCGCTAAGAACAACTCCTTACAACTTAGTTTATGGCAAGTCTTGCCATTTACCTGTCGAACTGGAGCATAAGGCAATATGGGCTCTCAAGGAGCTCAATATGGATCTCGATGAGGCAGGTAAGAAACGTTTTATTGATTTACAGGAGTTGGAGGAATTGCGCTTAAAAGCATATGAGAATGCTGAGATCTACAAGGAGCGCACCAAGAGATGGCACGATAAGAAACTGGTGCCAAAAACATATGAGGTAGGTGACAAAGTGCTTTTATATAATTCTAGACTGCGTCTATTTCCAGGAAAGCTAAGGACAAGATGGAGTGGACCTTTCTTGGTTCACCACATATGCCCTCATGGAGCAGTAGAGTTAATTGGCACTGACGGCACCACATTTAAAGTCAATGGGCATAGGGTCAGGAAATACTATGACAAAGAAGACCCGGAAGAGGAAATTCGTGCCACCCTGGCATTAGTCAAAGCTTAAAACAGGGAAGTAGGTCGAGCTAACGACTTAAACCTTAGCGCTTCCGGGAGGCAACCCGTTTTTCTTACTCTTTCCTATTTCTCTTTATTTTTTTTTCATCTTCTTAAAAATCGTGCATAATCTCTTCTCATGGTTACATTCAGACATTCGAGAGGGACCCATATCAGGCAGGTTCGTCTAAATCAAGTAAGCTACACAGGTAAGTGGGAGATTTCAGGTAAGTTTTCTTTCTTTCTACAAAAAAATAAAAAAAAATTCTAAAAAGAAAATAATAAAAAAAATAATAAAATAAAAAAAAATATATATAGGTCAGTTTTCAGTTTTTTAGATTTTATAGATGTTTAATTTAATTTTTTTACTTTATTTTTTCGGAATTTTATATAAAAAAAAATAATAAAAAATAATAATAATAAAACCTTACCTTGGAGCTTTCCCTTCCCTCTTCCGCTTACCCGACCTCGACAAAAACCCTACCCGACACAGCCTCCTTCTTCGTCTTCCTCCTCTCCCTCTCCTCCTCCTCGAGATCTCGCTGTCCCCAAGCCGGCTCTCCTCGAAGTCCAGCGCCACCACCAAGCCGAGATCGAGCGAAGCCCAGCGCCGCCAACACGCTGTCCCTCTCGTTCCTCGCTCACTACCCTCGCTCTCCCATTCCGGCCGCTCCGAGCCCACCAGCACCCCCAATTGCCCAGATCCGCCTCGAAATCACCAGATTCGGCCTCCATCTCCCCGATTCCGGCCACGTCCCTCCCAAACTGGCCACTGAGCACCACCGCAGAGCCGGATCTCACCCTCCTAAGCCCAGACTCGCCTCGCTACCTCCAGATCCGGCCTCCATCTCCCCGATTCCGGCCACCTTGCTGGACATCCGGCCACCATCGCACCCAGATCTGAAAACCCAGCGCCACCTGAAACTTTCTTTGCGAAAATTCCGAAAATAGCCCCCTAATTTATCTCTAATTACAGTTTCTACACTCTATTTTAATTCAAGGTATGATTTCTCCCTCTTTTCTCTCTAAATTTCAGATTTATATATTTTTTGAGAACCTAGGTAGAGATTGGATCCTGAGTTATGTGTTGAATGTTTAGGGTTGGAAAATTTGTGTGGAAATTGTTATTTATGTTTAGGGTTGCTATCTTTGGTAATATTTATTTTTGGTGAGCTGATTTTATATATAATTCCATATTCTCCATACTTAGTTCATTTATATTATCAAAAAGGATTCATGAAATTCATAGACCAATAACATGCTATATATAGAAATTTCATGAATTTTGTGTCACTTTGTGGTTTCCTTATATGAATAATTTAATTATTTGATACTATAAGCTTCCATATATTTATTTGGTACATCATTAGGATAGTTCATGAACTAAGTATGGGGTTATTTTTGAAATGGTTATCTTATACGGGGTATTTATATATGGCAGGAATGGACCCCTTACATATTCCGGACGCAGATAAGTTAGCTTTCGCCTGGGACATTGCAAGACGGGCTGAAAATGCCCGTTGGTATGACCAGCCTTCCATGGAACAGCTGGGTATGCATTACTGGTTGGAGCAGGCATTTGGATGGCTCGATGCAGACCGCTTATTACAGCCACTGGATGTTCATTACCCGGTCCTGACTGGGGAATTCTTGGCAACTCTCCGCCGGGTACCTAACTCACAAGCCTCAGAACAGTGAGTCCATTTTCAGCTAGGCAACGTACCCTACACCAGAACTTTACAAGAGATCGGCGAGGCATTTAACTTTCCCCACAACACCGAGCCATTCAACATCCACGACATAGCGGAGATGTGGCGATATTTGACTGGGGTTCTACATCCGTCTAAGGAAACCACCCGCACCTCCTGCATCGCCAACCCTCTATTTGCTACCATCCTTAGGATTCTGGGTAGCACTATATGGGCCCGGCCAGAGCTGAGCCTACCTATCCAGCCGGAGCTCGAGTGCCTCAGACGGATGCTATTCCTGTCTGACCCATTACCACTCACCCACGCTTGGCTTCGGCACTGCATTTCCCGCCAGAGAGACCTCACTGGAGCAATATATGATGGCTGTATGGTGGCTATTCTGGCTCGCCACCTGGGTGTCCCAGTCGCGGAATACTCTTCATGGCCAGTAATGAGGATCGACATCGGGTCCTTACAGAGGGGACGTATCATAGCTCGCCGCAACAACAAATGGGTCCACTACACCCACAACACAGCTATTCGGTAGGAGCTGATAAACCCTTACAGATTCTGCAACTGGTACACCACCTGGACAGGGGTGGAGTATCACCCCACCATTAACCTGACTGCCGACCCGACACTGAGAGATGAGCCTATTCACACGGTAGATATAGACGAAGATGATGACAACGATGAGGCAGACAGTGTACATGCCTCCCACCACTCTCAGCACTCCCATCATCCCCAGTCGCCACAGCAGCTCCACTCTCAGCACTCCTACCACTCCCAGTGGCAGCATCATTCTGGCGGACCATCTGATCCAGTGTTAGCAGAGTTGGCATTCCTCCGGGAACAGATAACCAACCTACAACTAAGCCATGACGCCATGAGGACAGAAGTGAGAGAGAGCCATGACGCAACAAGGACAGAAATGAGGGAGCACTTTAACAGACTGGAACAACGGGCCTGGCCACACCCACGTCAGTATTTCCAGCAAGGGCCTGGTAGCTCTTCCTACGGAGGAGCTTCTGACTATCAGGCTGGCCCTCAGTTTCCACATTATGGTCCACCACCAGATCCCCACCAGTGACACCTCTGTGAGTCTCTTTTTCCCTCCCTTTGATTTTCTTTATTTAACAGTGAGGACACTGTATATTCTAAGTATGGGGTGGGAGAAAGGACTGTACATAGGACTTTTATGTGATTATATGCTGCTAGTACTTTATGTGTATCCTTTATAAAAGTCTTATTTCATGGTTTGTAATAGATTTCTAAGACATGGCACAACTTTGGTATTTAAGTTATTAGTTGCATTTTATTTGTTAGTTTTTGCATGTTTAAGTTTTATGCATACTTTAGTCTTGTTCTCTTTAAAAAAAAAATAGAAAATGTCGAAAAATGAAAAAAATGCATGTTTAAATTTTTGCATTATTTTAGTTTTATACCCTAACTTAGATGTCCTATGATGATAAATAGTGATTGACTTGATCATGTAAATCCTATGGTATGTTTGGAGGGTTTAGCCTAAGTCCTCAAAATGGTTTTTATGTGGATTGTGAACTTGTGATGAAATTGAGCACATATGATCCTAAGCTAAAGGTTAAAATCTAACAAAAATTGTCTCAGTGAGAATTTTGGCCTTATAGGGAGAACATTAAAAATCCCTCTGCTTTCTTGAGTGTATTTACTCTTCCTATGCATCTCTAAATGTTGCGATAGTTATTCAAAACCAATGCATTTATATGTTTATGTTGATAAGAATTAAATGATGGAGGCACCTTTTAAGCCAATTTTATCCTCTCTTTACCTACCCTACATTATCCCTGCTTGAAGCCAGAACATTAGCCTGAGACTTTTATTGTAAACTCCACAAAATTATCCTTAGCCAAATCGAGCCTGACCCCCATTTGGGAATTAAGACTTAGAGTTGGTTGGTACAATGATTTGTGGAAAGAATGAGCTTATGTTGCATTTCAAGAAGGATTTTGGAAATTATTGAGATATGGGTAGGTTGTACATTTCTTTTTTATCTTGCTAGACATATTATGTAAAAGGATTTTTGGCTCACATTGTAAATGCACCTCTAGTATTATTTTATATTTTCGCACCAAGAAAAAAAAAGAAAAAAAAAAGAAGAAAAAGTATATATGTTTATGAATAAAGTGCATGAGCCAAATTTACCTTATTTCTTTCATTATTTGTAAGATACATATTTTTGGGAGATTTAGAAAGTTTGAAGGGTTCTATACTTTATTGAGAAAATTGGGAGAGTTTGGCGGATGAATATGACTGAGAAGTTATGGTTTGGTTGTGTTGGAGACTTAGGAGTCTTGATTCCCGGATTTTATTTAGCACCACATGGCCAAATAAATCCATACCTTATTACTTCTTACCAAGCCCCATTACAACCCCGCCGAATGGAATCTTCTTTGAAGACTTCTATTGAGCGAAGTCCTCCTGATAATTCTTGTTGCATTTTCATAATTGGTTGCGAAGTGGATTCATGTTTAAATTGCAATGTTTATGAGATTGTGCATGGAATTGAGTTGAGAGTTGATATACATAGCCTAAACACATTGAGAGTTGAGTGTAAACACATTATCCCTGTGAGGTTGGATTTATATTACCTATGCCTATGGATCGCTCATATATGTGTGATGACGTTAAATTCACTTGTCTTACATTACTACTACTTGGGATGTTTCTTTTGACAAAAGGCGAAGACTTGAAGGATGTGTTGTAGGTCTTGGTTATTGTTTGGTTATTACTTGAGGACAAGCAAGTCTAAGTATGGGGTGATTTGATGTCTCCAAAGTAGCCATGTTTTTATGCATATTTTAGTTCCATATTCCTTACATTTTGCATATTTCAAGTTGGGAATATGTCGAATTTATGTAGTATATGCTTATTTGTTAGAAATGGAGATCTACATAAGTTTCTGTTTAATATTGCAGAATATGGAAACATTTCGGGAGAAAACCAAGAAGCAAAGACAGAAGCAGCAAGTCTACTTGATCTCGACTAAAGTCTCGTCGATGTCGACAAGTGCCAGACCATATAGCCACGTCGAAGAGATGCTGCTCGACAAACACCAGGCCAGCCATGATTCACTCGAGATCGACAAGGCTCTTGTCGAGATCGAGGAAGCCCAGAAGCCTGTGTCCGAGCATGTCGACAAGAGGCCACTCGACAACACCAAGCTGGCCAAGTCGATGATCCGTTGTCGTCGAGATCGAAAAGCGTCGTCTAAGTCGACAAGCCGAGGACGAAGACGACCAGGCAGTATTCGCTGCCAGCGACTAGACTCGCTGCAGCGAGCCTCTCGCTGCCGCGGAAATCCTCGCTGCCAGCGGGATGCACCAAGACGACGGAGCTCGCCAACTCGCTCCGGCGGAAGGGGGCTCTCGCACCTGCGGATCGACGACCTCGCTGTAGCGGAAGAAGCAACTCGCGGAAGCGGAAAGGAAGAACCCTCGTCGAGATCGAGGAGCTCTCGTCGATGTCGACTAGGGCCAGGAGCCATGACCGAGCCACGTCGAGGACCTGCTAGCCGAGACGACAAGCCAGCTCAGTCGACGACTTTTCTACTCGACATCGAGTACGTCGTACTCGAGATCGACGAAGATTTCCGAAAGCCGCGTGACGCATTGATGCAATCCTACTCGGAGTTGGAGTCCTTGGAGCCGAGGATAGCCTAGTCTATCCGAATTATCTACATATATCATGAAGAAGAGAGTTTTATCCACTTGAGACAATTTAGATATTATTTCCCTTTTAGATTTAATTTATTGGTTGCTTTTGTTTATCATTAAAGTTTTAGATATAGTTTTAGATATAGATATAGATATTCTATCCTTGAGTAGCAAGGAATAGAAGACTATAAATAAAGTCCATGGGGCTGATTTTAGAGGGAGTTTCGGAGAGCCAGTTATACAGAGAGATTTAGGAGTTCGAAGGTTTTAAGGTTTTGGCAGTTTACGAAAGTTGATTGCCGGGATTGTAAAGGCTTTGAATTTAATTAATGCAAGTTATTTCTTTTAATTCAATGTCTGCAATTGCGATGAGGCGTGAGTAGTCCACCTACTTCTGGGGTTGGGGTGAGCCCAACGAGAGCCATGCCTGTGGATTAGCGATTGCAAAAGGAGGTATTTTGTCGATATCTTAGTCTATTCCCTATGTGCTTCATCTTTGATTGAGAAATTAAAGAACTCGTGTTGTGAAACTTGGGTGGTAATTAGGATTTTTATTCGAAAGATTATAAATGCTAATTATGAAAAGGAATAGATGCAATTAGGATTATTTGTCGCGAGATTTATACTCCTACTTGACGGATTAGGTGAAAGTCTTTTCCTTTATCGATAAAGTTACCGCCTTTTGTCATTTATATTCCGCTTGCATGGTAATCGTTGTCGCAAACCCTAATCTTGGAAGTTTTCTAAATTCATAAAGTTACAGAAACCGAAACTGCTTTTTTTTTTTACTTTTTTGCCCTCGTCGATCTCGACCAAGCCTGGTCGATCTCGACTACTGATTCTCGATCCCAGATCGTCGTAGCTTACTTGTGCAGGAAATCGACGAGCCCAACCCGAAGTCGACAAGGACCGTACTCGACATCGAGTAACCCCTCGTCGACATCGACAAGCCTCTGCCTGCGACTGCTACGCTGTTCGACTAGCCTGATCTCCTGTCGACTAACCCTAGTCGAGATCTAGCTCCTGTTGTCGACTTCTGTTCGTGAGATTCCACCGTTGCCTAGGATCCGCTGACCAACTTCCTCGAGGATTCGAACCTGACTTTCTCTTACTACATTGGAGGGAGTCTTGAACATTATTTGCTGGGATTTGATCGGTTTGCTTTACTTTATTCTGCTTACTGTTTTGCATTCTCGATTCCCTTATTCAACAAGACAACCGAAACCCGAATAACCAAAACCCGAACTCAACCCAACCAAATGACCAAATTATTAAAGATTACCCGAAAACCGAATGAACCGAATTACCCGAAACCCAAATAACCCGAAACCCGACTAACCGAACCCGAACCCGATCCGACCCGCCCGATTGCCACCTCTATTGAGTAGTCCTTCTCTTCCTAGTGTTGAGGTGATCCCAGTAATAATCTTGTGTGTTGAATGTTGATGAATCCATGAATCGACTGTCTTCTATCTATCCTCTACCTTATGTGCTTAAATCTTTGATGAAAGTTGAAGAATTTCCTTGTTTGCAATTTGAATGAAAAGGATAATTGTGAATTAGAATAATTGATTAGGGTTTTGAAATTAAAGTTTCACTATCCTAATTTTGATTGAACAAGATAGAAAACTGAATTAACGAGAGTTGTTTGATTGGCTTGTTTGGTTGATGGAAGTTAACCTCTTTATGTGATAAAGACATGATTTTTGTAATTCATTGGTGTTCGCGTGCTTGATTTTTGTTGTGGTGATCCCTAACCTTGGAAGGTTTTTACCTATTGATAAAATTGTCTCCCCATGTACGTCCACGGCAACACATGGTAATGCCCATCAATCAGCAACCCTAGTTTTAGCTTGCATTGGAAATCAAGACCATTTCTTCGTGGTAAGAATGACGACCTTCATCATTAATTGTGTTGTTATTTTTAATCGATGTTTTCAACTCTCGATATAATTTTCCGTTCTTGCAGGTCTGGTTGCGTCCGAACGCACCTATCCTGCCACCATCGCATAAATGGGTTGCCTATCATTAGCCGAGCGTCACTGGATGGGATGCTGCTTTTCATGCTCATTTTGATAGCTTTCGAGTCCTTAGAACAAACTTGATTATTTTCTTATATTTTAACGTATATCACAATTCAATTATTCATATAATGTAATAATAACCCATAATATCACTCATAAACCCAAATTTGTGGTGCTTAACTAACACTAAAGTAAATAAACGCAAAAGTACGCATTAGAATAGCGACTCTAAACCTCATAAAATCCAAAACCGTAGGTTTGACTCAAAAGCAAATACATCTCGACTTGGACCATAAAAAATCCTTAAGTCGACTAATCACTTGACTAAATGCTAAAACTGAATAATCTTTGACCTAGATGGGCCTAGGTGGTACTTAGGCGGGCCTAGGCACTACCTAGGCAGGTCTATGCGACATCTAGGTGGAGCCAAGGCGAATTTTTGTCCAAAGACCCGCCTAGGCATAAAAATTCCGAGGTGCCTTGCCAGCTACCGTCCAGACGCCGCTTAGGCGATGCCTAGACGCGATTTTTAGAACACGAATGGACATGGTATCACGTTCATAAGGATGTGCATTTGATTAATTAGGATTTGTTGTGTATCTCGCAACAACCTTTATCTCGTCTTTAATTCTGTATCCACCTTTTTTCGTCCCTTTGTAAAATTTTCTACCGTCGGGGCGGATCCTTCAAAGCACCAGGGGTGGCAGTCGCCCTCCCAATCAAAAATGAAATTTAACATATATATGTACTTCTCATCGATAGCTTCGATTTGATATATTATAAGCTCAAATCCGACACCCGAGTAAAAAGTTATAAATGTTTAAAGATTAAACATGTATATCATTTACCTGACTGATATCCTTCTATCGTAATTATCATTTGTTAAACATCGTAACTTAATAGTTAATACTATAATTAAACCCGAAACCTTCAAATTAGTATGCTATATTAAAATATTTGAAAACCGTGAAATAAATTATATACGATTTATGTTTTTATTGTAACTACACATTCATAATATTAATGATTTTTCGGGAAAAAAAAAAATATTTAATTTTTCGCCCCCACGTATCAGGATCCGCCACTGTCTACCGGGCTCTGAATTTAAAAATAAAGGATTTATCTATTATTTATACAATTATAAAATTTTATTATATTTAAATCAAGTCAAATATCTAGATTTAAGCCTACAAGATTCATACTCCCTCCGTTCAACAAAACTTGACGTTTTACTATTCATGCACGCTTTTTTAGGAGCTAAAAACTATATAAAATATCGACTTTTTAAATAATTTTTTTTAACAATTTCGTAGTTATTATTAATAAGTACAAACTTGTTAAAAAAAATTTTTAAAAAATGAATATTTTATATAGTTTTTATCATTCTAAAAAAGCGTGCGTGAATAGTAAACGACAAGTTTTGTTGAACGGAGGGAGTATAAGTTATACAATATATCATTAAAAAAACCTAAATAGGTTAAAATATTGTTCTAAAATATAATTGATGTTGATCCAACGGATAAAACTTCACCACTTTACACGTGGGACTTAGGATGAGCTAAGCTATTTTGGTTTAATTCCTTGCAACTTATTTTACATTTATTAAGTAAAACAACCATAACAATGTTGCCGACACTCGGTAATACTAACTATTGAAGGATTAGGTTAAAATTCTTTCGGATTTTTAAAAAATGGAACCACATTTACATTATATTGTTAAAAAAAATGTGAATTTTTTTTTATCATTGACTTGTTTTTATTAATTTGTAATATATATAACCTTTCATCAATCATTTATTTATCAAGCTTAAAAATGTGCTCATACTCGTCTTATTTAGAAAATAAATGAAATTGATCCGAGCTTTTATCGAGTCAAACCCGAGTTGAGCTGAAGCTACTCGGCTCATATAACAACCCGATTTGATGAACACTAGACGTGTTTGGATTCCATATGTATTTTAATTATAATATATTTATAAATATAAATATTTAAATATTTTATAATGTATTTAAAATAATTTAAAATTTAAATAAAATACCATATAAATTATATTAATCCAATATAATTTATTTACATAATTTAAAATTTAAATAAAATCCCTTTTAAATTTAAAATTATATTACTTGTATAATTATATTATTGATTCAATATAATTTAGTTACATAATTTATAATATCTTTAAAATAAAATTTAATTTAATTTTCATACACTAAAAAAAATATTAACCAAACATTACTCTTTCTGTTCTAAAATATTTGATGTTTTGGATGAAAACTTTTTATCAATAATGTTTGGTGTTTTAAAAGTAATAATTACACTTTATTTACTTTTCAATATTTTCAACCTAAATCTTACTCTTTTTTTTAACCAATCAAATTTGTCATAATAAATGTGTTTGGAGAGAGAAAATTATGTTATAAGTTATTTAAATGTAAATGAAATGTTTTTTAATTTCTTTGTCTGGGTCTAAAACAGCAAACATTTTAGATTGGAGGGAGTATGAAAATATCTATATCTATCTATCTATATACCCCTTAAGGTGTAATTTGTAAACACATCTGGGCCTTTGATTTGGAATAAATAAACGGCTGAGATTAATTCGATTTAATAAATAAAAAAATAAAAAAGCGCAATAAATACCTGCTGGAAGAGCGTGTACCCCACCTACGGAGTAATAACGTTTCGGCTTTCAAATGGAGTCCGTTGTACTTGTTGTGGAGTATATGTATTACTCTGTACGGAGTATGTTTTTGTTGTAAAAAATTTTATAAGATTTTTTAAAGTGTGTATATATTTTAATAATTTTAACTACACATGAATAATTTTCTTATTTCCTCAAAAAAAATTATTATGAATGATTTGTTTATTCGGGCGATTAACTAAATTGTTCGTACGAGTAACTAAATTGTTCGTACGAATAACTAAATTATTCGTCCGAATAACCCAATATATTCGTCCGAATAATCCATTATATTCATCCGAAGAAAAACTAAGTTATTCGTCCAAATAACCTATTATATTCGTGCGAATAACTAAATTATTCGTCCGAATAAACCATTATTATATTCATCCAAATAACCCTTTATATTCGTCCAAAAAAATTCTTATGAATAATTTGTTTATTCGGGCGAATATCTAAATTGTTCGTACGAATAACTAAATTATTCATCCGAATAACCCATTATATTCGTCCGAAGAATAACTAAATTATTCGTTCAAATAATCTATTACATTCGTCCGAATAACTAAATTAATCGTCCGAATAACCCATTATTAATTATATTCATCTGAATAACCCTTTATATTTGTCCGAATATAACTAAATTATTCATCCAAATAACCCATTATTATATTCAACCGAACAATGATTCTTCGTTTCTTGAATTCAACCTGTTTTAATCGCTTCTGAAAAATAACTACCACCCACTTTCAAATTAATTAAAAAAATTATGTAGTACACGCGCAGGAGGTGCAAATGCAATGAGACTGGGCGGTTAATAGGTGTGGGTCCCACGTTTTTTTAATAAAAGAAAATAAAAAATGGGGTTTAAATCCTCACTCTCCATTCCACACAATCCGAAGGCCCAAATTTGTTCACAAATTATATCTTATGGAGTGTTTATAAAATATCCACCCTCTATATATATATATAGGGGTTAGTTCGAGCGAGAACACCTCTTAAGATGAGAACGTAGGAACAAATTTAGACCATAAACCCCAACCAAATCAATGGTTAAGATAAATACTAATTTTCATTTGAAAAAAAAAACAAATAAGTGGGCCCCGCAACAAACCATTTCACGCGCATTTTATTTGTAGGTACTAGGCAATCAGTTTATACGGAACTTTTTCTCTTTTTTTTGGGTTTGTTTTTTTTTTCCTTTTTTTTTTACAGTAGGCAAAATTTTGGATGTACTAACGATATCCATGATCATCTCGCAAGATAATGTTCTGGAACTCAAAACAACAAGTGCTCAAAATAAAATTACAATTCAAGTGAGATTTGGCAATAAAATCAGCTGCACCATTGACCTCGCGATAGCAATGCTGAAAAATGATGCTCTCAAAGTCTCTTCTAAAAGAAATGATCTCTTGGACAATTTGATTGATCTCACATGGACAATTGTTCACATGATTGATGGTGTCGATGATGATCGCACAATCACTCTCAAGTATCAATTTACGAATCCCCATCTCCACTGCCAATCTTATACCTGTATAAACAGCAAGAGCTTCTGCCAAAATGACAGAACCCATCCTAACATTACATTTATGTATCCGAATAACCTGACCATCATTATTCCTCACAACACAACCAACCTGTGGTCGAGTATCACTATTCACTGAAGCGTCAACATTGATCTTAACTATATCTGTTGGAGGACATTTCCACTTCATTTTATCAGGAGGCCTAGCACGTTTAGGTAATTTTGTGTTAATCTGACCTTTATTCCAACAAGAGATATTATCAATAGCTCTAGTTAACGCATAGATTATACCTGTATCATAAGTATTGCGGAAAATAATTCTATTTCTGAGCTCCCAAATTGAATGCCATAAATGACATAAATCTGTAAAATCTAGATTAAGAGCTCTAGTATTTAGAATATTCTCTTGAACATCACTAGTTAAATTTGGCATACTGAAACATTTGTTCAACTTAACACCCAGATTTTGAATAAGTGATTTTGTAATTTGACAATTAAACAATAAATGATTTGTATCTTCAATATCAGAATTACAAAGAGAACAAATACTAGGAACTCTATTTATATATCTATTTAACCGGGCAGTTGTGGGCAGGATATCCAAGAAAACTTTCCAAATAAAATTTTTAATATTTGGAGGGATATTAAGTTTCCAAATCCAATCTGCTGGAACTTTCGTCGTATTCCTAGCTTTATAAAGCGAGGAAGTGGATTTAGCATAAAAACTTCCATTATTACTGTAAATCGAAATTAACTTGTCTGGAATATCAGTTACAGGAATATGGATTTTAGTAATTGCATGAACTATATGAGAAGGAAAGATAGAATTTAACTTATTAGTATCCCAAGAGTTAGTATTTGTAAATAACTCGCAAACTTTTAAATTAGGATCACGATTATTCCGAAACCTATGAAGATATTGCGCATCTACCCAAATGTCAGACCATACATTAATGGTTTTCCCATTGCCAACTAACCAGAGCAACCCTTTAGAGAAAAGATCCATAATATTAAGAAGCCTACCAAACTGCCAAGAGGTTTTGAAACTGCCTCTTTCCATTAAAGATTCTGTCGAGAGATATTTATCCGTAATAACCTTCGACCAAATATTATCAGGATTAGCCATAATTCTCCAAAGAAGTTTCATTTGCATACCAATATTAATTTGCTCAGCTGATTTAAAACCTAACCCACCATCTTTTTTAGGAGTACACAGATGTTCCCAGCTGATAAGAGGATGATAGTTATCCGATTGAATTTTATTCTAGAAGAAATTTTTGTTGACCTGATCAATTTTTTGTAGAACTCCTTTTGGAAGAAGAAAAGACTGCATTAAATAATTTGTTTTAGAATTTAGGTTTGCCTGAATAAGAACCGATCTACCAGCTTGAGAAAGAGTATTAGATTTCCACTTTGATAGCTGCTTTTTAAGGCTATTAATCGCCTCATCAAACAAGACGTTACAAACCCTGCCACTAATAAGTGGTATACCCAGATATTTTTCCATTGATTTTGTAACTGGAATATTTAGCTGTTGAGCAAGTGACTGTGCTTTACAGAAAGAAATATTTTTAGAAACTTGTAGAGAACTTTTATTATAATTTATAGTTAATCCAGACATATTGGAGAAAGTATTCAGAAGATTTCTAATCGTATGAAGACTTAAATCATCCGCTCGTCCAAAAATTAGAGTGTCATCTGCAAATGAAAGAAATGGAATGGGATCACTATTATTTGTAAGTTTGATTCCAACCAAAGGATCACATTCCAATGATTCCTGTTGCAACATTCTCCCTAATAGTTCCATAACCAATACAAAAATATATGGAGCAAGAGGATCGCCTTGTCGAATTCCCCTATAAGTATGAAAAGTACGGCCCGACAAATTATTAACTAAAATCGAGAAACTAGTTTTAGTTAGACAGGTCATAACCCAATTAATCCATCTGGAATCAAAACCAAATTTGTGTAGAATAATACGAATAAAACTCCAACTTATTTTGTCATAAGCTTTCTCCATATCAAGCTTTAAAGCCATCCACCCAAGTTTACCTTTTTTGTTATGAAAAGAGTGGAAAACCTCATGAGCTATTAGTATATTATCCTGAATATTTCTACCTTGAACAAAAGCTCCTTGAAATGGATTAATAATATGTGGTAAGATAGGCTTCAAACGATTAGCCAAAAGTTTCGAGATAACCTTATAAATAGTATTACACAGACTAATCGGACGGTAGTGGTTAATGTTACTAGGAGTATCAATTTTCGGAATAAGTGCAATAAAAGTTGAATTAACTTCATTGAGTAGCACACCAGAATGAAAGAAATATTGGGCCGCTTTGCAAACTAATTTCCCGACAATATCCCAGTATTTTTTATAGAACTCTGGTGGAAACCCATCAGGACCTGGAGACTTGTTTTTTTTCCTTTTGTTTTTGGTTTTTTAAACCAATATACTCCGTAATTGTATTAAAATTATATTATTCCATTACATTAGAAAGATTATTCGATTAAATGTGATATATTATTCGGTTAAATTGAAGAGATTGTTCGGTTAAATTATAAATATTATTCGTATAAAAGATGACGATTGTACTAGTAATTAATATTATTCGGCTAAAATTATATTATTTGGTTAAATTAGATGTATTATTCGGTTAAATGTGATATATTATTCGGTTAAATTATAAATATTATTCGTATATAAGACGACAATAGTTATATTATTCGGTTAATGATGAGGGTTTATTTTCAATCAAATAAATTTATAAGATCGAAACCCCGCTATAGTATAGTAGGGTCAAGTTCGTCCGCAGGGAGAAAGTTAGTGACTCAATTCTAGTTACCAAAGAGCAAGAAATAGCAAGAAGAGATGGAAAATATAGAGATTTTTTTTTGGTTTTAGAGTTGCTGAATTTTTTTGGAATAAAATCAATATTATGAAATATCTAGGGCATAGGGATCACCACAACGATAATCACACAAGCATTGCAATGAATCAAGTAAAAATCATGTTTTTATCTATTAAATAGGTCAACTTGCATCAACCCTAGCAAAGCAATCAATTTATTTTCACAAATTAATAAACTTTACTGACAATCTTAATTAGGTTATCAAACTTGCATTCAAAATCCTAATTACTATCCAATTCACAATTCAATCTTTCAATTTAATTGCAAAAATGAATTTCCTCAATTTTCATTGAGTACTTAAGCACATAAAATAGATAAAACCAATCAATTCATCAATTCATAGCAAAATTGCAAGCATAACTATCGCTGGGATCACCCCAACCCTAGAAAAGGCGACTACTCACGCATAAACATGGTAGACAATGTAAAATTCATGAAATAATTAAAATTCAAAAAATTAAATTGCATAAAAACCTGAGAATAATGTCAACAAAGCGTCACAAAAGCCTCACAAAACGTTCTCCAACTTTCGCCGAAGAAATCGCTTCAAAAAGCTCTCAATTCCGCTCACAAACGCTCTATAAACGTGTGTTCCAAATTCTCAAAATGCTGAAAAAGTGATGGAAGGAAGAAGACCATCCTCCATACCCTAAAAATCCTATTTATACTTAATAGCCCATAAACTAAATTAGAAAATAACAAATATATGAATTTTATCTAAAGTCTATCTAAGGAAAAGGGTAAAAATAATCAAATCCGGGTAAATAAGGTCCGCTGGGACTCATACCGAAGCTCTGGACCTCGGTACCGACCCCCATTAGGATCGGTATGAATCAATGTTGCTTCCTCTCGCTTCGCACTTCCAGATCAGGCCTCGGTACCGACCCAGGGGGATCGGTATGGGGTCGGTATGACGGTGTTCCATCTCGGAAATCTCTGACGGAAGGTATCAACTCGGTACCATGATGTACCGACTCGGTATGTTCTGTTTCAGCTCGGTTTGGCTCACTAAAATGTCCGTATATCCTTCGTTATAACTCCGATTGCTTCCGTTCTTTTTCCTATGCGCTCTAAATTCTCTTCCGCTTCGTTTCAATGTTGAAAGTTTCTTCAAAAACAGCTCTCAAAATTCTGTAAAACACACAAAAGCTAGTGAAGACATTTATTTCTCATGAAATATGAAAACACATGCAAAAGACATTAAACCCAATGCAAAACCCTATGAAAATGACTCAAATTGACACTAAAACACATGGGAAAATATAACTAAAAACATGCACATCAAAATACCCCATACTTAGACTTGCTTGTTCTCAAGCAATAACCAAGCAATAACCAATACCTACAACACATCTTTCAAGTCCTCGCCCTTGTCAAAAGCAACATCTCAAGCAGTAGCAATGTAAAACAAGTGAATTTAACATCATCACACATATATGAGCGATTCATAGGCATAGGCAATATAAATCCAACCTCACAAGGATAATGTGTTTACACTCAACTCTCAATCTGTTTAGGCTATGAAGATTAACTCTCAACTCAATTCCATATGCATTCTCATAAACATTGCAATTTAAATGTAAATCCACTTCGCAACCAATTATGTAAATGCAAACAAGAACCATTAGGAGGACTTCGCTCAATGGAAGACTTCCAAGAAGACTCCATTCGGCGGGGTTGTAATGGGGCTTGGTAAGAAATAAAGGGCATGAAATTATTTGGCTATGTGGTGCTTAACAAAATTCGGGAATCAAGACTCCTAAATTTCCAATACAACTCAACCAAACCATAACTCTCAATCATATGAATCAACCAAACTCTTCAACACATCTCAATGAAGAACACAACCTCTCAAACTCAATAAATCTCTCAAAAGTATGAATCTTGCAAAAGTAAAGGAAATAAGGTAAATTTGGCTTATGCATTTTATTCACAAACATATAAACACAAACTTTCCTTCTCTTTTTTTTTTCGATATTTTTTTTTTTTTTTGCTCTTTTTTTTTTCTGAATTTCATTTTTTTTTTGTAAACGAAAAATAACATATTAAAAAAAATAGTGCATTTATAGGGTGAGCCAAAAATCCTTTTACATAATATGCATAGCAAGATAAAAATATAAAACCAAACCACAACTCAATAAACTCAAAAATTCTTCTCACTTGAAATCAAACACAAGCTCATTCCTTCCACAAACCATTCTTCCAACCAACTCTAAGTCTTAATTCCCAAATGGGGGTCAGGCTCAATTTGGCTAAGGATAATCTTGTGGAGCTTATAAATAAAGGTTTCAGGCTAATGTTCTGGCTTCAAGCAGAGATGATGAAGGATAGGTAAAGAGATGATAAAATTGGCTTAAAAAATGCCTCCATCATTTAATTCTCATTCACATAAACATATAAATGCATTGGCATTGAATAACTATCACAATATTTAGAGATGCATAGAAAGAGTAAATACACTCAAGAAAGCAGAGAGATTTTTTATGTTCTCCCCATAAGGCCAAACTTCTCACTAGGACAAATTTTGTTGGATTTCAACCTTTAGCCTAGGATCATATATGCTCAATTTCATCACAAGTTCACAATCCACATAAAAACATTTTCGAGGACTTAGGTTAAACCTTCCAACATGCCATAGGATTTACATGATCAAGTCAGTCATTATTTATCATCATAGGACATCTAAATTAGGGTATAAACTCAATAAAATAAATATGCATTTTTTTTTCTTTTTTTCTTTCTTTTTTTGACATTTTTTTTTTTCAGATTTTAAAAGCAAAACTAAAGTGACTAAAACATAAAATGCATAAAACTTAAACATGAATGCATAACATAATCCAAATAAAGAAAAATGCAACACATAAACATAATCCACAACACATAAAAATGACACACATAAGTTTTCTGAATCCCCACCCCATACTTAAAAATAGACAGTGTCCCCACTGTCAAAAGAAAAATCAAAGTAAAAGGGAAAAGACTCAAAAACTCACAAAAGAAATTTAGAAGCTGCTGAAGACATCCATAAGCTCTACGGAGAAGGTGGTGGGGGTGGAAGTCGACGTTGTGGAAACAAAGAAGATGCCCACGCCATGAAGGAATACTGGTGCGTTTCATGCTTGTCCATCCTCTTATTCAAGCGTGTAAACTCCTCCATAAGAGCACCCTGTCCATGCTGTAGGGCCTCCTGGCCCAGTCTCAGAGATCTAAGCTCATCCATGACGTCAGTAAGGCTAGGAGGATGCTAGGACGCAGATCTGCTTGAGCCAGCCCCAGCAGAAAAGGGGCGGCTACCAGGCCTAGCGTCATGATCCATGTAGTTGGTGTCGTGCTCCTGCTGCATGTGCTCATGGTGAAATCCTTGCCCAAATGATCTGAAACCATCAAATATACTAGGTGGAGGCACGAGCAAGTCAAAAGTACTCTCAGGGCGGGGGTATCTAGATGGTCTCTGTCGTCTCAAAGGATCATTCAGAATATCCTCTGGAGTCGGTGAAGGTGTAGACGTCCAAGTGACAAACCAGTTGTGGACATAAAGCAAGTCCATAGTCGATTTGGTAATCTCCACCTCGTGATCATGAAAAACTGAAAGAAGCTTGTCTCTGTTGCGCTTGATCACACTAGCACTAATCAGATATGCAGTATCAATCATCAGAGTGGGTACAACCTTGTATCTGGTGAAGTCAACCTCAAGGCGCCTGGCCAACAACGCCACCAGGCTTTCATACCAGATCTCTTCCGTTCGTGCTCTATAGGCCAAGACATGCATAATGAACTCAAACCCCAAGTTCAGGGGTGTCTGCATCTCAAATAGTACCCCTCTCAAACAAGCCACTTCAGTTCTAGTGGGTCTTGATAATTCCTTTTTGGCCCAGATGGTGCAGCCAAAAAGTCGCAGAATAATACGGAAGAGTGGGTTTGCGATATCCTTACCCTGGAGTGCTCCGGAAGGCCAATAGGGCTTGCCTGTAATCAATGTCCAAGTATCAAGGGCCTTGCAGCTGGAATGACTATATGGCCCCACTGGGTTGGGAAATCCCAGCAATGTGTTGAATTGCTGCAAAGTGAAGGTGTGCTGAACATTCCCCAGCTGGAATGTAATAGGACCCACAAAATCTGGGCTAGCCATATCGCTTGCCAACGTAGCCGTGAACTCCGCAGTGAGAGCGGGGTAGTGGTGGGGGACACGATCCAGAAGACTAGTGGCGCCTAAGTAAGAGAAGGCCTCCAATAAGTCATCATGTACCCCAAAGCGCTCTCCATCATCAGGGCTATACCATCGGGCCTTCAGATTGCCCTTCTTGTGGAACTCCTTGTAGTCCTTCTTCAAACGGGAGTCGGAGATGATGACATTATCCAACGGGAATGTAGCGGATGACTCCCTAGCCCTCTTGCTACGCTGACGACCAATCATTTCCTGGACAAGGCAAACCAATTGAAAACTAAAATCTTTTCTAAAACAGTGAAACCAAACCAAATCAGATAAACTCAAACAAAGCTAACATCTAACCATGCAAATGAAGAATGATAATATGCACTAAAAAAACATATAAACACATAAAGACTGAGTGCATATAAATAGCCAAGCGCAAAAGATACCACCTAAAGAAATAATTGCATATAAACAATATAAAATAAGCTCCAATGCATATAAACTCACCATCATGGCAAATAGAATGCATTACCCATTTATATAACCATATGCTCCACATAAACTATATGAATAGGAAAAACAATATAGACAATATAATCATCATGTAAGATCACTATAATGCAGCCCCTAATCATAACACCATATACTCAATAAAGGTAAAATAAGTAATGCAAAACTCAATATGCACAAACCAACCATGACAACCCCATACTTAAGTTCAAAACAAGTCAAATAAATATGCAATGGACATATAACTTGTTTGCAATGTCAAATCATGCAAGAGAATAGATTTTATGCTAGAATAGAAGAAGCTAATCAACCAAAAGCATAGAAATACATTCTAAAATCAAAGCCTAAAACGGATTGCAATGAAATCTTAAAATCCAATTAGCTCGCAATCCGTAACCAATTTGACAATGCCATGAACATAAAAGTAGCTCTAAATCAACCTAACAACACAACCATGTCATCAATTTCGACCAGTTTGGCTTTCGGCAAAAAGCCCCAAATTCCGCTCCTAAATCAAACCCTAGGTTTTCAATCTCAACCTAAATCACCAATCAATCAAAATAATTGAAATAAATAAGTTTAGGGTAAGAAATAATACCAAAATTGAGTAGAAAGAGGAAGAAAATTCGGGATTTCGAAGGTGTAACGAACCGAAAGGATGAACAGCGACTTGGGGTAAAACTGTTCGGTTAGGGCTCGGCTGGGTGCGAACCGGGTCAGGGCTGGGCTCAGGGGGTGCGTCAGGGGGTGGGGGTTCGAGTGTGAGTGGTGTGGTGGGTCAAAGGTGGCTCGAGGGTGGTTGGGTTCGTAGAAAACCGAACAGCGAGGGAGAGAAGTGGGCTCGGTATGGCTGCTGCTCGGCTCGAACCAGGGAGTTGCTGGGCCAAGTGGGTGCGGCTTGGGCTGGTGGTCCAACCGGCGGTGATGAGTGGCTCGGGCACGGCTCGGTGGAGGCGTGGGCGGCCAAGAGAGAAGCAGGAGGCTGAGCTCGGTGAGGGCTCGGTGGAGGCATAGGTACAGCGGGGTGAGGGAAGAAAGGAGAAAGAAAAGAAGGGAGGCGGGGTTTTTAATTTTAATTTTTTTAAAAAAAAAAATTCAAAAATTCCGTAGGGGTCGGTACCGAAGCTGTTGGAGTCGGTACGGCTTCGGTATACCTACTGGAATTTGAGATTTTTCGAGCATACTTTACCTGATTCGCCAGGGGGTCGGTACCGAACCCGGTGGGGTCAGTACAACCTCGGTACAGTCCTGTTTCTTGCTCCGACCTTTGTTTTTCATCCGTTTTCACCATGGTCACCTCTCAAGACATGCATGGTTAGTGCAATATGTTATATCCCAGCTAACTTACCTATCCTAAAATTTAAAAATAAAACTAAAATTTAAGAAGGAAAGGAAAATAAAGCGGGTTGCCTCCCGTAAGCGCTACCTTTAACGTCGTTAGCTTGACGTGGTTACCTCAACTTCATTCTAATGATGTAAGAGCCCAAGTGACTTTTATTTCTTCCTCCGGATCCATCCTATCATAGTATTTCTTCAGTCGGTGGCCATTGACCTTGAATATGGCCCCTCCTTCATCAACTAGATCCACCGCTCTATGGGGATAGATATGATGAACCACAAATGGTCCACTCCATCGTGATCTAAGCTTCCCTGGGAACAAACGCAATCTAGAATTGAAAAGAAGAACCTTATCACCTACCTCAAATGTCTTTGGCACCAACTTCTTGTCATGCCACTTCTTGGTGCGCTCCTTGTAGATTTCGGCGTTTTGATAAGCCTTGAGCCTCAACTCCTCCAACTCTTGCAAGTCCATGAATCTCTTTGCTCCGGCCGCGTCAAGATCCATGTTGAGCTCCTTAAGAGCCCATAATGCTCTATGCTCAAGCTCGACGGGCAAATGACAAGACTTGCCATAGACCAAGCTGTAAGGAGTTGTGCGCAATGGTGTCTTGTACGCCGTCCTATAAGCTCACAATGCATCATCTAGCTTAGATGCCCAATCCTTCCTCGAGCGTGACACCGTTTTCTCTAAGATGCTCTTGATTTGTCGATTTGAAATCTCCACTTGGTCACTAGTTTGGGGGTGGTAAGGTGTTGCCACCCTATGAGACACCCCATACTTAGCCAAAAGAGCTTCAAAGCCCCTCTCTATGAAGTGAGATCCTCCATCGCTAATAAGAACTCGTGGGACACCAAAACGGGGAAATATGTTAGTCTTCATAAATCTAGCTACAACTTTAGAATCATTAGTGCGAGTAGCTATAGCTTCAACTCATTTAGAAACATAATCTACCGCCACCAAAATATATTTATAGGGCCCAGATGAAGGGAAGGGTCCCATAAAATCAATACCCCAAACGTCAAAAACTTCAACCTCTAGGATACCGGTAAGAGGGTTCTCATGTCTCCATGTGATGTTCCCCGCTCTTTGGCACTCATCGCAGCTTTCAATGTAAGCATGTACATCCTTGAACAAAGTAGGCCAATAGAAGCCACTTTGAAGAATCTTCGCCGTGGTCTTGAAACTCTTTGCGTGGCCGCCTGTTGGAAGGGTGTGACAATGCTTGATTATGCTCTCAATCTCCTCATCCGGTACACAACGTCTAAAAATGTGGTCGCTCCCCTGCTTGAATAAGTAGGGATCATCCCAATAGTATTGCTTGACGTCGTGGAGAAACTTCTTCTTGGCTTGCGAAGTCAAATCCTTAGGGATTTCTCCCCCTACAATGTAATTAGCAAAATCCGCAAACCAAGGGTTCCTCGACCCTCTAATAGCACAAATATCATGAGATAGAGGAGAAGAAGGGGGGGGGGGGTATAAAAGGAATCCTCACCAGAACCTACCGAATCGTTTCGCATGAGGCTTTCGTCCGTCCTGGAGTCATTGATTGGTACTTGATCTTCGG
The DNA here is from genome assembly GCA_037127255.1 of Persicaria tinctoria. NCBI lineage: Eukaryota > Viridiplantae > Streptophyta > Magnoliopsida > Caryophyllales > Polygonaceae > Persicaria > Persicaria tinctoria. The sequence goes on from JBANSL010000018.1 coordinate 42,998,408, forward strand.
ACTCCATGAGGTGGTCTAAAGGCAACCTAGACAAATGGTCAGCCACCAAATTCTCTGCTCCCTTCTTGTCCCTAATTTCACAATCAAATTCTTGCAACAAAAGCATCCAACGAAGAAGCCTAGGCTTGGCATCCTTCTTAGCCATCAAATATCTTACCGCGGCATGATCCGTATAGACAATGACCATAGAACCTACTAAATAAGTACGAAACTTTTCAAAGGCAAATACTACGATGAGGAATTCCTTCTCCGTCGTGGTGTACTTACCTTGTGCTTCGTCAAGTGTCTTACTTGCATAGTAGATGGTATGAAGCTTCTTGTCCTTCCTTTGCCCAATCACGGCACCTACGACATAGCTACTAGCATCACACATGATCTCAAAGGGTAGGTTCCAATCGGGCGATTGCATAATAGGAGCGGAGACAAGGGCTTCCCTCAATTTGTTGAACGCTTCAAGACATTCTGCAGAAAACTCAAAAGCTACATCCTTCATAAGCAAGTTAGTTAAAGGTTTAGCAATTTTTGAGAAGTCTTGAATAAATCTCCTATAAAAGCCTGCATGTCCTAGAAAGCTCCTAATATCCTTAACATTAGTGGGAGGAGGTAATTTTTCAATCAATTCAATTTTAGCACGATCTACCTCAATTCCCCTTTTTGAAACCAAATGCCCAAGAACAATTCCCTCTTGAACCATGAAGTGCCATTTTTCCCAATTAAGCACTAAATTAGTTTCTTCACATCTTTCTAGCACCCTACTCAAGTTGGCAAGACATGAATCAAAAGAAGAACCATAAACAGAAAAATCATCCATAAACACTTCTACTATATCCTCAATCATATCAGAAAAAATAGCCATCATACACCTTTGAAAAGTTGCAGGGGCATTGCAGAGCCCAAATGGCATCCTCCTGTAAGCAAAAGTTCCATAAGGACAAGTAAAAGTAGTCTTCTCCTGATCATCTGGATGAATAGGAATCTGCCAAAAACCACTATAGCCATCCAAATAACAAAAAGAATCGTGCTGGGCTAGATGCTCAAGAACTTGATCAATAAAAAGAAGAGGGAAATGATCTTTCCTAGTAGCACTATTCAACTTCCTATAATCAATGCACATGCGCCATTTAGTAGTGGTCCTAGTAGGTACCAATTCACCTTTTTCATTCTCAATCACAGTCATTCCACCTTTCTTAGGGACAACATGAACAGGACTCACCCATTTACTGTCAGAAATAGCATAAATAATTCCAGCATCCAACATTTTCAAATTTTCAGATTTTACTACTTCTTTCATATTTGGGTTAAGCCTACGCTGATGCTCAATGGTTGGCTTATGATCATCTTCCATATATATACGATGCATGCATAAAGAAGGTGAAATGCCAATGATATCATCCAAAGAATAACCAATAGCCTTGCTATGGGTCCTAAGCACATCAAGTAATTTACCAACTTCTTCCTCATTCAATTTTGCATGAATGATCACAGGAAGAGTGGAATTGGGACCCAAGAAAACATACCTCAAACCTTTTGGAAGCGGCTTAAGCTCTGGAGAAGACTCAATTGGAATCAGATTAGGCTTTTTCCTCCTCCGTCTTCAATATCGCTTCCAAGACCTCCAAAGAATACACTTCCTCCTGACCTGCCAGAAGGCCTGGGACTGGGCCTGCAGACTGAAGACAATCAAAATAGCCTACCTCTACCATGTCCGTGGTTTCCTTCATTGTTGGATTGAAGCGAAATTCAACGATGTCCTCCCCAATCTCAAATGTTAGGAGTCCCTTCCTAACATCAATTATTGCTCCAGCTGTGGCTAACAAAGGCCTTCCAAGAATGATAGGCACAACTGGATCCTCTGGCATATCCATAACAATAAAATCAGTGGGGACGAAAAACTTACCTACACGGACGGGTACATCATCAATCACCCCAGTTGGTGATACAACCGCTCCATTCGCCATGGATACTCTCATGTTGACCGGCTCTAGGGCTCCCAAACTCGTCTTAGATCATATCGAAAGGGGGAGAAGGCTCACACTTGCACCTAAATCACACAAAGCCTTGAAACGGTAAGATCCTAAACCAATAGTAATAGCAAACTTACCTGGATCTCCAAGTTTCTCAGGGAACTTCACTGAACGGACCTCGTCAGCAAGCTCAGACATGGATCTCTTCTTAGCTAAGATGTCTTTCAAAAACTTAGTGTAAGCTGGCATCTCACTCAAAGCATCAGTGAAAGGAATAGATATATTCAAACTTTGAAGCATCTTCACAAACTTTTGAAACTTACCTTCCGTTGTGTCCTTTACCTTTTTCGGAGGGTATGGAAGCACTTTCATCGGATTCGGGGCTGAAACAGGCCCTGTAGAAGAGTCCATCGCTGCTGGAGGGGTCGGTACCGAGGCTGAGGGGGTCGGTACGGCCTCGGTATGGTTGCTGGGAGGAACGGGAGAAGAGATCATACCTGCTGGAGGGGTCGGTACCGAGGCTGAGTGGGTCGGTACGGCCTCGGTATGGACACTGTTGTCCCCGTTTTCTTCCTCGTTTGGCGTGCTTTCACGATCAGGCACCTCCTTTCCATTTCTCAGGTGTATTGCAGCTATTTGCCCCCTAGGGTTCTCATCGGTGTGGCCTGGGAGCTTCCCTTGAGGCCGTGGGATTTGTGCCGCGAGATTACCTAGTTGGGAATCCACTCCCTTCTTCCAAGTTTCCAACTCTCCTAGTTGTGCATGAACACCCTTAAATTGAGAATTCACATCGGCACGAAGCCCATTGAATCCTTCCTTAAGGTCTTGTACCCATGATGGTGGTTCTTGATAGCCAGGGGGCCTATATGGGGGAACCCGTTGATCTTGCTGCGGAGGAGGTTGACTCCCTTGTCCTTGTCCATAGTTACCCCAATTAGGGCAATTGTTGTTCCTCCCTGCATAATTGTTATTTTGATTCCCCATATAATTATTATTATTATTGGGGTTCCTATAAGGGGCCCTCATATAACTTACCTCTTCGTAGTGTTCTGCCCTTTGTACCTGGCTAATATTATTGCAATCTATAGTATTATTAGCTAGAGAACCACATTCTAAACAAGGTTGATTTCTAGATAGAAAACTTACTTGTTTCTTGAGGTGTCGGGTCTCATCCTCATGGAATTGCTGACGCACATCTGGGTCAATTTCATTAGGAGGCTCATAAAGTTTCTGACCTGACGGTCTAGCCACTGGGGTGCCATACATAGCGTCGTACTCCGTAAGCTTGTCCAATAGAGCACATGCATCAGTTGGATTCATCTCGAGGAACCCATAATCGGTGTGTAGGTTCAATCGAGTCTTGGTCTCCGCATTGATGCCCTGGAAGAATATTTCTTGGAGGACATACTCAGGTTGCCCGTGGGTAGGGCATTGTCTCTGCAACTCCTTGAATCTCTCCCAAGTCTCCAAAAATGTCTCTCTTGGCAATTGGTGAAAGGAGGTGATTTTCTTCCTAAGCTCCGTTGTCTTTGCCGGTGGAAAGAACTTTGTCATGAACAAGTCATACAAAGCCTTCCATGTAGTGATGGACCTAGGCGCCAAGTTCTCCAACCAATTCAGAGCCTTTCCTGAAAGAGACCATTTAAATGCCTTTAGTTGCACATATTCCAACGATACATCATCAGCAGCAATTGTATCGCATAAATCAATAAAGTTCTTAATATGAAGCATAGGGCATTCATGAGCTTTGCCCTCAAATTGAGATCTTTTAATTAAAGAAATAAAGTGGGATTTGATCTCAAAATTGCGCTCAATCTCGGGGAGGACGATTGCAGACTCAGGCACCCTCAGTTCTGGGTGCATGTATTGCTTTGCATTCGATGGGATAGCATCCAACTGCTGTTGTAGACGAGCAGTCGCTTCCCTTTCTCTCGCTGCAGCCTCCCTTTCTCTTTCTGCAGTGAGCCGAAATTGCTCCATCTGACGACGGAGGTCAGCCATCTGCGCAGCAACGTCAACATTGTTGTCGTTGTTTCCATTGTTACCCGTGTTACCTGGGTTGCCTATATTGTTTCTCATTGTCCTAGCTTCTCGTAGTCTGCGATGAAAAGAGCGTTCCGGTTCGGGATTGATAACAAAATCGAAATCAAGCTTGCGTCGCCCTGATCGCATAAACTGAAAACAAAGAAAAAAACAAAGACATCACAATCAAAAGCAAAGGGGGGTGAGCTATTCCCAAACCCTAACAATAACTAAAACTTTGGCACAATTGAAATCTCCCCGGCAACAGCGCCAATTTGATGAGGCTTTATTTTCAATCAAATAAATTTATAAGATCGAAACCCCGCTATAGTATAGTAGGGTCAAGTTCGTCCGCAGGGAGAAAGTCAGTGACTCAATTCTAGTTACCAAAGAGCAAGAAATAGCAAGAAGAGATGGAAAATATAGAGATTTTTTTTGGTTTTAGAGTTGCTGAATTTTTTTTGGAATAAAATCAATATTATGAAATATCTAGGGCATAGGGATCACCACAACGATAATCACACAAGCATTGCAATGAATCAAGTAAAAATCATGTTTTTATCTATTAAATAGGTCAACTTGCATCAACCCTAGCAAAGCAATCAATTTATTTTCACAAATTAATAAACTTTACTAACAATCTTAATTAGGTTATCAAACTTGCATTCAAAATCCTAATTACTATCCAATTCACAATTCAATCTTTCAATTTAATTGCAAAAAAGAATTTCCTCAATTTTCATTGAGTACTTAAGCACATAAAATAGATAAAACCAATCAATTCATCAATTCATAGCAAAATTGCAAGCATAACTATCGTTGGGATCACCCCAACCCTAGAAAAGGCAACTACTCACGCATAAACATGGTAGACAATGTAAAATTCATGAAATAATTAAAATTCAGAAAATTAAATTGCATAAAAACCTGAGAATAATGTCAACAAAGCGTCACAAAAGCCTCACAAAACGTTCTCCAACTTTCGCCGAAGAAATCGCTTCAAAAAGCTCTCAATTCCGCTCACAAACGCTCTCTAAACGTGTGTTCTAAATTCTCAAAATGCTGAAAAAGTGATGGAAGGAAGAAGACAATCCTCCATACCCTAAAAATCCTATTTATACTTAATAGCCCATAAACTAAATTAGGAAATAACAAATATATGAATTTTATCTAAAGTCTATCTAAGGAAAAGAGTAAAAATAATCAAATCCGGGTAAATAAGGTCCGCTGGGACTCATACCGAAGCTCTGGACCTCGGTACCGACCCCCATTAGGGTCGGTATGAATCAATGTTGCCTCCTCTCGCTTCCTCGGTACCGACCCCATACCGACCCCATACCGACCCAGGGGGGTCAGTATCGGGTCGGTATGACGGTGTTCCATCTCGGAAATCTCTGACGGAAGGTATCGACTCGGTACCATGATGTACCGACTCGGTATGTTCTGTTTCAGCTCGGTTTGGCTCACTAAAATGTCCGTATCTCCTTCGTTATAACTCCGATTGCTTCCGTTCTTTTTCCTATGCGCTCTAAATTCTCTTCTGCTTCTTTTCAATGTTGAAAGTTTCTTCAAAAACAGCTCCCAAAATTCTGTAAAACACACAAAAGCTAGTGAAGACATCTATTTCTCATGAAATATGAAAACACATGCAAAAGACATTAAACCCAATGCAAAACCCTATGAAAATGACTCAAATTGACACTAAAACACATGGGAAAATATAACTAAAAACATGCACATTAGTTAAATTATATTATTCGATTAAATTAGAAAGATTATTCAGTTAAATGTGATATATTATTCGGTTAAATTGAGAGACTATTTGGTTGAATTATAAATATTATTCGTATATAAGACGACAATAGTTATATTATTCGGTTAAATTATATTATTAGATTAAATTAGAAAGATTATTCAGTTAAATGTGATATATTATTCGGTTAAATTGAGAGACTATTTGGTTGAATTATAAATATTATTCGTATATAAGACGACAATAGTTATATTATTCGGTTAAATTATATTATTCGATTAAATTAGAAAGATTATTCAGTTAAATGTGATATATTATTCGGTTAAATTTGAGAGATTATTCAGTTACATTATAAATATTATTCGTATATAAGATGACGATTGTACTAGTAATATTATTAGGTTAAAATTATATTATTCGACTAAATTAGAAAGATTATTCGATTAAATGTGATATCTTAATCGGTTAAATTTGAGAGATTATTCAATTAAATTATAAATATTATACGTATGTAAGATGGCGATTGTTCTTGTTGAGAGGGTAGTAATTAAACACGCTAAATTTAGATACAAGAAGTTACTATGTTGTTTCGAGTAAAAAGGATTTTGGAAAAAAAAATCAACAAAATTCTCCAAATCAAATTTTTTAAGATTTGGAGATAGAAATACTAAATATTACCAATCAGTATCTAAAATAAGAAATTCTAAAAATGTCACTCGTAATTTTACAAATAAACATGGTTTAGTGATTGAGGATGAGGATCAAATTAGAGATGAAATTACGACTGAATTGGCTGAAAGATTTATTTCAAATAACACACCGATTAGTAGTAATCCATATTTCCTAAATTTAATTGATCAGACCATTACTGAATCTGAAAATAGAATTTTGACACAACATGTTTCGGATGAAGAAATTAAGGATACCCTTTTTTCAATGACAGATGATAAGTCTCCAGGTCCTGATGGTTTTCCTCCAGAGTTCTATAAAAAAATATTGGGATATTGTAGGTAAATTAGTTTGCAAAGCTGTTAAATCTTTCTTTCATTCTGGTGTAATGCTCAATGAAGTAAATTCAACTTTTATTGCACTTATTCCTAAAATTGATACTCCTAGTAACATTAACCATTATCGTCCGATTAGTCTGTGCAACACTATTTACAAGGTTATTTCGAAAATTTTGGCTAACCGTGTAAGGCCTATATTACCACGTATTATTAATCCTTTTCAAGGAGCTTTTGTAAAAGGTCGAAATATTCAAGATAATATACTTATAGCTCATGAGGTTTTCCACTCTTTTCATAACAAAAAAGGTAAAGCTGGGTGGATGGCGTTAAAGCTAGATATGGAGAAAGCTTATGACAAAATAAGTTGGAGTTTTATTCGCATTGTTCTAAATAAATTTGGTTTTGATTCTAGATGGATTGATTGGGTTATGACATGTTTAACTAAAACTAGCTTCTCAGTTTTAGTTAATAATTTGCCGGGCCGTACATTTCATACTCATAGGGGAATTAGACAAGGAGATCCTCTTGCACCATATATTTTTGTATTGGTTATGGAGCTATTAGGGAAAATGTTGCAACAAGAATCTTTGGAATGTGACCCTTTGGTTGGAATCAAACTTACAAATAATAGTGATCCTATTCCTTTTCTTTCCTTTGCAGATGACACCTTAATTTTTGGACGAGCGGATGACTTAAGTCTTCATACGATTAGAAATCTTCTGAATGCTTTCTCCAATATGTCTGGATTAACAATAAATTATAATAAAAGTTCGTTACAAGTTTCTAAAAATATTCCTCTCAGCAAAGCCCAGTCCCTTGCTCAACAGCTAAACATTCCAGTTACGAAGTCTATGGAAAAATACCTAGGTATTCCACTTATTAGTGGTAGGGTTTGTAATGTCTTGTTTGATGAGGCGATTAATAGCCTTAAAAAACAGCTGTCCAAGTGGAAATCTAACGCTCTCTCTCAAGCTGGTAGATCGGTACTAATTCAGGCAAATTTAAATTCTAAAACAAATTATTTAATGCAATCATTTCTTCTTCCAAAAGGAGTTCTCCAAAAAATTGATCAGATTAACAAAAATTTCTTTTGGAATTAAATTCAATCTGATAATTATCATCCTCTAATTAGCTGGGAACATCTGTGCACTCCTAAAAAAGATGGTGGGTTAGGTTTTAAATCGGCTGAGCAAACTAATATTGGCATGCAAATGAAACTAATGTGGAGAATCATGGCTGATCCAGACAATATTTGGTCTAAGGTAATTACGAATAAATATCTCTCGACAGAATCTCTAATGGAAAGAGGTAGATTCAAAACTTCTTGGCAATTTGGTAGGCTTCTTAATATTAAGGATCTTTTCTCTAAAGGATTGCTCTGGTTAGTTGGTAATGGAAAAACTATAAATGTATGGTCTGACATTTGGGTAGATGCGCAATATCTTCATAGGTTTCGGAATGATCGTGATCCTAATTTAAAAGTATGCGATTTGTTTACAAATACCAACTCTTGGGATACTAATAAGTTAAATTCTATCTGTCCTTCTTATATTGTTCAAGCAATTACTAATATCCATATTCCTGTAACTGATATTCCAGACAAGCTAATTTGGATTTACAATAACAACGGAAAATTTTCTGTTAAATCCACTTCCTCGCTTTATAAAACTAGGAATACGACGAAAATTTCAGCAGATTGGATTTGGAAACTTAATATCCCTCCGAATATTAAAAATTTTATTTGGAAAATTTTTTTGGATATCTTGCCCACAACTGTCCGATTAAATAGATATATAAATAGAGTTCCTAGTACTTGTTCTCTTTGTAATTCTGATATTGAAGATACAAATCATTTATTGTTTAGTTGTCAAATTACAAAATCCCTTATTCAAAATCTGGGTGTTAAGTTGAAAAAATGTTTTATTATGCCAAACTTAACAAGTGATGTGCAAGAGAATATCCTAAATACTAGGGCTCTTAATCTTGATTTTACAGATTTATGTCATCTATGGCATTCTATTTGGGAGCTTAGAAATAGAATTATCTTTCGCAATACGTCTGATACAGGTATGATCTATGCGTTAACTCGAGCTATTGATAATATCTCTTGTTGGAATAAAGGTCAAATTAAAACGAAATTACCTAAACGTGTTAGGCCTCCTGATAAAATGATGTGGAAATGTCCTCCAAAAGATGTAGTTAAGATCAATGTTGATGCTTCGGTAAAAAGTAATATTCAACCACATGTTGGTTGTGTTGTGAGGAATAATGATGGTCAGGTTATTCGGATACATAAATGTAATGTTACAACGGGTTCTGTCATTTTGGCGGAAGCTTTTGCTGTATATACAGGTATAAGATTGACATTGGAGATGGGGATCCGAAGATTGATAGTTGAGAGTGATTGTGCGATTATCATCGATGCCATCAATCATGCAAACAACAGTCCATGGGAGGTCAATCAAATTGTCCAAGAGATCCTTTCTTTTAGAAGAGATTTTGAGAGCATCAATTTTCAACATTGCTTTAGGGAGGCAAATGGTGCAGCTGATTTTATTGCTAAATCTCAGTTCAATTGTAACTTTATTTTGAGTGCTTGTTGTTGTGAGTTCCAGAACATCATCTTGCGAGATGATCATGGGTGTCGTTAGTACATCCAACATTTTGCCTACTGTAAAAAAAAAAAAAAAAAACAAAATTCTCATAATCGCATACTGTACTTTTTTCGGATACAAGAAGCTCATAATTTTATTTTTACAAAAAAAAATAAAAAAATCCCACATGTCGTTTGTGCATTACTTTTTTCAAATCGATCAAATATGCCTGCCGTGCACTTCACGCACAAATTCATAGATTGGGAAAGGTTTTTTTTTGGGCCCCACGTATTTATTTAAAAGCAAAAACAAAAATTCCAATTTAATCTCTACCATTGATTCCAACTTAATCAATGGTTTAGAATTGTTCTTACGTCCAAACTATATATATATATAATAAAACAGTATTTAAAAAAACTATGGTCTGATTTATTTAAAAAAATTATAAACTTTATATTTATTAATAATATAATAAATAAAATGTCACTATGAATGGTCAACATGAACATTAATTTTATATAACTAAATAGATCTATTGATTGTTATTTTCCTAATTTCTACCTTATAATTCGAATTTATTATGTTTCTTATTATATTGTTAATACATTTTTTATGGATAATTGGTTTAATTTTAGAAAATCAGGTTGGAATTCAACATGCCGGAAATGACAACCGCGTCGGTGGGTGCGAGGGCATGGATGACGGGTCGGATCGGGCCGAAAGATCCGTAAACAAGAAAGATGAAAGCCCGGCCCGTCACATTCACGAGAGAACAGAGTAACGTGGGTATCTTTTGATCCGTCAATTAATTCCAAAATTTAAGTGGAGCCCATCTATTAAACTGATGACGTGGCCCAATTGAATGAGTATTGCTGAATTAGATGGACCCGTTCAGTTAACTAAAAGGAGCCACATTCTCACCACGTTCCTCTGTAATTTGAGTTGCGTCGGCAGCTACCAGTTTAATAAAGTTTATTACCACAAAATAATGATGGGTTAAAATATTTACTCTAATAAGTATTGTCAAGTCATTCCTAATTTGATAAATCTTATATATACATGAAAGACTTTGGATCATCTGTTGGAGTTTAATAAGGTAAAAGACTCATCTCATCACAAGCAATTTGCCCTCATCGTTCAGTCATTCGTAAGACTTGTCACTCGCATTCAATTTAGTTATGAGATCCAAAGTGTGACAATTGTAGTTGTAACTTGATTTACTTTTTGTAGTTGGATTGCATGGGGCACCCACACCCACTTATATGTCATTATCCTCCATTTTCTTCATTCACTGTCTCCATCCATTCATCATTACTCTTCTAATTACTTACATTACAACTCTCCGAATCCTAATAGAATGTGTCGTTTATTCTCACTTAATTTGATTTAATTTATATTTATATTTTATATATTAGATCAACTACGGTCTACCCGTGAACAAAATAACATACCTAGTAGATTGCTAGTACCAATTGGAGTATGTAACAACAAATATTAGTTGCTCACCTCTCTCTCTCTCTCTCTTCTCTCCTTTCCTATCACTCGATCAACCAAGTCTATCAATGGGGAGCAGAACGCTATCTCACCAGCTCAGCAGCGGCCTCTTCGTATCGGGTCGCCCCGATACCCTTCCGAAGGACCGGGCCCCTACCATGTCCTCCCGCGCCGTCCCCTACACCGGCGGCGATGTCACCAACTCCCCCGACCTCGTCAAGATGTTCGACATCCCCGCCGCGGACACTTCCTCCTCCTCCTCGCCCAAGCCCTCCCGGGCCGGGTCCGGGCCCAACTCGGGCCAGCAGCAGCAGCAGCAGCCCATCGCAAAGCCCGCCAGCTCCTCCGGCTCCATGAGCCGGATGTCCTCCTCGTCCTCTGGGCCATTTTCGCTGCAGCCCACCGGGCTCATCACCTCCGGCTCGCTGACCTCCTCGGGAGAGAGGCCGGGACAGGCCCGGAAGTCGGGCCTGATCGACGGGCCCGGCCAGCCGGCGGTAGGAGGGAAGAAGGCGGAGTACGGGTCGGCGGTGACGGCTCTGGGGGCGGAGGAGAGGTACGGGCTGAGGATTTCGAAGGCGGCAATGTGGGCATTTATGGTGGTAGCAGCGGCGGGTTTGCTTGTGGGGGTGTTCCTGACGGTGGCGGTGAAGAAGGCGGTGATTCTGGTGGCAGTGGGGGCGCTGCTGGTGCCGGTGGCGGGGGCGGCGGGGTGGGGTTGGGCGTGGAGGAGGAGGGCGGTGTTGGAGTACGTGAGGAACTATAAAGATGCCGAGCTTAGAGGTGCTGTTGATGGCCAATTTGTCAAGGTCACTGGGGTAATTTACTCCTATTTTTCACCTCTCATTTTCGGTTGGCTAATTTAGATAATTGAAATTATAAAATTTCCATGATATAAGATAAAACTCAAACAAAAAAGTTTGAATTTTTTCTAGTAGAAGTGAATCAATAAACCTGACATGATTCTCTTTTTATGCTAGGTTGTATTGTTTGTCCATCTTGATCAAGGCATTAACGATCATCAATTTTGCGAGTCATGGATTTTAAAGTATAAAAAGGATCATAATTGTTCACTAATCACTAGTGTTAGTGTAGTAACATTTTATAGCGTCTTCCTGGATTCAGGTTGTCACCTGTGGAAGTATTCCTTTGGAATCATCGTTCCAGAGGATTCCACGGTGCGTCTACACATCGACGGAGTTGTATGAATATCGAGGATGGGGTGGAAAATATGCAAACCCTAGACATCGGTGCTTCTCTTGGGGATGCAGGCACTCTGAGGTGAGTTTCATTTCACTTTAACCATTTATAAAACATCCAAAAGTATCTCTCATTTGCTTCTTTTTTGGGTATTTATTCAACAGAGATACACCACTGATTTCTACTTGTCGGATTTCCAAACCGGGTTGAGAGTCCTCGTAAAGGCTGGTTACGGGGCAAAGGTTGCCCCATTTGTCACACCTTCAACTGTCGCGAATGTGACCAAGGATAAGCAAGAATGGCCTCCGAGCTTCTTGCAATGGCTTGATGACCGCAAGCTGTCCAACGACGACCGTGTAATGTGTCTGAAAGAAGGGTAACATTCCACCTTTTTTAGCCTTTTACCTTTGCTTTGATCCGTACGTTCTAAGTTCTAACCCTCTGTATCCGATGCTAGGTATGTTAAAGAGGGCAACACGGTAAGCGTCATGGGAGTAGTCAAGCGCCATGAGAATGTGCTCATGATTGTCACTCTGTCCGAGCCCATCTCCATTGGATGTCGCTGGTTGCGCTGCCTACTACCCATGTACGTGGAAGGTCTTGTCTTAGCTTGTGACGATGATCAAAACTCAGACGCGATTCCTGTATAGATACATACTATACTACACAATCCTCCAGTAAATACCAATCAATGTACGTACATGCATATAGCAACATCAAACTCTCAAGTTTTCAAGCTAGTACGTAGTTGTGTATAATCTTGCATCTACAAGAGTAATATTTCACGACCTCCATAGCCGACGAGTATGTGTATAATCTTGTATCTACAAGAGTAATATATATCTAGCTCCATAGCCGATGAGTATTTTCGGTCCTCCGATCCGAAGCTTGTAATGTGTCCATATAATTGTTGACATTTGGTATAAAGTGAAAATATGCATTACCACGTACACTTATGTTTACCGTTGTGTGAATATTATTTTTCCTCTAAACTAGCAGTGGATGCAACAAGTCAAATGTAAATTCACTTGCAAGTAGAAAATAATCATCGATTCAAAGCTTTTAGATGATAAGGTGGTGTCAACTAGAGCCTTGATGGTGTTCTGCCAGCGATGATTATAAGCTTGAAGATGATAATCCCTACAGATGTTGAGGGCCTAAGATTTCGCTTCTAAGGCAGTGGTTCTGTTTATACCACGCCACAGCCTTAAACACATTTAAACACAGGTTTTTCTTCGATTTCCAAAAGCGGTTTTACCTTTCAAATTGAGGCTACATTCACAGATTAAGTCCAACAATTTAGAAGCGAAATCTTCTGTTTCTGCGATGGCTTTGCAATTCTTCAAACCGCTCCTGGATCTATCGAAATTGGAGCCGCTGGATGGGACGAACTACAAGCGATGGTCGCAGAAGATGCTCATCTTTTTCGAGCAGTTGGAGATCGACTATGTCCTTCTTCAGGACACCCCTGCTGCTGCGGCAAACTCCTCTTCCACCACTATCGGCGACAACAAGGCTGGTAAGACCATCGTCGTCGATGACGCTGGTGATGTTGTCGACAAGGGTAAGAAGGTTGCTGATGATGACCTCGCACAGGCTAAAAAGTACGAGTCCGACAATAAGTCAGTGCGAGGCCATCTTCTCAGCCATGTCTCGAACCCTATTTTTGATCTGATCTCTGTGCATAAATCTGCTAAATATATTTGGGATCTGCTGGAGAAGAAATATGGGGCTGACGATGCAGGGAAAAAGAAGTATGTTGTGGGTAAGTTTATGCAGTTCAAGATGGTCGATGATAAGCCTATCATGGACCAGGTGCACGAGTATGAGAATCTGGTGGCTGACATACTCTCCGAGGGTATGAAGATGTGTGAGATCCTGCAGGCGAATTTTCGGATCGAAAAATTGCCGGATTCGTGGGGTGGCTATCCAAACCATCTGAAGCACAAAAAGAAGGATCTGACCCTAGAGGAGCTCGTCGGTCACATGAAGATCGAAGAGGCTAATTGCCTCAAAGACAAACCTAAGCCTAAATCTGCTGATACTGTGAAGGCTAATCTGGTTGAATCTTCTGTGAAATCTGATAGGTCCAAGCAAGGAACAAGTCTGGAGGTTCTAAGCCTAACATGAAACCAAAGAAAGGCCAGAAATTCAAGAAGTCTGGCAATCAGCCGGACAAGCAGCAGAAACAGGGAGGCAGTGGGATCGGCTGCTATGTCTGTGGCAAGCCAGGCCACAAGGCTTGGCAGTGCCGCAATCGGGCTGACATCCAGAACCAAGGACAGCAGCAGAACAAGCTCGCAGCTCCAGCCCAGCAGCAAGCCAACGTTGTCCAAGACAACAACCAGCTGATAGCTATGATCACTGAAGTCAACCATGTGGGCGACCAGGTTGATTGGCTCTTGGACAGTGGAGCCACTCGACACTTCTGCGCCAACAAGGACCTATTTGCTGAATTTGAGGATGCTACAGACATCGACCAGGTCTACATGGGCAACTCGAGCATCTCTCGAGTGCTAGGCAAAGGGAAGGTTGCACTCAAGCTCACCTCAGGGAAGTCTCTTACCCTAGTGAATGTGCTTTATGTTCCTTCTCTGCGCCGAAATCTGATTTCATGTGGTTTGCTTGAGATAGCTGGAATTAAGCAAGTGATTGATGCTAGAAAAATGGTTTTAACCAAAAATGGAGAATTTGTAGGAAAGGCTTATAGGGCTGATTTTCTGTATGTGCTTTTGAGACCATGATTGAGAATAATGAGAATGCTTCTACTTCTGCTTATATTGCTGAGTCTGTTGATTTATGGCATGCTAGACTAGGACATGTGAATGCAAAATCTATATGTCTATTGCATGATATGGGTTTGATTCATAGCCTATCAAAACATGACCATAGCAAATGTGAAATATGTGTTGAGGCCAAATTTCATAAACAACCTTTTAAAACGGTGTTAGAAAGGACAACTGAATTGCTGGAGTTAGTCCATTCTGATTTGGCTGATTTTAAGACCACAGAGAGTAGAGGTGGCAAGCGCTATTATATCACATTTGTGGATGACCATTCTAGATATACTAAGGTATACTTGCTTAGGTCTAAAGATGAAGCAGAAAGCATGTTTTATGTGTATAAAGCTAAAGTAGAAAACCAATTAAATCGAAAGATTAAAAGGCTTAGATCTGATAGAGGCGGTGAATATGTCACTCATTCTTTGAGAGAATTTTGTGAGCAAAATTGCATTATTCATGAGTTTACAGCTCCCTATACCCCACAACAAAATGGTATTGCTGAAAGGAAAAACAGAACTTTAAAAGAAATGATGAATGCTATGCTTTCTAGTTCTGGTTTGCCTGATAATATGTGGGGGGAAGCTGTATTGTCCGCAAATCATATTTTGAATAAGGTACATCACAAGAAGCTTGACAAGACACCTTATGAGCTTTGGAAAGGGCATCCGCCTAATCTGAAATTCTTAAAGGTGTGGGGGTGTCTAGCTAAGGTGGGGTTACCTTCGTTCAAAGTTGATACTATTGGGTCTAAGACTTTTGATGCAATTATGATTGGTTATGCTGATAACAGTGCTGCATATCGTTTTATGTGCTTGAGTGATCGTACCTTGTGTGAATATCGTGATGCTATTTTCTTTGAGCATGTGTTTCCTTTAAAGAAATCTGCATTGTCTGCTAATGATTCTTCATCTCATGATGCATCTTCATCCATGCCTAATACTGTCATGCCTAATGTTCAATCTGATCATGATGAACCTAGGAAAAGTAAAAGGCGTAGGAAGGAAACTAGTTCTGGTTCTGATTTTGTGACTGCATTTCTAGTTGAACTGAATGATTTAAATGAACTAGATGAGACGTTCATTAGTCTTCATATGATAGAAGATGATCCTAAGACCTATGATGAGGCAATAAGTTCACTAGATGCTAGTTTATGAAAAGATGCTATTAATAGTGAGATAGAATCCATTATGTCTAATCACACATGGAAACTAGTTGATATGCCTAAAGGAAATAGAGCCATTAGTTGTAAGTGGATCTTTAAGAAGAAGCTTAAAGTGGATGGCTCAGTTGATAGATATAAGGCAAGACTAGTTATAAGAGGATTCACTCAGAGATATGGCATTGACTTCTTTGACACTTATTCTCCTGTTACAAAAATTGCTACCATTCGTGCATTGTTTGCTTTGGCTTCTAGCCATAAAATGCTTGTTCATCAGATGGATGTTAAAACTGCATTTTTGAATGGTGATCTGAATGAGGAAATTTATATGGAACAGCCTTCAGGGTGCATTGTTCCAGGACAGGAAAACAAAGTGTGCAAGCTACAGAAGTCATTGTATGGACTCAAGCAAGCACCAAAGCAATGGTATGAGAAGTTTCACACAACTATCCTAAGCTTTGGATTTGAGGTAAACGGATCTGATGCATGTGTCTATTCTAAGAGGTTTGGTGCTGATTGTGTGATTATATGTTTATATGTGGATGACATGTTGTTATTTGGATCACACATAAATGCTATAAACACAACCAAACAGTTTTTATCATCTAAGTTTGAGATGAAAGACATGGGTGAAGCTGATGTCATTCTAGGTGTTAAAGTAACTAGAAAAGAAAATGGCTTCATATTATCACAACCTCATTATGTAGAGAAAATGTTGAAAAGGTTTGATAAATTTGATGTTGTGCCAGTTAGAACTCCTTATGATGCTAGCATGCAATTGAAGAAAAATTTTGGAATTGGTGTTTCCCAAAATGAGTATGCTAAAATAATTGGGAGTTTAATGTTTCTGATGAACTATACTCGGCCTGATATTGCATATGTTGTTAGTAGACTCAGTAGATATACCCATAACCCCAGTAGTGAGCATTGGATTGCACTTAATAGATTATTGAGATATCTTAAGGGCACCTTTGATTGGGGTTTACATTATGTGGGTTATCCCCATGCTTTAGAGGGATATTGTGATGCAAACTGGGTCACTGACAATGATGAAGTTAGCTCCACTAGTGGTTATGTGTTCACTTTGTGGGGTGGTGCTATATCATGAAAGTCATCAAAACAAACTTGCATTGCTAGATCAACTATGGAATCTGAGTTCATAGCGTTAGATTTAGCGGGTCAAGAGGCTGAGTGGTTGAGAAGCTTATTGGCTGACTTACCTTTGTGGGGGCATAAGACCCCAACTATTTCTCTATATTGTGACTCACAATCTGCTATTTGTGTAGCTAACAGCAATACTTACAATGGTAAGAAGAGACATACGGATTAGACATGAAGCTGTGAGACAGCTGATTGCTACCGGTGTTATTTGCTTGGAGTATGTGAAGTCCGAGAGGAATTTAGCAGATTCGTTGACGAAAGGGCTGAACAGAAGGATGGTCCTTGAATCGTCTAAGGGAATGGGCCTCAAACCCACGTGAGCTGAGATACACCATACCCATTCCCAGGACAGGTGTATGAGAAAGGATGAGTCTAGAACTCTTAATGAGTCCATAGCCCAGAGTTGGGTGGTCCTATTGAGAAGGACTTGATGGATTCACTGAAAACTGTAGAGGTTGAGCCTTGTGCTCTTAATGATACCATAGCCCTGTAAGGGTGGTCCTATTGAGAAGGACTTGATGGAATCACCTACGAGAGTGTGAAGGGTTGGTCGCCTTCTATGGAAGACTAGGGTTGTCTTTCTAGAGCACTCTTCAGCACCCAAGGTATGAGATGACTATTACAGTTGACAGTCAGATCGCGGAACCACCAGGGCAGTGGTGAAGGTATGTGTTGTTGAGGTCAACTCACGAGTCTGGAAGTTCAAGATTCGTTCACTTCTATGACTTGCGAGATACTCAGCTTCACTATGTGTTGGTTCAAGATTCGTTCACCAGCATTTAAGTACTTTCTCCACGAAACCAGCTCAGAACGATGTTTTTGTCTTAAAACCCCAGTTCCTCACATTTGTGGGGGACTGTTGGAGAAATGTTCATGTGGGGGGTTTTCATTTATGTCTTTTGAACTTCTTTTGTCCCACATTGAATACAAAAGGGTTTGGGGGGTTGTTTTTAAGGAGGAGTTATTGAAGGGGTTATTGAGAGTTGAGATAGGGATCCCACACGCGTGCACCACCACCGCCGCCGCTGGTCCGTGTTCGTGACACGTGCGCTGTGTGGTGTGGTGCTGGTCACATTTTACTTCGTGTTTTAATTTCGTCATTAAATTGGCCTCGGATAGAGTTGAATTAGGGTTTTTGACCAATTCAACTTTGTCACACGTTTTTGAAAAATAGTTTCTGATTTGGTCCGAGATTTCAGGGAGGTGGAGCGTCCTCTCTTTTGTTTTAAAACCGACGTCCGCCTTCGTTTTCAACATAGAAAACCGATCTCCTCCTTTCTTCTCTTCTTCTGTAAACCGTTCTGGGTCCTGGGTGGTTCCATTGCTTCAACGGCGAGTGCACGCCAGAGAGGCCGCTGTGTATCCTTGGGGGGCGACGCCAGTAGCCGACCTGCACCGTGGTGTCGGGGCGATTTCGCTTCTAAGGCAGTGGTTCTGTTTATACCACGTCACAGCCTTAAACACATTTAAACATAGGTTTTTCTTCGATTTCCAAAAGCGGTTTTACCTTTCAAATTGAGGCTACATTCGCAGATTAAGTCCAACACATATCAGTTTTGACTCCACTGATCAAGGCGATTGAGCTACTAATTAAAAGAATATCATCTACATACAAAATTACATAGATGACATTCTTCCAAGTAATATTTTTAAAATAAAGGTAGGTGCCTTAACTACTTCACAGAAATTAAACCTAATATTCTTATACAGATATCAAACTTAAGGTTCTCTTGCCTAAGAGATTGTTTAAGATAGATGAACTTCCTAAAGAGACATACGTGATTAGGATCTTTCTCTTGATCCTCGCCCACTTCAAAGGCAGAAATTCAAAAATTAAACCCCCACAATACCCCACATCACCCGAATCCTCGACCCAAAAACTCTAAAGATTGAAATCTAACACCAAAAATCAGGGGTGGGTATGAGACATGACTGAGGCCGACAGGATTTAAGTGTTTTTTTTATCACAACGGGTCATATCCCTCACGGGACAGGAAGAGATCAGAACGGAACGGGCCTTGTTCTTCATTAAAAAAAAAATTAGCAATTCAAAATACAAAAAGTTGAATACAGTGCAATGGAGTGAGTATTACAAGAGCAGTAAGTATTACAACAATTCATTCAACTTAATATTATATATATAAGTGAGGAACGGGACGCGGGATGAGATGAGAATTACGGGATTTGTGCCCACACCTACCAAAAATCGAACATTTGGCAACGATTTATGAAAAAGTAACTACCGCATCTCCAAAAAGGTTATCCCTTGTTGACAATATTTGGTGTCAATTACTATCAAGTGAAAATATGCCTCTAGCCTAGGAGTGTCTGTATCTTATTTTTGCCAGCCTAGGAGTGTATGTATCTTATTTTTTCCTCAAGCCTAGGAGCGTTCAAAGATCAACTCTCTTGCAAGAAAAGAAATGCTCATAAGATGGTGCCAACTAGAGCCTTGAAGGGGTTCTGCCAGCAACGATTATGGTTTCACCAGTTATATAAGAAGCATCATCTGAAGCCAAGAAAGCAATAGCTGCACCCATGTCCTCTGTGGTTCCGAGCCTGTTCAGCAGAGTTTCTCCTATGATCGATCTCGTCCCTTTGATAAGGAAAGAACCAATGAAATTGCTCAAGATACTGCTTTATAAAAAGTAGCACCCTAGTAATATGTAAAATTCTATGCTTAGCCATTCCAAGTTTACAGGAAAATGAACTAATACGTGGAAATTAAAACGTAATGAACGTACCTTTGCAAGGCCTAGAAGAGCGGTTTTAGTCACGCCATATATACCCAGTGACATCTTTAGATGATAACCAGCAATAGAGGAAATAAATACAACTAAAGAACCTTTGCTCAAGTGAGAAGTAGCTTTATGTGATCGGTAAAAAGGTCGGTTTATCATGAACAAACAAGTTTTATCCTACTAAGCCAGTTGTTACCAATGATGACATGCCATAATAGCTAAAAACATAAGATCAATAGATATTTCTCATATTTTGGTAATTCAATTAACTAAAATAACCATCAAGTGTTGGAACTTGAAAAAAACTCTGTTTGGAGAGTTTACTGAGACATTATCCAAGAAAAAAACACAAGATACTCAAATATTTATTGTTGGATAAAGCATCTTCGCAATACCACTATTCATCCAATCAAAATCTCCCATCCCATTTCATGTAGTCATGTACCATCTCCTCGGGTCGTTTGATGTACGGAACTAGAGATCCAATGTTCTGTGTTGCCACACGAAGTGACCAAATGAATAAGTTAAGTAAAGAAGTTTTTGCTTAGAGAAGTACAAGCAAAAAATTAACAAGCTAGTGTACATGCTTCAAAATAGCTGATGGTTGTAACTTGTAGGGACATTTTTACTTGTTAATCCTACCAAATACCATATGCTTCAATTAATATTGCATCCTCATACAGTTAAACCGATATAGAACAAACTCTATTTACAATGCTGGAAATGATTCAAGATTGCAAAATCAACATTTATGTTTCTCATGAATTTTTAAAGTTGATGTTTCTCATAAATTTTCATCAAGATATTCCACCATCCAATAATAGATAGTGATGAATTTGTTAGTCTTCAGTAAAACTTACCTTGATAAGTGTCAGTTTTGACATTAACTTCCCATATTTGTCAAGCACAGATTCTTGCATGTGCAGGATGTTATCAGTAGTAGGATTGGTTGGTGCATTCGAGACAAGAAAATCTATCTTTCCGTATTTCTGCAGGTAAGTCAGTGGCTTTGCATTATCATATGGACTATGCAAAAAAACAAAACAGAAAAAAAATATATATACATGAAAGGAGCTAGAAAAACAAAAGCAAGTAGAAATCAATTTGAGGGCAAGTAGAAACAAATTATATTTCATTCTAGGATATAGATTTTGGTCTTCTAGTATCAATGAATTTTGTGTAAGATAAATGATCCACCATATAAGTGTTGCTAATCATTCCTCATCATTCATGGTATTAACTTTTGCAATCTTAATTCTTGAACAAGGATGCATTTTGTATTTACCAAAAATTGTGAGCAACATTCAATCATATTTTGTCAAGTAAATACCACAGTTTACAAGTACATCCTGCATGCTATAAAGTATCAAACCATTTATGGCATTTTATAACAGGTTGACCAGCCAATTTACTAACATAGTTTTGATCAATGAATTTTTTTTTTTAATTCTTGTACTTGTTCGGTTGTTCAAACCAAGCTAAGAAAAAGGTTGCTATTGCATTCATTTCATCTAATGTTGGTTAACTTTTGAGTAATTTTTCTCTCTCTTTTTTTTTTCCCAAGTCTAGAGTATTTATGTATGTACATTGAATTCAAGGTATGGTTAACTTAGTGTTGCTTATAAAGGCTGGTGTTCTATAACCTGACCGGGTGACCTATATTAGGGATAGTTTAGTGCAATTTATCCTTTCCTTGTGTAAAAAAGAGAACAAAATTTCAAGCAGCAACATCTAATTGACTAGCCCTCTTTCTGAATTCCAACTCAAAATGTTTGCTCCAAGCTGAATAATCAATCCAATAGTGTATATATCCGTTCCAAGCTTGAAAACCGAGTCCCACAAATTAATCATATCCAAAATTAGTTAAATAATGCAAACCTGAAATGTCAGTTGAACTAGATTTGTCCTCTACTTAGTATCAGAGGCATGGCAAGCAACCCCCATCACTTCAATTCCTTTTCCCTAAGCTTAATTAGTAACTGCCTCGTCCACATTGTTCTACAAAAAAAAACACGATTTAGATTTCAGACACATACACCCAAAAGTCCTAATGCTTGCAGTTATTTAGGAGGAAGTGAACATCCAAGGGACTTGGCGGCGTGAGGAGATGATGACGAAGGCGCCTTCCAATCCAAGCCGCAAAGTGATGCTGAAGCCAATGCCCTGAGTGGACGCAGTGAGCTCTGCTACTTTGGCATCAAATCTCTTCCCAAGCTTGTTCTCCATACTCTCTAGTTAAATGAGTAAAAAGTCAGGGTTTCTAGCAAATAGAAATCGTGTGTTTGATTTGATTTAGGGCGAGAGGGAAATCTGACACCGATTAATGAATTGAGGAACCAGTGAGGAACGGGTGGTAATTGGTGATCAAGGTCGAGGATCAGAGATCTTGGAGGTAGAAGCTCTAAATCGAACTTGGCTTATATAGCGCGCCGTTGGAAGATCCATTTTGCCAAACCCAAACTTTGAAAGGAAAATGGACTCTGCCCAGATTTTAGATAAAACGCAGTTCATCGAGTATATTACCATGAACTAACACGAAAATTTGTCTAGAGTGAGGCTATAGACAAGATTATGAAGGAGTTATTTACAAGATCATTAATACAAAATTGCATGACAAGTCCTTCTCTATTTTCAATAGTATTTATGAACTTGTCTGAGAGTAAAAGAGAAAATTTGTTGACATTCATCCACCGAAAACAATTTGTTAATCTCTATCTCAAATACATGATTAACTTATTGAAACGTATGAAAAAATACCTCGATATGATTATTCAATTCGTTCGATAACTTAAGATGATTTTCAATTGCTTTTGGATGACGTGAAAATGGTTTTCGATTACAATATCTGTCGAAATTAGGGTTGAAATCAATTACCAAGGCTAAAAAGTAAGCTCGGCCGAATCCTGCAAGGGTATGTAGGAGTCTCGGCTTCAAACGATGAGCTGATGCAGTAGCCTTGTCCCAAAATTTAATTTGTATACATTAGTTTATAACTCATATTTGGTCGATAGGCCAACATATGTAACATATATATGAATTGGAGCAATTTTTGAGCTTGTGTAGTAAGCTCAGAATTTTGTCGAGCTTATACCTATATAAGCTCGGCTATACTTATAACGAGCTTACATAGAAACTTCGGCCAGATGTGTCGAGCTTACATAATGGCCTCAAAATATTGTATCGAGGTGATGATGTATGCTTGTTTTATTGTTCTAAGTGATGACTTTGTGTTTATTGTTCCGTCATAAGTTTTGAGTCCTTTAACCACAATGGATATGGAAGTGACTTAAACTCAGAGGATGACGAAGATGAAGTTCCTAATGTTGACATATATCCGAATTATTCCCACTTGTTTAGAGGGTCTAAAAGTTGGGACTCAAAAGCTGACATTGTAAATGATGCGCGAGATACAACCAAAGTTAATAGAATATGGTGTTGATAATATCATGATGAAAAAATTGTTGGCTATGCTTAAAAGACATAGAAACCGTTGTATTCATAAATACGTTGATATGTCAGACAAGGTTGTAAATAAGAGAAAAATGGTGTCCAGACGGTGTGGTTGCTTGTTATTGATCAAGTTTCATCGGGTCATACCTAATCGTTGAAGGATTGAATTTACACATGTTCACAACCAATATTCGATAGTTAAGTATATGGATGGCAATCGCTATTATAGTCATTTGACCTCCAAAGAATACAAGCTTGAAACAGATTTAATTGTTGCTCATGTTAATCCTTCAAAGGTACTAGGTCACATTCTAGAAGAGTTTAAGGGTAACATAACTGTGTTTAAGAATATAAATAGCATATATGCCACATATTGATTATATGTGATCAGCGGATCAGGAATTTGCGGCCTTTCAGATCTAGGTCCATCCAACTACGGAACATAACACAGTGAACTTTAGGACTTGATTAAGCATCTTGACAGTCATCAACTCAGTTTTTCCTGTCTTTGTCAAGGAGGTTTGACAATGTGGAGAGCATCCCTACAAAAACAAAATTTGTTAGAAAGCACAACTTTAGTGCAAAAATAAGCAGGGTTTTCTCTTTTAATTTTCATGACATCTAGAGAAGAGGCCTCAACCATGTTTCTAATCAAGTGAAACCTAAAATCTATATGTTTGGTTCTTTCGTGGTACATGGGGTTCTTTCAAAGGTATAGGGTACTCTGGCTATCAATGAAAACAATATGTTTTAAGAGTTTTCTAAGGACTTCCTCAATGATGCATTTAAGTCATATGACCTCCTTAGCTGCCTCAGTAGCAGCCATGTATTCAACCTTGGTGGAAGATAATGCTACAACTAATTGTTGTTGCAATTTCTAGGATATACAGTTCTCAGCACAGATAAATGGGCAAGCAGAGTAGACTTTCTATTGTCTTTATTGCTAGAATATTCAGCGTTTACAAAACCATAAAGTTGATCAAGAGGACTGTATGGCTTATAGTGAAAGACATAGGTTCCTAGACACTGAGATATATCTTAAGAGATATTTCAAAACATTTGATCATGCATATTTTGTATAGGCATTGTAGGTGGTTTCATGGTAGTTTTAGGTTGCATTTCATATGTTTTTCTAGTTGATAGCATCTATTTACTCATGGATAGAGTTTACGGTTTGATAATTTCTTAGCCTTTTGTGTCCCATTTCGAGGAGTCGGTGTCTACCGCTTGTTTATCGTGATTCTAGTTATTTTGGAGCAGTTTTGGACCCAACTCAAGGGATAAAGGAAGAAGAGCAGGTTTGAGGTCCTTCAGTGCGCTAAATAGTCATCAAAGACGAGCTAGGAGGCACGAGATCAAGGAAATATGCCAAGAGAGTCGAAGCGGAATTGAACAAAGTGGACGAGGTAGAGCAGCAAGGAGAAACTTCCTATTTTTACCCTACAACACTTCGAATCAAGTCCTAATGTCTTCATGAGAGTTGTAGTCGTCAAAAAGAGTTTTCCAACGCATATTCATACGTGTTAATCGGACAAACGAGGACTCTAGAATGTATGTTACAAGGCCAAGAAACAAAGGTCACTCGGTCGGGCACTCGACTGAGTGAAAACTGCTTATTGGTTTATTGCTTTACAGCTGCTTATAGGTTGACTGTCGTTTGTGTCCGATTATATTCTGAATTTTTTTTGTTTTTCTTTGGATTTTTTTTTCCAGATTTGTTGGATTGGGTCTTTATAAGGTCGAGTTGAGGTCTGATTCTGGTAGTACCTGATTGTGTGAAGCCGATTTTGGGAAGGTTTTGAGATCTGTAATCGAAGACGAGATTGAATCTGTCGAATTTCGGTAACTCTCCCATCTTATGTATGGTTGTTTTATTGAATTTGATTGATTCAAGAATGGTTTCTATTATGGGTTGCTAGATTTTATTTTTCTAGGGTCGGGGTGATCCTGACGATGCGAAGATAGACTTGTGCTTAGTATTGTTTGAATGATTTTTTTATTATGTTTCGTGATTTAATCCTATTGCATCAGCCCTAGTTAACGAGAGTCGATTAGAACTAATTTTGGGGTTTGAAATCAAAAGACTAAGACCCAGAATTTGAACTTAGATGGTGAATTTAGGCCGAGAGGCTATTGCATCCATTGGAACCATATGATTAAGCCTGAAGTTTAGTTGATCGAAAGTGAAATTGAACTTCTTACGGATTTCTAGATCATCGTAGATATTTTATGTGATAATTGTATCGATTGAGACAGAGATATGATATTTCCATGATTATTACCTAGAGTTCTAAGCACGCAAAGGGTCTAAATTGGTTGCTTGAGGCCAAGAGGCGATCGTTAATCAATTTAGACACATTCGCTTTGATTCTGAGAGGAGCTTTGCGATTACCTTGAACGATCTACCTTCACATTTAAATTAGATATAATTCAAGTAAGAACATATTTTTGGTCTATTGATGATGCATTGTTGGTAATCCCTTGCCCTAGAACGCTTTCCATAGTGATATTTCTCTACACTTGATTGGTTTTCATTGTTACTTTAAAGACAAACTCCCAAATCTGCTTGTTACTTTTGAACTTGGTCAAACTAGCATGAAATTACTGTTGATACTCCTCCGGTCCTTGTGGACACGACTCTAGATTCCTACAGTTGAACCTGTACACTTGTGGGATAGGTTTTTAGCCTATCATTAGTTAAGTCGCATCTCTATCATTTCATACTCGAAGTTTAGAATCTACGTTTTTTATGGTTAAATGTGCAGATTTGCATATCTGAACTCAAATGATGGTTCAAGAGGGCGATGCTAGAGCCCTGAAGTAGATGGAGTTACCTAGGATGGCTAAAAGAGGAGAAGAAATGTCCAAGAAGAAGCTACAAGGAAGGTAGGACAAGGATTCAAGAGAAGACACAGAGGAAATGCGAAGACGCCCAAGGAACAGAGGGTCGGCGCTCGTGGATGCAGTGTCGGTGCTCCCCCCGATCAGTGCTCGTCGATGACCTACCAGCACTCGCCGCTGGTGGATAAGTGGGAATCTACGAGAGCTTATCCGATAAGGATTTATTTCTATCTTTTGAAGATTCAATTCAGGCCAATTCTGCCAGCATTTGTAGGGTTTCTAGGTCAACCCTAACCCTATAAATAGCATGGCTTTCAACACATTTTTCATCCATCAACATACAACTCAAATCACAATTTCTTAGCATCTTTCAATTCATTTGGTAGAGTTTCGAGGTAAGTCATGCTCGGATAATCTCGTAATAGTTTTGCTTGCATTTAAAGACATGGTTGAAGACAGGATACATTGTTTTAAGGTTTATTCTATATTATTATTTTAATTCTCTTTGTTTTGATATTGCATATATATGCTATTGATTTGTCTTAATTGGCCACTCAGATAGATTGCATTGCGCTAAAATTTATAGATTCATACCGCTATTGCGGGCCTTGATCCTATATACTAGCCAGCATATGCCGCAGGAACGGTTCAGGAATCTTAATGTTGTAGGAGGATTGACAATTAAAGATTGCCTCTTTTAGTGAAAGTGATGGTTGGGTTGACAACCATATGAAAAGTTGAAGATACGAGAGAGATAATGTTTATGTGCTAGGTTTTGGGATCTATTGCTACTCGCCCCTTATGCTAGAGTAAGGGAATTATATGGTGATCGACAAGGACGACCTATCTAATTATGTACATAAACTAAACCCCAGAGTAATTAGTATAAACCAATTTACATAGAATACAGGTCAATGATCATGAAATCACCATTGTTGCGACTGTGAGTGAAACTATATTTCATTTCTATTGCTTTTCTACAACCAATAATTGCTACTTTTATTGCTTTATTGCTTTCATACCATTGTCTTTTGTTACTTGTTCCTTGCTTGCAATCACGTTTATACAATCGCACGCACGCACTCCAGGGTCCCTATGGGATCGACCTCTACTTTGTAACACCCTCACCCTACAAGTGATTCAAGCCCTGCCTATGTCACAAGAGTTCTTCAGTTTCATGCTCCAAGTGAGGACAACGGACTTGAGAGGGCTAGGTGGCATGTGATGACGCCTCTTAAGACTCTAGGTCTTACAGATGGTACCACAGCCAACTCCGGGCTTGAAGGTACTCCGACAGTATGCTCGGGTACGCTCCTCCCAGAAGGCAATCCCTTAGGCCTGAAGGGGTCGTGAATGCTTTAAGTGGGGGAGATTGTAACACCCCCGTCCTACAAGTGATTTAAACCCTATCTATGTCACGAGAGCTCTTCCTTTTCAGGCTCCAAGTGAGAACAACGACTTGAGAGGGCTAGGTGGAATGGGCTGGCGCCTCTTAAGACCTCGAGTCTTACATACTTTACAACTAATACTAGTTGTTGGAGTTTGAGATATTACTTTTGGGGATTCAACCACGACATCCACGTCCATCAGCATTCCAATGATCTATGACGGAGTTAGACATGAAACGGCTCAAGGAACTAATGCCAAATGCTAGGTCTGATCTAGTACACAACATATGGCATACATGACATACCCAACGATTACGTCATATGGTACCTTGACCATTTCTTGATCTTCTTTAAATGTCCTCCTAAGGTTATAACTGTATGCTTAGACTTCATCTTGTTGAATCATTTCACGACTTTGAAAATATAGTCATCCCAACTCCCAAGTCAACCATATACTATGCTTGGAACAATCCCTGATGATGTTGATGCCTAAGATTAGATAACCCTTTCAAGTAACCCTAATTGTATCTACCAATTTTATGTTTATAATTCAAGTTGTTAACATGAATCTCTATTCTTTCGAGTATGAAATAAACATATAAAAGGCAGTGGATGATCAAAACATAATAAATATCAAAACTTTACCTCAAGTGTGCAAGACTATTGTCGGGCTCGCCCCAACCCAAGAAGTGGGTGGACTACTCGCTCTTCATCGCAATTGCATACATCATTGATGTAAAAGAAACTTGCATTAAAATAAAGTAGAGCTTACAACCAAACGAAGCCAATTCCGCTCTCGCTTCACAACTTCACTCGACCTCCACTCTCTCTCTCTACCTCTACTTCTCTTCCTAAGATTGAATTGTATGATGGAATGAATAAAAACCAGCCCTATAGGCTTTGTTTATAGGCCTTAATCCTTGCTAATCAAGGTAAGGAATATCTATCTTCTATCTAAAGATAAAACTCTACTAGGAAAGAAATAAATCTAAATAAGTAAAACTAGATAAATCCTAGGGTAATTAATTGTTCAACCCTTAGGATAAATAAAAAGATAAAAAGGAAAAATAACTAAATCTTCATGTGTTGGGAATCTTCTCTCGGAAATATCTCCATTGGATTCGGGATAGAACCTTAACAAGAACTCGGACTAGCTCGAAATCGGCCACTATTGGTCCACTCGATATCGAGTAGCCTTACTCGATATCGAACTGGCTTTTCTTCGCTTCAGCTCAGCAACTCGATTTCGGCTCCAGGGATGAACATCGACTTGATTCAACTCGATATCGACTAGGTTAAGTCGATATCGACCTGCACCTTTCCTTCTTCAGCTCCTTGGTCGATGCTGGATCTTGACTCGATTTTCAGGCACTCGATATCGAGTTGACTTCCTCGATATTGACTTCTGCTCTTCTTCTTCCTCAATTATGGTCAACTCTGGTGAATATCGACTGGACAACTCGATATCGACCTGCAGTACTCGATATCGACTTGGGTGTTTTGACTCGATTTTCTCATTTCCAGCTCGATTTGTCCTGGTTCCACTACTCCTTAACCTCGGACTTCTGTAGTTGACTTTGAGCTTTTCCTCCTTTCACTGAACTGCTGTAAATTGCCTCAATTTCTGCGAAATTAAACAGAAACTGGTGTAGACTCCATAATTTGGCAAATAAGCATAAACTACATAGATTCTGTACTATTCTAACCCAAATGTATGAAATGCATGCAGAAATCGATATTAAAGTAAATATAAAACATGGAATAAAACATGGACATCATATAACCTGGATCTTTCATATCGAAATATTTCTTTATATATCAGTTTTGACTCCGATCCAGGCAATAGAGCTACTAATCAAGAGAATGTCATCTACATGCAAGAGTACATAGATGACATTCTTCGAAGCAATATTTTTAAGGGTAATTTTTTTTTAAAAAAAACCTCACCTTTAGAGGTAGTTGCAGTCGGTAGCCTAACCTATTAAAAATGTAAAAAATAACCCAAAGTACCAAACTAATTGCAAATGCAGCCTAATACTTGGGTTGTGCATAATCAGGTATCCAACATGACACGGTTAACCGTGTCAGATACTTGAAACCGATAACATTGAAATCATTGAACCGAACACGACACGGTTAGTGGCGGATATCCAACACGGTTACACGAAACGGATCCGTTTCAAATAGTCGGATACCCGCCACAAACCGTTTATTTTGTGAAACAATGAACAACAACAATCAAACATAGAATCATTATTGAGCCTAGATCTGAAATTGAAGCCATTATTGTTCAAATTTGACAAAGACACACTCAATTTAGTATGAGAACATTGACCTAGAATATATCTGAGAACATTGACCTAGAAGCTGCAAAGACACACTCAATTTGGTCTTCGTCGTGATTGAAGCTTGAGATAGAGTTTGAGATTTGGGTTTTTACAGACGTTTCAGCTATTGCAGTCATCATTGCCTTGTCACCGTGATTGAAGCTTGAGATAGAGTTTGAGATTCAGATTCGAACCTGTGTTGCTTTGAACACACGCGGACGCGTTTGGACCAAAACCAACTGGGCTAGCAGACTTTTTATACTTTTGGGATTGCATAATACTAGTACTATATTACCTAACCTTGCCTATAAACAAAAATAAAAATTAAACGGTTCTTGTTGGGCAACTCATAAGGGAATATGCCCGATCCGAATACGAACCGTTTAACGACGAGTTTTAGAGGTTCGTCTCATTTTCATATCGTGTCTTTTCGTTTTCGTATTTTTTCGTGTCATATAAGTCGTGTCGGATTTTTCGGCACACTCCTACCTAATACTCATTCTGGAAAATTTCTTCGAAAATGAGAGATGACCTGTCCGGTGGTGGTGAATAGTAGAGTAGTCGCTCTCGCTCCTTCATCTTCAATTTGGTATGAAATTACAGTTACCCTAGATGGGAAATCGAAAACTGAAAGAGATTTTGTTTTGCTGTGAAAGAAAAGAAGATTTGTGAGTAAAAGTTCCAAATTAAAGCTCAAAAAGAAGAACTTTATGTCTGCAGAGGTAAAGTTGCCATGAGACACTGTCGGAGGGAAAAATGTGCCAAGAAAGCATTATTAGGTTTTTGGGGTTTTCAATTTAGTGTTGGCAACAAGTTGTATAAGATTGGTGTTTTGTAAGTATATTAACTGAAATATTTACATGTGAAATTTGTGAGAAATGCAACTGTAATGAATTTGGCTCCTATGTGATACGGGTTTACCCGTAGGATGGCCCGATCTTCGATAATCAAATTAGAAATAACAAGAACGGAAGCAAAGACTCGATGAACAAGAATAAAGACTCGAAATTGAAAGCAAGACACGACCGATAAGGACTGAATCGAACTAAAATAGAACGTGGCAAAGACCCTAGGCCTCCTAAGAGGGTAGGAACCAAATACCAACGACTATAAAGCCCGCCTCTACAACCTTACACAACCAAGCGGACAACTTGGAGACACAAGGAGGGGACTTGTGATTACCAGGATCACCAAGCTCTCGCGAGGTTGACGAACTCAAAGCAAACCAAGTTAGATCAAGAACCAATTGTGCAATCGATGAGCAATGCTTCGAAAGATTGACTTTCTCACAGATGTGTTTCACACAAAAACTGTAATTCTATATCAAAAGAGGTGTAAGTTTAACAATGGAGATCATCGTTCTTATAACCCTAAAAGTCCGATTTACTAATTAAGATAATAAATAAAAGGAATTATTTAAATAATCCTAAAGTAACTTAAAATAGCTTAATTAATTAAGCCACATGAAATAACACATGAAATAAGCCAATTTGGCCAAGGGAGACTCCGGCGTCCGCATTCTAGCAGCAGCATCGCGCACGCCCGCGCGCCTGGTCGCACGCCCGCGCAGCCCGGATGCAGGCCCGCGCACGTCACAACTAGTTTCATGCGCTTTGCAGTTGGCTTCCGACGTCGGCAACTTGGGTTCCAATGCACATGTATGCCTTCATCGGTGGCTCCTGGAGTTGAACCGCACTCGAGAACAAGGAGTGACTCACAAAAAGGAATGAGTCGCGTTGAAGCTTCTTGGCTCGGGCTCGAATCATCAGTCCGTCTCTGAGTATGATCGGCGCGTCCGGAGGTGTAGAAGATGGTCCCGTATCAACCTCCCCTTCTTTGAAAGGATTCGACCATGAATCCAAGTCCTCGTCCACGGCAAGATATGGAATGAGATCCGCGACGTTGAAGGTAGCACTCACGCCATATGTTCCCGGAAGCTCCAGCTTGTAAGCATTGTCGCCCACCTTCTGTAGAACCTTGAAAGGTCCATCTCCCCGTGGAGCAAGCTTTCTCTTCCGCTCGTTGGAAAACCTCTCCTTCCTCAGGTGCACCCACACAAGATCCCCTGGCTGGAACGTCACCAATCTGCGCCCCTTGTTGGCCTTATTGGCGTTGTACTCAGCCTTCCGCATGAGATGCTGACGCGTCCGTTCATGTAGCTCCTTGACGAACTCAACATGCTTACCTGCGTCAAATGACTCATTCTCTCTCATAAGATATGGAGTAAGATCAAAGGGGGTAAGTGGATTAACACCATATACACTTTGAAATGGAGTGATTTTAGTTGAGGAATGCAATGTCCTATTGTAAGAAAACTCCACATGAGGTAAGGCTTCTTCCCAAAGCTTCAAATTTTTCCTTAAAATGGCTCTAAGGATAGTGGTTAAGGTCCTATTGGTCACCTCAGTTTGGCCATCTGTTTGGGGGTGACTAGAGGTAGAAAATAACAATCTAGCTCCCAATTTATTCCATAAAGTCCGCCAAAAATGACTAAGAAACTTAACATCCCTATCACTCACAATTGTCTTAGGCACACCATGCAACCTAACTACTTCCTTAAAGAACAAATTCGCAACATTTGTAGCATCATCAGTCTTATGGCATGCTATAAAGTGAGCCATCTTAGAAAACCTATCTACCACCACAAATATAGAATCCCTCCCCTTCTTAGTTCTAGGTAACCTAACAATAAAGTCCATAGAAATATCTTCTCAAGGGTTAGAGGGAATCAGCAGCGGGGTATACAAACCATGGGGCATGAGCTTAGACTTGGCCTTTAGGCAATCGATACACCTCTTAAGGCAATGTTCTACATCCGTAAGCATATGAGGCCAATAAAAGTGGGACCTAAGTGTATGGTAAGTCTTATCTCTCCCAAAATGACCCATCAAACCTCCACAATGGGCTTCAATCACTAATAGCAGTCGAAGAGAACACCTAGGTATACACACTTGGTCTTTTCTAAATAAGAATCCATCAAAGATATAAAAATGGTCGGTAGGACCCTTATCTAGGCACTTTCGAAAAGCTTCCCCAAAATCAGCATCTTTCTCATACAATTCTTTAATGTATACAAATCCTAAGACTCTAGAATCCAAAGTGGTCAAAAGGAAATGTCTCTTAGATAAAGCATCAGCAACCACATTGTCTTTCCATTTCTTATACTTTATAATATAAGGAAATGTTTCAATAAATTCCATCCATCTACCATGCCTCCTATCAAGTTTATCTTGGCTCTTAACATATTTTAGAGATTCATGATCAGTCCTAAGTATAAACTCTCTAGGCCAAAGGTAATGGGACCATGTCTTAAGGACTCTAAACAATGCATATAGTTCTTTGTCATACGTAGAGTAATTAAGACATGCACCTTTTAATTTCTCAGAAAAGAAGGCTATAGGCTTACCTTCTTGAATGAGGACGCCTCCAATCCCAACTCCGCTAGCATCACATTCAACCTCGAAAGGCCGAGTGAAGTCAGGCAGAGCCAGTAATGGCGCATGAGTGAGCTTCTCCTTGAGCTTGCAGAACACCTCCTCCTGAGATGGACCCCACTTGAACGCACACCGCTTCTTTGTGAGCTATGTGAGAGGGGCTGCGATGGAGCTGAAGTCACGCACAAAACGTCGGTAGAAGCTCGCTAGTCCCTGGAAACTCCTCACATGGCCGATATTGGTAGGTGTCGGCCAGTCTTGGATTGCCTTGATCTTAGCATCGTCGACTCGCAATCGGCTTGAACTCACTACAAAACCCAGAAAAGACACTTGATCATTACAAAGCTCACATTTCTTAAGATTGGCATACAAGTGTTCTAATCTAAGTGTAGAAAGTACTTCCCTCAAATGTGCTTCATGATCCTCAGGTGATTTACTATAGATAAGAATGTCATCAAAGTATACAACAACAAATTTACCTATGAAATTCCTAAGCACATGATTCATTAGTCTCATAAAAATACTAGGTGCGTTAGTCAAGCCAAAAGGCATAACCAACCATTCATAGAGTCCAAATTTAGTTTTGAAGGCTGTTTTCCATTCATCGCCTTCCTTCACCCTAATCTGATGGTAACCGCTTTTTAAATCAATTTTAGAGAAGATAGAAGAACCATGCAACTCATCTAACATGTCATCTAAGCGGGGTATAAGGTGGCGATATTTCACAGTTATGTTGTTAATTGCCCTACAGTCTACACACATTCTCCAAGAACCATCTTTCTTAGGCACTAACAACACATGCACAACACATGGACTCAAACTTTCCCTAATGTATCCCTTGTCCAACAGTTCCTGGACTTGGGATTGAACCTTTTGGGTTTCATTGGGATTCATTCTATAAGCAGGCCTATTAGGCAATGCAGCCCCCTGGAATGAGATCGATTTGATGCTCAATTCCTCTGACAGGGGGTAGACTTGCTGGTATGTCTTCGGGGAAAACATCCTTATACTCTTCAATAAGAGATAGGATGCGAGGAGGGAGGGTAGCTCTAAGCTCTTCACTCAACATAGTCAACCCTTTGCATAGGAGCATGATGGTTGTTTCCCCATCCACAAACTCGTCTAAAAATCTACTCTTGGAAGCCAAAAATACACCCTTAGGCCGAGTAGGGGTAGACATATGGCTCGACTGAGCCTCCTTACCTAACTCACCTTTACTTACCTTCCGCTTCTCAATCTCATCAGCCACCTGGGTTGGCGTCATAGGCTTGAGAACGACATTTTTTCCCTGGAATGTAAAGGAATACCTGTTAGTAAAACCATTATGCAAGACCTTACGATCAAACTGCCAAGGACGGCCTAATAAGATATGACAGGCTTGCATAGGTACTATATCACATAACACATCATCTTCATAATGTCCTAATTTGATATGCACTTTGACTTGCCTATTCACTTTCAAATTACCACAGTCGTTCATCCAATGCAATCTATAAGGCGTAGGATGCTGAATAGTAGGAAGTTGCAATTTATCAATCATTTCCTAACTAGCTAAGTTACAACAACTTCCCCCATCAATGATCACATTAACCACCTTACCCTTAACTAAGCATCTAGTATGAAACAGATTCTCACATTGATTGTCATCACATGGTGCAGGAACAACACTTAAGACTCTCCTAACAATCAGTGATTCTCCATGTTCATAATCAATGCCATCATCATCTTCATCTAAGCAGATTACGGTTTTGATCATTATCATTAGCATGCTCTTCATTTTCATCTCAAGAATTGTTAGACACATATTCACCCAAGTGATTAACCATTAGAGTTTTCTTGTTGGGACAATCCTTCATAACATGACCTCTACCCTGACATTTAAAGCACACAATGTTCCTAGATCTAGTAGTAGAGGGGTTAGGATTACTCCCTTTGGGGCCAGTAGATACCCTAGACGAATCTCGTCCTGTCCAGGGCGCCTTACCCTTCTCATACGCTGAAGGTTGGGTTCGGCCATCTCCCCTCCCTGGGGCCTGGTTCGGCCGAGATGTGCAGGCTCCGTCAGACCGCCCTTGGGGCTGTTGTGGCCGGCTTTGGCGCCATGGTTAGGGCTGCCCACTCGTCATCTGTCCGCCTTGGTTCCTGTATCTAGCTCCACGTTCAACTTTAATAGCCAAATGTAATAATTCAGTAGGAGTAGAGTAAGGAAAACAATCAATGTCCTGAGCTAAGGCAGGATGCAAAATACGAAAAAACCTAGCATTTGTATCCTCATGATGTTCAACAACATTTGCTCGAGCCATGGTTTCTTGCATAATATTAAAGGTTTCCTCAACAGATTTATTACCTTGTTTAAGGTTCTCTAGGCGTTGCCTAAGCTCTCTAGCATAGTGTTGAGGGACAAACCTATTTCTCATTAAAGCTTTCAATTGGTTCCAAGACGCGATAGGCGCATCAAGGGATCTTCTTCTTTCCTTAATCAAATTATCCCACCAAATAAGAGCAAACCCTTGAAATTCTAAAGAAGCCAATTGAACTTTCTTAGGTTCAGAAAAATTATGACAGTTCCAGATTTGTTCCATTTTAGTTTCCCAGTTTATATATGCATCTGAATCTATCTTACCATCAAAGGAAGGAATTTTTACCTTTACCTTACCTATGCCGTCCTGATCAGGGTCTCTAGGCTCACGGTATTGGTAACGTCCTCCTCTATCGTTCCGCCTCGGGCGTTGATCCCAATAGTCCTCCTCTTGGCAGTCATCGTCACGCTCCGAGTAGTAGAACTCCTCCTGGAAGCCATGACCTCTACCTCTTCTCCGTCCATGCCCCTGCGCATTAGCAAATCCGTTATTTCTACCATTTCTCTCCCCTCGTGGAGAGTTGTTCTCTTCAAATATAGGATTATGCAAATTAAGGTTAGGATTTCGGACTTCCCTTTCATCATTAGGCGGATCGTTACGCCCATGATTATCTTGACCACCAAGGTTATTAGAACCCGTCGGTCTAGCTTCCAATGCCATGAACTTATCCATCATTGCCGCCAAGGTGGCGCTGAGAGTGTTCATTGTGTTATTGAACATCGCGACGGATATAGTTGCTTCGGAATTGTTGTCATCGTTGCCATTGTTGGCATTGTTCGGGTTGTTAACCTGCTGAGACATCGCAAATAAAACAAACACGGAACTATGTCAAGATTAGCAAATAAAACAACTCACAATGTGTTTCTCTCACACACTTCTCTCACACACTTCTCTCTAATTGGTTATGACAAGCTTGTTGGGGCAATCCGCTTTGGGAAAATCAACACTCAAGCAAGGACTTAACAATCAAAGAAAGTAATCAAGAGAAAGAACAAAGAATGACCAAATAAGGGACTCGACAAGGGCTGTAATTTACTCGACAACAGCAAAAGAACTCGACAAAAAGGTGGGAGGGCACTCGACAGAAGCAAGCGACACTCGACAGAAGGCTGCTGAACTCGACAATAGGAAAGCACAAGTCGACACAAAGGATAAGACACTCGAACAACACAAAGAGAGCTCGACAGGAGCTATAGCAACTCGACACAGCAAACCAAACAACTCGACACAACAAGAAAAGCAACTCGACAGGGCCCCAATGTACTCGATATGGGCAGTAGTACTCGACAATGAAACACACACAAAAGAGAACAAGGAAAAGAAAAGAAAAACTTGGAATTTTACCTCTTTTTGATTCAAACCCTTAGCAAGGACGTTGTAGTTGCAAGGTATGGCTTAAAAAAAAATTGTTTTGGGAGGTATGTGTTTGAGATTTTCGACTAGGGCTATAAGATTTCACCAAAACTGGTCCTTGAAAGTTCTTGCACTAGATCTCAACAATCCTTTTTTTTTTTTTTTGAAAGCTTACTTTTGCCCCTAGTGAATTTTATCCTCCTAGGACTAAGCTTTGGATGTAAATTTTTTTTTTTAAAAAAACCTAATGCAAGAAAACTTAACAATGAAATAAAGGACTCTTGAAAATTTAAACTATGGTGAAAGAAAATAAAATTTATATAGCCTTAACGAAATATATATAATTGAGGTTAGGCTATTTTAGGTAATGAGATCAATCTAAAGCCTTGTATATTCTATGATAGATAAAACAATGTAAATCTACCAAGAAAAATTCAGAATTTAATTTAGGCAATTAAAATAGGTAGATCTTAAGATGGAACAAGATAGAAGGAAGCAACAACTAGGGTTTGCAAAAACACCAAGATTGGCCAAACTCGACAAGAGGCTGCCGTCGACCAAGGGTGCTCGTACTGCTGTATATCTGCTTGCAAAGGACTCGGCTAGGCTGTGTTTGGGCTAGATGCAACACAACAATCACAAACAAGAGTTAATAATAATCAAATTCAAAATTGCAAGAAGTAAAAACCAAGAACAAAGAAAGACTTTTTTTTTTTTTTAGGTTTTGTGTTTAGGAAAACAAAAGACACAACTTTTGATGTCGGAAACCAAAGCTCTGATGCCAATTTGATACAGGGTTGGTCGTAGGATGGTCCGATCTTCGACAATTAAACTCGAAATTGAAAGCAAGAAACGACCGATAAGGACTGAATCGAACTAAAATAGAACGATCGAGGCAAAGATCCCAGGCCTCCTAAGAGGGTAGGAACCAAATACCAACGACTATAAAGCCCGCCTCTACAACCTTACACAACCAAGCGGACAACATGGAGGTACAAGGAGGGGACTTGTGATTACCAGGATCACCAAGCTCTCGCGAGGTTGACGAACTCAAAGCAAACCAAGTTAGATCAAGAACCAATTGTGCAATCGATGAGCAATGCTTCGAATCGATTGACTTTTTCACAGATGTGTTTCACACAAAAACTGTAATTCTATATCAAAATAGGCGTAAGTTTAACAATGGAGATCATCGTTCTTATAACCCTAAAAGTCCGATTTACTAATTAAGATAATAAATAAAAGGAATTATTTAAATAATCCTAAAGTAACTTAAAATAGCTTAATTAATTAAGTCACATGAAATAACACATGAAATAAGCCAATTTGGCCAAGGGAGACTCCGACGTCCGCATTCTAGCAGCAGCATCGCGCACGCCCACGCAGCCCGAATGCAGGCCCGCGCACGCCACAACTAGTTTCAGGCGCTTTGCAGTTGGCTTCCGACGTCGGCAACCTGGGTTCCAATGCACATGTATGCCTTCAACGGTGGCTCCTGGAGTTGAACCGCGCTCGAGAACAAGGAGTGACTCACAAAAAGGAATGAGTCGCGTTGAAGCTTCTTGGCTCGGGCTCGAGTTATCGGTCCGTCTCCGAGTAATGATCGGCGCGTCCAGAGGTGTTAAAGATGGTCCCGCATCACTATGGTTTGCAATGAATGAAAAATTGGATAATGATATGGCTCCTCTTATGTTCACCCCTAACACAAAGCAACACAAGACACAACACTGGACTTCACGGCTAATGATTAGTAGGCCTGCCCATGGGTCACGGGTCAACCCGTGACCCGACGGGTTTGGCGGGTCGCAACCTGGCGGGTCCGGGTCAGACGGGTCACGGGTCTTGGCGGGTTACGGGTTCAGGTTAGGGTCGAGGGTTTTTGAACCCACCGAGCCACCTGGTCATGACCCGGCGGGTCGACCCGCCAACACGTGAAAAAACTAAAAAAATAAGAACTAAAATATATATTTATATGTATTATAATAATTATTATTATTATTATAAATTATAAATTATAAATATAAATTATAAACAAAACTAGAATTCATATTTATAATTTATAATAATAATTATTATAAATATTATAAATATAAATTATAAACAAAACTTGAATTCATATTTATAAAATATATAAATATGAACTCATATTCATATGCATTCATATGCAATATATGTAATGCATGATAAGTTTTACATGTGTTGAACTCCTTTTATAGGGTTAGGGTACTTCCACTTACCATCTCATTTCCAATGTGAGACAAAAAAACCTCTCATTTTCAATGTGGGACAAAAAAGATGGAACTCACATACTAACACTCTCTTCATGTGATCATGTCACATACTCACTTAATTTTTTTTTGTTGAATTATATTAACATAAAAGTTATTGTTAAGATAATAAATCATTTACATCATCATTCTTTTTATATATATAAAAAATGCAAACCATTTCTATCGATAAACCTAATCATATAGGCATGATACATTCGACCAAATTTCTAAGCATGCTTAAAAGTGCTATATGTATAGCTTTATATCTTATTATTAAGCACACAAGAATAATATGAATGGCAATGTATGTTGTTAATTTCCTTACACTTGTTGTTTCTTGTGTGTATCAAGTTCCTTAGTCTTATTGGCAAGTATAATATAAGTTCGAATTGTTTTTAAAATATGAAATTACATGTGAACAAGTTCTTTAGTCTTCTTGTGTGTATCAAGTTCCTTGTTGAATTGTATCTTTTTTAACCTTATATTCACTTAGATGTTTGTGTGATTTATTAAAACCATCTTATTTCGTCCTATTAAAAAAGATGCAATTCAACACTAAAATACATATAAGATTATGGATCTATTTGAAATAACATGAAAATATTGATAACCATTAATATAATTTAACAAAAAAAACTAAGTGAATATAAATATGTGAGAGGAAGAGAGCGTTGGTGAATAAGTTCCATCTTTTTGTCCCACATTGGAAATGAGAGGTTTCTGTCCCACATCGGAAATGAGAGGATAGGTGAGTGGGAGTATCCTACTCTATAAAAAGAGATAAGCAAATGATGAATCTTACCATGCATTATATATTGTCTTTGCATATGAGTTGCATATATTAACATGAATTTATATTTTATTGATATGAATTCTAATTTTGTTTATAATTTATGTTTATATTTATATTTATAATATAATTATAATTATTATATAATTATATTTATAAATTATAAATTATAAATATATTTATAAATTATAAATATATATTCTAGGTTATATTTATAATTATTATTATAAATATAAATATATAGTATAATTTTTTAAAAAGTTTTTTTTTATTTTGTTGGGTCGACCCGTTGACTCGGCGGGTCGACCTGTGACCCGCCAGGTCAGTTGACCCGCCGACCCGGCTGTTTCCCGGGTGCGGGTCGTGCCTATCCCGACCCGTGACCCGGTGGGTCGGACCCGTCAACCCAGCGGGTCCGACCCGTGAACAGGCCTACTGATTAGGCTAGTGTTCGCAATAAGCTTGTTGCTTTGGGCTATTTTTTGCATTTTCGATAATTTAGGCTAGTGGTAGCAAGTAGCAACTACCCCGAAAGGTGATACTTTTTTCTGCAACCTTTTTTTTTAAAATAAAGGTAGGTGCCTTGATTGCTTTTATGAAAATCTAATCATCTAATACAAACATCAAACTTAAGATTCCATTGTCAGAGATGGTTTAAGATCGTAGATGGAATTCTTAAGGAGACGGACATGATTAGGATCTTTCAATTCAGTTGATCCCTCACCCACTCAAAATGCCGAAATTCTAAAATTGAACCCCCACAATCCCCCAGTTCACCCAAATCCTTGGCCCAAAAACTATGAAGACTGAATCTAACACCAAAAATCGAACATTTGGATTTGGCCAACGATTTGCGGAAAAGCAACTGTCGCATAGCCAACAAGACTGAATCTAACACCAAAAATCGAACATTTGGATTTGACATTTGGGTATCAAGTGAAAATATGCATATTACCACATACACTTTTGTCTTCCGCTGTCTGAATCTTCTTTTTGACTCTAACCTAGGAGCGTTCAAAGATCAATTCACTTGCAAGAAAAGAAATTATCATAAGATGGTGGCAACTAGAGCCTTGAAAGGGTTCCGCCAGCAACGATTATGGTTTCACCAGTTATGTAAGAAGCATCATCTGAAGCCAAGAAGGCAACAGCTGCGCCCATTTCTTCTGTGGTTCCAAGCCTGTTCAGCAGCGTTTTTCCCACGACATCATCCATCTGAGAAGGCAAGAATGAACAAAATTGGTCAAGATACCGCTTTTTGTAAATGAGAAATGAAAAATATTATGCCATGTACTTTTTTTGAAGAGGATTATGCTATGTACTTTACTTACAGTGGCATCATTGCTTGTAATAATGGTAGTGAGACGGGTAGCAACATAGCCCGGTGCGACACAGTTCACACGGGTATCAGGAGCCATCTCCGTTGCCAGCGCCTAGATGATCGACAACAATAAAGGTCATATGTAAAACTCTGTACATAATAGCCGTTCAAAGTTTTTCTCTCCAAGTGGAAGTTACTTTATCCAATTCTAGTTTATAAAAAAATAAAGAAATACTTAAGAGCAGCATAGCAATCTTACCTTAGTAAGGCCTAGAAGAGCGGTTTTAGTCACACCGTACATACCTGCGCCACGCATACCCACTGGCCTATCTGGATGATAACCACCAATAGAGGAAACGAATACAACCGAAGAACCTTTGCTCAAGTGAGGAGCAGCCTCCTGCGATATGTAACCGGGCAGGTTTTATCCTTCTAAGGCCAATGCACCCTAACAGCTATAAACATAGACCAAATAAACATTTCTCATACGAAAAATGCTTTTGGTCAATCAGTTAACTAAAATACCCTTCAAAGGTTGAATATTGAAAAAAACTCTATTTGGAGAGTGTTGTGAGACATTAACCACGAAGAAAACGGAACCTATTCAAAACATTTCTGTTGAATAAAGCATATTTGTAATACCACTCTCCATCCACTCGAGATCTTCTTGTCCCATTTCATGTACCATCTTCTCAGGCTGTACATCAATGGGAATGAGATCCCTAATGCTCTTTGTTGCCACAAGAAGGGAGTAAATGAATAGCAGAATAGGTAAGGAAGGAAGAAGCTTTCACTTAGACAAGCAGAAGCATAAAATTAACAAGCCAGTTTACATGCTTCAAAATAGCTTATGGTTGTAATTTGTATGGATACTTTTCCTTTTAACAAGTTAAAGTGTCCCTACAAGTTAAATGTATCCAACAAGTGAAAGGATAAACAAGTAACTTGTTCATCATTTCAAAATCAATTTTCATGTATATAATTATTTTTTTAATGTGATGTTTCATAGTTTCACATAAATGTTCGTCAAGATACCCCACCATTGCAATAACTAGTGTTGAATTTGTAGGTCTTCAATAGAACTTGCCTTGATAAGAAGTATGGCAGTTTTGACATTAACTTCCCATAACTTGTCGAGCAGAGATTCTTGCATATGCAGGATGTCATCAGTAGTAGGGTTGACTGCTGCATTTGAGACAATAACGTCTATCTTTCCATAATTCTGCAGGTAAGCCAATGACTTGATATTATAATATAGACTATGCAAAAAAAAAAAAAAACCAAGACATAAAAAAGACGTAAATGGAAGGAGGGAGAAAAACAAAAGCAACCAGAATTCAATGTGGGGGGTAGTAGGAACAAATCAATATTTCGGTCCTGAGTATATAGTTTTGGTCTAGTATCACTGAATTTGTTGCAAAACCAATTAGACAACCGTAAGTGTCATCAAACCTTTCTCCCCATTTAAGAGTATTTTGTATTATCAAACCATAAAAGTGTTCAAGGGGCATCCTTGTTTTGTATTTACCAAAATTTTGGACCTAAGTTCAAGCACACAATTTTGTCAAGCAATTACCACAGTTTACAAGTACATACTGACCTGTATGCTACTGAAGTGTCAAACCATTTAAGGGAATTTTGTATCAGGTTGATGAGCTAATTTACTAACATAGCTTTGATCAACCAGCTATTTTAATGCTTGTCGTGTTCTAAAGCCAGCTAAGAAAAAAGGCTTCTGTTGTATTCATTTCTTCTATTGCTGGTTAACTATTGAATGCTTTTTTTCCCTCCTTTTTCCAGTAAGTCTAAAGTAGCTATGTGCATAAATTCAATTCAAGGCATGGTTAACTGCAGTGTTGCTTATAAAGGCAGATGTCGTATAGCCTGACCTCTATTAGGGGTGGTTTAGTGCAATTTATCATTTCCTAGTTTCCTTCTGTGAAAAAAAAAAACTAAGCAGCAACACCTAATTGACTGCCATGTGTTCCAAATTTGAACTCAAATGCTTGATCTAAGATGAATACCCAATTCAACAAGTCAACAACCATGATCCCAATTCCCAAATCCTCTACAAAGACCTAAAAACATTATATAGTTCCTGTCCTAGCTTAAAAACTAATTCCAACAAATCCAGATCCAAAGGGAGTTAAATAGGCAAACCTGAACAGTCCGTTGGATTAGATTTGCCCTCTGTTGGGGATTGGAGACATGGAAAGCAACACCCATTGCTTCAATCCCTTTGCCTCTCAGCTTTCCAACTGCCTCATCAACATTTTTCGGAAATTTCGCTTGGTACCCCCGAGGTATTGCTTATTTCGCGTGGTGTACAAAAGATTCACCAAATTCGCTGGGTACCCCTGAGGTTTGTATGTATTTCGCCCCGTGCCCCTAAACAGTTAAAACTAACTGTGTAAACCGGCTCCGTTAATTTGTTCATTCTGAAGCTTGAAGGAGTGAAGGACGCTCGGGAGGAGGGAAGTCAGGAACGAAGAAACGAGAGGAGAGCCGACTGGAGAAGCACGAATCGCTGGCAACAAGAACCTATGGCCGCCGGAAGGAGAGGTGGAGAAGGAGGCGCTGCTAGGGGTGGTGGGGGCGCCGCTCGACTCGCCGGAGGTGGTGGTGGATGCGCCAACTAGGTATGTCGATTTAGGGTTTCGATTTGTGTTTGCAATTTGGGGTTTCGAATTGGGTTTTGATTTGTGATTAGTTCGAATCTGGTTTGGATTGTAGATGGAGGCTCTTGGAATTGGGGTTTAGGCCTTAGGGATTAGATTTCGAATTGGGGGTTTAGGGATTAGATTTCAAATTGGGGGTTTAGATTTCGAATTAGTGATATTGAGTTGTTTATTTTGATTATTATTGAGTTGCTTGATAACTATTCTGCTGGCATGATTGCTTGCAATTGCATCTATGAGTTTGATTTCTGTCATTGAAATTCAGCAGACTACTCCCTTGTACTCTTTCATGTCAAAAAGTTCTTTTGTAACTCTGAAGTTGTGATGACAGTTAATATCTAATGACGGAACATAATGTTGATCCATAATAGCCTTTCTCTCATCCATTTCCATGGAAGTGCTTAAGCCAGTTGAACATTATGGTGTTACTGTGGTTTATTCTGAGCATGTAATTGATGGACCTTGTATCTTGCTTTGCATAAACCTTTTTTCGGCTTTCGACATTGGCATGAGACTGTCATGTGCTTGTGTTCTATAAGCTTGCAACCTTTTTGGGTTTTTTAGTGCTTTAATATAATCGAACATGTTAGCTGACATGATCTGGGTTTTATGGTTTTACATGTCCGTTCTTTGAAATTTATTGTGGGTGTTTTATGGTCTTGACATGTCTTTTATGTATTTACTTGCATGGAGTGTTGAGATCTCATGCCCTGTGGAATAATGCCATTACTAGGATTTGTTTGTCTTGTGAAATTTGCATCCACATTCCACACTCATTCGATACTTGAGTGTGTTAAAGAGGGTTTACATAGTTATGCAACTTGGCTATTTGACCAT
Source organism: Persicaria tinctoria (assembly GCA_037127255.1). Lineage (NCBI taxonomy): Eukaryota > Viridiplantae > Streptophyta > Magnoliopsida > Caryophyllales > Polygonaceae > Persicaria > Persicaria tinctoria. The sequence continues at coordinate 43,043,335 of JBANSL010000018.1, forward strand.
GTTTTTATATGAGGACCATTGTTAAGGTGGTTGAATTGTCAATTTGTCATGTAATACTTGCAAGTCTATTAGCTCAAAAGGCAGAGCAATGTGGTAATACACATGGATGAGGGTTCAAATCCCTAATAGGCTAGATTTTAGTAACAAGGAGAAGCATTAATTCTTTATTTGACGGAACTGAACAAGATATTTTGATGCTTGAATTTTGAAGGAGATTTTTGTCTCATTCGGATTGAAACAAACTGAACTGCACAAATTGCTTTCAAGGCATTTCAACAAAAAACAACAAGAACATAATGCTAATATTGAAGGGGTTCAATAGTGTAATTAGTCAACAAACACCCATGTGATGCTTTTATATTTCTTATGTTACTATCCGAAAACGGAATTCCATTAACCCTCATACCATACATGTTTACCGATAGCTCGTAAAAAAATAAACTCAAACCCCCCCAAATTCACAAACTCAATGCATGGTAGCAAATTTTCAATATCCAACAGCAACACATCTTTTCCATCAAGAATAGAGAGGCTAATTAACAACCTGTCTTCAAGACATGTAAAAGTTTACTCTGCACATACAAAATCAGCATCCACCTTATAAGTGCATTCAGATACGCATAATGTTTAGTTGCTCATCCCATATTTTCCATGAAGTTAAGGGAAACTACTTGCCTATTCAAAAGCTAGTGAATACAGACAAATAGAAATTTTGACCTATTCACAAACTTGTTGTCTCAATCGATTCAATTTAGCCTTTTGCCACATTCAAACCCCTAATTCGAAACTCATACCAAAAAATTGAAGGTATCAACTCCAAAAATCTGAGATGTAGTTTTAAGATAGCAATTCCAACACTCTAATTTACAGACTTATATTATTCAAAATCCCAAAATCGAAACCCTAATTATCGAAAAATTTCAATCACCACTTACCTTCTTTGTGAGCTCTGACTACAGCTTCTCCTTCGGACTCTAGTCGGCGCCGGACTAACCGGCCCTCGCTTTCCTTTTTCTTTGTTCCTCTGTCGAACTGTGTATCGACTTTCTCTTTGTATCGCCTTTCTTCTTTCTTCCTCTACTCTACTGATGTCGATCGTCTTTCCTTCAATCCTTCTTTTCTTTTTAATTTTTTTTTAAAAAAAAACTAACGGAGCTGTTACGAGGCGAAATTAAATTAAAACTCAGGGTATCAGACGAATTTAGTAAATCTTTTATACACCACGCGAAATAAGCAATCCCTCAGGGGTATCAGGCAAAATTTCCGAACATTTTTCTACAAAATACACAAAATCAAAAAATGGACAAAACTTAGATTTCAGAGACACACAAAACAAAAGCCCTGATTCCTCCGGTTAAATAGGAAGTGGGAATCCAAGGGACCTGGCGGCGTGACGAGATGACGACGGAGGCGCCTTCCAATCCCAGCCGCTGAGCTATGCCGAAGCCGATACCCTGAGTTGAAGCTGTCACTACTGCTACTTTGCCCTCAAATCTCTTCCCAATCTTGTTCTCCATACTCTTTAGTTAAGAAAGTAATTAATTAGGGTTTCATGCACAGAGAAGAACTGTATGTTTGATTTGATTTGGGGCAAGAGAGAAATCAATTCAAAGGAGATTTCGATTGCAGAATACTCAAATTTGAGCCAATCACCACCTCATTTGCTCTGTAGTTTTATATTCGTCCAATTCATGTTCATATATTTAACTAAAACCTCAACTATAAAGACAACCATGACTTCAAATCCAGTGGCGTGCAATGATTAATATATGTTTAAAAGCTTACTAATATTATTATAATCAGCTTGTTAGACCAAGTTCCAATTTAAAATATTCAAGCTTATTTTCATACACAATCCTACCCAGGCTTCAAAATCATTCATATCAATTTACCTTGTTCATAAGCCATGTCTACGACCGTGTCGGGAATGGAAGATGGTAGAGAATGGGGTGGTGTGCAATGTTGATCCACAGTGCTTCGACACTCAGCTAAACTAACGGGTACGAAATTCGAACCAATTGTTCGCATCATCGAAGCCCCGATTCCTCCCCAAATCCAAATCCATCACCTTGACGACCTCCTCACCGTCGTTTTCGTGATATATCTAGTTTTTTTTTTTTTTTTAACGCAAATAATTCGACCCACCAAACATATCGGTGGGACGGGAGGCCGAAAGAACAACAACGGACAAACCGAGATAAAAGAACCGAAATACAACAAAATCAACAAAGATATGACTACCACAAACAAATAGAGAATAGAAGCCGAAACCAGCGAAGGCGGGCGGATTTGGAACCGGGACAATGCGAGACATTTCTTTTGCCAAATGGTAGAGGTAACGCAGGGAATCTTGGGAGCAAAAGTGGAGAAAGAGTTGTTTTAACAAAGGGGTTGTTATTTACACCCGAAAATTTTACTATTTACACCGAAAATTCAAGTTTTTGTTTTTTTAAGTGAACTCTTCGCCTCTTGATTCATAGGTGTGTGACTCAAGAGGCGCAACTATTTTTTTCTATATATATACCCTGTAATTCTTGAGTCACACATCTATGACTGTAGAAGCGTAGGGTTTATTTTAAAAAAAAAACTTAACTTTTTGGTGTAAATAGTAAAAATTTTGGTTGGGTGTAAAAATCAGCACCCTTTAACAATTTAGCCCGTTTGGTATGAGTGCCGGAATGGAATAGGAATCGGAATTAGAAAATCGTAATGATCTATTACTGAAGCGGGTTGTTTGGTATGCTGTCGGAATGAACAATTCTTGAAATAATAATAACTAGTACTTTTCCCGTACCTTGTACGGGTGAGTATTTTTATTGAAATTTATCGCTTTAGTTCTCCCTCATACCATGAATATATTTCATTTCATTTGAATTGTTGTCTTGCTATCCATTTCATTTAAACAAAAAAGAAGTTACATCTCTCAAGTTGGAAAATTCTTCTTGATTGATGACCTAAGAGTCTAAGACACATTGCACACTTATAACTCAAGAGTTGTGTGTCATCTTTATATTCGTTGGTCTCCTTAGTTTCCAATTTAGACTTTTTCTCATTTACATGACTATAGAAATGAGAGCATAGTCATCAACCAGACACTCCTAAGCCAAGGTTTGAATAAGCAATTTTAATTATTTTAAAAAAAATTACTACGCGTTTAATTACTTAGAAAAATAAAATGCCCTCATTGTGCATATATATATAATCAAAAGAGAACAACAATGAACATTGCATGCGCATAGCCAATAGAGAATACATTTACCCATACTTATCAAACATCAAATGCCTCTCTTTTGGCATTTCGGGTTAGCTAGTACCTCACCAATAATATATATGTTAAGTTTCAAACATGATGTTATGACAACAAATCACAAAAGCATTTAAAATACTCAAATGCACTTAAAAACATTTAAAATACTCAGATGCACCATTCTGTACTAAGTAGGATTGCATGTCACTTTATTACAATAGTAAAGTAAATCGAAACGCAAAGAAATCAAAGGTTACGAAGTGAGAAGGTTTCTACAAAGCTCCTAAGTGTAGATTAAAATTTAACCTTTAATTACTAACATTTAACCTTTAATTACTCAAACTTTGTTAAAAAAAACCTATAGTGATAATCAAACAAAACCACATAGGTTAAAATTACTAAATGACCAACAAATCCAAACAAAAGTTTTAAGAAAAGAAATAGATATTATATAACTCATGTATATCTAATAACATATGATCCACCGAAATAAAACTTGTTTATCTCATAACTTGTTAATTTATAATCATATATAGTTAAGAAATGAATTGAAATTATGAAGCCTTTCTTTTTTTCTTTTTCTTTATTTAATTTCTCAGTCCCTACCAAATAAGTGATAAAATTATGAAATCTTTCAAAAATTGGTTTATTATCAAGAAATGGACTGCAAGGAGTGAAGAAGTTCCATCTCACATGATCAAAAAAAAAAGAGATGAACTGATGAACCATTAATCACCACTTTAGATTCACCAATTTATCTTTGCTTCAACAGTTTGTTCTTTCGTCATTTTAACCATTCTTGGTATTGTTGGTGAAAGCCCTGTAGCTAACTCTACCATAACTTCTGAAATGTGGACATGAACAGAGGCTAATGCAAATGCTTCGGTTAGGTATGATCAAGGAGTGGGACTGAGTTTGGTGATCCGTGATCAAATTCAGTCCTAGATGTGGATGCCATGCCCATTAATCGAGGGCTTCCACTTTTTTTTTTTTGACTAAAACCATAAGATCTGCACATACTATGTCAAATAAGGAAGATTCCAAATCATCTTCAGAACTAACGTAAAAGCAAGTGTATGGCTTCATGTTTGCAAGGAAATGAGCGGCCTGGTTGCAGGTCCGACGTACGAAGCTCCATCAACAGACTTGGAAATGTCGAGCCATCACCTTCACCTTGTGCACAAGCCTTCCCACGATTCCTCGGTACCCCGCTGGCTTCTGGAGCTGCTGCACAGGCAGTAAGTAGTCTGTCTTGATCACCACGGCTTGCAAACCACAGCCAGTTGTAATCCCCACACTATCGCCTCCAGCTCGGCGATGAAAGCCTCGGACCCTGCTGGAATCACTTTCGCTGCTGCCCAGATTACTTCACCATATGTTCCTCTCGCTATGGTCCCAATCCCACATCCCCTCTCTACCAACGCCGCACCATTGCAGTTGATTTTTGTCAATCCTTCCTCTGGCAAGTCCCATCTAGCATAATCTCTTTCACCTCCCACGACATCATTCTCTTGCTCCATTAGTTCCCCGCTGGTTTCATGTCGCATGGCATTATCCCGAGCCCTTTGAGCGAGTTCCTCAGCCTCCATATCCTCACCCTCAAAGACTTTCCTATTGCGTGCATACCAAATCTGGTTGATGCTATGGAACTTCCAAATACATGCCCCCTTGAGATTAATCTCTTTGTAAATGTTTAACAGTAGATTTTCTCAATGTAATTTGGTGTCATTTTCATAGAAGTTGCTCATTAGCTAATAATCCACTGCTTATGAATAGGAGTGGATGATCGAAAACTACTTCAATTCATCCCCTGCCAATTGTTCAACAAATTCCATGTACGTCAGCTCAAGAAGAACATTTTTCAGGGAAATATCATATGTAAAAAGCATAGAGATTATACAACAATGAACTTAAAGCAAATGCAATAGAAGAACACAATTAAGTTAAGCAAGCCAAGTAAGTTAGTTCATTCTGTATCAAATAGAAGCTTGATTGTTTGTTGGACATTGTTCACAACTGTAATAGTGATTCTAAAACATATCCTAAATGACTTTTAATGTTATTACCTCCTCTTCTTTCTTCTTCTTATGCTCCTCAAAAGCAACCTTCTCAGCCTAAATGTTAAAATCATATTGTTAATAACAGCAAAGCAAACGGGGGTTCTGAAGATGGGGGGTTTTCTTTATGCTAGATAGAAACAGAAGTTAATTGACCCATTTATATGACCAATATAAATTTACACTTTCAATTATCTTGCACAAATAGAAGTTATTTACGTATGAATCAGTACAATTCTAAAAACCAAACAACTTATTTACAAACAATACGCATGAAGCAGAGCTACAGACCTTAAGTTTCTTGTGGGATGCAAGCACTTGGGAAGGAACCAATGAGGAAAGTTCACACAATGGCCTTGTAAGCGTAGAGTAAGTAGGATGTTCAATGCCCTTGCAAAGATCCACCAAAATCTATTTCTTAAACACCATCAAACAGATGAGACAGGAAATGTGCATCAGCAACTATTTATAGTTCAAGACAAAAAAAATCAGGCTCAACCACAATATCAGCTGGATAACAGAGACCACGATATGTAAAAGAATTGTTTAAAGAACACACAAGCACTTACAAACAGGAAAAAAAAACACAAAGGAGATAGAAGTGTACCATATATGAGAGTCCTTACCACAAGTTAAAATATCGAGATTTGGAGCTCGGGGATGGCACCAAGATGCCACACTATGACAAACCATCTTTGAGACAGGCTTTATACGCTGCATCTCCTGAAAGAATAGCATATAAGAAGTAAAAGAAGAATAATAATCAATCCATAATATAAAAAGAATACAATTTAATCAATTCATGAAAGAATAGCTAGCATATACTCTCCCATTCAATGACCGTAGAGTCTAGCAAAAATTCAGCAACAATACTTGAGGATGCACCTTTCATGTCTCAACCACCCCTCCAAAAAGCCACAAATATAAAAAGAACATAATCCTTTTACACGAAAGCTTTCTGATTTTAATGATGGCACCTCTTGTTGAAGGACATGCCTCCTTGGGATATTGGGTTTGTCGGATCCTTTTTGAAGCTTATGCACGGAATTAATCCTTTGATCCCCATTAGGTTTTACGGGTCTGCCGGGTCCAGATGAAGTGTTCAATGACCTATTGCTCGACTTGGTGAGAGATTCTTCTTGTTTCTTCTGCTGAACCTTGTGTTCCTTGGGTAGGATAGCTTTCTCCTTAGCAGGTTGTTCCTTCTGCTTTGGAACATCTATCTTGATCGTAGGTGGCCTTCTTCCACTCTCCTGGTTCTTGTTTAATTCACTACTATTGCGCGGATCTGAAAGAACGTACACCAATCAAAATCATTATTACCGAATAGCATAATGCCAAAATAGGAGTGCAAAGAATCGAAAGTTCCGCTCACTTCCATCACCATCCATGCCATCAAAGAATTTCATGTCATTGGACAATGCATCCCAGAAAGGAAGGCAAAGTGAAGTCAATCTTCAAGCATCAAATGAACTTTCCAAGTTACTTAAATAATATAAGTCTAAGATACGTTTGCTCTTCAAATCGTATAACACATTACATTACATTCCAACCATAGCTTCAAAGCAATATAGCTAATTGATCCATAAAGACATTTTTTTTGTCAAGCAAATGAATCGAGTTTAATGATCAATAGCCAACACATGCATATCACTTTCACCAACAGCAGACCTTATGTACTAAAAAACCAACATATTTAAACTGCAAACATAGGGCTTTGTACCTCAATTCGACGTATCCCACCTTCGATTGCAGTCGAGTGCCCCCTCCAGTCACCTATTCCATTGTCCTGACCAAGTCGCCTCCCCCAACTCGACCTCTTCCCGCCAACCAATTGCGCCATGGCTCTACCCGATTGCCGCCTCCAGCCCTCACCAATTGCATCGCCCTCTCTCCTAACGACTCTCTCGACGCCCTCTCTCCTACCACTACTTTTGAAGCAACGTCTCCTACCACGGTCGGTCTTCGCTTCCTCCTGGTTCAATGTAGGCTGCTTAGCTCCCCTCACATCGCCGCTCTCAGCCGCCATGGATGCCTCTTCTCTAGGTCTCTCAAATCTTGGTTGGAAACCACTGCTGCGGAGTCGGAGATGTCGGTTCTCCTTCGGTTCTGATGGCATGTCCGGCCTTTAGAGGTCTGTCCACGACCCATACACGACAAAACCCCTACCAGATTATCAGGCAAATTCGCCTCCTGAGATTAGGGTTCACATGACCCCTGACAGGCGCAGCAGCATCAGAGCCACTGCTCTCGCTGCAATCCTTGGAAAAGAACATCGGCGTCTTAAACCTCGAATCCTCCTTATTCACCTCAACATCGGCGCCGCCGAAGCCTCGACCGACACTGGAGGAGGATTTCTCCGAGGAAGGGACTGGATCCGGAGCAGCAAATGTTGAAAGACAGGAGAAAAGGAGAGGAAGGCAAGGATTTGCCTCTGCCATGGCCGCGCCTGGGGATTGGGGCAGCAGATTGGGCCGGAACGCCCGATGCCTCACCGAATTCAGGCGTCTCCGGCTGGATGGCTAGGAACTGGAATCGGCACCGGACGGTGTCCCCTCGGCCGGATCCGTCGTCGGAGGAGGTCGAGTAGGTGGAAGAGAGGGGGATGAAACCTGGCTTGGGCTTTTTGAGTAGTCTTCCAACGGCGCCTCTCATCTTCTTCGTAGATTCCCCGACCAAAAATATTCTCCTTAGACTCGTATTAGCGAAGTGGGTTCAGAGAAGGAGAAGTAAGAAACCACCGGTGAGATTCAGGGTTCAGAGAAGGAGATTTGAGGAAGAACGATTTGGGGAAGAAAGTGAAGTTGAGCGGTTGAAGAGAACGTGGCTGAGAGGAAATTGGGATAGGGTTGAAAACTGCTTCTTAATTTTGCTCAAAAGGGGACACGTGGCGCAAATTTTTACAAAGAAAGTGCTTCTAAAATTATAAGTATAAAGGGTGGATAATAATAATAATAATAATAATAATTAATAAATAAAATAGTGATAAAAGTAATAATAGTAGTAGAAATATAATATCAAGTTATCAATAATAAATATTAGTATTGTTATTAAAAATTGAAATAAAAAATATATTAGATAACAAAATAGTGACAAAATATTCTCCTATATCTTAAAGCTGAGTCTTTTAGATGATAGGTAGACTATCCACGTGGAGTTCTCTCTGTTTTTTTATTCTTTTTCCTTTTTTACCCTTTTCTTCCTCCTCCTCTACCACGATCGATCCACATCTACCTTTCTTCATCTGGCGTTCTGTTTTCTTGCTTTCTTCCTCCACTACTCCACTTCTTCCTCTTTTTTCACTCTTTCTCTGCTAAATCATTTCTTTCAGTTCTTTGATTTCTATATCTTTCAGATCTTTGATTTTTTTAGTTATTCAATTAGGGTTACCGTTTTTGGCCTTGTGTATTTGCAACTCCCATATATGATGAGCAAATCAGTGTGCCTCCATCATCTCATTGCTATCTGCCAGTTTGTTTGACATAGGTGTTTCGGCACTTCTGAGAGCACCGTCAAAATCAGAGCTCTAGAGCGTCGTTTGAAGGGCGGAGCGAGTCTAAGAAGAGGAGGACGAAAAGGCGGAGCGAGTCTGAGCGGAGGAGGACGCACCCGCCATGGACGCCGGAGGGCCGAAACTCAGGTATGTTCTAGGGTTGTTTTTGGTCGTTTGCGAATTTCATGACCAAATTTTCTATTTGGGTGACTCTAATCGTGTGTTCGAATGCTCAATCTATGAGTTTGATCGATTTCTTTTGCAATTCTTTGTTTAGGGTTGCGATTTGTTCAATTTGAAGCTTTTTGGTTTGGGTATTTGAGAAACAAATTAGTGGTCCCAGCCTTCTTTCCTAGCATATGAAGAAGCAGTGTTCAATTTCTGTGCCATTCCACCTTCTTTCTCTGTCGCTATGGAGTTAGGGTGTCCCGACCTGTTGTGCATCAAGTTTGGAAGCGAACTAAGCTCACCTCCAGCCACAAGCTCAACGCCAAGAAGCGTCTTTTGTTTTTTGGCAGGTATCACTCTCTTCTCCTCTGAAATCTATTAATTAGGGTTTATGCTTTCCTATTCGTATCATCTTAACTGCTTTTCATTCATTCTTCAATCGTTACTTATGGTTGTAGATGATCCATGAGGTGCAGTAGATTTCCATCTCTCTTAGAAAAAAAAAAGCAAGCTGTTCTGCAATGGAGAGAGTTTGTAAGTGCTTCAACTTTTTTGAAAAACATTTTACCTCTATTATTAGTATTGAGTTTGGAGAATATTGAAGCATTCTTATTCCTAGCATTGAATCTTATGGTGATGTAATGTGATTGTCACTGATAATATATGCACTGGAAGACAGAAATGCACCTTATGAGTTGATCCTATCGAAAAGGAGAAATTTTACCCGGTCTTCATTGATCATTAGGTACATTCCCTACTGTTTACAAGTTAGGAAAGGGAGAACTTTGCTATTGAGATATCAAATTCAAGCGATGACCTTGAGATGGGGGCATCCATCTCTATGATCTCTTTAGAGACCTTATTACTTCTATGGCGTTTTGGAAAACCAAAGGGATGTGTAAATGAATTTACTTTCTTCCAAATTGAGTTGTTATAAAGATGAAACCAGACTCTCCTTTGGTGGCACTATTAGCTTCGTTCGAAGATAGGTCTTTTCAATTATATTCTTAAATTCTCTATGCTTTTTCATTGTACGTATTTAGTTTTGTAGTTCTAGATGACTGTTTTAGTATTCTCTTTTGATTGTTTGTTGACATGATATAAATTTGTGCTCAATAAAATGATTTCATGTTACAAAATATTTCATCGACGTTTTTTTAATCTCATGAAGTGAATTCTCACTTTTATGCTTCATTCTGAAATCATATTCAAGATTGCTTATTTTTTAGTCAAGTTGTCTCGAAAAGTCTGAAATTGAGTTGGGTCGCATTGTTGATCACGGTAAAAAATGATTGATTATGGATACTTTGAATTTGCTCTCATACCTATGTTTCATTGCCTTGTGAAACTTTGAATTCGATGAGAAATGGAAGTTACATTTCTTCTTTTCCTTTCACAATTTAATGTTGAGTCTTTTTTTATTTTTATTTTTTGTATAGAAAGTAGGATAGTGCACACAAAATCATTATTTGTGCTTGCTGGGAAACTAGTATATATGGTCTATTTTCATTGATCTTCCCATTTTAGATAATGGAGGGTCTATTTTCATTGATCTTCCTTGCTGCATTAATTTTAGCATGTGTTTAGGCTAAGAGGCTAATGTTCATTTTATTGTGCTTCTTTCATTTATCATTGCTTATGTCCTGTGTGAAATTTGTAGCGAGGTGACACATAAAGAGATGTGAGATGTTAATGCAGGAATGAATAGAATTAATAGCAAATGTGGCTACTAATCTAGTTGGCTTCACTGAAATTCGTGCACCCCAACCTATCTCCAAAGTATGTTGAAGTTATGTATTTTTGTTGTTTGAACTGGTCTCTAATATGGAGTGTGTTCACTTTGATGGAAGCTCTTCCTTATATTATATCTTTAGAAATGTGCTTCTATTTTCAACCTCTTCCTTGCAGACATTATATCTTTAGATATATATCCTCCCATGTAAATGTGCTTCCTTGCAGACATTATATCTTATGTATTTAAACTTGGCTGATGCTCTTCTCTTTTTTGCTTTATCAGATTAGATGTGGGTTTGAGTTGAGTGTGCACTGCACAATAACAATGACTTTAGTTGGGGTGGCGCTCACCTCTGGTCTTAGAGACGCTAGTGGTGACCATGGTGGTGTTGATAGGAGATGAGCGATATGAAAAATCAGAGATGATAAGGTAGTGTTCTTTAGTCTGTCTTTCATAAGCTCTTGAATATGTAACTCAGCCGCTAGCTGTTAGTTTTGGTGGATGATTCAATGTTTCATGTTACTCAAACTAAATGCTCAGAGACAGGGGAAACCGTGGCCATAAAGAAGGTTCTTCGGACAAGAGATACACCAATTGTGAGATGCAGACAATGCGTATTCTTGACCATCCTAATGTTGTCTCTTTGAAGCATTGTTTCTTCTCAACAACTGATAAGGAAAAGCTCTATCTGAGTATGTACCCGAAACTGTTCATCGTGTGATAAACCACTACAACAAGTTAAGCCAGAGAATGCCTTTAATATATGTAAAACTATATACGTACCAGGTAAATTGTATTGATAATACTTTCATAAGCTCCATGTCTGAGATTTTGTCCTTCTCTTCAAGGTAATTCTTTTATTGTTTCAGGCCAACTAATCATGCGATGTTCATTAAGGGCAAATTTCCAGAGCATTGTCATACATCCAAGCATAGGTGTAATGTGCACAATTATATTAATTTTAAAATACAAGTGTGCAAATTTTCAGGGCATTTAGAATACAAGTGTGCAAATTTTCAGGGCATTAAGGGCAAATTTTAGATTAATTTTAAAAATCTCATGCGTAGCGCACGGGGTATAGGTTAGTTACTAGTAATAGTAATATAATAATAATAATAATAATAATAATAATAATAATAATAATAATAAAGATTTTGGGGCTCGAAATGCAGCTCATGTTTTCACTAGGGTAGGGTTTTCTATTGCTAAAGGGGTGGGGGCCCAAATTGTTTCTCGGCCCCCCACTAATTCTTTGTAAATTCATATTATAATAATAATAATAATAATAATAATAATAATAATAATAATAATAATAATAATAATAATAATAATAATAATAATAATAATAAGGTTAAATTACAGAAAACCACCCTTAAAATAGTTGAGTTTTCACAAAACCACCCTTAAAATAAAAGTTTGCAGAAAACCACCTATAAATTTACTTTTCTTTCAAAGAATCACCCATGACCATTTTTATGTGTAAAAAACTATAAATTTTTTTAAGAGTTTTTATATTTTATTAAATATTTTGGTTATATTATTATATAATTAGGCTAATTTGAATACAAAAAATGAGAATTTAATATTTTTAAAACACTTTTTACACATAAAATAATGGTTAAGGGTGGTTCTTTGAAAGAAAAATAAGTTTATGGGTGGTTTTCTGTAAAAAAATTATTTTAAAGGTGGTTTTGTGAAAACTTGCCTATTTTAAGGGTGGTTTTCTATAATTTACCCTAATAATAATAACAATAATAATAATAATAATAATATATTATTATTATTATTATTAAAAATAAAAAAAATATAATATAATATATATTAAATAATAAAATATTGATAATAATAATATAAGTATAAATATAATATCATATCATATAATTAATGATGATAATAATAATATAAAACTAATATATATACATATCATATAATTAATAGAAATATATTGTTATTATTAAAAATATATAATATATATTAAATAATAATAATATAAGTATAAATATAATATAATTAATAATAATGATGATGATGATGATAATGATGATGATGATGATAACAATAATAATAATAATGGAGAATTGTTGGATTTATGGGTTGGAAGGGATGATTACCTAGTATTTTGATGGAAATCAAATTAGCTACAAAATTGGAAATGGCTGATTCCCGGGAATCATTACGATTCCAATTTTTTATCATACCAAACAATTTAATCGAGAATCATCCATTCCAATTCCCAGTTTTGATTCCCAGAAATGGATATCAAGCAAGCCCCTAATTCTAGAACCAAACTAGCTGTTTTGGACAAGCTCCATTAAATACATCTTCACTCACTTTTCTTTTCATCATCACGTGTGTGTGTGTGATGGTGTATTTAATATAAAAATCATTTTCTAAAATAACTCAAAATTTTATTTTCTATAATTATTTAAATATAATTTGTTATGATAAAATTTTATAAATATATGAATATGAGTGTATATAAGTTAAATATAATTTTAGAAAATTTTTAACATTGTTTTATAACAAAAATAATTTTAGGGTGCACCATGAGGTGTGGAAGATCATAACTCTGATTTGATACATACTCCGTGATTTTCCTTGTGGTACTGCATGAATATGTACTATTCATTTTATATTTAGGTTTTTGTTGTGAATTTTGATCCAGGCAATGATAATACTACTGCAGTTCTAGCAAATGGTTTGATGATTACTCTATGATAATACTACTTCAGTTCTTTGCAGTTTATACAGGTATAAGATTTGCAGCGGAGATAGGGATCCGAAGAGTGATTATTGAAAGTGATTGTGCAATCATCGTCAATGGCATCAATCAAGTGAATAATATACCATGGGAGGTTGCTCAAGTTATCGAAGAGATCCATTCGTTAAGCAAAGAGTTTGAGTGTTTCACAATTCAGCATTGCTATAGAGAGGCAAATGGTGCAGCTGATTTTCTTGCTAAATCTCAATTGAATTGTAATTTTATTTTGAGTTCCGGTTGTTGTGAGTTCCAGAACATCATCTTGCGAGATGATCATGGATGTCGGTAATACATCCAAATTTTTACAGTGCTTTTGAATAGAGTAGAAAATGTTGCATCTGCAATCTTGTAAACAGTTGTTTCATCTGCGAGTTAAACATTCATAAAATAAGGAAAACATCATATGTTTAGTCCCTTATGGCAAATCCAAGATGTTTCGGAGCCATTTTGTAATCAGTTAATGTATTCACATAAGTGATATATTAAGAATTTATACATTTGCTTCAAGTAACTGGAATGCTCTTAATTAGTTGAGCAATTATAATTACTTTTAAATAAACGTACATTAGCAATGTTGAAAGATCAATGATTCTTTTGGAACTCATTCTTCTAAGCAATACAAGGTGACACATGTTCAATGATTCTTTTGTTGAAGCCACATGTAGATGTCAAGGGGGAGGTGAATTTCAAAAAGTCCAACAACAAAGGAAGAATAAACTTCAGGCTCATTGAGGAGAGTGAAATTGAATGATGCATTTGTATAATCTTGCAGGTATAATGAGGCAATTACATTTGAATTGCTGTTAAAGCTGGAAAAATAGATCCCTAAAATGTTGAAGTTGCATCATTAATGAGTAATGTGAAACTGGTGGCAAGAGCAGAAGAGCTCGTTCATGTGGGAATGATTTGTTTAGGTCTGAGAGGTTTAGAGGAGCATGTGCATCTTATTAAGAAGGGATAATGGTTGATCCAACCAATTCGATTTTCATTAAGTAGCTAGCTTACACATTCTTTAACAATTATTTTCATCCTAGTGTATATAATGACACTGGATTTCAATAAGGGTGGAAAGTTGTCTTCACATGTGTCATATGTCACGACTAATAAGGGTGGTGACACTGATTTCGTAAAAAAAATTGTAAAAGAAAATTCACCCAAAAAATGTTGTCACCACATGTGTTACCAACAATGTCACCACTGATAACGGTGGTGACACTGGCCTCATTAAAAAAAATTGTTACCAAAAAAAGTTATCACCACATGTGTCACCAACAGTGTCACCACTGATAGGGGTGATGGCAATTACCTCATTAAAAAAAATATAAAAAAAAGCTATTACAAAAAAAAGTTGTCACCATATGTTTCACCAAGAGTGACACCAATGGTGCCAGTGACCTCCTAAAAAAAATAAAATAAAAAAACTGTAAAAGCAAAGTTGTCACCACTGATAAGAGTGATGAAAGTAACTTCGTAAAAAAAATGTAAAAACAAAGTTGTCAACAAAAAATAAAAGTTGTCACCAACAGTGTCACCACATGTGGTGACACCTAATTTTCATCAACAGATCAATCACTTCCAAAGTGTTACTAGTGGTGTCAGCACCATCAAAACAAAAAACCATTGTTGTCACTAGAGGATAACCCTAGGACAAAGAGAAAAAAACCCTTATAGGGAATAGTGCTAACTAAAAAAACATGTGGTGTTCAATATAAGTCGTGTTAGAGTTCAAATATAACTGTTACCATCATAAAAAAAAAGGTAATCAATGTTGTCACCAAAGGAAAGTCCTAAGATATATTAAAAGATGAATAACAAAGTGTTATTAATGATGTCACCACCATAAAAACAGTGTAATCACTGCTGCCACCAAAGGAAATACCTAGGATAAGAGAAGCACAAACGCTAGAAGAGCTAATGCTAACAAAGGAACATGTGGTGTACAATATGGTTTAGGGTTTAGGGTTGAGTCTTTCGAGTTTAGGGCCGACAAAGAAAAGTTTTATTAGTGGTGTCACCATAATAAAAAAAATATCGCAACTGTTGTCACCAAAGAAAAACAATACCCCGTAATGAGATGAATGACTAAGTGTGTTAATATTAGTGTCACCTACATAAAAAAAAAGTGTCACCACCAGTGTACCAAGTGTTGTCACCACCAATGTACCAAGTGAAACAATGGTAAAGTGTTATTAGTGGTGTCACCAAGTTAAAAATAGTGTAGTCATTGATGTCACCAAAGGAAAACCCTAGGACAAGGGAAGCACAAACCCGAAAAGGGATAATAATATTCAAAAGAACATGTTGTGTACAATATGATTTAGGGTTTAGGGTTGAGTTTGAAGGGTTTAAGGACTAAACTCTAAATCCTAAACCCTAAAATGTGGAGAATAGTACTACATTAAGAGATGAATAGCTAAGTGTTATTAGTGGTGTCCCTATGGTAAAAACAATGTAATCACTGATGTCACCAAAGAAAAACCTTAGCACAAGGGAAGTACAAACTAGAGGGGCTAATGTTAAGCAAAACCATTACTGTGACAAAAAAACCCTAAGAAAAGGGAAACACAAACCCTAGAGGGGCTAATGATAAGAAAAATCACTGCAGTCACCAAAGCAAAAACCTAGGGCAAGGGAAAATGTTTTTAGCAGTGTCAAAACAATAAAAAAATGTAACAACTTCTGTCACCGAAAGAAAACCCTAGGACAAGGGAAGCACAAACCCTAGAGGGGCTATTGCTAAGCAAAGCCATTGTTGTCACCAAAAGAAAACCACTTATGTCACCAGGTGAACCACTATTGTCACCACCATAAAAATAGTGTAATCACTACTGTCACCAGAGGTAAACATCATGACAAGGGGAGCACAAATCTGAGGGGCTAATACTAACCAAAGGACATGTAATGTTCGATATAAGTCATGACAAAGTTCAAATATAATTGTTATCATCATAAAAAAAAAGTGTAACCACTGTTGTCACCAGGGGCGGATCCAAATGGGGGCATGTGGGGGCACGTGCCACCACCCTCATCCGACGAACCCCATATATATAATCTCCTCGTCGATAGCTTCGTTTTGATATATATAATACGCCTTAATCCGATATCCGAGTAAAAAGTTATGAATGTTTAAAAATTGAAGGTATATTAATCACTTTAATCTTATTTTAATAATCTTCAATGCTTTTATATGTTATTTAGATTGACATTTAAATACTATAATTTATCTCAAGAGTTTCAAAACAAGATGTTATATTACTCATTTCGAAAATTAGGTAAGAAGTTACAAAAGTTAAAATGAAGGGAAATACCAGATTTTTTTATTTTGCAAGATATCGGTAATGCACATTTCTAAAAAGATGATCGAATTAAGAATTCACAAAGTTTTTAACTTAATTGGTATATCATTACATCAAGTATTTTTTAGTGTTACCAGTTGCAACAACTAAAGTGGAAATAACTTTCTGTCTATGGATATTATCAAGACATATATGTACAACAAGATGATGGAAGACTTTCTCTCTTAGATTTTGGTCTGCTTTGTTGAAAAAGATGTCTTCAAGCGCATAGATAGTGAAGTTATACTTCAACATTTTTAGGGTATTAAAACCCGTAAAATGGATTTACTCCATTTGTCGTCAAGTTCAACTATTTCGGTAAATAATTATAATTAACAATTAACAACTCTTTGTACTATATATTAAATTCTTTTATTTTTATCGTTATTTTGTAGTATTGAAAACGTTATGTGTTGTATAAGTTTGCATTTTTCATTGTCATTTTTCACCATTGTGCCAGTGTGCCCCCACCCTCATCGAGTTCATGGTCTGCCACTGGTTGTCACCAAAAGAAAGCTCTAGGACAAGGGCAGCAGAAACCTTAGAGGGACTAATTCCAAGTAAAAGATTTTGGTGTTCAATATAAGCCATAATTAACAAAGTTCAAATATTAGTGTCACCAACATAAAAACAGTATAACCATTGTTGTCAACAAAAGAAAACCCTATGAAAAAGGGGCACAAACTCTAGAGGGGCAAATGCTAAGCAAAATACAATGTGGTGTACAATATGTTTTAGGGTTTAGGGTTTAGGGCCTAAAATGTGGAGAATAATACTCCCTTAGATATGGATAGCAAAGTGTTATTAGTGGTGTCACCACCATAAAAATAGTGTAACCACTGCTATCACCAAAGGAAAAACCTAGGACAAGGGAAGTACAAACCTAGAGAGGCTAATGTTAAGCAAAACCATTGTTGTGACAAAAAAAACCTAGGAAAAGGGAAGCACAAACCCTAGAGGGGCTAATGCCAAGCAAAATTACTGTTGTCACCAAGGAAAAACCTAAGACAAGGGAAAGTGTTATTATTAGTATTACCACAATTAAAAAAAATGTAACCACTTTTGTCTCCAAAAGAAAACCCTATGAAGAGAGAAGAACAAATCCTAGAAGGGCTAATGCTAAACAAAAACATTGTTGTCATCGAAGGAAAACTCTAGCACAAGTGTTATTAGTGGTGTCACCACCATTATCAATGATGACACATGTAGTGATGACTTTTTTTTAATGAGGATAGTGCCACCACCCTTATCAGCGTCTTTACTCGTGATACATGTGATATGACAATATATTACAACTAAAACTCTAGGATAATGAGAGTATAAATTTTAAAATTGTATCACCAGTAAACTTTAACATTCTGTAACCAACAAGCGAAAAATTTGGTGACACTTTTTTTGGGATTAAGAGTTTCATTTTTTCGCCAAGGATTTGAGTACTCCACTATGAAAGGTTTTGAATACAATGATTATAAACTCATCACTCCAACCAAAAGAACGTTAGGTTTTTAGTCCAATAATTAAAAACCCTAAGATATTTATTAAAGCTTGATTTTGATGAAAGATCGAAGCCAGAAACGGCCAGATCAACGAAGAAAATGAACTAAAACAAGCAAAGATCAATAGCACAGTAGAAATATAGCAAATGAAGCCATTTCTTCTTTAGGGTTTTTCTTGCAGCTCAAGCTACTATAAAATATCTCTCACACATTCCCAAATAACTAAAACAAGGTATTTATACCTCAAGTGAAACTACTAGGAAGGTCCCCACGCAGGAGATTTATTGTGCATTAAGAAAAACAAAAACAAAAGATAGATGAAGACAAGATAGCTAAGTTGTCAAAATCAGAGGAACATAATGCATTATGTATAAACGAGATACCATAATGCATTATAATTCACTTTCTATCTCTTAATACCCCTTCCTCAAGTTGGACTTGGAGAGGAATCGACAAGTCCCAACTTGGCAAAGAAGAACTTGAACTGATCTTCACCTAAAGCTTTGGTCATGATACCAGCAACTTGCAATCTTGTTCTGATATGTGGTGTATGAATGAAACCTTCAAGAACTTTCTCTCTAATGAAGTGGCAATCCACTTTGATGTGCTTAGTACGTTCATGAAATACAGGATTTGTTGCTATGTAAATCACATATTTACTGTCACATTGCAAAGGAATATGAAGAGTAGGATGAATGCTCAAGTCCTTTGGTAGCTCATGAATCCAAACCAACTCACTAGAAGCCTTAGACATACTTCTGTATTCAGATTCAATTGAGGATTTTTAAACTGTATGCTGCTTCTTTCTTCAAATACTAAAGAATCTTCAATGTAAACATAATATCTTGTTAAGGACCTTGCATTATAGGCACAGGCAGCCTAATCATCAACACACTATCCAGTGATGTTAAAATTGCTATCCCTTATGAGAAACAAACCAACACTGATTGTCCCTGCAAGGTATCTGACCACATAAATGGCTACACTCATATGGGGCTCACAAGGTTTGCTCATGAATTGACTAAGATATTGAATGGCATATGACATATCAGGCCTAGTCAAGTTTAAGAATAGCAATCTCCTAATGAGTCTTCTATACTTCTCATGATCATGGAGAGGTTCTCCTACATCAGATAATTTGAGCCCCGAGGAATGGGAAAGCCACTTGGCTTGCAGTTCGGCATCTCACAATCATCAATTATATCAAGAATGTATTTCCTTTGATGAAGAGATATCCTATCTTCTGATCTAGTTATCTCAAGGCCTAAAAAGTACCTGGCTAAACCAAGATCTTTGATGGTATAGGCCCTATGCAAAGCATATTTGACAGACTTTATCAAAGCATCATCATCACATGTGATCAATAGATCATCCACGTAAACAAGTGTCACAATTTGGCCCTTGCAAGATAAATAGAGAATAATCACTTTTGGATTGAATGAACCCAAATGAAGTAAGGAACTGAGTCAATTCTGTGTTCCACTGCCTTGAAGCTTGTTTCAATCCATACAAAGATTTTTGAAGTTTGCAATATTCACCGGGTTTGGCTGCAAAGCCCTCTGGAGGACACATGTACACTTCTTCTTCCAATGTACCATGAAGGAAAGCATTGTTTATATCTAATTGATATACTTTCCCATCCTTCTTGCTGCTAGAGAGAAAATAAGCCTTACTGTGGCCAACTTGGCCACCAGAGAGAAAGTCTGCTTATAATCCTTTCCTTCTATATGAGTATAACCTTTTGCTACAAGCCTAGCCTTGTATCTTTCAACAGATCCATCTGGCATGTACTTGAATTTGTACACCACCTACATCCAATGGGCTTGTGACCAGGTGGAAAAGGTGCCATTATCCATGTCTGATTCTGTTCAAGGATAAGCAACTCCTTGTTCATAGCCTCTTGCCAAAGTGTGCTCTTAACTGTAACTTTGTAAGAGCTAGGTTCAGCAACATTCACCATGTTGGAGAAGGACATAATAAAATCTTGAGAGCAACACTCGAGATCATTAAGGACCTTTGTCAGCAAAGCACTTGCCCTTGGTCCTGTTGTAATAGTATACACAAAATCATTGTATCTTCCTGGCCGTGTAACATTCTTGACAGATCTTCTTAATGGTGGAAAATCAACAAGATTTAGGTTAGGTTGTTCATTGTGAGGATTGAAATTCCTCCATGGAGAGCCAAGAGCTTGTCCAACACCAACACTAGGGAAAGATGACATTTTTGACGATGATTGTTCAACACTGAAGTTGGCAACAACACCTCTTGACAATAAAAAAAAATCCTTCACTTGGTCAGCAGAGTGAACTCCTGGGCTTCTTCTCACTGTGGCGACAGGGAACTCGCGGCAGCGAAAATGGTCAGCAACTTCTGTTTTGGGTTGGATTGGTGGCTAGTCTTCGTCTTCTTCACTTGGTCTTCAAAGGGGAGATGAGAGAGGTGTGTTTGAGGTGTTTAGGCTTGGAAAAACAACAAAGAATATGAAATTTGGTGGTGGTTGAGGATTGAAAATGGAGGAAAGGAGGAGAGGGTGAGGGTTTCTTCATTTGGATTCAAAATGAGAGAATGAGATATTAGGGTTTAGGGTTTGTGTTTGGTGGCTCAGATTTCCATGTTGATCTTTAGGGGTTTTAGAGATTGATGTTTGCTTTTTATAGAGGAGGCAAAAAGGCTTTATTAGGGTTAATGGAGAAGAAGAAAAAAGAGAGGAGTGAGAGAGGGAGGGAGGGGGAGAGAGAGAGAGAGTGAGTGAGATGGTTCCGCTAGGTCTGACTCCGAATCCCGACAATCTAACCCGAATCCCGACTTTCGGAAAATCCAAATCGAATTTCAAACCATTTCAAATGACAAACTAGACTCCAAGTTTTCAAATCCGAAGTTCGAAAGCGGAAATAAGTTCCGTCAAATCTCAATTTCAAAAGATGCCGGAATCATTTCAAAGGATTTTCCCAAAATAGCAAGTTGCTCGAGGACGGGTTTTCGAAATCTTTCCAAATTGGTAATTAAATAATTAATTAAATTTTAGTCTTTACATCTCTCAACTATTTAAATACAAAATATCATAAATAAATCACAATTTGAGTACTTTTTCAATATTTTTTTTAAATCTTCTTAATAAGTATACACCAAAAAAAATATTTTACGAAAATTTCTTAGCGCCTCCCTATTTTAAAGAGGAACAACGAAGCCGGAAGAAACGAGGAGGGAGACGATCATAAAGACAACATCAATAGTCATTAGTGGTTTTTCCGATGCCAAATGAGCTGCAACTTCCAAAAATGATTTAGTAGCGGTGGATGAACACCAGATGAGCGATTTCACAAAAATGAACAACGAGAAATTGAGGAAGTAGACAAATTAGAGAGGGAAGAGAAGAAGAAGAAGAAGAGCTCATAATGGAGAGGGAAAAGGGAAGGAGGAAACTAGAGGAGGAGAGGGAGACACCATGATCATGCAGAAGAGAGAGCCATTGAGAGGAGACGGAGAGAAGCGGTAGAATTTGGGGGAAGGAGTCTTCAACAAGCGAAATTTGATGCAGATTAATTGGGGTTTAGTTAGAATAGGGATAATTAGGGTATTATGAAAATAAAATAGACATTTACTTAAATCCTTAAAAATGGTGGACATTTACTTAAAGTGTTTTGCAAAATGGATATCCTACCCAATTTTTTCATAATAAATGACAAAAATGACTAAAAGTATCTTTGTATTGGTGGGCGGTCCCGTGCTATGCACGAGTTTACTTTTGAAAAATTCCAATAGAATTTGATACTATATATTCCATATAAACCATACTCCCTCCGTCCTAAAATACATGGTCTTTTAGACCTTGAAATTTTATCAAAAATACATGGGTTTTTAGGTTTATAGGGTAATTATTATCCCTAAAAAGTACAAAAGTAAGTAAAATTAAAGGGTTCTCGCCTCTATAATAATAATGAGATTTAAATATAAATAGGTTTCCTTAATTAGCGTGCAAGGGTCTAAAAGACCGTGTATTTTAGGACGGAGGGAGTAATTTATAGTACTCATAGTAATTTATATAGTTTCAATCTTGTAATCTTAGTGGTTTATTTCATCAGTAACTCTATAATATGGAGTACTTGTTATAGGAAGCAAGTTTGAAAAACATATTTTATTTTATAATTTTAGTTTTTTCTTATAGATATAAATATATTTATTTTATATTTTTTATCTATTGCTATCATATCTTCCCAAATAAATTTAATTAATCTACGTTTATCTATTTGTCATATACCTAAATAATATTTACTCCAATTATTATATTTGTATAAAATATAAATAATAATATTTTATTCTTTTAATTTTCTTTTAATTTTATTCTTTTAATTTTATTCTTTTAATTTTATTCTTTTTATTTACATTACTTAATTAATTTTTTAAATAAGTTTCTTCAAATTTTATTTCTAGCTAGTTTTTTTTATATATTTTACTTATTATTTTATTCTTGTAATTTTCTTCTTTGATTTACATTACTCAATTGATTATTAGGATAACTTACTTAAAATTTTATTAAAAATTAATAATTTTAAATAATAAAAAATTTGTATATCTTTGTAAATATAAATATTTTTTTATGCTCATTAATTAGATTTTTTTATCTCCTTTTTATAATTTGTGATGAATTGAAACTTTATTTATATACTACTAAAATATTTTTTTAGAAATAGTACATTAATACTTTGTCATTTTCATTAATTAGACTTTTTAGAACAAGTAAATAGCATCCAGTATACCAAATATTTTAGGTCTTTGCAAAAATGACATTCCCCTTCAAAATTTACAAAAGTAGCAAATAAGCCCAAAAATTGGCAAAAATAACCGGTTCACATGACCCCCTTTCACAGGTCACCATTCCTGTTGAACAAAACCCTCACCGCCCCGCCTCCTTCTTCTCTCCGGTCGTTCCCTGCCCTCCACGAGCCACCTCCGGCCATCCAACCACCACCGTTCGAGCTGCCACCCTCACCCGCACCCCCTGAGCCCAGAACCCAACCGACTAATGCCCCCTGACCCCACACCGAGCCCTCATCTCCCCGGCCTCCCTCGCTGTTCGTTTTCTCGCCCTCCAATGAAGTCGCCCTCCTTGAGGAATGGATCGAATTCGGTAAGCCCGAACGTAGTTCGAACCCGCTCTCATCTATGGCGGATTGGAGTCAGTGAGTGCTTCTCTCCCTCCCCTTCTCTCTCTATCTATGGCGGACCTTGGACGAGCGGGATATTAATTTTCTTGCCTCCTGTTAATTTTCCGTCAGTGTTAAAAATCGAATCTTGCCCCTTTGAGGTTCAATTGTTGATTCATTTTGAGAAAGATTGGCAGTGGTTTACTTTAATTTCACCCAAATTACTCGCTTTCTTTTTTCAATTCTTAAAAAAGAAAAAGAAAGAGGGTAATTTTCTGTTTGCCTAATTAGAACTCAACTTGCAGAAATGGTGGGTTGTGGTTGTAAATGTGGTGCTTGGTGGAATGCATTAAGTATTTTGCCCAAAAATTGGTTTGCAGCTTAATGAATGTATCTTTATTAGTTTGAGTTTTAAACCAATTGAAACTCTTAAGATCTTTTTGAAGGGGACTGCACAGCTGATTTCTGCCAAGAACAATCAATTGAATCTTGAATTGGGGATAATAATGGAGAAGATGTCAAATATCTTTCTTAGATTTTGTTGGCAAGATTAAGTAATGTGGATAAAAATCTGGAATCCTAATTTCCAGTATTGTTATGGAGGATTGAACACCTGTTTTAACAAGTGGTGTATCAATCTCTAGGGTGTAAATCGCCATTGCCTCGCAACCCAAACTGCTTCTGCTCTCCAGCTAGTAACTAAATCACATGCTTACAGGTAAATTGGCATTTCTATCATGGCATGCACTTTTTTTAATGGCAAGAATTATTTCAGTACTGGCTAGCTTTTTTTATTTACTGTCATTGGCGTTACCAACCTCTGAACATGTTGTTCAATGATGTCACAAGTTCACACCGAGCGGCCATGACTAGAGTTAAAGAAGGGAAGACTTTTTGTTGTGTTAGGAATCAAACGTGATCTGGCATTGGCAAGACAATCATGCACGTGGACTCGTATGCAACTTCATATTGTTGTATTTGTGTTGGTGATAGGAATCAAAAGTGGGATATATGTGCGGCCGACATTAGCTTTAGAGGGAGGTCTAACCACTTCTCAAATATGGGCCTCCTGGATCGCATGAACCAAGCCCTCGTTGCTGCACACTGGAAGATGTTGAAGGAAAGCAGCCGACTTTAGCTTTAGTACTTCGTTGTGTTTGTTTTAGGTCTAAAACGTTTCCTCCCTTTTTGATGGCTGATCCCCTATGTTCTGGATTTATGTATGGATGGTTTTATGGCTGGTTGTTCTGAATGTTGTTCTGACTGCTTTAGTTTGTGCTTAATATTGTCTATCCTGCCGCTGGGAAGTTTCTGAGATTGACACAAGATCTGACAGGGATTAGTCTTATATTGGCTAAGACGAGATCCGGCATGGGTTACTTCTACATTGGCTAAAACATCGTTGTCACTGGCTAGATAATAGTATCTACTGGCTAGTAATTTGCATCGCAAATATTCGGGTTTCGCGTCTTAGGCAAACAAAATAGACAACCACATACTTTACCTTGAGTTCATGCAAAATAACAAAAACCATCCTTTGCCGACTGAAAAGAAAAAGCGTCCGTACGACGAGCGGCATATGATGACCTTACCATTCCACACTTACTTAGGTTTTAATTGTTTAATCGTTTCCACCTTTTGGATGACTTGTGTTTGATTAATGATAAGGTATGTTGTGGTCTTGTGGTCACTTGTTTATATGTGTTATGGATGGTTATTGTGAATTCTGCGTTATGACGCATTTCGTTTGAGTTTAATGGTCGATATACTTAGGATGAGAAGTTTATGAGATAAATAAGATGTGTCAGGGGTTATTATCTTATTGGCATAGAATTTGATTTTATTGGCTAGGGCAAATCATATACTGGCTAGTAAACAAATAATCACATACATTTGTCTTTTGCATCGTCGACAAACTAAACGACCAGTTATGTACATTCAAAACCACCAAAATCCCAAAGTGTCATTGAGTTACAAGCAAACTAACAAAATACTACATTCGACTATGCAAAAGAAGAGTTACCCAACTAGACATCAATTTCTTCACCTTTCCACGCCACGCTTGCTTATGTCCTCCGACGCTTCCGGCGAAGGAACTCTCCCCAAGACGGGTACCTACTTGTCTCCATTATCTTACTCCTGACGGACCCAAACGACATGCTCTCCTCTATGAGCATTGCCCCCTCCTCCATGTCCACGTCAGGAGCTTTACCTTTCATCTCCGGAGCAACGATTGTCGGTTCTACCCATTACGTTGTTTTGTACTTTTTTTTTTTGAGGTATATGTTGTTTTGTAGTTAACTTGTTATGTATTGGTTAGGAACTTTAGTACTTTGTAGTTTTTGGTTTAGGTCTTAATTGTTTAATCGTTTCCACGTCGGGAGCTTTACCTTTCATCTTTGGAGCAACGATTGTCGGTTCTGTCCAGGTTTTCTGGTTTATCTTGCCAGTTGTGTAAATTTCTGTGCCAGCTGAATTGTTGTATTTGCCATCCAAATGGTTATCCATGTCATACTCCAAATTGAGATCAAGATGCGATATAGACCAAACTTTATTTCGAAATATTTTTTTCCATAAACATATACAAAGTGAGTGTCTATAGATAGATAAAATTAAATTAAGTTCAAAAATAAATTTATTTTTTAATTTTAACAAATAAAAATGCCTGAAATTTAGTTCAAAACAATTAAATTGATCTCTTTCTCTCCCCCCCTCTCTCTCATCCTCTTTCCATTCGACATGTGTTCAAAATTTTCACACTCTCTTTCCTGGTTTGTACAAAGTGTAACCGACAACCTGTTGGGATTAATTTGCAAGAATGACAATTTGTCATTCCTTTGCCAATTTTTTTGGTGTAGGTTATTTTTGCAAAGTGGATCATGAAATGGTATATCCATGCAAATCAGCCTTTTAGAAATATTATTAATCTTTTATTGTTTTTATTAATTAGACTTTTTGTCTTCTAATTGTGCATTAATACTCCGAAAAAGCTAACTTTACTAAAGAGAGAAGATAAGAAAGATTAGGAAGCGACAGTACATGGCAGTAAGGTTATGTTTTGTGTTTAATATATACTAGGTAAGTAGCCGCACGCAAATGCGCGCGGCGTTGTCATGTTTTTGTAATATATAGGAGTGCATATCAAGTAACATAATATCATTTCAAAGAGAGACCAAGGAGAGCAAGATAGCTAGGCAATGAATCATACTCAAGATGGACAATAAATCATACCTACACTCCCTTATCAACTAATTATATTTATGGTGAGGCATTATGAGAATCGAACTCCTCACACCCAATCATGTCATATGTTGAAACCTGTTAGAAGATACCCGTTGAAGCGTTAAGAATGGCATATGAGGAGGTCATCCAATCCATACAGTTAGTACATATTATGCTTCATAATTCAGATGTTCCAGATCTAGTTTACCTTTGATTAGGATTATTAATAAATATACAAGTTGATGAAATGCAAGCAAGATAATTCTTAATTACATCACCTGAATATGTGAACAGTTTTAGCTACAAAGATATTAAAGAAATATTATAATTAAACTCTTAACCATCACACACAAACATGATGAACACATACTTGCCATCCAAATACAAACCCGAGCATTCGAAATTCCCATTTCTCATAGCCTTCTTGTGAGAGACAGAAGTGGTATCTACGTATTTCGTACAACTTTCATTCTATTCAGCAGTCAATTCCTCCCTAATCTTCCTCTTTGCCCTCTCCGAAATTGCAATATTACCCTCTTCCTCTTCAGATAAGCTCTTAAGAACCAAATGAGCTTTCTCTAATTCTGCTGGTCTGGTTTTCGTAGCCTTGAGATTGGACTCTAACTTAAAGTTATAAATGTCAAAAGCCTCGATCTTCCATAACAAATTCATGACTGGTCTATCACTTTGCTCCAACAAAATAAAAAAGATTAGGGAGAAATAATTTAAAAAACAAAGAGAGAAATGTAAGTGTTATCATAAGTTTATATAATGGCAGTAATCTCGATATCTAATTTCACTAAATTTCATAGTAATATAAATACAAAATTGTATGATTTTTCCGTTCTAAACGAAGCAGATTTTCCATGAAGAAGATTTGATATCTAACTTTTCTATATTTCAAGACTCCAAAAATTAATGAATTTATCCTTCATTTTTATAGTTACGGGAAGAAAGACTTTTGAAATATGTTCAATGCTCACACTAATCTAGCTAATAATCTAAGATGAAAATGACAAAATTAACTTAAAATAATGGCTTAAGATTAAAAAATGGATGATTTAGATAAATACATTACAAAATTGTATGATTTAGATAAATAGATTACAAAACTGTATGATTTTTTTTATCTAAATAAAGCATATTTTATATGAAGAAGATTTTATATCTAACTTTCCTATATTACTATAGATGTTACACTACTAACTATTTAAAAGTAACAGTATCCTTATTCCTTAGGATACCCTAGGAGTTCCAAAATTAATGAATTTATCCTTCATTTTTACAATTACTGGGAGAAAGACTTCAAATATGTTCAATGTTCATACTAATCTAGCTAATCTAAGATGAAAATGACAAAATTAACTCGAAAAAGTGGCTTAAGATTGAAAAAATGGATGATTTAGATAAAAAGGTAAACAGAAAACCAGCATTTCTAGAGTAAATAAAAGCAGGTGAATGCTAATAACAAGCCTACAATTATCTTATCATAGAAGCACAAGATCTAAAGTTGAAGGGTGACCACTTCAAGTAACAAATCATCAGGTCTTGAGCTTGTATTGGATCTTGGTTGAGGTCATTTGTATTTATTGTTTACAGTATGTCTACATTGATCATGAATGAGTACATCAGTTAGCACCGATAGAAAAATCCTCTTCTTACAAATGTGCATTTTCAATCTAATCTATCAAACCCTCCTAGAAACTCACAAAATCCATCACGTCATCCTACATACTCACAAAATCACCAACAAAACAAACTTATATAGATTTGACCATTCTAATAAACACTTATGCAAGGTAAGATCACATAAGAAAAAATTGTTCCATTGCCTACATGATATAGTAAAATGTGGGGTCTATAAAACTTTTAGCAACTAAGAAGCTACTACGCTCGGATTCTCTTTTGTTTGCTCAATGAACTTTGATAAAACTTTTTAGCAAGTATGAAGCTTGAGTAAAAATATCTATTTTTATGTAATTATAACTCTAATGATCATTGTTATTAGAATCTCGATCCGGATCTTTAGAATCCTAAGATCCTACTCATGAGCTTGATCCGGATCTATGCATAGAATCTTTTTTGTGTAACATCTATTATAAGATCTTTAGAATCGTAAAGGATCGATAGGATCTTACGATCCTACTCGATTTTAAAGATCCTATTTTTATTAACAATATGTATTTTTCAAACATTTGTTTTATTTTCTTGGTTGATTTTAGGGAGTTTAAATGTATACATTCATGTATAAAATACGAAAAATGGCTTAGAGACAATTGTTTTCGAGTATATTAATCAATATGACAATGTTTAAGGTCGTAAATGTAGCTTTTTATCTCTTAAAAACAAAATATATTATGTAACTAACATTTTTTCCTCATTTTACAACTTTAAATTAAGCCACTTTGTTGTATATTTTTTTTAATATTTAATATTTAATATTTTATTATATTTCGAGGATCTTACGATCCGATCCAATGACCCTGTTGTGATTCGATAACTCAAGGATGAGGTCATATCACATAAACCATCAATCTATTTTGCTTTTCAATTTTTTTAATAAATCGAACTTAATTTTGTGCAACACTAACTATAGCGTACAAGGTACAACTGATAAAGCTATGTCAATCATTTGAACAGGAATCCATGTTCATTCAAGATGTAACGGGACCTCCGAATTAAACTCTGGGTCGGCTTAATTAGAAACCCGGCAATTGATCGACCTTTCAAAGGGAGGCCAGTTGGTGTATTCGGCAATCACCCAAATCAATTATAGAGAACTAAGTCATTATAGAGAACAAAGTCTAAGAGGCGGTTAATTCCACTCCTCAATTCCACTTCTAAATTTAATCAGTCGAATGAATAAGATGTGACATCACCTAAACCCCAAATTCCATTCCTAAATTTCTAAATCTGATTGCCCTTTGCTTAAAACAAGATAACTTTAAATTCAAGATTTCCATCCAATCAAATCCCCAAAGTCAAACACCTAAACCCTAAATTATTGAAATTTCAAATGAAAAATCGAAGACATACCTTCTCTCGGGCAAAAGTAAATTTGTTGGTGCCGCCCTCTTCACATCTCACTTGCTCACCGAATAGCTTCACATCGCCCTTTGCGCATAACCACTCGAAGACAGAAGCAACAGAGGGAATTTCAATTAGAAATAGGGGCAAAATTGGGTTAGGGATAAAACCATGTACTCTTTCAAACTAAATGAAAGCTATTTCAATTAGAAATAGCTTCACATCTGCTACTAACCATTGCCGAGATTGTGATAAATTCAGGCGTCAATTCTAAAGCTACAAACTGAATGAAAGCATCCTTACTTGTCAACTGCACAAGCTGTAGCAACAGCTAATGAAATCACTATATGGTTGATCTTAATGATTTATAGAGATTGTGTCGGAATACGTTCTTGATTTTGACACTCAATTTATAAGAAAAAGGCAAGCAATACCATATACACTGATAATGTAAGCAATGAAATCATATGATAAAAATAAATAAATAAACTACCGTAGCACCATGGGAAGGGTGATTGAAACGGCATTTACTGCCATATCCACACAAGCCAGTTCTTAGAAAGTATATGCAATCTGGTTCGCCGGGCCGGTCAGGGTACCGAGGTGAGGAATCACCACCACCTCTATCACCCTTTTCATCATAACTACCATTACCATTCTCAAGCTTCATCCTCCAAATCCCCTCTGCAAAAATTCCAATACCCATAAAAGAGGGTAAATAAATTAGGTTAAGTGCAAGAAAAATCTACCCTAAGTTCCTCACAGTCACAGTTGTTTGCCTAAAGCTGGAAACTTCAATAGTGTTTAAAATAAAATAAAATAAAATAAAACGTTTTTAATAGTTTAAAGTTTAAATTTATAATTACACAGAAACTTCAATGCATCACCATTAAAAGGAGAAAGAACAAATTTTACCAAGTAAAAACACCCAAAAATTGTTAATAGGGCTGATTTCCTTGCAGGGTACCAAGAAGAGAAATCTCAATACATAATTTATCACATGGTTTAGGTTACATCCCAGACTCCCAGTATAACTTCAACACGAGAGATAAACTGGGATGAGAGCTTGGTAGAAAGCAATGGCAAACAGTACTAATCATATAAACGTACACTTCAAATCTCGAAGTAACAAAAAATTACAAAAGCCATCACCAGCTCTCATATCCCAAACAAACGCACAAAAAGTAAAATCAATAACAAAATTATAGATAAAAGAAGGTAGAATCACCCGCAGCTGTGACATAGATTAGCGGTTTCACCGGATCGCAAAACCCAGCCTCTCTTCCATTCTGCAGACGACGTGGTGCCACAAAAGATATTCATACATGTTCTCGAGGCCATCAATCGATCAATTTCAACCTGTAAACTTGCCAAACAAACTAATTTCAAATCGAGATAACCAACCAGCTTGAAATTTACACTTCAACGTACTTGAAAATTCCTCAAGCAATTACGCTTGCAATTAGTCAAAGGTGGATCACCAACACACCAACACCAAACAGATATAAAAAGGATCAGAATCAACCTCTTTCTTCTGATACGGGGTTAGCCTTAGGTTGGTCCGATCTTCGACAACAAGCAAGAATAATCAAGAACTAATAAAGAAACTCAAGAACTTAATCAAGAACGATCAAGAACTCAAAGAACGCAGCAAGAAATAACAAGAAAGATGCAAGATTTATGCAAGACTCAACAAGAAAGCAAAGAAACGCAGCAAGACTCTCAAGAATCGATCAAGATAGGACAAGATCGACCAAGAAACACCAAGAACAGAGGCTGTCCTCAATGTCGACTCAAAGAAGTTGAACAAGACTCGATAAAGACTCGAAATTGCAACAAAGAATGAAACGACACGACCGATAAGGACTGAGTCGATCTATGCAGAACAAGATAAAGACCCCAGGCCTCCTCAGAGGGTAGGAACCAATACCAATGACTACACAACCCGCCTCTACAACCCTACACAATCAAGCGGACAACTTGAAGGCACAAGGAGGGGGCTTGTGGATACTAGATTCACCAAGTCTTGCGAAGTTGATGAACACAAAGCAAACCAAGCTGAGATAGATACCAATTCGTGATGAACGAGCACAGCTCTAGTTGGATCAACATCACTCAATGTGTTTCACACAAGTTTGAGAGAACTAATTCTATTCATTGAAAGCTGAATGTTTACAATGTATGAAATCGAAATATATAAGCTATGCTAAGGCCTGATGGGCCGAGTTTAATGATAGAAAGATAATATCTAACATCTAATTAAAACACCTAAAATCATAAGTAAATAAGATCTCTAGAAATAACACTTAAAATAGCCCAATTTCGGCCCAATAGGAACACTAGGCGAAATGGGGTTCCAACACTTAGTAAAATCCCGTCAAAACAGTGACAGCTTGCAAAGATGTGCATTTTCGGCCAATTCCGAGGTTGAATCTGGAAAAACCTTCAACATAAAAGTTGTAGATCTCTTCGTCCTCGTTCCAACAAGATATGGCACGCCTCAATCCGATAAATATTGAATCCGTACGACCCATTTTACAGAGACGTCGAAAAGCTGTCAAATGACTATGAACGAGATAAACGTCAAGCTTCTACCTTTGGACCTTCTCCCATGGTGGAGCCTTCTTCTTCCTCTTGATAAGGACATCATCCGAAGGTTTCTTGGATGGTCCCGCATCACCTTCTTTGATTACCTCCAAAAACGAACGAGAATGCACTAAAAGGAGCGATTTTTGTGCACTTCCGCCTGGTATCCTGTGTACGTCACTCCCCGAGCGTTTTCTAGCGGCGACGATGCTCCAATCGACGGAGTACAGAGAAATCGAACGCATACGAGGAGTTGGAGACACGAATTCGGAACCTGGAAGCAGATTTGGAGGAGCGAAGTGCATGCGAGCGACTTTGGAAGGGGAGAGATGGAGGAGAGAGATTGGCACATAGAAAAAGGCAGAAACCGGGGATTAATGAAATACCAACAAAACCCTTAAATTGGATAATGGAATAACAAAGAAAGGAAGGGCAAATAAGTAAATATACTTGATGAATAGTAAAGGCAAACTTGAGCTTTTATATAGTAAGATATATGGGGAAGAATTAAAATGTAAAATATCTTGCTTAAGGTGTAAAATTTTGGTTTTAATGTAAAATCGGACGCGCGGGTTGTATTTTAAAAAAAAAGTGAACCGGTCCGTTTTAAAAGATCTCCGAACCGGCCCATCTTAACGAAACATGGAGAAACCTGCGCAGAGGTGAGAGAAACGCACCCGACCTTCCTCAGTCGCTACTCCATCCCTCCCGAGTTCCCATCCCTCCGACCTCACAGCCGCCGACGCCATCGGCGAGCCTCCCTCCGACCTCACTTGCCGCCGACGACAAGTTCTGGAGCCACAGACCTCCGACCCCGAATCGCCTTTGGAGATCGGTTGTTTTGAGCCGCACAAGGAAGGTTTCCAAATCTGAGAATTTTGAACTTCAAATTGAGAATTTTGAAGTTCAACTCCAATTTGATTTGTCTCGATTTGGAGTTGGTGCTGAGGATTTTTCTATTCCTATTACAGTTTCTATTCAATCATTTTCACTCGGGGGCTCAGCCACTGTGATTTTGATTAGGCGCATAACTTGACACTCTCTTTTGAGGATATAGCAACAAATTTCGGTGAGCTTTCTCGCAATGGTGTACATTTGTGCATTGCTATGTCCTGGACCTTTTGACGTGTCTTAAATGCCATGTTTCTTTATTTTTCTTTAATGGGGCAAAATGCAAGCTGCAATCTGACTATTAAAATGATCACTTTGTGCTTGTGGTTTTAATAGGAATGAAGTTGGAGCTGGGTCTCTACAAGAAGAATCTGATTGTTGTTTCCAAACTTTGCTATTTGATTTTAGATGTTCAACCATACAAGAAAATTTTTCCTTTTATGTTTCTTTTTATTTGAGTTGGGGAGGAGGGGATATTAAAATAGGCGATTGGGTGTGAAATTCAGATGAATTTTTAATGTGCAAATATATTTATTCCCTTTTCTTTCCTTGTTTGTCTAGTATAGGTATTGGGAACTTCCAGCACAGAATGGGATGAAGGCATATGTATTGCTGACATTCTGCTAGCAACGAAGGAGTCTGCTCATTTGTACGTCAAGAGGTTGAGTGAGCTTGCTGTTTCTTTGAGGTTTGATGGGTGACTGGTTTGTTTCCCCTTTGCTCTTTTACTTGTTTAGCTGGTGCATACCTTTGGTTTTGTTAATTCTTAAAAGTTTTTTACTATTCTCTTGGGGAAATGGGGTTTGTGTGTTTTTCTATTCTGAATGCAAATGCTATTTCTTTGTCATTTTTGAATAAATTGCCTTTTGCCGCTTCTTGGTGGAATCCCAAGAGGATGGTATAAGATGACAACACCAAGTGTTTATAATCATTTTAGTATTTGGAAGAGTAAAGAATCTGAGTTGGCTTTCACTTTTTTTTTTTGGTCTCTCTCTTCCTGGTGGAATTCCAAGGGAATGGGGTTTGTGTGTTGATGCATGTTTGTTTGTTTCTTGCATTTCGTTAAATCACATTGTGGTTGATATGCAAGGTTGAGGAGCTGGCTTTTCTGATAAAAGATAACATTCCAAGTAAGCATCTTGTTTTATTAGTGGAAGATGTTTTGGTGAATTTCCTCCAAGATGACTCAAGGTACCACTTTGATGAATTTTCTCCCTTGTTCAACTAACTACGCTGCTAGATTTATGCAACCTTGTTGTTAGAGTTGCACATTATGCACATTACCATGTTTAGTTAATATTTATCCTCCCTAACCTAATTCTGTCAGATGTTTGGAAATTAAAAGAATCCTTGAATAAATGAATCTGTTCCTAGGTTATTGGTTTAGTTCATGTTGCATGCCCTATGCCTTTTCCATCCCTAAATGTTATTTGCTTTGTTCTCTCTTGTTTCATTTATATCTCATCTTGCAATAATAAGTGTTGATCATTCCACTGAACTCATGGATTTTTTCTATTTCCTCTGCTTTGTGTTGGTCTTAAAAATGAAGATTAGAACTCTTATCATCTGTTTTCTCTTCTCCATGTATGAAACAGTACTGACACAAAAAACTGAATCGAGTTTGTATTTGTTGTGCACTTGTGCAGACTAGAAGTTGCTCAAAAGAAAAGAATGAACCACAACAAAGAAAAGAGAATTTCCGCCACAAAAAAAGCATGTCGAAGTACCCTGGAATAGAATCCTCCCTTCCTGATTTCTTAGAGATTGAGATTTCTGAAAATTAGGGATTGCGAATTGGTCGGACCTAGTTTTGCTTCAGAATCTTCTCCGTATTTTCATTTCCCCTGTTTGATTTCGTATAGTGTAGCTCTGAGGTTCAATTTCTGCTTTGTAAGTGAAAGAATAGTCGAAAATTTTGGTTGCTATGATAGTGGACTTAATTGCAGGCTATACCTTCAGAAGTTTCCCAACCTGTCATGATTGAATACAGCAAACAACTCGACCATCTCATGCTGAATTTGGTTCTTAATTCTCAAGTGGCAATGCATAGAACTAGAAGTGTTTGTTTTTTAATCATTTATTTAATATATTCTGTATGCCTTGGCAGGCCAATTCTTTAGCAGATCCAATGTCAAATGATGCATACATTCAGCAGCAAAGGAAGGAGAATGTAGAAAAGACTTTTGCTAACCAAATTACGGTGTGTTCGGTAATTCAATATTTGTACCTACGAGTCTATTCTTTTTAATTATGGAATATCAAAGCCCAAGATCTTTTAAACATAAGCAGACTGCATATTTTTGCAAGCATATAAAGATTTAAGTTAATATGTTGTACTTGTTAAGGTGTATTCATTTAATTTGAATGTGAAAGCAGTTTACTTGTTTCTGTCACATCTGAAGATAAAGTTACCGAAAGTTAATAGGGAATGGGCGAGTGATCTTCTTGACAACGTAGGATACAAGACTGTGATACTAGAGGATCAAAGGTATGCTATCAGTTTCGTCATGTGATGTCTAAGTTACATATCATATATCATATGTTTCCTTTGCATGCTTGTCTTGGGACAAAACATACAAGGTTATCACATAAGGTGTGAGTGATGTTGCTTTGTAAAGAGAGAAACTTATTTCTGCAGCTCTCAGTAATGAATTCATGGGTACTAAAATCACATATAGGATGAATTTAAAGTCCACCAAACATTTGCCTCCTAAATCAGCCATTGCTAGTTTCACCGCAGGGGATAGTAGGGTGTATCATCTTTGCCTAAATATAGTTAAACGATTGACAGACTTAATAGCTGCTTGCCCACCTCCTGTTTATCATCACAAAACAATATTGCGATTTGCATATCCCTTAATCTATGATTAGCTTTTTGTTATTCCCTCCATTAAAGTATACAAGTCATTTTAGACTTTAAATTTTGTTTCAAAATACTAGTCCTTTATTAATAGGATTAAAAAGGTGGTTCTCTGTATCTTGTTTTGGTGGTTTTCGATTTCAGATTTGGTACTGATAATAGATTGTTGATTCAGCCTTCCTGAATGTATATCAGGTTGCCATTGTTTCTTCTTATATTTCAGAGCCATGCTCTCTGTTCATTAGATCCGTTTGTTTTGAACTTTGTTTATTGCATGTTTTCTATACTGTGATTTTTGTTGTCCATAAGCTAGATTTTTATACTTCATAAGCTTTAAAAGTCTATTAGCTCAATGGTAGAGCAATGTGCTTTTGCGCAAAGATGTGGGTTTGACTCCTACATAGGCTAAATTGCTTAATTTTAATAGTTTGTATTATCTTTTAATAAAGTGCAATTCATAATCTTAGCTGTGCACTTTATAATCTTATTTTTGCACTTTATCATTTTATTTATGCACTTTATGGTGAAGATGAGTACAATTCATCACTATGTCTTTTGCACAATTATATCTTATTTTTGCACAATTGTATTCTTAATATGCACAATTGTATCTTACTTTTGCACCATTGTATTCTAAATGTGCACAATTGTATCTTACTTTTGCACACTTGTATTCTAAATGTGCACAATTGTATTATAAATTTGCACAATTGTATCTTACTTTTGCACAATTGTATCATACTTTTGCACAATTGTATTCTAAATGTGCACAATTGTATCTTACTTTTGCACACTTTAAAGTTGCACAACTGAACTTTAAAGTTGCACAACTGCACTTTACAGTTGCACAACTGCACTTTACATCTCTTTACAGTTGCACAACTGAAAATATAATTTGGTTCTCCCTAAACCGAAAATCTAATTTGGGCACTTTGTTTTACAATTGCACAACTGCACTTTAAAGTTGCACAACTGCACTTTACAGTTGCACAAATGCTTTTTACAGTTGCACAAATGCTCTTTACAGTTGCACAAATGCACTTTACAGTTACACAACTGTACCTTACACTCTTATTCATGAAGAGAAACATAGTACTTGTAAGCGATAAACATAGATAGCCTATGCGGGATTTGAACCCGCATCTTTGTGCGTGGCACATTGCTCTACCATTTTGAACTAATAGGCTTTAAATCACATCACTTTTTTTGGGCAAGCAAAAAAAAAGATATCTAACATAGCTTTACATTTGATTAAAGCAAAGGGACATACATCATTTTGTCGTTAATGAAACAAAGCCAATTGAACCAAAGACAAACACAACTAGCAAAAAAGTTGAATACTATAACAGAAAAATTGAACCTAAGAGTTTTGATGTTCTTGTCTGTTTATCATCACTTGCACCAACCAGTAACACTTGAATACCATAGCAGAAATTGCTCTTTTTCAAAATGAAATTGTACTTTTCAAACACATTTAAATCGGAACCAATAAATTCATTCAAAGAAATAGAACAATCAATCAACTTAACTACATGAAGCAAAATTACAGAAGCATAACATTCTTTCAACTCCATCTCAGCTTGTCTGCACTTTGCAACAATCCTTTCAGCTCCATCTTAGCTTCACGTAGTTACATGATGCACATCCATTACGTACTGCATAGTGAACGAACTGGTTGCATTGTCGTGCCTTATTTTTATGACATTTACCAATCTAAAAGACCATTCCAATAGTTTACTCTGAACTACGGTTTGCAAGTGCACTTGTTAGTTTCTCATCCAAATTTGGAGCATGATGATCATCTGTTACTCTTGCTACAGATTCCACAAACACTTTCCTAAAGTATGTAGAGTATATGTATTACTTTAACAAGCAATCACTTTAAATCAGGTAAGTTTCAAATCAGTTCGAGAAATTTACTTCACATGCAGGCATCAGTAAGTTTCAAATCAGGTAAACACCGACCCTCCCGCAGTCCCAATCAAATCGATAATCAGAGCAACAAGCCAAAATGCAAAACAATAAAATCATGAAAATCGAGCCAGCGATTAAAACTAAAATATCAGCAAATACATACTTGAGTGCGATGCGCAGGTGCTCGATTGTTGGTCACGACAACAACAAGATCAGTAGGAGTAGTTGACAGATAATCAAATCGGCAATGAAATTGTCGATCTCATTGCCCTAGAACAGTAGGAGCAAATGTAGGACAGAACAGAGATAGAAGAGAGAGAAGCACCACAAGCGGAGCAATTTATCCTTGAGCAATTGACACATGAAGCTAACGAACCAGAGAGCCCTAATTGATCGAAGAGAAAGCATCGTCTGAACGATTGGCCTATACTCCCTCCTTCACAAAGGGAACCGACATCGAACAGAGGGAGAAGATAGAATATGCAAAATCGTCGATTCTCCTCTGCAATTGCTCCATTAATCGGAAGATTCCCGACAACGGTCGTCTTCTTCAAGCACTAGATCGACCCTGCTGGGGATTTGCTGGGCGAGCGAGGGCGAGCCAAATCTAATGACGATAAGGGGAGACAAGGAGCAACGAGGGGCGTCGGGAAGATGACAAGGGACGGCGGGAGGATGACGGAGGAGTGAGGGAGGATGATGAGCGAAGGCGGGGGCGATAGAGGGCAACGCTGTCGTCCACCGCCATGGCTGCAACGTCTCAAAGTCGGGAGAGGGATGGAGATAAACGGATTAATTTTTAGGGTTTAATTGGATCGACCCATTAAGTTAATCCATTTTCTAAATTGAGCGCGCATACCTTGTTTAGAAATTTTACACAAGCCAATTTTACAACCTAAGACAATTTTACATTTGAATCTTTAACTGTATATATATATTGAAGTAAACTCATGGATTATAAAATAGAGTATATAATATTTGAAGGAAAAGGAAATTTTAAAAAAAAATCCCATTAGAATTTTATTGTTTAAAAACCCCTATAATTAATGTAGCGATCGATGACACCACAAATTTTTAAAAAAGTTTATTTGATACGAAGAGAAAACATTGAAGACCAATAACATAAAATTTACTCTTTTTTTTGTTCATATGAATGCATTTAAAGCCGTTATAATGGGATAAGGAGATCAAATTCGTAACTTATTAACCACTCTATGATTTTATATCATCCTCAAATCTATTCATAAGTGTTTATTTATGGAGGATGAGCAAATCACCATGGGCAAATAAAAACACACACTCACAAATGTTGGAGATTAAACTAAACATTAATAAAGGTTGTGGCCAACAACATTAAGCATCTCCGAATTATGAGATTTCTTTAAGATTTTACAATTTTCTCAAATTCATTCTTTGAAAAATGAATGTATATTTGTTTGAGAATCAAATGCACATATGAATCAAGCCAAATCTATTTTGCAATATAATCAATTCAAAATTTTAATTCGACATATCCATTTCAACACGACTTCGACTATAAGGAACATCGCTCTACTCGTATGGGTTCCTAAAGGTATTGAGAAGCTCTAGTATGTCATAGCCAAGCATGTCGTCTACTTCTTGTATCATCTTTGGCTTCATCTTCTCAAACTTGTCGATATTGTATCCACTCATAACTTCTTTGAAATGCTCTACTTGAGGGAAGTCACCGGTTGACAAATGGAATTCCCTTTGAACCTGAAATTAAACATCACTATAAGTATTCCAATAAGTAGATATGGACAAATTGATATCATAACAATCAAATCAAATTTTTAGGAAGAACCTTGACAAACTCATCCTCAAGATTATAAATCAAGCGTTTTTTAGCTTTATTCTTTCCCATCATGGCGGGCATCTCCTTCTTGAGATGACTAATAATATGAGCATGAATCTTGGCAGCTCTAGCACGTTTGACAAACTCATTGATCTGGACAATACATAAATGTGAAAAACACCATTGAATTATTTCACAATAGAGGCATGAGAGGGGGACAAAGATAGAATTATACTCTTCTGTCACATGCCTTCTTTGGAATATCTTTCAAATCAGTGAGAAGGTCATTCTGTTCTTTCTCAAAGAGATCCTTGCCCATAGACCCAACGACTTCTTCGTTAATGGGCTTATCGTTAAATGAGTTGTGAAACGAGAAAAAGTTTCAATTCACATTCCCATAAAATGGGAAAAATCGTAAAATATGCAATTAAATAAGTGAAACTAATAAGTCAAGATTTACTCTTCCTCAGGGGCGCCACAAGAAAATGAAAAAACAGTCAAGAGTAAGCAAGATTTACTCTTCCTCGGAGAATAAGAATCTTTGAAAGGAAGAAATGAAAAAAAAAATGTCTTGCATCGCTCTCGACTGTTAGTGTTGTGTATATAGGC
Organism: Persicaria tinctoria; assembly: GCA_037127255.1. Lineage (NCBI taxonomy): Eukaryota > Viridiplantae > Streptophyta > Magnoliopsida > Caryophyllales > Polygonaceae > Persicaria > Persicaria tinctoria. The sequence goes on from JBANSL010000018.1 coordinate 43,083,696, forward strand.
CTGGTTCAAATGTCTCATCTTAAATAATCTTTATCAATAAATGCAAAAGTGTGAAATGTCGAGAAAGAAGTAACTAAGAGTTTTAAACATATCTCTTTTTTTTTAATAAAGATGCACTTATGAGATGGAAAGGCTCATCAAACCAGAAATATGACAAACAACACACTTATAAAGAAGGAACAAAAAAAGGGATAACTACCTACCCAATATAGACACGAGCAACTTCTGGAGTGTTAAGGACCTTTCCTAGTGACCACATCAAAGCTCCATAGACTCTCATAAGCTAAAACATATGGTGCAAATCAATAATCTAGTTTTTATGGATCATTCCTAATGGGTAAAAAAGAGAGAAACTTGAGTAGACCAAACTCTTACTTGTTGGGTATCAACTTGGTCTGCTTTGTTCAGAATAACACGGATCTTGTCATCATGACCACGAAGAGATGAAATTGCACGCTTAAATTCATCACTGATGTCAAGTTTGTGAGGATCAAACAAAAGAAGGATGAGATCAGATTTAGCTGCAAACCAAGATATAACTCCAGTAAAATCATAACTGTACTCAATTCTTTGCTTTTCTCCAGACAAGACACCAGGAGTGTCAACAAATGTAATATGCTCCAACAGCTGCATACATTTCAAGAGCAACTAGTTTTAGAAGCAATATTCAAGACCAAAAGTTTTTAAATTTGAAAAGATGGAATCTCACCGAATGTGGCATTTGTGAACACTGAAATTTTGACAAAAATGCTCCCCCAAAAGTCTTGAGGCCATTGAATGGCATGTCGGCTTGGACAGCAATAGTGTTTCCAGGAATGGTTCTCTCGTCAGGTCCAGCCTGTCATCATTTATGCAAAACCGAAAAATGTTAAACATGGTTATAAAAAATCTACGAAAATGGTAAACAAAGATTCGTAAGAAAATATATGCTCTATGAAAAAATAGAATTACAAACAAGTAGTTCTAAAGGCTCGAGGAAAATATACTTCTTACCGACTAAATCCTCAACCATAGATCCAAAGAATTATAAAATGATGGGGTATTGTAAACCCCCATAAGAAGAAACTTCTTATAAAATTTCTCACATGAGGTTTTTATGTAAATTGGAAGGAATAATAACATAAATTATGGTTTCTCATGTATACATTCTTGAAGAAATCAAAGGGAGGGAACAAGTAATTAAGCATAATTAGCCAAGAGTGTTAACATACCATTACAACAACAAAATGATCAGTTGTAGGTTCTGGGCCAATATGAGCTCCTGTTACAAGAAAGAGGATGTCAAAACATGTTATTTTGAAGACATTTGCAGTAAATACAATCATGAGACCACACTACCATATATCAAAGAAAGAATTAATTTAACCTGGATATTCACACTTAAGCAAATGTTTTATAAATGTAGTCTTTCCGGTTGAATATTGTCCCAACAACATCACCATGGGTTTAGCATCAAAATCACTACTTGTCTGCATAAAAAAACATATTTAGAATTATTATGCACATGTCTATTTGAGAAAGATTGTATTAAGAATGTTATTCTACTCACTAAAGCAGGCGACACAAAATCATGAAAACGATAGGTTGTCTCCAGTGGCTTTAGCTTTTCAATATATAATCTCTTTAGACCATCTATTATGGATGTCACAGCACTAAGAGGTACCTGATAGATGTAATTGAGTGTATTAGATTAATGCTTCTCAGAGCACATCAGCGCATAATGACAGTAGTTATAAACAATAATGAAATGGCAATAACCCTCATGATGCACGGATTGAAGGCGAAAAAATATTATATAACTTTGTAAAAAAAAGTCTTTTAAATAAAAAAACAAACAAACCTAACTTTTAAAACATCGTACTAGATCAAGCAAATAGTAGAAGAAATATCTAACTCGTGAAGATACAAAAGAGGAGAAAAACTTGTGTCCAAAAAAATACAAAGGTTGCTTTTGTAGTGATTGCTTGTTTTGGCTTCATTTAGCTTTCATGTGAGTGATGGATTCCACCAAAGAACGTGGAATCATAACCTAGGGTTGAGGCAAAAACATTAAAAGATAATAGGGAAAACATAAAGAAGGAAAAAAATCAAATTTGAACTTGGAAGAAGTTAATTACTTTCTTTGAAGATTTTGAGGCAAACCAACCCGATTTTGGTGATGATTGCTTAGGTGATGATTGTTTTAGTGAATTCCCTACATACCAACAAATAATTTAGTAAAATAGTGGGCTACCAAAAAAAACATGATAAGAGCATATTATTTCTAACCATTCACTCCGAGAGCATATGTGGTGACAATCTTCTTCTGAAAAAAAAACATAAATTCTAGTAAATAATATGTTTTTGTCTGTGTGGAAATTTACGAGATATTTATAGTTACATTACTTACTATAGGCAAAGCATCCAAACCATTCATATGTGGGATTTTGATCTCCTCTAGGCCAACTGTATACAATTTGAAGAATTTCGTATAGTTAAAATATACTAATACAATATGAATTACACTAAGCAATCGACATACAATACACAACGAAAGAGTGTAATTGTCTAGAGTTGGAAGAGTGTGTTTGTTTAGAATACATACAACTAGCAAGTTATGATAAATTCTTTTGTTGTGAATTTGCATTTGGAGTTAATAACATGAGGTGACCCAGAAACATGACTTTTCATAAATTTTAAAACATAACTTTGTACAAATGACAGATATCACATGTCCATTATATAACACAATCATTTAAATATTATAAGAGTTTTAAACAAATTCGGAATGATTAGATTAATAACATTCCTCTTCTCATCAACCTGGAATCAAAGTTCAACACGAAAACCTTTTTTAAATATAATTTGAACCTTCTAGTATAGTGTTATGAGAGAGAAGTTGAAAAATGAAACACAAGTAGATATTGTATTAAAGAAACCACGCATTCACTTGCTTGGATTTTTCAAGAAATTAGGGCTCAATTCTTGTCCAGATTGAGCTATAGAAGCAAGCTGCAATAAAGGGAAAAAATAGCACAATTACCTCTAAATAGAAACTTATTCAGTTTATTCCAATAAAAACAACAGAACTTAAAAATATAATACCTGCATTGCAGCAATGAGCTCTTTAAAGCCCAAGTAACCCTGCCTTTTCATGTCGGCTAATGACCAAACCTTGGCAGAGGATAGTTTATTAGATGAAGGGACATATATAGTTTAATTAACATTGACAAATCACAAATAGCACAAGTGGAGTACTAGTACAATGTTATGGAATATTGTTGGATAATTTTGTTATCCAGTCTTGTAAGTTGTCTAAGCTGTTGTAACTATATTATTTATTTTCTTTCCTATTGATGTGACCCTCGACGGAGCTAGCTTGTCCGACGATAGGGTTGGAGGTCTAGATACTAGTGATGGAGCTCTGATGGATGCTATTGAAGATGCTAACGATGAGGAGATGGAAGAAGAGCCACTTTTACCTCGAGCTAACCCACCATTGACAAGAGCTCGAGCTCGCCTACTTGGTCGACCGGTTCTTATCTTTGAGGAGCCACCACCACACACGGTCACTTTGTTACAAGTTAAGTCTGAATTGGCGTCGACCGAGACTTGATTAGAGGGGATGTCAAGCTAAATTTTTCAAAACCAAACTACCTATTTTCATAGGATGATATTCTCTTGCCTTTTTTTCCAAGCAAATGAGGCGGGATATCCCAAAAGGCTTGCTAAATCCTATGTAATGCCTTCTTTTCATTTGTTATTTTGGCTTCCTTTAATTTCTTAGCTTCCATACAATTCCTATAAATATGTAAGCTTGACATTTGTTTTGGACAAGTTGAATTTGATAAAAATCTGAGCTTAATTTGTGCTTCCTTCGTTTCGGGTTAAGAAACAAAATCTATCTTGGTGAGATGCCGGATAAAACCTCTTAGTGAGATGCTGAGAGCGATTCCCTAGTGAGATACGACGGAATCAAAGGGTCGGAAGCCCTCGGAGTGCGAGGCCGAGAGTGCGGAAGATCGAGTGTTGGAGAGAGCTCGGAGTGCGAGGCCGAGAGCGATCTTGCATCACATATCCCTCAACCCCCATCCCCTACTTTACCACCATTCTAAGGCCTTCCACAACCCCATCATCACCCTCCATTCACCCCCAAAACGTCACCCCTTCAATCCCTCTCAAACAAGCCCCGTTTGGACTCGCCTCTGCACAAGCGACGTCTCGGTAAAAGGCGATTTCCTGCTTTGTCTGACCTTCGATTGACGAGATCTGCCCCAATCTGCGACCGCGACTTCAAGATCTACAAAAGTAGTATTTTCAAGCCCCCAGAAGCGGAGCCAATCGATGGGAAATCGGAAATATTTGAAGACTCATATGATGCCTCAGAAGATGTCCACAATTTCCCGACTTCTCGGAACTCTCGTTGCCGGTCCTTTTGCTCGAGCCCGGGTCCGAGCAGGGAAATCTTTTGTTTTATTAGTAGCTTATGAATCAAGTGCCCTCCTTAATTTGAAGGAGGAAAGAAAAAGTTTCACAAAAAAAAAACAAAAAAAAACTTGCAAGCCTGCAAGTGCAACCGTAGCTATATAGAAAAAAAATTGTTAAAGCAGCTTGTTAAATAAATAAAAAAATTGTTAAAGCAGTTTCCGGGAGCATATGTTTTATTAGTGGCTTCTTCAGTAGAAATTTGTTCGTGAATTAGCTATTGCCATCCGAGCTTCATAGATATTACGTTGTTTCTTCCTACATTGCAACCTCAATTTTTATTCGGGCTATATCAATTGTTTTGCATTACCTAAGGACCATAGCGGATTTTGGTAAATACTTGTCGAAAGGCCCTTGTTGAGTGCTCGAAGGTTGCTCATTTAGCTTATTTGCTTGCTATTGTGTGTGGGTGTTTCGTTGGGTGTTATTAATCATTTTGTCACGAGTACTCCTACTAGCTTGCTTTGTCCGCGGGTGGATTTCAGGTGGTTGATTACTATCGTTGGTGCTAGTTGCCGCTAGCAATTATTCAGGTTCTTAAGTGTCATGCCCTTGCACTGGGAAAAGGGAGTTGAGAGTGTTGCATGTTGCAACCGAAAAAGGAGAGGTGAGAGCAACATTGAGTAGTGTTGGAAAAGGTGAGTGAGAGGAGAGTACTGTTGTGAGCCTAATTCGCCATGTTTTATAATTACTTTTATATCATTTTCTGCATACATTTCATGCATTTGGGTTAGAATAGTACATAATCTATGTAGTTTATGCTTATTTGCCAAATTATGAAATCTACACCAGTTTCTGTTCAATTTCGCAGAAATCGAGGCAATTTACAACAGTTCTGAGAAAGGGAGAAAATCTCGAAGTCAACTACAGAAGTCCGAGGTCAAGAAGCAGCGGAACCAGGACAAATCGAGCTGGAAACAAGGAAAAATCGAGTCAACACAGCTTGGTCGATATCGAGCAAAGATAGTCGATATCGAGTTAAGTCACTCGATTTCACCCAAAGCTGCCCAGACATCGACAAGTGAAGCTGGGAGCTGAAGATGTTACTTGATATCGAGGAAATCTACTCGATATCGAGGAAAACCCAAGTCGATGTGCCATCCAGGGGCCGAGATCGACGAAGAAGTTGAAGACGGACCAAACCTTGGTCGATATCGAGGAAATCTACTCGATATCGAGGAAAAATCAAAGTCGACATGCATCCTGGAGACCGGAATCGAGTTGCTGAGCAGAAGACGAAGAAATTGCTAGTCGATATCGAGCAATTCTACTCGATATCGAGGAAACCCCAGTGGCCGACGTCGAGTAGTCCGAATTCTTGTTAAGTTTCTATCCCGAGTCCGATGGAGATATTTTCGAGATCAAATTCCATCAAGATCTATCAAGTGCTATCAAGAGGAGAAGATATTTATCTACTTTAGATATAATTCCTAGTTGATTTATTTCCTTTATTTCCATGTTTTAATCTTTAGATAAAAGATAGATAGAATTAGATATAGATATAGTTTTCTTTCCTAGATTAGCTTGGAATGAAGGCTATAAATAAAGCCTTAGGGGCTGATTTCTAGTAATTCAAGGATACAATTCAATTCAAGAGAAGGAGAAGAGGTAGTAGAGAGAGAGAGAGAGCTTGTGGCGAGAGCAAGGTGGAAAGGCGAGAGCGGATTTGGCTTGTTCGGTTGTAAGCTTTCTTTTTAGTTTTATTTTTAATGCAATTTATTTTCCTGAAATCTTTGATGAGTTTCTTGATGATGAAGAGCGAGTAGTCCACCCACTTCTAGGGTCGGGGTGAGCCCGATGGTCGCCATGTGAGGTGATGCGGTAAAGGTTTGACCTTTTTATGCAATTCGTCTTCTATCCCTGCAAGCATGATTCTTTTGCGAAAGTTGAAGGTGATCCTTGTCTATGTTATTGAAGCGAAAGTGATCTTAATACAACTTGGATTAATTATGTGAAAAGGGTTAGCAACAATTAGGGTTTATGTGAAAGCCTCTATATTCCTATTTGTTAATAACGAAAGTTATTTGATGAAAAGCATGGTTTGTATGCTTTTATGTGTTATTTTGCATGGTTATCGTTGTGGTGTTGAAACCCTGATCTTGGAAGTCTTTAGTTTATTGATTTATTTCGTCGAAATCCGTGTTCTGGCTTGCGAAAAGGTGAGATCTTTGTTACTGAGTTTGTCGATTTTGAGCAGGTTTTTGTCGACATCGGGGACTTTTACTCGACATCGAGGAAAGTTGTCGAGATCGAGTTGATTTTGTTTGGTTTTGGTTTCTGTTAGTCGATATTGAGCTACTGTTGGTCGATATTTCCGCTTTTCTTTGTTATTTCTGTCTGTCTGTTTGATTTTCTGTCTGTGAGATTTACCGCTACCTGAGATCCGCTGACGTGCTTCCTCGAGGATCGATCCTGACTTCCCGCTGCTACATCAGGAGGAGGTCTTGTAATTATTTGCAAGGGATGGAATCTGGTTTGCTTTACTTTACTTATATTTTGAATTACAAGTCTCGATTTCCTCCTACAACAAGTACCATCTAGAGTAAGGAGCGGAGAGCCAAACACCGAGGAGGTCTGTTGCTGCTAATTGCTATCATATCTGTTGTTTGCTCGTTTTGCAGGTTCTGAAGTCTCATTCTGTCTTTTCTAGAGTACATTAAGTGAGGCAAACACTTTAAACACACGAGTGGAGTGTGTGAGAGAGTGTGAGCGTCCACCAAAGTGAGAGAGAGGTTTCTGTTTTGCTAACTTGACGAGTTTGTTTGATTGTCTGTGGTGATGTCACAACATTCGGTGAACAGGGAAGGAGGCAGAGTTGAACCAACTGTCCAGGAGTTAACTTACCGTATGGACAGAATTGAGCTAAGTATTGCAGAGATACTATGATGATTACCGCCATCCCAGAGAGATGCACCGAGTGATCATGGTAGCCATGATGGCCAGAGGAACCAAGATGGCAGAAGAGGACACAGGAATGGACATCGCCATCATCGCAACAATCCACGGTCAGATGATGAGAGATCAGATGCATCCATATTTTCAGAGCGGAGTCAAGCTAGAGAGGATCGCCATGCTAGGCGTCGCCAAGAGGATGGCCGTCAACGTCGGCATCCCTATTTTTACTGGTGCTGCAGGGCCGGAGGCGTATCAGCGTATCAGGATTGGGAGGTCAAAGCTGAACAGGTCTTCCGTTTCCATCGCTATCTAGAGGAGGTGCAAGTAGAGCTCGCTGTCATCCACTTTACTGATTATGCCCTCTCTTGGTGGCAAGGAGTACTAGTAGATCGAGCCTACACTCGACCTCCACTAGTGACGACCTGGGTAGAGTTCACACGTCTGATGCGAGCTCGCTTTATTCCGGCGGATCATGGGCAACAACTGTTGCTGAGGATAGAGAAACTGAAACAAGGTCCTCGATCCCCAGACGATTACTATAAGGATCTACGCGCCCTTTTGCAACGATCGGGCACAAGGTATGAGGACTTTTATATTCTTGCTAAGTTTCTTGCAGGTCTGAACTCTGATGTGGCTGAGATTGTGTTGCAACTGCGACACACCCATGTGATTGATGCTCTCCATCATGCCACACATGTCTATGAAAACTTCCTCAAAAGGAGGTCTGCAGGGTCCTCAACAAGGCGTTGGACGGGAACTTAATCTCCTTCAAGACCACCTCAGAGTTACCGTCCCCAACCGCCTAACCCTGGTCCTACTTCCCCCTCCACCGTTAGACCTTCAGCTAACCCAAGCCCTAGTCCTGTCATACTTAACCCCACACCTATACCTCCTAGACCATAGTCCAACAGGTCTCGAGAGGTCAAGTGTTACAAGTGCTATGAGATTGGGCATTATGCTAGAGAATGCCCCAACCCACGAAAGGTTCTCCTTAACTCGTTCGGAGAAGTGGTGAGTGAGGTGGAAGGCCTCGATGACCCATATGAACTGCCAGTTGTGGATGAGGATGAGGAGCTTGTTGCCAGAGCACCAGTTGGTGAGAACTTCGTGGTTAAGAGGACTTTGAGCGCTAGTGAGAAGGTGGAGATTGACACCTCTCAGCGGGAGAACTTGTTCAACACCCGTTGCACCATCCGAGGTAAGATTTGCACTTTTATTATTGATGGTGGTTCCTGCTGTAATATTATTATCCAGGAAGTCGTGGATCGTTTCTCTCTGACCACTCAGGTACACCCGAGACCTTATACTCTGCAATGGATTTACTCAGGATCACCGTTGAAGATTAATGACCAAGCTGAGGTGTCATTTTTCATTGGACCTTACGCCGATACTATCTTATGTGATATACTACCTATCATCGCTTTCCATTTACTTCTCGGTAGGCCATGGCAGTATGATCGGCGCGTGATGCATGACGGTTACATCAACGAGTATTCCTTCACCTTTGGAAGCAAGCGGGTAAGACTTCTACCTCTAACCCTTCAAGAGGTTGTCACTGATTATATTGCTAGGGAACAACGTCTCCAATCTCATGAGACGATCGGAAAGGATGTTGAAAAGCAGAAGTTGGAGCAAGGACTGCCCAAGGAACCCCAGAGCTTGTTGGTCGCTCGGGTTCAAGATGTACGACATGCTATTCAGGGGGGTGATGTTTGTCCGTACTTCTACTACTTCTACCTTACATGTTAGTTCTAGTTCATCTTCTACTACTGCTGTTGAGTTGCCTTCTGTCATTTCAGGTGTACTCGAGGAGTTTCATGATATGCTACTATATGAGATGCCAGCTGGATTGCCTCCTCTTAGGGGCATAGAGCATCAGATTGACTTTGTGCCGGATGCTGTTATTCCTAACCGGCCAGCTTATAGGACTAACCCCATGGAGACCAAAGAGTTGTAGTCACAGGTAGAGGATTTTCTTAGCAAGGGGTATATTAGGGAGAGTCCGAGTCCCTGTGCCGTACCAGTTTTGTTGGTACGAAAGAAGGATGGGACCTGGCGCATGTGTGTTGATTGTTGAGCCATCAACCAAATTACAGTTAAGTAGCGTCATCCCATTCCTCGCTTAGATGACATGTTAGATATGTTGCATGGTGCTTGCTTGTTTTCTAAGATTGATTTGCGGAGCGGGTACCATCAGATTAGGATGAAGGAGGGTGACGAGTGGAAAACCGCTTTTAAGACCAAATATAGTCTTTACGAGTGGTTGGTCATGCCCTTCGGGCTAACTAATGCTCCTAGTACTTTTATGCGCCTGATGAACCATGTTTTGCGTGCATTCTTAGGTTGTTTTGTTGTCGTATACTTTGATGATATCCTTGTTGTAAACAAGTCCTTAGAAGAGCATGTTGAACACTTACGCGTTGTTTTTCTAGTTCTTAGGAAGAAGCACTTGTTTGCTAACTTGAAGAAGTGTCAGTTTTGCTCTGATATTGTCGTCTTTATTGGTTTTGTTGTAGGTAAAGATGGCTTGCAAGTGGATACAGAGAAGATTCGAGCTATTCGGGAGTGACCTCAACCAACATCCGTTACTCAGATACGGAGCTTTCTAGGCTTAGCAGGATTTTATCGTAGGTTCGTCAGGGACTTCATCAGCATTGCCGCCCCTCCTACAGAACTAACAAAGAAAGGGATGTCATTCAAATGGGGTCCGACGCAAGAAGAGGCTTTTGCTAGACTTCGAGAGCGGTTGACAAATGCTCCGTTGGTAGCACTTTCTGATTCCTCAAAGACTTTTGAGATTGAATGTGATGCATTTGGGGTTGGTATTGGTGGTGTTTTGATGCAGGAAGGTTGGCCTATCGCTTACTTTAGCAAGAAGCTAGGAGGAGCTACAAAGAATTACCCTTTTTTACTATCTACGGCAAGGAGTTGTATGCCTTGGTTCGTGTTTTACAGACTTGGGCTCATTACTTGTTGCCTCGTGAGTTCGTGATACATACTGATCATGAGGCCTTGAAGCATCTACGGAGCCAAACCACCCTTAGCGCTTGCTATGCTAAGTGGATTGAGTTCATCGAGGCTTTTCCTTATGTGGTCAAGTACAAGAAGGGGAAGGACAACATCGTCGCTGACGCCCTCTCTCGTAGGTATTCTCTTCTCTCTACTCTTGAAGCTCGTGTTCTTGGGTTTTCTATGCTACTTGATCTCTACTCTATTGATGCTGATTTTGGGGATATTGTTGTTGCAGGAGGATGGTCAAGTATGAAATAAATATAGAATAAAGATCAGACTGACTTCCCTGTCTCAGCAAATAAATACAAGACTTCCTCCCGTTGTAGTAGAAGGTTGTCAGGATCGAATCCACGAGGAAGCACGTCAGCAGTTCTCACGTAGCAACAGATCTCACAGACAAGCAACAAAAAGACAGAAATAAAAGCAAAGACAGAAAATAGCGAAAGAAAGTAAAGAACAAAGCAAAGACAGAGGCACTCGATCTCGACAAAAGCCTACTTGAGATCGACAACAGCAAGTCGTCAGAAACTGAAAAATCGACAACAAAAGCAGAAACTCTACTCGACCTAGACAAGACCGTACTCGAGATCGACTAAGGCCTATTCGATCTCGACGAGACTCTCCTCTGTATCGACTAGAAAGACAGAAACTTAAATTGCAAATTTCAAACCCAAAACTCAGATTTCTGACGAAATAAATTCAATATAAAATAGGACTTCCAAAGCCAGGGTATCAACACCACAACGATAACCATGCAAAGTGACACATAAAGGCATAAAAGATCATGATTTCCATCAAAATAACTTTCGTTACTAACAAATAGGCATATAGAGGTTTTCGCATAAACCCTAATTGTTACTAACCCTTTTCACATAATTAACCCATGTTGTATTAAGATCACTTTCGCTTCAATAACACAAACAAGGATCACCTTCAACTCTCGCAAAAGAATCATGCTCATAGGGATAGAAGACGAATTGCATAAAAAGATCTGACCTTCACCGCATCACCTTACATGGCCACCGTCGGGCTCACCCCAGCCCCAGAAGTGGGTGGACTACTCACACCTCATCGCAATAGCAGACATTGATTGATGAAAAGAAACTTGCATTAAACTATATTCAAAGCCTTTACAATCCCGGCAATCAACTTTCGCAGAATGCCAAAACCCTAAAAACTTTAGAACTCCTAAAACTTCTCTGTGGAACTACTTGTCTCTCACTGAAATTGAATTCATTCAAAAAACCAGCCCCTAGGGCTTTATTTATAGCCTTCTATTCCTTGCTATTCAAGGATAGAATCTCCTATCTATATCTAAAATTATATCTAAAAGCTTTAATGATAAATAAATGCAATTTAGGAATTAAATCTAAAAAGGAAAAGATAAATCTAAACTAGGTAAGATGTCTTCATGTTGATAGATCTCCCTTCCATAGATAGAACTTGATAGATTTTGGCCTTCTCGACTTCCTTCGTGCCTAAGGAATCCCAGCTCGACTCGGACTGCTCACGGCGATGCGTTTCCAGAACCTGGTCTACTCGACATCGACTAGGATTCGTCGTCGACTGATCTTCTCGGGTGACTCTGCTCGACAAGCTCGGATCTGGTCTCCTGGGCGTCGTCGATCTCGACTATCCGTACTCAAGATCGAGTAGGGTGTGTGGCCTTGCGTGGTCGAGCAGCTTCTCCTCGTCATGGACTCGGACTGACGTCAGGGTTTACTCGAGCTCGACAAGGATCTCCTCGAGATCGAGTAGAGCTGCTCGGCATCTTCGTCCTCGGCTTCTCGATCAGCTCCTCTTCTCGACTCCGGGTGTGGCGTCTAGGCTTTGTCGATCTCGACCAGTGGTACTCGAGATCGAGTTGGCTTCCGGAGTCAGGTTGCCTCGGACTTGGTTTCCTCGACTAGGCTTTGTCGACCAAGTCTGCTCGGACACTCTCCTCGAGATCGAGTAAGGTGTACTCGATATCGAGTAGCTCTGGCTTCAACTTGGTTTGTGCTGGTTCTGTACTCTCGGACTCAGGACCTCTGTAGCTGTTTTCCGAGCTTTTCTGACCTTCCTTAGAGTTGCTGTAAAATGCCTCGAATTCTGCGAAATTAAACAGAAACTGGTGTAGATTCTATAATTTGGCAAATAAACATAAACTACATAGATTCTGTACTATTCTAACCCAAATGCATGCAATGTATGTAGAAATCGATATAAAAGTTACTGTAAAACATGACAGATTCAGTTCACAACAGATATATTCTGTCAATGTGTGCAATCTGCTGGTTCCCCTAGTGTTGGTAGTTATTTTGTGCAGGATGGTTACTTATTTAGGGTCTCCCACCTTTGTGTGCCTCGTTGTTCGGTTCGATCATTGCTGGTTTTAGAGGCACATGGAGGTGGATTGATGGGGCATTTTGGGGTTGCTAAGACCATAGGCATTTTGAAGGATCATTTTTACTGGCCTAGGATGCGATCTGACGTTGAGAAATCTTGTGCTAGTTGTGTTACTTGTGCTAAAGCTAAGTCTAGATCGAACCCGAATGGCCTGTACCTCCCCCTACCTCTAGCTAGTGCCCCATGGGAGGACATTTCTATGGATTTTGTGCTAGGCTTGCCTAAGACTAGGAAAGGCCATGATTCTGTATTTGTTGTGGTAGATCAGTTTTCTAAGATGGCCCATTTCATAGCTTGCTCTAGGACTGATGATGCTTCTCATGTTGCTACCTTATTCTTTGATCATATTGTGAAGCTACATGGGGTGCCTAAATCTATTGTTTTTGATAGGGACTCTAAGTTCCTTAGCTAATTCTAGAAGACCTTGTGAGCTAAGCTAGGTACCAAGCTGTTATTCTCTACTTCTATTCATCCTCAAACAGATGGTCAGACTGAGCTAGTTAATAGAACTTTAGGGGTTTTATTGCGCACTATGCTTGCTACTAACTTGCGCATGTGGGAGGACTATTTATCCTATGTCGAATTTGCTTACAATAGGGCAGTGCATTCCGCCACCAAGATGTCTCCTTTTGAGGTGGTTTATGGTCGAAATCCCAACACACCATTGGATTTAACCCCGCAGCCCCTATTGTCTCCCGAGGACCTTGCTGGTAAGTCCCGGGCTGAGTTAGTGAAGTCTTTGCATGAGCGAGTTCGGCTACGGTTGGAGCGACGAACTCAACAATATGTAAACCAAGCCAACAAGCATCGCAATGAGCTATTGTTGGAGGTTGGAGACTTGGTGTGGGTACACCTTCGGAAGGATCGATTTCCTGCTTTACGGCAATCCAAGCTACGGCCTAGAGCTGATGGGCCTTTCATGGTGCTAGAGAAGATCAATGACAATGCTTACCGAATTGATCTCCCAAGTAAGTATGGTGTTCATGATGTTTTTAATGTTTGTGACTTAGCTCCGTTTCTTGCAGGAGACGGGCTACTTGAGGAGCTGACGGATTCGGGGTCGAATCCTTTTCTAGGGGGGGAGGATGATGTGACCCTCGACAGAGCTACCTTGTCCGACGATAGGGTTGGAGGTCTAGATACTAGTGATGGAGCTCCGATGAATGCTATTGAAGATGCTAACGATGAGGAGATGGAAGAGGAGCCACTTTTACCTCGAGCTAACCCACCGTTGACAAGAGCTCGAGCTCGCCTACTTGGTCAATCGGTTCTTATCTTTGAGGAGCCACCACCACACACGGTCACTTTGTTACAAGTTAAGTCTGAATTGGCGCCGACCGAGACTTGATTAGAGGGGATGTCAAGCTAAATTTTTCAAAACCAAACTACCTATTTTCATAGGATGACATTCTCTTGCCTTTTTTTTTCCAAGCAAATGAGGTGGGACAGCCCAAAAGGCTTGCTAAATCCTACGTAATGCCTTCTTTTCATTTTTTATTTTGGCTTCCTTTAATTTCTTAGCTTCCATACAAGTCCTATAAATATGTAAGCTTGACATTTGTTTTGGACAAGTTGAATTTGAGAAAAATCTGAGCTTTGTGCTTCCTTCGTTTCGGGTTAAGAAACAAAATCTATCTTGGTGAGATGCCGGATAAAACCTCTTGGTGAGATGCTAAGAGCGATTCCCTGGTGAGAGACGACGGAATCAAAGGGTCGGAAACACTCGGAGTGCGAGGCCGAGAGTGCGGAAGATCGAGTGTTGGAGAGAGCTCGGAGTGCGAGGCCGAGAGCGATTTTGCATCACATATCCCTCAACCCCCATCCCCTACTTTACCACTATTCTAAGGCCTTCCACGGCCCCATCATCACCTCCATTCACCCCCAAAACGTTACCCCAAAGCAGTCCTTCAATCCCTCTTAAACAAGCCCCGTTTGAACTCGCCTCTACACAAGTGACGCCTCGGTAAAACGCGATTTTATGCTTTGTCTGACCTCCGATTGACGAGATCTGCCCCAATCCGCGACCGCGACTTCAAGATCTACAAAAGTAGTATTTGCATGTCCCCAGAAGCCGAGCCAATCGACGGGAAATCGGAAATCTTTGAAGACTAATCTGTTGCCTCAGAAGCTGTCCACAATTTCCCGACTTCTCGGAACTCTCGTCGTCGGTCCTTTTGCTCGAGCCCGGGTCTGAGCACGTCACCTATGTGTAGTTATCTCCTCCTCTCTCATTCTCTATGTTCATCTCTCTCTACAATCATGACCCTTGTATTTATACCTCTTATTTCTTGTGAATATGAACAATTAAAATTCTCTTCCATCCAAATTTTACATAAGACAAAACCCAATAAAAAATATTAATCCAATAAGAATCTTCGTTGAAACTTCAAATGAATTGAGTTGATCAAGTAAACAAATACAATGAGGTTATTTTAACTACATCAGTCAATGCCTTAATAGGTTAAATTCATTATTTATTAAAAGAGGCTTAGTTTGGAATTGGATAAATAAGCCAACAAATTAGTTTCAATTAATTTAATAACAATTTATCTAATCAATAATCCGAAGTGGGAGTAGGTGTTTGATATCAACCTACTTTATAACAATTGTGGATGTCGCAAGACTTACAAGATCAATTGATCCATGTTAAGAGAAAACAACATAATACAGATTCAGCATACAAGAAACAAGATGTGAATTCAAGTCAGGTTGAGGAATTGGGAGTAAAAAACAAAAAGGAAAGAATCGAAATTTAATTATAAATTTGGAAGTCCTAACACCTCCAGTCAGAAGCCCAGGCTCAAAGGGGACCAAAATATTTCAATGCATATAATGAATTTTTATAGAAACAAGCTATCAATCATTGTTCAAGATTAGGCATTCCGCCACTTTGAGAACAACTAGCCACAATAACTGCACTCCGAAATAGACCAATTCCAAATTCCCACAACACATCCATCATAATTAAAAAAGAAAAACCTAAAAATCAGAGTATAACCTGTTTGAGTTCAGACCGAGACAAATTCGCCATGGCAAAAAACTTAGTAGCATCGTTGCCAGTAATTCGACCATCGCCATCTACAACAATATCATAATAAAATCAGGCAACTATTTTGCGATAACCATTGGAATAAAAAAAAAAGCAAATTAAAAAATACCAGAGTCAGCAATTGTGAACCATTGTCGATAGATCTTCTGCTGCTCCTTAGAGCAAGAGGTAATCGGACAACCTATAATGTCCATTAATGAAGGCAACAAAGGATTAAATGGATACTTGTGGGAGATGAGGTTTCTCTGACAATAAAAATCTAGGCTTTTGAAACAGAGTGAGAAAGACCATTTGCCTCTTTTTAGTGAGTTTCCGCGCTTATAGGGAATAACAAAGGGGAAGTTAAATTTGAATGGTCCCGCTAAGAGAGGACGAACAAGACGTCATTTAAATGTGATATGAATGATGCTTCAGGTGGAAAACAGAACAAAAATTGAATCTTATCCCTTAAAAATGGGATTCACTTTTGAAATTTGTCTATCATCTAATGATGTGTGGAACTTTGGACGTTACAATTAGCAGAAAAGGGAAATTATGTGTTTAAATTTGAAATAATCCACATGTTATCTACATTATTTGACCAACGGGGATAATCCTAAGAATATAAGACAACTCTAGTAAAGAGTCTAGGTGTGAGGTATGCCATCACCCACTCGAATCCTACCTATGAGGGCATGGATACTGATCAGGGGGTACGAGATGAAAGATGACACCCCCCTAAAACTATTCACTATCACGTTGAAGCAAGAGGATAAAAAAGAGTTGTGGTGCCCTTAAAAGGATACCTTGATCATTAAGTTGTTTGTTAAAGGTCTGAGTTACATGTAGTTGCACCATCGATGAACCTAAAAGTGGGTCTTAAAAGAAGAGCAAGAGAAGAGGATGGTTTTAAAAGAAGAGTGAGAGTGGATCATGGACATAAAAAATTGTACCCATGAACACGGGCGACCTCAGGATGTGACGGGCGTAGGCGGCCACCACACCCTTAGATCCACGTGCCCCCGGAGTTTGGAGAAAAAAATAATTTATATATATGACATTGCTGTAATGAGTAAAACTATGATGGATATTGAATTAATAAATCCACTCAGTTTAGTTGGTTAATAGGAAATAATGAAAATGAAATGGAACTAAAGGTTGGGGTTCAATCTCCACTAACCTCCATTTTTTTTAAAAAAGTTTTCACCTAAAAATCTCTATTTTTGTTTAACTTGTGCCGCACTCTTTATGTTTCTATCCCCATATTTAATTATATTCCCTTTGTGACATACATATTAGTTATGAACTAATTAAACCCCATAAAATTAGTGAAATTAGGGTTTGATTATGAGAATCAATTTTAGTAATGAACTAACTAAACCCCATAAAATTAGTGAAATTAGGGTTTGATTATGAGAATCAATTTTGTAAAATTTTGATTCGGATTTGTGATTTTGAGAATTAATTTTATGCATTGATTATTGTGTATATGTGATATTGAGAATGAAATTTATGAATTGAATTTGGGGTTTGTGAATTGAATTGTGAAGTTTTATGCAGTATTTGTGTTTTCTTACCCTACATATTTAAATCGCAGTTTCTGTAATGTCTTTAAGAACTAAAAGACATTATAAATTTGTGAGTTTACAATCCTAATATACAAAGTATTGAGTTTAGCATGATTGGATTTTGATAAGTTTACAATCCTAGATATAACAAATGCTTGAATTTTCAATGAATGACGAGAAACCACTATCATAGCAACCAAACAAATGTAAGTCTACTTTTCTACAAGTCACCGCTAAGATGAAAGTTGTAGATTAGATAAAGGAGTTTATTCAATGCCAATATGTCAGTACCCACTAGAAATTTCGCCCCACCTTCAAAGGATCTTGCAGCCGCCACTGCTCATGAACCCCAAAAGTTATTTCTTGTAGTTGAGCCATTACGTCCGGATTTATACCTTTTTTTTTGCTATAATTTGCTAATATGTCACTATTAGTAACCTTTGGGCTCATTGATATTATGCTCTTACAACAAAAATGATACTTAAAGTTGATTGGAGTAAGTATCTTCTACTTAAGTCGCACACTAGACACCCCGCTCCACCAACACTAGTTGGATGAGGGTGAAAGGCGTTGCGGGTCATGGGTAATAGGTGGTGCACTTTATTATTTTACCTAAGTCATAACTGTTATGTTTTCAAACCTAACAAAAATTCAAACTAACTAGCAATTTTTTTTAAAAAAAAATATATACATAGGAGAAAATAAAATAAAAAGATAAATTAGCGGATCTTCACTAGGCATCGTCTGACATTGTCATTCGCACTATGATAATTAAATCTCATATCAATTTGCTAACAGAGTGGAAATGTTCTACATTTTTTTTATCCAGGCAAATGTTTAGATGAGGCTAGCCTTTGCTAGTCCATCATCCAATTGCAACCTATGCAAAGCTCCCTATCCTTGAGGGGTAGTGTCGTGGTCGTCATGGAAGATGCGAGCGATAGAGTCCGCACATCGATTGATTTCTCAGAAGCTATGGGAGATCTCAAATGCCTCGAATTGTTGAAGCAAGAGACGGATGTTAGATATGGGGATTTTAATCTCCTAAGGACAATGTCAGCAATCTTTGAGGACATTGATAACCACTAAGTAGTCACAATTTACCCGGACCACGAGAGAGATTATGCTCCTTCACTTTCATAAGACCAAGTTTCAGCGCCAACATTTCCGACTCCAGAGCATTTTTCAGTTCAAGCTAAGTATCATCAACCGTAATAGAATCACTCAAGAGAAGCCAAATTGTGTTTTTTTTTCCATTTATATCTTGCTCCTTGTTTCACGTACCTCTTGAAAATTGCAAATTGTTTCACACGCCTCTTGCAGACAAAAGTGTGGGCTCACGGTGCGCGTTAAGGCTATTTTGCTACAAGTTACATCTTGTAAATTACGTTCCTTGTACATACATATTACATACACATACTACTCGTAGAAATGGTAGATGTTAAAAGTGTTAACCATAGATTTTGAAATCTAAAAAATTCCTATATCTCCATCCAAATCCAAATCCAACCCCACGAACTACAAACCCTTCTACGAAGTTTCATCAGCGCTCAAGGCACCAGGGCCTTGTCCCGATCCCTCCGTTGGTTGTAGATTTGTGCCAAAGAATCGATAATCGGCGAACAGCGGCTCCGTCAACGGTGATCATCGCTGGCTGGAGATAAATCATGAACCGCCCGGCGAAACCCTTTGACGTCAAAGCGATCGCCCGGAGGATCGATGTCGATAATCACCTTCCTCTCAAGTATTACTACCGAACTGCCGATAGTCTTCTCAAACAGGTCTTCAATTTCCCTCTCCTTGTACGACGTCTTTTTTCGCATCTCATCGTCCAATCGATTTGTTTTCCTCTATAGTTACTAAATAATGAATGCCTAATTTGGGACTTTTCGTCAAATTTTGAGCTCAATTTTTCTTTTGCGACCCGTTTAGGGTTTGGATGGGCAATGGCACCTGCCAGATTGTGCTTGAAATGCTAGGATTGCTAGAATTGATGTTTGTTTATGGAATTCAGTGATATACTTGTGTATATTGCTGCGATACTCAGTGGAAGGCTAGGGATTGAATCAAGTAATGGGTTAGCTTTTTTAAATTTGCAAGCGACTGATCAGATGGGATCTTCATAAACAGACATGTGAAAGGTCCATATTGGGGTTAATCTTCTTAAGCATTTCAAAATAGTGAAAGGAGTGATATTCATGGGGAAGCTACAATGCTCTACTTGTTTTGGTACTGATATTTCTTATTTTGCCAGGCTGGTATTTATCGTTCGGAGAAGAATGTTATCGACCTGTATGCAATACTTCTTCGATTTTCAAGGTATTCTCTCAGCTTCAACTTGTTTATTTTTGTGAGCAAGTCTGTGTTCATTTAGGTTTTAAGCTCTGGATGGAGGAAGGGGAGAGGTGGAGGTTACCTGTCCAGTTATAAATACGTATTCTCATTCTTGTTTTTATCAGTTTGGTCTCTGAAACAATACCTTACCATCGGGATTACCAGACTCTACATCAAAAAGAAAGGAAGTTATACAGAGAGGTAAACCGTTGTAACAATTGTGCAACCATTCTTGGTTATTTTTTGGAAATAAGTGGGCTAATACTCTATGAGTTTCGATCTCTGAACTTCTATAGAAATTGCGAGCAGTGCTGGATGAGCTTGAGTCTATTCAGCCTGAATTCAAACGCCAAAGAGATGAATTAAACAAATCTTCTGCTGGATATGGAGAACTAAGCAAAGCTTCTGCTGGAGATGAATCTTACAACGTCGTTAGCTTGGGTACTTCCTATGATCCAGAGACATCTTCATGGGATTCACTTTCTTCTCGTGACAACAGCTTATTTAGTTCTGTAGCTAAGCAGGTAGCTACCAGCATATGTTTTATAGTGATATATTGAATTGAGTTGAATGTCAATCTTTTAACCTGAAATTATGGGCTCTTTAGCTTAACCATCTATAAACATCTAAAAGGCATGTTTTAACTAGTGCTTTTGAAATTCTCCGAATGCATACTTTTGTTCTGCTATTGTATTGGCGTCTGATGTTGATTCTGTTCTTCCTGCAGCTGCAACCAGCAAACCAGATGTCTCAGTATTCACGGAACCAGAACAATGATTATAGTCAGAAGTTCTCAGTTTCTTTTGATGTTGACAAAAAGTTTCAAAAGATGTGAGCATAATTTAAAGCATGGGATTTTTTCCTGCTGAAACTAGAAGAATACATACCTGACCCATTGATAATTTTGCAATTGGGGTTTATGATATTGCATCTTTCAGTCATCAAGTGAGATCTTGGTAGATCATGTTGATGTGGCATATGGTACAAAATACGCATTTTTTGTTGTGGCCTTTCCCTTATCATGGCACAGATTCTGCCTGCGTTTAGCAAATAGCTTCTTGCAAACGTGCTAATTCTTTATTTGGGGGCATTAATTCATAATTTGGCTCCAAACTTGAGTAATATAAACTTGCTTTGTGCAATTTAACCGGGGGCTCTTTGGGATTTGATTAATATTTTAGTAGTATTATTTAGGTAAGAATGTGCTAAAGAGTTGCTAACAATATAATCTTTATTTTAATGAATGACAATGAGCATGCTTACAAATTTCTTGCTGTTTGATCTAAGAAGCATGATAATCCACTGCATCCTTATCTTTTGTAGCACTTAAGCTTACCATTCATCAGTCGTCACTGATCTTGCCGATTGATTAGTTAATATTAGAAGTAAGAGGATAGAGCCACACTCCCAAATCAAATGACACACACATGCATCCACAAGGGAAATTATCCTACGGAAGCTCTCAAGCTTGATCCTAAGAAGGTTATCTCATACGTATCCAATGGAGGAACACCACAAGGGCCTCAGGCAAACGCCTGTACGAAAAACTTTGGCATTGGATGAGAAAAGGCCAAGGGTTCTACCTTGGTTATTTATACTTACTAAGGCTGTCTTTCAACAATTTCTAACAGTCTGTGACATTTGCTACCCTCCCCAAATTCCTAGTCTCAGCCTAACAGAATCGAGCTCACTTCTTCCCCATTAACACCTGGCTGCTGTTTCCTGAATCTTCTCCTCTCCTATGGAAAATTGCAGTTCTCTCGCCGTACCAGTTCCAAAGCAGGAGACTTTATCTAGACACTCATTTTTGGGTCAAAATGGGCTGCGAGGTCAATGGCAGGGACCCAGTGGAGGACCTAAAGTAAGCAAATTGTTTTCATATTAACAATAAAATATAGTTTCCAATGCACTTATATTTTCAAACCTATTCAATTGCATGATTTTGTTCTTTTTCTGTGTTGGACAGATTAGCTATCCAAGTCAAGCCGACTTCTCTCCTGTTGAGTATGTGTGAGAACTTGCTGGTTGCTAGCATTTACAAAATGTCTAGCTGCACAGTTTGTTTTTCCTACTATGTATATATATTGCATAATGAAGTTTTGGATGGGCATCTTTAATAAATAGAAGAAGAAGAAGAAGATGCTAAAACATCTTTTAACTCCTTGAATTTGTTCCAAATCATTCCTGCTAACATGTTCTGCCTTGTGCAGTGACATTGCAAATCAACACAAGGAAACGGCTTTGGCCTCTGTAAAAGATGGAAGTTTGGGGCTTGATGCATCTGTTATGGAATCTCTCCTATCCTTGGATGATGGTAGTTGGTCACATCCTGCTGAGGATTCCTATCCTTCTCATCCAACCTTCGACAGAAATGAAGAATTGCCACTTGGCAACATCAGGCAGCCTAATCCTCCTCCTGTGCTTGCTCAAGTGCACCCAGAGGTCCACCACATACCTCCATCCAGAGTTGCTGATCCAAGACCTGGACCAGCCAAACCTTCAAAGGATGGGACGCGGGATTCTCAAACCTATCAACATTTGCATATTGTATGTCTCTTCTTCCATCCCTTAACACTGTTTGTTGCCTTATTGATTGCATGCAAGGCCTTTTTATCTGGCTATTACTTTGATGTATTATATAGTTGGCCGTGATTCCTTTTTTCCTTTTTATGACTGTTCACTAATATCGTCCTGCAGCCAGTAAAGCTGATGGAAGATTTCTTAAGATTCGCTGAACGGAACACAAGAAAAAACCTTGAAACATGTGGAATTCTGGCAGGTTCACTGGTAATATAATTCACAATTCGTGATGAATTTTTATTCATGGTAACTTTTATATTTATATAAAGCTAATAGCTACTTCATCCTATTTACTCTTGTTGCAGAAAAACAGGGTATTTCACATCACTAATTTGATCATTCCAAAACAGGAGGCTACTTCAGATTCCGTAAGTTTTGGAGACTTTGTTTTAATCATTTTAATCACATACATCAGATTAGGTTGTTCCTGATATCTGTTATGTCTAAATATCTGTTTACTCAATGCTTCATATGGGTAACAAAAGAAATTCGTTTGCTCTATTAGATGTACAAAAGCGATAATGAGATCACATGAAGGGCTTGTTTGTTTGAGTAGAAGGGAATAGAAGGGAAATTAATCAAATTTTATATGTAAAATTTATATGATCAATATTCTAAGCATCCCACGCTCAAATTAGGTAATCAAATGGGGGGAAAGGAAATAGATTTTTTATGGAAAATGAGGAAAGAATGGTAATGATTAGAATATTGATCAATGAATCTTAACTTAAAAATGGACTAGATTCGAAAGATTAACTATTACCTTTCCTTACCTAAAAACAAACAAGGGGTAAATGAGTTGCACGGTAAGGTATTATTACTTCTATAATGTTAAAGAGGCTTGATATATATACTGGTTTCAAAGTTTAGTTGCAATGTCTCTCTGCATGGTCTTGCTCTTAGTCGAAATGGAGCATCCTGCATAAAACATTTTCAGCAAGACAGACATTTAATCCTATTTCCACCCCCCTCCTTGTATACTCCTCAGTTTGATATAGAAGATCCATAGGTTGTGAATAATTAGTCTGTATCTCGAAAAGAATGCTTATCAAATAAAAGCATTCAAAAATAGGTGTAGATTGGATGGAATTCTTTATAGGTAGAAGGATTGGAAAGGATGAATTAAGAAGTATTCGATCTTATTTTGCTTGGTTTTATAATGTTTTAATTCCTTTTTTTTTTTTTGTGATTTGCATTTGCTTAAAGTTTCATACTAAAATAACTGGTTGAAGCTGTTGCTTCCTGCATCGTTGACTTTGTATTGCCGACAACCTTTTTTTCTGCAACAGTGCCAAACATTAAATGAGGAGGAGATATTCGAGGTTCAAGATAAATTGTCATTATTTCCTCTTGGTTGGATTCACGTAAGTGCTTCTACGGCTATGAAGTTTGTCCATTTGTATGTTAGGTTGTGTGCAAGTTGAAAATTGAATTTGGTCATTCTAGTTGTACATTTTTGGACCATGAAAACCATATTGATACAACCCTACCTTACTATTTTCCTGTCATTCTACTCATGTTGGCAGACACACCCCACGCAGACATGCTTCATGTCGTCCGTTGACCTACATACTCATTATTCATACCAGGTAATAGTTCAAGCTTCCACCATCAGAATCCAGAATAACTTTTTGTCACTTTTATATTCCATCACGTGTATGAGCAAAGGTGACAATTTCGTCACTTTTATATTTCATTCCCCTTATCCTCACGTCCTGTTTTCTCCAGGCTCTCTTCCATTTTTTGAGTTATGCTATCAAGTTTATTAGTTGCCAAATCACGACTAAGCAAGTTAAAACATCATTTTTAAATTTTCATTTCCACACTGAATTTGGGAAAAATGTAGTTAATTATACTTGTGAAGACACACAGTTTAGTGTTTCTTTTTGAACCAAGAATCATGTGGAAATAATTCTTGGTGCTGATGGGTAGAGGGACGGTGCAAGGCAGTCTTTTAGAAGATTGAAAAACAGACTTCCTATTTGTCCCTTTATTGCTATCATCAACAAAAATGGATCCAAATGCTTTGGGCTTCATTAGCAAAAGAATGAATCATGTCAGTGGGGACCTCTTTTGAGTCATATCATGCTTCTGAAATCCACAGTAAGGATGTCCTTGGATTTTAGATTTGAATCTTTTGCATCCTTTGGGAAATGTCTGTTTTGATTTTTCTGAATTGCACCTGCAGCTGTAAGCATTCATTTTCCCTCTTCCATAGCAAGGAAAAACTTATTCTATTGGACTTGCTTGGTTTCTTCAAACCTGATCTCCTTTATTATTTTTGTGTTGTTAGATCATGTTACCAGAGGCAATTGCAATCGTAATGGCTCCTACTGATAGATCCAGGTATATTTCATTCTGTCTTAACTGCTTAATGATTCTTATTTTTTAAAATTTTCGAAAAAAATATCTGTGTTCTGAACTAACTAATATTTCATTCTTCTGTCTGAATTGCAAACCCGAACTCCTTTTTGATTGGAATCATCTCGAAAAATTAGCTAGCCAATTAACTGAACTAATTTCAGCGACACGTTGTCTAGTCAACATGGTGTACATGTGTAACTTGAACTAATTCTTATTTAGGATGTGAACATTTAGGAGTAATAACCGTGAAAGGTCACAGAACAAGCATAATATTTACTTAGCATTTAAAGAATCTAGACCAAAATGTATTTTCATTGGGGATGATTTAGCTTATGATGCTGTTGAATAAGCTAGTAACAGCTTCATACTTGCGCCATTCCTTGTTGGTGTTTCTGCAGCCCACATGGGATATTTCACCTGTCAGATCCTGGTGGTGTGTCAGTCATCCGAAATTGCGAGCAGCGAGGGTTTCATCCTCATGAAGAGCCTTCAGATGGCAGTCCGTTGTATGAGCACTGCTCTCACGTCTACATGAATGCTAACTCCAGGTTTGAGGTTATTGATCTTCGATAGAGGCCCTTTTTTCCGCCATTCTTTTCACCATGTTTATAAGCAGCTACTCGCACGAGGGTAAAAAGTAAGATGGTATGGCCTATGGGTTTGTTGTGCAACTATCTATTCTTATCTTGACCTCTTGTAAAACTTCTCTTTGGTGCTTGAATGAAAATATTTGAATAGGGACGGACACTGGACAGTGATACAAGTTTGTTCATCACATCTCGTTCGACGTTCGTTTTGTATTAGCCTCTCATTTGCTTAACCAAATGAGTATCATTACCATTATTATGTTGAAGCATTAGTTTAGGCAACATCTTATTCAACTGGTGAATGATTGTCTCCTACGTCGCTATGCTCCACCACTTGGCCTCTTGGGTTGGGTTCAGGCACGGAACCAGGATTATAATTTTGGGTAGGCTGAATTTACATCCATTAAACTTCAAAACGTACCATTTATATGTGTTTTCATTCAAGCAAGCAATAAGAAAAGTTGCATCACTAGAAGTAAACAGAAGCAATGATTTCTCAACATCTTAAAGCAATAAGAAATAAACCATTACTTTTGTTTACTTCTATTGATGCAAGTTTTCTTATTGCTTATGTGAATGAAAAACACGTATAATTGTAGGTTTTGAAGTTTGATGGATGTAAGTTTTTTTTTTTTTTTTTTGCAAAGTGGACGCATTTGATACAATCAATACATAAGCTAAAGTCACAAACTAAGTCTAACAAGTGCAACAAGAACTACAACTAAAACAAACACCACCACCCAAGAATACCGTACAAATCCGGATTTGTTTTTTTTTCCCCCGATTTGTATTCGTTCTTTGCCATGGTCAATCTCCCAAAATCACCAACATGTAGTTTCATTTACGTTTTTTTTAAATGTTATTTAACAAAGGAATGATTAAAAAAACAAACAAAAAAAACGTGCATGTAAGGGACAAGGTTATTTGGCAAAAAAGATAAAACCTCAGGGTTATTTGGCGAAAAAAAGATAAAATCTCAGGGTTATTTGGCGAAATATGTAAAAAAGTTGGGTACCACATGAAATATGCAACACCTCAAGGTTACCAGGCGAAAAATCCGTATTTTTAATTTTTTTTTATTTATATTTAAATTAATAATAATAAAATTAATTAACCATAAAAAATTAGAGTAAAAATAAAGGCAAAAAGGGAGAAAGAAATACAAAAAAAAGGGGAGAGAAATGGGAGTAGTGATATGATTTAACAGTAATTTTACCTAGAGAGGGATTCCAATAGGCATTTAGGTGGAAAAAAATACCACCAATTGTGCAATTAGACGAATCGAACCTGCGCTTCCAGTTCTCCCACAGGCGTCTTTACCAACTGTGCCACTCAAGCAGCTTGTCCGCTACTACATCTATACTATATATGTATTAATTTTTAAATGGGGTGGGCTGTAGCATATACCAGCTCACCCCTAGGTCCGTCCCTAGTTGGGTTAAACCAATAAATTTTGATAGTCATAGTTTTTACTTGGTCATCATTTCGGGTTGGCCCCCACGCAATTGATCTTGAGCCTTAGGGTGTGTTTGGTAACGGGATAGATTTTAGTGGATGGAGATTATTTTTGGGGATGGAAGAGACGGAGATTATTTTTGTGGATGGATGGGATGGAGATTTTTAGTAAAATTAATCCCAATTTGTCTTTGGTTGTATTTTGATTGTTTGGAGGATGGAGAAATGGAAAAAGTCCAAATTGTTCCCACTAATCCACCTAAGATACGAAAATGCCTCCAATTTCCTACCTCCTTATGGAGGCAAGACGGGAGAGGTCGGACGCAAGAATCCGAGGGAGGAGAGGTAGTCGGAGAGAAGCTTGAGGTCGGGGAGCGAGGTGGAGGCAAGCACGGTAGGGTCGCGGGAGTGGACGGAGAGGGAGTTGATACCGATCGAGTCTAGATACAACGCTTTCTTCTAGAATTCGGCATCGTTGTCGCCATCTTCATCGCAGCCGAAGTGGAGGTAGCTAGTGCGATTGTGGTGGTCAGTCGACAAGGGTGGTGACGGTAGAGGAGTTAGAGCTGAGGGTTTAAGCTTAGGAAGCAGTGGTAGAGTGGGAGGAAGGTGAAGTGAGGGGGTGGCTTTTTAACGGTGACGGAGAAGGCGGCGGTTGTGGTGGTAGAGAGGTTGAGGAAGACAATAGAAATTTGCAATCTCTTCATTTTTGCCACTTCAGAAGCTTTGAGGGGAAGCCAAAGGGCAAAAAGGGGCATCTCGACTTTTCCATCCCCTCCATCCTCCTTGAGAAGGTTTCGTTTCCCACCCCGTGGCACCCCCTCCATCCCCAAAATCGCACCTCTTCCATCTCTCCCCGTTGCTCGCTTCTCCAAAAAAAAAATTCCACCCTTCCCACCCCTCCATCCCGTTACCAAACACACCTTTAGTTTGCTTCATCTTGTGCCTTATCGTGGAACCCACCTGCAGTGGTATCTTGTAGTAAATGATTATTGGTGAATCATATGTGTAAAAATCACTGTGTTGCAGTGGTATCTTGAGTTCGTGCTAGATATATCCACTTTTTTCTATTTTAGGCAAAGGGGTAAATACAATTAGCTTTACTAGTTAGTATTGCAATAGGATATTAGATTTACTATTTAGTGTCGAAGGGAAAGCGGGAGGTTGAATGCTAATTGGGAATAAGGATTGAATCAATCGCTTCATTTTCAAACAAATAAAAATAAAGATGATGCCAACATTTTAGCTTGAGTTTATTGACGGAGGGAGTATTAGTTAACATGAAAATAGGACGATTGAATTCTTGACTATCCAAATCCAAGGAATCACAATTTTTTAAACACACATTTCCATCAAATTAACTTCCATGAAATACATAAAAAAAATTTACATTGAATCCAAAAGGCTTTCCATCAAATTAACTTCCATGAAATACATAAAAAAATTTACATTGAATCCAAAAGGCGCAGCTCTCCCCAAACGTAACAATAACATCATGGAGGAAAAATAATTGCTTACTACAAAAAGTGCCTACGACTGAAAACATTTTTACATGGAGGAAAAATAGATTCAATAACAATAACATCATGGAAAAACTTGATAAAACCTTAATACAAGAGCAAGTACTCATTTGGTTCCCCCAATATTACAACGAAAAATCATGCATTTACATCATCATATCACTGTCCCATTGTAACGGAATTAGATAATCAAGAACAATACAAAGCCCAACCATTTAAATTTGAAAAAAAAAATGTGGACTACACAAAAAGATTATCGACACGTGGTCCAACAGGCTTGGAGATCAAATGTTGCAGGATCACATATGTACAACCTGGTGAAAAAAAAAAACAAATAATTAAGCAATTGACTAAGGAATGGAATAAGAAAACATTTGGAAATATATTCCGTCAATTAAAAGAAATCGATGATTAACTCATCGATTTACAAAGCAGAAACGGAATGCCCCAAAATGGAAACGATATCCAAAAGCATAACAGACTTATAAATAAACGAGAAAAAATCTTATCATACCACAAAATGTATTGGAGCCTACGTGCAAAAACAAAACACCTTAAACTGACCGACACAAATTCTGGGTATTTCCACCGAATGACATCAGGAAGGAGAAATAGAAAATTCATAAAGGAAATTCAAACTATAGATGACACACTAGTCATAGGAGAAGAAAATATTACAAGAGAAATAAAAAAACGATTTCGAAAAAAGGTTTAGAATGCAACTCATCAACCATAACCTTCTAAATGATTACGTACCTCTCACTCATCAACACATAAATCACTGATGATGACAATTCAAAGCTAACTGAAAAAAAGATAGAATCAAGAAATAAAAAATGCCTTTTATCGATTGGAAAAGATAAATCCCTCGGTCCTGATGAAATGACAATAGAATTATACTAGAAATACTGGGATATTGTAGACCCATAAGTCATAAAGGCCATCAAAGGATTCTTCCACTCTGATAGAATCCTATAACAAATCAACTACACCTTTATCACATTGATCCCAAAATGTGACAATCCAAAAACTACTAACCACTTTAGACCAATAAGCATATGTTCAACGATTTACAAAGCTATAGATCATTGTAGAAAGGATGAAACCAATTTTAAAGAAAATTATTCATCCCATCCAAGGGGCCTTTGTATCTGAAAGGGCTAACCAAGACAATGTCATAATAGCCCATGAAATTTTTCACTCATTCAAAAGTAGACACGGAAATGAATGATGGATTATCGTCAAACTAGATATGGAAAAGGCATGTGATAGAGTGGGATGAGACTTCCTATTCAAAGTTTAGGAAAAATTCGGCTTCTGCAAAAATTCCGGACGCAGATAGAACAATGTGTCCAGAATGTCTCCTTCTCAATCTTGGTAAATGATGGCCCCACGAACCCTTTCATACCAGGGAGAGGCATCAAACAAGAAGACTCGCTCTCACCCTATCTATTCATCATAGGAGCAGAAATTCTTGCAAGGAAGCTACAAGCCACCTCTAACCAGACAGACAAATCAAGAGAGATATCGGTCTATGGTGTCTTCTCTGCGGTTTGGTTCGTGGAATGTGGGAACCCTGACGGGTAAGTCATTTGAATTGGTTTGGATTCTGTAGGACCGTAGAGTAGACATTAAGTGTTTGCAGGAAACCAAGTGGGTGGGAAGTAAGGCCCGAGACGTGGATAGGTGGAAGCCGTGCTACTCAGGGCGTGACAGGAAGAGGAACGAGGTTGCCATTTTGGTCGGTGAATGCTGGAAAGACAGGGTGGTGCGGGTTGACCGGGTGAGTGACAGACTAATGGCTATCAAGTTTGTGTTGGAGGACTCCTTTCTGCATGTGATTAGTGCTTACACCCCTCAAGTTGGCCAGGGTGTAGAGGAGAAGAGAAAATTTTGGAAGGCTTTGGATGCGTTTGTCGGGACTATCCCAGTGTCGGATCAGTATGTGATTGGAGGAGATTTCAACGCTCATGTAGGCAAGGGTAACGACGGGTTTGAGCAAGCTCATGGAGGTTTTGTGATACGGGGTTAGCCGTTTGATGGTCCGATCTTCGACAACAAGCAAGAACTAAACAAGAAACAAGAAAGACTTAAAGAACGCAGCAAGAACAATGCAAGATTCGACCAAGATAGATCAAGATCGATCAAGAATGTAACAAGACTCGACAAGAACTGATAAAGATTGATACGGGGTTAGCCGTTTGATGGTCCGATCTTCGACAACAAGCAAGAACTAAACAAGAAACAAGAAAGACTTAAAGAACGCAGCAAGAACAATGCAAGATTCGACCAAGATAGATCAACATCGATCAAGAATGTAACAAGACTCGACAAGAACTGATAAAGAATGATAAAGACTCGAAATTGCAACAAAGAATGAAAAGACACGACCGATAAGGACTGAGTCGATCTATGCAGAACAAGATAAAGACCCCAGGCCTCCTCAGAGGGTAGGAACCAATACCAATGACTACACAACCCGCCTCTACAACCCTACACAATCAAGCGGACAACTTGAAGGCACAAGGAGGGGGCTTGTGGATACTAGATTCACCAAGTCTTGCGAAGTTGGTGAACGGCAAAGCAAACCAAGCTAAAACAAACCAATTCGATGATCAACGAGCACAACTCTAGTTGGATCAACAAGACACTCCATGTGTTTCACACAATTTGAGAGATCTAAATTCTATTCATCATGTTCTAATTGAATTACAATAGGAGAACTCGGAATATATAGGCCACGCAGGGCTGTTGGGCCGAGTTAGATGATAGAATAAGATAAAACTAACATCTAATGGAAATAATAAAAATAACCTTAAAGTTTCCTAAAATAACTTAAGTAAAAGAAATACTAAAAATAGGAAATAAACATAATGTTCCAAAACTTAACAAAATCCCGTCAAAACCAGCAGCAGCTCAAAGAATGTGGATTTCGGCCAAGCTATAGGACGAATCTGGAAAAACCTTCAACAGAAAAGTTGTAGATCTCTTCGTCCTCGTTCCAACAAGGTATGGCACGCCTCAATCCGATCAATATTGAATCCGTACGACCCATTTTACAGAGACGTCGAAAAGCTGTCAAGTTGCTGAACGAATGTAAAAACGCCAAGCTTCCACCTTTGGACCTTCTCCCATGGTGGAGCCTTCTTCTTCCTCTTGATAAGGACATCATCCGAAGGTGTCTTGGATGGTCCCGCATCAATCTCCCTTTCTTGAAAAGGATTCGTCCTCGAATCCAAGGTCGCATTTGATTCCGCAAAGGCATCCACACGAGCTCCTGGATCGAATACCACATGTCCATTGAAACCCTTCTCAAGGCTGATTGGTGTAGGGATTGACCACTCCTCGATGGTTATTATCTCAGCTTCATCTACAAAATCAAGAAAAGAAACTTTATGAGTGCATAATTCATATTTTATATCATCATTATGTTCTAACGTAATATGCACTTTAGCTTGGTCAATAATCCCTAAGTTTCCATCCAATGCTAGCAAGTTTTCTTCCTTTTTCAAGGCTGAATTTTCAACTAATTCAAGGCTAGCAATAGTAGAAGAATTTTCGCCATCAATGATCAAATTAGACACTTTGCCTATTTCTAAGCACAAATACTCTCTTTGATTATCCTCACAAGGACTAGGTCGAACACTTAAAACTTTACTATCAATTAAAGAATCATCATGCTCAGATTCAATGCAAACATTATCATCATAGACAATTAAATTAAGATCTTGATCACTATTATCAACATGCTCTACATTTTCAGCAATAAGAGAATTATCTATGTTAGAAGAAACATTAAGTTGAGTAGAAATAGGATGAGTTTCTTACCTTTCAATTGGTGGCACGTCATCTCTAGGTGAGGCTCCTTGTACAAACACCGTATTAGAGCCAAAACGCTGAAACTCTATTGTCGCAAGGCTGTTTTCCATCTTAGCTATGCTGGCATTCATCTTAGCTATGTTCTCCATGAAGGTATTGTACCAGTCATTGCCCTGGCTATTAGACATCGCAAATAAAGACAAACAAAGAATGAAAAGACACGACCGATAAGGACTGAGTCGATCTATGCAGAACAAGATAAAGACCCCAGGCCTCCTCAGAGGGTAGGAACCAATACCAATGACTACACAACCCGCCTCTACAACCTTACACAATCAAGCGGACAACTTGAAGGCACAAGGAGGGGGCTTGTGGATACTAGATTCACCAAGTCTTGCGAAGTTGGTGAACGGCAAAGCAAACCAAGCTAAAACAAACCAATTCGATGATCAACGAGCACAGCTCTAGTTGGATCAACAAGACACTCCATGTGTTTCACACAATTTGAGAGATCTAAATTCTATTCATCATGTTCTAATTGAATTACAATAGGAGAACTCGGAATATATAGGCCACGCAGGGCTGTTGGGCCGAGTTAGATGATAGAATAAGATAAAACTAACATCTAATGGAAATAATAAAAATAACCTTAAAGTTTCCTAAAATAACTTAAGTAAAAGAAATGCTAAAAATAGGAAATAAACATAATGTTCCAAAACTTAACAAAATCCCGTCAAAACCAGCAGCAGCTCAAAGAATGTGGATTTCGGCCAAGCTATAGGACGAATCTGGAAAAACCTTCAACAGCAAAGTTGTAGATCTCTTCGTCCTCGTTCCAACAAGGTATGGCACGCCTCAATCCGATCAATATTGAATCCGTACGACCCATTTTACAGAGACGTCGAAAAGCTGTCAAGTTGCTGAACGAATGTAAAAACGCCAAGCTTCCACCTTTGGACCTTCTCCCATGGTGGAGCCTTCTTCTTCCTCTTGATAAGGACATCATCCGAAGGTGTCTTGGATGGTCCCGCATTAATTTGGCTTTGGAGATAAAAATGATGACGGGACTGCGTTGTTGGAGTTCTCTGTTGCGTTCGGTAGTATCATTTGTAATTCGTGGTTTCAAAAAAGAGATGAGCACTTGGTTACTTTCTCTAGTTCAGTTGGAAGATCGTAGATTGACTATTTTTTGGTGAGAAAGAAAGACCGACGCAATTGCAGAGATTGTAAAGTGATGCCCTTTGGAGGTCTCTCCATGCACACCATCTTCTGGTCTTGGACTTTGAGGGGCATGGCCGAATTCATAAGAGAAAGCACAATATGTCATAAAAAATCAGGTGGTGGCGACTTTCGGAAACTACTGGGCCTATACTGGAAGATAAGATTTGGCGTGCTGCTGAACAAGAGGGGATTAGGGAGATGCAGAGTAATGCAGATGCGATGTGGAACTGCTTGGATGGGTGTATTCGCAGAGTTGGTCAGGAGGTTTTGGGTGTGTCTAAAGGGGGTCAAGGGCCCAGTCAGGGCGCAAATTGGTGGAGTGAGGAGGTGAAGGCTAAGGTGAGGGCGAAGCAGTTAGCGTTTCACAGATGGTTGCACAGAGGTTCTGGAGAAGACAATGTGGAGCTTAGGTTTAGGTACAATGTGGCCAAGAGGGAGACCAAGCGAGCTGTAGCTAAGGCTAAAGACAAATCTTTTGAGAGTTTGTACAAGGCCTTAAACGAGAAGGGGGGAGCAAGTTCTCTACCGTTTGACTCGTTAGAGATAGAGAGATTGAGCAGAGACATAGACAACGTTAGATGTATCAAAGATGAGAGTGGTCAAGTGTTGGTTGATGATCCCCAGATCAAGGAAAGATGGCAGAGGTATTTCTCGGAATTACTCAACAAGGATTTCATCTCTTCGGATTGAAGTCCTAGTTTCTTAGAACGTATAGACTTTGGCTTCCACCGATGCATCACTATAGAGGAGGTTAAGAAAGTTGTCTGCAGCTCGAAGAACAACAGAGCTTCTGGTCCGGACGATATTCCGAGGGACGTTTGGAAATGGTTAAGGGTTTAAAGGTTTGATTTGGCTAACTTCTCTTTTCAATGTCATCCTAAGTTCAGCTAAAATGCCAGCGGAATGGAGACTTAGTAAATTGGTCCCGGTCTACAAGAACAAAGGTGATGTCCATTGTTACAGCAGCTATAGAGGAATCAAGCTATTGAGTCACACGATGAAATTATGGGAAAGAGTTATAGAGGTAAGGCTAATGAAGTTGGTGCAGGTGTCTGAGAACCAATTTGGCTTCATGCCTGGTAGACCCGCTATGGAAGCTAAGCACTTGCTGGGACGTTTGATCGAGATGCACAAAGATAGAAAAAAAGAATCTTCATATGACATTCATCGATATCAAAAAGGCTTATGATAAAGTTTTGAGAGATTTGCTATTGAGTTTCTTAGTTGAGAAAAGAGTGTCCGGGACGCATATCAGAGTTATCGGAGATATGTATTAGGGTTCCTTGACTAGTGTTAGAACGCCGAGTGGATATTCAGAGTACTTCCAAGTTCATGTGGGGCTTCATCAGGGTTCAACTCTCAGTTCGTTTCTGATCACTCTTGTCATGGATTTTCTTTCTGCTCCACTTCAAGAAGAGGTCCCTTGGTGTATGCTGTTTGGAGATGACATTGTGCTAGTAGACAACTCAAGAGCGGGTTTTGCGCGCAAGCTTGAAAACTGGAGGGTGGTACTGAAGTCTAAGGGTTTCAGATTGAGTAGGACCAAGACCAAGTATGTTCAATTTAGTTTTGGAGAGGGGATAGATCAGGGATCTGCAGTTGCATTGGGGGGAATTATAGTCCCCAGGAAAGAATATTTCAAGTACTTAGGCTCGAATGCTCAAAGTGATGGGGGTATTGATAGAGATATCGAGCATCGTGTTCAGGCTGGGTGGCTAAGATGGAGAAGAGCGTCGGGGTGCTTTGTGACAAGAAAGTTCCAGCTAAACTGAAAGGGAAATTCTACAAGATGGTTGTTAGACCGACCTTGTTGTACGACTCTGAGTGTTGGCCTATTACTAATGCTCATGAACAGAAGTTATCAGTGGCGGAGATGAGAATTCTGCGATGGATGAGTGGGCACACGAGATTTGACAGAATCCGAAATGTCGTAATCAAGAGAGAGGTTAGAGTGGCGAGCATTGTGGACAAACTACGGGAGTCCAGATTGCGTTGGTTTGGGCACGTTAGTAGGAGACCTACTTCGACTCCAGTTCGTAGGTGTGAAATCTTGGATTTGGGAGAAACTCACAGGGGGAGAGGTAGACCTAAGAAGAGCTGGATGGAGGTTATCAGACATGACCTCAACCTTCTGAACCTTTCGGAGGATATGTCTTTGGATAGAGACCACTGGAGGAGCATCATTCGGGTTGTTGATGTTTAGTGTTGCGTGTTATGGTCTTGATTTGAGTTGTGTCCTGGTGTCGTTGATTTTCCCACTTCTTTCATGCTCCTTTCTGTCTCTTATACCTTCTGTGAGGTCTACTACTATGTTGTTCTATTGTCTTATTGTTCTGGGTCTATCGAAAACGCTCCTGACCCCCCAAACCTCGCTTAAACGCAGGATTAACTGGGTTGTTGTTGTTGTTGTTGTTGTTACTTAATACTATTATGTATCCCTCCGTTAGGCAAAACATGTCGTTTACTATTCACGCATGCTTCTTTAGAATGATAAAAACTATATAAAATATTCATTTTTTATAAATTTTTTTAACAAGTTTGTACTTATTAATAATAACTAAGCGTGCGTGAATAGTTTTTATCTCCTAAAAAACTAGATATTTTATATAGTTTTTATCTCCTAAAAAAAGCGTGCGTGAATAGTAAAGTGACATGTTTTGCCGAACGGATGGAGTATGAATTTATAAAAACAAATGTAAAAAAGTTAATATTTTATATAGTTTTTATCATTCTAAAAAAACGTGCATGAATATAGTAAACAACATGTTTTAACTAACAGATGGAGTAATAAGGTGCTGGAGTCTAAGGGTTTCAGGATGAGTAGGACCAAGACAGAGTATGTTCAGTTTCGTTTTGGTGAGGTCGGGGAACCAGAGGCATCAATTTTATTGGGAGGAGATCTTGTCCCAAGGAAAGAGCATTTTAAGTACCTTGGCTTGTACGTTCAGAGCGATGGGGGTGTCGATAGGGATATCGAGCATTGAGTCCAGGCGGGTTGGTTGAGATGGAGAAAAGCGTCAGGGGTTCTCTGCGACAGGAAGGTACCAGCAAAACTGAAAGGGAAATTCTACAAGGTGGTTGTTAGATCGACCTTAATGTATGGCTCAAAGTGCTGGTCTATTACTAAAGCTCAAGACCAGAAGTTGGCAGTCGCTGAGATGATAATGTTGTGTTGGATGAGTGGGTACACGAGACTGGACAGAATCAGAAATAAGGTCATTAGGAGCAAGGTTGGAGTGGCGAGTATTCTTGACAAACTACGAGAGTCAAGATTGCGGTGGTTTGGACACGTTCGCAGGAGACCCATATCTGAGCCTGTTCGTAGCTGTGAGAGCTTGGAGCTTGGAGCTATTTGTAGGGGGAGAGGTAGACCGAAGAAGAGCTGAATTGAGGTTATACGTCATGATCTACATTTGCTGAACCTTTCGGAAGATATGGCAGGGGATAGAGACCGCTAGAGGAGGTGCATTCAAGCTTCTGATGTTTAGAAGCTTCAGAAGCTTGAGGATGGGTGTTGGGTCCTGCCGTTTATGCTTCTTTTCTGCCTTGCTCTTTGCTTCCTTTTGCCGCACTCTCTATTATTTGGCATGTTTTCATGTTTTTGTTTATGCCCTATTGTTTTGGGTCTATCGGGAACACACTCTCGACTAGTTCGGGGTAAGAGTGCGTACATTCTGACCCCCTAGACCATGCCTTATCGCGAGATATACTAGGTTGTTGTTGTTGTATTATATAATCATCATATAATATAAGTAGCTATACATATTCTTTCCTTTATAAACATATCAATATTTACGGTAAGGATCCGGTGGATTTGAAAGGATTACCATATAATATCTATATTAAGTAGATTTCACACACATTTCTAATCTTAAATTTACGACATATATGTGAAATCTAGTTAATATAGAAACTAAATATTGACATATTTATAAGGGAAAATTATATATACTCCCTCCGTTCAACAAAACTTGACGTTTTACTATTCATGCACGCTTTTTTAGGAGCTAAAAACTATATAAAATATCGACTTTTTAAATAATTTTTTTAACAATTTCGTAGTTATTATTAATAAGTACAAACTTATTAAAAAAAATTTTAAAAATAATGAATATTTTATATAGTTTTTATCATTCTAAAAAAGCATGCGTGAATAGTAAACGACAAGTTTTGTTGAACGGAAGGAGTATAAAAAAATAGTACAAATTTTAGGGGTAGTTGAGTTCTATGGTACAAATTTTCAAAAGTTATATAATAATCACCAACTTTAGATAGTGATTGCATCTAATAATATGAACTTTCAAAAAGTAGAAAATAATCATAAACTTTAAATTAGTTGTGATTAGTAGCACACCCATTTTATTTTGAAAAATCAACCATTCTTAACATTTGTTTGCAAAAATAACATCGGCCAATTGTTTCTTCTTTTTTTTTTTTCCCTTGGATCAGCCCACTCACAATTTAAAAAAAAAAAACCTTCAAAACATCTTTCAAAGATAAAAACTCAATTTCAATTTTGTTTCAAAAAAATTAGTTTTAAAAAAAAAATATGTGTGATATTATCTAAGCACAATTTCTGTTTAGCGCAGGGTATATTTTCCCTTTAGCGCAGGTTCGCAAGATAATGGTCGCAACGACCACAAGTGGAGTTGGTCGCAATGACCACAAGTTGATTAGGTCGCAACGACCAAGCAGTACCGGACATGTGATACAACGGTCGCAACGACCAGAACAAAGGGTGGTCGCACCGACCACTTGTTTTTAGCCCGGTTGTAACCTGAACCGAGCTAAAAAGGGTCACAAGAATTACAAAAAGGGGGACTTTGGACATGTGATACAAGGGTGGCAACAACCAGAATAAAGGGTGGTCGCTCCGACCATTTGTTTTAAGCCCGGTTGTAACCTGAACCGAGCTAAAAAGGGTCACAAGAATTACAAAAAGGGGGACTTTTTAGCTCGGTTCTTTTTGGATCCGGGCTAAAAGGGGAACCTAACAAAAATCCCTTGAATTTCCCCCAAACAGTTCCTGAACATCAAATGCAATTTATTCCTTCCACCAATAGATAAAAACAAAGGCAGTGAATTACAAAGAAGTTAACAAACATCAGGATATGCCCGAGCTCGATGGCAAGACACACAAGGTCTGATTTTTTTCCCCTTTCCGTGTCGATTCCAAGTGCCAAAGATGAAGGGTAGGAACAGACAGGTCTTCTAATTTGGGAGAAGATTCGGATTGGAGGTGAGATGTGAGGAGCAATGGCGCGTTTAATTGGAAAAAACCATAAGAAAGTTGTACTTGTGAGACATTGTGTGGGTCTTCTTCTTAAATCGCCGCCTGGGGTTTCTTGTGGCTGCTTAGAGCGTTGAGAGAGAAGATGGGGTGGGGTGTGGGTGATGGGGGTAGGGGTGTAAATTTTGTTAATTTTAAGGGTATTTTCGTCATGTTCTA
Source organism: Persicaria tinctoria (assembly GCA_037127255.1). Classification (NCBI taxonomy): domain Eukaryota; kingdom Viridiplantae; phylum Streptophyta; class Magnoliopsida; order Caryophyllales; family Polygonaceae; genus Persicaria; species Persicaria tinctoria. Next base: position 43,122,380 of record JBANSL010000018.1, read on the forward strand.
AAAGGGTATCTAAATTGATATCTTTATAAGATACTCATTTTTCATTTTAAATACATTACTTAGTATTTAATTTTTGAAAAAAATATGATTTTATGAAGTAAATACAATTACCTTTTTAATAGGATGTAAATAATGAGTGGATTTTTTATGGGGAAAAAAAGAAAAAGTAGTGTTTTCTAAAATAAATAAAAAATTTAAAATCGAATAATGAAAATGGATTGTTTTAAAAAATGAAATATGGATATTTAAAAAAATGAAAATTGGATAATTTTTTTTGTAAGAGAACTTTAGTAAGAGGTGATATTTCAAAAATAATACATGTGTCATTAACTGTGAAATACCCTCGTATTTCCGTTTATTTAATTTTAGAATTTAATTAAATAAAAGTCGGAATTATTTCTTATTCTTATTATTTTAAAGTGTCCAATTCGTAAGATAGTTACTTCACATTTTATAATGTGAAATTGGGAAATTAATTAATTTAAATTATTTAAATAAATTAAAGTTTCACAAATAATATTTATATATTAGTGTGTGTGTGTGTGTGTGTTACGTGTATATATACAAGCATATACTATATATGTATATGGGTAAAGTATATACATATGTATGTACTCAATCCTACATCACTCATTCTAAACTCAAAAGGGAAGCAGGCAAGTAGCCCACAACGGCCCAAGTCCACAACAGCATTCCAGCACACGCCACACGGAGACGGGAAGAAGGAGATCAGATTTTTAAAACAAAATTCTATCTTTAACCGAGTGATAACTATTGATCTTTGGCCAAATCTTTCAACCCCAAATCCCTATCTTTAGGGAATCCGAATTAGGTCAGTTGAAGAGAACGTTGTAGAATTCTATTCCATTTAACCCTCTTACCAGAACGTCTCTCCATTCATTCTCTAGAAACCCCCAAATAGCGACCGAAGAGCACAGTCCACCAACTATCTCCGATCACTCTCGACCGCAATTCCGGCGACACCAGGGCTGAAGCCCGCCACCACTGGTCTTCTCCAACACCCAGGCAACCACCGTGCAAGCCCCGACGCAGCAGCTCACCGGAAAGACGTCCAAATCGGCGTCGGAAGTTGCTGAAGAACGGTGTTCGACAAGCCTACTTTTGGGCTTTTCCACCACGAGAACTGTGGTCCAAAGCCAGCTACGCCGACTGCATTAGAAAGCTTGCACCACCCTCTGTCGAACCCATCTGTTCTTTCCTTCATACCTTCTTTGAGGCGATCACACCACAACCTCCAACTTGACTGGTGAGCAGTGTTTCTGTAGTTCAGAAAAACGTGATTTATGTTCGTTTTTCTGATTCATACCATATCCAAGGGTTCATAAGCTCGAAACTTGGACATTTTCGAGTCCCGTTTGGGTAAGATCCGCTCTATTCATCGTAATTTGTCGAGTTTCGAATAATTATGCGATGTTTAACCTAACCTACCTACTGTTTTGGAACAGTTTACAGCCTGTTTAGCCCCTGAGATTTTGTGAGTACAGAATCGAGTTGGCTTTTGGAAAAGCAAGGGTAAGTTTTGTACTTTTTAAAAGTTACGGTGTCGTTTCCGTAATTTCTGAAAAGTTACTAATACCCTATTTAATTCTGTAAAATCTCAGGTCTGTTATCAAATTATTTTGCTCAACCACGAATAAGCATTTCGTCGGATTAAGGCAAGTAGTTTGGTTCAATCAGTGCATTTCTGCAAATTTCGTGCCTTTTTCGCAATTATTGCCTTTTGGTGTCCTTTATAAGTTCCATGCTATGAGTTTGTGATAAATATGCAAGTTAGTTCAGTTTGTTGCTATTTATCAATTCATTAATCTCACATAGCATGTCAACTCGGGTAATTATAATTTGACCCTATGGTTTGAGAAAATTATATTAGATGCTCGAACTTCCTAAAAAGCATGATTTGTCCATTTTGTTCCTTCATGCTAGTTAAGTATGGTATATTATTGGTTTTGAATATCCATGCTTGTCAGTTATATTATTCCGTGTATAGATCTAAAGTGTACATTATGCATTTTGTGGTCACCTAGGATATATTTGTGGATTGGTACTTATACGAGTTGTGTTATTATTATTGTTGTTGTTGTTGTTATTGTTATTATGATGTGTCTTAAATAATAGAAAAAGGGTAAAGTCAGGTCAAGGTTTGGTTATACCTTGCTCTATAAACGTCTCATGAAATGCCCCTTCGAAATTGCAAATCTCTCGAATGGGTACATCTACCTAAGGGTAGTAGGCCATCCGCCCAGTATACGCGGCCGAGGCCGGTATCACTTGTCCTAAGTAAACGATAATGTTGTGTATATTGTGTTATTACTATTATTGCGTTGTACATTACTTACTAATAGGTGACCCACTTTCAGTTAGGGCTGTGTAGAATAATACGACACGGTTGACACGACACGAAACCGCAATAAAACAACACAAAAAAAACACGAAACGATATCGATACGATACGATTATGACACGAAACGGTAAAACACGATAATAAACGTGTCGTGTTCGGATCAGCCTATTTTCCTTATCGGGTATCCGACACGACACATTAATTTTTTATTTTTTTTTAATATCAGTAATCTGAATAAGTCCAAATATAATAACTGTCTAATGAAATCATTAATGCCAAGCAGCCCGGTTGGTTTAGCAAGACGCGTGAGTATGGGCCTTAACAGGGGGTCTCGCGTTCGAATCCATATTTCGCCACAATATTTTTTATTTTTTTTTACCCTTCACCTTCACTAGGTTTTATGTCACCCGAAACAAACCCGGTTATGCACAGCCCTACTTTCAGTGACGTTATATCATATTCTTTCCGTACTCGGAATATGATTCCCTAGGATCTCCGGATCCGCATCCCATTCAAACACTCGGTCCTTTTGGATCATCCTGTTATTTTATTTTATTTTAATCAAACGAGTCAAGTTCCACATAAATATTAACTCCTAATTTATATTTTAGTCTACAATCACCAATACCCTTTTATGGTCAATGGGTGGTAGACAGAGTCTTGAACATTTTTACTTTATGCTACTTGCTAGTTGTAAAAAGACTAACCGTCCTATTTTTCTCCTTTGGACGGTTGGGGTCCCTGGTCTGCATAATACACCTCCGCCGTCGATCCACAGGTTTAAGTAAACGGTCTTGAGGCGCTGAAGAATAAAACATTTCATTGTTTTAAGTTTTATTGTGTTTTGAATTAAGGTACAAACTTTTAGAATTTATGAGATTTATTTTATTCATTCCGCTGCTACTATTTGAATATTATTTCCGTTGTTGTTATTTCATTAGTTCAGTTATGGTATTTGGACCCATTTATTTCATAATATTATTTTATATTTAAGTCTTCCGCCGATTTAATATTTGTATGTTATCATCTTGTTTATGGGAGCATGGTTGCATGTCCCTATAAGCCTAAGGCGGTTACAAAGACATTAAAGTCTGCGTAATTGCTGGCGCTGCAACATCTCTTCAGTGTATTAAGAAGGGGTGTTACAAACTGCAACTAAGCCAAAGTTGGTGATTCTTTTACAGTTTTACTAAGTTCGTGCAACTAAGCCAAATTTGGTGATTATTTTACAGTTTTAGTAAGTTCGTGTTACTGGATGCGATTACTCTACATAAATGATTATTATTTTTAAAATTTTCAAAGTCCGTTAAAATCCATACTATATTTTACCAGTGGCGGACAATTAGGTAAGCTAATCCCGCCATTGTTGGGTCAGAATTTATGACGATAGCTTAAAAACAAAAGAAAAAATTTGCAAAATATACACTTTATTTGGACGTTTTTGCAAAATGGTCTCGTATTTTGACAATTTTGCAAAATGGCCCCTATCTATTAATATTACTAATTCTTCTAGCATTTTGCTGACGTGTCACGCCCACAATTAAAGTTGAATTTTTTATTCAAATGAGATTTTCTTATTGGTCAATATTATTATGGAAACTTTAAAATATTTGTTTCCTATTTTAAATATGATTTGAATCCATTCCTTTTTATTTTATTTTCGGTTATATTGCCGTAAATATTGAGACATGTTTCCATTTTTTTTTCCGATTGCAATATATCTATTTGTCTATTATCTATTAATATTACTAATTCTGCTAGCATTTTGCTGACGTGTCACGCCCACGATTAAAGTTGAATTTTTCATTCAAATGGTATTTTCTTATTGGTCAATATTGTTGTTGAAATTATTTGTTTCCTTATTTGACATATATTTGTTTCCTATTTTTCATACGAAGATTATTTAAATTGATATGCTTATATCAATTTGTGATCTATTTTAAATATATTTTCCTTTTTTCATAGAAAAGATTATGTACATTCATAAGTCGGACCACAATTTTGGATATTATCATTCCGTGTGGTCTTTTATATCATTATTTCATTAATATCATGACTTTCTTTATACATTTCATTCATATCAATAATATTATATATTTATTAGGACCACAATTTTGGATACTATCATTCCGAATGTCGGGTTGGTTGAGAGTCAGATCGGGTTTAGGTCGGGTCGATTTAGTTTGTGTTCGGGTATGTACATTCTACATGACATCTATATAAATTTTTAACAAAAGATTTTTTAGAGATAAATTATATTTATTTTAAACAACTTAAATGACTATTTGGAATACAAAAAATAACATTTTAAGATCTACAAACAAAAATTGAACTTTGAGAAAAGAAAATGTGAAATTTGCATATATTATCATTTAAAAATAAATAAATAAACACTGTTTTATTATTAATTTTGGCTGTTTGGCTTCAAATATTGAAGAAAAAAAATATTTATCCCCAAAATGGATATTTTACATCTATATTTATTTTATACACTATAGATGTCCCTTATTATAATTTCAATATTTTAAGACCTATAATTTTTTTTATAAAGTTAGTAAAAATAATTAATTTGTGAATATTAGATTTCAAAAGTTAATTATAAAAATCAATTAGAGCCATTTTTTTTTTACAATTTACTTATTTTAAAAGTTAATTAAGACTTACAAGTATTACTTTTTTACATCTTAGATGAGGCGCCTTAGATCACTTTTTTTTTTACAATCTTACCTTTATTTTCTCTATTTATTTCTCCTTCTTTCTAGCCATCTTTCTTATTAAAATAATAAATAAGTTATGTATATCTACATAACTTCAAAAGTATTAGAACAATCATGTGCTTATGATTTTTTTAATCATTATATGATAGCTTATATTTTTCTTTTTAGTTTTATCTTAATGATAATAATTATATATGTATTTTAAATTATAGTAGGTGGTGTGTTTCAGTTTTATTACTACTTTACCTTATTAAATCATTTAAAAAATTATATTGAATTCTATTTCCAACTAACTTATAAATTACAAAAATACTTTATACATATTATTTTTGTTGTAAACAAGTATATATTAATATAGTATTATATAGATATATATAATGATGCTCAATTTGAAATGAATCAAAATCCCGTGCCTTCAAGGTACGGGTATTACACTAGTATATACTAATTCTCAATTATTATTTTTTTCCTGATCGTTGCCCCAATCCCATGGCCTCTCCAATCTCTCTCTCCGCTCGCCATTGAAGGTGATAGAGCTCTCGATCCGGCGCCAGAGCCGCTGTCTAGTTGCGAGCGACGGCGGAGCGAGCGGCGGAGACCGGTGCGAGGTCGATCGAGCGACTGGCGGATCCGAGATCTCCTCGAGCGAGCGAGCGAGGCTGAGCGAGGAAGCGAGGGAGCGGGAGCATCGCCGGATCTCCTCCGCCAGATCTCGGATCTTCTCGTCTTCCCTGAGCGAGCGAGGCCGAGCGATGGAGCGAGCAAAGCCGAGCGAGCGAGCGGCAGATTGGCCTGCGTCGAGTCCCTGTGACGGCGACGGTGAAGATTTCGAGATCTTGCTATGAATCTCCTATGGAAAAGTATGTGTTCTCTTCTTGCAATTCCTTTATTTCTATCTTGCCTCTCACCATCTCTGCCTGCATCTGATTCGATTCAATCGATCCACACCAAATCGAGTATCAACTTAGCTAATTGATTGATCAATTCGTGATTGAGTTAGGTTTTTTCACTGGATTTGGATTGGGGAAAGGTTCTGTCAATCGATTTGTTTGATCTTAATGTTCTTAAACCTAACCTTTTCTTCTTCTTTGTTCTTTGATTCATTCATCCGCATTGGAATCCTGTAAAATAACAACTAGTGTACATCTAACACGAGGACTGGACGCAAGTGCAACATGTGGACAATTGAGGAATGAGTTCCAGAAGAGCCCCATGTTGCCTGTAGAGCCAGACAGTCAAGAACTGGAACCATTGGTTGCTGTTGCAGTTTGATCTATCCATCCAATGTTTGCAGTTCCTCTTATTGGGAGCTAATCAGTCAGCATTGTCTATATCACGCCTAGAAAGCTTTCGAATTGTTAAAGCATGCTGGGATTTTCTTAGATTGACAATGGTGCAAGCATCCAATGTTTAGATAGGGATTGATGTATACTGCTTATATTCTCCATTTGCTTCGTGTCTTTGCCTTTTCTTTTCGTGTCTTCGCCTTTTCTTTTCTTTTGCTTAACAATTCTTTATTTTTGTAAATATAATTTTGCTCATCAATATTCAATAGAGTAAAATTGCACAACATGGGGGATTTGTGAAGTTTTGCTGTCGTGCAACTTTAAGGTGTTGTCGTGCAACTTTAAGATGCAGTTGTGAAACTGTAATTAAGGGTTGTGTCAGCAGCATTTTAGAAATTAAAGGGTGTGTCATCGGTGTTTGCAATTTTAGTGCTGACAGAGTTATAAAGAAATAAAATTGATCAATACATTTTCATCACTAAAATTGCAAACATCGTTGACACTACGGTTGTGCAACTTTAAAATACAGTTTAAGAACCAAATTAGATTAAAAAGTGCAAGAATAATATTATAATGTGCCCAAATTAGATTTTTAGTTTAAGAAGAATGAAATTAGATTTTAGTTTGTATGAATAAAACTATAAATTTCACGAATAACACTATGAAATTTTAGAGTTGCACGACGCTGTTGTAAGAGTTGCACGACTCTGTTTTAAGAGTTGCACGACTCTGTTGTAAGGGTTGCACGACTCTTGTTTTAAGAGTTGCACGACTCTCTTGTAAGAGTTGCACGACTCTGTTTTAAGAGTTGCACGACTCTGTTGTAAGAGTTGTACGACTCTTGTTTTAAGAGTTGCACGACTCTCTTGTAAGAGTTGCACGACTCTGTTTTAAGATTTGCACGACAATCGAGACTTGTGAATTTATTCTCAACATGATCTTATTTTAAAAAAGTGCTGACGTGAAAAAAAAAATATTTGAAAAAAGTGCTGACACAAATAGAATAAAAAGTGCACAAATTAGAATAAAATGCGCACGAATAATATTATAAAGTAAAAAAAATTTGTTATCCATGTAGAAAAAAAAAACTAGATTTGATCATATTTGTGAAATTGTTATCCAGGCTTGATGGAATTGTTCGACATCATTTGATCGGTTTATGATTCATTTGTCATGTGCTTCTTCGATTCTTTGTGAAATTGTTATCCATGCTTGACATGGGAAAAAAAGTGCTGACACGGAAAAAAGTGCAACTCTAAACTAGACTTGGATCATATTTGCACAATTTATGGTTATATTTACACAAAGTACTCTTATATTTGCACGATAAAAAGTTAAAAAAATAAAATAAATAAAAACTAGACTAGGGTCATATTTGCACAACTTATGATTAAATTTGCACAACGTCCTCTTATATTTGCACAACTTATGATTAAATTTGCACAACAATAGGTTATTTTTTGCAAAACAATCGAGATTTCTGAAATTGTTCTCAACATGATTTTATGTTCTCTCAATATTATTTTAAGAATTGCACGACTATGTTGTAAGAGTTGCACGACTATGTTGTAAGAGTTGCACGACTATGTTGCAAGAGTTGCACGACTCTGTTTTAAGAGTTGCACGACCATGTTTAAGAGTTGCATGACTCTGTTTTAATAGTTGCACGACTCTATTGTAACAGTTGTACGACTCTTGTTTTAAGAGTTGCACGACTCTCTTATAAGAGTTGCACGCCTCTGTTTTAAGAGTTGCACAATTCTGTTTTTAGAGTTGCACGACTCGGTTTTAAGAGTTGTACAACTCTTGTTTTAAGAGTTGCACGACTCTGTTGTAAGAATTGGACGACTCTGTTTTAAGAGTTGCACAACAATCGAGACTTGTGAATTTATTCTCAACATGATCTTATTTTATCTCAATATAATTTCATACTTTCTCAATAAACTGTAAACGATTCAGAATAAATTGAAGCAAGTCTAGTTTAATTTTTTATTATTTTTAACATTTTGTCGTGCAAATATAACCGTAAATTGTGCAAATATAATCGTATGTTGTGCAAATATAACATTTTGTTGTGCAAAAATAAAAATAAAAATATAGATTATGGATCCCATAATAAAATATAGATAGTTTTTTTAATTTCTCATATTTATAGGGTGATTTTTGTAATTTTATCAAAATTCTATCTTCTTCCTCCGATTTCTGCGAAAAGGAATCCATCGCACTCCGCGCTCGACGCCACCGCCGTCGGCCTCCTTCGCTCCGGTGCTCGCTTCCTCCCTCGCTCCGACGCTCGCTCCCTCCCTCGCTCCGACGCTCGGTCACCACCGCCTCCCTCCCTCGCTCGCTCGCTAAGTCCTTCTTCAACCTCGCACGCTCGACCGTCTCTCCAGATCCACCGTCTCTCCAGATCCAGCGTTTGCAGGCCTCCGGCTCGCTCGACCTCGCTCGGCCGTTGCTCGACTTCGCTCCGACATTCTCGCTCTCCGGCGCTCTCGATCTCCATCTCGAGCATTCTCGGTCGCCGACGCTCACGCCTCTCCTCCCGTCGCTCCGGCATTCTCGCTCTCAGAATCAGTTAATCGAATTCCAGATCTGGAATTCAGATATAGAATCAATTATTCAATTAATCGAATTCGACTTCAGAATCAATTAGACATATATGGCGAATTCAGATCTAGTCGGGGGAGGGTGCGAGGCGGCGCGAGGCGGAGCGGCTGCGGCAGCGACAAGGAGGAAAGGAGGAAGATGGACGGAATTGCTTCAGATCCGGCGCCGAAGCCATAGATCTCGGCCTTGCTCACAATTGCCGTTGAGCAATTCTGGATTGAGAAACAGAGAGCGCGCGGAGAGAGAGGTCGGAGGAGAGAGAAAGGCCCGTGAAACAAAGGGAAGAGGTTTGTATTTAGGACATTTTGCAAAAATGTCCCAAAACGCGGATATTTCGCAAAATAAGCCTATTTTCGTGGCTATTTTGCAAAACTGCCCAAAAAAATATGGCAAAATTACAGAAAACCACCCTTTAAATATGGGTGTTTTCACTTAACAACCCCTTAAATTCAAAATTACATAAAATCACCCTTTAAATGGTATTTGTTTACAACTCACCACCCATTCAACTATTTTCGTTACTTTATCATTAAATATATTATATTTTAATATTTTTAAACTCAAATTTGATTGTAAATATATTCAAATTTTGAATTTAAGGGCCCAATTATATTTTAGGGATCATTGCATTTAATTTTAAAAATAATAATCAATAAAGCCTAGAATTATTATCTTAATTTATGTTTGAAAATGTTTATAAATGTTTAAAACATTATGTAAATTACTCTTATTTAAAATATAAATAAATAAGAGTAATTTCCATAATATTTTAAAATTCTACAAACATTTTCAACCATAAATTAAGATAACCCAGCCATTGCTGGGTCAAAATTAATGACGATAGCTTAAAAAAAATATTGTTTGGGTTAAAATTTTGGGTAGGCTTATTATGTTGGGCCTAATTATAACTTGTAAGCCCAAATTACTTGTTTTCTTTGTACACAAGATTCAAGCAATCATTTGCTTCTTTATTTTTTTAAGCTTAAATGCGTAAGCTCTTTTTTTAAATGCTCCAATACTTCACAACTATGTTTGTGAGTTGTGACCGAGTATGTCAATATGGAACATCTAAATTTTGATTTTTTTTTGCATACCGATTATCAAGCCAGACCAACTTTGTATTTCTTTAATTTATTATCTTTAACAATTAGGTATGTCTCCCGACTATTTTCTTAGGATCTTTTATTATTATTAAATTTAAAAACTTGAAATTAGGGCTTTGAATCGTTTGGTAATGGATTGTAGAAATTTGGATTGTTTTGTTTATATACATTCTATTGTTTTTATTTTATACAATCTATTGTTTTATGGAGTAGTCTATTATAATATAAATTTGTTAGAATGAATTTGTATAATTTATTTCTTTTATATAAAATGGAAGATATCTTTCGGATCGTATGATATTCCATATTGAAAAACAGTATGTTAACACTATTAAATCTATGAAAGACATTGATATTTTGAGTCAATAAAAAATCATAGAACACAATTTCGATAGATTATAATTTATTTATAATGGAATTATTTATTGTTATAAATATCAACTTGTTATTGAAATATTTGAAGAAAATTATGAGAAATGTATTTTGGCTTGGTAAAATTTGGTCTTTTTAATTAATGATTTTTCGCTCACCTAACTTTTATACCTTAAGATCCGCCACTGTATTTTACCATTTTTCCTATTTATAATGATTAACTATTTGTATAAATTTGGATGTTAAGTTTAAATGATACGGTGCCTCATTACTAACCATTCCGGAATGGCTCACCGGAAAAGACTTGTGGGTAGTACCCATAGGTCCCCGGTTCGTACCCCGGAATGACCGCTCTTTATTTACCTATACAAGATACGGTGCCTCATTAAATAACCGTTGGTTAATTAAGTCATTTGATTAAAAAAATAAAAGGAAATGAGTTAACCTAAAAAAAAAAATTAACGGTTTAGATTTTTTAAAAAATCGATACGCTTTAGGAATAATTGAGGTCCCTGGTGGCTGGTCCCAAATTTCTCTACTTAAAAGTTTAGGTCCCCGGTCCGGTTCCTAATTACTTTAAAGTTGAGGCCCCTATTTCTAAATTATTAAAACAGTTAACCCCCAACGTTCTTCATCCCAAATTTTCATAAGGGCCCCACCGGCCACGCTGACGTCAGAGTTGCCAAAATTTCCATTTTCAAATTTCTTTTTTTTTTTTTTTTTTTTTTTTTTGACGCAGAATAAAAATTAGGTTGGGTCGGCCGTAGCAGGACTCCTTCCTAGCGCATCCTTGCGGATGAGAGCACAGAGCTCTGGATCGTCGTCGTAGCAGGCGTCGGCAGGGGAAGCATGTGCACTGCGCGCGAGATAGTCAGCCACTGCATTCGATTCCCTGAAAATATGACGGATAGCTACATAAGAAAAAGACAAAGTATCTAACAGAATATCAGATTGTAGGAGCTCGATATTCCAGGGGCACTTCCAGTCCCCTAGCAGAGCTTTAATAACCAGAAGGTTATCGCCCTCGATCAGGAGGTTACGAATATTCAGCTGTTTAGCCCGAAGGATTCCCATTTTTAGACCGAGGTTCTCGGCAAAAACAACTGAGACATTGATGCACGAGTTTCGCCCCATGGCAACCACTCGGCCGCACCAGTCCCTAATGACGAAACCGTAAGAAGCCGAAATACCCGCTCTTACAGAACCGTCAAAGTTAAGCTTGTAGCAGTCCATCGATGGTTTATCCCAAAGGCCCGAACGACTTCGACCCTTACCCTTGGCTGCGGTTGACGTAAAGCGACAGCCGGGATGGATTACCTTAGGAGGCAAAGGCGTACCTGAAGATGACTCAGCGTCAAGCAGTTTCGATTGTTTCCAACATTGTGTAAAAGTAGTATGGAAAATTTCCATTTCAGTAATGGATACTTTCGTCGTGTGGTCAAAAGCCAGTTGGTTCCTAAAGAACCAGATAGTCCACCACGCACATGCTAGAGGGCCGAAATGTTCCTTGCCCACCACCCGCCGAACCAGGTTTAGGGGAAAGTTTGAGCCCGAGTTGACGGCTAGGTGGGAAAGGCTCGGACAGCGGATGCGAAGAGTCCTAAGTAGGCTGATAGTAACCGGGCATTGAAGAAACATGTGCTTGTCTGATTCGTTTGTAATATCACAAAAGTGACACCCAGATGGTACAGAAACGTGGGACTTTTGTAGGCGTTCCGAAGTAGGGAGGCCATCCCGGGATATTTTCCAAAGAAAATGACGAACCTTCGGCGGAACATCAAGGTTCCATATCCAACCACAATCATAGTCTTGTAACCCCTTGTTGGCTGACAGCATGTTGTTTGCTGAGCTAGTCGAGAACCACCCATTAGTGCTTGGCCCCCAATACACTCGATCCTTCATAGGATTATTAGGCAGTACGATACCAAGCAGAAGCTTGATGTCATCCTGTGAAATGATGTTTGTTAAGCTAGAGAAAAGCAATTCCCTGTTCCATTGCAAGTTTTGGTTGATGAAGTGGGAAACTTTTATGTTTGAAAGGTCATTTGGTATCGGTTGGAGTACCCTGCAAGCCAGCGGTTCATCGCCGGCCCATTTCTGGGACCAGAAGTCAATGGAATTCCCATCACCAACAGACCAATGAAGAGCGCTTTGGAAATGATGTCGGATAGACATAAGGCGTCTCCACTGCCAAGAAGTGTTGCCTTTCGTTTGATAGGTCAGGATGTCATGTTCTTTGAGATATTTTTGGGAGATTAGGCGAACCCAAATATTGTCCGGTTCGGACATAATTTTCCACAACAGCTTCATCTGTAATGCAATGTTCATTGTTTCCGCTTTGTGAATACCCAAACCTCCTTTCAAAGTGTCAGCACAGATTTTGTCCCAACTAATCAGCGGGGGGGCTTTAGAGCTTTTGTTCCAGAAGAATTGTCTGTAAACCTTGTCGAGTTCTTGGTGAATGTGAGACGGTAGTAAAAAAGCTTGCATTAGGAAAACCGGTTTAGCGCACAGATTAGATTTGATAAGAACCTTACGTCCTTCGGACGATAGACTAGACGCCTTCCATTTGGTGAGTTGTTGTTTAGATTTTAGTACTACATCGTTAAAGGTGTCTTTGTTAGTGCGTCCGTTTACGATTGGGCACCCGAGATATTTGTCGAAGTTGTTTGCTTGGGGGATACCCAGGACCGCTATCGTGGCAGTGATAGCTGCTGGTGATGTGTTTGAGGAGGCTTGGAAGCTAGATTTATGTAAATTGACCTTCTGCCCAGAAATAAGGCAGAAACGATCAATAATGGACAGAACTGAAGAGCAGGCTGACTGTGAAGCTTTACAGAAAATGAGGATATCATCAGCGAAAGCTAAAAAAGGAATCTTAATGCCCGGATTACCAAACACTACTCCCAGATCTTTGTTAACCGCACTTTCCTGTTCCAGAGTTCTGGCCAAAACCTCCGAAGCCAAAACGAACAGAAAGGGTGATAGGGGATCGCCCTGCCTTAGTCCCCTAGTGGGCTCAATGAGTGTCGTAGGCTCATCATTCACCAGAACAGAGTAAGACACCGTGGTTACGCACTCTCTGATCCAACTAATAAACTTGTCGTTAAAACCGAACTTGGAAAGAACATTGAAAAGGAAGGACCATTCAACACGGTCATAAGCCTTCTCCATGTCCAGCTTCAAGGCGAGTAAGCCTGCCTTACCCCGTTTCAGCTTGAAGGAGTGGAAAGCCTCATGGGCTATCAGAATGTTATCCTGGATGGACCTGCCTTTCGTAAAGGCGCCTTGTAAGGGATGTATCAATTTTTCAAAAATCTTGGTAAGTCTTGCTGTTATAACCTTAGCTATAATCTTGTAAATGGTGGAGCACAAACTAATGGGGCGGTAGTGGTTAACTGTTGCTGGGTCATCTCGTTTTGGTAGTAACGTTATGAATGTATGGTTAGATTGTCTTAAAAGCGTTCCGCTAGAGAAAAAAGCCTTAACAGCTTTCGTGACAGAGGGCCCTACTGTACTCCAGAACTTTTGGTAGAAACCTGCCGAGAACCCGTCAGGACCCGGTGCTTTGTCCGGGCTCATAGAGAAAACCGCAGTTTTAATTTCTGCGTTTGATACTGGAGCGGTCAGCATGTCGTTTTCTGCTTGTGTTACTTTCGAGGGGATAACCCTTAAGTCCCTGGTAGTGTCCAGATCGCTTCTTAAGGAGGAGCGGAATCTAGCATTGAAGTCCGTTTCAAATTCTTGTTGAATAATATGAAAATCATCAACGACAGCCCCACCCGAAAGGGTGAGTGACTTGATAATTTTCCTTCCCCTTTTGGCCGAGGCGATTTTGTGGAAATATCCAGAGTTGGAGTCATTAAGCCTGGCATGCTTAACTTTAGCCCTTTGGCTCCAGTATCTTCGATGGAAATCGAGCATTCTTTCTCTTTTATTGAGCAGTTGCTTTAGTAATTTTATGTCGTCGTTATTGTAGTTTGACAGAAGCGAAGACTGAAGTTGTAGTAGTTTCTGATCGGTTGTCTTGATTTGATTGTTTATATTGAGGAAGGTTTTCTTGTGCCAACCTTTTGAAAGACGCTTAAGAAGTTTCATTTTTTGGAACAGGCAGTACATGAAGGAGCCCGATGAGTCAAGACGCCATGCCTGAGACACCAGATTCTTATAATCCCGGCGGTTTGCCCATGCTAGCTCAAATTTGAAAGGTCTGTTTTTTGTTTTTGCAGTCCGACTGAAATCTGTCGAGATTGGCGCATGATCAGATCTGGTGAAGGGATGGATCTGAGTTGTAAGTGAGTCAAATATAGTGAGGACGTCTGTGTGAATGAGGAGACGATCCAGTCTCTCAAAGCAGTGGTCAATTCCGTGTTGTTTCCGTTTCCAGGTAAAACGGCCCCCGAAGGAAGGTACTTCGTGTAAAGAAAATCTGTTTTTTAAGTCGGTGAGGCGGGTAAATCTGCCATTTGGCGGACACGCCCCCCCCATCTTCTCCGATGGGGAGCAGATGTCATTGAAATCCCCCATTATACAGTAAGGTATGAGTAAGTTTTGAATATAAAGATCGATTGATTCCCAAAAGGGCCCTTTCCTAACCTCGTCTGGAGGAGCATAAATCACCAGTACGGCAACCTTTCTGTGAGATATAAAGTCCGAGTAGTTGAAGTGTATAAAACGGTTGTTAACCGATATCAGGTCAATAGATCCTTGGCTCGAGGGCAAACCTTTCCATAGCAAGCAGATGCCTCCGGAAAATCCGGCAGCCGGGTCGAAAGCAATGTTAGTGAATCCACATTTCCGCCAGAAATTTTCGGAGGGAACCTTATCTGTTTTGGTTTCCAAAAGAGCTAGAACGTTTATATGATTGTTCTTGCAGAAGATATCAATATTAGTCCAGAAGTTTCTACTGCGAATACCGCAGGAATTCCAAGTACATATATTCATGGGAAACTAATTTTTGTATCCGTTGGTTCATGTATCTGTTGGTTTAGTTTTAAACGATAGTGTTTAGCTTGTAACGGTGACAAACACCAACCGACACTAAGTCTGGCAGCTCTACCCGGGCAAGAGGATCCGACGCCAAACGGCGGAACCAAGATAACGGGGAACCTTGAAAAGCTAGATAATAATGGCAAAACCGTAGCTAAATCATTGGTAATGCAAATGTACGAAATCACCCATGAGAATGAACCAAGCTTGGTGTAGCAGGATATGGTATAAAGTGATTGATCGATCCAAACAAGAAGGCCCATTGAGAGCAATCTAGAGTGTAATTGTAACCTGTGATTGTTGTCAAATGGGTACAATGTTATTATACAATTGGTTATAAAACTTTGCTGGTAGCAAGTTGATTTTAAAACATAATATACAATAATGGAGTGTGACTCCAAATTGGTGCGCCCAGCTAGAGTAGTAATGCAGGACAGCCAACACCCAAGCTCTGAGAGGAAGCAGCAACATTCTTCATGACGCCTGGAGAGGCCAGAGAGCAGCCTAGTAAGGACCGCTAACAGCTGCAAAGCACACCCAAACGCAGCCCCGAGCATGGCTCCCAATAGCCGCCAGCCTACCCGACTTCGCCGAAACAGTCCAGCAAACCTGCAAGGACAGCAAACCAACAGCAAAGACGAGCACAAAGGGGAAGTGCCACAAAAGGGCTGGACAAGAGCAACCACAGTGCAAACAGGAACCAAGATATAATATAACGGGGTGCACTGCCAAAGCAGCTGCACCCAAGGCAAACCAACACAGCATACAAGCCAAAGGAAACAGAAATAAAAACCCAAAGCAAGGAACAAACAGCAGGCACCACGCCACCTGAAGACAGATAAGGGGCGCAACCTGGGAAAATACCAAAAGCCAAAAGACGGGGAGTCAAACCGACAGTGAAAACCGACCCAAAACCAACCGTCTCGGACATCAAAATTATGGTGTATAATCATAAAAAACTAGTTTTTGCGCTTCTTCGGTTGGGATGATGCAGAGTCA
Source organism: Persicaria tinctoria (assembly GCA_037127255.1). Lineage (NCBI taxonomy): Eukaryota > Viridiplantae > Streptophyta > Magnoliopsida > Caryophyllales > Polygonaceae > Persicaria > Persicaria tinctoria. The sequence goes on from JBANSL010000018.1 coordinate 43,138,818, forward strand.
TCCAAAGTGTTGTTGCCGGGCTGATTCCCGCCAGTGCCCCGATCGCCCGAGGAGCGGATACCCAACTTCTTGAATTTCCGAATTTGAGAGCTAGTCGGGCTCGAATTCTGAATGCCGTAGGAGAGATCAGAAGCAATGACCGGGTGAAAGCCAGGAGGAACCACCGGAGCCGCCGGCAGATCAACCTCCATGGCCGGGTTCACAAACACCTGGGGGGTTGCAACAGGCGGGGAATCAGTCGGAGCACCAGCCACCTTGAGATTCTTGCACCAACCAAGAGATTCGTCATCAGAAGCGGGGAGCCCGTGGAGTCCTCCGTCAGCCATCGACGGCATCATCTTAGCCGCGGAAGGTTCGGCATCATTCGGAGGGGTGGCAAACGAAGTCGACATAGACCGAGATTCGGGCACGAAATTAACGGAAACCGTCTTCATACCCGACATATAAGGCTTGTGGCTAGTCTTAGTGTTGGAAGTCTCAGCCGAGACTCCCTTCTTGGACACCTTTGTCCATCCCACCTCCTCAGGCTCAACCCGAGGAAGAGGTGAATCCCAGATCACCACCTCATTGAAAGGCTTGGCAGGGACAACCCGATCCGGACAGTCATCGTAGACGTGATCCACAGCCCCACAAAACCCACAGCCAGTAGGGAAATCCTCATAATACATGCGTAGAGCGAGTGGTTTTCCATCCTCCCCAAGGACCGAGACACCACCACAAAGCTTATTAAACTCAACATTTGCACAGAATCTGGTGTAATCAAGTCTCACCCTTAGGTAAGAAAGCTTATCAAGCCGAATCAGAGAACCCGCATTGAATTCCTTAAGAATCACCGACAGCCCCTCGGCACACATGTATTCAATAGGCAGTTTAGGAATCCTTACCCAGATATCCAGGTGAGTGACATACGCCGTGAGAGGATCGAAAGTGGGATACCACTTCTGGAGAACAAGAATCTGTCCAAACAGATGGTAAGGGCGTTCCACCCACACCCTCTTGAGGTCAGCTGGAGCCGAAAACCGGGCATCGAACCACCCGTCCTCGCGTTCGACAAGCTCGAAGGGACCCACACAACGGCGCCATTCCGCCTTGATCTTAGCTTTGAGAGCAGGAAAGTCAGTATACCCACCAAAGAGAGTGCACAACAGAATGTGCTGGTTCTCAGCAATACTTTTTTTACGAATATCAGCCAAACGAGCAAAATAAGAAGAGCGATCAATGCTAGCCGAATGGGGTTCTACTGAAGCCCCAATAATAGGAGCCTCACCACCCATCTTAGCCTTACCCTTAGCCTCCGCCGAGAGAGGAACAGCAGCAGGGGCCGGAGCCGCAGAGGCAACCGGCGCTGCCTGGGCTTGTGTGCCGGAGGCCGGCATGCCAGGAGAGCCATGAGTATCTTGCGTCTCAGATAACGCCTCAAGAAAAGATTTAGAAGCCATGATTGAGAGGAAAGAAGAAGTAATAGAAGCAATTGCACAATCGAGACAGGAATCAGATGTTTTGCAAGCGCTATTAGCGTTAATGGCCTGGTAAAGCCTTAAATAAACAAAAAGCTTGTAGGCATATAGGGTACTCAATTGGGGATTAAGGGTAGCAGAAAAACTTACAGAGATGTTTAATTGCCGATGGGAAGTGACCACAGAGCGGGCAAGAGAGAGGCATCGACTGACCGAAGACACAGAGCAAGAAGGAGGGCGCGACCCCAACAGCCACCCACGCCCCAGCGAGACGCGACAGCTGCCGTCCGGCCAGACCAGACCGATTTCATAACTCGCCCCCATTCAACGGCAATCTACGCGTCTTTACCATTTATATTTAATTTAATAATTTAAAGTACTTAAACCCAAACCTTGAAAAAAAACCCTAAAAAAAAAACTCTAAAAAATTCCTCCATTGCATATTTTTGCAGGTGTTGGAGAGAGAGAGCACACCCAGTGAGAAACTCTCAAACGCAAAAATACCAAACACATTTGAATTTACCCTTTCTGAAAATCCCTAAATTCATCCAATCGATCCTCCATTGCTTCGCCAATCATCATACCTCCAGCTTCCGCTTAGCTGTAATCCCGCAAACCGTGTCCCGTTTCCGCTTACCCTAAACCGTGTTTTTGTTTTCAGGATCTGCTTCATAAACCTTTTTCCGCCATAGCCGAATCCTCTGGATTTGGATCTACTCCGCCATGGATGACCGCTTCTTATTGTCTATGCTCTTCATCCTCGCCTTGATTCTCCCTCTCGCACTCTCTCAAACCAGCAAAACACCCGCCGCAGCAGCGCCGGCGCCGGCGTCGGACTCGTGCAACGGGATCTTTGTCACGTACAGCTATACGGGAGGAAAGGAGCTTCCCCCTCATCTGAAGAGTACGCCGGCGAAGCAGCCGTACCGTTTCCAGTCGATGCTCACGGTGCTTAATAATGGCGACGAGGAGCTCAAGTCGTGGAAGGTTTTCGTAGGGTTCCAGCACGAAGAGTATTTGGTGTCTGCTTCCAACGCTGTTATTGCTGACGGAAGCGTTGGTCTTCCGGCCTCCGTCGGGAACGGTACTGTTTTCGCTGGGTATCCGCAGAGTGATCTGAAGACGGCGATTCAGACGGCTGGGGATCTGACTCAAATGAGTGTTCAAGTGAAGCTGGTTGGGACGCAGTTTGGAGTTAAATCCACTAGTATTCCGATGCCTTCCAATGTGTCGCTGGTGAACGATGGATTTGCTTGCCCTAAGCCTTCTATGCAGGGTGAGCTCCCTTTCTTCAATTTTTGTTTAGATTTGAAGTTTGAGGCGTTATGAGATTCTTTTTCTGGGGCTTTTTGCTTGTGCTTCGTTTGATTTTGGGATGGATCTGACCAGTGGACTTCGAAATTGACCAATTTTTTCACGCCTTAAATGTGGAATCAGGTCAAAATTACGAATTGATCTTTGATTTTATCAGAGGGATGTGACTGTCTGTCTGTGTTGTCTGTATCATTTGCTCAGATTTGAGATTTCATAGTGGTTAGGTTACTGCACAATTCAATTTCATATTTTACTTGTCCTAGGTGTGGAAAATTTCAGACCCAACAGATGCATAAAAAATTATTTTTGATTCACAGAGGCTAATTTCCCTTGTTTTGTCAATATAATAAACTTAGCTACATGCTGGTTGATGAGTAACACCGATATTGCATTGTTTTATTCTTCTTGCTCGATTAATGTATTTGGTGTCTACTTTTCAGTTTGAACTCGATGATACAGTTTAGGATGGACTTGCTGAATTACTGATGCTGACTTCTTGTGTACAATGCTTCTTTTGATCAGGTAATAGTACTATGGAGGTCTGTTGTGTCAAAGATCCGAATGCAAAAGCATCCATCGCTCTTGATGATGGGTTCTTGCCTCGACAAAAGGGTGATCTCACAATCATGTATGATATCACCCAGACTTACAGCACGAATTATTGGGCCAAGGTTACCATGTCTAACCATAATCCCCTTGGACGTCTTGATTACTGGATGCTGAGCTGGGACTGGATGAGAGACGAGTTCATATTCGCAATGAAAGGGGCTTACCCTTCTGTTATCGACACTAATGAGTGCATATTCGGCAAACAAGCTCAGTTTTACCAGGGTCTGGACTTCTCCACTGCTCTCAACTGTCAAAGGAGGCCAGTTATAGTTGATTTACCCCTTTCGAAGACAAATGACACGAAGCTAGGCAGCGTTCCATTCTGTTGTCGAAATGGTACTATTTTGCCACCTTCAATGGACCCGACCCAATCTACCTCTGCATTCCTGATTCAGGTCTACAAGATGCCGCCTGACCAGAACCAGTCAGCGCTGAACCCACCACAGAATTGGCAGATCAATGGCACACTTAATCCGGATTACAAATGTGGAGCCCCCATTCGTGTTAGTCCAAGCCAGTTTCAAGACCCAAGTGGTCTAACGACAAACACGAGTGCTGTTGCCAGTTGGCAGATTGTTTGCAACATCACGCAACCCAAGAATGCTAGCCCCAAGTGCTGTGTGTCCTTCTCTGCGTACTACAACGAATCTATCGTCCCTTGCAAGACCTGTGCTTGTGGCTGTTCAAGTGACTCAAGCCGCACATGCAGCACCAAGGCTTCGGCTATGCTCATCCCACCTGAAGCTCAGCTTGTCCCATTTGAGAACCGTACTGCTCTGACCTTGGCCTGGGCTTCTCTGAAACACAATTTGGTGCCGAATCCATTACCATGTGGTGACAACTGTGGTGTTAGTATCAACTGGCATCTCGTCACAGACTACTCCAAGGGATGGACTGCTCGGGTGACCCTATTCAACTGGGGGGACAACAGCTTTCCAGACTGGTTCGTGGCTGCTGAAATGGACAATGCGGCTCCGGGTTTCCAGAAGGCATACTCATTTAACGGCTCTCTTATGACAGACGTCAACAACACAATATTTATGCAGGGGCTTGCCGGGTTGAACTACCTTGTGGGAGAGACCAACGGAACCAATCCGGCCACAGATCCAAGAGTGCCCGGGAAGCAGCAGTCAGTGATATCCTTCACAAAGAAGGTTACCCCTGGAATTAATGTCGCGGGAGGTGATGGGTTCCCCACAAAGGTGTTCTTCAATGGAGAGGAGTGCTCTCTTCCGACAATCCTTCCTACGAGCAGCAGCAACCGTGTTAAGCTCATCTCGGGGCCCCTTGCTATTTTGGCTCTCTTGTTGCTTGTGGTCTAACTTCACATCAGCTGCCTCCCTGTAATTTTTTTTTTTTGTATTTTACATTAAAGATCATTGATTGATCTTGTTCTTTTGTAACTAGCTACTTTTCTTATCAATTCATTAACCCATTCAAGAAAAAATGAGACAAAAAAACTCTCCATTTTGTTCAGTTTAGTTATTTGGAAAGAGTATACACCTTGCGACTTCGATTTAGCATTCGAGGAATTGACCATCTTTGTTCTGGAACAACCAAAGGATCATATATATAGCTTCTTGTTTTTATTGGAACTAGTCTTTCACTTTCACTATGATAGTCAGTCCTTTTTATTTTGATTAGGTTATTTGGAATTTTAAATTTTATTTTCTCAACAATTATTAATCATTAATGCTATATTTAAGGACTATAAAATGAAAATTCATCAATCAAAAGAAAAGGACCATAAAATAGGACTATGTTTTTAGACAGGATAATCATCACATTCACATGGGATGGGACTACGAGATCAGATTTGCTCTATCCTTTTTTTTTTCCCGAGTGTTTTAATACATTAAAAAAAATGCATTAATTTATGAAATTCTTTCATCTCACAACCCATACAATCTTCACACAAAGTTGTAAGAACAAACGACATGTGTCTTTGATCCGTAGTGGTATGATCAATACCTGCGTTCAAGATAATTGTTCGGCGTAAAGAGATTTACACAATGCAAGCGTTTATGCAAGCTGTAAGCGCATTGCATCAAACCAACTCGAAATCTTTATTGGTATACCTTTTTACAAGAATGAAACCCATATAATCCACACACTGAAATCTGAATGTATGAAAAGAAAGAGATTGCTCACACAGAGACAAGTCATTAGAAGATTTTTAAATTTAAATACAATTTGGAAGAGCAATCAAAATGGGAATTCATTTTTATACATCAACAGTCTATTTTGCCTTCAAGTAAATAAATGAACTTTTCTCCAAGCTACTCAAGAAAGGGGGATGGGTAAAACACTAAAACCTAAAACCCTAACACATCTGCAGATTACTCTATAACTTAATATACAAACTATGATGATTTCGCAGCAACAATGCAAAGCCCTTAATGAAACTGCGATCGTTTAGCTAGAATGACCTGAAAAAACACCTACGGTGATTCTGTTGTGTGGCAGTTATCTCCTATCCGTACAAGGCTTACCTTATGAGAAACTGCTGTGTCAACTTAGCTCGATGTGCTTGTATAAAAGTGACCGCAGAAGTTTCTTTTCGAGCAGGAAGTGGGGCAGCAGTGATTTAGCAACAATTTGTAAAGGCAGCAGGGTATGTACACCGTGAGCTGTAATGGCATACACAACTGTAGGTTACAGTGATTGATACTACACGGGGATGTTATCCATGGTGTACCCATCAAAGTCAAAGTCACCTTCAACTGATCCTAGGCTTTCGGGCTGCCAAAATGTGACAACGGACGAGGGTTAGCTGTGTATGATGCTACTAATATGTCCAAAAAACAAAATCATGGCAGCCAAACTACTCAAGGAGTAAAGATGTGTCAAATGTTGAAATCATCAGATTTCTACTTCAGAGGAATCTAGCAACATAGATACATACACAGATCTTTCTAATTACAAGATAATCACTTCATGGATCGGAGGACGCATTAAGGGTGTGCTTGCCATGAAACAAAAACTTACGCTACTGTATGAATATGAGCTAAAAATAACTTGTCACCTATAAGATATTACTAATAGTTTATGAAACGTTGAAAATGAACTTTATAAGCTGCTAGACAAATGAGTATTCCAAGCTTAGAAGCTAACTAAATCACAACAAACACATCCTAAGCAAATTAACTCAATGTGCAAAACGTTGGTAGCTACATCATAGTAATATTTTCTAGAAATTGAGGGAGGCTTGGGACAAAGGAGACGAATAGGAGCTGTACCTGTTTGAGGATTGCACTCATTAAATCATCTTGAGCATATTGATAAGAATAAAGGTTGTTTCCAGAACTCAGTTCCTGAACGTTCTCGGTCTTCACCCTCAATGAAACATTGGTACTGCTTTGAGTGCTGCTCCCTTGTTGCAGTATTTCTAAACCAGTTGAAAACATCGTATTATTGGCAGCAATATTGTTCGAGATCTGTCCTGGCTGACTAGAAGAGAAGTCTTGGTTCACCATAACTGAGGGTGAAACATCGTTACTGTTTCCAATCAAAGATGTATGTTGAGGAACGCCATATCCCAAACTTGAACTCTGCCAATGTTGAGGAACATCGTTACTGTTTCCAATCAAAGATGTATGCTGAGGGTGAAACATGCCGTAGTTAGGATCCATTGATCTTGGCCTTTTCCCGTTAGAGTTCACTTCCTGTTTGATGAGTCCCTTTGAACTGGTTATTGCTGGAGTACTTCCAAGGGGGAAGCTATTGCACGGCATATCTGGAGCATGATTGACCGAGAAATCAACGACAGATGATGCTTGTGAAAGGGAACTATAGGACATTGCCTGATTATTTTCAACTACACCAGTTCTTGGGAAAACACTAACAGACCCTCCGGCAGGCGATTGAATGTGAGAAATCTGACCACCAATGCTTTCGTTCATCAACTGCCCAGACCTAGTCTGCGGTTGAACCATTGGCATGAGCAAGGAGTTGCTCTGAATACCTTGAGAGCCTGTATTCATGCTCCCTATGGACTGTGTGGGTTGGTGGAAACCGGCAAGCTGTTTCAACTCCATGGTTGTAGGGATACCATGCAGCAAATTCATCTGCTTATTGGTGTTGCTGAGCTGCTGCAGATGCTGCCCCTCTGCAAATCGCGACTTAGGGGATTCGAAGCTGAAGAGATTCCTTTGTTCAATGAACGGCATTGACATTCCAGGCTTGATGGTGGACCTGACAAGCCCAGGCTGATATCCGGCAAGAGTTTGGCCAGGAAGTTGACCTGCAGCAGCAAGAGTTTGGAGGTCGAAACCACCAAGAGGCGGCATTGTCCCAAAGCCTGGGTCTTGAGGGCCCATGAAACCACTGGTCAGGCAACTTTGGTGCTGGGATACCCCACTTAACCTTCTGAGATACAAGCGGTATTTCTACACCAAGCAGTAGGGATATTTTCAGCATTTACAGTACTAATGATGGTGCCAAAAAAAATACAAGACAAGTAAATTTTCCCAGCATGTCACCTGAAGGTGGCTGGCAACATTTTCTCTTGTGAGCCCAGGAACATTCATCAACTCCAGAATTTTCTTCGGAACAGCTTCTGTGTAAAAAACGAGCACAAGATTAGAGCAAGAGGGGAAAGAGAGTCTCTCTCTACACAGAAAAAAAAAACATATAAGAACGATTGATATGTTTCCTTATGGTAGGAAACCAAACTGAGAACTGGATGTTTAACATTAGCATAAACAGTGACTTCTTTTAATAACGAACAAAAATCTGTCACTTAGCATCAAACAAAAGGGTAATCTAATTGATAAGGCCATGATAATGGTTTGATAACATTTTGTAAGAAACAAGAGAACTCCTAGTGTCTCAAATGATGAGTTACTGGATGCCTCAAGTGCAATAAACATCCATTCTTTAGGAATACAGACTGCGTTCATCTAATTGAAAGCATTTGAACAATGGTTTGGGGATGCCAGAAGTGAATCAGCAAATACAAAATTGCTCTGCTGGATGTTGGAGAATAAACAGTATTCTGATTACAAGATACTTGACTGTCAGAGAATACCCCGAGCATATGAAAATTGCCAGTTAAATTTGGGTTGAAAAGAGTGGAGATGGTTACCGTCATCATCCATACAGATCTAACAAGTAATAATAGATGCTTACGAGAATTCGGATCATGACGTACAATAGTACACTTAATTATGGTACATTATACAGAACCAGCCCTAAATTATGTCACTTTGCACAAAACCACCCTTTATTAAAATAAATAAAAAAAAACTGAATTTAACCACCAACCATATTATGTCAACAATTCAACACCTACCCTCATTTTACTCATATTATAATGTTAGAACAAGTGTAAAGTGCAAGTTCATCTTCTTACAAGTGAGAGGTATATTGGACACTAAATACCCTTTTTAAGGGTTTGATATGGGTTGTGTTGAATTTCTAACAACATATAGATAAGAGCAAGGGGTATATTGAATTTCTAATAAAATATTGATGAGAGGTATATTGTGCAAAATAGCCTTAATTAAACTAAGATCAGTTTTGCGTAGTTCAATTACATCATGAAATCCTTGGCACATTAATATTTTCAGATCCAATGTTTGTTTGATCTCAAGCATGAAATCAATAATTGTTCAGGAGTCGACCTATCAACTACAATCAATTCGCGTCACATGATTTAGCAAAAATAGTTCAATGTATCAGCAGCCAGCAAATAAAAGAAGAAGCAAGGGTCAATGATGCGTACTGTCAATTCCGAGCTGGTGAACAGCAGCCACAAACTGTTGATGAAGCTCAACAGACCAAACAACCCGTGGCTTCTTCAGAGTAGAACCATCATCCTTCTCCTCAGCCTCGTCATCTTCTTCTTTCCTCTTTGAACCCTTCCAACTACCCTCATTTGCAGGCGATGAATACTCTGCATCCTCTTGTTTGGGCACTCTGTCCCCATCATCCAAGCTCCCTGACTGCTCAATATCCTTCCACTCATTCTTCTTCTTCCGAACAACATGCTGCCATATATTCTTAAGAGCCTCTATCCGAACCGGCTTGATTAAATAGTCACAAGCACCGTGAGTCACACCTTTCATCACTACATTTTGACTATCATCGGCTGACATCACTGATCCAATTACAGCACATAAGCAACAAGTGAGTTAATGAATACACATCTAGACAAATATCCACTAAACAATCGCATTTTTTCTGAACAAAACTTCTGAACTCACTTATAACGGGTAGATCCATTTCCAAACCAATGCGCTCAAGAAGTTTGAACCCATCCATGTCCGGCATGTGCACATCACTTAAGACGACATCAAAGCCGTTCTTGTTCCTCCGAAGTTCGTTTAGGGCATGCTCTGCCCTATCACACTTGGTAACTGAAAATTCAACAAAAAAAAAGGCCAAACTGTAATCAAAGATAAAATAACAAAGCCATTGGACAAGAAAAAACTTAGAAGAAAGATACAATCTCGATGCCCTAATTGCAAAATCCAATGCTCCTTGGATTAATTTGATAGGAAGAGGGATGAACACTAAGCCCCTGATTCATCACAATCTAATTAGTGTTCGCTCCCTCCATTTCCTACTAAACCCACCTCAAATACCAATCTTGAAGATGAAGAATCTCAAGAATCAATTGAATCAAAATCAACAATCACATAAAAACCAAATCCTAATCCAAAAACAATGAAAAAGAGTAAAAGATGACTTGAATCGTCACAGACAAAGTAAAGATACAATAAAACTGAACAAATCATCACTGGCTGTTACCTTCATACTGACAAGTATGGAGCATCCGCTCCAAGATCTTCAAGCAAGTCGGATCATCATCAACAACAAGCACCCGGAGACCCGCCGGGAACTGCCCAGATGCAACATCCCCGGGATTCCGGGTCGGGTTATGACCTGGCAAAGTCATGGATCCCACAACTCTCCCTCCACCACACAAGTTCATCTCATCCGAAAAAACCTAAGAAATAAAATCAGGAACTTTGACCCAGAAAATAAAAGAACCACGTCACTAAAGCTAGCATGGATTTGATGGTACCCAGTTCAAATTCCAACAAACCCAGAAAAGAATCAAATGAGAATTGAACAGGAGAGGGGTGTGATTTACTGATTTCAGATCCGGATTCAAGAAGATTGGTGAAATTGGGGTTTTGGGTAGGACCGGTAAACAGAGAAAAGAGAGAAATTTTATTCAAGATAGTTTTCCATGGAAAAGAATTAGATTTAGCACTGAGATTCAAGAACCCAGAACTCTGATCTCCCAAACATTACAAAGAACAGGGGAGAAAACACATGGAAAGGTGAGGTTGTCTGACAGGACGAGGTGGAGCGGAAATGAGAGATGAAGAATAAAATTAAAATGGGATTTAAAAAAAAAAAAGTATTATACTATACTCTATCCATCTCCTAATGTTTAACTTTTTGATATATTTTTATAAAGAGTGAAAGTTTTTATAAAATATTAATTTTCAATATTTAATAATAGTAAGTATAAAATTAATAAAAATAAAATTTTTTAATATTTAATACTCCGTATATTTTTTTATATCATTTTTCAAAAAATGTGCAAAATAATACTACGAAGTAGTACTTGATTTAAATTTTGAGACAGAGAGAAACATTTTAGATTTTTAATTATGAACAATTTTGGCGGTGACAATATTATGATTATAATTTTTGATAAAATAGTATCATAATACTCCCTCCGTTCAACAAAACTTGACGTTTTACTATTCCTACACGCTTTTTTAGGAGCTAAAAACTATATAAAATATCGACTTTTTAAATAAATTTTTTTAACAATTTCATAGTTATTATTAATAAGTACAAACTTGTTAAAAAATTTTTTTAAAAAAATGAATATTTTATATAGTTTTTATCATTCTAAAAAAGCGTGCGTGAATAGTAAACGACAGGTTTTGTTGAACGGAGGGAGTAACATTTTTTAATTTTTTTAAAATAATTGGATTAGTGATAAAATAGTGGTTACTAATAATTTAGCGGTGACAGTTTTTCCCTGTCGTATTGACAATTTATTTTATGATAAAATTTTGGTGACAATTTTTAGTAATAGTCAAATAATAATAAATAAAGTTATTGGAAATAATATTTTACTGATTGTGTCATTGACTAATAATCATGAGATTAAAATTGTCAAATAAAAATGTTACTAAATTTTGTTTGGGTCTTTATAGGACGGAGTTGAAAAAGTGATTGAAATTTAAAAACAGTTGAAATTGAAAAATTGTGTAAAATAAAGATTGAAAGATTATGAAATAATATATATAAACTTCGCATGGGGTCAAAAAAAAAATGCATTTGCAAAATGTGGAGTTTATTTGGTTGTTATTAGGCGTATTACGGTAATTTGAAATCAAATAAACAAAATAAACATATAAAAAGCTAGAAAAAAAAATAGCCTTTTTAACTTCAAATTTCAACCACAAATTCCAAATAAGTAGCTCCCATACACTTAAAAAAAAACTCTCTCATTTTAAATAGAGCCTCATAGATAGCCTTTGCCATTAATAATGTATTAATCAGTTTTTTTTACAGTAGCCAAGAAATAAATTAATACAATAATTTTGAAGCCATCAAAAATAAATTGAAAGACCCTACGAAGAGGGTCGCTGGTCAAAAAAAAAGGAAAAAAAAAACTAAGATTACAAATACAACAACCGCCAAGTGTAAACCCCACACTAAAGTAGGGTCTGGGGGTCAAGATTTACGCACTCTTACCCCAACCAAGTCAGGAGAGTGTTTTCGATAGACCCAAAAAAAAAAAAGATACATAACTCATTTGGAAGCCGACCACATATAGGGAAATGAGACAGTAAAAAAGCCAAGAGATAATCTGAAGAGGACAACAGACAAAAAGCATAGACATAGGAGCAAAACACCCTAGCCCATAACTTTAGACTTCACTGGCCCGAATGCACATCCTCCACTGGTCCCTATCCAAAGTCATATCTTCCGACATGCTCAGCCGATTGAGTTCTTGACAGATGGCCTCAAGCTACCTCTTCTTCGGTCTATCTCTTCCTCTTCTGATAAGCTCAAGCTCTAAGCTCTCACCCCTACGAACCGAAGCCGACGAAGGTATACGAATATGTGCAAACCAATGCAATCTGTACTCCCGCAATTTTTCCTCTAAACTAGCAACCCAAACCTTACACCGGATGTCGACATTTCTGATTCTGTCAAACCTCGTGTGCCCACACATCCATCGCAACATTCTCATCTATACCACATAACTTCCTCTCTTGAGCTTTAGTAATTGGCCAGCACTAAAATCCTCTTCAGGAAATCCATGTTGCATGCAACTTGCCTTAAGTCGCTTGAATCTCTCAAGGTAGTCATATATAGAGGCTCTCTCCAGGGAGTTGTTCTATGCTAGTCAATTGCTTCTTTACTTTTCTCAGATGGGTAGCAGAGAAATATTTCAGCAAAAAAGCTTTCCTCAATTCCAACCAAGTAGTAATGTTTCTTGTAGGCTGACGGTGTAGCCAATCAATCACTGCGTCTTTCAGGGTGAACGTAAACAACCTCAACATGAGTTGATCATCAGTAAATCCTTGAGGTCTGAGTCGGTCACAGACACTAACAAATTCAGTAAGGTGCTTATTAGGCTCATCTCCAATCGTCCCATAGAAAGCTGGAAGAATCAATAACTAATCAGCTTTGTATTCCAATTTGGAGCCTTCGGGGAATTCAGGTAATGTAATCGCAAGGTGTCGCGAAATCAGATCAAGTTCCCTTAAATCTCTCAATGTCCTCTTAAGAGGGGATTCAGAATTTTCATAAATCTTTGCTTAACCTTCGAAAAGACTCAACAAAGATTGATTAGTAGCCAAAAAGTAACCCACCAAGGGTGAATCACCAAAAGACAGCAAATAAGAATAAACAAAATAAATAAAGTAATCACCCCGGCAACGGCGCCAAAATTTGGCACCAAAAAGAATAAACCAAACCAATAACTCAACTAGCAACCTAGTAACTAGTATAGCGGAATAGTAAGGGGTCGATCCCACAGAGAGAATACTTTTCTTGTCTATCAAATTGCTATCAAAAGGAAACAATATCAAAGAGTAATCGAGTAATAAGGCAATTGAATATGGTAAAAGTAACAATGATGAATTGGTGATAATTATGAATGAGATAGTTTCCCCTACAATTCATCAACAATGGTTATAGCTTTGATCCTTGACTCTATCATATCCTTCCTTGCTTGATTCATCTAATGGTGGATTACTCCAACCCTAAGCAATTTAACAATGCCAATAACATAAACAATCAAAGATAGAGGTACAACTCTCTAACTCTAATCGATGCAATTGATAAAGTAGAATTGTCAATGTCCCCTACACACCCAGTTGATGCTTTCACAGGATCAATTGGCTATGTTGTGCTACTAATTTAATTAACTTATAAGGGATAATCAAACCTTTAGCAAGAAAGTAAATTCTATCAAGGTGGCTAGTCAAGAGGGAATACATGCAATCAATCAATGACGAACAAAGACATTGAATCAATCAAACTTAGAATAGATAGAAATTAAGTCTCACAAATCAAATAACCATGTCTCTGAATTGCATACGAAACAAAAAAGATTTAGTTCCTCATGGAAAGTTTTCCGCTCAAAATGTCCATTGGAGTCTTCTCCATTAGGTTTCTCCACATTTTTTTAGGTAAAAGTCAACCAAAAGATATATAAAACTTAACCTAATTAGTTTCCAAAAGAAAGGAATTGTAATCCCGTATCGGCACGGGCGGCAGGCGCCGTGTGATCGGCGGCGAGCGTCGTGACTACAGTACGTGTTCTTCATTTTAATCTCTTCTGAATCCATGCTAACTCCTTCCTACGCCTCTTCTTACTTTCTTCAATGGTTTCCTCGGGTTCTAATACGGGGTTAACCATAGAAAGCCTCGATCTTCGACAATCAAGACACAAATTTAAGAACGGAATCAAGAACAATGCAAGAACTCAAGAACTCAATCAAGATTCAATCAAGAACTCAAGAAAGACTCGAGACTGAATAGAAAAGAACACGACACGACTGTAATGGAATGCAAAGACATGAAATTGAATTTTAAAGACTCGATAGATTGGTTGAAACGATCTATATAGAACAATATGAAGACCCCAAGCTTCTGTAGAAGGTAGGAACCAACACCAATGACTATATAACCCGCCTCTACAACCCTACACAACCAAGGGGACAACTTGGAGGCACAAGAAGGGGGTTCGTGGATACCAGGGATTACCATTACAGTCGCGCACAAATCGTGGATACCAGGGGTTCGTGGATACCAAGGAAGGGGTTCGTGGATACCAGGGGTTCGTGGATACCAAGGAGGGGGTTCCTGAGCTGCGCCCCACTTGAATTCACTCCGCTTCTTTGTGATTTCCGTGAGAGGGGTTGCGATGGAGCTGAAGTCGCGCGCATAAATCGCACGTAGAAGCTCGTAAGTCCATGAAAGCTCCTGACATGGCCGATAGAAGTGGGGGTCGTCCATTCTTGGATCGCTTTGATCTCGACTTCGTCAACTTGCAGTCCGTTGGAGATCACTACAAAGCCAAGAAAAGACACTTGATCATTGCACAATTCACATTTCTTAAGATTTGCATACAAGTGCTCTAATCTAAGTGTAGAGAGTACTTCGCTGAGGTGTGCTTCATGTTCCTTAGGTGTTTTGCTGTAAATAAGAATGTCATCAAAATAAACAACAACAAATTTACTTATGAAGTTTCTAAGCACATGATTCATTAAACACATGAAAGTACTAGGAGCGTTAGTTACACCAAAAGGCATAACCAACCATTCATAGAGTCCAAACTTAGTCTTAAAGGTTGTTTTCCATTCATCACCTTCCTTCATTCTAATTTGATAGTAACCACTTTTTAAATCAATTTTAGAAAATATAGAGGCACCATGCAATTCATCTACCATGTCATCCAGGCAAGGAATAGGGCGACGATATTTCACAGTAATGTTGTTAATAACCCTACAATCTACATACATTCTCCATGATCCATCTTTCTTAGGGACTAACAACACAAGAACAACACAAGGACTCAAACTTTCCCTAATGTATCCCTTATCCAACAATTCTTGGACTTGAGATTGAACCTCTTGGGTTTCAGTGGGATTCTTGCAATAAGCAGGCCAATTAGGCAATGCAGCCCCCGGAATGAGATCAATTTGATGCTCAATGCCTCGAATAGGGGGTAGGCATGGTGGTATGTCGTCGGGGAAGACATCCTTATACTCTTCTATAAGAGATAGGATGTAAGGAGGGAGGGTAGCTCGAAGCTCCTTGCTCAACATATTCAACAATTTGCATAAGAGGACGAGGGTTGCTTCCCCATCCACAAAGTCATCTACAAATGCTCTCTTGGATGCCAAGAGGTCGTCTTTAGGCCGAGTAGGGGTAGTGTCTTGGCTTGAATGAGCCTCCTTATCTAACTTACCTTCACTTACCTTCCTCTTCTCAATCTCATCGGCCACCTGTGTTGGTGTCATAGGCTTGAGGACGATGTTTTTACCCTTAAAAACAAAAGAGTAACGGCTAGTGAAGTCATGTAAGACCTTACGATCAAATTGCCAAGGACGGCCTAAAAGAATATGACAAGCTTGCATAGGCACTATATCACATAAGACTTCATCTTCACAATGTCCTAGTGTTGTGGGCCTAATTTGCCATATTTTACAATTACTTTTATACCGATTTTTGCATGCATTTCATACATTTGGGTTAGAATAGTACATAATCTATGTAGTTCACACTTATTTTCCAAATTATGGAGTCTACACTAGTTTTTGTTATATTTCACAGAAATCGGACGCACTTTGGAGCTTAAAGGAAAGTCATGAAGAAGTTAAGGATGGTGCAGTGGGAGAAAACGCCATTATTCACCATTCATCATTCTGAATCAAGATTTGATGTCTTCATGAAAGTTGTATCCCTCAAAATGAGCTTTCCAACGCATACTCATATGCGTCAATCGAACGAACAAGGACTCGGGAAAGTGCGTTTCAATAACGGAGCATAATGTTGAAAGCCGAAAGATGTACTCGAAGTCGACCAAACTGGTCGACGTCAACCAACTTTTACTCGACATTTTCTCCAGAGGACAAGATCGAGCACGAGCTGAGCATAGGACCACTCGAGACAAAGAATCCTACTCGACGTCGAAGAACTTGGTCGACGTCGAGGACATTCCAGAACGATCCGAGTTCGAGATCGAGGAGAAAACCGAGTGAGAGGAGTTACTTGCAAGCCAAGATTCGAGATATTCTATCAAGTCAAGTCAAGTTCTATCAAGAGAAGGAAGATCTATCCACAATAGTCCTAGTTTCCTTTTAGATTTATTTCCTTTATCATTAATGTTTTATCTTATATTATTAGATAGAAAGTTTAGATATAGATAGATATTTCTTTTCTAGATTAGCTAGGGAATGAAGGATATATAAATAAGGTCCTAGAGGGCTGATTTTCATTCATTCAAGCCAAGTCGTCTTCGGGCGCAAGGAGGGAGGGAGAGAGAGAGAGAGGAGGAACGTTTGGAAGGTTTTGTAAGTTTTAGATTTAGTTTAATGTTAAAGTTATTTTCTTTCATCATGTTTGCTTTCTAATTTCCTTCTTTTAGGGTCGGGGTGAGCCCGACGATAGTCATGCACACTTGAGGTAAAGTTTTGATATTTATTATGTTTTGATCGTCCACTGTCTTTTATATGTTTATTGCCTACTCGAAAGAATAGAGATTCATGTTAACAACTTGAATAATAAACATAAAATTGGTAGATACAATTAGGGTTACTTGAAAGGGTTATCTAATTGTTGGAAAAGGCGAAAGCTTGTTCCTTTGATGTGATTACATAACTATTATATCTTATCTTTTGTGTGTTTGATTATCATTGCGGTGATCCCTTACCTTGGAATTTTTCACCTTTATTAATTTATTTCTTTATTTACATTCTGCACAGATTTTACCCGACACCAACCACCATTCCCTATCCATCCCTCGACATCGACCCATTCTTAGCCGACGTCGACAGCAACCGTCATCACCTTTTCCCGCTATTCCCGAATCCTTAAACCAACTAAACCTAGAACCACTGACTTCTCTCCTGAGGACGAACCTGACTCCACTATTCTATAGCGGGGTCTTGACTATAAATTTATTTGGTCGAGAAACCCTCTCTTCAAATTGGTGCCGTTGCCGGGGAGATATCAATCGCGCCTAGCTTAGTTGTTTTTAAAGTTTAGGAATAGCCCATCCCTTTTTCTTACTATCGCATACCCTACCACCACTCGCCTCACCGGTACCAACTAAGTGCCAAGCTTTTGCTACTAATTTGTGCTTTATTTATTTTGATTTCAAAGCTTAGGTACAAAGATGGAAGACTTTGTCGAAGGGAATCCCGAATGGGAAGAATGGTTCCAAGATTTGAGACGGATAAATAGGCTTGCAATGGAGGAGGCACGATTAAGGGAAATAGCCCGGCTAGAAGACGAAATCCGAAGGCTTGAGGCTTCCATTCAGTCTAAAGGACCATGCCCTCCTCCCGACGAGCCAATTGACCCACTCGATGTCGACATCCAGGTATGTCCTTCCTCGAATTTCATTCCTACTTTTTTTTACCTACTGTTGATGAATCTTTTGAAGGATCCCAAGCGCTAGAATAAAAGAAGTTGGACATTGTTGCCCAGGGCGTTCCAAGGTCGCTTTTACCTTACAAAGTGAAGGCTATCCCCGATGATTTTGAGCAACCGATGTTCATATTCAAGTATGGGGTCCTAGCAAAGTGGCATGAAGCTCCGCAAGATGAAGTGGAAATATCTCTTCTCGCTCCACCGTTCTACTGTGGTGGAGATACACAACCAAGTCAACCTATGAAGAAGAAGAGGTATGATAACGAGGTATGTATTTTTTCTTTATGTCTTCCTTTATACATGCTAGCTGGAGCCAGGGAAAATGAATGGGTGAAGTCATGGAGCGTTCACTCGGGGAGATTCAAGCTTCTTCACATGATGCCCCCGGATGACATTCCACGCTTCCCACCACCGGAGGAACCACCAGATCCACCTATACCTCCGGACAAAGATGAGCGAGGCTAAGACTTAAAGGGAAGTAGGTCAAGCTAAAGACTTAAAACTTAGCGCTTATGGGAGGTAACCCGCTATTTTTTATTTCTTAGGGTTTAGATACTGTTGGTTTTTGTTTTAAATATTATTTTTGGATTTTTCTATTGTGGACTATTGTCTTTCTAACAAATCTTGCAAGTACAGAGGAGTTGCAGAAGTACTCGACTTCGAGTAATCTACTCGACTTCGACTACCCAAAACGAGCAGAAACGCCTGTGGTCGAGGAAGGATCACCTTGGAGGCTTTCATTATACTCGATGTCGAGTAGTTGTAGTCGACGTCGACTACTCTCCTCGAGGTCGACCACTTCTGCAGCTTCTTCAGCACTCGATTCCGACGATCTGCACACTTGCCTAGTGAGTGTCTTTCTTTACCCTTGTTTTTATACAGTGAGGACAATGTAATGTTTAAGTATGGGGTGAGGGAAGGGCTTATTGGATGCATATTTGACCTTATTTGACATTATGTGTGCATATTTGAAGTTTATTTTCTTGAATTCCTTATACATGGCTACTTTGGATTTCATATTCTATTTATGTGCTTATATGCATGTTTTCCAAAGTTTAAAGAAAAATGACCCCCATTAAAATTTTGATAAGTGTCATGGAAGCTTAAATTGAACTCGACAATGCAAAATTGGATTCATTAAGAGATATATCATGAAATTGCCTAGTAAATGGAAGCCACAATGAAGTGCATATTTTCTTGAAAACCATAAAATGAGGTAAAATTTGAAATTGCTTTTGACATGTTGCATGATAAGAGGATGGAGGACTTTATATTTCCATATATGCTCTATGTTTATATTCCTAAGCCATACCTATGCTTATGCATCACAAAAGCCATATTGAGCCTTATTTCATATTTTGCTCCACATGATCCAAATATTGCCCATTCTTTACCTATCCTTGGATTATGTTGAGAATGAAGTTACATTATGGAGATTGTTATATGGTTGTTGTGTTGTTATTATCATTATGGAGTTTGGTAGGAAATTGAAAAATATATGGAAAATTTAATGAGTGAAAGAAAATCCGGCCACCTCAGGAGATAAAGATAGATCGACCCTGCTCGCTGAGATAATAGTTCGGCGAGATGGGACACACAGGTGAGGAGTCCAAAGCACTAAGTATCCGGGGCCATTCATGACACCCATGTTTGGGACTCGTGAGAAGGCAGTGCTGAGGTTAGAGAGGTGAAAGCATACAAGTGAAAAAAGCAAAGAGTGATTTATGAGAGGATGAGTGATGTAGAAATTATGAAGGAAAAAGTACATCAAAGCAAGAAAGCTAGTTTGAAGAAATTCTCCCCGGATTTAGCACCAGATTGCCCAAAAATAGCCCACCATTTTACCTTTTACCTTTTCTTCACCATGAGCTTAAATTAAAGTCATCTTGATTATTAATGCTTTGTCACGAATGAATGTTTTGCATAACCCTCCTTTTGTGAGTAGATGTTGCTTTTTTATTGCACATGCATGGATTTGTGACATTAGTAGTACCTTTTCGAGGATGGTAATTGATTGCAGGGTTATACGAGAATGGATATAATATGTTGAGAGTTTGTTTTCTTCCCCTGTATGACCATTTAAAGTATTGCTTGAGGACAAGCAAGTTTAAGTATGGGGTGTTTGTTGTGAGCCTAATTGGCCATATTTTACAATTACTTTTATACCGATTTTTGCATGTATTTCATACATTTGGGTTAGAATAGTACATAATCTATGTAGTTTTACACTTCTTTGCCAAATTATGAAGTCTACACTAGTTTTTGTTATATTTCGCAGAAATCGGACGCACTTTGGAGCTTAAAGGAAAGTCATGAAGAAGTTAAGGATGGTGCAGATCGAGGAAACACCATTTTTCACCATTCATCATTCTGAATCAAGCTTTGATGTCTTCATGAAAGTTGTATCCCTCGAGAAGAGCTTTCCAACGCATACTCATATGCGTCAATCGAACTAACGATGACTCGGGAAAGTGCGTTTCAAGAACGGAGCAGAATGCTGAAAGCCGACAGATGTACTCGAAGTCGACCAAACTGGTCGACGTCGACCAACTTTTACTCGACATTTTCTCCAGAGGACGAGATCGAGCACGAGGTGAGCATATGACCACTCGAGACAAAGAATCCTACTCGACGTCGAAGAACTTGGTCGACGTCGAGGACATTCCAGAACGATCCGAGTTCGAGATCGAGGAGAAATCCGAGTGAGAGGAGTTACTTGCAAGCCAAGATTCGAGATATTCTATCAAGTCAAGTCAAGTTCTATCAAGAGAAGGAAGATCTATCCACAATAGTCCTAGTTTCCTTTTAGATTTATTTCCTTTATCATTAATGTTTTATCTTATATTATTAGATAGAAAGTTTAGATACAGATAGATATTTCTTTCCTAGATTAGCTAGGGAATGAAGGCTATATAAATAAGGCCCTAGAGGGCTGATTTTCATTCATTCAAGCCAAGTCGTCTTCGGGCGCAAGGAGGGAGAGAGAGAGAGAGACAGAGGAGGAACGCTTGGAAGGTTTTGTAAGTTTTAGATTTAGTTTAATGTTAAAGTTATTTTCTTTCATCATGTTTCCTTTCTAATTTCCTTCTTCTAGGGCCGGGGTGAGCCCGACGATAGTCATGCACACTTGAGGTAAGGTTTTGATATTTATTTTGTTTTGATCATCCAATGCCTTTTATATGTTTATTGCCTACTCGAAAGAATAGAGATTCATGTTAACAACTTGAATTATAAACATAAAATTGGTAGATACAATTAGGGTTACTTGAAAGGGTTATCTAATTGTTGGAAAAGGCGAAAGCTTGTCCCTTTGATGTGATTACATAACTATTCTATCTTATCTTTTGTGTGTTTGATTATCGTTGCGGTGATCCCTTACCTTGGAAGTTTGCACCTTTATTAATTTATTTCTTTATTTACATTTTGCACAGATTTTACCCGACACCAACCACCATTCCCTATCCATCCCTCAACATCGACCCATTCTTAGCTGACGTCGACAACAACCCTAATCACCTTTTCCCTCTATTCCCAAACCCCTAAACCAACTAATCCTAGAACCGCTGACTTCTCTCCTGAGGACGAACCTGACTCCACTATCCTATAGCGGGGTCTTGACTATAAATTTATTTGGTCGAGAAACCCTCTCTTCACCTAGTTTAATTTGTACTTTAGCTTGCTTGTTTACTTTCAAATTTCCACACTCATTCCTCCAATGCAATTTATAAGGTCTAGGGTGTTGAACGGTTAGAAGTTGTGGTTTATTAATCATTTCCTGACTAGCCAAATTACAACAACTTCCATCATCGATGATCAAATTACAAACGTTGCCTTTATCTAAGCATCTAGTATGAAATAAGTTCTCTCTTTGATTATCGTCACAAGGTGCAGGTTGAACACTTAAAACTCTCCTAACAATCAAAGAATCACCATGCTCATATTCAATGCAATCATCATCATCATAAGCAAGTAAGTTAAGGTTTTTATCATCATCAACATGGTCATCATTTTTATCACAAGAATTTTCAGATTCATATTCGCCTAGATGATTAATCATGAGAGTCTTCTTATTAGGGCAATCCTTCATAACATGTCCTCTACCTTGGCATTTAAAACAAACAATGTCCCTAGATCTAAGAGTAGAGGGGTTAGGATTACTCCCTTTAGGGCCAGTAGATGCCCCAGACGAGTTCTTGGCGACCATAGGCACCTTCCCTTTGTCGAGTGGATCGAATTGGGCTCGACCTTGGCTTCCTCTCTCCCTAGAGACGCCATCACCACACCCTTGGGGTTGTTGAGGCCGGTTCTGCTGCCACTCTTGGGGCTGTCCACTCGAGCTTCTTCCTCCTTGGCTCATGTACCTAACATTCTTTTCTACTTTCATAGCTAAATGCAAAAGGTCAGTAGGATTGGATAAGAAAAGCAATCAATTACTTGAGCTAAGGCAGGATGCAAAATTCTAAGTAACCTTCCTCATTTTCAACTACATTAGCTCTAGCCATGGTTTTTTGCATTGCATTAAAAGTTTCTTCAACACTTTTACTACCCTGTTTAAGATTTTCTAGTCGTTGTCTAAGCTCACGGGAGTAGTGTTGGGGAACAAACCTTCTCCTCATTAGCGCTTTCAATTGCTCCCAAGAAGCAATAGGCGCATCTAAGGCTCTTCTCCTTTCTTTAACTAGGTTATCCCACCAAATTAATGTGAAGCCTTGAAATTCAAGAGAAGAGAGTTGTACCCTTTTTAGTATCGAAGAAGTTATGGCAATTCCAGATTTGATCCATTTTAGTCTCCCAATCGATGTAGGCATCTGGATCAGTCTTGCCATCGATATGAGGAATCTTCACCTTCACCTTGCCTATGCCATCTTGCTCAGGCTCCCTAGGTGCTCTATAGTGGTGTCGACCTCCTCTGTCATTCCGCCTAGTACGTTGCTCTCAATGGTCCTCTTCTTGGAAGTCATACTCGTCATCCGAAGGGTAGAAGTCTTCTTTTTGTCTACGACCTCGTCGTCCCTGCGCATTAGCAAACACGTTATTCCTACCATGCCTCACCTCTCTATTTGGAGAGGGGTTTTCATCAAATAACGGATTATCTAAACGAGGAGGAACATTATGTTGCTGATTGACATTATTATTAGGATTGGGAGGAGGATTAGAATTAGTTTCTTCCCTGTCATTTGGAGGCGGTCCACTCCGAAGTGGATTGCCTTGTCCAGACATTATGTTAGAGCTGGATGGTCGTGACTCTACTGCCGCCAATCTCTCCATCATTCTTTCCATATTTTCATTTATGGTATTCAATATAGTGAATAACTCGGGTGTAATAGGCTCAGGAGTAGAATTGGTATTATTACCGTTGTTGCCCTGATTAGACATTGCAAAGAAAACAAACACGGAATTATGTGAAAGGTTAGTAGAAAAATATAAACAATCCTCGCAAGTGTATCACCCAACACTCCCTATCTAATTGGTATGTTATGCCTGTTGTTTCAATCCACCTTGGGCAAATCAATACTCAAGCTAGGACTTAGCAAACACAAGGAATATAATATCAAAAGATCAAGAATTATATGAATGAAACAAGAAACAAGGCTGGGAGTACTCGACAAGGGCAAAGAGCACTCGACACAGGTAAGTATCGACTCGATACTGCAAGGTTTTGACTCGGTATGGTAAAGTTCCGACCCGATAGGACAAGGAACCTCTTGAAACTTGCAAAGATCAACTCGGCAATGGCAATTCAACACCGATGCTCAATGAATAGCACTCGACACAGCAATATAGGACAATTTAAAGACTGTTTTTTTGTGGAAAAAGAAAAGAAAGAACAACCTTTGGAAATTTACCTCTTTTGATTGTAACCCCAAGTAAGGACGTTGTAGTTGCAAAGGTAGGGCTTTCAAGGTTGTGTTTGGGCAAGAAAGATGTCGAATAGGGTTGCCGGAGTTCACCAAGTTGTCCCTTGAAGCTTTCTTGCACTACTAGATCAAATCAAACTTCTTTCTTTCTTCTTTTTTTTTTAAATTTTCGAAATGATTTTTTTTTCCAGAACCTAATGCAAGAAATTATAGGAAATTTTAAGGGAATTTCGAAAAGAATGAAACTAGGTGAATAAAATAAAAATCAGCCCTAAGAAGATATAAATAGGTTATGTTTTGGCTAAATTTGGTAAGTAGGGTTCTATCTATGCCTTTATAATCTAAGATAGATAAAAGGGATTATATCTACCAAGAATTTCAGAATTTAATAAGGCAAAATAGATAGATATATAAAATAAGCTAGTTAAAAGATAGAACCTAGATAAACAAAATAGCCAACTAGGGTTTATTCTTGCCGATTGGGAAGTGCAACAAGGAGAGATGCACAAAGGTGGCCGACAATGGCTTGAAGGGGTCACGACTGGCTGTGTTTAGGGCTAGGCGCAACCAACAACAATCACAAACAAAGGTTAGTATAATCAAAATCAAGAAAATATAAGTAAAAGACCATAAATTAAAACAAGACTCTATTTTTGTGGGGTTTTTTTTTGCATTTTTATGATGAACAAAAAGAAAAGACTCAACTTTTGATGTCGATAACCCAAGCTTTGATGCCAATTTAATACGGGGTTAGCCGTAGGAAGGCCCGATCTTTGACAATCAAGACACAAATTCAAGAACGGAATCAAGAACAATGCAAGAACTGAAGAACTGGATCAAGATTCAATCAAGAACTCAAGAAAGACTCGAGATGGAATAGAAAAGAATACGACACGACTATAATGAAATGTAAAGACATGAAATTGAATATTAAATACTCGATAGATTGGTTGAAACGATCTGTATAGAACAAGATAAAGACCCCAAGCTTCTGTAGAAGGTAGGAACCAACACCAATGACTATTTAACCCGCCTCTACAACCATACACAACCAACCGGACAACTTGGATGCACAAGGAGGGGGTTCGTGGATACCAGGGATTACCAAACCTTCGCGAGATTGACAAACTCAAGGCAAACCAAGCAGAAACGATACCAATGGTGCAATCGATGAGCATAGCTACGAATCGATTGACTTTCACTCAATGTGCTTCACACAAAAGAGAGATTTTGATTTCAAAAGCTTACGTGAGTTCTAACAATTGAGATCAGTCGTCTAATATAACCCTAGGTCTGATTTAGATGAAAATAAATAATTAAAAGAATAATTAAAAATAACCCCTAAAGTTACCTAAAATAAATTAAGTAAAAGTGTTACTAAAAATAGCAATAAAAGGGGGTTCCACACTTAGGCAATTTCGGCCTTCCTAAGAAACTAGGTGCCAGGTCTCAGCGTCGAGGGTTCTGGTGTTGGCGTCGAGGCCAAAAGTAAGAACACCTTCAGGTCTTGGCGTCGATGCTTCTGGTGTCGGCTCCGAGGGCAACAACAAGAGAAGAACATAGATAAGTCTTCAAGGGATCTTCTTGAAGTTGAACCGCACTTGAGAATAGAACATGGCTCATGAACATGAATGACTCTCTTTGAAGCTTCTTAGCACGAGCTCGAGACATAGGTCCATCCTCAAGTATGATAGGCGTGTTCGGAGGTGTCTTGGATGGTCCCGCATCAGGTTCCTAGCTCTCCATACTCATCCTTGGCAATGCCATAAATGCATCCTTCAAGGCGTCGGAATGTAAATATGCGAATAAGCACAAAAAGAGCATAGATTACAAACTTGCAAGACAAACTACTAATAATGTGAACTACTCAATAAAAATGATATAAACGATCCTAAATGCAATAACAACTACCTATAATGCCTATATAAAATATGCATTATCAAACTCCCCCACACTTAAGCTTCACTACTCCTCGAGCGATTAATAAAAGCAACCCGTACCTACGAACTTACCATCCATGCAATAGCCTTACAAAAACAAATCAAAATCCAAAATTTTCAAGGAACACATGATCAAGTGTCACAACATCGTCGCATGTATCTAACAATCAAAAAATAAAAGTAGAAATCATCCAACCTTACTAGGGGTAACGTGTTTCACTCATGCTCTCAAGTCTCAAGTGTTTAGGCTTTCAATTTCAACTCTCAACTATATCCAAAATGCAACTAAGCTCACAGAAATTGACAACAACATCACCACATCTCCACGGAAATGTCATTATTTGTGGAAGAAACAATGAAAGTAAACAATTTGGCTCTAGACTTCTCTCTCTTTCTCTATTTTTTTTTCCGGCTCTTGTCTTTTTTTTCCTTCTTCTTTTTTTCTTGCTTGCTTTCTTTCGGATTTGGTGTATTCTTTACGCGAGTCGCAAAAATGAGTGTCATGAAGGAACCCGGTTACTCAATGATCAAGTTTCATTTCTTAGTGGATAGCTTTTGACACAGTTTTGTGCGAATCATACCCATGAGTGTCATGCGTAGATCCGGTTACTAAGTATCTCAACCATTGCCACCTTATTTCATTCTAAACTCTCAATAAGCAACTAAAGCCAAATATAAACATAAAGCATAAAATCCACATGCAACAAACATGTGAGTCGGTCTTGACAATAGATAATGAAGTCAATATCAAGAGGTAGAAACATAAGGACAGTCAATCACACATAAAAGCAAAAGGAATTATATGATTCCAATAAGGCTAAAAAACAATCTCTCAAGGGTCATATTGTATAGGATTTCAATCATACTCCCATCTCGATCATACATGCTCAATCATATCACCAATAATATTCCTCAAGAAAACATTTTTGGAAAAGCAAATAAGGCTTTGCACTTCAACCAAGTCGTAGGGTTTACAAGTTCATGCCATCAAAAGGTGGTTGTTTGAATAATAACATACTATGCACTTCATGATATATATTTTTGTGGTTTTTGACATTTTTCATATTTATTTTTCCTTTTCTTTTTTCAAATAACAGAACTTAAACCATAAGAAACAACTAAGTCAATAATGACAAAATCCAAACATAAAGACATAAATACCCAAACATAAGGGTAGAAATATCTATACATCCAAACACGAAAAATATCCAAACATCCAAACACGAGAAATATCCAAACCAAGAGTACAAACCAAGATCAAGCTAGCAAAAGTACAGATAAAACCAACCAAAGTACAAAAATGTCTCAACAAACCCATGAAATCATAAATCATAAAATTCCTCCTCCATACTTAAAGATTGCATTGTCCTCAATGCCAAAACACAAGGACAACACATCAAAGAAAAAGATCAAAGTGTAAGGAAGGTAAACATACTGCTCACTAGTGCGGCGGCAGGAACGGGTAATGCTACTGGAACTGCTGGACGAAGAAATCGAAGTTGCTTCTCTTGCCTCTAGTAAATCGCCTCCTGGCGCTAGCGGAGATCATGGTGGTATTGTCTGAAATACACGCACTGAGCAAGCTGCAGATGATGGATCTCATCCAAATACTGAGAATAGTGGCCAGGGGAAGAAGAGGGGGTATAACTCATATGAGTGTCCGAATCCGTAGCCCTAGCTCGGCTAGACTCTCCTCTCATGTAAGTAGAAAGTGGGACATCCCACCCAGTAGCATCAATGGGGACCTGGCCCTCATCGTCCTCATCTTCATCATGGGTCTAAGAGGAAGCTGCGTAGGTAGACGAATGAGGTGGTCACCCATAGGACCAACATGCCAAATAAAAGAAGCTTGGTCACCACCAGATGTCTCATCGTTGTCCGCATCTCTAGTGATATGCGAGACTCCCCATCCATTTGCACCAGATCTGTAACTCTCACCCCGCAACATACAACAATCAAAGTAATCAATCCGCCAAACCCAATAGTCCTAGTATCTCTATGAGCTCCCCCACCAACATGTCAGCACAAGCGTCTAGAAACGGCTGAGCCCAATCAAGAGTAACCTCTGCCTCGGAAGTCAAACAATACATGTCGCCCACGCCTTCAAAGAGACCTTGTTCAGCTCATTCTGTCCGAAGTAGGTGTTGTTGAGCCTCTTATGGAAGAGACGAAGTCCAGGGTGGGTGATCGTGTAGTTGTAGTTACCTCTCCCATGGATCTAGGGGAACCAGTAGCAGCAGCCCATGTCTGCATTGGTGGAGGACTCGACATCCTGCGCCTCCAGTCAGCAGTGGGAGGGCGAGTGATGCCCAGATAGCGCCTCAGCTGTGTGAAATTCCGTGAATAGGTACATCCCAACAAAGTGAACTCAATCTGACTCCGATGCTCAATGACTACCAAGGTCCCCGTTCTCCAGAAGGGTGGCACAAAGCCCTGCTAGACCTAAAGCATCTAACGCCGGATGATCGAAAAACTTCGTTGTCGAATATTTCCTAAGGCTAAGATCATTCCATCTCTCTAATTCATTCTCATGTAATGTGTTCGGAGCAATCATGTTCGGAAAAGAAGTCATGATGATGAAATAGATCGAAGAAACGAAGCAAGACTTACTAAATCGGACGTTCTGAGATGGCGGCGGGCGGAGTGTGACAGGCGGCGAGCGCCGTGTATTTCTAGGCGGAAGGGGCGCGCTCGGCTTTCCAGAAAACTCCTCCTCCAACGTCGGAATAGGCCCATTTCCTCCTCCTTGCTTCACGAAAAGTGATTCTAAGGACTTGGGAAGCAAGATTCGAATGAAACGTGACCGAAGGTGGCGATTTGAGATTTTGGTGAATTTTGAAAGTGAGCGAAAGTGGAAAACGAGGGTGTGTAATTGTAGATCGAGGTGTGTAGATTCTGAATATGTTATCGGAATTTCAATTTGAGCAACGATTTGGATGTAATGTGAGGATATGTGATGAAGGAGAGGGTTTGGAAGGTTGGATGATATGGAGGAGGTTTGGAGGTTAGGGATGAAGTGAAGAGGGGAAGAATAAAATAGGGTTTAAAATATGGAGGTGGGCCTACCCGTACAACGAACCGGCGGCCCAACTCTCGCCTAAAGAGCATGCACGGCAGTTGCCGTGTGACAGACGGCGGGTGCCGCGACTCCAGTGAAGCACACCTCTTGTGTTCGATCCCAAATTCCAAAACTTACCTCATAAACTTGGTCCAAACATCTTCAAAATGAAAAAAACAAATAATCCTAATGCTAAAGAAATTAAAATGAAAGAAAATGAAAAGAAAGAAAAGAAAATGAAAGTACTTACCTCGGGTTGCCTCCCGAGCAGCGCCTTTGTCTTACGTCCATGACTAGACATGATGAAGTGATTCTATTCCTCAAGGAGATCCTCCCCTTTCCATGAGTCCATAACTTGTTTGGCGATGTCCTCGTGATATTTCTTGATTCTTTGACCACTCACTTTGAAGTTATGACCATCCATCAGATTCTGTAAATCAACCGCACCATAGGGATAGACATGGACCACAATGTAGGGACCCGTCCATCTAGACTTGAGCTTCCAAGGGTGAAGTTTTAGATGTGAAACATACAACAGAACCTTATCTCCTGGATGGAATAACTCTCTCCTTAAAATGTGCTTATCATGCCAAGCTTTTGTTTTGTCCTTATAGATCCTAGCATTATCGTAAGCATCCCAACGAATCTCTTCCAACTCCTGAAGCTAAAGCTTCCTCAATTCTCCTGCTTCAAATGCATGCATATTGGCCTGTTTGACTGCCCAGAATGCCTTATGCTCGAGCTTGACTGGAAAATGACAAGGCTTCCCATAAACCAAGAGAAACAGAGACATCCCAATAGGTGTCTTATAAGCAGTACGGTAAGCTCATAGTGCATCCTCCAATATGAGACTCCATTCTTTTCTGTTCGGTGCAACAGTCTTCTCTAAAATCCTTTCCACCTCCCTATTAGACAACTCTGTCTGTCCATTGGTTTGAGGATGGTAGGAGGTAGAGACCTTCTGAGTCACATTGTACTTTCTTAAAAGAGCGCTTACAATCTTGTTACAGAAGTGAGTTCCCTTGTCACTGATAACAGCTCTGGGCATCTCAAATCTAGCAAATAGACTCTTCAAGAAACTAGCAACTATGCGAGCATCATCGGTCTTTGTCGTCTTCGCTTCAACCCACTTAGACATATAATCAACCGCAAGCAAGATGTAAACATTCCCAAATGAACTAGGAAAAGGCCTCATGAAATTGATACCCTAGACATCAAAAATCTCGCATACCATGATCGAAGATAATGGCATCTTATTCCTGCCTGAGATATTTCCCGGTTCGCTGACATCGATCACAAGTCCTGCAGAAAGCATGAGCATCGCGAAAGATGTGCGACAACTAGAATCCCGCGTCCAAGACTTTCCTAGCCGTTCTTTGTGCTCCAAAATGTCCACCACTTGGGTTTGAATGACAAAATCTCAGAGCAGAAGCTACCAAATTCTTTGCTCCCTTCTTATCTTTTATTTCCAAGTTGAACTCCGTCAGAAAGAGAATCCATCGAATCAATCTAGGCTTTGCATCCTTCTTTGTTATCAAATAGCATAGTTCCGCATGATCACTATAGACCACTACTTTGGCATCCAATAAATAAGGACAAAACTTCTCCAGAGCAAATACCACATCTAGCAACTCCTTCTCAGTAGTAGTGTAATTCCGTTGAGCCGCATTCAACATCATAGAAGCATAATAAATCACATGAGACGCTTTCTCAACTTTTTGTCCAAAATAGCCCCAACGACATAATCACTAGCATCACACATCAACTCAAAAGACAAAGTCCAAATAGAAGCCTGAATAATAGGTGTTGAAGTCAGTTGATTCTTCAACTCATAAAAAAGCATTCTTACAATTATCATCAAACACAAAGGAAACATCTTTCTTAATAAACCTCCGATAAAATCCTGCATGACCTAAGAAATAACGGATCTCACTCACATTAGTAGGATAAGGTAAAGACTAAATAAGATCTATCTTTGCTTTATCTACCTCAATGCCTTTCTTGGACACAAGTGGCCAAGAACAATCCCTTTGTTCAACCATAAAATTATACTTTTAAGAGTTTAAGACCAAATTGGTTTTAACACATCTCTTAAGCACCAGTGACAAATGATGCAGACAAGAATCAAAATCATCTCCATGCACAGTAAAATCATCCATAAACACTTCAAGAAAATGCTCAACAAACTTAGAAAATATACTCATCATGCATCTTTGAAATGTACCGGCGCATTGCATAATCCAAAAGGCATTCTACTATAAGCGAAAGTACCAAAAGGACATGTGAAAGTGGTTTTCTCCTGGTCCTCAGCTACAATAGGAATTTGAAAATATCCAGAATAACCATCCAAAAAGTAATAATAGAACCGACCGGCAAGACGCTCAAACATTTGATCAATGAAAGATAAAGGAAAGTGATCATTACGTGTCGCAACATTGAGTTTTTGATAGTCAATGCAAACTCTCCAACCAGTTTGTACCCTCATAGGTACTATCTCACCTTCCTGGTTCTCAAAGATAAACCTCCCTTCTTAGGGACCACTTGTGTCATACTTACCCATTGACTATCAGAAATAAGGTAGATCATACCTGCCTGAAGAAGCTTCAAGACCTCCTTTTTGACGACCTCCATCATAGGTGGATTCAACTGTCGCTGAGGTTGTCTTGTAGGCTTCACATCATCCTCCATGAGTATGCGATGCATACACAATGTTGGACTGAATCCTTTGATATTAGCAATGGTTCATCCAAAGGCAGTGCGATGTTCCCTAAGGGCATCCACCAATCTTTGTTCCTGGTCAAAAGTAAGTTTATTAGAAATAATCACAGGAAGTGTGTCCCCCTCTCCCAAAAAATGCATACTTTAAATGATTAGGGATGGGTTTCAATCCAACTTCAGGCACCTGAATGACAGACGGAAGAATTTTTTCACTAGGAGGATCCAATGGTTATGCTCTATAAAAATGATACCAATTATCCGAGTTAGCATCCAGTGCCACAGACAAATCTTGCAGGTTATTAGGCAAAGCATAATCATAAGACAATTCACCCAAAGGGGACCCCAAAATAACATGTAATTGGTCAGAATGATCAATATGCATGATATCCTTAGTGAAAATGTCTACAACATCAACCAAAGTCAGAGAATATGCAGCAGATTTCCCATCAGGGATAAAATATTCAGCCTTTTTTCCATCAACTTCCATGGTTAAAGACCTAGAAAAAAAAATCAATTTTCGCTTTAGCAGTTCGCAAGAAGGGTCTACTCAATATGATCAGTGTCTCGGGTATTCCGAGTCCCATATCAATAACATAAAAATCAGCAAGGAAAATCAGATCATCAACCATAATCAAAACATACTCAACCACACCTTGAGAGCGTAGTTTAGAGCAATCAACAAGTTGTATAACAACCCTAGTTTCATTCAGAGGCCCCAGTCCCAACTCATCATATAATTTGTACGATATCACATTGATAGATGCACCAAGATCAACCATAGCAGTTTTGAATTTAACGTCACTAATCGTACAAGAAAGAGTAAACATACCTGGATCTCCCCACTTTTCAGGCAATCGCTTTTGAAAAACTAATGATAAATTTTCTTGTAATTCCATACCTTCTTTTTCCTTCTCCCATTGTGATCTTTTGGTTGTGCAAACTTCTCAAAGAAATTTTGCATAGCGAGGAACAAATTCAACTAGATTAAGGAGATGAATATTTACCTGGCGTTTGGTGAAAGTGTCGAATAAATCTTTGTCAATTTCCCATTTATGATCAAGATTCAAGACGTGGGAAAAGGGTAATGCAGGTCTTGAAACCTCAGAAGACCACTCCTCCGATGATTTCCTCAGAAATTCCACATCGTCAAAAACCGGTTCCGCCACTGGAGGGGGGCGGTGGGTGTCGTTGTGAGGGGCGGCGGGCGCCGTCTTTACAGTATGGTTCCGTCTCGTTATTTTCTTCTTTTCCCATAGCAATCATCTCCTTAGGCCTCTCTTCTAAACTTTTATTTGAAAAATTCAAATCATTACCTCCAAGAACCATAGCGATAAAGTCTCCTCCGAACAATTCCTTTCTCCAATTTCTTAACTTGAGTTCTTGTAGCTCTCGGGCCATTTGTTGCATGAGTTCTCCTTGATTCTTCACCATCATCATCAAAT
The DNA here is from genome assembly GCA_037127255.1 of Persicaria tinctoria. NCBI lineage: Eukaryota > Viridiplantae > Streptophyta > Magnoliopsida > Caryophyllales > Polygonaceae > Persicaria > Persicaria tinctoria. The sequence continues at coordinate 43,171,863 of JBANSL010000018.1, forward strand.
CTTTCAGAACACATCCCTTGAGAATTTCAGAACTTGTATGACATGATTTTTGAACTCCTTGCCCTCCTTGATGTCGACATTTCTGATTCAATTGCTTTCAAAACACATCCTTGATAGGCCCAAGCTCTAAGCTCTCACCCCTACAAACCGGAACCGACGAAGGTCTTCTACGAATATGTCCAAACCGACGCAATCTGTACTCCCGCGGTTTTTCTTCTAAAATAGCAACCCTAACCTTACACCTGATGTCGACATTTCTGATTCTGTCAAGCCTCGTGTGGCCACACATCCATCACAACATTCTCATCTCTTCCACTGACAACTTCCTCTCTTGAGCTTTAGTAATTGGCCAACACTCAAATCCTCTTCAGGAAATCCATGTTGAAGGTAGCTTGCCTTAAGTCGTCTGAATCTCTCAAGGTAGTCATAGAGGCTCTCTCCAGGGAGTTGTTTTGTGCTAGTCAATTGCTACTTTACTTTTCTCAGACGAGTAGCAGGGAAATATTTCAGGAAAATAGCTTTCCTAAATTCCAACCAAGTAGTAATGCTTCCTGTAGGCAGACAGTGTAGCCAATCAATCACTACGTCTTTAAGGGTGAACGGAAACAACCTCAACATGAGTTGATCATCGGTAAATCCTTGAGGTTTGAGTCGGTCACAGACACTAACAAATTCAGTAAGGTGCTTATTAGGCTCATCTCCAATCATCCTATAGAAAACTGGAATAATTAATAACCAATATGCTTTGTATCCCGATTTGAAGCCTTCAAGGAGTTCAAGTAATGTAATCACAAGGTGTTGCGAATTCAGATCAGGTTCCCTTAAGTCTCTCAATGTCCTCTTGAGAGGGGATTCAGCATTTTCAGACATCTTTGCTTCACCTTCGAAAAGACTCAACAAAGATTGATTAGTAGCCAAAAAGTAATCCGCCAAGGGTGAATCACCAAAAGACAACAAATAAGAATAAACAAAAGAAATAAAATAATCTCCCCGGCAACGGCGCCAACATTTGGTGTGGTGCAGAATGTTGTTACCTTTCTACAACGCCAAAAAGAATAACCCAAACCAACAACTCAACTAGCAACCTAGTAACTAGTATAGCGGAATAGTGAGGGGTCGATCCCACAGAGAGAATATCTTTCTTGTCTATCAAATTGCTATCAAAAGGAAATAATATCAAAGAGTAATCGAGTAATAAGACAATTGAATATGGTAAAAGTAACAATGGTGAATTGGTGATAATTATGAATGAGATAATTTCCCCTATAATTCATCAACAATGGTTATAGCTTTGATCCTTGACTCTATCTTATCCTTCCTTGCTTGATTCATCTAATGGTGAATCACTCAAACCCTAAGCAATTTAACAATGCCAATAACATAAACAATCAAAGATAGAGGCGTAACTCTCTAACCCTAATCGATGCAATTGATAAAGTAGAATTGTCAATATCCCCTACACACCTAGTTGATGCTTTCACGGGATCAATTGGCTATGTTGTGATACTAATTCAATTAATTGTGGTGATGGTGGTAGCTAACCATGGGTTTTTCTTCCTTGGAACAATCCACAAGAATCATTCAAGCTTTTTCATATGGGCTTCATGGTTGGCTATAATGGATAGGAAGTACTTATTGTAGCCATTCACACGTCACCCCATCCCATCGATCATTTCTCCCATTATTGCTTGGTTTACCTCGACCCTTTCATCCGGTGGCCGAGAGTGCTGATGATGTGGTTATGGGATCTTTCGAAGTAGTGTTGCGATTGGAAGGTGGAATCGCTATATTGGGAAGAGCTGGTTCCTCAAAAGTCTGAGTATATGCCATGTGATCCACGTTGCGAGGTACATGCTCCACCATTCGTATAAGCTCCATGCGGTCTATTTCGTGAGGTGTTTGCCCTTCCAAGCTCCTGATAAGTGGACTCCCCTAACTTTGCTGCATATATGCATCATAATCCATATTGAATGAAAAAAGCTTGATCCTTAGGGACCTCGACCGCTAGCACCTCGAGGTTAGTTGCAACATTGCCATTTGGAGCATGATCAGGATCCTTGTGTGGGATATTTTGATGCGCTGATATGGGGCCAGTAGGGAAGCCCTCCCCCACACTTGAACCTGTCATTGGTTTTGAGCTTCAACCTCTTTTCCTTGATTATAGTATGCACATTCTCGAACAAACCTAAAGTGCATAAAGCATTTGGGTTGAAAAATCGGGATGTAGAGTAAGTGCATGCTTTCACATAGTGCCATCTTGTTTCCTTATCAAGTTTGAAATTATTCGGTATAACCATATTCTCAGCATTAGTCATGATAAAAAAAAAAGCTAGAAAAACGAAGAAATAGGAGCAATCTCACCAAAATTTGTGTGAAGACTCAAAGAAAACAAACTACAGCAGGATCGGCGGGCGTCGATCCACTGGGTACGTTTGTTCTTCGGATTTTCATCGAAATCCGACGAAGAAAACTTCAATCTTTCACCTTCTCACCCAAAATCAGACCTTTGCTTCGAATTGGACTTGTTGTATGCTCTGAAAACACAAGAGAAACTAGGTTTTGGCGGACTAAAGTGGGGTGAATTGTACATATAAGAGATTTAAAGAAAGAATTTGAAAGAAAATATATAATATAATTTAATCATGATTAATCTACGAATAAGTAAGATAATCCAAAGATAAATAAAAAAGATAGAATTTAAACTCCCTTATCCGCATCTCAAAGATTAGTCCGAGTCCAGATTAGATTTTTAAATAAAATCCTTTCAATTTTGCGAATCTGGGTTTATCGACGGGCGTTGGTGGCTAAGTGGAGGGCGCAGATCCCCTGGACTTGCATCAGCAGGCGTGGCTCAATTAGCAGTGGTCGCCGATCCTTTGGTTTCTTCGTCTTTTCCTTCATTTTTCTTTTGAAGCTTCCTTGATCCGCGTTGTTAGCTCGACACACTATTCGAAATAGAACATCTATCTTTAGCATGCAATCTATTCTAAATCCAAGACATAAATAAACATGCTTAACAAAAATTAAATTGATGAAATGCAAGAAAACTTACCTCGGGTTGCCTCCCGAGAAGCGTCTTCATTTATCATCTAAGAGTCGACGATTTATTCTTTTTTATTCTTGCTTTCAAGATATCCTTGCGGAGATCGTCAATGCTCGTAGGAGTAAATCAAACTCTTGTGTCCACCCATAAGTTGAGTGCACACTAGGGTTGGGAAAATAGGTATTTAAGAATATATGATATGAATGTCTTACCACTCCCTTACCTTTGCGAGCTTGATCCTTCCTCGAGTGTATATAGTACCACCAACAGAGTTCTGTTGGAGGCCTTTTGAAATAGTGACTAAAGGGTCTTCATATTCATCAATTTCCTCAAAGGGGTAGATAACTTCCATTCTTTATATGGGGGCCACAAAAATTGGCCCCAATTCAGGCCTGTGGCCCCCATTCAGGCCCACTGGCGATGGCTTCGTTGAATAAGTGAGGGTACACCAACTCACACTCGATCTCCTTGGATGTCTCATGAGACTCTGTGTCACTTGGCACTAAATCCTCTTCCTTATTACTAAAAAACTCATCCTCGATTGCATCTTGGCTTATTGGATTGGATGTTGAAGCAAGTGATTCTGAGAACATTGGTATCACATATTCCTCTTCTTTAACCCGGTTGCCCAACTCGAAGAAGAGTTCCAATATCTTGAAACATCCTAACCTCTCAAGACTCCCATTGCAGATGAATTCGGCAAGTCTTCTCGATTCTGTGCTCATGCCTTCAAGTACGCAACCTGCCATTTCTTCTTCAGAAACAAACTCATCTTCCACCCGTAGGATATACTCGTGAAAATTTTCTCCTAGCGATTGCAAAAGCTTCAACTTTGTGACTCGTTTGCCTTCATGAGAGGGGTGGTTCGAGGGATCTTCAAGTGGACTAGGAGCCAACATACATGGCAGGCGCCGAAAAGGCATCGACAGGCGCTGATCTCGTGTTGTCCGCAGAAACCCTCAGAAGGTGCTGAGGATCGGTGGGTGCCGATGGTCATCGGCGGGCGCCGATCATATGTTTTCTAGCTTTTTCATCTCTATCTTGTAACACACTTTCCGGGGTCCTCGTTCGTCCAATTGATGCATATGAATATGAGTTGGAAAGCTCTTCTTGATGACTAAAACTCTCATGAAGATGTCAGATCTTGATTCGAAGTGACTGACAGCCAAAAGGTGAGGTTTCTTCGCTTAATCCTTCCTTGGCTCTTGCAATCGGCTCGTTCCTTAAACTCCCGATTTGACTTTTAATCCTTCCTTGGCTTGTCCTTTGCTCTTTAGGACTTCTTCCTTAGCTCTTGCAAACTCCATTTGATCCATGATTCTTCCACCATTCGAAGCTCAAATCTATTTCCTCCAATTAAACACTGAAAACGCGTAGATTCTGATTTTTTCCACTTAAGAGACAATGAATGGATTTTATGCTAAGAACATGTCTAAATTCAATCTAAACAACGTAAGGACTACCTAAAATGCTTATACAAATTGTGCTTTATCAAGTTCCGTGCAATTAGAACGGATCAAGTATTCCATTGGAAATTCAAGAATATTATATAGTACTATTCTAATTGATAAAGAATGACATCAATTACACTTATAAAACCTCATATAGACACCAGTAGGAAGTTAGACCAAAACAAGTCACCTTTTCAATGGAACGACATTCACTCTTAGATTTCAAAGTTATGAAACTGAAATTCGTAATTTACATTTTCCTCACAATTAGATATTTTAAAACATTTATGTTCCTAAATTCAGCAATTCATCGCCAAACTTAAACTCAACTCCAAATTAAACCCTAAAATTCGGAGAAATTGAGTAGAAAACAAAACCTAAACCTTAATTTTCAGAATACTTCAAAGAAGACATACATTCCCCGCCGCTGCCACCAGACTTCCATCCACATGTCGGACTCCGCCTCTAGACTCCAGTCGCCGCCGGTGCTAGCGTCGAGCGAGTTCCTCCTCTCGGAGTCCCCTCCGTCTCGAGCTACTATGTTGCGATTATAAGTGAAGCTATATTCTTATCATATTATTCTCTCTTATTTACAATAATTGCTACTATTTCTCTTTTTCCTCTTGATATGATTTGCTTGCTTACTACGTCTAGCCAAAGTCGCACGCACTCTTTGTGGGATCAACCTTTACTTGTTGCTAATACTCGCTATTAGTTGAAGGTATTAGAACACAAAACATTCTAAAGCGCACCATAGAGAAGCTAGCGGTATATTCTCATAATCTTTTTTACTTTTTCAAATATTCACCTACAGATCTCTTCCCTTAGACATCTCCAATTACTTTTCTAAATTTTTTTTTTCAAAATGAAAAAATAAAATATATATTTTTTAAAATTATTTTTGCTCCAACTTCAACAGTTTTCCTATTTCGAAAATTAAAAAAAAATATTTAGTTTTGAAAAATATTACAGGTTTGAGAAAGTTAATTTCTATATTTTTTCTGATGCTTTCCCATTTTAGAGAATATAAGATTTTTATACACAAAAATATCTTAAAACTCTTCAAAAGCTTTAAAATGACAACGATAGGGTGGTGATAGCGATAAGGGTGGTGGTGACATCCATAAGGGTGGTGGTGTCAGTGATAGGGGTGGTGGCAGCGATAAGGGTGGTGGTGACAACGATAAGGGTGGTGGTGACAATGATAGGGGTGGTGGTGACAGTGATAGAGCGGTGACAACGATAGAGGTGGGGACAACGATAAAGGTGGTGACAGCGATAAGGGTGGTGGTGACAATGATAAGGGTGGTGGTGACAACGATAGAAGTGGTGACAGTGATAGGGGTGGTGGTGACAACGATAGAAGTGGCGGTGACAGTGATAGAGGTGATGACAGCAATAAGAGTGGTGGCAGCGATAGGGCGGTGACAACGATAGAGGTGGTGACAGCAATAAGGGTGGTGACAGCGATATGGTTGGTGGTGACAACGATAGGAGTGGTGGTGACAGCGATAGGAGTGGTGACAACGATAGGGCGGTGACAGCGATATAGGTGGTAACAACAATATGGGTGCTGGTGACAGCGATAGGGGTGGTGGTGACAGCGATAGAAGTGGTGGTGACAACGATAGAAGTGGTGGTGACAACGATAGGAATGGCGACAGCGATAGGGCAGTGATAACGATAGAGGTGGTGACAGCAATAACGGTGGTGACAACAATAGGGGGTGGTGACAGTGATAGGGGTGGTGACATCGATAGAGGTAGTGACAGCAATAAAGGTGGTGACAACGATATGGTTGGTGGTGACAGTGATAGGGGTGGTAGTGACAGCAATAGGGCGGTGACACTAATCTCATAAACAAATTATCAAAAAAAAGTGTTTATCATCATATATGTGTCACCAAAGTCATTGACTTATGTCACCACTTATAAAGGTGGTAACACTCATCTTGTAATAAAAAAAACTATCACCAAATTTATTTTTTTTGTCATCAAAGTTGTGTCACCAAATTCATTGACTTAGACCGGTCAATGATCAAAATAAAAATTGGAAGGAAGGAAAGGAATCAATTAAAAATGGGAAGGAGGGCAAAAGTGTAATATTAGGACATTTTGCAAAAGGAAATATAAAAGTGGACACTTAGCTAAAAAGTCTTAATAATAATATTACTTATTTTTATTGTTATTAATAGTATAAAATAATTATACTTTACAAGAAAAAAATATAATATGATATAATAATAATAATATAATAATATTAATTTTATTATAAAGTAATATTATTATTAAATTATATTATTATATTATATTATATAATAATATTATTATTATTTTAATCAATTATTATTATAAATTGAAAATTATTATTATAATTATAAATAATATTTGCCCAAATAATTATAATAATATTATTATAAACAAATATTATTATTATTATAAATGGAAGATTATGATTATAATTATAATATTTGCTCAAAATAACAATACTAATAATATATTATTATTATTCTATAATATTATAATATTATATTATTATTATTATTATAAAAATTATTATTATTATTATTATTATTATTATTATTATATGCGGGACGGGACGGGATTTGCGGGATCCTACCGGGATCGTCCTGCATTTCGTCCCGCATAATTTTTGCGGGATGAAATTCGCTATTTTGTCCTAAATCCCACCGGGATCGGTACTGGATCGGGATTTGCGGGATTTGTGCCTACCCCTAGCTATGATTGTTATCCCACTTATCCGATTAGTTTTAAGATATGTTGATTAATTGATTGTTAAAGTAGGGTTTTTTAATTTGTTAATTAATAGATCTAATTAATTACTCTAATTAATATATTCCAATAACAAATTTATGGGAGCCTAAGGCAATAATTAATATATACGGATAGGATTTGCAGATCAGGTGGTTATGATTAGGTTGTTATAATTTCATATATGCCGATAGAATTTTTTTTTAATTAATGAACTTCAAATCAAATTCATGCCCTTATAAACGATAGAGTAATTAATAGTTAATAAATAGAAATAATCATATATACCGACGGGATAAATACAACTAATCATATATACCGATAGGATTTGTCGATCGGGTGGTTATGATTTGATTTTCATATACGCCGATAGTAATTAATTGCAAATTGAAAGATATAAAGATAAGGATCGGCTTCTATATATAGATTTCATTTTTACCGTTAACTATATAATAATTAAAAATGTTTAGATATGTGGGGTATTTAGAGTTTAAAGTTTACTTACGACTAAAAAAAAGAGTTTAAAGTTTGGTTGCAGAATTTTTTTATACAGTTTTTAAATATTAAATATATTAATTTAAAAAAATAGTGCGGGCGGGTACTAAACTAGTAAAGATGATAATATAGTATAGTTTTTAGATCCCCCAATTAATTGGATTCAAATGGAACACTTAAATACATCACTTTCTTTCATATGTAAGCTACTTTATATAAATCTCCAAAACTTGGGGGTGACTTTTTTTATTGCAACTTTTCCGACAAAATTTAGGATAGAATAATGAGCATTTAGGAATGAATTGAAATGCAATGTTTGTTGAAGCAACAATTGAGGATTAACCAAATTGGTGAACACTATAAGACACCAAACTAACTCACAAATGCAGAACACAAAGAACACAAAGAACCTGAATAAGAGAGAGCAAGTTTTCCTCCAAAATAACTTGCTTGACTTCCACACAACTCGATTACAGAAAAACAATACATAAAACATCCTTACAAGGCTTGATAACTGCCTTAGAAACAACACACCTGTAAAGGCACGAATTTTTAAATCCTAATTTTTTTTCGGAAAAAATGAAAATCAAAATAAATTTTAAAGTGAAATTTAACGGAAAACTCGCTAACTCGGATTTTTGAACTCTTAAAGCGAATTTTGGTCAAATTTAAAAAAAATAAAAAAATAAATATTATGCAAATAGATTTTATTCCGCTTTCATAGGTCGAGAAACCCAGGTCCTCCTGCTCCTTTCCGTCGAACTCAGCCGCAACAGCATCTCCGACAGCGCCTCCACCTTGGCAGCCACATGGCATGGGCCCCCCTTCTTTTCTAATTCCGGCTTTCAAAATAAAAAGGAGATGGGCTGATTTTTGGGCCTAATTTCCAAATCCCTTCTTTTCAAGGGTTTGGGCCTAATTTACACTTGGGCCTATTTTGTGATAAAGTGTGAGGAAATGAATATGTTTGGCTTGGATGATTTTGCATAAAATGGAATTTTAAAGGCTTAAAATATTTTATGAAAATATTAAATAAATGGCATATTATATATATTATTGTTTCTGATTTACAAATATAATATTATGAGACTTGGAGATTTAAAAGGTTATTGTTGGATTTAAATAAAAAGAGGAATTTGACGAGCATTTTCAAAAGGTCGGAATTTCTAACTAGTTAATTCAAGTTTTGAAATGGTTTTGGGACTAACTTGGGAATTATGTGGACGATAACTAACTAGCATGTTGATGTGAATGGTTGACTAATATCATAATTGGTATGAACTAATGGCATGATTGATTGACTAATGGCATGATGAAGTGTTAGACTTATGTATAGTTCACTTATGCTTTCGAGATATGATGAATATGATAAACTTGGTATATGTGATGTGCGGATTATCATTGTGGATATATTGTGGCGAATATATGAATGCGGCTTAATGGAATGATGAGAACGATATGGTATTGTGGAATGTGGCATCAGGATGAGTGGTTGAACTTGATATGATGATAATTGCGATATGATTGTCATTCTCGTTAAACGATGTATATAGGTAATACCTTGTGATTATGAATGATGTATGATGAATCCTCTATTATGATGTTCTGCATAGTCAGGTGTGTTCCTATATGAGCTCACTCAGATTCGAAAAGAGATCTCCCTGCTTGTAGCCATGTGCATACTAGGTGCTTGCATTCATAATAAAGCATGCCATGTAGTATCCTGCTAGGATTGCACTCATGATTGAGCATTCGTTTACTCATTGCTTTTGTAAATAGAACGGCCGTTATCTGTGAAGTAACTAGAGTCTTTGCTAGGGTTATAGGACGGCCCAGTCCCATCGGGTCCCGTCTTGAATCAATCGAGTCATGGAACTTCCTTATATTATGAGCATGCGTGTCGCCCGATTATTATGGAATGCATTCACGAGCTGGGCAGTCTCCGCCCTATCGAAAGGGGGTGGAGGTAGGAGAGGGATATACCACTTGGTATTCGGTGCTAAGGCCTTATTATATTTATGCACTTGATCTTAGGACCATGCTCGTGTGTTAATATTCTGCCTGCATCTAGAAGCATCTTTATTAGGACTAGCGTGTGTATGTGTCTGCTTGTTTGGGATTACATTGCGTAGGGCTTTGATCTGACACCGCCCCGCATACATTTTTTTTAGGTTTGTTTTGCAGCATGATTGTTCCTTGCTTCTGTAACGTGGGAACTCTCTTGGGCGATTGCAAAGAAATGTTCTAACCTTAGATTTCGATAAATACGCTAATTGATTTGGTTTTGACCCGCCTCTACCGTGGCACCCTCTTGTAGTACACCTTGATTCTACCATTTGCATGACTGTTGGTTTTCCACGCTTAGACTTATGGCAGGTACAGGGGACTTCCCCGGGGATTCCAACGATCCCTTCGAATTTTGGGTATGAAATCTCACTTGAAAATGTTATAGTAGAATTTCAAACCTTCAACCTGTACTCGGGGTGCAAGATCCTAACGAGGGGTTTCATCCCTCGAAACGTAACTCGGGAATCATAATCCCGGGCCGTTACAACACCCCTACCCCACTACTTGTTCAACTGAATACAAAACTAAACTGTCATAAAACCGCCCTGCTATTACTCGATTTCGACTACAGCTCACACAGCTTACTCGAAATCAACTTAACCCAACAGAAACAACTAACATTTAAACTAAGTTCTAAAACATAAAATGTGAATTACATTTCAACACCTCCTCTTAATTCACATTTCTTTCATTCCAATCTTCTCCATAAAAAACTCATACTTAGCTCCATTCAAGGCTTTTGTGAACAGATCAGCATCCTGATCATTTGTTCCACAAAACTTGAGCATAATTTCTTCCTTGCTGACAAGCTGCCTGATGAAATGATGTTGCACATCTATGTGCTTGTTCCGAGCATGAAATGCTTGATTCTTTGTCATTGCAATGGCTGATCTATTATCACACCAGATTTCAATTGCTTCTGTGTGATTGCACCCCAAATCAAACATCAGCTTCTTCAACCATAAGGCTTGTCTAGCTGCTGCCCCTGCAGCCACATATTCAATCTCTGAAGAGGACAATGCAACTTTGTCCTGCTTCTTCAAACTCCATGTCACAGCTCCTGATCCAAGTCCAAACACTGAACCTGATGTGCTCTTTTTGTCATCAAGGCACCCGGCCCAATCAGTGTCAGTGTGCCCTTGCAGCTTGAATGCTTGCACACTCTCATACCAAATGCCACACTTCAAGGTACCAGCAACATACCTTAGAATTCTCTTCACATCTCCCATGTGCTGCTTGGTGGGACTATGCATATATCTTGAAACAACACTCACACTGAAAGCTATGCCTGGCCTTGAGTGTGTGAGATAGTTCAGTCCACCTACCATACTCATGTACAACTTCTCATCAGTCCTAGGAGTCCCATCTTCTCTTTGAAGCTTCTCATTTGTATTCATGGGAGTATGAGCAGCTTCACAATTCTCCATCTTGAATTTCTTCAACAAGTCCCTTGCATACTTCTCTTGACAAAGGAATGTCCCTTCCTTTCCTTGCCTTACTTCCAAGCCTAGGAAGTACTGAAGCAACCCCATGTCCGCCATCTCAAACTCCTTCATCATAGCTGTTTTGAACTCATCTAACATCACTAGTGAAGGACTGAAATATATGATATCATTAACATATAAACAGACCACAATGAACTTTTCTTTGTTCCTCCTCTTGACATACAAAGTAGGTTCATTCTCACTTCATTCAAAGCCACCTTCAAGGAAGAAGGTGTCAATCCTACTGTACCAGGCTCTTAGAGCCTGCTTCAATCCATACAAAGCCTTTACCAGTTTGTACACTTTGTTTTCCTTTCCATCTTTCACAAATCCTTGAGGCTGCTCTACATAAACTTCTTCCTACAACTCACCATTCAAGAATGCTGATTTCACATCCAACTGGAAGATTGGCAATCTCCACTGAGCAGCTAGAGCCAACACAACTCTCACAGTCTCTAGCCTTGCTACTGGTGAGAAGGTTTCCTCATAGTCAATGCCTTCTTGTTGAGCATAACCTTTTGCAACCAGCCTTGCTTTGTGCTTTTGCACACTTCCATCAGTTTGGTATTTTGTTCTAAATACCCACTTCAACCCAATGGCTCTCTTCTCCTGTGGCAGATCTACCAACTCCCATGTTTGCTTCTTTTCAATGAACCTCATTTCTTCTCTTATTGCAGCTTGTCGTTCTTTCCCATCCTTTGCTTCATCAAAGCTTTCAGGATCTGTTGCTATCAAAGCAAACCCACACCTCTCACTCCTGTCATACACATCAGACAATGACCTGTATTTCCTAGGAGGAGACTCTCCTGAAGATCCTGAAGAGGTAGAACCAGCATTGCTTGAGGGACTGCTTTATACAGACTGTATTGAAGGAGAATCAGTGTTGAGCTCATTTATATCATCTACATCATTTGCATTCACTTCTTCTGATGAAATCTCAATGGTGATCGCACCAGATATCACACTTCCTTTCTCATTTCTCATCCAATCCCATTCAGCCTCCTCATTGAACACCACATTTCTGCTAATGACAGTCCTCTTTGTCACAAGATTGTACAACTTGTATGCTTTAGACTGAGAAGCATACCCAATAAATACACATCTCTCTGCCTTGTCATCCAGCTTTGCCCTTAGATTTATCATTACATAAGCAACACACCCAAACACTCTCAAGTGCAGTACAAAGGGCTTCTTTTCTCTCCACACCTCAAAAGGTGTCATTTCTTGCACAACTCGAGTAGGTGATCTATTCAACACATACACTGTAGTGGCAACTACTTCACACCAAAATCTCTTAGGAACATTCCTTGCTTTCAACATACTTCTAGCCATTTCAACAGTTGTCCTGTTCTTCCTCTCAGCCACTCCATTTTGCTCTGGAGTGTAAGAAGCAGTGAGTTCCCTTCTAACACCATGATCATCACAAAAGGAAGCAAACTCTTCGGACATGAACTCACCACCTCTGTCTATTCTAAGAGCTTTCACCTTCTTGCCAGATTGATTCTCAACCAGAGCTTTGAACTGTCTGAAATTCTCAAATGCTTCACCTTTGCTTCTCAAAAAATAAACCCAACTCCATCTACTGAAGTCATCAGTAATGAGCAAGAAATACTTGCTTCCTCCTACTGATTCTGTTTGGATAGGACCACATAGGTCTACATGCAACAGCTCAAGACAGTCTCTAGCTCTCCATGGTTCTTTGTTAACAAAAGAACCTTTGCTTTGTTTTCCATAGATGCACCCTTCACATAGATCCAGTTCACCAATCTTAGGCAACCCTTGTACCATTACCTTGGTACTCAACATCTTCAAACTCTGAAGATTCAAGTGACCATACCTGAGATGCCACAACCAAGTTCCTTCATCCTCCTTTACTGTCATTGCTTTGTTCACATTTGCAGCTAGATCACAAGGAAACATCATGTTCTTTGTCTTAGCTACAACTATCACCAAGTGCCCAGTCCTCTTCTCTCTAATTTTGCGCTGATCATCATCAAAGAGTAAGGAGTAACTAGTTGCTTGCAATTGTCCCACACTTAGCAAGTTATGAGCCAATCTAGGAACATATTGAACATCAGTTAGGTGCTTCTCTCCACCTTGTACACTTTTGATGACAATAGTTCCTCTCCCTTCACATTGCAACACCTTGTTGTCACCCAACCTCACTCTTCCTTTCTTAGACTCATCAAACTCAGTGAACTGATCTCTTGAACTTAACATGTGGTTTGAGAATCCACTATCAAGGTACCATACATCACTAGCATTCTCAGTTGACAAGGAGAATGCCATGAAAAGCCTACCCTCTTTCTGACTGCTCTCTGAGTAGTTAGCATTCTTCTGCTCATGCTCTTGCTTCTCCCAACAGTATGCTTCTTTATGCCCATATTTCTTGCAATAATGGCACTGAATGCTACTCCTTTGAGATCTTGACCCATTTCCCTGATTCCTTCCACTGATCTCTATTCTGATCACCACCATTTCCTCTTCCAGATCCACCTTGTGAACCTCTACCATTTCCTCTACCTCTACGACCTCTGAAATTACCTCTGTAACCTCCTCTTTCTCTATGGCCACCTCTCTGACCATCTCTACTTGACGAGCCCTCACTCTTGCTCTTGTCTTCCTTCACTTGAAAGACTTTTTCTTCCTTAACTTCACTAGTTCTGCTCATCCTTTCCTCATGAGCCTGTAATGAACTAGTTAACTCTTCAAATCTATACACTAATAGATCCTTTTACTCTTCTATAGCTGCCACAACATGATCAAACTTCTTAGTCAAACTCCTCAACACCTTGCTCACTAGAGTCTCGGTACTGAACTTCTCTCCATATGCTTTCATATGGTTGACAATTCCTGAAACTCTTGAGAGATAAACCTGCACGGACTCCTTGTCTTGCATTGCCAGGTTCTCAAACTCCCTTCTTAGTGACTGCAGCTTTACTGTAATCACTTTCTTGTCCCCCAAGTACTCCTGCTTCAAAGTTTCCCAGGCGTCATGTGCCGTTGTTGATGCAGCTATCCTCGAAAATATTTCATCATCCAAAGCACTTTGAATCATAAGCAAAGCCTTTGAATCCTTCTTTCTTTTCTCTCGCATTGGCTGGTCAGGCTCTCCCACCACAGTATCTTCAAAGCCTTGATCCACTAGGTTCCAAACTTCTTGAGACTTGAATAGGGTAGTCATCTACAAGCTCCAGAAGTGATAGTTAATCCCCTTGAAAATCGGCAATTGAGGATTGTCATTGCCTCCATTTCTAGAATTCTGCATTTTCTAGATGAGTTCTTTCTCACTGTGTTTCCCGTGTGTTTAACCTCACAATCACTCAATCCTAGAACTGAAACCCGAATGCAAACTCTTGTTTTCTCTGATACCAATTGTTGAAGCAACAATTGAGGATTAACCAAGTTGGTGAACACTCTAAGACACCAAACTAACTCACAAATGCAGAACACAAAGAACCTGAATGAGAGAGAGCATGTTTTCCTCCAAAATAACTTGCTTAACTTCCACACAACTCGATTACAGAAAAACAATACATAAAACATCCTTACAAAGCTTGATAACTGCCTTAGAAACAACACACCACTACCCCACTACTTGTTCAACTGAATACAAAACTAAACTGTCATAAAGTTGCCCTGCTATTACTCGATTTCGACTACAGCTCACACAGCTTACTCGAAATCGACTTAACCCAACAGAAACAACTAACATTTAAACTAAGTTCTAAAACATAAAATGTGAATTACATTGTTGCAATGTTTAAGGTGATAAGAAGAGTGTGGAGTTGGAGTGAAGGAGTTCAATTCATGTAAGCCAAGTGCTGAAAATGACAGTAAGTTTGTATTTAATGTTTGTACATGCATATATTTTACATACCTATTTTCATAGTATTTTAATCATATACAGTATATATGGTAACTAGGCCAAGCGTCGCGTGCATGCGCGCGGTCTAATTGTATTTGGATTGTACAAATTACTTTTTATATGTGTGTAAATATTTATACATGCAAATAGTTGTAACTTGATTGTTTTCCTTACAAATGTTGTACACGTTACTTTTTATATGCGTGTAAATATTCATATGTACAAATAGTTCTAACTGAGTTATTTTCCTTATACAATTCTATAATATATATTAAAAATGATAATTGCATCGTTATAAGAAACTGTAAGTATATTATTTTGAAATTTTTTAAGGTAATAAGAATGATGTCTTTCAATTAAAAAAATATAAAGAAAGGTAGTCTTTTAAAAAATTTATTAATCAAAACAAAAAAGAAACCCAAAACGTACTAAATATTTTTTTAAGAATTCATAGTTCCTAGAAAATGTCCGTTTCAATATTATTATTTCATATATTAATTTAGAGTTATAAATTAATTGGTAGGATAACTTTTTATCATTTAATGTATATAATTCGGTTGATTAAGAAAACCTAAAAGTTATAATTTGGGTAGTTTAATTAAAACCATAAAATATGGTTGATTTAAGAAAACTTTAAAGTTGCAGTTTGGGTATTTTAAGAAAAAACATAAAATTGGGTGAAATTGATGAAATATGATAAATTATAATTAATAAAACCTAAAAGTTACAATTTGGGTGGTTTAATTTAAAACATAAAGTATGATTTATTTGAGAAAACTTTAAAGTTGTAATTTGGGTATTTTAAGAAAAAACATAAAGTTGGGTGAAATTGATGAAATATGAAAATTTATAATTTTGAAAAGTCATAAAAGGACATTGAAATAAAAAAATTAATATTTTTAAATTCAAACTTTTTAGGTTAAAAAAGGCATTTTACAAACAATTAAGGAAATTACCTAAAAGGGTATAGCATATAGAAGATGGGAATACAATTTGTAAGGGCAAAATAGACATTTCAACCATAAAAAAAACAATTAAAAAATTATAAGTGGGAGTTACTATTCATTTACAACTACATGCTATTATAAGGTTTAAGATATCTATCTATTAATATTACTAATTCTGCTAGCATTTTGCTGACGTGTCACGCTCACAATTAAAGTTGAATTTTTTTTTTCAAATGAGCTTTTCTTATTGGTCAATATTATTATGGAAACTTTAAAATATTTGTTTCCTAATTTAAATATGATTTGAACCCGTTCCTTTTTTTTTATTTTCGGTTATATTGTCATAAATATTGAGACATGTTCCCATTTTTTTTCCGATTGCAATATATCTATCTATCTATCTATTAATATTACTAATTCTGCTAGCATTTTGTTGACGTGTCGCTCTATAAATTAAATTTGAATTTTTTAATCGAAAGTTTCATTTCTTATTAATCGATGTTATTAAGGGAAGTTTAAATATTTGTTTCCTATATTATATTCATCACAATCGTATTAAAAATATCTAGACAATTAATTCAAATGTCAAAATAAAAATCTATTAATTAATAATCACAATATCTATCTATTAATATTACTAATTCTGCTAGCATTTTGCTGACGTGTCACGCCCACAATTAAAGTTGAATTTTTTATTCAAATGGGATTTTCTTATTGGTCGGTATTATTATGGAAACTTAAAAATATTTGTTTCCTATTTTAAATATGGTTTGAATACATTCCTTCTTTTTTTTAATTTTCGGTTCTATTGTCGTAAATATTGAGACATGTTTCCATTTTTTTTCCCGATTGTAATATTCTAATAATTCGTCTACATACATTGAACTTAAATTTGAATCTTGGTATTTTTATTTTTTGAAATTTATGTTGTACATAGACCCATATCCAATTGTTAGTTTATAAAATGTTATGGAGTATAATTAAATTAACTTTCACATATGTTCATATTTTCTCACCAATCATGCAAGTTTTCATTTTCAAATAAATTAATCAACTATGTACTCGGATTGCCTGCATTCATTATCTTAACGGATTGAATTCATTTAAATATTTGTTTATTATATCACATTTATCCCAATCATGTTAAAATTTACCACTCTCTATTCGTTTAGCTAAATATGTTGTTTAATATTCATTCGCGCTTTGTTAGGATGGTAAAAATTATATAAAAATTATTTTTTTCAAATTTTTTATAAATTAATTTCGATAATAGGTAATCTATTAATAATATTAATTCTACTATCATTTTGCTAATGTGTCACGCCCACAATTAAACTTGAATTTCTTATTCAAATGGTATTATCTTATTGATCAATATTATTGCTCAAATTTTAAAATATCTGTTTCATATTTTAAACATATTTGTTTCCTATTTTTGTACTAAAATATTATTTAACTTGATATGTTGTATGTCAATTTGTGATCTATTTTAATCGTCTAGGTACATTGAACATTCGTCAAGTCTTAGTTGATTTTATTCTTGGATATTGAAATTGTTGATTTATCATATTTAACCGATTGCAATAGTCCCCACAATGTCTACATACAACGAACATGTAATAATCAATTTGTAAATATTCGATTTCAAAAAATAATTATAACAATCAATTAGAGCCAAAAAAGTTTTTTTTATATAATTTAATTATTTTAGACATCTTAAATGGCAATCGAAAAATAAATAATATTTTAAGACTCACAAGCATTACTATTAACTAAAGTTTATTTTACATCTTGGATGAGGCTTCTTAGATCACTTTTCTACCTTTAAGGTTTTTTTTTTACCATCTTACCTTTATTTTCACTATTTATTTCCCTCTCTTTCTAACCATCTTTCTCATGAAAACAATGAATAAGTTATGTATATCTACATAACTTCAAAATTATTCACACAATCATGTGCTTATGATTTTTTTTTAATATTTGTAATTTACAAATATTAAAAAAAAAATCATATTAGGTGGTGTGTTTGAGTATTATTACTACTTTACCTTATTAAATCGTTTTAAAATTTGTATTGTATCTCTTTCCAACTAATTTATAAATTATAAAAAAATACTTTATACGTATTTTTGTTGTAAACATGTATATATATTAATATAGTATTATATAGATATATAAAATGATGTTCAAATTAAAATAATGGATCGAGCTCCCGTGCCTTGAAGGCACGGGTATTACACTAGTACTAACTAATAGGTTAAATAATATTTGCACGTGTGCTCTCTCCTCTTAAGTGTGCTATTATTATAATTTTTATATTTATATAGTTTAGAATTTTTTTTATTAATAAATATATATATTAATATAATAAAATTCTGAATGTACTACAAACAATAATAAATTAAAATTTTCTATCCGTTAAGAAAAAAAATATTTTATTTTAGGGAGAAAATCTTATTAAGAAAAAAAAAATCATTTTAGGTATTTTTGTTTTCATTTTCCAAAATTGCGCCCGATGTTAAATGTAATTTTCAATAAAGTGAAAATGTAGAGTAATAATTCTTGTACAAGTGAATTTTTATTTATTTTCTTAAAAAATGTTCAAATTTCTCAAATATAAGGACTATTGACAAGACAACAAAACGTACATCTATTAACGAATTGCACAACAAATCCTTTATCATTTTAGAAAATATTTATGATTTAGCCCGACCCCTTAAAGAAACCTCGTCCATCTTGTCTTGTTTAGTATAGGCGAGCCTCTCTAATCCCTTGTTCATCATTGTGGTGCACCATTTCACATAGAAGATTAATGAAGAAAATTTAACTTATTTTGGTGTGTTTGCGTAAAGTGTCAGTCGATCCATCAATTGTATAGAACATTTAGATTAGTTTTGATTTAAGCATATACTATCTCCGTTCGGCAAAACTTGACGTTTTACTATTCACGCACGCTTTTTTAGGAGCTAAAAACTATATAAAATATCTAGTTTTTCTAATAATTTTTTTAGCAATTTCGTAGTTATTATTACTAAGTACAAACTTGTTTAAAATTTTTTTAAAAAAAATGAATATTTTATATAGTTTTTATCATTCTAAAAAAGCGTGCGTGAATAGTAAACGACAAGTTTTGTCGAACGGAGGGAGTATGACTGAAATTTTCAAAAATGATATTGAAATTGATTAATATTTGTAATTTTTCTTTCATTGTTATTGGTTTTTGTGCTATGGGTGTCAAATGATGTGTAAAAATTGGAATTGAAATGGAGTATATTGGTCTATGTTTGCAATTCGAGCTATTTGTGATTTGAAAACTGTACGTTGAGGAGGCCGGAGCTCGGCAGAATCGACCGAGGAAGTGAATTTATAAGCTTGGTTATGTTGGGCGAGGAGGCATGCTAGACCATTTTTACCGGCAAGGTGATGAGGGTGATGGCTATGGACGAATTGAAGGGATATCAAGCTTTGTGGAGGCATGCTGGTTCTGTTGGGCGACGAGGACGTTGAGGAGGCATGATAGAAGTTGTAAGGAGGAATCTAGTGTCGGAGGCACATCGAATGGGTTATGTATAACTTTGCTACCATCAACTAAATCCAAGTAAAATTGGAACAAACCTAACCTCAAGCTGCTTGTTTGTGAAGACATTTCTAACACGGACCTCCATCTACATTCTAACTATCTCATTTTAATCTTTAGTCTTTACTCCTTGGATAGGTAAATAAAGAGCGGCTATTCCGGGGTTCGAACCGAGAACCTATGGGTACTACCCACAAGTCCACTAAAAAAAGAGCGACAAGTATTATTTTTTTTCCTTAGAATTAGTACTCTAGCACTTGATCTTGCTACGTTGTGAACCTTCTTGGTGTACGAGTCTACGAACGTGGACACATCCTCAATCCCACTTGATTGTTATACTTTGTATATAATTTGTTGTCTCCTTTTATTTAGTTTTAAAAGTTCTTATTCCATTGATTGTTTATACTCCGTATAGAATTTGTTTGTATTAATTAGCTACGTACTAATTAAGAACTAAGGGTGTGTTTGGGTGTAGGATGTAAGGGGTTTGGGGGATGGCAAATTTGCCTCGGTTTTCCCGCCGGTGTGTTTGGGTGTAGGGGTTTAGTGTGTTTGAAGGGTGGGAAATGGGGGAGTTGATAGATGCATCTGGATGGGAAATGGATCCTCCTCCAAGGAGGTTTGGTGGATAGGGATTGGTTTTTCCTCCAAAATGCCCCTTTGCCTCCCCCTCTCCCTCCATTACTTCTGAGTTCTAACCTCCCCATCCAGATCCATCGTTGACCTCCTCGGTTCTCTCTGCCGCGTTCTCACTTTCTTCAACGCCGTCGGATTCCGTCCGGTCATTTCTCCACCTCCCCGGAGCGAAACATTTGAGGTCGCTCTTGAAGACTAGATTTTACTGTTGCAATCTCTTAGTTGATCTGTATTGTTATGTATGAATCACTATGTGCAAGTGCCTTAAAATGAATAATTCATCAAAATCTTGCCATTGTTTCAAATTGAATCTTATGGTTCCATCTTGTTGATGATATGATGGATCTATATGACATATGTATTCATGTGTTCTACATTGGGGCCAGTTGATTCGTCTTCCAGATCATTACATGGAATAACAGATACCTTTCCCCTTCATCTATAAAGTGCCAAAGCTGCATATAATCTTCAATTTTTTTTAGGGATCCGGCACTGGAAGTAGCTCGGAACGACGACTTGGAGATCATTTTTCGCCATTTTTTTAGGGATCAAAGGTTTGATGCAAATGTAAGAGGGGTATGAATTATGGGCAATTTTGTCCTTTCATGTGCGTAAGTGGGGGTAATTCGGTCTTTATCCGTCACTCCGTCCAGCAAAAAATCATAATACAACCAAACACAAAACCCAAAAATTTGGGTGTTGAGTTTTCATCTCTTCCATCCCAAAAATCCATCCCCATCTGCCACATCCCCTAAAATCCTATAAATTCACTAAAATCCATCCCGTTCCCAAACACACCCTAATATATTAATTTATCTCACTTATATTAGCTACATACTGATCGATTACAGCTGAACCTCAATAGTCTTAGTCAAGCATACATCTTAACCTTGGTAATCTTGACCGAGCTTACTCATTTACCCTTTTGAGGTAGAAATTGTTCAGTAGGTCCATCATTAATTAATAATGTGAAAGAAACTGTTCTTATACATCCAATTCATGAATTTTACGTTGAAACCAAATTTCAACAATACTTGGATTATAAAGTTCCATCCAATTTTGTCATAGTTTTTTTCCATATCAAGTTTTACTGTCATCTAACTATTTTTTTTCCTTGTTTTCTTCTAAATTAATGGAAGATTTCTTGGTATCAGCACATTATCTTGTATGGATCTATTTGAAATAAAGGCACCTTGTAGTGGATATATTAATTTATGGATGATTCTTTTCAGTCTTTTTGTTAATTAGTATTTTAGCTATAATTTTATATATTGTGGAACAAAGACTAATAGGTCTATATTGATTGGTGGTGGTCAGGTTATCACATTTTGATATTAGTGCAATAAATGTGTAATCTGCTTATTTAAGAATCTTCCCATTCTTTAGGAAGCTCTTAACTATATGTCAATATTTCTGATAGAATCCTGTTGGCATGCCAATACTTTGATAGAATAATGGGCGAGTATCCCTATTATTCAGGAGCAAAAATAAAATAAAAATATCTATTTTAAATTTTCCCAAGAAAAAACTTGTCTAAAACAATTAGATGGGCAATTGCTCGGTAGAAGAATGGAGTACACAACTTTCAAGAAATGTATATTTATTTTGTTTTTATCAACCTAAAGCGAGTTCATAATTCTGTAAGTTGTCATTAAAAAAGGGTGTTGATAGATACACCGCAAATACATATTAAGGATTTGTACGTCCTTAAGGACGTGCAAGTGTGGGACTGTGCACATCGACTAGCAAACTAGGGTTTGCACGTAGAAAGCAACGTGCAATATTTGCATTCCAAGAGTGAAATATGTTGGAATATTTTCCAAGGGTTAAGACTGCTGAGAGCTCTATTTTCGCCGGGAGGATTTTAATGAACATTTCCAAGGGTTTATAATGTTGGAAAATCATTCCAATAGTAGTTAGCGTTGGAAATGTTGTTAAATATACATTAAAAACAAATAATTAATTAGTTCCGGAAGTTGCAGGTGAAAAAAATCCTGAGTTTGTTTTGATTGTGGTAGAACATGTACATATTCTGATTAATTATTTTTATTAAGCATCTAATAGGTGTATATATATAGGGTAAGGTTCAGATGAAATGAAAAATACGGTGAAGTGGTGAAATGAATGAATATGGTGTCATATATAAATATCATGTTATTTTTAAATGAATATATGAATATTAGGTTCTTTGAATATGAATATAATGTAAAAATAAGTATACGGATATGATATTATTTATACTTACATAATATGAAATAAATAACATCATGTTCAAGTAGTTAATTAAATTTCAGTTCGTTGATTTATACTTGGTTTATATAAAATCAAACTTACGTATGTAGTTAAATTTCATATACTAAAGTTTTATTGATTTATATAAAATCAAACTAGCCTTAAATTCCATTTATCAAAGCTTCATTGATGTATACTTTATAGCTTTTTTGTTTAACTTGACTGTGAATTTTTGGAATGGGGCATGATTTAATTTTATAATCTATATAAATTCATTAAAAATTCTCCAATGCTTAGTTATCAGAAATATTGTTAAAATCGAGATTCTAGATCGGATCGGTAATATGGTGCATGCACGTCCGGGCTCGGGTGGCTGCAAACTCACCTGCACGTCCTTAACAACGTGTGGATTTGCAGTATATATAGCCGAAACGTTAAAAAAAACCATATTATGATGACTTTGTGGGAATAAATCGTGGGCCGGGTTGGCAAAAGAAGTAGGCCCAACTTCAAATTAGGCCCATATGTGAGGCCCTTATGTATTCGATTGATGGCAGGCTTTATCCATCAAACACCTAAATCTCAACTGTGGCTGATTTGTTGCTTCGCTTGGCTGCTTGCAAGAATCGGAAGCTATGGAAGTCCAGTTTGCCCAAATGTAGACCGCAGATTTCCAACTGATACACGGTTCAGTATCTCATTCTTCAATGCATGACTTATGACTATGTCGGAATTCGGAACGAAAGATCAAGAAAACAATCAAGAAATCATGTTTTGGCTTATGCAAAATTTGAAACTGGATCATAAGAATATACATCTCAAAGCGCCCAAAACCTTTACAATCATCAATATACATTACAAGTATCTATGGTTTAGTTTCAATCACAAACTAAAGTATGAGCTTTTGTACAAATGCAACTAGTCCAACCAGTAGAACTAAAAACTACATGTACATTAAGTATTTCACAGCTTCGCGACTTGGTAACTTCGTAAGGGACAGGCTCCATTAAGTCAATACAGAGGCACAATGACATAGCTCATAAGATTGATGCATTTTTTGGTTGTTGGTAAGACTCTGAAGAACAGACCACTGAACGACAAGGGAAGCGAATCACTGAATCCTCTGTGAAGAGCGAAAACTACATGATTGTACAAGAGCATGAACCGGAGTGGGCAGCATCACTGTCACTTTGGTCTCTGCATCAAGTCAGGGAGAGGGAGAAAACTTTGTTTAGTAAAACAGGCGATAAAATGTACGTGTAGCTACACTGCAACATTTAGTCACAAACCCCTTTTAAAGAAGAGATGAATGATTTTAGTGAGGGTTTAACTGTGTGGTGTTTAGTGAATCCAGTTAAAAGCTTCAACAAGCTTATGAATTTTGAGGGGAAAAGTCCAACAAGACAAAAATAAAAGAAATGAATTTTGTCCCGCAAGAATTATGTAGGACGGAACACCATCTAATTTCAATTCGGTTCTATCTCGTCCTGTTCTATATCTGTCTTTAGAAATATATAATTATACTCGATTTGTTTAGTAAATTCAATCAAAATTGAATAGAAGGATTAAGTTAGGTGATATATGAGTATGGCAGCCCTATCAGATACCTTTTTTTTTTTTTTTTAATTGGCTGACCAACCAGTTTGTTTGTTTCTTTTTCTTGTTATTTCCCTTTTAGGAATAAAGAAACTAGTAAAAAGGCAAAATATGAAGAAGAAGAAGAAGAACCTGTGGGGGAACACCATGACCTGAGCAAGCTGATTGCCATGATTATCAGTCCAATGAACTCTCTTCGTTGTTTTAGCTTCCACTTCCTCCTTCCCACCATCTCTACTCGTCAACAGAGATTCTTGCTCAATCCCCAAATTCTCTATTGGATTGACCTTCGCATCTCGAACACCTGAGTCCATTTGAATACACCGGCCAGCACAGGAACGAATCAATTCAACGCGATCAAATCTCCTGACGAAAGGGATCATCAATATATGGACGAATGGGAGGGTTTCAATTTACCCAGAAATATGAAATTGGCAAATGAAGATTAGAGGAAACAAGGAAATCTAATTTTAGAGGGAAGGGGAGAAAAGGAATTGGGTTTAATTGAATCGTGGAAGTGTGTGTATATCAAACTATCTAACCACCAGTTTGTTGCATATGTCAGCTTTAAACGTAGAAGATTCACCCTGTATTGGAATCGCAGAATCACAGCCTACGGTTTCTTCTTTCAATTAATTTTAATTAATTTAATTATTCTGTGACTGTATATAAAAAAGTCTCCTAATAAAAACAAAAAAACCAGAAAAAACAAAAGATGGGTTTGAAATATTCAACATTTTACGAGCGACTGTTGAAATCAGAACAAATTTTGCCTGTGAAAAAAGATCATTCACTTTTAAGATGTAAGACGTGGTTTTGAAATAAATCCCAAGTATATACAGAGCTCGGGAAAAATTATCATGAAAATCAAACCAATCTGTATCAATCGAACCAACGTAATTGGTTCGGTATACCGAATCAAGTTTTAAAACTTGGTACGATAACGGTAATGAGAATAAAAAAGTTGGTAATATCATTACCAACCAATTTTAAATTGGTTGGTACGGTAATATCAATCAATTTCTACCAAGTCAATTATATCTAGTTTTATTTTTATTTTTTTAATTTATTTTATAATTGTTTTAAATTTTTAACTTTTGTTTTTACTTTTTTAACTTTTTTACTTCAGAAAATGTTTTTAATCAAGAGAGAAATACTAACTCGACCAGTCGACCTCGATCAAGACGAAAACCTATAGCATTAGTCGGAATAATACATTCCTACTACTATATTGCTTTTGCTTTAGTGTTTAAACACTTTATAATAACTTTAAAGTTTTATACCCGAAAGGGCCTTGAGTAAACCCACCCGAAAGGGTCTGACGAAATCCCGTAAGGGCTTGTCGATACTTTTGCAGGTAAAAGCTTGTTGGCGTTTTGTTCGAGCAGTTTGCAGCTCTGCTTCTGATGTTTCTATGAGATCTTCTGCTTGATTGGGGGCGTGGAGTCTGTAGTTGGGTCTGGCTGCGGTCGTGGTGGTGCGCTCAAAGGCGACTCCGTATTCTGGATAGAGTTTCCTTGAAGTTCGTATGCACTACCCACATGAGTTAGTGTCCTGCTGTACTACTGGCCCGCGGTGCTACTGTTCGGTGGTGCTTGACAGCGTTCTTCAGTGGCTTCCTCAACTGTTCGGGTGTTTGATCTTCTTGGAACGTTTGTTGTAGAGTTTATTTCTGTTTGGTTCATTACGCATAATATTGTATTTCTGTTTCGGTTTTTAGATTGCTCTGTTAGACGGTTTCGCCGTCTGCCGACTTCGGTCGGCCTCTCGATGAGTCAGGCCTGTCTGACCTTCGAATTTTTACCTAATCCAAAAAAAAAAAAAATTTTAAGTTTTACATTGCTTTCGTCCTCAAAGATAGTCGGTTCAGACGAAAAACTAAGCGTTGGAATAATTTATACGTTTTAATTAAGTTGTGTTGTATTTGCATGTTTTTTTTTCTCAACATTCAAAATTGATAAATTACCATTACCAACACGTATCAACCAACTTAGTTAGTAAATTACCATTACCAATTAAGTTGGTACTACCCTTTTGGTGGTTGGTAATGATAGGAGTTTTACGATTACCAATTTAAATTGGTTGGTACAACGGAAAAATGAATTGGTAATGCATCAATTCCACCCCTAAGTATATATAATTAAATTCAATTGTTATCTTAATTTAATTTTAGACTCTTTTTTCAGTCAAACTCGTGAGAGAAGTTTGTAAATAATAATCTTAACTTTAACTCGAATAGTTTAATTTTTATAGGTTAGTATATTATGAACAATTAGATGTGTTTTTATAAGTATAATAACTTGAGTTCATCTAAAAAACAAAAGTTCAATCACTTTTATATATTAAACTAGTGTAGGTCTCATCCCGTGTATAATATTATATATTTTAATAAATAATAAATAATAAGAAAAATGACTAAAAATAATACAAACTATCAGGTATGAACCAAAAATAATACAAACTTTAAAAACTACTATAGTTGATACCAACTATCATCTAATAAACCAATTTTGATATGGACCATTTTTCCGGGCAAAATTCCAACAATGGTGCTGAAGTGGCAACTAGGAAAACATTTCGACCTTAAAATGTAATTAACAATAAATTTGGGATAAATTGTAAAATGTTCTTTACAGTTTTCTTCTCTACAATTGATTATACTCTATGGGACACTGTAAAATTTAAGTGATGTTCTTGATCATGATTCATGAACGAGTGTGTTTAGGGGTTGTTTGGTGTTGATATCTAAATATCAGATATCGGATATCAGCTCCCGATATCTGATATCTAGTGTTTGGTAGGGCTAGATATCGATATCACTTTAACTGATATCGATATCGATATCTAGTGTTTGGTATGCATAATATATCACTTGATATCAAGTGATATCTGAAATTTGTGTTTGGTAATAGTCAGATATCGATATCAGTTGATATCTAGATATCAAATTTGCCTATTTTGATATACTCATTTTTTGGGAGGTATCACTTGATATCGATATCGCCTGATATCGATATCTTGATACCGATTCCGATTTCTTTATATCAAGATATCAAAGATATCACCCGATATCAATATCTTGATATCGATACCAAACGACCCCTTAAAGACCTGCTAAATATGTTGTCCATAAACCGCAAGGTAGTAAAAGTATATCATTCAAATGGTTCTCACTCGGATTTTGAAGTTTATATTTTTAGACATCCAACCTTAAATCACTCCAAATGACAATGCAACACTCCTAATCATCCGAACCAATAAAGAAATCAATGACACCCTCAGTAACATGGCAGAAGATAAGACACCTGGCCCAGATGGCTACCATCCAAAGTTCTACATCAAATACTGGAAAATAATTGGAGCCTCATTATGCAAAGCAGTTAAAGCATTCTTTCATTCCGGAAGCATGCTATCTCAAATTAATCAAACCTTCATTTCCCTCATCCCCAAGGTTGAGAATCCTTTAAACATTAATCATTATAGGTCTATTAGTTTGTGCAACACCATCTACAAAGTTATAACTAAAATCATAGCTAACAGACTCAAACCAATCCTAAATAAATTAATCAACCCGGCCATTTCAAGGTGCTTTTCTTGAAGGAATATCCATCCAAGACAACACTCTTATAGCTCATGAAATCTTTCACAACTTTCATAAACAAAAAGGAAAAAGAGGTTGGATGGCTCTCGAACTAGATATGGAAAAGGCTTACGACAGAATCAATTGGGATTATATTAGAGCTACTCTATCCAAATTTGGTTTTGCCCCCCAATGGATCAATTGGGTTATGAAATGTATCACAACGACAACCTTCTCAGTGTTAGTTAAGAATCGCCCTGGTATCCAATTCAAACTAGGCAGAGGTATAAGACAAGAAGACCCTTTTGCACTTTATATATTTATTCTGGTCATGGAAAATTTGGCAAGAGAACTTATCGAATAATCAAACTATGATGATGCTTTAGTTGATATCAAGCTAACCAAAAATGGCACTCCAATCTCCTTCCTTACCTTCGCAGATGACACAATAATCTTTGCTAGAGCGTCTCACAAATGCCTTCACACGATTAAAAACATTTTGAATAACTTCTCAAACCTCTCTAGCCTAACCATAAATTACAACAAGAGCTCCCTTCAAGTCTCAGGAAATATCAACCTGAACCTGACAAATTCTTTAGCTCGTGATATGAACATCCCCATATCAAAAACTCTTGCGAAATACCTTGGGATCCCATTAGTCAGAGGGAGGGTTAAAAATGAGATCTTTAACGAGGCCATACAAAGCCTGAAAAAACAGTTATCCAAATGGAAGGCCACATCTCTTAGCCAGGCAGGTCGAGCGACCTTAATTCAGGCTAATCTAAGCTCTAAAACGAATTACCTGATGCAAAACTTCCTCCTTCCAAATGGAATCTTAAACCAAATTGATCAAATCCAAAAAAAAAAATTTCTTCTGGAACAAGCTACACTCGGAAAAATACACCCCTCTAATCCGCTGGGACAAGATCTGTAAATCAAATGAAGCTCCTCTGGAAAAATTTTAATGAGCCTAACAACATGTGGGTGAAAGTTATAAAAGAAAAATATCTCCATCGGGAAGGATTAATGGAAAGATTTTCTCAGAATACTTCTTGGCAATTCGGCAGACTCTTTCACCTCCGAGAAAGGTTTAAACAGAGACTACTCTGGATTGTAGGGAATGAAGAATCTATAAATGTTTGGAGTGACCTCTGGGTCCCCAACCATAATCTTTCAAGCTATCAACAACATTTGGATCATGATCTCAAAGTTAACCAACTTTTTAAATTTAACAAAGAATGGGACGTATCCCTCCTCCATGAGATCTTCCCTGACAATATTGTTAATCACATTACTAAATTTAGAATTCCACCCCGGAATACCCCGGACAAACTAATTTGGAAATACAACCCTGATGGTCAATTCTCGACAAGATCTGTAAGACAAATACCTACCAACAAAAAAAGACAGATTGAACAAATACTTCAATAGAGTACCAGCTAACTGCTGCTTTTGCAACAATCACAATGAAGACAGTGGGCATCTCTTTCTTCTTTGTCCCTTCACAAGAACTACCATAGCCGCCTATGAACATTTGGTAGGAAAAAACACCCCGTTGATACCCAATTACTGTCACAATATCAATGATATCCTAACCACGAATCACAGTAAAGAAGAAGTTGAAGAACTCTGTTTTATATGGCAAAACATACGGGAATGCATAAACGATATACTTTTTAGGAACAAAAAACCGGGAACATTTTACCACATAGCAATTCGAGCTTTAGCAAACCTTGCTGATTGCCAATCAGCAAACAAAAAAACAGCACCTCAAACAACTCAAAATATGAAAAGGAAACGCAACTCCAAATGGACAAAACCGCCTAGAGCTATCTACAAAGTTAACTTAGATGGCTCACTAAAGCCCACGGGCGAGTGGGGGGGGGGGGGGGGGGGATTATTAGGGACCACAACGGTTCTGTGATTGATATACTTCAATCTGAAACGACAGCCACATCTGCTATCCAAACAGAAGCTGCTACGTTTTGTGCAGGTGTAAATCTAGCCATAGCTAGAGGTTTAAAGAGCGTCATAGTGGAAGGAGATTGTCTGTAAGTTATCAAGACCATTAATGACAGAAGTCACGTTAGATGGGAGATCTTGAGGGAAGTGGAAGTTATCAAGAATCTTAGCTCAAGCTTTGACAACATAGAATTCAGACATTGCTACAGGGAAGCAAACAAGACAGTTGGCTTTGTAATCTCCCTACTGTTAGGGATCTGTGTAACATCATCCGTGAGGATGATCATGGTGACACCTTACTAGAACCTACTTCTTGCCTACTGTAAAAAAAAGAAACAAAAAAAAACTATAATGTGTTGCATATGATTTTTTTCCACTAATATCAACCACAACACGCCACATAGGATGTGTATAAATGAGACAGAATATAAACATATTAATGTTCGAGTGCAAATTAAAACTCTCCTTAGGCTTAGCTCATTTTTAATCGAACTTAATATAAGCAACCAATGCTCCGCTCGAATCACAGCCCCACACACTATCGTTAAAGAAATCCAAGGTTTTAGAAAGGAAATCAATCAAAATATCGAGATATACACTAAATTTGCAAAAGGGAATGGAGTCGAGATGGGGAAGATGAAACAAAGTTCCAAGTATTGTCCATTCAAGCAAAACCTTTTTTACATTCTCAGTAAAATCACCAAACTGAAATCTTTCTAATGCAAACCTAGGTGAGTTCACACATAATCAGGGCATGTTGTGAGTTACTGTCAATCTTAGACGATGGCATTGGCAGCACTCGC
Organism: Persicaria tinctoria; assembly: GCA_037127255.1. Taxonomy (NCBI): domain Eukaryota; kingdom Viridiplantae; phylum Streptophyta; class Magnoliopsida; order Caryophyllales; family Polygonaceae; genus Persicaria; species Persicaria tinctoria. The sequence goes on from JBANSL010000018.1 coordinate 43,202,375, forward strand.
AATCCTAGGCCACAAATCGGCACATTCCTTCCCGATTGGGCCAGTAATCGCAGATCCTGAAACACGAGTTAGAGGAAGCAATGAGTGACAAAATACAGATAATACCGACACCACAACAATTCAATTCTACTAGCTTCATCCAATCCAGTCTTCATGCTGCCTTAGCAGACAATGTAATCAATCGACATGGTTAAGCTTAAGCGTAACTAGAACCATTATTTTCCTTGCACCGTTGGATAGCCGGCACATGGGACAACCAAATAAGATTTTAAAGGTATAGTACGAAGCATGGAGCTATAGAGAAACTTCGGAAGAAAGAAGGCAATTTTGACAGAGATGATCCAAAAAGAAGCATACAGATAGAACACACTCAAGCAAAATTGTAGATTCATACCAGTGCACTGGGTGAGTTCACTGTGTTGGAGAGATAAACATGGTAATCGAAAGAGAAATACTTTGAAGTTTTAAATGGAGATCAATGGAAGAGCCTCGGAAGCATAGGCAGGAAAGGAATCATGTTGTTCAAATTACCTTTCATCTCACCCTTGGGGTTGACAATCACTCCAGCATTGTCTGCAAGGAAAAAACAGTATAAAAATCAACTGTCAAAACAGTTGGGGAAATCAAACATGGCTATCCATGATGCGTAAAGAAGCTAGTTGAACGCAAGTGTTGCAGAGCAAAATAATTAGACAACATAGCTACAAACCGACAAATATCCTACTCTGTATTAAATAAAAGTTGATTGTAATTTAATAATAAACCAACAATGAGGAAATATAAAGCATAAATAGTAAGCTACAGTGAAAGACCCTACAATTTAATGGAAGTTGTGTTCAACAAACATCTTCCAATACAGCATTAACCCAATTAACAAGTAACAAACAACAAAAGATACTCTATTCAATTTCAATGTGCATATGTGCAAACTAAAAACTCAAATCCTCAACTCAGTCAATGCAAATACATGATATGAAACACTTGACACATTAACTACACTAGTTTCATATCAGAGTCATTATGGTTGCTAATACATCAGATTCAATGTCCAAATTTCAGAAAGTACCACAATCCATACCAACAAGCACATTTCGTCAAATTACTCAAAAACAGGGAACAAAAGTAGAACATATAACAATGAATCCATGGGCAGTAGATATGATGATTGTGATGGTCCAACCTTCAAAGTACATGAAAACACCGTCCTTTCGGCGCCACGGCTTGCGCTGCCTGACAATGACAGCATGCATGACCTTCTTCCTGAGGTCGGGTTTCCCCTTCTTGACGGTGGGCATGGCCATGTCACCAACACAGGCAGATGGCAGCCTGTTAAGCCTACCCTTGATCCCCTTCACGGAGATGATGTACAGGTTCTTAGCCCCGGTGTTGTCAGCACAATTCACAACTGCCGCCACCGGCAGACCCAATGACATCCTGAATTTGTTACCCGCGCTACCACCACGCCCTGAATTCCTCCAATTGATATATAAAGAAATGGAATCAATCAGCTTACATTAGAGAAATGTACATCATGAAAATTTTCCAAAAAATCATATGACAATATCGTTAGCAACAACAATATAAAGTTCCAATTAGGAAGCGATTAAACCCTAAACAACCCTAAACAATTAAGCTCCAACTATCGTTAGCAAGCGAGGTGAGTTCTCTGATGTAAAAAAAAATCTTACATTGAAATGCAAACTACTGAGTACTGATCACCTCAAACAACATTAAGTTTTTCTGAAGCAATTAAACCCTAAACAACATTAAGTTCAACAATTAAACCCTAAACAACCAACTACTGATCAACCAGCTTACATTAGAGGTAAATAAACTTCCATTTCGGGAGCAATCTATTAATATTACTAATTCTGCTAGCATTTTGCTGACGTGTCACGCCCACAATTAAAGTTGAATTTTTTATTCAAATGAGATTTTCTTATTGGTCAATATTATTATGGAAACTTTAAAATATTTGTTTCCTATTTTAAATATGATTTGAATCCATTCCCTTTTTTTTAATTTTCGGTGTTATATTGTCGTAAATATTGAGACATGTTTCCATTTTTTTCCCGATTGCAGTCTCTTTTCGGTTATATTGCTGATGTGTCACGCTCACAATTAAACTTGAATTTTTTATTCAAATGGTATTTTCTTATTGGTCAATATTATTGCTGAAATTTTAAAATATCTGTTTCCTATTTTAAACATATTTGTTTCCTATTTTTATACTAAAATATTATTTAATTTGATATGTTGTATGTCAATTTGTGATCTATTTTAATCGTCTACATACATTGAACATTCGTCAATTCTTGGCTGATTTTATTCTTGGATATTGAAATTGTTGATTTATCATTTTTAACCGATTGCAATATTCCCCACAATCTCTACATACAACGAACATGTAATAATCAATTTGTAAATATTCGATTTCAAAAATTAATTATAAAAATCAATTAGAGCCAAATAAGTGTTATTTTATAATTTAATTATTTGAGACATCTTAAATGACTATCGAAAAATAAATAATATTTTAAGACTCACAAGCATTACTAATGCTTATTTTACATCTTGGATGAGGCTTCTTAGATCACATTTCTACCTTTAAGGATCTTTTTTTTACCATCTTACCTTTATTTTCACTATTAATTTCTCTATCTTTCTAACCATCTTTCTCATGAAAATAATCAATAAGTTATGTACATCTACATATTTAACTTCAAAATTATTCACACAATCATGTGCTTATGATTTTTTAATATTTGTACGGGAGCTTATATTTTACTTTTTTAGATCTATGCTAATGATAATAATTATATATTTATTTCAAATTATATTAGATGGTGTGTTTGAGTATTATTACTACTTTACCTTATTAAATCATTTTCAAAATTTGTATCGTATCTTTTTCCAACTAATTTATAAATTATAAAAAAATATTTTATACATATTTTTGTTGTAAACACGTATATATATATATAGTACTATATAGATATATAAAATGATGTTCAAATTAAAATGGATCAAGCTCTCGTGCCAAGGCACGGGTATTACATTAGTTAAATCCTAAACAACCAACTACCGATCACCTCAAACAACATTAAGTTCAACAATAAAAAAAATTGAATTACACATAAAAACTTTAATTCAATATCAGAGAACTCACCTCGCTTCGACATCTAGTCGGCGGAGTCAGGAAAACAGAGAGAGAGTCTTTGGCTTTTCGGCTTTGCTTATTAAAATGGAGGGACGCTGAAACTAGGGTTTGGGGCTTGCGAGTTGCGACTCCATATTTCCATCTATGACCGTAACTTTTGGGTAAATTATCTTTTCGGTCCTCAGCTTAGGGCTTATTACCAAATGAACCTGAAATTTTGTTTTTCTTTATGATAAAGTCCTAAATGTAGCAACATCCATCATTTCGCCAATTCTCCGAATACTACTAACAGTAAGTATCAAGCGATGAAATATTTATACATAGATGACGACAGAAAATACCTACAAAATTTCTAACGCTTTATGTTACACACAACCTCCTGTTTTATTGTTTTCCATATATACTAGTTATGCCAGAACCCCACATGTGCTCTGGATCTAAACAGGGGTCTAGTAGTAGTCGTCGACGATGTTGCTGTGGTATTATCTCATATCCAGGATTGGATGGGATACCCGCATCTGAAGGAATTCACACCACTTATATGAGCAAAGATGTTGGAGGGATTGACCAAATCTTCCTCCTCTTTGACAGATGCCTATTTTAAAAGATAATGTTGTCAGACAAAGGGATTTGTAATTGATCCAACCAGCATATAAGTCGTCCTCGTTGAGATTCTTTGACAGATGTTATGAATACTTACTTCGTCGTAGTAATACTCTTCAGGGTGACCGCCTGTGTGCCTATGGGTGGTGTCTCCAAAGTCGTCATTCCTCGCGAACCTTCCTCTCACTCTAGGCCTGCTGTCTGCTAGAGTTTTTCGGCATGCGTACTGTAGATTGCGGTTGCACGTGAAACACATATTAGTATATTACTATGAGTTATCAATTCATTATATAGACATACATGTATATCTTCTTGAGGTGTTCCCTGTAGTTTTTTTTTTCCAACTGATAACAACTTTAACAAAATATACTAGTACAATTCCTACGTCATGGCGCAATTTTTTAATAGTTAGATAGTTGTGACACCTAGATAGATAGACAGATTATATATTACTATAATTCTTTAAAGTGAACCAATTGATTATAGTATGTAGAATATGTTCAAGAATAAAGAAAAACCCTATTATAATTTGATTGGTCATTGAAAATTTATTGATTCAATGTTTTGAATTGAACCAACTGCTTAAAAAAATGTAGAATAGGTTAGAAAAAATAACAAAATCTATTTTAATACCTATAATTATCAATTATGGTGGTGATAACACCTCACAAAAAATACTTCTCTTTTAATAATTAGTTATAGATTATAGATATAGACGTTTTGAATTGATCCAATTGATTAAAAAATGTAGAATATGTTAAGAAAATATAAAACCTATTTTAATTTGATTTGTTGAAAAACCTATAATTATAGTGGTGATGACACCCCATCAAAAATGCTTCTTAGTTATTGATAATAGTTCTTGGGTAGAACCATAGGAGTTTACGTTTTTTGCCCGAAGAATTGGTCAGATTATTTGCACTAGAGAGTCATATAAGCATGAGGAGAGAAAAGTACCTTGATTTTTTTGCTGAAATTTCTCTCATTTCTCTTCTTTATGTACCTGTGGATCTTCTCTTTCCTTTGCTCAACAGAGAGTTTTGCAACTTTGAAAGTGGAATCTTCCAAAGCTGAGATTTCCGTCGACAGATGAGTGCTTACATCCCCGCTACCAAGTTGTTGGTTGTCATGGCATAAACTCTTTAACATAACATATAAGAGAGAATGTAAAATAAAATCAATAACAGATGATTTTTTAAATATGATTTACTATAATTCACACAATCGTGACTGCAATCCCAATATACATGGTTACAGACGCTGGATCCAAAAGATATAAACATTACCTGTATGTCCCTGGAGTTATAGATTTGCTGAAGCTGATCAGGACAAAACTTCCCACCATCATTACCCAGATAGTCTAGCTCTTTTGATTGCAGTTCAGATCCCGCTAAGATGGGCTTGGTAAGGATCGCAGAGTTATCAGCAGTTAAGGTAGAACTTAGAGTGCCAGGCAAGAAGGATTCCGTAAAGGAATCAAGAAAAGAATATGGAGATGAAACTGTAGGGTTCAGTCGTAAGAAAGGAGGCATCATCGATAACCAATCATCTTCATAAACAGATGACAAGGTAGGAGCCATAAAAGGGATTAAAGGGTCAGCTGGGTATTTTGAGACAGATAGACCATTTAAAGCAATATCAGTTACTTGGACCTGAGGCTCTACTGAAGAAAAATTCAACTGATCTTGGTGGGATAAGGTCAGATAAGAAGCCTCAGGATATGCTGGGGAGGTACAGAAATCAATAGAAGCAGAAAGAGTGTTGTCAAGATCATCTTGGGAGTCATAGATTATGGATAGGGTGTTGTTATTGTTGATTGTAGCTGCTGCTATAGCCGTATCAATGGTGCTACGGTTAGTGGTTGCGCTATCATTAACAATCTCAGTTGGACTACTTTGGAGCTTGTTAGCCTCTATAGGTCCACTACTATACTTGTCATCTAAATCGGAAGGGAAGGAAACATTTGCAGCATACGAGAAGTTTTCATCATAACAATTAGATCTGGAAGTGATCTCAGAGTTCTGTAATGTCTCTGGAAATAAATCAGTTTCACAAAATTCAAAAGCTTGTGTCTCAGGGTACAGAGTTTCATCCTGCATAGAAGAAAAGAATGATCAGACAGTAAAATTGTTTCAAAAATCTTTAGACAACAAAAAAATCAACAGCAACAATGGAACATGAGATCTGATAATGACCTTTCCGAGAACAAGTGAAGCATCAGTGTTCAAAGATTTCATCATTTGTAAGTTGTAATTCCTTTGATCGTAACAGGAGCTAATGATAGATAAATAGTTTACGCAACTAAGCAAGGAATATCTTAATTTCTTTTTATCGTAATCCTGGCAACAAAGAAATATTTCTCAGATCTTATCAGGGACATATTCTGCTCCTAGAAATAGAGTAGCGTCCAGTCTCTGAACTCCAACTGAACTGTGATGTGAAGGACTGATGTCGACTTTGTTTCCGAAAAAACAGGTAAGTTGAGCAAGGGACATGCATTCTTCGGCTTCAGTAATGTGTATCACAAGACTAAATTTGGATAAACATATGGAATTAGGAAAAAGCACTTCCACATACAATGTTCCATACGGCTTCCACTACCCTGCTCCAATCAATCTAACTAGAAAAGGAGGATTAGCTCCCATTTTGAAAACTTAAGCTAAGATATTCCAATAAGATCAGAAGAAGAGGAAATTAGTAATAGACAATAAATCATGATAGCAACTTACCACTACACCCTTTGCAATAGTCATTTTCACGTTTTCCCCAAACAAGGTACAATGGAGGTGGTTGCTTTTAATGATTCCAAACAGTTGTCACATTCTAGTGTATTAGTGGCGGAGCCAAGGGGGTGCTTGGGGGTGCTCGAGCACCCCCTGGTGGAAAAAAAAATATTTTTTTTGCATATATTTAGTATTTTTAAGGTAATAAAACATATTGAAATGATATTTGAAACAAGAGTCATATCTAGTTCAAGTGGTAACGAGGGAATGATGGAAGGAGCATTAAAATCTAAAGGTCTTCTTCATTTCTCTCTATATTTTTTGTTTCTATCAACTATTTTATTAAAAAATGTCATATTTATGTTTAAATTATACATTTAACATTTTCTTTTAATATTGTTTGTTTCTCTTCTATTTTTTTGGTTACTCTCAACCATTTAAATACAAAAAAACATTTCCAAAAATCACAATTTTAGTGTTTTTTCAATATATTTTTTTTCAAATATTCTTAGTAAGTATACACCAAAAAACAATATTTTACGAAATTTTTTAAGCACCCCCGACCGAGAATCCTGGCTCCGCCACTGCAGTGTATATCAATATCACTATGAATAGTCTGTATATACTACAGCAAATACAAGTCTTCACAGACTCAAATTCTTGAATATTTGCAAGTGTTTTATCCCTTGGATTTTTTTTCCCCATCATTTTCCATTGTTTTAAGAAACAATGCACTCCTGACTAATAATTTAATAAAGATCTGCACAGTGCACAAACATCCAAAACAAGGAAACAAAAGAAGCCGAAACTGAATTGTCAGAGTCAAAAAGCTTCTATAGCTTCTCGCTGGTGAGTTTATCATCACCAGAGAATCAAATCGTCCAAACCTGTTTCAAAATTTTAATCATAAAGGAAATTTCAACAGCCCATAGCACTCAAAAACGCATGTGAACAGGTGAATGGTAGATTCTCCCACTTTTAATCTCCTTTTCTTCGAAATTGAAGGGGGGAAAAGGCAAATCAACTTTTCGATGAACAGAGAATCAATCAAGGCAATTAAAAAAAGAAAGATGAAATCACTCGAAACGGAAATCGTACAGTCATAAACCTAAAGTTGTATCAGAAAAGCAAAAGCGCGATTACTTACAATGGCGGAAACCGGATAGTGTTGAGGATGAACGAGATCATCGACAGAGGAGGCCACCACCGGAGAAGCGCCGCGTTCGCCGAAAACAGCCGCGGTTGCCTTCGTCGTCGTCGTGATTGCAGTTGATCAACGCACTTCCGTGTAGCAACTGAAGCGAAAAGCTGTTAAACGGAGGAGCGAAAAGGAGAAATGGGGAGACGAGAGAGTGATTATGGAGAAAAGAGGAGGGGCCGAAGTTCCTTAAATAGGGCCGTCCGATCGGAATCCGGCTGGCGAGAATGAATCGCTCAGTCGCTGGGCCTCTAAATTCCAGGAGAATCTTTTTTTTTTAATTGCCACGCTGTCATTTCAACATGGCACACCGGAGAGATTTCTATTTATCACATGCAAAAATAAAAATTGCTTTACCGTATTACATTAAATTGATCCATCTTTTAATATGTCTAATGTAATTATTTGCATTTCTTCGATTTAATAATAGTAGTTTTTTTTATTAGGAAATATTTCGGGTGAGAAGACTCTACCCGGCAGCATCCTTGCAGATGAGGTCAAAATACATCATTTTTATATGATACAAATACATCATTTTTATATCATCAAAAAAATCATATCATATTTATATATCCGATATGCATTATATACGGTCAAAATTCGTCAAATACATGGTAACTGCTACGGTTTTGAGAACCATGAGAATATCAGCTACCACGGTTTTAAAAACCGTGAGAAATTAACCCAGCTACGGTTTCACAAACCGTAAGAGAAGTGTAAAGATTGCAAAAAAAACATGGTTTTTTAAGTTGTAATAGTAGGAGTTTTTTTTTTAAATTGAACCCATTTAATATATAAGTTTTGTTTAGGATAGCGGCACCGTATATTATGCGAGATTTTGACGGTAACAGTAGTAACCCTCTTTATATATTGATAGGTAAAATATAATTACATAATTTTCAAATCATGTATGCAAAACACGAACAATACAATGAGTATGATGTTCTCGGTGATCTAAGTTGGGACTGTTTGAGGTCATGGTGGTATATTCACGACCAAGGGTGGATTGGGTGGGCATTACCGGGCCATCACCCACCCCAGTCCGGAAAAAAAAAATATAAGTATAGGGTAGCCTAGTTCAAATTATATAAAAAATTTAGAAGAAAAAAACTCAAGTATTTAAGTGGCTTACTAATTGAGCTCACCCCATTGAGGCATTTTTTTCTTTAATTTTTTTTCAATTTTTTTTAAAATTCTTATATAATTTAATAAGTATTTCAATTTTTTTTATTAGAAAAGAATTCGGTCGAGCGAGCTCTACCCGTCGGCATCCTTTCGGATGAAGTCTATAAGACCAAAATCGTTGTGAATATGGACATCCCAAGCAGAGTGGCAAATGTGTGCAACCTTATGACCCACTCTATTGCCTAAAACGAGAAACATGAAAGAAGGAAACTTCTTTCAAAATCGATAAACGGAGTTTAACATCTGACAAGATTAGTTCAATTTTCCAGAGACATTTAGATTTTTGGTTTAGTTGGTTTATGATTATACTAGAATCACCTTCAATGTGGATTTTATTGATACGGAGTTGTATAGCGTGTTGGATTCCCAATTTTAGAGCAAGCGCTTCCGCTTTCAGGGGGCTTTGTTTACCAAGTTTTTGATAAGATATGTGTATCGGTCGTCCTTCCCAATCCTAGATTATGGCTCCAGCCGAACTTCCATTGTTTGTAATTATGGATCCATCAAAATTTAACTTGAGAGTTCCCCTCAAGGGTTTACGCCACATAATCTTACCATACATATTTTTCTTCTTTGGGTGATTGGAGTTTTGTGTGTGTAAAGAGGAGTCCTCATCTAGACTACTCTCCTGTTGAGATGTTTTACTCCAATTCTCCTAGTGAGTTTGAATAATGCGTAATGAACTATCTCTATGGGTATGGGGATCTGCCTAAACACATGTTAGTTCCAAATGTACTAAGCAGACCACCAAGAAAAGGCAAGCTCCACCTTGGCCGCAAAAGTAAGATTGTCTCCAATGAAGGAAATGATAGGTTTTATATCTCGTGAATGATTTATCATATTGGATATTGTTGAGTTTATGTGTGTAGGAAGACGAAATAGAGAGCGCACATAATGACATTCAAACAAGAGGCGAGGTTGTAGTCATTAACAATTTCCTCTATGTTACTCCCTCCGTCCCACAATGGTTGTCTTTGGACTATTTATGCACGCTTTTTAAGAAGCTAGAAACCAATATTTTCCATAGTAGTTTCATTTGAAGGGCTTCATTCATCTCTTTTGATTTCCTAAGCCCTAATCCTCCACACTTTTTCGGTATGCAAATCCTATCCTAGCTAATAAACGGCCGGTGTTGAAGAACTTTATTCTAGAAGAACATTCTGTTAATCTGGCCAAGCACTTTATGAATCGATGTGGGTAACAAAAAGTTTTGCATTGTATACACCGGTTTGGCCGATATGTTCGTATTGATTATGATTGCACGACTCTGTTGTGATAAAGCATTGACACGCCATTTACTTAGTTGTTCTTTAGATATACATATGATGTATTCAAAAGTATGTTTGTTTAATCTACCATTATTAATCGGACAACCGAGATCTTTTTCCAATGATTTTTCGTTTGTAATATACAAGAAACTACTAATTTATGAGATCCTAGAGTTCAAAATACCTTTTGTAGCTTGGAAGCTCGATTTATGGTAATTAACTTTTTCTACAGAAACTTTACAATATGTTACGTATCAATTATTGTTCTAACGTTCTGTCCTGCAGCAACATTGCCTCTTGTGAAAATGATGATGTCATCAGCAAAAGATAGGAAAGGAATCCGAGGGTCGTTCCTACCGAAGGTAAATCCAATTAGACTATTATCCAAATTTGTTTCAACTGAGAGTTTCCGAGCTAGGATTTCTGCTCCTAGGATAAACAAGAAAGAGGATAGAGAAATTAGCAACGATGTAAACGCGCGACCAAAATAAGCTCATGAAAGGGAAGAGTGTTACAGATGCTTCGTTGAGCTCATTTGCACACAAAATCTTCCATTCCTTTCGTGGGAAAAATTATTCATCCTCTCCAAGGCACCTTCATATCTAATAAAGATATTCAAGATAATGTACTCATTGCACATGAAATCTTCCATTCCTTTCGTGGGAAAAAAAGGTCAAAATGAATGGATTGAAATGAAGCTCGACATGGAAAAAGCATATGACATGATGAACTGGGATATTATTTTTTTTATCTCTGTTATGATGAAATTCAGCTTCTGCAAAAAATTATGTGGTTGGATTAAATAATGTATCCAAACCGTGTCATTCTCCAACCGAAACCTTCCACCCACACATGGGACTCAGGCAAGACGACCCCATCTCTCCGTACATATTCATCATAGGTGCATATATTCTCTCAAGAAAACTTTAAAGACAATGTGATCAATCATCAAACACCATTGGGTTCAAGACCTCTAGAAACGGTGCTTCTATCCCTTTCTTGTCTTTCGCGGATGATATAATGGTCTTCGCAAGAGCGACAACGGAAACATGCCACATTGTGAACAAGAACACTTTTAAAGATGTCCTTGGTAAATCTAAGAACCAACTAACAAAATGGCGAGAAAACGAATTAACCCAACATGGAAGAGCTAGCCATCCTAGTCAAAGAAAACCTAAGCAACCAAACCTAATTACACTATGCAAAACTTCATGCTGCCGACGAGTATATCCATATAATGATCTCGATAGGCTAAACATGTGTTTTTTTTTTCTGGAATAAGGACCCAAAGTTGAAACCGCTCATCGGTTGGGATGATGTTTGTAGACCAAAGAAAGAAGGTGGTTTACGACTAGTAAAGACCAAGGATATGAACAAAGAGCTCCAAATGAAACTCCTTTAGAAAACCCTTGTGGAACCTGCTAACGAATGGATAAAAATTGTGAAGGAAAAATACCTGGACGACGATAATACCTAGGACTACAAGAGAAAAAATGACACTTCTTGGAAATGGAGAAAAATGATGGCGCTTAAGTATGACTTTTGCTTGGCTTTAATCTGGCAAGTAGAAAACGGGAAAACCATTAGGTTTTGGAAAGACAATTGGTTACAAATGGACACCGACCTCCGAGAAAAAAGCTTGCATATCCAAATTGATGAACTGGAAACGGTTGACAAATTCATCAAGCCAGACAAAACTTGGAATAAAGAAAGACTAGAAGACACTCTTCCCCAAGATATCGTTGAGAAAATCATTAATGTTCATATCCCTTCAAATGATTTCGAAGACAGATTGTATTGGAAGCTTAATAGACATGACCAGTTTTCTACTTCTAGTGAGGTTGACCATATTACGAGAAACAAGAGAACCAGTGTATACCTATTGGATTGGATTTGGGAGATTGACTGCCCGCCTAAGATAAAAAACTTCCTATGAAAAAACCTACTAAACGGGAACCCTACGTAAGTCAGATTGCAAAGAATGAGTTCATGTTCCTCTAGAATGCCCGCTCTGCAACCATAATTGTGAAGACGCTACCTACATCTTTACCAAATGTCAAACTTCCTTATCTTTTATAGGGAGAATGGATAGAAAACTAGAGCAAATTATCCAAAATACCGACAAAGTTGACAAATCCTATAAAAATATAATTCCATACATTTTTACAAATATTTCGGCAAATCAGAAATCGACCATCGCTTTTTCTCTTTGGGGAATTTGGTCAATGAGAAACATAATCCACTTTGACAGCAACGACATTAGGAACATGGAAGAATGGACAATGACTATTAAACAATACAGGATAAGTTGGAAAAAAGCACAAACTAATGAGTTAGAAGAAGACACGGCAACTGCTAAAACAAGTTCCCACCAAATCAGAACAAAAAAAAATAGAAAAGTGTTAAATGGAAAAAAACATGCCGAAGTAAACCTGTCAAAACGTGACCCGACCCGAGGACCCGACCCAACCCGACCCATAAAAAGTGGGTTTTGGCGCAAATATTTCAACCCGAAACCCGAAGCAACCCGAACCCGTTCAACCCGCAAATTTCTGGGTCGGGTTGGCTCAACCCGTGGGTCACCCGTTGGGTCAAGCTTTAAGATAAAAAAAACATAAATAAATTATAATTTAACCTAATATTGAAATTTATTACTAATAATAATAATAATTAGGATTGAATATTATATTTTTCATCATTAGTTTTACTTTATAATTTAACATTACAAATTTTATGTATATAAAATTACATATTACTATTGTATATAGCAACATTAATTACTTTTTTTCATCAATAATATAACTATTATTAGGATAATATAACAATTTTAGATTTTGGAACTATGTAAATAGTAATTAAAAATACTCATCTGTTTACTTTTAAATATCGTTTACTATTCATGTATGGTTTTAAGAGTGATAATAATTATATAAAATATCAATTTATATACTAATATATATAATTTCATACTTAAAAAAACTAAAAAGAATGAAATTATAACAAGTAATACATTTTTATTGATATTTTACATATTTTTATCATTTTTAAATAACGTGTATAAATAGTAAATGACATTTTAAAAGTTATGGATGAGTAATGCTTTTGACCCGTTGCGTCGACCCGAACCCGTTAAATATGGGTTTGGGTTGAGCATTTCATGACCCGTAACCCGAAATGACCCGACCCACAATGGACCCTAACCCGGGACGACCTGACATTGACGAAGTAATCCGTCAGAACGCTTTTAGACGGTGGTTCAACCGCGATTCGCCATCCCCAAATTCTTGCCATATACTGTATAAAATAAAACCGTTAATTTGTTTTTTAGCACCCCGAGTGAAACTTGGCTCCGTCCCCGTAGGGCTGATCAACCGGTATGGACCGGACCGGACCGAACATTCCGGTCCCGGTCCGATCCGATGGACCGGAATTTTCGAAAACTTGGACCGCGGATCGGACCGGGACCGATAAATATGGTCCCAGGTTTTTCGGTCCGCGGACCGTAAAGACCGTTTGGACCGTAGTTACTGTACTGTTTGCACTTGAATTAAAAAAAAAAACAGTTTTGCAATCTACACATCCAACAACCCTAAATCCTAATTCAAGTGAAAATACATGATCCCTGCATTCATCATTTCATCCATTGATTCATTAATCCATTTCAAGAAAAATCACAAATTGACCAAATCCACAAAGAGTAAAATGGTACAACATAGATCTAAAAATCCATAAAGTACAAAACAAATTGAAACCTAGATCTAAAAAATTGAATCTGGAGTACAAATTGAAAAAAAATTAGAGACGAGATAGACTAAAATCGAAACCTAGATCCAAAATTCCCTAAAATCGGGACAAGATAAACCAAAATCGACATTACAAAGGTACAAATCGGGATGAGATAGAATAAAGAGAGGGGAGAGGGATCGGATGCCTACTGGTGATGGACGGTGAAGGTCGAAGGACGGCGACCGGTGGCGAACTGGCAAGGGCGGTGGCGAAGGACGACGGCCGGTGGCGAACTGGAAAGGGCGGTGGCGTCGTGGCAATAACCGACAGAGAGAGGTCTAGGGGTGGCCGGTGGCGAACTGGACAGGGCGGTGGCGATAGGCGAGGGCGAGGGCGGTGGTGAAGGGCGAGGGTGGTGGCGATGGCGGCAGTGATGGAGGGCGGTGGCGATGGCGGCAGTAGGTGGTGCCGTGGTGGTGAACGAAGAGAGACTCAGCCCTGGGTTGGCAGTGGCGGCTATCGTGCGGTGCGTAGGGAAAGAAAGGAAGAGATGAAGAAATGAGAGCGTTTTTTTTTTTTTTTTAATAATGTGGATTCCGGTCCAATTCCGGTCTGGTCCCGGGTTTGGACCGAAACCCGGAAATCCCAAAATCTTGGACCGTGGAGCGGACCGTAATATCCCGGTCCGATCCAATGACCGTAAATTCCGGTCTGGTCCCGGTCCGATTACGGTCCGATCCAAATTTTGCCCAGCCCTACGTCCCCGTGTACGTACTTGCATTGGCACGAATCCCTAAATCCCTTATCCATTAAATGAAGGCTTTATCCAGCTAGTGTTTTCTCTAGTCACGAAGTAACTTGAGTGGAGGAATTTATTCACACTGATTTTTTTAGGAAAATTCCGTTTGGAACCCCTGAATTTATGTCAATTCCGGTTAGTGTCCCACAATTTTTTTTTGTCCGGATGATATCCCTGAGTTTTGTCAAAAGTTCAGCTCATGGCCAAAACTCATATTTTCTCCCTTTTAATAAATAAAACCACCCTTTATTATTATTTTTTTTCACAAAAAACCCTTTACTTTTGACATTGAACAAAACTACCTATTATTTGACTAAATTCAATACAAAAGTGACAAACCCACCTTTATTTTTTAAATTGTACAAAATCACATATTATTTCTAAAAAAATTATCGTAAAATCACCATTGTTTCCCAAAAAAAAAATAGAAGAAAACCACCCCTGTTTCAAAAAATGTCTCTATTATTTGACTAAATTCAATACAAAAGTGACAAACCCCTTTATTTTTAAAATTGTACAAAATCACATATTATTTCCAAATTTTTTATCGTAAAATCACCATTGTTTCCCAAAAAAAAAATTAGAACAAACCACCCCTGTTTCAAAAAATGTCCCTATTATTTGACTAAATTCAATACAAAAGTGACAAACTCACCTTTATTTTTAAAATTGTACAAAATCACATATAGTGTTCCCAAAAAATTTATCATAAAATCATCCTTGTTTCCAAAAAAAATTAGAGCAAAATCACTACGATTTTTAAAATTGTACAAAAGATCTATTATTTTTTCATACTTTGCAAAAAACAAAAAGACACTAATTATTTTCCAAAACAATATATAACACCTATTATTTTCCAAAACAATATTTAACACCTATTATTTTCCAAAACAATATTTAAAACCTATATCTCACTAACTTTAAACATTTGTAAATGCGATTGATCAATTTAACCAAATAATTGATTAGAATTTTATTGAGAAAGAAAAGTAAAGTTTATTTGTTTCATTTTCTTCTCTTATAAAAGAAAAATATAATAAAAGATTAATCATTCTTATCTTATTAGGTTTTATGTATTCCAAACAAAAGAAATGAATAACATTTTCTTTTGTGCATTTTTTAAAGGATCCATGGTGGTTTTACGCAAAGTATGATTTTATGAAGTATTTTTTTTTGTAATTTATTGGTTAATTATATTTGTTCTCATAATAAGATGATGGATTTGTGCAAAGTTTTTTTAAATAATGGATGCTTATGTACATGCAATGTTTGACAAATAATGAGATTTATTTTTTACAAACTATGAAAAATATATGAAGGGATCTTTTGTGTAGTGTTAAAAACAATGATTGATTTTCTTTTAAAAAATGGAAACAATGGGTATTTTTTGCTAAAACCTTGGCAATAATGTATAATTTTGTTAGTTTTTAAAAGTAAAAGGTGATTTTGCCACTTTTGTGTTGAATTTAGTTAAATAAGAGGTAATTTTGTTCAATATTAAAAGCAAATGGGTTTTTGTATGAAAAAAAATAAAGGGTGGTTTTATTCATTAAAAAGAAGAAAATATGAGTTTTGGGCATGAGCCGAACTTTTGACAAAATTCAGGGGTACCATCCGGACAAAAAAAGCGTGGGACACTGATATCATGCATTTAGATGGTCATAATAGGTTGCATTTAGTTTAGTTATGATGCATATCATGCATGGTTTAAGTACAATTTGCATATTTGCTCTTTATGTTAGTAGAGTCGGAATCTGCACACTTTTATTGATTATTTCAGGTAACTGTGGATCCGAGGATGAGACGTGGGTTGATAACGCATTGAATGAGGATGTTTAGTCGATCGAAGAAGCTTACATGAAGATCTAAAGAGGTCATGAGAATAAGAAGCGAGCCTAAACGAAAAACAAGTCCGCAGAAGTTGTCACCAGAAATGCTGAACTTGTTTTGCACTTTCCGGAAGTCTCGGTTGTTCGATTGACTATTATGACCATGCGTTAGAAAGCTCTTTCAGAGAGCTACAACTTTACTGTAGACGTCAAGAGCTGATTCAAAGTAGAATTTTCGTAAAAGACCATTGTAGCGGGCGCTGCTATATGCTGTGGGCGCATCAATTTGCCGCGGCCGCCGCATTTGCCCAGAGCGAAGCGTTTTGGAGTTCAGCGACGTGTTTGCCCTATTTATTCTATCTTTGTCTTTTTGACCGACTTGGACACGAACTTGGGCACGAAATTGAGAGAGGGCTTAGCCCTAGGTTTTCATTCATTCATTCATTAGCTTAGGATTCAAGACGATTTTAGTGGGAGATTAAGAGCGATGTTCCTCTTGGGCGGCTAAACTCTCTTCGTTCTAGATGCAATTTGAAGCTTTGTTTGGATTGAGTTGTGAGTTTCTGAATCTTGTTCCTTATTTCCTATATTTGAATGCTTCAACTTCTTTGTGCTTGATTGTTTATTGTTTTGTTCTATCTTGTCTGGCCAACTAGTTAGATCAATTTAATTGCTAGGATTTTGTAGATTCCTGATTGCGAACCTTAACGCAAGTAGCAAACTTATCCCTTTAGGGCTGATTGAACTAATTGGATGAGTAGGAAGTTGGACATGTTGTTAAATCCCTCCTTAGGGACTGCAAATACCTTGGTTAATCTTTGAACTTAAAGCTATCAGTTGGGTTAAATCCTTCTTTAGGGACTGTTCGATTGATAAGGGTTTCTATGACTGATTGGACTAGTAACTATATTAGATCGGGACAAGGGCATTCATAGGAAACCTAAAAGGGCAAGTGGAAGTTACAGCATCAATTCAACCAAATAAAGTGGATAGTTGTAGGTAGATCGATCTTCTCTAAATTGTTTGGCACCAATCTGTTTATAGTTTATTTTGCTTTCTTTCTTGTTTCAATCACCAAAACCCCCCTTTCTATAAATTAGTAAATACACATTGTTGATAAATACTTGATTCTCTGTGGGATCGACCTCTTACTTACTTGCTATACTAGTTTGTAGGTTTGAGTTTTATTTTGATACGGTTTACGCGACTAAAAACCGTCAATCAAATTGGCGCCGTTGCGGGGGAATCAACCGGAATTGACATAAACGCATGGGCACCAAATGGAATTTCCTTTTTTTTTTAAATAATAAAATAAGTGATTTTTTCTTACTTTAAAACTATTAATATTGGATGCATATATCACTACAAGAAAAAATATCTTTATTAGACTATTAAATATAATTTTGACAATTTAAAACTATCTTTGTTACACAATATTCTAAATTATATTTAATAGTCTAATAAAGATATTTTTGCTAATGTGTATATATACACATTAGCAAAAATATCTTTATTAGACTATTAAATATAATTTAGAATATCGTGTAACAAAGATAGTTTTAAATTGATATATTATGAGTTTTAATTCGACATTCTAACAAAAAGTTAGAAATATTTAAAAATAAAATAAATACAAAATATTTTGCACGTTATTTTTCAAATAAAAAATTATAAATTAAGAAAGATTTCCTACTTAAAAATAAATAATTAAAGCAAAAATATTTTCTACAATGAAGACTTGTTTTAATTATGCCAAAACGGCAAAACCTGTTTTTTAATTTTGGAGGTTTTTTCGTGCGCATGTGTTTAGTATAATGGTAACTAGTATTGATCCCCGCGCCATGGCTCTCAGTTTTTTATAAATAAAATATTAATGATACGTTAAATTAATATTATACAATAATATTAAAAGTTCAAATAATTACATGTTTAGAATTAATTTTATTATTTTTTTTAAATAACTAAAATTATACTTTAGGTTAAGATTATAGATTAATTGAATTTAAATAAAATTATTTAATAATCTACTTTTAAGGAGAGAGTGTTATCGCTTCTCTTTTAAAGTTTTGTGTGTGTAGAGAGAGAGAAAATAAAATAAAATAATTTTGACAAATTAATTAACGTGGAAATATAAGCTAAAATCTAATTAGCTAGGAGACCTATATTTAAGGAGAGTGTGTTACCTCAACAGCTCAACTCAAATCAGGGGCGGAGGGAGGGGGGCATGAGGTGGCTCGAGTTCTCCTGATTGGAGGAAAACGTAAAAAAAAAATAAAAAAATATATATTTTTTTTGTAAATTTTTTGATAATTTAAGGGTTAAAAGAAGTTAAAAAGAGTAATAAATTAATAAGTTTGTCTAGCTTAGTTGGTATGAGGTGTGAATTTGAATGAAGAGGTCTTGAATTCAAATCCTTATACATAATTTTTTTCTCTTTTATACAGATAAATCATCCGAGTCTAGCCAGTAGGAATTTTATAATCCGCTTTAATGGTTTTGTGGTTTATTTTGTTTTGAAGGAGCTAATAAAATAAATGAACTACATAAATTTGAAATGAAAATCTAAAAATATAAACGTGGGCAATCATAAAAGCGACAGGTGTATATAAATTATAAAGGAGATGGTAAAAAAGTGAATAGAATAGAGGGAACTTGGAATTATAGAAGCATGTTATTTTCCCACTAACTTGTACGTTGAAGATAAGAGTAGAGTACTATTTGATGGTTTGTACGGGTCGATCTTTGAAGGCATAAAAGCACATATCTCTCTCCATTGAACGTACGACTATACCTATACCTGTAGACTGTAGTGACTTTAAAAGCAACTACACAAACGCATGCACTTTACATTACTTTTTAACGGTTTCAATTAATACCATCGGTATCCATTAAACCCAGTTCGATTCTTTAACTCTCCTTTTTATCTTTCTCTTTCCTTAAGAAACCCAACTTAATTTTTTACCCACGTCCATACAATCCATTTTATTATAAACTAAATAATATAAAATTAAAAATATCCCCATCACTTATCCAAAACCCCACACTTTCTCTCTCCTACCCTCTCACATATGTCTCTCACCTCTTCATTTCTTTGGTTTTTAAGGGTTCCTTAGTAGCAAACTCATCACATAATTCCTTAATAAAACATCCCCCTCCCTTATTATTTTATTCTTAAGTTTCTTATTTTTCTTATTTAAACACCCCAATGTGGGTGCTCTAAGGGACAGTTTACAAACTATACATATAAGTTGATCAAATTAGCAAACTATATAAAGTTTGGTAAAAAATAGCAAACTATACATCCTCCTCAACACACGCTTTTTCGCCAGCGCTGACACAGATTCACAGCTCTGGTTTTGATCATCGTATGTATCCATCGCCGATCTCCTCCTGAATCTCTGTATTATACTATTCTAACATCTAAACATTACTGAATTGTAGTTTTTATGTCAGCATTCGTACAGTTGTTTGACTGTCTTTTGCATATCTGTGAAATAAACCTGAATTCATGTGTAAATATCGTTTTATATCTAATTGCTGAACTCGTTTAGTGTAGATCGTGTAATTATACGACTTCGTTTGTTGTTGTTTGAATATAAATCAGATTAGATCGTGGACAATATATAGAATATCAAGTTCTTCATCGATCTGCTTCGTTAATACATACTCGATCTGTCAATATAACGAAAGTTCAATTGTAATTAGTGTATGCAATGTTATAAATCTGTCTGTTCAATGAATTCGAACTGATGTGCTGACATGAATTAAAAGGAAATCATTATATGATTTGTTCTACATAGATCTGTTTAATTTATCTGGATTCGTTTTATAATGCTGACACTATCCGAGATTTCTTAAATGAATAACATGTATCTAACTTCGATCTATCGTGCTTACACGGAATCAGTAGTAAGAAATTGTATGTTGTATTATACATCAATCTGTGTCATTTATCTATTAATGTCATTGGTGCTGACACTAACTAATTGTACTTGTTTGCATATTGTCTGTAATTAATTGATAGGTCAAACATAAATGGAACCTCATGTGATTACAGTAGTATATGGTGGATCATGGGTATTTGCTGACACATGCCTGGAATTCATTGGAAATACAACATCAAAAGTGTTTATGCTATATGATTCAACCACACTACATGACTTGAAGAGAAAGGTGTGCACTAGATTCAATGTAGACAATGCGCTTGAATTGCAATTTAGTCATTTGCACCCATACATAATGCTGAAAGCCCCACTTACAGTTGATTGTGACGCTAATTTGAAAGAATTCCTGGATATATCAGCACTAGATGGTGTAAACTTTGTTGTTGAGTTGTGTGTCAGCATACAGGCACAACCACCTACAATTCTTCACATAGATGACAGGGAGAGTAGGAAATCAGTTTAGTTGATTGAGTATGTCGTGGATGAAAATCAATTGATTGCTGACACAGAAATGCAGACTATGGCGTCAGATGATATGTATGATGATAATGACACTGATTATGATGCTGACACCTGGAGAAGCCTGCATTCTTCAATGCACAGTAGAGATAAAACACTAGAAGATTGCAAGGATGACAACTCTAGCATGAGTAGTTTCAATAATACCTCATCCAACATAATGTACATTGGGAGAATATTTGAATCAAAGCAAGAAATAAAGGATGCTTTACAGATATTATCAGTGACAGAAATATTTAGATATCGAGTAAAAAGATCAGAACCCAAGTATTTTAGGGTGCACTGCGTGGATAATAGCTGAAGATGGAAGTTACACGTAAATACTATTTCTCACACTTGCTACGAGGTGTCAACGTACAAAATGTGCACACATGCACATGGGATGTGAGAACAAAAAATTGCAGGAAAGCACCTTCCTCAGTGATTGCAAGCATCATCCAGCCAATGTTGTGTGTATGTCATCAAAATAACTCTCAATTCAAGTATCACATTATTCATTCTAATGTATACCTAATTACAGTGTCAACAGCGGGTACAATCCAAAGCAGATAATGGATAAAATGAGAACAGAAAAAAAAAATGCCCATTAGTTATTGGACAACGTGGCGGTCATGAAAAATTACACAAGAAAAGGACAGAGAGACAGCGGAATCAAATTTTGCTAACTTACCATTATTTTGCCACATGATTATTGAGAAAAATGATGGAACTGTGGCATTGATGTCAACAGATAATGATGACATATTTAAATACTTGTTTTTATCATTTGGACAGTGCATTCGGGCCTTCCCTGTGTTGAAAAAGGTATGAAATTATCAGTGTCAACACACAATCTACTTACTCACTTTTGATTGTGTCATTGTCATCACACAAATTATAATCATTATTTTACAGGTTGTTGTTATTGATGGAACATTTTTAACTGGGAAATAAAAAGGAACATTGCTTGGAGCAGTATCGCAAGATGCAAACATAAATATTTACCCCCTTGCATTTGGCATTGCTGACACAGAAAACAACATCTCTTGGGAATGGTTTTTTCGCCAGCTATTGAAGGTTGTTCCTCCATCAAATGATTTAGTGTTTGTGTCTGATAGACATGTCAGCATTTCAAGAGCAATTGCCTTGGTTTACCCCAGTGCACATCACTGCATATGTAGATGGCACATGGAACAAAACATCAGAAGCACATTCAAGAAAAGATACTTGACAAATTGGTTCAAGAAAGCAGCATATAGTTACACTATTGGGGACTTCGACAAATATTTTGACCGAATAAAGGAAAGTTTCCCCAAGATGTCGAAATATTTACCGTCAACAGGAGTAAATAGGTGGGCTAGAGCACATTCAACATGCAATAGATACAACATGATGACATCTAATAATGCAGAAAGCATAAATGCCATTTTCAAGGGGAAGAAGAATTATCCTATTGTTGCACTGTTGAATTTTGCTAGAGAAAAACTCGCAACATGCCCATATCTTTCATTTACTTTTTGATTAAAAAAAAACAAAATTACTAAAGAGAAGAGGTTACCTCTCTCTACCAACGTAACCTCTTCCATTTCCTTACCTTAAGGTATAAGCCATAACTAAGGAGTTACCTTTTAGTAACCTTAAGGTAACCAAAACCCTTGGTTGTTGATGCTAAGAGCATGAGCAACCATAAGGTAACCTCTTTCCCTTTTAAATTTTTATCTACTTATCATCATTTGACACTTTATTTATTTATTTCTTTAAATAATTTTGTACTTTTTCTACCTCTTCCTAAGAGGTTTACCTTACAACCATGAGGTCACCTTGTTCCATCACTTTTTCCATCTCATTAGTTTTATTTATAAATAAAATTATAAAAGTGTTTGATATTAATATTTTTTTATTACATTAGATGAAAAATAAAACAAATAATAACATTATATTATAAGCAAATAACAAAAATAATTACATTAGTGTATGAGAATGGAAATGAAAAAGAAGTGCAAACAACATAATAGCTCAAGATGAGTATATATAGGAAAAAATTATAATCAAATTATGGAGAAAAATAAAATAAAATAAAATAAATGGTATAGTTATTATTTGAAAATAATAATAATAATAATAATAATAATAATAATAATAATAATAATAGTAAATATATATTATAAATAGATTTGAATAATTAATACATCAAATAAATATAGTAATAAAAGGGTGGAGGTCACTTGTAGTGGAAGAGATTACCTTGGTAGAGAGAGGTAACCCCCTCCAACCCAGTGGAGATCTTCTACTCCCCCTCCTACAACCCTCCCTACATCACAAAAATATTTTACCATTTATTTTATCTTAAAAAAAATTAAAAAAATATATTTATATTACCAACATATGTTTTGATAAATTTAATAAAATTTTATTTTAAAAAATCACGTTTTACCATTTTTAAAAATTAAAAAGGCAATATTTAAGAAAATACAATTATTAGAAATTTTAAAACATGATTTTTTAAAATAAAATTTTATAAATATATAAAAATAGAGTTAGTAATAGCAATATAATTTTTATAATTATTTTTAAGATAAAATATATGTTAAAATATTTTTATGGAGTAGGAAGGGGATTATATATGTGTTGTAGGGGAACTTAACTGACTCTAATATCTTTTTTTAAGGTTCACCTTCCAACTTTGAATTTACTTTTTAAGACCTATAAAATAATAAATATTCATGGGCAAACATGGTCTAAGAACATGAGTAACCATGAGTTTTACTTACCTTAAGGTTGCTAAAAGGTAAACCCATGGTTGTGGGGTTTACCTTAAGGTAAGGGGTGAGAAGGGGTTACCTTGGTAGAGAGAGGTAACCTCTTCTCTTTTCTAATTTTATTTTCCTTTTTTGTTAATGATAAAGTAGGATCTTCTCTTTTTCATTTAGATTTATTAATTGTAATAGTATTTAAAATGAAATAAAAATATATTTATATTTCATTATTTTTTAAAATAAAATATCTCATTGGTTTAATTTTATTTTTTTCTATAATTTGAGCCCAATTTTACCCTATATATACCATCATCTTTATCTATTGTAGTTGCACATATTTTCTTAACTATGTATCACAATGATTCAAATACTTTACCCATTCCAAATATGCATTTTGATCCAAACTCATATGAATTTGAAGAATGATTTGGTTGAGTACCTGTGGAACCAATTCCAAGGCTATTATTCAAATTTATAGGTAGTTCGATTAGTATTTATGTATGTTATAATGTTTTTAACTTTTTTTTATTTTAATCTAGATGTAATAAAATATATTTATATTAACTAAATGCTATTTTTATTTATTTACTTACAAAATTATAAATAAAAATAATTCATAATAATATATGATGATACACATATAATAAAAGGAAGGATATACAAAGGAAAAGAAAAAGTGAAAATAAATTTGAAAAGATGTAAAAGAGGTTTCTTATGGTTGTAGGGGAAACCTTTTAGAAAGAGGTAGAAAAAATGAAAATTATTTTAAACAAAAAAATTAATGAGTTGTAAAATTGTTATAGGAAGATGAAAAAAAAAAGGGAAATATAATACTCATATGAAAGAATAGCTAGCTAGGTAGGAATCCATGCAACTTGTTCCAACAATGTAAGTGTCCAAAATATAAAGTATGTAGCTATATAGGTAGCCTAAGCCAAGACTAAAGGAGGCTTTAAAGCTTGTTGCTTTTCCCACTTACAAGCCTCTGAGAAGTTAACACGTCAACAAATCAAGAATCATTTTCATCTGTCCTTAACCAACGACATGGCTATAGCTAGGCCATGACCTTCACTCATGATACACTTAGATATACATCGAACTAGATGCATGCTTTATTGCTACTTTATATAAAATCAGTCTATAAACGACTCGACATGCCTCGAATCCTCGATGCTATGCTTAACGAAGGTTGGATTTGTACTTTGCAACCACTCCACAATATCGGTGGAAGTGAAGCTCCTTTTAAGTCGAATATATGTTCTGTACCCTTTACCTTTACATTGCAGTGATCGACATGACCTCAATCCATCTATTCATCTTCGAATACTTGATATGATCGTCGGCTTGACATTGCAGAGGCTATGCTTGTGCGTTCCTAAGAATCAACGGTAGGTTACAGCTGGTTCGACTCTTGGAAAAAGCCCCCATTAGGTTCGATCACAAATTAAGTCCCATCCTACAAGCGACCCAGGCCGGACACTCGACAATTATATATTCGCTTTTGAGCCCAGGACTATACACGCGCCAAGCCCAAAGAGAAAATTTGAACCCCGACCTTCGCCAGTTAGTCACCACGAATTGCTTGTAATAAGAGTGACGTACGTAGGAAAACTCACTAACAAAAATTCCGGAATAGTTCAACTAAAAATGACTTAAGGATAGTACCCAAAAATCTCCGATTCGAACTCCGGATGACCGCTCTTCATTTACCAATTTAAGGAAAACCCACTAACCCTTTCCCAACCTCGCATGTCACCGGCAAGAGGACACTCAAGACCAGCCCATAGGGTAGGCTGGACAACGGCTTAGGGTCCGTAAAATTGAGAGGCCCGTAATAAATCAATTTATAATAGTAGTAATATATGTACAAAAACACAAACAAATTAATAGCTAAACAGCCTAACCGGTATGTTTGTGTTGATTGTACTACATGGTTGCAACTTGCAAGTTTGAATCTAGAAAAGGGGCCTCCCAATTCATCTTTTAAAATTGTCCCCTTTTACCACCATGTTCTTGTAATGACAAATAAAAATATATCCTTCTCTTTTTGTGTCTTTGAATTGAGTTTCAAAAAACACTCTAGCATGTATGTCAAATAAAATATGCGATAATTATTCTTTACTCATTTCCATCATTTTTGGAGTACATAACTTACAAAAATTGTCTTTAAAAATAAGATTATTTGAATTAATTATCTAACATACCGTTAATTCCAATAAGGTAAAATCATCAAATCAATCTTATATTTAGAAAGTTAATAAAACCATGAACTTATCAATTTTGCTGCCAAACACTAATATAATATAATAGGGGTTGTTATATGCACGGTAAATTTCTCGTTATTTGCACGGTGTCGTCGTTAACATCCGCAATCGATAGTTTCTGCGACATAGGAAGTTTAGGTCGACAACCCTGTACTGAGTGAAAGATCACACACATGTGAGATCGACAACTTTAAGTCTAGGTCGGCAGCTTCACTAACACCAGATTATGAGGTCGGTACTATGTGGATAGCGATATCACACCGTGCCAGTAGTAAGACCGATATAATACTATGGAACAAAATTAATCAGTTAAATTAAAATTACATCAAATTTTAAAATATTTTAGAAACAAAAGACACGTCCTACACACACATACAAAAAACGACACGTGCGCGCCCATCATACAAATCTCATTTTTATCTATGACTGGGTCATTAACCATGTGCATTAGCGCGCGGTGTTGTCATCTTATATATAATTCAGATGCAATTCGAACCAATCTAAAACAATTTCATAAGTTTAACAGCCAAATATGTACAATAATGTCTCAGTTAAAGTAATTAATAAAAAAAAATATACGACATTCTAAAATATTTGCAACTCCACATGCTATATTGAAATCTCGTAGCTAGTAAATAAAAGATTCATTATGAGTCAACATCAAGCTAATTCGTCTCACCTTCATCAATGCATCTCATTCAACTCAACCTCTTTTGTTCCTTCTACTGATTTCCCTACAATACAAAATGCAGATCAACCAAATAAATAATTGAGGAAGGATTAATAGAACTTTCATAAAAAAAAGACTTTAATTGCAGGCAATGACATTCTGAAAGATAGCCTCTCTTGCAGACAAATGGATCGTAGATCCGTTCCATCTAAGTGCACATAACACTTGATCTAGGTGCATATAGCAACAACCTTTCCTAAATGCAACTTATACAAATCATGCATTATCAAGAACCGAAAGTAATAATATTAAGCTTTGTCCCTTAGGGACAAGCGAATTATAACACAACCGAGGAAGAAAAAAGGAAAGCATATCTTTAACTATCTATCTATCTATATACATATACTAAAACCGATGCATAACATCTTACGTGGCGCGTTGTGGTTGATTTTAGGGAGAGAAATCTTACGTGACGCATTGTGGTTGATCCTAGGAGGAAAAAATAATAAAATAATATGTTGTCATAGTTTATAGAAAGTTATATAATCCATAATCTATCTATATATATTTTAGTTAATTGACAAAATATAATCTATCTATATACATATACTAAAACCGATGCATAACATCTTACGTGGCGCGTTGTGGTTGATTTTAGGGAGAGAAATCTTACGTGACACGTTGTGGTTGATCCTAGGAGGAAAAAATAATAAAATAACATGTTGTCATAGTTTATAGAAAGTTATATAATCCATAATCTATCTATATATATTTTAGCTAATTGAAAAATATAATAAATAAAAAAATATTTCATAGGCATACTTACCAAAAATATTAATATATAGATAAATATGTAGTATTTGATAAGTGCTATTTTATTTATATCTAAATTATTTTTTGGTGGAGATAATTATTTATATCAAAATTAATTATTTAATCGTTGTTATTTTATTTATATCTATATTGTTTTTTGAGGCCAAAATAAATTATAAAAATATTATATAGCCACACTATATAGCCATAATCCATCCATGTCATGGATATTTTTAGTAAACTAACATTATAAATATGTACTACATATTGAATAAAAATAATATTAAAATATTTTTAAAAATCAACTATTTATTATATTACACGAGATTTTATTAATGGTAGATTAGAAAAAAAATTATATATAATATGTCGAACTAATTTTATTCATATCTATATATTTTTTGGTGGGAAAATTATTTATATTTAGATTATTAAATTTTATTTATTAGAATCTATTTAGATTATTTATAATATTGTATTAATATATGGCAAATTTGCTAAAATAACCCATTTGGGTGAAACCCTTGCACACATAACCCCATCCGGAAAAAATTTGCTAAAATCCGGATATCCGGATTTTTGCCTCAACCGGTAGCAGGTAAGTGGGGGGGGGGGGGATTGGACAGTGTGAGTATGACAGCTGGACAATTGAGAGAGGGAGAGAGAGAGACGGAAAAGCGAGGAAAAGACACACAGAGAGAGAGAGAGAGTCTGTGTGTGAGAGAGAGAGGGTGAAAATCCTGATCAATATTGAAAAAATAGGTAGAGAGAGGGAGAGAGATGGAGCAGCTGGGTACAGTAAATTGGAGGGAGGCAATTGTTCCCGCCCAGGGATGGCGCCAAAAAAAAAAGGGAAAAGGGAGGGAGGAGGGGGAGGGTAGGTGTCAAATGATGTGTGGTCTATATAAAGAGATGAGAGAAATTCTGGGCGTCACTTTTATTCACAAAATCTGAAGAAAGAGAGAGAATCCATTGAAGAAGAAGCAAGTGGGCCTGCGTTCAATTAACGGTTTACTTGTACGAAGCCACTTTTCACTGGACGGTTAAATCGTACCCACTGGACACGTGTTGGAATTTACTGGACAGTCTTCTGGTCGGACATAAAATGGGTAAGTGTTCTCTCTATGTTTGGTAAGTGTTGTTCATATATAAATACCGTCTATACAAATTAATTTCTGTCTCCCTATGAAATGCAACAGGGGAAAAATCATCAGTTTGTATCACTGTATTGTTTGGAGGATGGTGGGCGTGTGAAGGCGGCACTTGGATCTTCACGGGAACAAGGAGCCAGAAAGCCATGGTGGTGGACGAAAGAATTGACTATGTAAAGCTGAAGAAACAGGTGATGGACAAGTTTAATGTCGATGGGAGGAGGAATGATGTGGAGCTCACATATGTAAATCCAAAGAAGGAAGGGTCCAGGCCGTTTGCTATCAGGGATGAGGAAGACTTGGAGGCCTACAAGTTTGTAAACGGGCTGTCTGGAGAACGAAATTGGCCTATCGACCTCAATGTCTCCCTGCGACGCAAGGTTGGTGGAGACGTGCTCGAAGCACAAGGATCGAAAACGGATGACTCAGACGGTGGTGGTTTGTCTCCTGCAGGTTTGGAGGATGTTGTAGTGCCGTTAACTGGTCCGCCCGTGACCCAAGAAGATCACCCAAATACAGATCTCCCCGTGGGGCTTGACGGAGTAGACGAAGATTTGGGAGAAAAAATTGACGAGGTAAACCAAAAGGATGTCCAGTTGGAATCATCGGATGTCCAGTTGGAATCATCGGATGTCCAGTTAACACAAACAGCCGTCCAGTTACATGAGACTTCTGACCAGTTAGGGATAAGTGAGGAGTTGGAGTTGGAGTTTGCGAAGAGGGAAAAGAATGCCGACACAGTGAATAAAGGGAAGCAGGTCATATATGTCAGCAGTGACATGGAAGATGGAGCCATTGACCTTGGTAGCTCCTCCGACGAGGATGATGCAATCCCAAAAGTGGTTAAACCTGAACACGGTAGTTCTGGTCCGACGAAGTCTTGGTCATGGGATTATGAGGCGGTGCGAGCGGTGAGGGAAGTCGAGGAAGCATACGAAAGACGAAAATGGAAGTGGACCACTTCTCCGAAGCCTGCTGAAAGTGAACCAATGGTGGCGGGGAACCCATTGGATACCAGCCAGTGTGGTATTAAGCTCCGGGAGGGACAAACGTTTCGGAGGAAGGAGGATGTGCAGGAACTCGTAGCGTGGGCGGGTCTGACTCGCTGCTTCACGACGAAGGTGAAGAAGTCAACGACAACCTTGTATGTTGTAGGGTGCGCTGCTCCCAAGTGCAAGTGGTCATGTCGGGCTTCGACTTACAAGGGAACGGGGTTATGGAAGATCCGAAAGCTTGTGGATGAGCACACGTGCTCGCTGAACGAGGCGGTCAGCCAAAAACGCAGTGCGTCATACACGCAGCTGGGGCGGCGCATTGTCGAAAGGTATGTGACCCAATACGTAAAACTTAACTGGACTCTTGCCTAAATTCCATTGGACATATAGATATATACACTAGACACACAACACTAGTAACTGGACACACAACTATATTAACTGGACACACAACTATAGTCACTGGACACATAACTTTTTTAACTGGACACATAACTATCTTAACTGGACACACAACTATAGTCACTGGACACACAACGTTTTTAACTGGAGACACAACTATCTTAACTGGACACACAACTATAGTCACTGGACACACAACTATCTTAACTGGACACACAACTATCTTAACTAGATACACAACTTTCTTAACTGGACACACAACTAACTTAACTGGACACATGTGTGTGAATGGGCATGTTCAATTTCGGACGGTCGAAGAAGCCCCTCGATCCCGATCAAGTGCAGAGGATGATGAAGTCGCAGCTGGGGGTCACATGCAGCTATTGGAAGGTGCGCCGAGCCCGGTTGAGTGCGAGGGACAACGTGTACGGAACGGACGAGGAAAGCTATCGGAGCATGTACTCGTACATGTACATGCTGGAGCAGGCCAACCCTGGGACGTACACGAGGATAGAACGCGACACGGAGGGGCGATTCAAGTATGAGTTTATGAGTCTTGGAGCGTGGCGGAGGGCTATCTCCCACCTACGGAAGGTCAGTCCTTCCTTAAATAGAACATGACGCTCAATTACTAGAAACATGACGCCCATACGAATAACACATGACGTATGTTTGACTAGACATGACACCTCTAACTCCTCAAGATGTTTATTCTCCAGGTTATATCGGTGGACGGGAGCTTCTTGAAGGGGAAATTTCGAGGGTGCTTGCTATTTGCTACTGCACAAGACGCTGACCACCACATTTACCCCGTAGGCTTCGCCATGGTTGACGGCAAGAATGATGGGTCTTGGGGGTTCTTCTTCAGGAAGATGTTGCGTGTCGTTGAAGACACGACTGATCTGGTGTGGGTATCTGACCGCCACATGAGCATCCTGAAGGGCATACGGGATAGCTACATATTCGCGAAGCATGACATATGCACATATCACTTATTTCAAAACGTCCGTTTCCGGTTCAAGTGCGGGGGCTTGCAAGATGAGTTCATGACGATGTGTAAAGCTTACACGTACGATGAGTTCCAGGTGTTGTACGCGGAGTTCTGTGCACGGGTTCCTGGAGCGGGCCAATATCTGAAGGAGGCCGGGTTCAGCAATTGGGCAAGGGCTTTCTACACTGGGAATAGGTACAACATCACAACCACTAATAACTCCGAGTGCTTGAACTTGGTGTTCAAATATCCTAGAGATTTGCCGCTAACAGTCCTTGTAGATGCCATCCTTGAGACCGTCGGCACGTGGTTCGTCAAACATAGGAAGGCAAGCGGCAAGCAGGGGAAAGTCGTGAGCGACTGGGTTGGTAACGCCATCAGAGCAAACTTCGTGCAGTCCCTTTCCATGGTCGTCAGACAGCTGAGTGCACATGAGTTCGAGGTACGCAAGGGAACCTCAACCTGGCTTGTAAACCCATGTGCGCACGCAATGGCAGCATCCCAATTGCACGTGATGGATGTGTACTCGCTCGTCAACGACTTGTACAAGGTAGACGCGTGGCGTGCATGCTACAAGGACGTGATCTACCCAATCCCGTCGCGAGAGAATTGGAGGGTGCCCGAGGCAATCGCCAAGGAGACTTGCCTCCCCCCACTTATCAAGGTATGCCCTGGCAGGCCGAAGACATCTAGGTACCCGTCTCAGTGGGAAAGGAAGTTCCCGAAAAGGCGCCGCACATAGTGAAGAAAAAAGGTGGTATTTTGGCATGACGGGTACATATTTTGGCATGACAGCTAATGGGTTAGACATGACGGATAGCTATTTTGACATGACATATTATGGGTAAGACATGCCAGTGGGTATTTCACGTGTTTTGTAATCAGGGCTCACTTATTCGGAAACGTTATCGCTCCCCCTTTTACATTGAAGTATGAACGTTGCCCGTGTTTTGTTATTAAGGCTTGTTGGGCCTGGGTGCAACTATTTCATTTTGTACGCGCGGGTTCAGTCCCTTGGGCGTCGTCGGTGGTCAACCACTCAGTGAATGCGTCCACGTCAGCCCTGGTCATCAGGCCCAAGGCCACGTCGTCAACCCCCACAATCACCTTCTTCCCCTTGGCGGCCCGCGGCTTCTTCTGCCCCTTCTTCACGTCCTCAACCACCTCCTTTTCCTTGTTCCCCTTGCCGACACGCGGCTTCTTCACCGGCTGAGTAACTTCGTGGTCCTCTAACGTCGCAGGCGCTCGCCTCACCCTTCCGCCCTTATGCTGAAGGGGAAGTTCGGCCTCCTCCTGTGCCTCCTATGGTTGATTACATGACACAAAGTTAAAATAACATGACACATAAGTGTTTTTGACATGACAGTATCATTAACAGGACCTACCTCAGGGGTTGTCTTTGTCGTGGGTGCTTCTGGCTCGGAGATGGTTGACTTGGCCCCAGACCCTTTGGCCACAGTCTTAGACCCCTCAGCTAACACCTCATCCTCATTAACCCGATCCTCCTATATGACAACAAAATATTTTTGACATGACGACTAACAATCTTCACATGACACTGGGCGGCAGATGGCTTACCTCAGCGGTTGTAACTTTGGTAGTGGCTGCTACTGCCTCAAGCCCGGCAGCCCCTACCATTTCAGTTGGCCCTGTGCTATCAGTCTCACCCTTTTCCTTCAACACTTCATCACCCTGCGCAAATATGCGAAGGAACTTAGACTCGACACCATTATCAACAGTCACATCGTAGTACGACAGGGATGACTAACCTGTGTGGTGGGTGTTTCTTTGGGGGGTTCTTGTGGATCAGCATCCTTCTCCATTTCGGTCTCCCCATCAACTGGTCCCTTACTCTTACCCATCTCCTACAGATTATGAGTTAGTGTCACCGTCATTCACAAAACTTACATCACGGTTTCAGTTAGGGTACTTACCTCAGAAGTTATCTTGGTGGTTTCATATTCACCTGCACCAGTACCCGATTACTGGCCCATTTCCTTAATAGTTTCCTCAGCCTACGCAATTATGGGAAAGGTATGTTACCATGATGCCTATATTGTTATACATGACGGTTAAGGATACTGACATTACAAATTGAACATCTTACCTCATTTGACTGCAACTCAACATCTTCGGTTTCCTCACCGTAAGTTCCATGCCTGTCCTGGGAGTGTGTCACCTCGTCCTCACCTCGCTTCTTCCCCCTCACCTCTCTTCTCAGCTCCTGCATCGCTGCCTCGATCCTTTCCATCCTCTCTTTAAACGTTGCCAATAAGCTCGTCCCCAGATCATCCATCTTAGACAAAATCCTTGACACATCCACTTGGGCAGCCGTCGTACTTCCCTCTCCCTGCGTGCCTGACCCGGATGCTTCCGTCGTGCTCAACGCATGTTTCGCTTTATACTCCACCACGAGGTCATCGAAGAACTTATCCGGCTTCTCTGTCGTGAACACGGCGCCAAGGATAACCCCCTTCCTGACCTCCTCGGCATCCGGGAGAAGGACTGTCCGAACAACGTCCACCTCGTCGAACATGCCCAACTCTTCCTTCGACTGCTGGATGAGGGAGGCAAGAGAATCGTCCACCTCGTCGAATATAAGCCGCGCAATTTTGCAATTAAACATGACAGGAAACCTATTAAACATGACAACTAAATATTAAAAACATGACAGTTTACAATATAAGAGCATTTACATTCAATAACTTGTTCCTGAAATTTTTTAAACCACATATAGGTTTCTCGATTTCCCTCTATCTATCCTATTTCCCCAATCTCACTAATTTCCCCAATTCCCACATTTTCCCCAATTTCACCAATTTCCCAAATATTCACACAATACATGTATCGATTTCCCCTAATTTGCTTCCTCCTTCAAGGCCTTTACTGATGCCGATCAAGATGGCCTTCTGTGGGTCAAACAATGATCTTGATCCAGGCGAGCTCTCAAGACCGATTTGAGGGCCATTGATGGCAAAGAATGTTGTCCTCAAAAGGAAGAAGAAGGCTCCACCATGGAAGAGGGTCCAAAGGTAACCAAGGTCCACTTTTTTCGTTCGTTCTTAATGGGTTGACAGCATTTCAACGTCTCAGTAAAACGGATCGTTCGGAGTCCATATTTATCGGATGAGGTCGTACCATACCTTGTTGGAACGAGGACGAAAAGATCTACACCTTGTTGTTAAAGGTTTCTCCAGAATAGAACTCGAGAATGGCCGAAATTCATCAACTTTACAGCTGTCCCTGTTTGGACGAATATCTAGATAATTATTTAATTATTTTCGAATTTATTTAATTAAATTAGATTTAATTATTTTATGAATTTAGGAAAATAATGTGGAAATAATTATATCTCTTCTAGATATAATTCTTGTCCACCAAGTTGTTAATTTTCTATCCTTAGTTAGATTTACTTATCTTAGGAAAGATTTACATATCTATAGATTATTTGATTTATCTTTAGTTACCAAAACTCTATCTTTTGCACAAGATAGAATTGGTATATTGTCTATTTAAACTCATGTTTTACATTCAATAAAAATTAGATTGGAAATTATATTGAGGAACCCTTTTTAGGATTAAAAAGGTTCTTCAATCTCCCAATCCAAAGCCTTCGCAATCAATTAATGTTCTTGTTCATTCATCAATCATCCGATACCAAACAAGATCTAAACACAATCCCAAACCACCCCCAAAGGAGAAACCCATCCTGAGAAACCGTCGCTGAACCAGAGAAGCCGTCGCTGAGTCTGTCAGAATCGTCGCCAGCGTCCGGGCCGCCCCGCGGCTCCCTTGGACGCCCCGCGGCCATCCCAGCACCGTCGCTACTGCATTGCTTCTGTCACTGTTTCTTTGTTGGTTTTTACTTAGTTTTAATTACTTGTTTTTTCTTTTCTTTTGCAATAGTTCAAAGTCTTTATTGTAATTGATTGTAAACATCGAGAATATAGCAAGAATAATTGCAAGATCGGGCCATCAATAGTTTGGTGTTCTTGATTCCGAGCCCACAGGCGAAGGATCGGGGATCCCAAACGTATCATTTACCATATCATCACCACAATGGTACTTCCATTCTCTCCCCAACTCGAACACGCCCGTTCCCACATTTCCACCCATTGTTTTCATACTAGACGCCTGCTACATCCCACATGACAGGGGCGGATATTCCACCCGTTCTTTCATCCAATTACAAACCATGACAAACAAATTAGGGTCTTCAAATGGTCCCTCATCCTTTCAATTTCTGCAATCAGTACAAAATCGGTAGGGTTAGGGTTTACTTACTTCAAATCGATCGGTCTCTCTCTTCTAAACGCCCACAGGGTCGTCTTCTACACGTTGGGTTTACTGGCTTGAAATCCGGCGCCGTCTTCTCCTCCGCACTCCCAGGTTCGTCTTCTTCCTTTGCCTTCTTCTTCTCCTCTCTCGTTTTCGTTTCAAAAATGGCGGTTTCGTGCCTTCTCCCCTCACCCCTCTCTCTCTCTCCCTCTGTGTTTTACACAGTTGGAAGATGTGACATGTTTTTAAAACTGCCCTCTCTCTCCTCCCTCCCTCCCACACTCTCCCTTCTTTAATGACTCCCAACAACCGGTTTCGACACCCCTTTCCCAACCGGCTACCTTTGGGGGGTCTAACCCTTGCAATTAGAAACGGTTAGTGGGTTAGGCTAGCAAACCAAACCGGGGCGGGGGTTACTTCCTTTAATTCCCTCTTAATATATTCTCCGTGCACGGGACGGGGCCTATATAATCAAGGAAGAAGCATGACATAGAAGAAGAATATATGGAAAGAGAACTTTGATATAAAATAATATACGCACTATTATTTAATCCAATGATACATATCTTAGGATTTCTTTTTTCTTTGTTTCCATATAAAGTGTATTATAAGGATTATTTAGATATATACCGGCCTTTCGATATAACAGGATCAAGTGTACGCGTTAAGAATTTCATGATTTCTGAATTGGGGTTTAACAGCCAGGGTGACAATTTCATGATTTCGGAATTGGGGCTTAACAGCCAGGGTGACAATTTCATTATTTCGGTGTATGAAAAGCTTAATAGCTATCCTTTGTTCGGTGGACTGTATATTTCACTAAGCGTAACAACTGATTCATTAATAAACGATGCTTTGAATTCCATATCGTTACATCGAATCCTTACTGTTTCTTGTCTTAGGCTATGCTTTCATTTCTCTCAACCTTTGGAGTTCCAACTACAATCCCGATTAAGTGCTTTTTCGGTCCTTTCGCTTCAATTAAAGGACGGTCTGGATGTTTTCGCTAGTAATTGTGACAAAGTAAGGCATCACAAAAAATGGTATGGATTTTTTATCATCAATTATAGTCATCCTTGGTATTTGCTGGAGTTTGTGGATCTCTCTCCTTATTGCCTAAATTCCCTTGGTCCTTTATATCTTTTCTCTGATATGCAATATATATACTCCATCTGCTACAATATGTATTTTCTTTACCTCATTAGGCCAGGCATGTTTCGATGGGGATATGTATACAATTGTTTCTTATAGTTGTTTGGGTTTAATCAGTCTCAAACTTGGGAGTGGGCTTTGTTTGGTATACTAAATTGATGTCCTTTTTGGTTTGGTTTGATCTTTCCTGGGTGCCGGCTTGTATTTGTTATATGGGTGTTCTTAACCAAGTGACAGCTACCTTCCACTACAATTGTATAGGTAGTTTTGCTCTTTATAATTGTTATCAGTTAAAAAATCATGCTATTAACATGATTGGTTCTTCTCATAGGTGGTTTTTTACTTCTGAATTCCTTAGCTGTTTCGATTTTGTTGAAGATAATTACAGAGGTTCTGAGATTTTTTTTCACCCTCTTTTGGTGCATGATTGCCACGTCCTATGTGATATTCCAGCTATTGATGGTGTGGCTGGACAGCTCATGGTGTTTACCTATCTTCATCTTACTTTCCCCTTTTACTTTTGGGATTATAATCTTGATGATTGTCTCAATTTGTCTTTACAAGGTGTTTACTGCTGTTCTCAAAATAAAATCCCCTCGGTGTGCCTTTCTGCTTTAAGGGTTGTGTTATTGTTTTGTGCGTGTATAGGTAGTCCTCGGAGCACCTATGTTTTTGCTGGTCAGATGGGTGTTTCCTTATCGGTTCAGCTTAGGTATCTGTTTAGAGGTTTTCTGTCGGCTGTGCTTGTGTACAGGTTCTGTTTTAAGTCTTTTTGTTCTCATATATGTTGGATTACAGATGATTCTAAAGGGCTTAACAACTTCTCTAGGTTAGCACCCCTTATGCTTTCCATTACACAAGTTGTTTTGTTTCCCTGGATTCAAATTTGGAAAGATGTGCAAGATCCTAACAACTATGATATCTATAATTATTTTAACAATTTTGGGTGCAGGGTGATTAAAAGATCTACTTGTAACTGTAATCAATTTTATTTATTTCCAAATTATAGGGTTGATTTGGCGACAATTAGATTAACCAAAATTGATCATCTTTTTTTTTTCTTTGCCTTCTGTCCGTCTTCCTCTCAGCTTTCGGTTTTGTTATAGGCTTAGGTTTTGGTTGCTCTTTGATGGGGTATGTCTTCCTGCTGTTTCGGTTGTGGATTTGGTTGCTGTGTGTATAGGTGGCCCTGAGATCTTCCTTGTTCTTGCTGTTCATATGGTTACTTATTTGGGGGTGTGGCTGTGGTTTCTAGGTAGGGGCGGTCTGAGGTTTGTGGGTGCGTTCCATGGTCCTTATTTATGCCTTTCTTGTTGCCTGCTGCATTTCTGTTTGCTTCCGGCTGCTGTCTCTAGTACCATGGTTACTAAAAAACGTGAGCCTACAATTGCTGCTAAATGGCTTAACAACCTACTGTTATTGGGGTTAGCACCCTTGGAAATAAATTTGGGTACATTCATACATGTGAACCGACACCCATGGAAGCAGATGTGGAGATATTTGGAATATCCTTACAAATTTGATATCTATAATGTTTTTCTTAACAATATTGATTATAGTTTTATTAATAGATTAAACAATATTGGTCATGAGCCTACTATAATGAGGTTATACATTTTGTGCTTCATCAACCAAGTAATTTATGAGATCAAATTTCCAACTATTAAAAATTGTATAATAAGCGGTATCAAAAATAGGTATCCAGATTTGTCTTCTGTATTTGAAATGCTTATAAAGCTGGTATGTATTATGAATTTTTTTAAATGACGAACATCGCATACTGGAATATAAGAGGTGTGAGGAAATCTAACCTCTGGCAAGACCTAGCTTATATTCGAAAAAGAAACAATTTAGATATTTTAGTACTTGCGGAAACAAAGGCAATTGAGCCACCAACTCAATCCCTCTATAAGCAATCAGGGTTTAATAATGTCCATCATATTGCTTCAGATGGTACAAAAGGTCGTTTTTGGATCTTCTTTAAGACTTCAAAATTTACAGAATCAATTCAACAAATATCTATATCTGATAAGTATATTATGTATGTTATTAAAATTGATAACTTTAGGTTTATTCTTACTTTCATTTATGCACCTTCTAATCAAGTAGATAAAAATAGCTTCTGGAACGAGCTATTCAGAGTTACTCATCAACATGATATCCCTTGTATGATAATGGGAGACTTCAATGAAATTGAATCAGTACATGAGAAAATTGGTGGAGCGATTCCGCAGGCTAATAGATTTATGCGAATACATCAGATTGTGGAAGAACTAGA
This sequence comes from Persicaria tinctoria, assembly GCA_037127255.1. NCBI lineage: Eukaryota > Viridiplantae > Streptophyta > Magnoliopsida > Caryophyllales > Polygonaceae > Persicaria > Persicaria tinctoria. The sequence continues at coordinate 43,241,058 of JBANSL010000018.1, forward strand.
CGTTCATACGGTCCCTTATACGGGAAGTCCAAGTACATGGAGGAAAAGACAAACGCCTATGGATAATATCTATGAACGTTTAGATAGAGTTATGGTTCATACAGATATCGCAACTCAGTTCCCAAATTTAGCAGTTCACAATCATCCGTTTACAACTTCTGATCATTCTTTAATATCTATTTCAATAGGAATGACAAAAAGTACGGCTGGTTCGCCTTTTAAATTTGAAATGTCTTGGACTAGTAATGACAAATATAATAGACTAGTTAAATCAACTTGGCAGAATAAGCTTCATGGGTCATTTATGTTTACTCTTTTACAAAAACAGAAACTGCTTAAGAAAAATACAAAAATTTGGTGTAAGTCTCATCCAAATAACAATTTCAGGCAGATAAAAGATATTGAAGATCAACTTCTACTTCTTCAAACACAACAAATTATTGGGAATTCAACCGATACTATGAATACTAAACGTAATAGTTATTGGGTAAGCGTGAAGCTCTCGTGAACTTTAATAATACTTTCTGGAAACAACGAGCTAAATCTAACTTTCTCAGGTTTGGAGACAGGAATACAAAATATTACTAGTCAATATCTAAATTAAGAAATTAAAAAAATATTACTCGTAATTTTACAAATAAACATGGTTTAATGATTGAGGATGAGGATCAAATTAGAGATGAAATTACAAATGAATTAGCTGAAAGATTCATTTCAAATAATGCCCCGATTAATAGTAATCCATATTTTCTAAATTTAATAGATCATACCATTACTGATTCTGAGAACATAGCAATAACACAACCTTTCTCAGATAAAGAGATCAAGGATACCCTATTCTCAATGACAGATGACAAGTCTCCAGGTCCTGATGGTTTTCCTCCAGAGTTTTATAAAAAATATTGGAACATAGTGGGTAGTTTAATATGCAAAGCAGTTAAATCATTTTTTCATTCTAGTGTTCTTCTCAATGAAGTAAATACAACTTTCATTGCGCTTATTCCAAAAATTGATATTCCTATTAACATTAACCATTATCGTCCGATTAGTCACTAATCGTTTAAAACCTATTTTACCACGTATTATTAATCCTTTTCAAGGAGCTTTTGTACAAGGAAGAAATATTCAAGATAACATATTAATTGCTCATGAAGTTTTCCACTCTTTTCATAACAAAAAGGGCAAATTTGGATGGATGGCATTAAAGCTAGATATGGAGAAAGCATATGACAAAATCAGTTGGAATTTTATACGCATTATTCTAAACAAATTTGGTTTTGACTCTAAATGGATTAATTGGGTTATGACCTGTTTGCCTAAAACTAGTTTCTCAGTTTTAGTAAATAACTTGCCTGGACGTACATTTCAAACTTCTAGGGGAATTCGACAAGGAGATCCTCTTGCACCGTATATTTTTGTATTGGTTATGGAGCTATTTGGAAGAATGTTGCAACATGAATCATTGGAATATGACCCCTTGGTTGGAATCAAACTTACAAACAACAGTAGTCATATTCCATTCCTCTCATTTGCAGATGATATACTCATTTTTGGACGTGCTGATGAGTTAAGTCTTCATACGATTAAAAATCTCTTGAGTACTTTTTCCAATATGTCTGGACTATCTATAAACTATAATAAAAGTTCGTTAAAAGTTTCTAAAAATATTCCTTTTACTAAAGCTCAGTCTCTTGCTCAACAGTTAAATATTCCAGTTACCAAAACAATGGAAAAATATCTTGGTATACCACTTATTAGTGGTAGAGTTTGTAATGTCTTGTTTGATGAGGTGATCATAAGCCTTAAAAAACAGCTATCAAAGTGGAAATCTAATTCTCTCTCTCAAGCTGGTAGACCGGTTCTCATTCAGGCAAACCTAAATTCTAAAACAAATTACATAATGCAATCATTTCTTCTTACAAAAGGAATTCTTCAAAAAATTGATCAAATAAACAAAAATTTCTTTTGGAATAAACTTCAATCTGATAATTATCATCCTTTAATAAGATGGGAACATCTGTGTACTCCTAAAAAAGATGGGGGGTTAGGCTTTAAATCAGCTGAGCAAATTAATATTGGTATGCAAATGAAGTTACTTTGGAGAACTATGGCAAATCCTGATAATATTTGGTCAAAGGTTATCACGGATAAATATCTCTCGAAAGAATCTTTAATGAAAAGAGGAAGATTCAAAACTTCCTAGCAATTTGGACGACTTCTTAATATCAGAGATCTATACTCTAAAGGCTTGCTATGGCTAGTTGGTAATGGAAAAATTATCAATGTATGGTCTGACATTTGGGTAAATGCTCAATACCTAGAGAGCTTTAGGAATGATTGTGACCCTAATTTAAAAGTGTGTGATTTATTTACAAATACGAATTCTTGGGATATTGATAAATTAAACAATATATTTACCACTCATATTGTTCATATGATTACTAATATCCATATTCCAGTAACTGATATTCCTGACAAGTTAATTTGGATTTATAGTAATAATGAGAACTTTTCTGTTAAAGCCACATCATCACTCTTTAATACAAGGAAGACAAAAAAAAATCTCAGCAGACTGGATTTGGAAATTTAATATTGCTCCGAATATTAAAAATTTCATCTGGAAGATTATTTTAGACATCTTACCTACTACTGTTCGTCTAAATAGATATATTAATAGAGTTCCGAGTACTTGTTCTCTTTGTAATTCTGATATAGAAGATACAAATCATTTATCGTTTAATCGTCAGATTACCAGATCCCTTATTCAAAATTTGGGTGTTAAATTGAAAAAATGTTTTACTATACCAAATTTAACAAGTGATGTCTCAGAAAATATTCTAAATACTAGGGCTCTTAATATAGATTTTACAGACCTGTGCCATTTATGACATTCTATTTGGGAGTTGCGAAATAGAATTATTTTTCGCAATAGTTCTGATAATAGTATTATCAATGTTTTAACTCAAACTATTGATAATATTTCATGCTGGAGTAAAGAACAGGTGAAAATCAAATTACCAAAACGTAGTAGGCCTCCTGATAAAATGATTTGGAAATATCCCCCAATAAATGTCGTTAAGATTAATGTAGACGCTTCGGTCAAAATTGGTTGTCAACCTCAGATTGGGTGCATTATGAGGAATAATTTTGGTCAAGTTATTCGGATACATAAATGTAATGTTAGGATGAGTTATGTCATCCTAGTAGAAGCGTTTGCAGTATATGCAGGTATAAGACTGGCAACAGAGCTTGGGATACGGAAAGCCATAGTTGAAAGTGATTGCTCAATCGTTATCAATGCAATTAATTAGATGAATAATATACCATAGGAGGTGGTGCAATTAGTTCAAGAAATTCGTTCATTAAGCGAAGATTTTAAGATGACTACATTCCAGCATTGCAAATAGAGAGGCGAATTGTGTAGCTGATTTTCTTACGAAATCTCAGTTGAGTTGTAATTTTATTTTGAGTTCTTGTTGGGATTTCCAGAACATTATCTTGTTAGATGATCATGGATGTCAGTAGTACATCCAACTCTTTGCCTACTGTAAAAAAAAAGTGTACGCGCTAAGAAGAAGAATAACTTGTGATCGAGCTCAGTTATGTTCCAAGATTAGTTGTCATCAATGGTTTAGTAAGTCTATATATTTCATGTAGGATTACAGTTAATAGGTAGCACAACGGTTTATATTAGTGAAGTCTTATATATTTTTATTAATATATGAAAAGTCAGGGCCAGACTTGAGATTTTGAATGCCTGAGGCAAGATTTCAAAATAGGGCCCTTTACTATTTTCAACCATAACAAAACAAACATCAAAGTATAAAAACAAAAAAAAATTAGTAGCAACGAAAAACACTTTGATGTTTTTAATATAAAAAAGGAGGCAAAACGGAAACATCAAAGTATAAAAACAAAACAAAACAAAATAGTAGCAACAAAAAAAAGCTTTGATGTTTTTAATAAAAAAAAATAAAAATAAAACAAAACAAAATTGTAGCAACAAAAAAAAAGCTTTGATGTTTTTAATAAAAAAAATAAAGAAAAACAAAAAAAAATAGTAGCAACAAAAAAAAAACTTTGATGTTTTTAATAATAAGAAAAAAAAGGAGGCGTAATGGGGTGGATATGGGATTTGAAACTGCGTCCCTACTCCACCTCACCCTCCCTCCTGCTTTTCCGTGTCAATTTCCAACATGCAAAATTGTTCTTGTGCTCCTTATGTGTATTCAATTACTTTTAATATATTATATATACATACATATAACCATTGGGCCCCTAATGAATGTGGGCCTAAAAAAAGTAGACCTATTTGAAAATCCTCCTCACGACAAAAAGATGTGATGATCGATCCATTTTGACTCCGCACTACATGTTTATAGTTTGAAGGTTTTCATCTTTAAATACTTGTCCGGCCTTGTGTCTTTTAATTTTTTTTGCATAAAACTAATTTAGTAGACACACCTCTGTCAAAGTCCAACATCATATGATCGAGACATTGTTATCAAGTATCAAAGGGAACAATAAAAAAGCGATTAGGTTAACTTTGACGATTGGCTTGCTCGAAACGATTCACCTAGCTAGGACAGGTATATATCGTGATCCCATGCCAAAGCAAGAAGATCGACGAGAGTCACTGCAAGTGCCATTGTGGGGTCTTGTCCAAATTAAAGCTAGCTAGGTTTGATTCTCTTGCTAGCTAGCTAGGACATAACATTAGATAGTCACAACATTGTCCTTTTGTTCATGGCAATTATATATATAATGCATTATTTATCATAGCTATATGTACGTACGTGATTCTTGATTCATGAAACATAGGCCGGTATGACGGTATCATATATATGAGGACGTACAGGAGTCGATCAGTTGATTAAGTTCCATATATATTCTGTATCCCATTTTCATGACATTGACGTTTTAGTATTTTGTGTTGATGCTTATTTATAGAGTTGGATTAATTATATAAAGTTGGATCGGTGCACTAATTTGCTGGTTTGTTATCCGCATAGTTTCATTTCACAAAATATATGGTGAATTCACTATTTTTCTGTGTCAACAAGCTTCCTTTTTTTTTGGTCTAAGAAAAACTTGCTGATACGGGAATGAGAATCAACTGAATATAGTAATAGTCCATTGATTTTATATGTTCATACTAACAAATAAAGTAGTTAATTATTCAAAATGAAGTACTTTTTTCGAGTCATATTTGCATAACTTGCTACTCCATTCATCGTGAAAAATATGTGTATGCTATATATTCAAGGACCTAATAATATACAAAATCATAAACGTTATAAAAATATTATATGAGTTCTCAATAAAGAAATAAAATACAATAATTTTTTACTTCGTATAATTTTAGTTATATTTAAAGTATAGATTTGCATATTAGTTTAGAGCATTTTTACATATTTTATAGGAGTAGCTTAATTTTTATTATTTCCTTTTTGGAGTTTACACTTGTATTTTATTACAATTCATGTATGTTGGAAGAGAAGTGAAGCTGTTTTAAGATATAGTTTCCAAGAGCTGATCGAATTATAAATATATTTCACAAGGAGGATTAGGTAAGTGATTGCACAGGGCCGGATTACAAGCTGTTAATATTACAATAGGATAGAGTAGGAGATACAACACATATATCCATGTCCAGCAGATTGATCAAAAAATATAGCAGATTCAGAACTGGACTCATTAGCTACTGTGCAACCAGAAAAGCAAAGCAACAACCAATCTATTAATTTAAGAAGATCTCAATCAACCCAACATCGGATTGAGATCTTCTCCTAAGCAAAATTGTCTAATATTTGCCTAATAATTTAATCTCCACCCTTTAAATAAATAAACGGTCCAGATTTGCTCTCTCTAAATTAATTAACCTAAAAATTCTCCTTTAATAATTCAATGGAAATTAATCTGGCTTCCTCTAATGGCTTCCGTCAATAGCTTCAAGGAATATGGACGGTCATCTATGTCGATTATGGCAACAAAGAACACTCTTCTTCACTAATCATAACATCCTCTTCAATCTCCACCATTCATGATCGACATTCTCTCGACCTTTGAAATCTGTTTTAAGTGTCGTACTCAACTCATTGTTTATATAATACTGATCAATTTCTATCACTACATATATTTGTTAATTAGGGGTCTGAATTTTGTGAAATTGATTCTATTTTGAATTTCTCCATTGCCAGCAGCTTCAAATTAATTGATAAGTAAATTAATTAACCTTATTCCAAAACCCCTTTCCTCTTTCTCTATTCGATTGTATTCATTCTTCAAACCTTTGTATTATTGTCAATTTTTTATTCGAGGCGCTACGACCACATTCAAAATCAAGCAATACAGAATCGGAATGGAAATTTAACCCTAATCTGGAAATGATTTTGCAATAAAGGTATGAATTAAGTCCTGATTTTATTGAACAACAACCTTGTGAAGTTGGTCATGTAGGGACTCATCTCACAAACACAACTCACGTTTTAATTAATTAACCATGATAATTTTTCAAAGGTCGACTTTTTGGTTGGAACTTGCAAAATAAATGGCCAAATTACTTAATTAACTCATCAGATAGAGTACCGAAGGAGGAAGAAGACTGAGAGTGGATTAGAGGAAGTTTTGAGATAAAAATTAATTAGTTTAATTACTAATTAACTATAGTAATTAATCTTAACCGTTGATTTGATCTAATGGTTGAGATTTGTTTATTAGAAAAATATTAGGAAACCCTCATTAGGAGAGGATCCTAATCCCCCAACATCAACAATAAATCTAAGACAATTGACAGTAGATTTCATTCAATCTCGAAAACGAATGGAAAATTCAAATCAGCCCATAAATATGAAGCAAAAAGAATAAAAAAATAATATATGAGCAATTTCAACAAAATCAATGCATCATCCTCTTCCATAAATCACAAGAATCAGCATAATTAATGAAAGGGTAAAAAGGATGACATACCTGCACTTAATTGAGTGAAATCATGGTCTGGAAAATTCAGAGTCGCTTGGATGAAGGTTAGACCATGGCAAACGCGGGCCGGCCCGCCCGCGAAATTGGACAGGTTTGGGTAGAGGGAAAAGCTCATGCGGGCCGCTACGCCCGGCCCGCGCCCGCAGCGGGAACGGGATTGGGTAAGCCAATCTACCCGTAACGGGTACCTGCTAATTTTTTAATATATATATATTATTAAATATATATATATATATATTATTTTTAAAAAATAAAAATATATAAAAACAGTAATATATGTGTATATATATGTAATAAATAATATTATCATTCATTTAATAATATAAAAACAGTAACTATATATATATATATATATATTAGAGAACTATATATGTGTAATATATATATACAGTAGGTATTTATTTAAAAAAAATAATAGGCTTATGTAAATAATATGTATTCTTTTTATATGTAACATATATATATATATATTAAAAATAGTAGGTAGTATATAAATAATATATGTAATATATATATATATATATATATATATATATATATATATATATATATATATATATATATATATGTATGTATATATATTTATATATATTAAAATTGATTATAATAGGCTTAGTATAATCTTAATAAGAAAAATTAATTAGGTTTGCGGGTACCCGCGGGCTACCCGCGCCCGCATTCGCGGATGGGCTCGGACACGACTTCCAACCCGTTAAGCGGGCTTAGCCCGGCCCGCGCCCGCAACAACGGGACAAAATCTTGAGTAAAGTCCGGCCCGCGCCCGCGTTTGCCCGGGTCTAATGAAGGTGAATCAAAGGCAATTTAATGCAGCACAACGACTAGCAGTAGAAATTACGAGAGGGACTGGTGGTCTGGTGCTAGGGCAATGCCCAACCTTTACCTCCACCGCCAGCCTCCCACCGCTGCATCGCCAAGCAAAATACCCCATGCTTAGACTTTTTCTTGTCCCCAAGCAAACTAATCATAAAACAAAGACGAACTAAAAAAAAAAAACGCGTCCCCTAATTCCACCACAAAGAATTTCGGGTGGGCACCCAAAAAGGTTCTATACTTCCGTGCCTTGAAAATGGAAGTGTAAGTGGAAGATTAATTTATGCCTTCCGTTTTTAAAAAAACTAGAGTTATAGTTTAAGTTGTAATTCAATTTTTGAAAAAGAGAGTACAATGTTTAGGTTTGCCTTCCGTTTTTTAAAAACGAGAGTAATAAAATTGGGTTGTACTTTCGTATTTAATAAACAAAAGTACAATTTTAATTATACCTCCCATTTTTCAAACACGGGAGTACAACTATTTTATGCCTCCCATTTTCTAAATACGGAAGTACAATTTTTAAATTATTTTGAAAAAACAAATGAGAGTTTGATATTAACTTTTACAAAAAAAAAAAACGAAAATTAGAAACACCCATAACTTTAATAAATAAATTGTAACGGTTACACTTGCACACTTTGTTAATAAAATTATATTTTAGCATATAATATAAGAATAAGTACTCTTCTTTACATATTGTTTAATATTTTTTTTACTTATTTATCCAATAAAGAGTAAATAACCAAATTTATTGCATAAGTTACGTTTTGATATCCTTTAATATAATATTTTATAAATATTTGATTTTGTTTATAAAAAATTTGTTAATATAATTAATACAAAAATAAAATAATAATAGAAAATAAATAATTACTAAAATATAATAAAATCCTTAAAATTCAATTAGTTACATTTTGATAATGATTTGTGATACTTTACAATGACATATATATTGATCCAAACAAACTCAACCAAAATTATGTTAAACTTGTATAAAAGTATATGTGAGGTAAATCGATATATTCTCAAACAATTAACTTAAATAGAACAAAAAAATATATTTTAGAGGCTGTATAAAATAATAGGGATTCAATTTTGCTCACTACCTTATATTCATGGTAAAGAGGAAGAAAAATAAATAAAAAATAAAACCGATCAAAACTTTAATTTTAAGTGAAAATCAAAACTTATCTTTGAATGCAAAAGAAAGGTTTATTGGCTTTGCGAACCAACATTCCAAACCTTTGATGTCTTGTAGATTTTATTACATCTTAAGTTTAGAATAAATTAAACTCAACTGTCAACAACACTAAACCATATATATATCATTTCATCGACATAACAAATTTACTTACAAACTAAAGAAACAAAAATAAACTTTTCATGGAGTTGCAAGTTTAAACTATTCTAATAAATACGTTGAACAAAAGGAATTCAGAAACAGACAACATCCAACTAATAAGTCTACATACTAAACTACAAATCTAGTAATCAACATAATAAACTACTCTTGGGTGTAGTAACAATGCTGGTTGGGTCCTACTTGCTGATGTTGGGATGGCATCCACTTTGGGGGCGACATGACGAAAGGGTTTCTCGACCAAATAAATTTGTAGTCAAGACCCCGCTATAGGATAGTGGAGTCAGGTTCGTCCTCAGGAGAGAAGTCAGCGGTTCTAGGTTTAGTGTGTTTTGGGGTTAAGGGATAGCGGGAAAAGGTGAGGAGGTTGCCGTCGACGGCGACTAAGACTTGGTCGATGTCGAGGGAATATGGTAGGAGAAGGGGTGGTCAGTGTCGGGTAAATTTGCAGGATAAAAATAATGAAATAAAATAAATAAAGATGCAAACTTCTAAGGTTAGGGATCACCACAACAATAAACATATATGCAGATCATAAATCACATAGAGATGCATGCTTTATATCAAAGAATCGACTTTCGCAAATTCCAACAATTTAGGTGATAGAGGCTCTCGCATAAAAACCTAATTTGTTTCTACCTTTTCTTAATTAGGATTAGTCGGCTCTCGCAAATAAACCCTAATTACTATCCAAATCATAATAAGATCACTTTCGCTTCAATATCATGAATAATGAATTTCCTCAACTCTTGCAAAGGATTAAGCACTTAGGTAGATGATAATAAAGACATACAAATTCATAAATTCATAAATCAAACACACATATCTATGTTGGGATCACCCCAACCCTAGAAGAAAGAAATTAGAAACAAACCATAATGAAAGAAATTAACTTTAACATAAAATAAACTAAAACTTACAAAACCTTCCAAACGTTCCTTCTCTCTCTCTCTCTCCTCTCTCGCCTGCTCTCTCTCTCTCTCTCTCTCTCTCTCTCTCTCTCTCTCTCTCTCTCTCTCCTTCTCCTTCTCCTCCTCCTTGCGTCCTAAGACGACTTGACTTGAATGAATAAAAATCAGCCCCCTAGGGCCTTATTTATAGACTTCATTCCCTAGCTATTCTAGGAAAGAAATTATATCTATATCTATATTTATCTATCTAATAACATTAAGATAAAACATGGAAATAAATAATTATATCTAAAAGGAAATATATCTAATGTGTAGATAAATCCTCTATGGAGTTGATAGATCTTGATAGAATTTGATCTCGAAAATATCTACATCGGATTCGGGATAGAAACTTAACAAGACATGGTTACCTGGGAATCCGCCGCTTGAGTTCACCCCAATATCGATATAGATTGCTCGATATCGACTAGCAATTTTCCCGTCTTCCGCTCAGCAACTCTATTCCGGCCTCCAAAAGAAAGTCGACTTGATTTTTACTCGATATCGAGTAGATTTCCTCGATATCGACTAAGGTTTCTTTGCCTTTAGTCTACTTCGTAGATCTCGGCTCCAGCTCGTGAAAATCGACTAAGTCTTCCTCGATATCGAGTACATTTCCTCGATATCGAGTTGCATGTTCAGCTCCCAGCTTCCTAGTTGATTTCTGGAACTCAGGTCGATTTCAGGTTTACTCGATATCGAGTAAAACAACTCGATATCGACTAAGTCTCTCAGCTTTCTGCTCTGTTCTTAAAACGCACTTTTCCGAGTCCTCGTTTGTCGGATTGACATATATGACACTACGTTGGAAAGCTGTTTTCAAGGGCTACAACTCTCATGAAGACATAAAAGCTTGATTCAGAGTGTTGAATTGTGAAAAATGGCTTTTTCTCCAGCTGCACCATTCTTAGCTTCTCCATGAGTTTCCTTTAAGCTCCAAAGTGCGTCCGATTTTTGCGAAATATAACAAAAAATTGTGTAGACCTCCATTTATTGCAAATAAACATATACTACACATATTTTGTATTATTCTAACCCAAATGCATGAAATGCATGCGGAAATCGATATAAAAGTAACTATAAAACATGGCGAATTAGGCTCACAACAAATCCTTGAAAAGGTACTTGTCCTCAAGCAATACTTTTATTCGTCATTCAGGGGAAGAAATCAAAACTCTCAACATATTAGATTCATTGCCATATGACCCTACAATCAATTACCATCCTTGAAAAGGTACTTGTGCCACAAATCCATGCATGTGCAATAAAAACAACATCTACTCACAAAAGGAGGGTAATGCAAAAACAATTTATGTGACAAAGCATTAATAATCAAGAGGACTTTAATTTCAGCTCAAATAGGAGTAGATTGGTAAAAGGATAAAGGTGGTCAATTTTTGGCAATGTGGTGCTAATGATCCGGGGAAATGGAGTATTTCCAAACTTTCATACCGCATCCATTCTTCATAAGATTCATCACCTTTCATAATGCTTTTATCAATAATAATGCTTTTACCTCTCTAACCTCAGCACTGCCTTCTCGCGGGTCGCAAACATGGGTATCATGAATGGCCCCGGATACTTAATGCTTTGGACTCCTCACAAGTATGTCCCATCTCGCCGAACTATTATCTCAGCGAGCAGGGTCGATCTACCTTTATCTCCCGAGGTAATCGGATTTTCTTTCACTCATTAAATTTTCCAAATATTCAAACAATTTCCTACCAAACTCCAAATATGATATATAACAACAACACAACAACCATATAACAATCTCCATAATGTAACATCATTCTCAACATAATCCCCGGATAGGAAATAAGGTAAAGAATGAGCAATATTTAGATCATGTGGAGCAAATATGAAATAAGGCATATTGTGGCTTTTGTGATGCATAAGCATAGGTTTGGCTAGGATATAACAATATGAGCATAAGCATAGGTTTGGGGCGACATGACGAGAGGGATTCCCGACCAAATAAATTTGTAGTCAACACCCCGCTATAGGATAGTGGAGTCAGGTTCGTCCTCAGCAGAGAAGTCAGCGGTTCTAGGTTTAGTGTGTTTTGGGGTTCAGGGATAGCGGGAAAAGGTGAGGAGGTTGCCGTCGACGTCGACTAAGACTTGGTCGATGTCGAGGGAATGGTAGGAGAAGGGGTGGTCGGTGTCGGGTAAATTTGCAGGATAAAAATAATGAAATAAAATAAATAAAGATGCAAACTTCCAAGGTTAGAGATCACCACAACAATAAACATATATGCAAATCATAAATCACATAAAGATGCATGCTTTATATCAAAGAATCGACTTTCGCAAATTCCAACAATTTAGGTGATAGAGGCTCTCGCGTAAAAACCTAATTTGTTTCTACCTTTTCTTCTTAATTAGGATTAGTCGGCTCTCGCAAATAAACCCTAATTACTATCCAAATCATAATAAGATCACTTTCGCTTCAATATCATGAATAAGGAATTTCCTCAACTCTCGCAAAGGATTAAGCACTTAGGTAGATGATAATAAAGACATACAAATTCATAAATCAAACACACATATCTATGTTGGGATCACCCCAACCCTAGAAGAAAGAAATTAGAAACAAACCATAATGAAAGAAATTAAGTTTAACAAAAAATAAACTAAAACTTACAAAACCTTCCAAACGTTCCTCATCTCTCTCCTCTCTCGCCTCCTCTCTCTCTCTCTCTCTCTCTCTCTCTCTCTCTCTCTCTCTCTCTCTCCTCTCTCCTTCTCCTCCTCCTTGCGTCCTAAGACGACTTGACTTGAATGAATAAAAATCAGCCCCTAGGGCTTTATTTATAGGCTTCATTCCTTAGCTATTCTAGGAAAGAAATTATATCTATATCTATATTTATCTATCTAATAACATTAAGATAAAACATGGAAATAAATAATTATATCTAAAAGGAAATATATCTAATGTGTGGATAAATCCTCCATGGAGTTGATAGATCTTGATAGAATTTGATCTTGAAAATATCTCCTTCGGATTCGGGATAGAAACTTAACAACACCCAATTAACTCGGAATCCGCCGCCTAGGGTCAACTCGATATCGAGTAATATTGCTCGATATCGACTAGCAATTTTCTCGTCTTCCGCTCAACAACTCGATTCCGGCCTCCAGGAGAAAGTCGACTTGATTTTTACTCGATATCGAGTAGATTTCCTCGATATCGACTAAGGTTTCTTTTCCTTCAGTCTTCTTCGTCGATCTTGGCTCCAGCTCGTGAAAATCAACTAAGTCTTCCTCGATATTGAGTAGAAATCAAAACTCTCAACATATTAGATTCATTGCCATATGACCCTACAATCAATTACCATTCTTTAAAAGGTACTTGTGCTACAAATCCATGCATGTGCAATAAAAACAACATCTACTCACAAAAGAAGGGTAATGCAAAAACAATTTATGTGACAAAGCATTAATAATCAAGAGGACTTTAATTTAAGCTCAAATAGGAGTAGATTGGTAAAAGGCTAAAGGTGGGAAATTTTTGGCAATGTGGTGCTAATGATCCGGGGAAATGGAGTATTTCCAAACTTTCATACCGCATCCATTCTTCATAAGATTCATCACCTTTCATAATGCTTTTATCAATAATAATGCTTTTATCTCTCTAACCTCAGCACTACCTTCTCACGGGTCGCAAACATGGGTGTCATGAATGGCCCCGGATACTTAGTGCTTTGGACTCCTCACAAGTGTGTCCCATCTCGTCGAACTATTATCTCAGCGAGCAGGGTCGATCTACCTTTATCTCTTGAGGTGATCGGATTTTCTTTCACTCATTAAATTTTCCAAATATTCAAACAATTTCCTACCAAACTCCAAATATGATATATAACAACAACACAACAACCATATAACAATCTCCATAATGTAACATCATTCTCAACATAATCCCCGGATAGGAAATAAGGTAAAAAATGGGCAATATTTAGATCGTGTGGAGCAAATATGAAATAAGGCATATTATGACTTTTGTGATGCATAAGCATAGGTTTGGCTAGGATATAACAATATGAGCATTATATGGAAATATAAAGTCCTCCATCCTCTTATCATGCAACATGTCAAAAGCAACTTCAAATTTTAACTCCTTTCATGGTTTTCAAGAGAATATGCACTTCATTGTGACTTCCCTTTACTAGGTAATTTCATGCTATATCTCTAATGAATCCAATTTTACATCGTCGAGTTCAATATAACTTCCATGACATTTATCAAAGATTTCAAATGGGGGTTATTTTTCAAACATTGGAAAACATGCATATAAGCCCATAAATCAATAATGAATTCCAAAATAGCCATATAAGCAATTAAAGAATTAAGCTTTAAATGTGCACACATAATGTCAAATATGGTCAAATATGCATAAAGTAAGCCCTTCCCCCACCTCATACTTAAACATTACAGTGTCCTCACTGTATAAAAAATAAGGGTAAAGAAAGAAACTCACTAGACAGGTGTGCTAATCGTCAGAATCGAGTGCTATGCTGCTGGGCCTAGTTCGATTTTAGCTTGCTTCTATCCCCATGAACCTGAAAAATGTAGAAGAGAAATACCCACAATAGAAAAACTAAAAGTTCAAAACCAAAAACAAAAGCAACAATGTCCAAAAGTCCCAAAAAAAAAATGTTTATTTACAAGCTCTAGATTTTATAGTCGCTAGGCCGACTTCTTCAATAAGCATTAGCCTGACTCATCTTTGTTCGGAGGTATAGGTGGATCTGGTGGTTCCTCCGGTGGTGGGAAGCGTGGGATGTCATCCGAGGGCATTATGTGAAGAAGCTTAAACCTCCCCGAGTGGACACTCCACGGCTCCACCCATTCATCTTCCCTGGCTCGAGCTAGCATGTATAAGGGAAGATATAAAAAAAATGTACATACCTCATCATCATACCTCTTCCGCTTCATAGGTTGACTTGGTTGTGTATTTCCACCACAGCAGAACGGTGGAGAGGGAAGAGATATTTCCTCCTCATCATGCAGAGCTTAATGCCACTTTGCTAGGACCCCATACTTGAATATGAACACCAGTTGCTCAAAATCATCGGGGATTGCCATCACCTTGTAAGGTAAAAGCGATCTTGGAATGCCCTGGTCAACAATGTCCAACTTCTTCTCTTCTAGTGCTATTTCGCCTTGGGATCCTTCATATGATTCATCAACAATAGTTAGCAAAGTAGGAATGAAATTTGAGGAAGGACATACCTGGTTGTCGACATCGAGTGGGTCAATTGGCTCATCGGGAGGAGGGCATGGTCCTTTAGACTGAATGGAAGCCTCAAGCCTTCAGATTTTATCTTCCAGCCAAGCTATTTCCCTTAATCGTGACTCCTCCACTGTGATCTTATTTCTCCGTCTCAAATCTTGAAACCATTCTTCCCATGCAGGATTCCCTTCGACAAAGTCTTCCATCTTTCTACCTAAGCTTTGAAATCACAATCAGGAACACAAATTAGTGGCAAAAGCTTGGCACCCAGTTGGTACCGGTAAGGTAGGTGGTGGTAGGGTATGTGATAGGGTAAAAAAGGGATGGGCTTTTATGAACCTTAAACACAATTAAACTAGGCGCGATTGATGTCTCCCCGGCAACGGCGCCAATTTGATGAGAGGGTTTCTCGACCAAATAAATTTGTAGGCAAGACCCCGCTATAGGATAGTGGAGTCAGGTTTGTCCTCAGGAGAGAAGTCAGTGGTTCTATGTTTAGGGTGTTTTGGGGTTCAGGGATAGCGGGAAAAGGTGAGGAGGTTGCCGTCGGCGTCGACTAAGACTTGGTCGATGTCGAGGGAATGGTAGGAGAAGGGGTGGTCGGTGTCGGGTAAATTTGCAGGATAAAAATAATGAAATAAAATAAATAAAGATGCAAACTTCCAAGGTTAGGGATCACCACAACAATAAACATATATGCAAATCATAAATCACATAAAGATGCATGCTTTATATCAAAGAATCGACTTTCGCAAATTCCAACAATTTAGGTGATAGAGGCTCTCGCATAAAAACCTAATTTGTTTCTACCTTTTCTTAATTAGGATTAGTCTGCTCTCGCAAATAAACCCTAATTACTATCCAAATCATAATAAGATCACTTTCGCTTCAATATCATGAATAAGGAATTTCCTCAACTCTCGCAAAAGATTAAGCACTTAGGTAGATGATAATAAAGACATACAAATTCATAAATTCATAAATCAAACACACATATCTATGTTGGGATCACCCCAACCCTAGAAGAAAGAAATTAGAAACAAACCATAATGAAAGAAATTAACTTTAACATAAAATAAACTAAAACTTACAAAACCTTCCAAACGTTCCTTCTCTCTCTCTCTCTCTCCTCTCTCGCCTGCTCTCTCTCTCTCTCTCTCTCTCTCTCTCTCTCTCTCTCCTTCTCCTTCTCCTCCTCCTTGCGTCCTAAGACGACTTGACTTGAATGAATAAAAATCAGCCCCCTAGGGCCTTATTTATAGACTTCATTCCCTAGGTATTCTAGGAAAGAAATTATACCTATATTTATATTTATCTATCTAATAACGTTAAGATAAAACATGGAAATAAATAATTATATCTAAAAGGAAATATATCTAATGTGTGGATAAATCCTCCATGGATTTGATAGATCTTGATAGAATTTGATCTCGAAAATATCTACATCGGATTCGGGATAGAAACTTAACAAGACCCGGTTAACTCTGAATCCGCCGCCTGGGGTCAACTCGATATCGAGTAGGATTGCTCGATATCGACTAGCAATTTTCTCATCTTCCGCTCAGCAACTCGATTCCGGCCTCTAGGAAAAAGTCGACTTGATTTTTACTCGATATCGAGTAGATTTCCTCGATATCGACTAACCCAAATGCATGAAATGCATGCAGAAATCGATATAAAAGTAACTATAAAACATGGAGAATTAGGCTCACAACACGACACGTGACACTAGACCATCACCCATCAACACACGATGCAACAAAGCTATCTCATCTACGGATGCACCCTCACCACACTCGTGTAGCTCAAGCACCACCGTAACAGCATGTTGACGACGCTGCATCAACATTCGGATGAATGACAAACAAAATTAATCTATATATTTATATAAATTATAGATATGATATTTATGGGCGAAAGAATATAAACTTTACCTCCTCAAGGTCTATCATCCGGGGGGCACATGGGGGTCTGATATGTATGAGCTCGGTAGAAGAAATGGTTTACCATGTCGAATGTGATAATCAATGTAATCATCAGAAACCTCCCATGGAGCCAAAGACAATGGGCACATATCTTTTATAAATTGAAACTCATGGCGATCACGATCGTCCCATAAATCATATTGGTCACTGTACGCAGCAATGTACGCATGTGGGTTGTTTGGCATGTCTACTTCATAGAGCTTGAATGGTAGGAGGGGTATACAATGGTCTAAATATCGCTTATCGGGGTCGTATCGGTTGGAGGTAAAAATGATATATCGGGGATATATGGGAATATATCGGATTTATCGGATTCGCTAACTTTTAAACATAAATATTATATTTATACTTCAAATTTAAAAAATATACATGAAAAATTGATATTTAAATCATAAAATTAGGAAATGAAATTGAAAATGTAAAAATAACTTCATATGACTAATGTTCCGAAGGTCGACAACACTAATTTTTACAGAGACACAAACCACGTATTGTACTTTACACAGACAAATTGAAACCCAAATTTATTCAATTCTTTCCTATTCAACTAATTTGTTCAATTACCATCAAATGAGGAATCTTGAAATCCGCTTACCGTACAAGTGCGAAGGGAGAGGTGGCTGGAGAAGAAGAGGTGGCCGGAGAAGAAGTAGAGGCAACCGGAGAAGATGCTGAGACGGTCGGAGAAGAAGCAGACAGAGGCGGCTGAAACTTCTTTCCTGATTTTAAACGGTTAAGGCGGTCGGAGAAGAAACGACGAGATCATTGAACCAGTGAAGGGTAGGCGGCCTAAGAAGAGCCGGCGATCGATGCAAAGGTTGAACGGGCTGAAGAAGCAAGCCCTAGCGCCGGCCGGCCGGACTGTCGGAGAAGAAGCAATTGCCGATATTGACCTGATATATCGCCGTTGACCCGATATTTAGCGTTGACCGATATATTTACTCCGATAAGCCGATATCGTACCAGATTCTAAATATCCCCGATATATCGCCGATATATCGGCCGATATATCTGATATTTAGAACACTGGGGGTATATGCTGGACCCATCCAAACTGGCGAACAACACGGTCTGGATAGTAAGGCTCATACATTCCCATATTGCCGATGATCCCTTAGTAGAATGACACTGATTCTGACCCTTCTAAATTCTGAACAGGTCTCTTGTATGGCCACCAACACACATTATCCACTTTTAGTGTGTTAAACCACTTTCTATATATCACCAGTTTGCTAAGGTCCTTCTTCAGCTTTGTCCGATCAATGTCGGGTGCAACCCCAAATAACAATACATTATAATCATCATCCTCCACATTAAGTTTGACAGATGTACGCATGGATGGAAAATAATGCCATATCCACATCTACAGAGAAAATATAAATAAATTAAAGAAAAATAAATCTGCTCATACTGTGTCATCATTATCCATAGCTAGATCTAGAATTATAATGTCTAACTGAAGCTAAATCTATAATAACGTAATCAATAATTAGACTTTAAGGCTTTACCACTAGTATAATTCATATATATTCAACTTCCTACCAAAATTAACCAAAGTAGACCAAATAAAAAATGAAATATATGAACTATATAGTTGGGTGAATTACATACATGGAGGAGACGTTGATCCATCAACATCGAAGACCCATCGAAGACTCGACGTTCCACGTCATTCCACGTCTTTAATCCATAGCTAGATCTAGAATTATAATGCCTAACTGAAGCTAAATTTGTAATGATGTAATCAATAATTAGACTTTAAGGCTTTACCACTAACTATAATTCATATATATTCAACTTTCTACCAAAATTAACCAAAGTAGTCCAAATAAAAAGGGAAATATATGAACTATATACGAACACTCGGCGTTCTACATCTTTAATCCGCTTCACTTCATGCACGCATGGTAGGCCCATCGAAGACCTAACATAGCAATCTCGACACTCTGGAGGATACCCTCATCTGCAAGCGAGCAAGTATATGCTATATAAATGTTTGATATTGTAAGGACAGGAATTTAATTAGTATTATAAAATATTCGTAGGATAATCCGAATATTATCCTCCCTTATGATTATGAAAACCCGAAAAATTTAAAATTTTTATGCCTAGCTTTACATGGATTTAATCATGGAAAAAATATACTGATGTGCATGGTTTTAGTCATATTTTTCCATGTGTTTTGTCATCAAGTTGAGTCATTTTCATAAGATTTGCATTGGGTTTATTGTCTTTTGCATAAGTTTTCATATTTCATGAGAAATAGATGTCTTAACTAGCTTTTCTTTGTTTTACAGAATTTCGAAAGCTGTTTTTGAAGAAATTTTCAAGAAAGAAAAGAAGCGGAAGAGAATTTGGAGCGCATAGGAAAAAGAACGGAAGCAATCAGAGTTATAACGAAGGAGATACGGGCGTTTCCCTATGTCCGAGATGGACTACCGTCATACCGACCCCATAACGACCCTAAAGGGGGTCGGTACCGAGGCTCAATCTGGAAGTGCGAAGCAAGAAAAGGGCAACAGTGCTCATACCAACCCTAAGGGGGGTCGGTACCGAGGCCATCCGCATCGGTATGGGCTCCAGCGGAGCTTATTTACCCGGATTTAATTAATTTTACCCTTTTCCTTAGATAGACTTTAGATAAAATTCATATATTTTTTATTTCCTAATTTAGTTTATGGGCTATTAAGTATAAATAGGATTTTTAGGGTTTGGAGGATCTTCTTCTTCCTTCCACCACTTTTTCAGCACTTTGAGAATTTGGAACACACGTTTAGAGAGCGTTTGGGAGCGGATTTGAGAGCTTTTTGAAGCGATTTCATCGGCAAAAGTTGGAGAACGTTTTGTGAGGCTTTTGTGACGCTTTGTTGACATTATTCTCAGGTTTTTATGCAATTTAAATTTCTGATTTTTATTTATTTTATGAATTTTGCAACGTCTACCATGTTTATGCGTGAGTAGTCGCCTTTTCTAGGGTTGGGGTGATCCCAACGATAGTTATGCTTGCAATTTTGCTATGAATTGATGAATTGATTGATTTTATCTATTTTATGTGCTTAAGTACTCAATGAAAATTGGAGAAATTCCTTTTTGCAATTAAATTGAAAGATTGATTTGTGAATTGGATAGTAATTAGGATTTTGAAACGAAAGTTTGATAACCTAATTAAGATTGTTAGTAAAGTTAATTAATTTGTGAAAATAAATTGATTGCTTTGCTAAGGTGGATGCAAGTTGACCTATTTAATAGATAAAAACATGATTTTTACTTGATTCATTGCAATGCTTTTATGATTATCGTTGTGGTGATCCCTATGCCCTAGATCGTTTATAATATTGATTTTTTTCCCTAAAAATTCAGCAACTTTAAAACCCAAAAAAAACCTCTATATTTTCCATCTCTTCTTGCTATTTCTTGCTCTTTACCTACTCTGCATTATCTCTGCTTGAAGCCAAAACATTAGCCTGAGCCTTTATTTATAAGCTCCACAAAATTATCCTTAGCCAAATTGAGCCTGACCCGTATTTGGGAATTAAGACTTAGAGATGGTTGGAATTATAATTTGGTGGAAGGAAAGTGCTTGTGTTTCATTTCAAGTGAGAAGAATTTCTGAGTTTATTGAGTTATGGGTTGGTTTGATATTTTTATCTTGCTATGCATATTATGTAAAAGGATTTTTGGCTCAACCTATAAATGCACTATTGTTATTTGTGTTGTTTTATTTTCATTCTAAAAAAAAAAAGAAAAATATATAAAAAAAGAAGAAAAAAGAAGAAGAGAAGTATATGTTGTGAATAAAGTGCATGAGCCAAATTTACCTTACTTCCTTTACTGCAAGATTCATATTTTTGAGAGGTTTATTGAGTTTGAGAGATTGTGTTCTTCATTTAGATGAGTTGGGGAGTTTGGTTTATTCATATGATTGAGA
Source organism: Persicaria tinctoria (assembly GCA_037127255.1). Classification (NCBI taxonomy): domain Eukaryota; kingdom Viridiplantae; phylum Streptophyta; class Magnoliopsida; order Caryophyllales; family Polygonaceae; genus Persicaria; species Persicaria tinctoria. The sequence goes on from JBANSL010000018.1 coordinate 43,262,328, forward strand.
GTTTTGGTTTGGTTGAGTTGTGTTGAAGATTTAGGAGTCTTGATTCACGAATTTTATTATGCACCACATAGCCAAATAATTCCATGCCCTTATTTCTTACCAAGCCACATTACAACCCCGCCGAATGAATGGAGTCTTCTTTGAAGTCTTCCATTGAGCGAAAGTCCTCATGATGGTTCTTGTTTGCATTTACATAATTGGTTGCGAAGTGGATTATTATAAATTGCAATGTTTATGAGTTTGTATATGGAATTGAGTTGAGAGTTGATCTTCATAGCCTGAATACATTGAGAGTGGAGTGTAAACACATTATCCTTGTGAGGTTGGATTTATATTGCCTATGCCTATGGATCGCTCATATATGTGTGATGACGTTAAATTCACTTGTTTTACATTGCTACTACTTGAGATGTTGTTTTTGACAAGGGCGAACACTTGAAGGATGTGTTTTAGGTATTGGTTATTGCTTGAGGACAAGCAAGTCTAAGTATGAGGTATTTTGATGTGCATGGTTTTAGTCATATTTTTCCATGTGTTTTGTCATCAAGTTGAGTCATTTTCATAAGATTTGCATTGGGTTTATTGTCTTTTGCATAAGTTTTCATATTTCATGAGAAATAGATGTCTTCACTAGCTTTTCTATGTTTTACAGAATTTTGGAAGCTGTTTTTGAAGAAATTTTCAAGAGAGAAAAGAAGCGGAAGAGATTTTGAAGCGCATAAGAAAAAGAACAGAAGCAATCAGAGTTATAACGAAGGAGATACGGGCGTTTCCCTAAGTCCGAGATGGACTACCGTCATACCGACCCCATAACGACCCTAAGGGGGGTCGGTACCGAGGCTCAATTTGGAAGTGCGAAGCAAGAAAAGGGCAAAAGTGCTCATACCGACCCTAAGGGGGTCGGTACCGAGGCCTCCCGCATCGGTATGGGCTCCAGCGGAGCTTATTTACCCGGATTTAATTATTTTTACCCTTTTACTTAGATAGACTTTAGATAAAATTCATATATTTGTTATTTCCTAATTTAGTTTATGGGCTATTAAGTATAAATAAGATTTTTAGGGTTTGGAGGATCTTCTTCTTCCTTCCACCACTTTTTCAGCACTTTGAGAATTTGGAACACACGTTTAGAGAGCGTTTGGGAGCGGATTTGAGAGCTTTTTGAAGCGATTTCATCGGCAAAAGTTGGAGAACGTTTTGTGAGGCTTTTGTGATGCTTTGTTGACATTATTCTCAGGTTTTTATGCAATTTAAATTTATGATTTTTATTTATTTCATGAATTTTGCAACGTCTACCATGTTTATGCGTGAGTAGTCGCCTTTTCTAGGGTTGGGGTGATCCCAACGATAGTTATGCTTGCAAGTTTGCTATGAATTGATGAATTGATTAGTTTTATCTATTTTATGTGCTTAAGTACTCAATGAAAATTGGGGAAATTCCTTTTTGCAATTAAATTGAAAGATTGATTTTTGAATTGGATAGTAATTAGGATTTTGAAACGAAAGTTTGATAACCTAATTAAGATTGTTAGTAAAGTTAATTAATTTGTGAAAATAAATTGATTGCTTTGCTAAAGTGGATGCAAGTTGACCTATTTAATAGATAAAAACATAATTTTTACTTGATTCATTGCAATGCTTTTATTATTATCGTTGTGGTGATCCCTATGCACTAGATCTTTCATAATATTGATTTTTTCCCTAAAAATTCCAACATCCCACAAACCCCCAAAATTCTATAATTTTCAATCTCTTCTTGCTATTTCTTGCTCTTTGGTAACTAGAATTGAGTCACTGACTTTCTCCCTGCGGACGAACTTGACCCTACTATATTATAGCGGGGTTTCGATCTTATAAATTTATTTGTTTGAAAATAAACCCTTCACCATATACCCAAGCCACTTTTCTCGTATCTTATAAACGTAACGGATTTTAACGCATCGCGATCTCGGGTTATACGTTATGTTAAAGAGGTCAGCCACCCTATCCAAACCAATTGCCCAACATTGAGCCACCAACCCTTGACTTGTGGCTTGCTTGTGAATGTAGACATTCAACCACTCCCATCTCCTCATCTCATCACCTCCCATGCTTTGACTCAAGCCAAACCTACTCCCTCCCTTTATAAATCTGAGCTAAGGCTCATTTGGGGCTCATTGACAAAGGGTCAGTCGTCCCCAAGAGAGAGAACCAAGAGAGAAAGAGAGCCTACTCCATTCTTAATCAATTTTGGACAGCCTTCAAAGAAAAATCAATAACTCCCTTCATACTCATCCAAATTGAGCAAACTCGGTGGAAATGGATCCTTCTTGAACCCAGCTTTCCATACATATCTCAAACACAAAAATTCAAGGTCGTTTGCCCAGCCAAAATCGTCCATCATTGGAGTGGCAGAAAACTGTTTTTGAAGGGTCTTGAGAGTTTGACTTGATTTCTTGGTAAGAACCCTTCATTTCTTCCAAAACTGAGTTCCAACATGTGTTATAACTCCTTTTCTTCAACTTTGAGTAAGAATCTAAATCATGTTTTGGGATTTTTGGTGACAAAATGGCAAGGTGTTTGAAAGGTGTTCTGAAGGACTCCCGAGGTGTTCCTGAGTCGTTTGTGTGGGATTCTTCGAAGGTAATCCCTCATCTGCCTCTCCCTCTCTAGGAATAGATCTTGTGTGTTTGTGAAGGGCTTAGGAAGTGGAGCCTCTATGTGTTTTTGGTTGCGTTTTGTAGCAAACGTCAAAAAAAAAAAATGGATATATGTGCCTCTGTAATTTGGACTTTATTTCCAATCAAACGATCTGATTCCGCTGAAATATTAATATGATGTTCATGGAAATGTTATCTAATTTTCCTTCAGAAATTAGGGCGATCCAACGGCTGGATCAAGAGTTATTATAATTTTAGTAACCAGTGTTTATAATGACTTGATTAAAAAACTTGGTTAAGGGAATGCTAAGAATATGGTTAACTATATGATGGCATAACCGAAACTTAGAGCATTAAAAATACAGAAATGAAGTATACCCATAACTTGGCTTATGATCCGATAAGAAGAAAATTGATTATGTGATAATACGATATAGATTATAACTGGTTAAGTCCGGATCACTTAACCAAAGTGCATAATCAATAGAATCGTGAACCTCATGTGGATGTATGTTGATTATTAGGTTGGGCACCCTGCATTAGAATACCACCTAATGAAAGCTTAATGAAATTACTAGGCTCTTGTTGATTGGATCATTGGTTGCGCATTTAATTGCTTGCTGGTTCTCCGGACTCCAGGTAAGTCCCCTGGACTTACTCATCATGGATTTATGTGAAACTCTTTGTCTTATCGAGAGTCTTCATGCATCACACAACCTAGTAACATGTTTAGGAATATAAACCGGTAATATGATGCAGGATTAACTTAGTAAATCCAACAATTCATATGTATGTTATGTGTCTATGGGAGGACGGCCGTCAAAATCTGAATAAATGACTTATACTCGATGGAACAAGAATGAAATGATGAAAGACTTATGATGAGAAAGAATGAGTATGTTTGAGAAGGGTGAGTACGTTTGAGAAGATATTATGATATGATGGAGATGATGATGATGATGATACAGGCCCTTCTGTGTTTATTCCGCATTTATACACTTGCTTATGTGTTACATTTTAACATTCATGTAGTTTAAGTATGCCTCTTTATATGGCATTGAGTGTGCATATTTCCGATGATTGACACCGATTTATTTCTTGTTTTTAGATTCAGGTACTCCTTACCCGATATGACTTACTTATGTGGATGGTTGTGGGGACAGACCTTTTGGGACGATTAGAGCGAGTGATGCATGACTTACGCACTCTTTACTTTCTTGCTTACTTTGATTTGGTTTTGACCCGGCTATGCCGCGATGACTTTGATGTACGTTATTTCCGCACTTTATATTTCCGACTTGAAAATCATTTACACGATAGTACCTAGGACAGGTGAACGCCTCCAATGAGCGCGCGCATTTCTAGGGGTTCGAAATCTCCACTTTCAAAAACTATCGCGTCCGCTTAAAACAAATAACTTAACTAAATAACTCGTACACGGTCGTAAGATCTAAAGCTCACGGACGAATTCAAAACTCTTCTATAACGTTCTCCGAATAACCGGATCATCCGAACCTTTTAAATCCTCTAAGTGGATTTATGGAGGCATATTCGGATATCCATACTTTTGGGTCATTACAAAGTTGGTATCAGAGCCAAGGTTGCTCGACCTGAGTACGCACGAGTTATAAAACATTTTCAAAACACGCCCACCGTTTTGGAAGTTTTAAAGGATTTTAAAAGGTTTTAAAGGGCAAAGTTGAAAACCCTTTGGAAATGAAAATGAACTAGGATCCTTCTAGATGAGAGATATGATCGATGGGTAGTATAAAGGCGATAGACATCTTATAGAGATGTAGAACGGGATTCTGGTTGGCAAAATACTAGTTTTCCTTTACAGTTGGTCGAAGAAGACTCCAAGGGAGCAAACATGGTGGTTGGAGTAGGATAGGATTTAGAGGCGGGCTCGCCAAGCTATCCTTCGAAGGATAGCTATCTAGTTAGCTTCCGTGCGATATAAAACTTTGCCTGCGGGCCATCCCCTTGAAGGGATGTAATTATGTGAAATGAATGTGCCTGAAGGTCGTCTTCCTTGAAGAAGACGTTTTATTGAGTTGTATATTGAGTACACTTAAATTTCCAGTTGTCATCATGGTCGACATCGAGAATAGTAGAGGACGCGAGAGACCACGTGGTCGAGGTCGTGAACGCATTCCCGAGACAGAGACTGAGACTGAGACCGGCGCTGAGGTCGTGATCCCTGGACAACACCAGGGAGAGGATGATAGACAACAGCAGGGATCAACGATAGAGAGGGCATTACTCGCGTTGGTGGAGCGAGAGAGATCAGCTAGCATCACCGACCGGGTGAAGAGACTATCACAGTGTAGCCCGCCTAACTTCCAGGCCGGACCCGGAGAGGATATCGAGCAGTTCTTCAGAGGACTCGAGGGAGTTTTCAGCTTGATTGGAGTACCCAATGCGGAGAGACAAAGGCTTGCGGCTGGGCAGCTTTGAGGAGATTCTTTTGACAGATGGATTGTCTACCATGATGATCGTACTGAATGGACCTACGAGGAGTTTAGGAAGTTGATGCTGAGAGAGTACTGTCCATCTGGGACACAGGCAACACAAGAGGTTGCGCTCTTCAGCACCCACTACGACCCACGGCTATCTATCTCCGAGATCGTCTGCAAGTTCAAGAAGGAGCTCGTTTATTGTGGAAGGGTCTGTAAGACTGACGAGATACGCATCCACATGCTTTCTTTGAGGCTTCCGCCAGACGTTCTTCTGATCTCTACCAGCATGGAGGGAATGACATATGACAGATTCATAGAGATGAGCCTTCGCTATGACCAGCAGCTACGTTTGACAGCTGCCACGTCTTCAACTTTCCGCACTCCATCTAGCGGAAAGAGGCCACGGCCCCAAACGGAACGGAGCCTAGATTAGCGCCGTTCGAGCGGAGAGACTTCTAGACCAGGGATGCACGAGCTACTGGTGTTATGCTTTAGAGGTGGATCGTGAGCGACCCAGCCTGACAGATGTCCCCGTTGTTAGTGAGTTTGTTGACGTTTTCCCAGACGAGCTACCAAGACTTCCGCCACAGCGAGAAGTTGATTTTACTATACAGTTGGAGCCGGGCACCAGGCCGATTTTGAGGGTCCCGTACAGGATGGCGCCGACAGAGATGGCCGAGCTGAAGGCACAGTTGGAGCAGCTAGCCGAGAAGGGCTACATCAGGCCGAGTGCTTTGTCGTGGGGAGCACCAGTGTTGTTCGTGAAGAAGAATGATGGGTCGTTGAGGCTATGCATAGATTATAGAGAGCTGAACCAGGATACGGTGAAGAACCGTTACCCGTTGCCGAGAATAGACGACTTGATGGATCAGTTGCAGGGAGCTGTCGTCTTCTCGAAGATAGATTTGCGTTCGGGTTATCACCAGCTGAGAGTGAAGGCAGAGGATATCCCGAAGACGACGTTCAGGACTAGATACGAATACTATGAGTTTGTGGTTATACCGTTCGGGCTAACCAACGCGCCAGCAGCCTTCATGGAGTTGATGAACAGGGTGTTCATCGATTTTCTTGACAGATTCGTGGTGGTGTTTATCGACGACATCTTGATCTACTCGAGTAGTAGAGAAGAGCATGCTGAGCACCTGAGGATTGTGCTGAGGATTCTGCATAAGCATAAATTGTTCGGGAAGTTTAGCAAGTGTGAGTTCTGGCTCTCCGAGGTGATGTTTCTTGGTCATGTGATATCCGCAGCAGGGATACCAGTAGACGCATCGAAGGTTGATGCTATCGTTGCTTGGGAGGTCCCCAAGAACGTTAGAGACATCAGGTCTGTTCTAGGTTTGGCTAGCTATTACCGACGATTCGTCGAGGGCTTCGCTAGCATAGCTAGGCTGATGACGCAACTGACGAAGAAGGGAGTACCCTTTGAGTGGAGTCCGGCGTGCCATGCCAGTTTTGATCTGCTGAAGCAGAAGTTGACATCCGCGCCAGTGTTAGCACTACCAGAGGGGACGGAGGACTTCGTGGTCTACTTGGATGCTTCGAGTTCAGGTTTAGGTTGTGTGCTACAACAGAGGGATCGGGTAATCGCTTACGCTTCACGCCAGCTGAAGCCAGGGGAGGAGTCATACCCCACACACGATCTTGAGCTAGCCGCAGTGGTACATGCGCTCAAACTCTGAAGGCACTATCTGTATGGCATGTCAGTGAGGATCATGACCGATCACAAAAATCTAAAGTACATTTTCACGTAGAAGGAGCTGAACATACGTCAGAGGCGGTGGCTCGAGTTGATCAAGGACTATGAGCTCGACATCGTTTATCATCCTGGGAAGGCCAATGTAGTGGCCGATGCGCTGAGTAGGAAGACTCGTCAGGAGGTTACCTTATTGAGGTTGACAGCCCAGCCAGAGTTGTGGAGAGATCTGATGAGTTGCGACATCGAGGTCTGGTCACGGAGAGAGAGTGGTCAGCTGAGTTTCCTCAAGATACAATCTGAGTTGATGGATGAGATTCGTCGAGCCCAGACAGAGTGTCCACGGATAGCAGACATCTGACACTGTATGACCTAGGGTCACTGTAGAGCATTTTCTGTTAGAGAGGATGGGATGTTGATGCAACAGGGAGAGTTGCAGTGCCAGAGGTGCATGATATGAGGCAGAGGATTATGCGAGAGGCGCATTCTGCTCCTTATTCGATTCATCCGGGATCGAATATGATGTATCAGGACCTGAGGAGGACCCTTTGGTGGTGTAGGATGAAGGCCGACATTGCAGGATTTGTAGCAAGATGTCAGGTCTATCAGCAGGTGCGGATTGAGCACCAAAGACCCGGAGGAATGACTAGGTCACTTCCCGACCCCGCGTGGAAGTGGACCGATATGACCATGGACTTTTTCACTGGACTCAGGAAGGACGTCCAAGGCTTTGATGCCATATGGGTGGTGGTCGACAGGTTGACCAAGACCGCCCATTTTATCCCGATTTAGGAGACGTGGCCGGTGTCCACACTAGTGCAGTCATTCGTGCAGCATATCGTGAGGTTACATGGAGTCCTAGAGAGGATTGTTTCAGATCGAGATGGTCGGTTTACCTCGAGATTCGGGAGGCAGGTGCACGAGGCTCTGGGGAGCAAGCTGCATTTCAGTACCGCATATCATCCGCAGACAGACGGACAGAGTGAGCGGACGATCCAGACACTAGAGGATATGCTGAGAGCATGTGTGTTAGAGTGGGGGAACCTATGGGTGAGACATCTTCCGCTAGTGGAGTTCTCGTACAACAACAGCTATCATTCTTCGATTAGGATTGCTCATTTTGAGGTGTTGTACGAGAGGCGATGCAAGTCGCCGATACGTTGGATGAGCTGGGGGATGTGCTTGGGTCGTTGCCCCAGTATGTGCAGGAGGCTACAGATCAGGTCAGGCGTATTTGTGAGCATCTGAGGATCGCACATGACCGCCAGAAGAAGTACGCAAATCGCCGCAAAACTGAGCTGGCTTTTGATGTAAGAGATCATGTATGGCTAAGAGTGTCGCCGACGAGAAGGATCCGACACTTTGGCATGAAGGGCAAGTTGAGCCCTAGATATGTAGGACCTTTCGAGATCCTGGAGCGAGTAGGAGAGGTAGCCTACAGAGTGGTTCTACCGACTACCTTAGCTGGCATCGACGATGTTTTCCACGTTTCGCAGCTGAGGCGGTACGAGTCTGATCCGAGTCATGTCCTAGATCATTCTGGTCTTCAGATAGAGCCCGACCACACCTATGTGGAGCGACCGATAGCGGTTTCTGACCACCGGGTCAAGAAGCTGAGATGACGAGAGGTGTCATTGGTCTTGATTCAGTGGGCTAGGAGGAGTCCCGAGGAGGTCACTTGGGAGACCTAGGATAGCATACAGACCAGTTATGGGGGAGTGTTAGACGAGTTGTTAGCCTCGTATGTAGAGCCACGTGAGGATATAGTCCTTACCTCAAGAGTTGGCTGGCGAGTACCCCTAGGATGTCTATCCTTTAGTTGTACTCTTGATTGATTCGATGTTTACCTTGGTGCTGAGTGTGCACTTTTGATGATTTGTATGCGTGGTGGCCCATGAGCGGTCTAATATGATGTGTTATCACTATTTAGTGATATTTTATGATAGATGATTAGGTGATAACATGGGTGTGATTACGATTCGATAGATGAGTACATGATGGAGTATTAGCACGCACTAGTTACATCGTTGAGTACAACTTGCCTGATAGGCAGTTGAGTGCGTGCTACTCCCTATTTATCATGATGAGACGATGACGAGATGACGAACATAGGACAAACGGAATAAGGCTTAGCCTTAGAGGTGGATGAAGTCCACCCTCTTGATTGAGGAATAGATCATAGTGAGATCGTGTGTATGATCCTTAGAGGTGGATAACCACCTCCCGAGAGGGAGATGAGTCGAGACTAGAAGTGTCTAGGTCTAATGTCGAGTCGGGGCGCCAAACACCTTGATTTTGAGATTTAGTTCGGAAATGAGCAATTTAAGGTTCCAATGTCCAGGTAAACCTATTATACTTCGCGAGGTGGATACGAGCTTTCCACGGGGGCACTCGTGGAATTTTCGCTAAGACCGAACGATAGTGTGATTATCCTCTCGAGTTGTGATACTTTCAAGGTTGAGGCGAGATGTGATGGGGGCGCCAATCACATGCTTGATGAAACCATCGAGATTATTACGGTCGTGACAAAGGTGGCATGAGATTCTTGGACGACGCATCCAGGATGATCGTGTGCCTTTTGTTACGATTCAAGGACTCAAGTTTTAAATCCTTCTCCACCGGTTTAAACATTTTTGTCTCAGGGACGAGACTTGTTTTTAGAGGTGGATGATTGTAAAGACCAGAATTTAATTAATATTTATAAAATATCCGTAGGATAATCCGAATATTATCCTCCCTTATGATTATGAAAAACCCGGAAAATTTAAAATTTTTATGCCTAGCTTTACATGGATTTAATGATGGAAAAAATATACCCAAACCACTTTTCTCGTATCTTATAAACGTAAAGGATTTTAATGCATCGCGATCTCGGGTTATACATTGTGTTAAAGAGGTCAGCCGCCCTATCCAAACCAATTGCCCAATATTGAGCCACCAACCCTTGAATTGTGGCTTGCTTGTGAATGTAGACATTCAACCACTACCATCTCCTCATCCCATCACCTCCCATGCTTTGACTCAAGCCAAACCTACTCCCTCCCTTTATAAATCTGAGCTAAGGCTCATTTGGGGCTCATTCACAAAGGGTCAGCCGTCCCCAAGAGAGAGAACCAAGACAAAACGAGAGCATACTCCATTCTTGGTCCATTTTGGACAGCCTTCAAAGAAAAATCCATAACTCCCTCCATACTCATCCAAATTGAGCAAACACGGTGGACATGGATCCTTATTGAACCCATTTTTCCATACATATCTCAAACAAAAAAATCCAAGCTCATTTGCCTAGCCAAAATCGTCCATCTTTGGAGCTGCAGAAAAATGTTTTTGAAGGGTCTTGAGAGTTTGACTTGATTTCTTGGTAAGAACCCTTCCTTTATTCCAAAACTGAGTTCCAACATGTGTTATAACTCCTTTTCTTCAACTTTGAGTAAGAATCTAAATCATGTTTTGGGATTTTTGGTGACAAAATGGCAAGGTGTTTGAAAGGTGTTCCGAAGGACTCTTTAGGGTGTTCTTGAGTCGTTTGTGTGGGATTCTTCGAAGGTAATCCCTCATCCGCCTCCCCCTCTCTAGGAATAGATCTTGTGTGCTTGTAAAGGGCTTAGGAAGTGGAGCCTCTCTGTGTTTTTGGTTGCGTTTTGTAGAAAACGTCAAAAAAACAAAATGGATATATGTGCCTCTGTAATTTGGACTTTATTTCCAATCCAAGGATCTGATTCGGCTGAAATAATATTATGATGTTCATCGAAATGTTATCTAACTGTCCTTAAAAAATTAGGGCGATCCAACAGTTGGATCAAGAGTTATTATAATTTTAGTAACCACTGTTTATAATGACTCGATTAAAAAACTTGGTTAAGAGAATGCTAAGAATATGGTTAACTATATGATGGCATAACCGAAACTTAGAGCATGTAAAATACAAAAATTAAGTATACCCATAACTTGGCTTATGATCCGATAAGAAGAAAATCGATTATGTGATAATGCGATATAGATTATAACTGGTAAGTCCGGATCACTTAACCAAAGTGCATAATCTATAGAATCGTGAACCTCATGTGGATGTACGTTGATGATTAGGTTGGGAACCATGCATTAGAATACCACCTAATGAAAGCTTAATGAAATTACTAGGCTCTTGTTGATTGGATCCTTGGTTGCGCATTTAATTGCTTGCTTATTCTCCGGATTCCAGGTAAGTCCCCTCGACTTACTCATGATGGATTTATGTGATACTCTTTGTCTTATCGAGAGTCTTCATGCATCACGCGAACTAGTAACATATTTAGGAATATAAACCGGTAATATGACGTAGGATTAACTTAGTAAATCCAACAATTCATATGTATGCTATGTGTCTATGGTAGGACGGCCGTCAAAATCTGAATAAATGACTTATACTCGATGGAACAAGAATGAAATGATGAAAGACTTATGATGAGAAAGAATGAGTATGTTTGAGAAGGATGAGTACGTTTGAGAAGGATGGGTACGTTTGAGAAGATATTATGATATGATGGTGATGATGATGATTATTATGATGATGATACAGGCCCTTGTGTGTTTATTCCGCATTTGTATATATCTATACACTTGCTTATGTGTTACATTTTAACATTCATGTAGTTTAAGTATGCCTCTTTATATGGCATTGAGTGTGCATATTTCCGATGATTGACCCCGATTTATTTCTTGTTTTTAGATTCCAGTACCCCTTACCCGATATGACTTACTTATGTGGATGCTTGTCGGGACAGACCTTTTGGGACGATTAGAGCGAGTGAGGCATGACTTACGCACTCTTTACTTTCTCGCTTACATTGATTTGGTTTTGACCCGGCTATACCACGGCGACTTTGATGTACGTTATTTCCGCACTTTATATTTCCGACTTGAAAATCATTTACACGATAGTACCTAGGACATGTGAATGCCTCCAACGGGCGTGCGCATTTCTAGGGATTCGAAATCCCCACTTTCAAAAACCATCGCTTCCGCTTAAAACAAATAACTTAACTAAATAAATCGTACTCGGTCGTAAGATCTAAAGCTCACGGAAGAATTCAAAACTCTTCTATAACGTTCTCCGAATAACCGGATCATCCGAACCTTATAAATCCTCTAAGTGGATTTATGGAGGCATATTCGGATATCCATACTTTTGGGTCGTTACAGATATCGTTCTCAAACACCCCAGTTCACAAGAAATTGAACATATAAATTTTCTTAATCTTCGTCAATGTCTTATCTCGAGACATCTCTAAAGACACCTCAAGTTGGAGATGTTGATCCATCAACATCTTGTGGATGTGCTCAACAATAGTGTCAAGTTTTCGAGTGCTCACACCCAATTGTTGCTTCAATATCGAGTGTGCAGATTCCGTCCTGCGTATAAATTTAAGGCGAAATTGGGTAGTTATACCCAATTCAAGTTTTTATTTGGTAAATGTATCATTGAAGATTTTGTTTTTATTATGACATATTTGCCCTTGATTTGATTGTAACTAATAAATCCATTGACGCTCAATCTGTTTCCATCAACGCTCTTTTTTTCCATTCCTCTCTTCCAATAAGCGACGCTCATCCCATTGCATCTTCCTTAAAGTACGGTGATTGCGAAGACATTGAAGGTTGGTAAATTTGATTTATATGTTTGTGTGATTGTTACGGTAACTTCCATGGTACAGTAAACTCTAATTTGAGAACCCTAATTCAACCACGGGAGTTAGGCGCCCGACACAGACGCAAAAACTCGTCATCAACGTTTGTGATTTCCAAAAAAGAACGACGATGCAGAGTAGATGTAAGAGCGAAGATGTATGGTCAATGGAAGCTTTAGGGAATAGATATCTTATCTACGATTATGGTCTTCGCTTATTGTTAATTAGGGACAATAATTTAGGTTACAATAATCGTTATCTATCTTTACAATAATTGTAGGTTACTTATTTGATACCTGTGTTTACCAGGATTCGGTCATTACAGGAAATCATTCATTACAATAATTGTATGGTATTGTAGTTGGTTATAGTAATAGGTACAAGAATTCGTTCATTACAGTAAATCATTAATACCAAGAATTGTATGCTACTTTAATTAGTTGGTTATAGTGATTTCTTGTAATTTAACTCTACAAGAAAAATGTGGGTATAGTAATGGTGTGAAGGTTTCATTCATTACAAAAATTGGGTCATTACATGAAATCGTTTATTACAATAATTGTATGCTATTGCAGTTGGTTATAGTAATGGGTACAAGAATTCGTTCATTATAGTAAATCAGTAATTACAGGAATCGTATGCTACTTTAGTTAGTTATAGTGATTTCTTGTGATACAACTCTACAAGACAAATGTGGGTATAATAATGGGTAGAAGAGTTCATTCGTTATAGGAATTGATTACATGAATATTATTGTATTACAGGAATTGATTACAAGACGAATGATTTTATTGTAACAAAAATTGTTACAACAAAATCATTCCACACAATAATTTAGGTTAGAATGGATCGACAAACGATTGTAATCAAATAATTTGAAGAGTAATGTATGTTACCTGTAACCTAGCTAGAAAATTATTGAAGTTGTACCCTAGAAAATTCTCCGTTGATAATCCGCTTGCAGTAATCTAACAGAGTAGTTTTAAAAAGGATAAAGCTTGTTAAAATATCTCCATCCACCAATCTTTAAAAAAAGATAAAAAAAGGATAAAATCTCATTTGTTAACAATATCTTCCTCATCAATATTTTAAAAAGGGATAAAAATTGAAAAAGGTAAAAATTATTTGTAAGGGTAAATATGTAATATCCACCTTAAAAAAAGTACAATTACCAAAAACAAAATTGAGAGAGTACAATTAGTTAAAAAAAAACATGAAAATACCCAGTTCACCTCCCAAACCTTTCACCTCTTAAACCCCCACCATGATGACACTATTTTGTGTATTTCCCCTACCTTGCCTATATAAGGCTTGTAAGCTCTCTTGAGAATGAACACAAGCTAATAGAGATCTCTCCTTTCTGCCTCTTCCCTGCTCTCTTGTTCTTCGATAAATTATAACACGTTATCAGCACGATAGTCTAAAACCCTAACATTCATCTATCTGCTTCTTTTTCCTGTAGCTCCCTGAATCTCCAATTCTAAATCGACCCACAAAACTCCGACTTTATTCTTGAGTCGGGAAACCAGAAGCCGATCGAGGATGTCGGATGTTCTGCCTTTCAAATGTTGTCTGTGAACTCGGACTACAAAGGCCAATAGTTGAAGCTGAAGATGGAAGTCGGGTGCCCTGCAGTGCACATATGTACCGGCAGCCGGCCTTGTTTTGGTGGTTCGGTTGAGATCATTAGTCTTGCTCGATCGAACTCAAGAGACGCGCCCGCTAAGGCTTGCTCTTTTGATATCCAATAGATCGGAATCCATCGATCATCTTCTGATGGTGTCAAAACGATGGTAATGGAATCAAACGAAGCCGCCATAATAGAGTAGTCACCGAGTTGGGTGCACGCGATGGTCGGAATAAAAACGAACCACCGTCGATCTATAATTCCCAAATGAAGGTGCTTTTCTTGGAGATCTTCAGACCGAAGACGAACTCCCTGAAGATCGAAGGGATGTCGATGAGGGTGGCGCAGATTTCACCCAACAGGAAGCCGCCATCGCATCAGCATCGAGGATTTCCATGGCGGTGATGCTGCCTCCGATCATCTTCGCATCGAGCAGGATCAAGAGCGATGCGATGACGATTAAGCTAGGCTCTGAGCCGTCATAGATTGACAACGGTGGCTTGAACCTTTTGGTGGATCCTAATTAGAGTGATTCGATCGAGAGAGAAGGAGATGGCGGCAGCGAGTCCCTTCGGCACTCTCTGCAAACACTTAGGAAGACGAGAAGGCTATTGCAATTTGGTTAAATTACAAAACGTACCGAAGAAGATGATCAATTGCTAAAGACCCAAACTTACAGGGTTGCAGACAGGTTTGCACTTTTCTGATAATTACAGAAAAAGACCCAAACTTACAGGGTTGCAAATTTTGTCCGGTTCCGATCTCCATCCCCGAAGTGATGAGATTTAACTCGTGAAATAGATAAGCGCATTGCGTATGCATAAAATATATCAACCCCCGAAGTGGTTATCCCTTGAAGTGGGTAAAGGATCAACAAAAATGAAATTATAATATGAATTGACATCTTCGATGAGAAACGGTGAATCTCATGAGTAGATTAATGTACACGTCTCTCGAAGTAGACGAATGGACAAATCACATCCCCGCAGAGATGATCGAGCCAATAAATTTCATCCTCGTAGTGATGAAATTATATTTACTGATTTATGTTTATTTAAATTCATCTGTATGGTATTTTATTTTATTTATTTCAACTATATTTTTTTTCTCTCATCTTCCGAAGTAGATGAACGGGCACATCTCTCGAAAGAGATTAACGTTCTCATCTCCAGAAGTAGGTGAATGAACAAGTCATATCTTTAAGATAGATCGATTAATTTCATCCCTTAAGCGATGAACAAAATATTTCCATCCCTGTAGTGATGCATCAATGATTAACCTTTTATTTTATTTTATTTATTTGTATATTTTTATATATTATATGTTTCTTACGTTATTCGTCTCCCGAAGTAGACAAATATTATCTCTTGAAGTAGATAAAGTAAATACAACTTATATATCACCCAAAATCGATCTCTAGATGTAGACGATAAAATTGCATATAAAAATACCACCTCCTGACATAGGTGATAAAATGGTCTTGAAGATCTATGTTAAAATTTTCTGTCACTCGAAGTTGACATTAATTTTATTTACTTATTTAAGATTATTGTTGTTGATATTCATGTTTCTTAATAGTAGTATGCTTTACTATTTAGTATTTTCTTTTATATAGTTTTTTTTTTATTATTATTCCCTTAATGCACCATATTGTGAGTTTTCATCAAAGCATGCATAAGAGCTTGAAAACTCTAATTTCATATTCTTATAAACTCTAGAAGAGTATAAGATCTTATTTAAAACATTTGTACTCTTGAAGAAGTACATGGAATATGGGTTATGTCATATTCAGAACTATTTTTATTTGGTTAGTACAACCAGTATAAATAACCACAAAACATGATCCGGTTTACAAGGCCACTTCCTGACAATCCTCTAAGCATGACCTGAAGCATGTCCCCTCCTGTAGAGGGTGTAAAAGAGGTAATGGTTAAGCGCGCAACCAATTAAGTTATTGTTGTGGCTTATAACTAGGTCATCTTTGTACGGTTAATTTCTAATATCCTGAAGAATATTATGAATAATGGTCGTTAGTTTCATACTTGTAGTATGACTCCAACAGAAGTTCTGAAAATACCCAGTTAACGACATCGGATCAAAGTAAATGGATCACCATATACAAAGTTCAATGGTTAGAATGTTTTACCATTGAAACTTATGATATCACTAACTAGAAGTTAGTTGATGATAAAATCTTATTCTTTGTGGCATTTGGTCGCTCAAGTAAAACGATGATTTGCAAGATCATTGAATTTTACATGAATTCTCACCAAAAGGATTAGAAAATCCTAGGACCGGAAGATCCTCAATAAGGGTGACCATACATGTACGACTTGTTCTTTTGGCAGAAATAATAACAAGACCGTCTATAATAAAGAGTGAATGCAAAGTCTCTTATGTATCTTGACTGAGTTCAATGAGATAACTACGAACATAAAACATCGGTATATGGACCAATGTTATTCCAATATAGATGCCTTAACACATTGGCCATATGAAAAGGTAGAGAATGTTTATGGAGCATATAGTAGCTCACAATGACCTAGATGAGTCGTTAGTCAAACGGGCCCATGCAATTCTACATTTCGAATTTGACACAATAACTTCTCTCAAATTATCTCCAAAAGAGAGTATATGTTCCGAGGCCTCCTCCACAATTAACTAAAAGACCACAAAGAAGTTGAATGATACATGGGGTTTGAGTCCCTAATGATATCAAATACCTCGAGCTTTATAAAGGTGATCAAACGCTCGGTATTTAAGGGGGGAGGAAATGAGACTATATATATTCAGAAAGAGATTGCATGAAAGCATTCTCTATATATCATTTGGGATCCGCGGATAAATGAAAGTGAATGAGAAGTTCAGCACTTATGTAAACCAAATGATAATTACATATATGGTTTAGCAAAAAGCCATCAAATGCATTTACTAAGGCCAAGAGAGTGACTAAGTCAGATATATTGCTCTAGCTAGCTCATTTGTAGATTCCAGAAGTAACTCCGAAACCAAAATCAAGTGATTCTCAAATACACCAGAAGTGTTGAAGATCACTAGGCTCTCACTTTAGGATTCCCTAGAAGTAGAAAGAGCTCATGGAAATCCGATGATCATAAATCAAATAATGGATGTCAACATCGAAATGATGGTAAAAGGGATAGAAAGAAGGAATTCATGCAAAGATGTATTCTTCAAGCATGATGCTATTGGACCCGTAGTTCCAACATCGAAAAGTATAACATCATTGGTTTTAAGTGGGTGTTTATACAATACCATAATAAATGAAGCTGTAAGATATATAGCAAGATAGATCGCATAAAAGTTTTCGAGTGGATGATATGAAAATATATTCACCAGAAGTGCATATAATATTTGGTTGTCGATTAACTGACTCCATATGTAATTGAAGAGCATAGTAGTTATATACCCAAATTGATCATGAATAAAAGAACATACTTGAAAATGATTGATTAATTTGGAATGCCTAAAGCATCAATATGAAAGTCTCGTCATATGTGCGCGATTAAGCCAAAATATGCTTATAATACTTGAAGTATCATATATTTATGTAAGTGGTGACATAGTGTATTGAGTCCTGAAGTACAATACACAACGTTGTACTCTTTTCCTTAATCTTGGTTTTTATCCCACTGGGTTTTTCCAAGGTAAGGTTTTTAATGAGGCAATTTATACACCATCTATACATCGTATCCCCTGTATCAAACAATGAAAAGCACACTAGGTCTGGAAGTACCTTATATTTTTGCATTGAAAGCAGCTTATCACCAAAGACAACGAAGCCAATTGCATCAAAGTCAAGTGTAATATATGAAGACATTTCGGCTTAAGCACATGAAAGGCAATGTTCAGACTCGACCATGAAACTCATGAAGCTAGCTATCAAAAAGTTTGAAGAACTTATCAAAATGAGAAAGCTGCAAGAAGAATGTTGAATTCAAGGGGAGAATATACGCGCTGCACTCTTTTTCCCTTCGATCAGGTTTTGTCCCACCGGGTTTTCCTGACAAGGTTTTTAACGAGGCAGTATCACCACAGCGTATCAAACGACATCTGTACTCTTTTTCCCTTAGTCCTAGTTTTTGTCCCATTGGGTTTTCTAGGCGAGTTTTTTAACGAGACAGTTTGTAATGTAAGAGGTGTACATCCAAGGGGGAGTGTTGTAATACTAATGGTGGATTGTCCACCTCCCAAACCTTTCACCTCTTAAACCCCCACCATGATGACACTATTTTGTGTATTTCCCCTACCTTGCCTATATAAGGCTTGTAAGCTCTCTTGAGAATGAACACAAGCTCATAGAGATCTCTCATTTCTCTGTCTTTCTCCACTCTCTTTTTGTCGATTTTGCTCCTCAAACATTCTCTACCTTTTCATATAATCAACGTATTAAGGCATCTATATTGGAATAACATTAGTCCATATGTCGATGTTTTATGTTCGTTGTTGTCTCATTGAACTCGGACAAGAGACATAAGAGACTTTGCATTTACTTTTTACTATATACGGTCTTGTTATTATTTTGCCAAGAGAACAAGCCGTACATGTATGGTCACCCTTATTGAGGATCTTCCGGTCCTAGGATCTTCTAGTCCTTTGGTGGGAATTCATGTGAATTTCAATGATCTTACAAATCATCGTTTTACCTGAGCGACCAAGTGCCACAAAGAATAAGATTTTATCATCAACTAACTTCTAGTTAGTGACATCATAAGTTTCAATGGGATAACATTCTAACCATTGAACTTTATACATGGTGATCCATTTAATTAATCAGATGTCGTTAACTGGGTATTTTCAGAACTTCTGTTAGTGTCATACTACAGGTATGAAACTAATGACCAACTACGTGTATTCATTAGATACACTTTATCCTTATTCATAATGTTCTTCGGGACATTAGAATTAACCGTACAAAGATGACCTAGTTATAAGCCACAATAATAACTTTGGTTGCGTGCTTAACCATTACCTCTTTTACACCTTCTACAGGAGGGGCATGCTTTGGGTCATGCTTAGAGGATTGTTAGGAAGTGGCCTTGTAAACCAGGTCATGTTTTGTGGTTATTTATATTGGTTGTACTAACCAAACAAAAATAGTTCTGAATATGCCATAACCAATATTCCATGTACTTCTTCAAGAGTACAAATGTTTAAAATAAGATCTTATATACTCTGCTAGAGTTTATAAGAATATGAAATTAGAGTCTTCAAGCTCTTATGCATGCTTTGATGAAAACTCACAATATGGTGCATTAATTAAGGAAATAATAATAATAATAAAACTATGTAAAAGATAATACTAAATAGTAAAGCATAATACTATTAAGAAATGTTGTAAGAGGAAATCGAGACTTGCAATAATAAAATATAAATAAATCACAGCAAACCAGATTCCGTCCCTTGCAAATAATTACAAGACCTCCTCCTGATGCAGCAGCGGGAAGTCAGGATCGATCCACGAGGAAGCGTGTCAGCGGATCCTAGGCAGCGGAGAAATCTCACAGAAGTCGACAACAGAGTCCTCGATCTTGAGTACAGCAAATCGACAGAAGATCGGACAGTTGAACACAGCGCAGCAGCAAGCACATGGGCTCGTCGATATCGACCAGAGGGTACTCGATATCGAGTAGGGTCCTCATCGACTTCGAGTTGGGCTTTGTCGAGTACCTGCACACAGAAGCTACAACGATGCTAGATCGAAGATCAGTAACTCGAGGTCGACCAGGCTCGGTCGAGATCGAGTAAGGGCAGAAAACTAAATCGAAACGAAAGAAAATAAAGACAAGTGCTTTGGGATTTCGAACTAAACTTAATGTAAAAGACTTCCAAGATTAGGGTTTGCAACAACGATAACTAAGCATGCATAAGACAGAGATAAACAGATAATCATGTAAATTGCATCAAAGGACAAGCTTTCGCCTTTTCCAACAATTAGACAACTCTTTCAAGAAACCCTAATTGTCTCTACTAATTTTATGTTTACAATCCAAGTTGTTAGCATGGATCTCCATTAGACGGGTAATAAACACATAAACAAGTAGTAGATGCTCAAAACAAGATAAAGGTCGGATCTTTACCTCAAACACGCATGGCTATCGTCGGGCTCGCCCCAACCCTAGAAGTGGGTGGACTACTCGCGCTTCATTGCAAACTCAGACATCATCGATTGAAAGAAAACTAATTGCATTAAAATAAACCAAAGTTTACAACCGCTTGAAGCCAATTCCGCTCTCGCTTCACAACTCCAATCAGCCGCTCACTTTCTCTCTCTACTTCTCCTACTTACTTCCCTCTGAAATTGAATGAATCTAAAATCAGCCCTATGGGCTTTATTTATAGGCTTCTAAACCTTGCTACTCAAGGATAGAAATCTTTATCTATATCTAAAACTATATCTAAAAGCATAATGAAAAATAAAAGCAACAAAGAATTTAAATCTAAAAGGGAAATATATCTAAAAGTCTTAAAGTGGATAGATCCTCTCCTTCATGATGTATCTTGATAATTTCGGATAGAATCGGCAATCTTTGGGCCCAAGCAATCCCAAACCGAGTAGAATTCGTCAAACCGCGTGACGTGTCTCTGGAAGTCTCCTCGATCTCGACAAAGGTCTACTCGATCTCGAGTAGAATTATCGGTCGACTGGTGTGGCTCGGCTAGCTGGTCCTCGACAGACTCGGACATGGATCCTGGCGCTCATCGATCTCGATGACCCCTCATCGACATCGAGTAGAGAGGTTCGTCGACTAGGTTTGGCTTGGGTGGTCGGGCAAGTCTTCTCGATGTGCTCGGTCCTGGCTCCACGTCTTTGTCGACCTCGAGTAGCCGTACTCAATATCGAGTTGGGTGTGGAGTCGGGTTCTTCGTCTTCAGTTTCTCGACATAGGCTCCTCGATGCTGGCACCTAGGCATGTCTTGTCGAGATCGACTAGGGTTAGTCGATGTCGAGTAGCGTTGTGCTCCAGTTCCCGCTTCTTGGTTTTCTCCCGAAATGTTTCCATATTCTGCAATATTAAACAGAAACTTATATAGATCTCCATTTCTGACAAATAAGCATATACTACATAATTCCGACATATTCCCAACCCAAAATATGTAAAATGTAAAGAATATGGAACTAAAATATGCATAAAGACATGGCTACTTTGGAGACATCAAATCACCCCATACTTAGACTTGCTTGTCCTCAAGCAATAACCAAACAATAACCAAGACCTACATCACATCCTTCAAGTCTTCGCCTTTGTCAAAAGCAACATCTCAAGTAGTAGCAATGTAACACAAGTGAATTTAATGTCATCACACATATATGAGCGATCCATAGGCATATGCAATATAAATCCAACCTCACAGGGATAATGTGTTTAAACTCAACTCTCAATGTGTTTAGGCTATGTAGATCAACTCTCAACTCAATTCCATACACAATCTCATAAACATTGCAATTTAAACATGTATCCACTTCGCAACCAATTATGAAAATGCAACAAGAATTATCAGGAGGACTTCGCTCAATAGAAGTCTTCAAAGAAGATTCCATTCGGCGGGGTTGTAATGGGGCTTGGTAAGAAATAATAAGGAATGGAATTATTTGGCCATGTGGTGCTTGATAAAATTTCGGGAATCAAGACTCCTAAATCTCCAACACAACCAGACCATAACTTCTCAATCATATGCATCAACCAAACTCTCCAATGAAGTATGTAACCTTTCAAACTTTCTCAACCTCTCCAAAGTGTGTATCTTGTAAATAATGAAAGAAATAAGGTAAATTTGGCTCATTCACTTTATTCGCAAATATATATACTTTTTCTTCTTCTTTTTTTTTCTTTTTCGGTTTTTTTTTCTCTAAACGAAAATAAATAACATAATACTAGTGCATTTATAATGTGAGCCAAAAATCCTTTTACATAATATGCATAGCAAGATAAAAATTTAAAACCATCCCATATCTCAATAATTTCAACAATCCTTCCTTCTTGAAATGCAACATAAGCTCATTCTTTCCACAAATCATTCTTTCAACTAACTCTAAGTCTTAATTCCCAAATAGGGGTCAGGCTCAATTCGGCTAAGGAAAATTTTGTAGAGTTTACAATAAAAGTCTCAGGCTAATGTTCTGGCTTCAAGCAAGGATAATGCAGGGTAGGTAAAGAGAGGATAAAATTGGCTTAAAAGGTGCCTCCATCATTTAATTCTCATCAACATAAACATATAAATGTATTGGCTTCGAATAAATATCACAACATTTAGAGATGCACAGGAAGAGTAAATACACTCAAGAAAGCAGAGGGATTTTTAATGTTCTCCCTATAAGGCCAAAATTCTCACTGGGACAATTTTTGTTGGATTTTAACCTTTAGCTTAGGATCATATGTGCTCAATTTCATCATAAGTTCACAATCGACATAAAAACAATATTCGAGGACTTAGGCTAAACCTTCCAAACATGCCATAGGATTTACATGATCAAAGTCAATTATTATTTATCATCATAGGACATCTATGTTAGGGTATAAAAACTAAAGCAATGCAAAAATTTAAACATGCATATATTCTTTTTTTTCGACATTTTCTATTTTTTTTTTATTTTTTTTTCTATGCAACTAAAAATAAGAATAAAGTATGGCAAAAGACTCCAATGCATAAAATTTAAACATGAATGCATAAAAATTTAAATTTCACCATGTAAAACCAAAAGCAAGACTAACACATATGATAATGATGATGAGCCCTTCCTCCACCCCATACTTAAAATATACAGTGTCCTCACTGTATAAAATCAAATAAAAACAAGAGTAAAGGAAGGAACTCACAGGATAACACATCGAGGAAGGCGAATCAGTGCAGGTCGAGTAACTGGCTGGTCGATCTCGAGTACAGGTTACTCGATCTAGAGGAGCTTTTCTGCGTCCAGTGGAATCTGAAGTCGAGGAGCGTTTTGGCTTTTCGATGTCGAGTACGTCTACTCGAGGTCGAGTAACTTCTGGGCTTCTCCTCCTTGTCGTAATCGACTTGGCCTTTGTCGATTCTGACTGTTTTCAGGGACTTCTTTATTCCACTTGTCGCAATCCTTATATGCTTGCCGACCTAAAAGTGTTAGATTGCACAAGAAACAAGACTATCCACATGAAATATTCTAAAAGACATAAAACCAAAATAAAAAACAAGGACCAAAAAGTTCAAAAAGTCCCAAAATTCATAAAGTTCTATATACATGCTCTAGATTTTAGAGTCGCTAGGCCGACTTCTCTGTTTGTGCTCAAGGACCATTATTGTGGGGCCTGCTCATGCTTGGCCCTTCTCCTGGATCATCTAGGTCCTGATGGTAGTATGCAAGCTCAGCTGACAGGTGGTTGCTTGCATCATCTCCTTTCTCTTTCTTCTTCTTCCTTCCAGCTCTTAGTTTTCGCAGATTCTCTCGCCATGGTGTCTTATCTCCCCTTAAATCATTGAAAATTTTCTTTATGGATTGATGGGGAGTAGAATTCATACCTGAACTTACATTTTCGGACCCAAAACATAAATCTTTGGGTCTGGGCTAGTCGAGACCGAGTACTGCTGGTCGACCTCGAGTACAGGGACCCCATACTTAGGCTTTCGGCAAGTCAGTGGATTAGCAGAGGTAGTCGACATCGACAAGTCTTGGTCGAGATCGAGTAGCACCTTTGTCGAGATCGAGTAGCTCTTGTCGACCTCGAGTACAGTGCTAGCGCTTTCCTCCGCTGTTTGCCTGGTCCCGTGGTTGCTGATGCTTTTCACCTCCAGCCATGAAATTTCCTCTTTTGCAGGGCCAAAAGAGAAATCCAAAACCTCATCGCCTATGGTGAAGGTGAGCGATCTATTCTTGACACTTATTCTGGCATCTGCAGTAGCTAAGAATGGTCTACCAAGAATAATAGGGCTAGTAGGATCTTCAGCACAGTCAATGATAAGAAAATCTGCTGGAACAAAGAATTTACCAACCTGGACAGGGACGTTCTCAACTATACTTGTAGGGATGACTACTGTATTGTTCGCCATGTATAGTTTGGCATCCACAGGTTCTATGCATCCTATTTTGACCTTCCGCCAGATTGATAGAGGCATGATGCTCACACTTGCTCCTAAATCGCACAGAGAATCATATTTATATTGTCCAAAACCCACAGTAACAGAAAACTTACCAGGGTCAGGTCTCTTTTCAGGGAAGTGGAGTACTTTGCATTCGCCTGCGATCTCTGAAATGGATCGCTTCTTGCTTAGAATTTCCTTTAGAAATTTGACATATCCAGGCATCTCTTGCAGGGCTTCTGTAAAATGAATAGAAACATTTAGTTCTTGCAGCATATTAACAAATCTGGTAAACCTACCTGCAGTGGGATCTTTCTGTGCTTTTGAAGGGAAAGGCAGTGGCTTTTTCTGTTTCGGAGCCATATCAGCTATCGGAGGTGTTGCAGAGTCGTCGACGTCGGCCAGATGATGCTCCTCGATCTCGACCATGGGCTCCTCGACATCGTGTAGGGTGGTCGACCTGGAGTTGCTGGTCTGCACAGCGGAGTCCGAGCTCAGCTTCTGGTCTGTGTCGAGTAGCGGCTTGTCGATATCGAGTACACCCTCCTCGAGATCGAGTTGGTTTTGCTCTGTCTCGAGTTGCTACTCTGCCTTGCTTTGCTATTTCCCGACCTCTGGCTCGTGTAATTGATGCCCACTCCTGAGTTTGATAGCTGCGACATGTCCGGTCTTCCCTTTAGGATTTGGTTCTGTTTGCCCAGGGAGCTGTCCGGATGGTCGAGGGATCTGTGCAGCGATTTGACCCATCTACGTCTCTATTCCTCTTTTTCAGATGTCCAGTTCTCCAAATTTTGTAGTGATGTTCTGGAACTGGTTGTTGATGGTGCCCTGATTCCGACGCATCTCCACAAGGATCAGCTGCAGATCATCCTTCTTTTGATCCCTTTCTGGATGTCCTGGAGCTCTCTAGGGTGGGGGATTCCTAGGAGGGCCTTGGTTCCACTGTGGTTGATAGAACCTTTGATCTCCCATATAGCGATTGGGACCCCCCGCGTAAGCTGTCTCTTCATGTGTCTCTGCCATTCTGACTTGCTCCGTGTGTGGGCACTCAGTAGTGGTGTGCCTCTGTGATCCGCATTCGATGCAAGGCTGATTGACAAATAGATATTTGACTTGCTTGAGGAGCTTGCGATTCCGGTCTCTGTAGAACTACTCCCTTACATCTGGGTCAATCTCCTTTGCTGGCTCATAGAGTGGCATAGATGGTGCTGGCTTGGCGTAGGAGTTCTCCTCATAGTTCGCAGTAGACCCATATTTGTTGTCATAATTGGTGAGCTTGTCTAGCACACCCCATGTGTCAATTGGCGACATTGTCAGATACTCATAGCGAGTATAATGGTTGATTCTGTCCTTAGTGATTTGATCAAGAGATGTTGAAGAAGATCTCTTGAATGACGTAGGGTGGATGTCCATGAGTAGGGCAAGATCGCAGCAGTTCTTTGTAGCGTTCCCATGCCTTTGCTAGCAGTTCCCCAAACTTCTGTTTGAAGGCGGTGATTTTTTGGCGGAGAAGTGTTGTTTTGGTGGGTGGGAAGAATTTGTTCAGAAATGCTTGCTCTACTTGGGCCAATGTTGTGAGTGATCTTGGTTTCAGCCCTTCAAGCCACTTCAGTGCAGGCCCAGCGAGAGACCAGCGAAAAGCTTTCATCTTGACATATTCCAGCGTTGTACCTTCAGCAAGAGTACGGCACATGTCAGAAAAATTGGTAATATGTTCAAGAGGACACTCATTAAATTTGCCATAAAAAGCATTATTTTTAAGCTCTATAAGAAATTAAGTGCGAATTTCAAAGGAGTTATCAGGGATTAGAATCGCCGATTCAGGCACGACGAGAGTTGGATGCATATAATCCTCAGCAGTGGTTGGATATTGGGCAAGCTCAGCTTCTGCTTGCCTTGCGCGCTCAGCTTCTTGTTCCCTCGCTGCCCTTTCATTGGCGATAGTGGTATCCTTTGCGGCTAGCTCCCTTGTAAGCCTGGCAATCAGCTGTTCTTGTGTTTCAGCGGCCGCCATGATCCTTTTGAGTTTAGAGTGGATGTGTAGGTAACGCTCCGGTTCGTCCAAGCTGTCAAACTCAGGTGGTAGACCAGAACGGCACATACACCTGTATAGTAACTTAGAGCAGATATGAGATTTAACTACCTAAGGCGCGAATGATAGCCTCCCCGGCAACGACGTCAATTTGTTGTAAGAGGAAATCGAGACTTGCAATAATAAAATATAAATAAATCACAGCAAACCAGATTCCGTCCCTTGCAAATAATTACAAGACCTCCTCCTGATGCAGCAGCGGAAAGTCAGGATCGATCCACGGGCTTGAAGCTAATTGCAAACTCAGACATCATCGATTGAAAGAAAACTAATTGCATTAAAATAAACCAAAGTTTACAACCGCTTGAAGCTAATTCCGCTCTCGCTTCACAACTCCAATCGACCGCTCACTTTCTCTCTCTACTTCTCCTACTTACTTCCCTCTGAAATTGAATGAATCTAAAATCAGCCCCATGGGCTTTATTTATAGGCTTCTAAACCTTGCTACTCAAGGATAGAAATCTTTATCTATATCTAAAACTATATCTAAAAGCATAATGATAAATAAAAGCAACAAAGAATTTAAATCTAAAAGGGAAATATATCTAAAAGTTTTAAAGTGGATAGATCCTCTCCTTCATGATGTATCTTGATAATTTCGAATAGAATCGGCAATCTTCGGGCCCAAGCAATCCCAAACCGAGTAAAATTCGTCAAACCGCGTGACGTGTCTCTGGAAGTCTCCTCGATCTCGACAAAGGTCTACTCGATCTCGAGTAGAATTATTGGTCGACTGGTGTGGCTCGGCTAGCTGGTCCTCGACAGACTCGGACATGGCTCCTGGCGCTCGTCGATCTCGAGGACCCCTCGTCGACATCGAGTAGAGAGGTTCGTCGACTAGGTTTGGGTTGGCTGGTCGGGCAAGTCTTCTCGATGTGCTCGGTCCTGGCTCCACGTCTTTGTCGACCTCGAGTAGCCGTACTCGATATCGAGTTGGGTGTGGAGTCGGGTTCTTCGTCTTCAGTTTCTCGACATAGGCTCCTCGGTGCTGGCACCTAGGCATGTCTTGTCGAGATCGACTAGGGTTAGTCGATGTCGAGTAGCGTTGTGCTCCGGTTCTCACTTCTTGATTTTCTCCCGAAATGTTTCCATATTCTGCAATATTAAACAGAAACTTATGTAGATCTCCATTTTTGACAAATAAGCATATACTACATAATTCCAACATATTCCCAACCCGAAATATGTAAAATGTAAAGAATATGGAACTAAAATATGCATAAAGACATGGCTACTTTGGAGACATCAAGAAACATGAATATCAACAACAATAATCTTAACTAAATAAAATTAATGTCAACTTCAGGTGACAAGAAAATTTAACATAGATCTTCGAGACCTTTTATCACCTACGTCAGGAGGCGGTATTCTTATATGCAATTTTATCGTTTACTGCGAGAAACTGATTGAGAAACATTAAGGAGCATAGTTGATTTGTTTATTTGGATATACGAATCATCACTATAAGGATGACGTTTACCGGTTCGTCCCTGCGAGGGTGCGGTTTATCATTCATCTACTTCGGGAGATATGTCTATTCATCTGCTTCGGGAGATGAAGAATAAAAATATAATATACAAATACAAGTAAATAAAATAAAATAAAAGGCTAATCATTGATGCATCACTACAAGGATGAAAATATTTGGTTCATCGCTTAAGGGATGAAATTAGTCGATCTATCTCAAAGATACGACTTGTTCATTCACCTACTTCGGGAGATGAGAACGTTAATCTCTTTCGAGAGATATGCCCGTTCATCTACTTCGGGAGATGAGAGAGAAAACAAATATAGTTTAAATAAATAAAATAAAATAACATGCATATGAATTAACTAAACATAAATAATTATAAATATAATTTCATCACTGCGAGGATGAAATTTATCGGCTCGATCATCTCTACAGGGATGAGATTTATTAATTACATCGTGTGATTTATCAATTTCGATTTCCTCACTTTCATCCACTTCGGTGGATGAGATTTGTAATTAATTTATTCGCTTCAAATGTTAGATAATGGCGATTATATATTTCATATCTACTTCAAGGAATAAGATTCACCGCTTCAGGGGTCCATATAATATACATCGTCTTCGGGGATGTGTTCATATACTTCACAAGGGCAAAATATGCACCCCTGGAAATTTTAAGCAATTTTATGTAATTATACAAAATGTAAAGGCCAATCTGCAATATTTAAGAAATTCCAGGACGGTTTTGCAATAAAAAAAACTGCACACGCAAACCTTTCTTCTTCCTTTTTAATTTGCAGAGGCGCCGCGGCGGCGACGTCGATTGCTCTCCCTTGCGTCCCTCACGAAGGCGCGGCGACGTCAATTACTCTCCCTTGCGTCCCTCACTAATCCATCCGGATACCAAGCTACCGGATTTCCGACTCCGGGCGACATCCGCGGTCACTTCGAACAGGAGGCGATGAAGGTGGCGTATGGCTTGACAACTAGCAATCGACCCGCCTCGATCCCAACGACAACCGGAAAAAGGGCCTACTGAGGCGATGGTAATTCAAGAAGGATTCCGGCGTGGCCTTGATTCAACAAAGACATCGAACATCGGCTCGGGCTGGGGATGTGTTGTAAGCCGAATCTGCCATGTTTTACAGTAACTTTTATGTCAATTTCTGCATACATTTCATTCATTTGGGCCAAGATAGTACATAATCTATGTAGTTTATGTTTATTTGCCAAATTATGGAATCTACACCAGTTTCTGTTTAAATTCGCAGAATTCGAGACGTTTTACAACAATTTTAAGGAAGGTCAGAAAAGCTCGGAAAACAACTACAGAAGTCTAGAATCCGAGAGTACAGAACCAGGACAAACCGAGCTGAAGCCAGAGCTACTCTATGTCGAGTACACCTTACTCGATCTCGAGTAGAGAGCCCGATCAGACTTGGTCGACAAAGCCTGGTCGAGGAAACCAAGTCCGAGGCAACCTAAATCTAAAACCCTACTCGATCTCGAGTACCACTAGTCAAGATCGACTAAGCCTAGACGCCACATCCGGAGTCGAGAAGAGGAGCTGATCGAGAAGCCGAGGACGAAGGCGCTGACCAACCCTACTCGATCTCGAGGAGGCCTTGTCGAGATCGAGGAGCCACCATGCCCTAGTTCGAGTCCATGCCGAGAAGGAGTCCTCGACATCACCAGAGAGTCGTCTTCGACCACACCCCTAGTCGATCTCGAGGAGCCCTAGTCGAGATCGACGACACCCAGGAGCCCAGATCCGAGCCATCTCGAGCATATCAACTCGAGCCGAGCCAGTCGACCATAACCTTACTCGAGATCGACTAGACCTTTGTCGAGATCGAGTAGACCTCCAGAGCCGCGTTACTCGGTTTGACCAATTCTACTCGACTTGGGATTGCTTGGGTGCGAAGATTGTCGATTCTATCCAAATCTATCAACATTGATCATGAAGAAGGAAGATCTATGCATGGAAGACTTTAGATTTATTATTTCCCTTTAAAGATTTAATTCCCTTGTTGCATTTATTTATCTTTCAGCAAGTAGATATAATTTTAGATATAGATAGAAGATTCTATCCTTGATTAGCAAGGATTAGAAGGCTATAAATAAAGCGCTAGGGGCTGGTTTTTCATTCATTCAATTCCATTCAGAAACACAATCAATTCCATTCAAGTAAGTAGGAGTAGAGAGAGAGTTTGTAGCAAGCAAGGTGGAAAGGCGAAAGCGGATTTGTCTTGTGGGTTGTAAGCTTTCTTTATTTAAAATTCAATGCAAGTTAGTTTTTTTTGTTATTTGATGTCTTTCTTGATGATGAAGAGCGAGTAGTCCACCCACTTCTGGGGCTGGGGTGAGCCCGACGGTGGCCATGTGAGGAGATGCGGTAAATGTCAGATCTTGTTATGCAATTCGTCTTCTATCCCTATGAGCATGATTCTTTTGCGAGAGTTGAAGGTGATCCTTGTTTGTGTTATTAAAGCGAAAGTGATCTTAATACAACTTGGATTAATTATGTGAAAAAGGTTAGTAACAATTAGGGTTTATGCGAAAGCCTCTATATGCCTATTTGTTAGTAACGAAAGTTATCTTGATGGAAAACATGATCTTTTATGCCTTTATGTGTTACTTTGCATGGTTATCGTTGTGGTGTTGATACCCTGGCCTTAGAAGTCTTTTATATATTGAATTTATTTCGTCAAAATTCTGAGTTTTGGGTTCGAAATTTGCAGTTTACACTTTCTATCTTTCCAGTCGAGATAGAGGAGAAGCTTGTCGAGATCGAGTAGGCCTTAGTCGATCTCGAGTACGGTCTTGTCTAGGTCGAGTAGAGTTTCTGCTTTTGTTGTCGATTTTGAAGTTTCTGTCTTCACTGTTGGTAGTCGATCTCGAGTAGGTAGTTGTTGAGATCAACTATGTCTGTTGTCTTGCTTTGTTCTTTACTTTCTTTCGCTATTTTCTGTCTTTGCTTTTGTTTCTGTTTTGCTTTATCTTTTCTATTTCTGTCTTTCTGTTGCTTGTCTGTGAGATCTGTTGCTACCTAAGAACTGCTGACGTGCTTCCTCGTGGATTCGATCCTGACAACCTTCTACTACAACGGGAGGAAGTCTTGTATTTATTTGCTGAGACAGGGAAGTCAGTCTGGTCTTTATTCTATATTTATTTCACACTTGACCATCCTCCTGCAACAACAAATTGGCGCCGTTGCCGGGGAAGCTATCATTCGCGCCTTAGGTAGTTGAAACTCACGTTCTCTTTGAGTTACTTTGCAGGTGTATGCGTCGTTCTGGTCAAACACCTGAGTTTGACGCCTTAGACGAACCGGAACGCCTTTTTCACATCAGAGCTAAACTACAAAGAGCCATGGCAGCTGCAGAGACACAGGAACAGCTGATTGCAAGGCTTACAAGGGAATTGGCCTCTAAAGATGCTGCTATCGCCACTGAGAAAGCAGCAAGGGAGCAAGCAGAGGCTGAGCTTGCCCAATATCCAACCACGACAGAGGACTATATGCACCCAAATCTCGTCGTGCCTGAATCGGCGATTCTTATCCCTGAAAACTCTTTTGAAATTCGCACTAAATTTCTTATAGAGCTTAAAAATAATGCTTTTTTGGTAGAATTAATGAGTGTCCTCTTGAACATATTACAAACTTTTCTGACATGTGTCGTACTCTTGCTGAAGGTACAACTTTGGAATATGTCAAGATGAAGGCTTTTCGCTGGTCTCTCGCTGGACCTGCACTGAAGTGGCTTGAAGGGCTTAAACCAAGATCCCTGACAACATGGGCCCAAGTATAGCAAGAGTTTCTGAACAAATTCTTCCCACCCGCGAAAACAGCACATCTCCGCCAGAAAATCACCGCCTTCAAACAGAAGCAAGGGGAACCGCTGGCAAAGGCATGGGAGCGCTACAAAGAATTGCTGCGATCTTGCCCTACTCATGGACAGCCACCCTACGTCATTCAGGAGATCTTCTTCAACTCTCTTGATCAAGTCACTAAGGACAGAATCAACCATTATACTCGCTATGAGTATCTGACAATGCCGCCAAGTGACGCATGGGGTGTGCTAGAGAAGCTCACCAACTACGACAACAAGTATGGGTCTACTGCAACTTATGAAGAGAACCCCTACGCCAGGCCAGCACCATCCATGCCCCTCTATGAGCCTCCTAAGGAGATTGATCCGGATATAAGGGAACAGTACTACAGAGATCAGAACAAGAAGCTCCTTAAGCAAGTGAAGTATCTTTCTGTCAACCAGCCTTGCATTGAATGCGGATCGCAACGGCACACCACTCCTGAGTGCCCACACACAGAGCAAGTCAGGATGGCAGAACACCACGAGGAGGTAGCTTATGCAGGGGGTCCCAATCGCTACATGGGGGACCAAAGGTTTCAGCAACCACAATGGAACCAAGGTGTCCCTAGGAACCCCCCGCCCTACAGAGCTCCAGGACATCCGGAAAGGGACCAGAAAAAGGAT
Organism: Persicaria tinctoria; assembly: GCA_037127255.1. Classification (NCBI taxonomy): domain Eukaryota; kingdom Viridiplantae; phylum Streptophyta; class Magnoliopsida; order Caryophyllales; family Polygonaceae; genus Persicaria; species Persicaria tinctoria. Next base: position 43,294,550 of record JBANSL010000018.1, read on the forward strand.
GATATACAGACAGTCCTGGAGGAAATACGGAGAAATCACACAGAAACTAGGCAGTCCTTCAACTCCGTCTACACTCAGATGCAGGGTGTCAACTCTAGGCTTGGGGAACTTGATATATGGCGAAAATCAGTTGATACACAGATTGGTCAGCTGGCATCGGGAATCCCCAAACAGTCAGGTGCGCTCCCTGGATCTTCAGAACCAAATCCTAAGGGAAAGATTGGACACATCGCTGCTGTAAAACTCAGAAGCGGACATCAACTGCAAGAGCCAGAGGTCGAAAAGCAGCAGAACAATGAAGAACAGCAAGTCGACGTCGACCAGGGTCTACTCGATATCGAGGAAGGTCTACTCGATCTCGATGAGAAACTGCAAAAGCCCTCGTCTGCACTGCACAACAACTCGACATCACCCAACCTGGTCGAGATCGACAAGGGTATGGTCGATATTGAGGACACCCAACCCGAGGTCGAGCAGCCTGCAGCACCTCCGACATCTGTTCTGGCTCCGAATCAGAAAAAGAAGCTGCCTTTCCCCACAAAATCTCCAAAGGACCCGGCAGAAAAGAAATTCCAGCATTTCATCAAGATGCTTCAGAAACTCAACGTCACCATCCCCTTCACAGAAGCTCTCAATGAAATGCCATCCTATGTCAAGTTCCTGAAGGAGATACTGAGCAAAAAGAGATCGATGGCTGAAATTACAGAGGAATGCAGCCATTTGGACATACTGGAGAAGAGGCCAGATCCAGATAAGTTTGCTATAACCATTGGATTTGGTCCATACAAAATTAATGCTTTTTGTGATCTTGGAGCTAGTGTGAGTATAATGCCTTTAACAACTTGGTCCAAGATTAAGATAGGTGCCCTAGAGCCTGTGGATGCTAGACTATATATGGCCAACAACACTGTGGTCATCCCAACAGGCATGGTGGACAATGTGCCAGTACAAGTAGGTAAATTCTTTGTCCCTGCTGATTTCCTAGTTGTTGATATGCAAGAAGATCCTGCTTGTCCAATTATTCTAGGGAGACCCTTCTTGGCGACGGTGGATGCCAACATAAGCGTAAGGAAAGGAGTGCTCACCTTCAACATCAGCGATGAGGTAATTGAGTATTCCTTTAATAAAACTGAAAGACATACATGTCCAATGGAAGAGGTCAAATCTATATCAGCTGGCTACATCACCTGCGGGGAACCCAAGGTCAGAAATATGACCCCTGAGGAGCTGAAAAAGAGGGACATGGAGGCCCAGGTGGAGGAGATCTTGTCTGTGAGATCTGTTGCTACCTAAGAACTGCTAACGTGCTTCCTCGTGGATTCGATCCTGACAACCTTCTACTACAACGGGAGAAAGTCTTGTATTTATTTGCTGAGACAGGGAAGTCAGTCTGATCTTTATTCTATATTTATTTCACACTTGACCATCCTCCTGCAACAACAGGATGCGGATCCTGGTGGTAGATTTCAGTGCTCCGAATGCGGTCCTAGGCACTCAGCCTCGGAAATGGAATAAAACAAAGGCAGTCAATTAATCAACGCACATCTTATAACGAGCAATCAACAAAACAAAACAAAACAAAGACAAAAAAAAAACAATTGACATATGTATATAGAAGCAGATCAATATATGGATTTGATCAAAGGACCAATGAATTTGATTGAATAAAAGACCATCCCGCCGACGAGAAGAAACGAGGGGAGATCTGACTGCCGATTTGACAAAGCAATTGGTTTAGGTGTGGCAAAGCGATCGGAATCGGTTTAGGTATATTGGGTAGAGGCTTCGTGCTGATAACGTGTTGTAAATCGAGCAAAAATGAGTAGGGGAAAGACAGAGAATGAGAGATTTCTATTAGTTGTGTATCATCTTGGAGAGTACAAGGCCATATATATATGCCAAACACAACTTGTCTCATCATGGTGGGGAGTTAGAAGGTGAAAGGCAAGGGAGGTGGACAATTCACCCATCAATATTACAACAAAAATGGTATACTACACCAAATTTCCTCTAAATTTAATGAGATATAAATAATTTGATATTTAATGGGCAAATTAGGTGTCATAAGTTTAGTCATTCACTTGGATGAGAGATTATGTACCTATTTGTTGTTCGGTTGTCGATATGAAAATATCGGTCGGTCAAGTGTCAAGCCAACTTCTCCTTATGACTAACCCATACAAGGTCCAAATACTCCATCAAACCCCACCGTGTCCCCCAATGACCCTTCATCTCTTCGTGACGTCGAGCGAATGATTGACTTGACTTAGATCTGAACAATGCATAACAATCTCTAGAAAATTCCTTCTGTATAGACTCCTAGTTATGAATATATTTTAAAATTAGTTAATATCTTCTAAAACAATATCCATTTCTAATCAAATTGGGTCAAATTTTATGCATAAGATATAATTGGGTCAAATTTTATCTTATGCATATATAGATATATATATTGATTAAATAGAGTTAGAATAAAATTTTATCTTATGTTCGACATGTTGATTAAATAGAGTTAGGACAAAATTTTATCTTATGCATATATTGATTATTTCAAAAAAAAATGTGATTGTTTCATATGACTACGATTAAGGAGAAGTCGTCATGTGTGTCAGCCGACTTCTCCTTTATTATATAATAATAATAATAATAATAATAATAATAATAATAATAATAATAATAATAATAATAATAATAGATTTTAACCTTACAATAAATAAAATCTCAATATAAATAAAAAAGTGAACAATTATTCCATAATATTAGATAGATCTATTGATAGTCATTTTCTAATTCCCGCATTATAATTTCATTTTATTATATGTATTTTCATATTTTTAATACTAGATTTTTGCATATAATGATATTATGTTAACATATTTATCAATTACATTTATTCACAAATATTACAATATATTTGTGTTAATATTTTCTTTATCAATAAATTATAAATAAAAGTCAAAATCAAGTATTAATAACCAAAACGTCAAAATAAAATAATATAATATTACATTAATCAATAATATAACATAGAATATTATTATTTACAAATTTTATATAACTAGGAATACAATAGTACATACTACATATTGATGAATTTACGTTTGTATATATCCCAATCGTAGATTGATACAGAAATATTAAAATAATTTTTCAACAACTATGCTAAATTATGGAGTATAACTCAAATTTCCAACTTTGTATATAACATAAACTAATACGATTCCCGCGTCATGTCGTGTTTTCTTAAAACTAAAATATTACATATAAAAATGATTAGTTAAGACTCCTAAAATGCCTCTAAGATTGACACATCGTCATAAAATCTTCTAAATTAAGCGTTTATATAGATAGTTAGTAAAATTAGAAGAAAAAAAAAGAATTAAAGGAAAATGAAGAAAAAAGGAGAATTAAAGAAAATAAAATAAAAATGGCAAAAAAAATGATTAGTTAAGACTCCTAAAATGCCTCTAAGATTGACACAACATCATAAACTCTTCTAAATTAAGAGTTTATATAGATATAGATAGTTAGTAAAATTAAAGAAAAAAATAGAATTAAAGGAAAAAGAAGAAAAAAGGAGAATTAGAGAAAATAAAATAAAAATGGCAAAAAAAAAATGATTAGTTAAGACTCCTAAAATGCCTCTAAGATTGACACATCATCATAAACTCTTCTAAACTAAGAGTTTATATAGATATATAGATATAGATAGTTAGTAAAATTAAAGAAAAAAATAGAATTAAAGGAAAAAGAAGAAAAAAGGAGAATTAAAGAAAACAAAATAAAAATGGCAAAAAAAAAAAGAATAGTTAAGACTCCTAAAATGCCTCTAAGATTGACACATCATCATAAACTCTTCTAAATTAAGAGTTTATATAGATTGAAATAATTCAACAAAAGTACTTAATTTTCGGAAATTCAAATTTTCAAAAAGATTTGGTGTGAAAGGGCGGTAACTATTTTTTATTCTACCGCCCAAATAGAGTTAGCACACCCTAATATATGAATTCTTTCCCCAAAGAGCCCAAATGGCCAAACCCACGCTCATAAACCCTATTCCCCAAATTGCAACTGTGACACGATGATGATGGCCTGCTGGTAATCGATACGCCTCTCAACCATAACCAGTGATCCAAAGCTTCTCACTGCGATTGAGATCGCGATTGTTGGATGTTGCTGGCCTGCAATTATCGCGAATGTTGGATGCTGCTGGCTGTTTGAGGGGTCCTCCTCCTGTCATAGAACGGAGCTTTAATCGCCACCCATTGATATCGGCAATACTCACACAGATTTGGGGGACTCAAGGCTTGTGTAGATGGAAAAGAGAACGAGGGAAGGATAAGAGATCCAGGCTCTAAAAAAATTCAAAGCGACCCGAAGAAACCCCGACTCGGGTAGCCTCCATTAAGTACGCTCTACTTTTTATTTTCATCCCCAAACCCCAAATTCTGAATTTCTGTTGCTTCTCCTTCCAATTGGGTGTTTGAATTTAACTGAACCCTATTTGGGACAAACGTTTTGGGCAGGTTGTCGACATTTGGGACAAAGGGGCAACTTAGGATTCAATTCTTTAAGGTTGTGTCTTAGGAACGTTGGTAAGCAACTTCACGTTTTTTTACTTAGGTTTTTCTGAAACCCAAATTCAGCCCTTCTCATATTTTTTCATTAGGTTGATGATGCCAGCAAGCATGAAATTCTTCTACACATGCTCCAAATCTTGATTGACCTTGACCTTGTCATATCCAAATCATACATATGCTTGGATGGTGGATGGTTTATGGATCCAATCTAAGTAGAATATATTATTGTCCTGATTTAATCTAGTTTTTTTTTAGCTCTTCTGAATTGTAGAGGTGTTTGAAACTAGTGCCTCATTTTGTTTGCTTAACCATGTTGTTTTCTTGTCTGCTTGGATGAAAATGCAGTGTTCAATGTAACTGACCGAAGTGGCAACAAGATCACTGGCAAAAACATTATCATCTGCATTGAACATGTAATCTCTCTCTCTCTCTCTCTCTCTCACTGTTTAGATCACAAAAGTACTTTCAACATCATATAACTAAAGTAGATGGTTGCCAACTTCCAGCCTCTCTGAATGAGAAAACATAAAACTAAGGATGCACACTTTATGCTTGGTTAAATACATTTCGATGTTTCAGATGATATTAGTGCATTGACCAATCTGATTTTTTTAATAACCATGTGAATTAATGTCAATTCTTGGAAGATTGAGTATTTAATTTGCTCAATGTAATCTCTTTTTTATACCTAGCTCCACCTATCAGTGGATATTCTACATTGTCTTTCACTTCGTAATGCAATTTTTTTTTTAATTCTATTGACCTTGGATCTGTACAAAATTTTCAGGTTTTATGTGCAACTAGAGGGAAACTAAAAGATGGCCCTCAAACTTGCACGGGGAGAGGTTTGAGGCCATCACAAATCTCCCCAACGGGCACAGCCTTCGAGATTACAACTATCGATAAACTAGGATTACTATTTGTTACCACTGGTGTGCTTGTTCGACTAGGATGCCATGTCACAAGAGCAGTCGCCTGGATCCATAACACAAGGGCAACAGTGGAGTGTAAGGTTTATAACTCCTAACAGTCGGCGAGCTGCACACAAATCGGCAAGGTTTTGAAGAATTCATGGCCCAATTCAAGGACCGCTTGATATTTAGTATATTTTATTATAGAACTTCTAGTTAGTAAGATTGTATGATCTGAAATTGTGGGCGGAAAGTAATTTCATCCCAAAAAATATATTCCCTATAACGAGAACTTGATATGGTCATTGATAATTGCATTTAGCGAGTAAACTTTTTTGTCACTTATATTTCATCGCTAAAAAGATTCTTATAGTGACATAACTAAGTTAATATCTACAATGATGGATCCGACCTCCTCACGATAACATGCTTATGGTAACAAACAATTTCCTCGCCAAATAATATATTAGCGATGAATTTTATGTTATCGCTAAATATGCTTAGCGACTATTATCGATTCCATCAAATTTTTTGCCGATGAAATTATTATGTTTTTTGGTAACGAAAATATAAGTCGCGAAATAATATCGGTCCAACTTGATATCACCATTAACGAGGAAATATATTATTTGGCGAGGAATTACATTTTATCGCCAAGTGTATTCAACGACTATTGTGAAATCCTTTGGCTTATTTGGCAACGAATATAATTACCTTTTACAATGAATTTAATAGTCGCTAAAGACCTATAGCGACAAAAGGAAGCATATTTCCTCGCTAAAGACCTATGCGACGATTTCATTTTTCCCCGTTAGACTCTTTTGTGAGGAGCTTTCAATGACCATCTAAAAAGGAAGCATATTTCCTCGCTAAATAGCTTTAGCGACGAAATATCAATTTTCAGCGAGAAAATATTTCCTCGCAAATAGTGACTTCTGTTGTAGTGAATTCTCCCACCCCCATGCTTAAAATTTTACTTTTTTCTCAAAGTAAGGAAAAAAAAAATAGGTAGAGGAAACATGCCAAGTAATTAGGCATACCAAACATAAACCTTCAATCCAAATCCAGAGGAAGGAAGAAAATAAGTGATGCTCTTGGAAAAATCAGCAGCAAATCCCACCAGAGAAATGCAGCAGCAACTCCCTGCAACTTGGAATCAAAACATACCTACCTAAAACAAGCACACCAAACCACAACGCAAGACAACAACAAGACCAAAGCAAGCCAACAAAGGATTATCGAGAACATAAAATTCAGCAAAAAGAGTGTATATCCATATGGACTAGCACAATTAAGGGTTCAGAGATTACCGCATGTGGTTCACGGTAGACATTCAGCGGCAACTCGGATGCAATTGGCACTCATGATGAACCTTCTTGGACTTGGAAAAATATAGGCTTATCCTCTTTGCAATAACGCATGCACTTACCAAATTGAAACTGAAGTCGAAGGAAAGCACATCCAGGAGTAGCAGCTGGGTCGAGAGAAGGAGTCGCACGATCGATAGGGAGCATCAACTGAGCCTTCGAGGAGTACTTGCGTGAGCGGCTAGGGTTTCGATTGCGATGCGGGGACACCGGTAGCCGAGGGGAAAGGCGGCGGCGAAATCGGAGACGGTGGATGCGGTTTAGGGTTTCGATTATGAGAACAGGATGGAAGGAAGGTGGTGGTGATGTGCCGACGGTATTAGATGACCGGAGTAGCTCGATTGCACGCGGCCGGAGGTGGTGGCTAGTAGGTGAAGTGATCTTAAGTTGCTTACCAAACTCTCTAAGATCATACATGGTTAACGCCCTCGACAATTTGTCAAACTCTTATGCACACATATCAAACCAGCATTTATAATATAATGATAATCTAAAACTAAATAATATTGCAGATAACAACTGTTTCAACTTATCAAATAAGTGAGCATGACTCTTTGTAGAGGGTATATAATACCACCAATTCAGTTTCATTTGTGACTTTTCAAAATAGCAATTAAAAGGATCAACATAACCACCATTACCTTCCGAATTGCAAAAGTTCACCATTATTACCTCTCGAGCCTTTGCAGGTGGCTCTAGACACATGAAACCTCATGCGTCGACTCATAAGATTCCATGTCAAGAAGCATAAGACCCTCTTCTCCATCGTCAATTGAACCATTGGTGCTTGTGTCTTAGCTTCCCTCATGTATCTCGCTCGACATCGGTTTGAAAGGTAAGGGTATGGATGCCAGCATGTAGTCTTCTTCCACCTTTGCCATGGCACCCACGCAAAAGAAAAGATCCCACAATTCCAGCCAATCCAAACCGCAAAAGCCTTCCTATTTCAAAGATTGGGCGAATTCTCGTATCTCGGGAAGCATGCCATCTAAAACGCAAAGTATCCACTAAATCTTGCACTCTTGCAAGGTAATGGTGAAAGTATTGTCCCTTGTATTTCCATAACTCCAACTGCATTGCAAACAATAAGTAACGAGGTATCGTGAACCGTAAGATAAGTCCATGATGGGATTTTATATATATATATATATATATATATATATATATATATATATATATAGAGAGAGAGAGAGAGAGAGAGAGAGAGAGAGAGAGAGAGAGAGAGAGAGAGAGAGAGAGAGAGAGAGAGAGAGAGAGAGAGAGATCAATTGTGCACACCCCTTAGGATGTACTTTGTGAACAATTATAGGTCATTGATCGGGTGTGGATGGATGACTGAGATTAAAAGAATTTTTTCTATTTTTTTAATTAAAAGTATGTGGACCCCGCGCACAATTGATGGAAACCGGTTATAATCTCTCATTAAGCGCGTGTGAGGGAGATTTGCTGGGAAATAAAAACCTAATCCCTCATCTTCTTGTACATGAGGATCCGAACGATGAAGGCAAGCGGCGGTGCTAGGGCAAGAGCGGCAGCGATTTCTGCAACGACGAGAGCAACGACGGTTGCAGCGGCGACGGTGATTTGAAGGGGACGATGGAACGGTGGTCCGACCTCATCCTTTCGACCTCGTTTAGTAGCCGGCGGTGAGTCCAGATGGTCTTCGTCTTCATCGATCTCGACTCGTGGAGCCAAACCGAACCCAGGCGAGCCGACGTTGTTGATCTCCCAGAGGGAGAATAGGATGGATCTATGCCGGCGACAAATGAAGGATGGAGATGAGTCGGCGTGGGAGGTACGATGTTGGCAGATCTGGCCGGTGGTGGCGATGGAGAATGGAGGCAAGGCTGGCTCCGACTCCCCTGCTCATTCTCCCTCTCCTTCAATTCGATTCCCTGTTCATGGCGAGTAGAGTCGGTGTCGGTGGTGGCGGAGTCGAGTCTGGAGTTGCGGTGTTGGTGGTGGTGGAGGGCGGTGGAGATGGCGACGAAGAGTGAGGGATATCGTGTAAGAGATTTGCAAAGAAGTTGTGCTGCAGTGGTGGGTACCAATCGGAGTTTGATTATTTACAACGGAGATTGGTGGTGGTGTGTGGTGGCGGTGGTGTGTGGGGATGGTGTTTCCGAGCGGTGGCGGAGTCCCGAAATCGAGTTGCAGGCGGTGGTGTATGGTGGTGTTTCTAGGCGAGTCGAGCGAGCTTCCCCGAGCGCGCGAGATGGGGATGTATCATCCATCTTCAATTTCATCCCATATAGTGATCAAGCAGAGTTTTTTTTTTTATTATTGTTTGATATGAAATTTATTGATTGATTTCTGCATTATTCGGATGTATGTGTCAAATTTATGGTAGGAGTTTTTTTAATAATAATTTTATTCGTCAATTATTCAGTGAAATGTAAAACATTATTCGTTGAAATATGAAACATTATTCGTATAAATCGTAAGTATTGTTTATGGATTTGATGTTTCTTTTATCTGAAATTGATGAATAACAAAAACAAAACATTATTCGGTAGCATATGATCAATTATTCAATGGAAATGGTAATTTTTTATATGAAATAGATGGAAAAAAAACATTATTCGGTAGCATATGACACATTATTCAATGGAATTGATAATTTTTTATATGAAATAGATGAAATAAGATAACAAAATATTATTCGGTAGCACGTGAAACATTATTCGGTAGAATTTCCAAAATTTTAAAACAAAATAAATTAGGTGGGAGTAAAAAAGCATTTATTTCTCACAAAAAAAACATTTTTTTTTCAGGTACACGCGCATCAATCAAGGAATGGGGAAATCTTTCAACTGTGGACCCCACAACACATTAACGGCTCGGATGTGTGCACAAGGTACACTGATGGACGGTTTTTAGTCGTGTGAACCGTATCAAAATAAATTCGAACCTACCTAACTAATGTAGTGTGGTAAGCACGAGTCGATCCCACAGAGAATCAAGTTATTCCTAAGTTAAGTTTATTTACCAATTAGTATGAAACGGGGGTTTTTGGGTGGTGAAAATAAGAAAGAAAATAAAATAAACTATAAACAAATTAAAGCAATTTAGAGAAAATCGTTATACCTACAACTATCCACTTTATTTGGTTGAATTGATATTGTAACTTCCTCTTGCCCTTTTAGTCTTCCTATGAATGCCCTTGTCCCGCCCTAACATAGTTACTAGTTCAATCAGTCCTAGAAACCCTTATCAATCGAACAGTCCCTAAAGAAGGATTTAACTCAATTGATAGCTTTAAGACCAAAGATTAACCAAGGTATTTGCAGTCCCTAAAGAGGGATTTAACAACACATCCAACTTCCTACCCATCCAATTAGTTCAATCAGCCCTAAAGGGATAAGTTTGCCACTTGGGTTAAGGTTCGCAATCAGGAATCTACAAAACCCTAGCAATTGAATTGATCTAACAAGTTGGCCAGACAAGATAGAACAAAACAATAAACAATCAAGCACAAAGAAGTTGAAACATTCAAATATAGGAAATAAGGAACAAGAATTAGAAACTCACAATTCAATCCAAATAAAGATTCAAATCGTAGATAGAACGAAGAGAGTTTAGTCGCCCATGGCGAACATCGCTCTCAATCTCCAACTAAAATCGTTTTGAATCCTAATCTAATGAATGAATAGAATAGAAGTTAAGTGATCCGAAAATAACTAAAAAGTGGCCTTATTAAAGATCCCAAAATCGGCCATAAACAAAAACCAAAAAGCATCTAGGGTTTTTTAATCAAAACGACGCGTATTCGCACTGGCGGCAGATGCGGCGGCCGCCGCATGCATACTGCGGCCGCACCATCAGATTTCCTTTTGCGTTGTCCATGGCGGAGGCCGCTTCATTGGTCTTTCACGGAAAATCCGTCTTGAATCAGCTCTTGACGACAACATGAAAGTTGTAGCTCTCTGAAAGAGCTTTCCAACGCATAATCATAATAGTCGATCGGACAACCGATGCCTCCAGAAAGTGCAAAACAAGTTCAGCATGTCCGGCGACAACTTTTGCAGACTTGTTCTTCGTTTAGGCTCGCTTCTTCTTCTCAGGACCTCTTGAGATCTTCATGTAAGCTTCTTCGATCAACTAGACATTCTCATCCAATGAGTTATCAACTCATGTCTCCTCCTCGGATCTACCATTACCTGAAATAATCAATAAAAGCATGTAGATTCTGACTCCAACCACACAGAGAACAAATATGCAAATTATACTTAAACCATGCATGATATGCATCATAACTAAGCTAAATGCAACCTAGTATAGCTCTCAAAATACATGCTATCAAACTCCCTCACACTTTAGCTTTTGCTTGTCCTCAAGCAATCAAAAACAAATATAGAATTGATCATCCCACAAATAAGATCTCCATGCTACAGTTTTAGAAAAGCAACATCAAGCAATATGAGCCATGAATAGGAGAACAAATATCCTAGCAAATATATGAGCGATCCAATAGTAAAAGCAAATTTAATCCAACCTCACCGGATAATGTGTTTCACTCAAGCTCTCATGTGTTTAGTCTTTAAGGTCCAACTCTCAACTCAATCCAAAATGTTTTATACACCGTGAAAGTCATTAGTTGCAAACAACATCATGAGGACTTTTATAGGGTTGTGATGGGGCTTTGGTAGGAACATAAGGCATGGAAAATATTTAGGCTTGTGGTGCTAAAAATCCGGAAAAAAGAAACAACAACCAACCAGAGCAATCATCAAAACTTCCATACTTCGCAAACCATTCCAATAACATAAACTCCAATACATAGCAATAAGCTCTTCGATTTCAATAGCCATACAACTTATGCAATTTTTCCATTAAGATGATGACTTCTTTTCTTTTCTTTTATACTTACTTTTGCCCCTAGGTGAATTTTATCTTCCCTAGGTCCAAGCTTACTAGACTTTTACTCCTAAGTGAATTTTATCCTCCTTAGGCCCCTAGAAATAAGTCATCTCTATTATACAAGAAGGGTTACCTTATTTTGGCTATGCCTCTCGCAATGCACAACCATACATATATCATCTCCACTCAAAGCAACTCCAACATAAAGATTTTTCACCAATTCTCCTCCTAATTCCCGGATAGAGTCAGGCTAATCATTGGCTATGATATTTTTTTTTTGTGGAGCTATAAAAAAGAATAGGCTTTAAGACTTAGATGGGCTTCAAGTAAAGGATAATATCTAAGGTAGACAGGTATAATATGGCTAAAGAAAACATGCCTCAATCATTTGAAATTCACAAGCAACAAACATGTGCAATACGGTATTGAAATAAGAAGCATATGGAGAGTGTAATCACATAATAAAAGCAAAAGGGAATAATGTGTAAAGTCCCTATAAGGCCAAAACAAACTCACAAGGGTTATGTTTTTTTTTTAGATTTCAATTAAATCTCAACTATGAACCATAATTGCTCAATTATATTCTCAAATCATGCTCCAAAAATCATTTTTAAGCAATTCAATCAAATCATGGGATTTATGCATTAAGATCATAAAAATAAATTAGAGGACAAACTAAACCAAGATGGGTATCTTTAATAACACCTAAATGCAATGCATGATATTTTTTTTCAAATATGATATATGAGTAAAAATAAATATGAAAACATAAATAAATATGATATGCAAACTCTATCTATATGTAATGCAATCCCTCCCCCACACTTAAACCTTTCATTGTCCTCAATGAAACATAAAAGACAACAAAAAATAAAAACATAGAGGAAGAGATGAATAAAATACTCACAATATGGTGGATGGGTCTCTATAGGTCGGATCTGAGGATTTCGGTGGCCTTTCCTGAAAGCTTAGTCTATCCCAAACCAAAAAAAACTATCTAATGCCTAATGGGAAACCTAATTTATTGAAAAGAAAACTAGCTAAAGAGGAATTGAAATAACTAAATTAGAAAACTTACATCAGGTTGCCTCCCGAGAAGCGCCTTTCTTTAATGTCATTGGCCTGACTTATTCTCAATCTCAAGATCTTATCTATCAGACATCATCAAAGCCCTCAGTAACCTATCATATTCCTGTGCACACATCTTACAAATCACATCATAGCACAATAAATTGAAAGCATAAAATGTGAAACTCAAAAACCCTTTCAATCTATCAAAGAGTCTAGCATGACTCTCTGCAGAAGGAATATGATACCACCAGCACAGTTCCGCTGGTGACTTTTCAAAATAGCAATCAAAAGGATCAACATAATCACCATTACCTTCAAAATTGCAAAAGTTTACATTTGTTACCTCTTGAGCCTCAACTGATGGCTCTAGACTTGGTTCATCAATGGGCAGAATGGATGTTGCAGATGGAGTAGGAGACACATCACATGTAACCTCATGCGTCGACTCATGAGATTCCAAGTCAGGAAGCACAGGACCCTCTCCTCCATCGTCGAAGACACTATCGTTGTCAGCAACCAATTCCTCCTCATTCGGCATGTCATTGTCGTGTTGAAACCACATAGGAGGGAATGAACTAAGTGTAATGACTTCGATAGGATCTTCCATTCTTGCATCCTTTAAAGACTCAAGGGTTGGTGGGGTGGGTTTCTCAAAATCAATGGAAGAAGACGTCGATGAGGGCTCATTAGTAGCAGTGCGGCGATCGCCGCCCTCCTGCGGCGATTGCCGCTCCTCAAAATTTTCACCCTCCGTTACGACTTCAACTCCTTCTTCTAAGCCCCTTTCCTTCTCACGTTTTGCACTTAAAATTTGAATGAGTTTGTTCATCTGATTCTCCAAGTTCTTACTGCTCTCAGCTTGCTCCTGCAACACTTGTGTAAGGCTATGGAATGGATCCTCTAGGTATGTGACAGATTTCTCCATTGACGGAGGAGACGTGATGAGAAATTCTTCTTGTGCAACATGGTAATCCATATAACAGAAAAAATCCCACAACCCTGACAATCCTCCTAACCGCTTCAGGCCTCCGTTACTCAGGTGCTCAGCAAGGGCTTGTGTCTCAACAGTCATCCCATCAATTATGCACATAATCATATCCCGGATGCTGAATTGATAACCCCATGAACCAAGGTCGTCAACATACTCATGCAATCTCCTGAAGTATTGGTGAAAGTTCTCACCTTCAAACTGCGCTAATCTCAACATCTTGAAAAAGTTAGTAGCAAGGATGTTGTGAACCGTAAGATAGGTTCACAAGAAAGTTAGATATATAAATAAAAATTAATAAATACACACAACAAAGAAATAAACTTGATTCCCCGGCAACGGCGCCAATTTGATGGACGGTTTTAGTCGCGTGAACCGTATCAAAATAAATTCGAACCTACCTAACTAATGTAGTGTGGTAAGCACGAGTCGATCCCACGGAGAATCAAGTTATTCCTAAGTTAATTTTATTTACCAATTAGTATGAAATGGGGGTTTTTGGGTGGTGAAAATAAGAAAGAAAATAAAATAAACTATAAACAAATTAAAGCAATTTAGAGAAAATCGTTCTACCTACAACTATCCACTTTATTTGGTTGAATTGATATTGTAACTTCCTCTTGCCCTTTTAGTCTTCCTATGAATGCCCTTGTCCCGCCCTAATATAGTTACTAGTTCAATCAGTCCTAGAAACCCTTATCAATCGAACAGTCCCTAAAGAAAGATTTAACTCAATTGATAGCTTTAAGACCAGAGATTAACCAAGGTATTTGCAGTCCCTAAAGAGATATTTAACAACACATCCAACTTCCTACCCATCCAATTAGTTCAATCAGCCCTAAAGGGATAAGTTTGCCACTTGGGTTAAGGTTCGCAATCAGGAATCTACAAAACCCTAGCAATTGAATTGATCTAACAAGTTGGCCAGACAAGATAGAACAAAACAATAAACAATCAAGTACAAAAAAGTTGAAACATTCAAATATAGGAAATAAGGAACAAGAATTAGAAACTCACAATTCAATCCAAATAAAGCTTCAAATCGTAGATAGAACGAAGAAAGTTTAGCCGCCCATGGCGAACATCGCTCTCAATCTCCAACTAAAATTATCTTGAATCCTAATCTAATGAATGAATAGAATAGAAGTTAAGTGATTCGAAAATAACTAAAAAGTGGCCTTATTAAAGATCCCAAAGTCGGCCATAAACAAAAACCAAAAAGCATCTAGGGTTTTTTAATCAAAAGGATGGGTATCCGCGCTGCCGGCAGATGCGCCGGCCGCCGCATGCATGTTGCGGCCGCAGCATCAGATTTACTTTTTCGTCGTCCCTGGTGGCGGCCGCTGCACATCATGCGGCGGCCGCTGCATTGGTCTTTTACGGAAAATCCGTCTTGAATCAGCTCTCGACGACAACATGAAAGTTGTAGCTCTCTGAAAGAGCTTTCCAACGCATGGTCATAATAGTCGATCGGACAACTGAGGCCTCCAAAAAGTGCAAAACAAGTTCAGCATGTCCGGCTACAACTTTTGCAGACTTGTTCTTCGTTTAGGCTCGCTTCTTCTTCTCATGACCTCTTGAGATCTTCATGTAAGCTTCTTCGATCAACTAGATATTCTCATCCAATGAGTTATCAACTCATGTCTCCTCCTCGGATCTACCATTACCTGAAATAATCAATAAAAGCATGTAGATTCCGACTCCAACCACACAGAGAACAAATATGCAAATTATACTTAAACCATGCATGATATGCATCATAACTAAGCTAAATGCAACCTATTATAACTCTCAAAATACATGCTATCATACACCCTAAGGGGTGTGCACTCTAGAATCACTGATTTGCGTCAATATACCAGTTTTTTTTCCGAATTTGCAAAAATGTAAGTGACATTGCTAAAATTAGTTTTGGTATAGTTTTGCAAAAAAACAAGTGACCTGCTGGGCAAGTTATAGGTGACAAAGGGGGACCCGCAAGAGAGAGGGTTGTAATTTTGCAAAGTTTTTTTACCGTCGCGTAAAAATCATGTGGCATGCATTAAAGTTCTCATGACACCCATTGTATTTGTCATGGCAGAAATGTAAGTTTCCAACAACCTATATATTCAATTAGAGGAAGATGAGAGAGTACAAATTTACATACACAAACACCTTAGTATTTAAACCAAACTAATGAATTGTGCATTTACATAACCAAAAATTTACATAAGACACAAGTTTACATAAGACTCAAGTTTACAAAGTATAAAATTACTCAACACAGGACAACCCCAGAATTCATGACACTCACAACGATTTCCATGGCAGACACTTCGACTCTCATGGCATACACTGTGTTGAGTATAAAATTACTCAACATAGTGCATCACCGATTCCATGGCACTAACAATAATTCTCATGGTGTCCACTGCGTTTCTCATGGCTTAGTTGTATTCGAACCCTTAAAATTTCTTATCCCCCTATTTCCAAAAAAAAATCAATTCAGATAGGTTTCACACCAATTTTTTACACATCAAATTTGGGCTCGAAACCAAAACTAAAAGATGAAGGTTTACTTACTTGTTTCTCACAATTTTTCCCACCATCGACCTCCCTTTGCCTCTACTTCTTTCTCCTTCGCCGGATTCCTCATATCCTACCACCTCTTCTTTCTTCCTTCCTCCCCGCTGTTCTCGCCAAATCCTTCTCTTCTCTTCTTTGTGACCTGCAAGCAAAAGGGGGAAAAAATAATCAATACAGTGTATTTCAGATTCCATGACACTAACAAGGATTCTCTTCTCTTCTCATGACGTACATTGAGTTTTGAATGACGTTACGTACCGGCGGGTGAGTTCGATAATCGCAGATGGACTTGCCGGCTCGACTGCGGTGGATGACGATGGCCGGCACCGGCGAAGACAGCAGCAGGTGGTGGCGGCGATGGAGACCGGCGGGGTCTGTTGCCCTCTCCCTTTCTCCGTTGGATTCTGGCTCGACTATGGTGGATGATGACGCTCGGCACCGACGAAGACGATAGCAGGTGGTGGCGGTGATGGAGACCGACGGGGGCAACCGATGGTGGTGGCTACCTGCTGCCCACTCCCTCTCTCTGAATTGGATGCTCTCTCCCTCTCTCTCTTCTCTTCTATTTCCCCCCACAATTTAACCCCCAAAATCCAAATTTCCCCCCAAAATCCAAAATTTGAAACTCCCCCCAAAAATTCCTGCCTAAATTTTCAACCCCCTAAATCCGGTCAGCCCCTAAAATGAGCCCGGCTAGTTTTGCAAATATTTCACCATATTATGACATTTCCCTAATTTTCGCCACCCTTGTGACATTTTTGCAATTTCGCAAAAAAAAGTGGTATATTCACTACCATATATATATATATATATATATATATATATATATATACAAAAATCAATAAACACAAACAAAAAAAAGAAATATACTTGATTCCCCGACAACGACGCCAAAAACTTGACGGGATGAAAATCGTTGATTCCCAATCAAATAGTTCCCACTCTCTTCAGACATTTCTTCTAATTTGCTACCAACATATTATGAGTAATCTCCAGATCATTAAACCAATCTCCAAATTCATACGATCCAACTCAAAAATACCTGAAATATATAAAAATAGTAGTGTAGACTCTGAAAACCAAATAAAAAAAATAAAGCTATAAGTTATGTAAAAATGCTTAAATTAATATGCAAATCTATATTTAAAATATGACTAAAATAGAAATTATCCCTTTCCGAAATTTGTGAAATGGGCATTTCGGTATTTTGATCGATACCCTTCCAATTAAAGTTATATTTGACAAATAATATCTTAGCCACCCTTAATTTATTTTATTGATTTAATGCCTCAATTAATTTTTTTTAATAATATAATATGGAGTATATTTTTTTGTAATCAAAAACAAATTTGTTTCAACTCTTAATTAATGATAACTTCATTAATTTTTTTTATTCTAGGGAAAATGATAAATTTGAGATCATAACAATGAGAAAGGAGATGAACTCAATGCTTGTGTGTCTTCCAAATGAGATTACAAAGCCTTATATACACAACAAAAACATGGATCATAAATGTAGGATTTAGGAAGGTGAACATCCACAATGGTATTTATAACACTCCCCCTTGGATGTGCACCTCGTAGTCTACGTATGTCTCATTAAAAACCTTGTCTGGAAAAACCCATTTTGGACAAAAACCAAGATCAAGGGAAAAATAGTACAATACTAGTGTAAACTACGCTCCCCCTCAACTTTGCATACATCCTTGAAACAACGCATCCCTATTTCGTGTACGAGTCGCTTGAATATCGTTGTAGGAAAAGTGAACAAATCTGCCAGATTTTCACTCAATGCAATCTTTCGAACATCAATCTTGCCTTCAACTTGGAGTTCATGAATGGAGAATAATTTAGGGGATATATGTTTCGTCTTATCACCTTTAATGTATTGACAAGAGGAAAACCTGTCGTTGTTCCTGCCAAAGAATACTCAAACTCACAACTAGTATAGTGTATAAGAAAGAGGTCGATCCACAGGGAAATCTAATCAATTCAAGTGCAAGTCTAATCGCTAAGAGAGAATATGGAGGGTTTTCGGTGAGAAAAAGATCCGTCTTTTATCAAAGCGGAAGCAATGCAAACAAAGTAAATTGATTGTAGAATGCAGTGGAGAGAATAGGTTCACCTACAATTTATCACTTCGATTGATCAATTCGATCCTTGTTTCAACCTCTAGTTCTTGTCTTTTCCTATCAATGTCCTTGTCCAGATCTTAGGTAAATTACTAGTCCTACGAGTCCTAGCAACCCTTATCTCTAAATAACCCTAACACGGTTAAGATTTAACCTAGAGATAGCATTAAGAATATGAATTAACCAAGGTACATGCATTATCAAGCTACGAGTCGATATTTAACATATATTCAACTTCGTACACATCCAATTAGTCCTACGAGTCCTAAAGGGATATGATTGCCACTTGTGTTAAGGTTCGCTACGAGGAATCTGCAAAACCCTGGCAATTGAATGAATCTACTCTAACTAGTTGATCAGGCCAAAGAGAATAAAACACATTCAAGGAATGAAGCACAAAGAAGTCAAAACATTGGAATAGGAATAAGAACTAGATTAAAAAACTCACAATTCAACAATCAAAGATCCAAACTATAGGCGAAACCTCGAGAGTTTAGTTACTCATGCTCAACGGCGCTCTCAACAATTCTCTAAAGTGCATAAGGTGAATGAAAGAATAACATAACATTGTCTTTTAAAGCCTCTAACAAGTCGGCCAAGAAATAAACTAAAAACCCTGACTAAAGTCCGATTCTGAACGGTGCATTTCTGCGAGGGCCGCGGGGTGGCCAGGCATGCTGCGGGGCGGCCAACGATTCTTCCGAGCTCCTTCTTCCGTGACTTCAACAGCTTCTCATGCCTCTTCTTTAGCTTGTTTTTGCTCTCCTCTAATTCATTTCACCTTGAATCCGAAATACCTGAAATAAACCATAAAATCATGTAGATTCCGCCTCTTCCAACTCAACAAGTGATTATGTAAATGCAACTAAATATATGCAATATTCACAACTAAATTATGCTAAATGCATTCTATAATACAATACTAAATATGCTCTATCAAATTCCCACACACTTGAACCTTTGCTTGTCCTCAAGCAATAGAAAACTCAACTCTGCAGCCCCACATAATAGCAATTCATGTATCCACACCTCAATAATCTTTAAGTGCATGAAAAACAAGCAAACACAATAGATTAACAACATCATAACACATAATTGAAATAATCAATGAAATCAGGCAACCATATCCATTCTAGACCTCACATGAAATGTGTTTCACTCTCACTCAAGTGTTTAGGGTTAAATGTTTACGCTCAAAACTCAATCTTCAAAAGCTTAGCTACAATAGTCTTGCATCAGTGTTCTAGCTCTCCACCGCTGGTGACTCTACACACAACAAAAATCATGAGCTCTTTTAACTGGGTTGTAATGGAGCCAAGGTAGAAAGTATAAGGTATGGAACAATTTAGGTCATGTGGTGCTCAAAATCTTGGAACTAAGGAAGCAACCAAATCATAATACCACTCATAAACTTATACATAACTCTACAATGTAATACAACACCAATCTCAAGCATAAAACTTTACAAACCATATCAACTCATTCCTTTATTCTTTTCTCTTTTCTTCTTCATTTTTTTTTCCTTTTTTTTCATGCTATATAAAATAATTTTCCTTCACTTTTGCCCCTAAGTGAATTTTATTCTCCTTAGGTCCCTGATGTCCATTAAAGTGACCATATCTTTATATACATTTTAGCTCCTTATTCTATGTACTTTGCATATTTCGGGTTGGGAATATGTTGAATTTATGTAGTATATACTTATTTGCAAAGAGGTCTACATAAGTTTTGGTTTAATATTGTAGAATTTGGAGCCATTCTAGGACGAGACCAAGAAAAGGGGATAAGAGCTGCATTTTACTCGACTTCGACCAGAAGCTGCTCGAAGTCGACTAAAGCTGAAAGCAGAACCAACTCGAGAAAAGAAGACGAAGGCAACTCGAGCTGGACTTTACTCGACATCGAGTAGACTTACTCGATGTCGACCAAGGACAACCGCTTGGTCGACTTCGACCAAAGTT
This sequence comes from Persicaria tinctoria, assembly GCA_037127255.1. Lineage (NCBI taxonomy): Eukaryota > Viridiplantae > Streptophyta > Magnoliopsida > Caryophyllales > Polygonaceae > Persicaria > Persicaria tinctoria. The sequence goes on from JBANSL010000018.1 coordinate 43,314,985, forward strand.
GGTCGAAGTCGACCAAGCCAAATATCAAGCTGAGAACCAGGAATCGACCAAGGAAGCTGAAGAAGAAACACGTAGGTCGATATCGACTTGACTTAGTCGATATCGAGTAACATCGAGTCGATTTTCACCCCTGGGAGCCGAGATCGAGTTGCTGAGCTGAAGCCGAGAAATGTTGGTCGATATCGAGTGACCTTACTCGATATCGAGTTGACACCAATGCCCGATTTCGAGCTAAGTCCGGGTCTTGTTAAGGTTCTATCCCGAATCCGATGGAGATATTTCCGAGAGAAGATTTCCAACACATGAAGATTTAGATATTTTTATCTTTTTATCTTTTTATCTATCCTAAGGGTTGAACAATTAATTACCCTATGATTTATCTAGTTTTACTTATTTAGATAGATTTATTTCCATGTAGAATTATATCTTCTATGTTAGATAGAGATATAGATAGAATTTCCTTCCTTGATTAGCAAGGATTGGAAGCCTATAAATAAAGCCCATGGGGCTAGTTTTTATTCATTCAATCTTAGAAAGAGAGAGTGGAGGTCGAGAGGAGTGAAGGAGCGAGAGCAAGTTGGCTTAAATCGGTTGTAAGCTCTGTTTGGTTTATTAATGCAAGTTTATTTTCCATCAATAATGTCTGCGATTGCGATGAAGAGGGAGTAGTCCACCTATTTCTAGGGTTGGGGTGAGCCCAACGATAGCCATGCATGTTTGAGGTAAAGATCCGACCTTTATTATGTTTTGAGCATCTACTACCTTTTATGTGTTTATTACCCAATCAATGGAGATCCATGCTAACAACTTGGATTGTAAACATAAAATTGGTAGATACAATTAGGGTTTCTTGCAAGAGTTGTCTAATTGTTGGAAAAGGTGAAATCTTGATCCTTCGATTCGATTTGCATGATTATCATTATTTATCTTGCCTTATGCATGTTTGGTTATCGTTGTTGCAAACCCCGATCTTGGAAGTTTTCTTTCACACATAGTTTATTCCGAATTCCGCAAGATTTGTTCTTTATTTTACTGTTACTGCTCGACTTCGACCACCCTTTGGTCGACGTCGACTACTGATTCTCGATCGAGCAAAGATCACTGTTGTTGGTGTCTCTGCAGAAATCGAAGTCGACCAGCCAACTCGACTACGACCGGCCAACTCGACTACGACCAAAGCTGCTCGAGATCGACCAAACACAGTGTCTTCTGCTTGCTCGGATTCGACTTGCCTGGCCCCCTTCGACTTACCCTTACTCAAGGTTGAGCACCCTGAAGTCGATTTCTGCCTGTGAAATTTCTCCGCTGCCTGAGATCCACTGACACGCTTCCTCGAGGATCGATCCTGACTTCCCGTTGCTACATCAGGAGGAGGTCTTGTAATTAAATCTGGTTTGATCTATTTCATTATATTTTGAACTCGATTTCCGCCTACAATAAATTGGTGTCGTTGTCAGGGAAGCAATCATTCACGCCTTAGGTAGTTAGATTTCACGTTTTCCTTTAAGTTTTTATTTTGCAGTGTATGCGCCGTTCTGGTCAACAACCTGAGTTTGACGCCTTAGACGATCCGGAACGCCTTATACACGTCCACGCTAAATTGAAAAGAGTCATGGCGGCCGCAGAAACACAAGCACAGCTGATAGAGAGGCTTCAAGCGGAGTTAGAAGTCCAGAATACTGCTCTCACCGCTGAGAGAGCACACACTGCGCAGGAAGCTGAGCGAATGAGGCAGGCGGAAGCTGAGCTTGCCCAATTCCCTACCACTGCAGAGGATTACATGCACCCGACTCTTGTCGTGCCTGAATCGGTCATTCTAATCCCTGAAAATAATTTTGAAATTCGCATTGCTTTCCTGATTGAGATTAAAAATAATGCCTTTTACGGAAGGTTTAATGAATGTCCTCTTGAATATATTACCAATTTTTCTGATATGTGTCATACTCTTGCTGAAGGTACTACTCTGGAATATGTCAAGATGAAAGCTTTTCGATGGTCTCTTGCCAGTCCTACATTGAAGTGGCTAGAAGGGCTGACTCCACGATCCCTCACGACATGGGCTGAGGTAAGGCAGGAATTTCTCAACAAATTCTTTCCTCCTGCCAAGACAGCGCTCCTCCGCCAGAAGATTACAGCTTTCAAACAGAAGCCTAGGGATCCGCTAGAAAAAGCATGGGGATGATACAAGGATCTACTGCGATCCAGCCCTACTCATACGCAGCAACCCTATGTCATTCAGGAGATCTTCTACAATTCTCTTGATTTGGCCGCTAAGGATAGGATCAACCATTATACTCATTATGAGTATCTGACGATGCCACCGGCTAACGCATGGGCTACCCTCGACAAGCTCACCAACTTCGACAATAAGTATGGGGCTCCGACAAACTATGACGAGAACGCCTACGCAAGGCCAGCCCCATCCATGCCCCTCTATGAGCCTTCTAAGAAGATTGATCCAGATGTCAAGGAGCAGTACTACATATATCAGAATCGCAAGCTCCTCGAGCAAGTCAAGTATCTTTCTGTCAATCAGCCTTGCTTTGAATGTGGCTCACAGCGGCACAACACTACTGAGTGCCCACATACAGAGCAATTCAGGATGGCAGAAAATCATGAAGAGGTAGCCTACGCAGGGGGTCCTAATCGCTATATGGGAGATCAAAGGTTTCAGCAACCACAATGGAACCAAGGTGCCCCTAGGAACCCCCCACCATACAGAGCTCCTGGACATCCAGAAAGGGATCGGCGGAAGGATGATCTAAAGATAATCCTCGATGAGATGCGCCGGAATCAAGCAGAAAGCAAGAAAGCCAGTAATGCCATCAATAATCAACTCCAAAACATCAATACCAGATTTGGAGAACTGGACATCTGGAAGAGGAACATTGAGACCCGGATGGGTCAATTCGCGGCACAAATCCCACGACCAACCGGGCAACTCCCTGGGAAGACAAAACCAAATCCCAAAGGGAAGACCGGACACGTCGCGACTGTAAAGCTCAAGAGCGGGCATCAACTACGCGAGCCAGAGGTCGGAAAGCAGCAGGACGGAGCTGAGAAGTTACTCAACATCGAGCAGAGCCAAGTCGGCGTCGACCAGTCTACTCGACGTCGAGTAGATTCACCCGAAGTCGACCAGCCACGTGACATTGAGGAATCTTCTGCGTAGCAAGCCAACTCGAAGTCGACTCTTTTGGTCGAAGTTGAGGAAGGTGTGGTCGATGTCAAGGAGAAGCAACTCGAAGTCGAGGACTTAGCAACACCTCGGACATCTATTCTAGCTCCGAAGCAGAAAAAGACACTGCATTTCCCTTCCAAGGCACTAAAAGATCCCACTGCAGGTAGGTTTAAACGCTTTGTTAAGATGCTTCAAGAACTGAATGCCCCAATTTCTTTTACAGAAGCTCTTCAAAAGATGCCTGCTTATGTCAAATTCCTCAAGGAGATCCTTAGCAACAAGCGATCACTCACAGAAATCGCCAGCGAATGCAAAATGATGGACTTACCTGAGAAAAGACCTGACCCTGGTAAGTTTTCCATTACTGTGGGATTTGGAAAATTTAACTATGATGCCTTGTGTGATTTAGGACCAAGTGTGAGCATCATGCCCTTATCAATCTGGCAAAAGGTACAGATAGGATCGATAGAACCTGTGGATTCCAAACTATACATGGCAAACAATACAGTGGTCATCTCTACAGGTATGGTTAATAATGTCCTTGTCCAGGTTGGTAAGTTCTATGCCCCCACTGATTTCCTTATTATAGACTGTGCTGAAGATCCTATTAGCCCTATTATTCTTGGTAGACCATTCCTAGCTACTACAGATGCTAAAATCAGCGTAAAGCAACAATTGCTCACCTTCACGATAGGCGACGAGATCTTAGATTTCTCTTTTGGCCCTAGAAATGAGGAAATTTCATGGTTGGAGGTGAAAAGCATCAGCAACCACGGGATCGAGCAAACAACGCAGGAAAACACCAGAAAGCTACTCGACGACGACCAAGGTTACTCGACATCGACCACCGTCCTCGGCTTCGACCAAAACTTCTCGAAGTCGACTTCCTCTGCTGAACACCCGACTTGCCAAGAGCCCAAGTATGAGGTCCTTCTACTCGACGTCGACCAACCCTGAGCCCGAAGATTTCTGTTTTGGGCACGAAAAGGTAAGTTCAGGTATGATTTCAACCCCTCTTTTGTCCATTAATAAATTTAACAAATGTTTAAGGGGAGGTATGGCCCCGTGGCGAGCTAATCTGCGAAGGATGAGAGCTGGAAAGAAGAAGAAGGAAGGCAAGGGATACTATGCAAGCGACCACCTATCAGCTGAACTTGCATACTACAATCAGGACCTAAATGATCCAGGAGAAGGGCCAAGCACAAGTGGGCCCCACATTGACGGTCCTTGAGCACAAGTGGAGAAGTCGGCCTAGCGACTCTAAAATCTAGAGCATGTACATAAAACTTTTGAATTTTGAGACTTTAAAACTTTTGGTTTTGGTTTTGTTTGTTTTTGTTTTTGGTTTTGAATACTTCATGTGGAAGGTCTTGTCTTTGTGCGAAAATCTAACATTTTTAGGTCAAGAAGCATAAAGGATCGCAAAGAGTCGAAAAAGAAGTCCCTGAAAGCTACTCAAGCCAGTCAAGTACCTCTCTGTCAACCAACCTTGCATCGAATGCGGTTCACAGCGGCACACCACTACTGAGTGCCCACATACAGAGCAAGTCAGGATGGCAGAAACCCACGAGGAAGTAGCTTACGCAGGGGGTCCAAATCGCTATATGGGGGACCAAACGTTCTATCAACCACAACGGAACCAAGGTTCTCCTAGGAACCCCCAGCCATACAGAGCTCTAGGACATCTAGAAAGGGACCAACGAAAGGATGATCTATAGATAATCCTTGATGAGATGCGCCGGAATCAAGGCACCATCAACAATCAGCTCCAGAACATGAATACAAAATTTGGAGAGCTGGACATCTGAAAGAGAAACATAGAGACCCAGATGGGTCAATTCGCAGCACATATTCCACGACCAACCGGGCAGCTCCCAGGGCATACAAAACCAAATCCCAAGGGGCAGCACGGACATGTCGTTGCTGTAAGGCTACGGAGCGGTCATAAATTGCACGAGCCAGAGAACTGAGAAGAAAAGGACAAAACCTTCCTCAACAACGAGCAACAACAACTCGATGTCGACCAAAATCAACTCGACATCGAGGAGAAGCCTGGCCAAGACTCGTCTGCACAACACTCCAACTCAAAGTCGACTATAGTGGTCGATATCGAGGAAAATCAAGTCGATGTCGAGAAAGTTCTTGTTGATGTCGAGGAGTCTTCATCACCTCCAGAAGCTGTTCTGGCTCAGAAAACTAAGAAGACGCTCCCGTTCCCTTCTAAGAACCAGAAAGATCCAACTGATGGTAAGTTTAAGGGTTTTGTGAAATTGCTTCAGAGTCTAAATGTTACTATTCCTTTTACAGAAGCACTTCACGAGATGCCTGCCTACGTCAAGTTTCTCAAGGAAATTCTTAGCAACAAGCGATCAATGACTGAGATTGCTAAAGAATGCAAGAAGATGGATTTCCCTGAGAAGCGACCTGACCCAGGTAAGTTTGCTATCACTGTTGGACTTGGTCGACATCGTTTTAAGGCAATGTGTGACTTAGGAGCAAGCATAAGCATCATGCCCCTATCCATTTGGTCAAAGGTAAAGATAGGCGCCCTAGAACCTGTGGATGCCAAGCTCTACATGGCAAACAACACGGTGGTAATGCCCACATGTATTGTTGATAATGTTCCTATTAAAGTTGGTAAATTCTTTGTCCCAACGGATTTTCTTGTAGTAGAAATGGCAGAGGACCCAGCTTGCCCCATCATCCTAGGGTGACCATTCCTGGCAACAGCAGATGCCAACATTGGAGTAAAAAGGGGACTTCTCACCTTCACCATTCGAGATGAGATTATTGAATACTTTTTCAATCCTGACACGGAAGAGGTAATGGAAATAAAAGCTATCTATTCAAAATTTAATGTTATCTCTTGCGATGAGCCTGCAAGAAAACTTTTGGCACAAGAAGGGGCTGTTATAAAAGCGGAATCCACGCTAGAGGAGGAACTAGTTGCTGCAGAATTGAGCGAGGAAGAGTTCTTCGACAACGCATTTTCAGCGGAGCTGAACGACTCACTCGAAATCGAGCAGATCAAGTCGACATCGACCAGTCAACTCGATTTCGAGGAAATTTGCCCGACATCGACTTCGACCACTCCTCCGGAAAAGGTAAGTCCCCCAAATCTCCTCGATGTTGAGCAGTTATCCTCGACATCGACTATTTTTTCCCTTGCATGTACACCTGAAATCGAGAAGGACAACTCGACCACTGTCGTTTTACTCGATATTGAGCAGTCCTCCTCGATATCGACCAAATCTGCACAAAAGGTGAATTCTGTTTTTTTGGTCGATTTTGATTATTCTAACTCAATGTCGAGTAGTTCCTTGCAGTTGTACAGCCATATGTCCGATTCAGCGTTGTCTTCGATGTGTGCTTTGTCGACGCCAACTCCTGTAGCTGATTTGGATGCTTCTTTCAGGAGGATTGAGACGGATTATCTAGGGGAAATCATGAAGACGGAGGAAGTAGAGCCCATCTTGATTCCACAGGGCCCTTCTCCGGTGCTGAAGCCCTTACTTGACACCCTTAGGTATGAATTTCTTGGTCCTGACTCTACTTTTCCTGTAATTATCAGTGCTTCATTAAACACACAGGAAGTAGACAAGCTAGTAGAAGTCCTCCACACTCACAAGAAAGCCATTGGTTATTCTCTCGAGGACATAAAAGGTATTTCACCCATTACTTGTATACATAGAATTCTTTTGGAAGATGATCACAGGGCAACAATTGAGCATCAAAGGAAGCTTAACCCCAACATGAAGGAGGTGGTCAAGAAAGAGATCGACGCAGGAATCATCTATCCAATCTTCGATAGCAAGTGGGTAAGCCTAGTTCATGTTGTCCCTAAGAAGGGTGGAATAGCCGTTGAGGAGAATGAGAAGGGAGAGCTTGTTCCTAAAAGAATCACTACCAGCTGGCGGATGTGCATAGATTACAGAAAGCTCAACACCGCCACCAAGAAGGATCATTTCCCGCTCCCCTTCATTGACCAAGTACTCGAAAGGTTAGCTGAACATGATTACTTTTGTTACCTGGATGGATATTCTAGTTTTTGGCAGGTTCCTATTCATCCTGAAGATCAAGAAAAGACAACCTTCACTTGCCCCTATGGAACTTTTGCATATAGAAGGATGCCCTTTGGCCTTTGCAATGCCCCTGCCACTTTTCAAAGGTGTATGATGGCCATCTTCTCCGACATGATAGAGGATATAGTGGAGGTATTTATAGATGATTTCTCTGTTTATGGTACTACTTTTGATATTTGTCTCTCTAACCTACGCAGGGTACTCAAGAGTTGCGAAGAGACAAATTTGGTTCTCAACTGGGAAAAGTGCCACTTTATGGTAAGGGAAGGAATCGTGCTAGGCCACAAGGTATCTAAGAAAGGTATTGAGGTGGACATGGCCAAAATAGAGCTAGTGGAGAAATTGCCCCCACCATCATCCATCAAAGAGATAAGGAGTTTCCTTGGTCATGCAGGTTTTTATAGAAGGTTTATTCAAGATTTTTCTAAAATTGTCAAATCATTAACTAACCTTCTCATGAAAGATGTTAAGTTTGTATTTTCTAGCGAATGTCTTGAAGCTTTCAACAGGTTGAAAGAAGCCCTTATCTCCAATCTAATCATTCAATCGCCGGATTGGTCACTACCTTTTGAAATCATGTGTGATGCCAGCGATTATGCCGTGGGAGCAGTTCTAGGACAGCGAAAGGATAAGAAACTACATGCCATCTACTATGCAAGCAAGACTCTTGAAGTGGTTCTGGCTAAGTACACCACAACAGAGAAGGAATTTTTAGATGTGGTTTTTGCTTTTGAAAAATTTCGTTCCTATCTTGTTGGATCTAAAGTTATTGTCCATACTGACCATGCTGCTCTTAGATATTTGATGACAAAGAAGGATGCTAAACCAAGGTTGTTACGATGGGTGCTCCTACTCCAAGAGTTTGATGTTGATCTAAAGGACAAAAAGGGCATAGAAAATTCAGTCGCCGATCACCTATCCAGGCTCCCCAAAGACATGCTAGAGGAAGCCTAGGACACCACACCAATCGACGACTCTCGCCCTGACGAGTACCTGATGCGGACTGACACAATTTTCCTCGACATCGAGCAACCTTCCTCGACATCGAGTAAACATGGTGAGTATTTTTCCTTGCATGGTTTTGAGCTACAGAGTTACTCGACATCGAGAAACCTTTCCTCGACGTCGACCAAATCCAACTCGACAGACCACCAGAAGTCGAGCACATCACCAGCAGCCACTGCAACTTACTCGATATTGAGTAACTTTACTCGAAATCGACCAAACACTAGTAAGTCTTAGGGTGAGATTTTTTGTACGGATTCCGGTGAGGATTTCTTCTTTACCCCTACTACTAGTCCTTTACATGATATATATGCTATAAGAGGATCAAAGGTACCCTGGTATGCGGATTTCGCTAACTATCTTGCAGGAAATGAGATTCCGTCAGGGCTATCCTCACAGGCAAAGAAGAAGTTCCTCCACGACGTCAAGCAATACTATTGGGATGACCCTTACTTGTTCAAACAAGGAAAGGACCATATCTTCAGACGTTGTATTCCGGAGGAAGAAGTAGAAAGTGTCATTCGCCATTGCCATACTCTCCCTACAGCCGGACATGCAAAAGGCTTCAAAACTGCATCTAAGGTACTTCAATGTGGTTTTTATTGGCCTAATCTTTTCAGGGATGTGCAGGCTTATGCCACTTCATGCTATGAGTGCCAACGAGCGGGAAACATTACTTGGAAGAATGAGACACCACTCACAGGGATTTTGGAGGTTGAGCTATTTGATGTCTGGGGAATTGACTTTATGGGACCATTCCCTGCTTCAGGACCTTACAAATACATCCTTGTGGCGGTCGACTATGTCTCTAAATGGGTTGAGGTTGTTGCAACTAGGACCAACGACGCGAAGGTAGTTTCAAAGTTTGTTAAAAATAACATATTTCCTCGCTTTGGTGTTCATAGAGTTTTTATTTCAGACGGTGGCTCACATTTCATTGAGAGAGGATTTTAGGCTCTTTTGGCTAAGTATGGGGTAACGCACAGGGTGGAAACACCTTATCATCCCCAAAGTAGTGGTCAAGTGGAGGTCTCTAATCGTCAAATCAAAGCCATCTTGGAAAAGACAGTCTCACGCTCAAGAAAAGATTGGTCATCTAAGCTTGATGATGCGTTATGGGCTTATAGGACGGCCTATAAAACACTGCTGCGAACAACTCCTTATAACTTGGTTTATGGCAAGTCTTGCCATTTACCTGTCGAACTGGAGCATAAGGCATCAAGGAGCTCAACATGGATCTCGACGAGGCAGGTAAGAAACGCTTTATTGATTTACAGGAGTTAGAGGAGCTAAGGCTGAATGTCTATGAGAATGCCGAAATCTACAAGGAGCACACCAAGATATGGCACGACAAGAGATTAGTGCCAAAGACATACAAGGTAGGTGACAAAGTGCTTTTATATAATTCTAGACTACATTTGTTCCCAGGGAAGCTCAGGACAAGATGGAAAGGACCTTTCGTGGTTCACCACATATACCCTCATGGAGCGGTAGAATTAATTGGCACTGATGGAACCACCTCTAAGGTAAATGGGCACAGGGTCAAGAAATACTATGACAAAGAAGACCCGGAAGAGGAGATTCGCGCCACCCTGGCGTTGGTCAAAGCCTAAAAAAGGGAAATGGGTCGAGCTAACGACTTAAACCTTAGCGCTTACGGGAGACAACCCGCTTTTCTTACTCCTTTTTCTTTAATTCTATTTTATTTTATTTTATTTTCTTGAAATTCGTGCATAATCTCTTCTCGTGTTATATTCAGGCATTCACGGTCTACTCGATATCGACCTAACTTGGTCGACATCGACCAAAATTCAAGGGTGGTGCACACTATCAGTCGAGTTCTTCTAGTCGAGTTAAAGCAAGCGAATTCTTCTTACTTGATATCGAGCAGTTTACTCGACATCGAGTAAAGCCCATCAGGTAAGAGGGACGACTCCTCGACATCGAGCAACTTGCTCGATGTCGACCAAGGTTCCAGGTAAGGTTTCTTTCTCTAAAAAAAAAGAAAAAATAAATATAAAAATAAAAAATACTTACAGTTTTTATTTTTATTTTCGGTTTTTACCTTTTCTTTATTTAAATACCTTGATGGAAGCCTCTCTCTCCTCCCGCTTAATCCGGTTAATACCTTGATAAAAGAAGAAACTGTAATTAATAAATAAAAAGGGGAAAAAAAGAATACCGGTTAATCCGGTTCGGTTACGGTTCGACTTGAGTATTTTCGGTCCGGTTCGGTTTAAAACCGGAATAATTCCGGGCCGGTTATCGGTTGTCATTATTTAATATTGCGGTTTCGGTTTTATCCGGTTTAGGTCTGGTTCCGGTCCGGTTTAAACCAGTGCACACCCCTAGCAGATATCCTCTCACCACTTTCACCATGCCCAACAGGCTCACCATGTTGGAGGATATTCAGATAAGATGGTTTCTGAGATGCGACAGATGCGGCAGTTACAGGAGGCCATGTTTGACCGGATGACCTCCTTGACACTCAGAGTTGACACCATCGACAACCGCCAGGAGCGACTCTATTCAGCTTCCATGGATCACTTTTCCATGGTCAGAGATCGCTTCGGCGGCATAGATCAGCGCCTCTGGGGCCGCCCATCACAGTTCCAGCGTCAGGGGAGTACACATGACGCTGGTGGATCTTCACAGCAGCAGCAACCTGGTAGCTCTTTCCTTGGAGGAGCTTCTGATTATCAGATTGGATTCCACCTTCCCTACTACGGTCCACCGCCTCCTCAGTGAGCAGCTCTGTAAGTCTTTTCCCTCCCTTTGGTTATATTTCTTTGACAGTGAGGACACTGTCTATTTTAAGTATGGGGTGGGAGTAAAGACTATGTTTAGGACTTTATTGTTTTGTATCGTATTATTTAGGACATGGCACAACTCTGTAATTGAGTTTAGTAGCATATTATTTGAATATCGCATTTGCATGGTTAAATTCTATATTATTCGAAATATGCATTTTTAAAGATAGTTGTAAGGATATCGCCCAAGCTTGCAAAAATTTCCAAAAAGAGAGTCATGGAAGCCAAGGCAACACTCTACGATGCAAATGATGGATTTATTAGAGATATTGCACAAGATTGCCTAGAAAAAGGAAGTCTCAATGACGTGCGGTTTTTATGGTAAAACCACAAAAGTGAGGTAAATTGATGTTGCTTTTGACATTATGCACAATAAGAGGATGGAGGATTTTAATTTTCCATACATGCTCATTTTCATACTTCTAGCCATACCTATACCCAATTACATCACAAAAGCCATATTATAAGCCTTATTTGCCTATTTATTATTATTGCTCCACATATGCCTTATATTGCCCATTTTTACCTTAGACCCTATCCGGGGATTATGTTGAAAATGGATGTCAGTTTATGGAAACATTATATGGTTTGTTGTGTTGTTATGTCATTATTGGAGTTTGGCAAGAAAAATTCAGTTTTATGGAAAATTTAATGAGTGAGAAAAAATCCGATAATCTCAGGAGATAAAGGTAGATCGACCCTGCTTGCTGAGATAATAGTTCAGTGAGATGGGACACACAGGTGAGGAGTCCAAAGCACTAAGTATCCGGGGCCATTCATGACACCCATGTTTGCGACTCGCGAGAAGGCAGTGTTGAGGTCAAAGAGGTAAAAACATTATTATTGATAAAAGCATTGTGAAAGGTGATGAATCTTATTAAGAAGGAATGTGGTTGAGAAAGTTTGGAAATAATGCATTTCCCCGGATTCAACACCACATGGCCAAAAAATTGCCTACCTTTAGCCTTTTACCTATCTACTCCTTTTTTAGCTTAAATAAAATCTTCTTGATTATTGTTGCTTTGTCATATAAAATTGTTTTAGTATAAACCTTCTTTTGTGTGCAGAAATTGCTTTTTCATTCACATGCACAGATTCGTAGGCACCAAGTACCTTTTCAAGGATGGCAATTGAGTGTTGGGTAATATAACAAGGAGTCCATTATATTGAGAGTTTTTGCAAATTTCCCCTGAATGACCATCCAAGTTATTGCTTGGGGACAAGCAAGCTTAAGTATGGGGTGATTTGATGTCCACTAAAATAGCCATGTTTTTATGCACATTTTAGCTAATTACTCTATATACTTTGCATATTTCGGGTTGGGAATATGTTGAATTGATGTAATATATGCTTATTTGCAAGAAATAGAGGTCTACATAAGTTTTGGTTTACTATTGCAGAATTTAGAGCTATTCCGGGACAAAACCAAGAAGGGAAGACGGAAGCCAAGAGTTACTCAATTTCGAGGAGAGTTCCTCGATATCGACCAAAATTGTGAACCAGAGCCTGGTCGAGGAGAAGCTGCTCGAGAAGCTGAGAAGAAGAAGAAGACAACTCGAGTAACATTTTACTCGATGTCGACAAAACTGCTCGACATCGACCAAACCAGAAACCTTGTCCGAGTCCGAGGAAGGAAGAAGCTACTCGAGAAGACGAAGGAAAGCCGAAGCCGACCACAAGTTCCTCGATGTCGACCAAAAAAATCTCTGGGCCGTGAGTCCGTTGGGCCTGTCCGAAGTCGAGCTGGATTGTTTGGATGCGAAGAAGTCCGAGTCTATCAAAGTCTATCAAGGTTTATCCAAAGAGAGAAGATTATTCATTAATGTCAAGAGATATTTAGATATTTCCCTTTAGATTTAATGTTTTATCTTTATTTAATTTTATCTATGGAAAGTAGATATAGATGGCTTTCCTTGATTAGCAAGGCTTAAGCCCTATAAATAAAGCCCATGGGGCTGATTTTCTATTCATTCAATTTCAGAGAAGTAGTTCCACATAGAGTTTAAAAGTTCAAAGATTTTAGGGTTTTGGCATTCTACGAAAGTTTGAGTGTCGGGATTGTAAAGACTTTGAATATAGTTTATGCAAGTTATTTATTTTCAATCAATGTATGCAATTGCGATGAGGCGCGAGTAGTCCACCTACTTCTAGGGTTGGAGTGAGCCCAACGAGAGCCATGTTGGTGGATTAGCGATTGCAAAAGGAGGTATTTTATCGTTATCTTATTCTATTCCATGTGCTTGATCTTTGATTGAGAAATTGAAGAACTCATGCTGTGAAACTTGGGTAATAATTAGGGTTTCTATTCGGAAGATTATAAATTCTAATTATGAAAAGGAATAGATGCAATTAGGGTTATTTATCGAAAGATTTATATTCCTACTTGTCGGATTGGGTGAAAGCCTTCTCCTTTATCGATAAAGTCACCGCCTTTTATGATTTATATTCCGCTTTCATGATAATCGTTGTTGCAAACCCTAATATTGGAAGTTCTCTTTCATCCATCGGTTAAGATTCGAAGTTTGCATTTGTTTTTTCTTTCTGTCACTGCTCGATTTCGACTAAATTGGTCGACGTGACTTCTCACATTCGATCAAACAAGATCGTCGTAGCTTTTGTTTCTGCAGGCAACTCGATCTCAAACAAAGTTCCTCGACTTCGATAAATCTCCTCGATATCGAGTAAACTACTCGAGATCGACCAAGCCCAGTAGCTGCCGCTTGCTCGGTTCCACTTGCCTGACCTTCTGTCGACTAATCCTAGTCGAGGTCGAGCTCCCTGAAGTCGACTTCTACCCGTGAGATTCCTCCGCTGCCTAGGATCCGGTGAACAGCTTCCTCGAGGATCGAACCTGACTTTCTTTTGCTACATCGGGAGGAAGTCTTGAACATTATTTGATGGGATCCAATCGGTTTGCTTTACTTTATTAGTATTTTATTTGCACTCTCGATTTCCTCCTACAACACGCACTCAAAGTCTTGTTGCAAAAATGGGTCCCTTTATCACTTATCAGTGCTTTCGGAACTCCAAATCTAGAGAAAAGCTCCTTGAGGAAACCTAGAACTACTTTTGAATCGTCAGTTCTGGTGGCCTTCGCCTCCACCCACTTGGAGACGTAGTCCACCGCAAGCAAAATATATAAGTTTCCAAAAGGGTTAGGGAATGGTCCCATGAAGTCAGTGCCCCAAACATCAAAAATCTCACAAAATAGCATGCAAGTTTGTGGCATCTCATTCCTCTTAGAAAGATTCCCAACTCTCTGACAGCGATCACAAGATTTGCAAAAAGCATATGAGTCACAAAATATATGTGGCCAAAAGAATCCTGCATCAAGTACCTTCCTAGCTGTCTTTTGTGGTCCAAAGTGCCCACCACATTCATGTGAGTGACAGAAATTAAGGACAGATTGTACTTCATCGTCGGGAAGACACCGACGTATCACTTGATCTGCGCAATGCTTCCAAAGGTAAGGGCCATCCCAAACGTAGAACCGAGCGTTGTGGTGTATCTTGTCCTTTTGAGCCTTAGAAAAGTTTGATGGAAACTCTTGCGACACTAAAAAGTTGACCAAGTTAGCGAACCAAGGACGTGGGAGAGAACTCACCTTAAGGATTTGTTCAATATAGGCTTCTGCAGAGGCCGCGGGGCGGCCAGGGCTAGCCACGGGGCGGCCGGCGATTGCGAAGGAATTCATCTCCGAAGACTCGGTTGCGGGGCGGCCTAGGGTGGCCGTGGGGCGGCTGGAGATTGCGAAGGAATTCTTTTCCAAAGACTCGGCCGCGGGGCGGCTGGCGATTGCGAAGACCTTGAACAACTCTTCGTTAGGAAAACTCCCTAGGATGTCTTTTTGCTCATTCATCCCCTGCACAATACGACTAAGATGATCAACAACTAAGTTCTCAGTACCCTTTTTGTCCCTGATTTCGATGTCAAACTCGCTTAAAAGCAAGATCCATCTAATCAGTCTTGGCTTGGCCTCTTTCTTCGTCAAAAGGTAACGAAACGCTGCATGATCATTATAAACAATAACTTTTGTACCAAGCAAATAGGATCTAAATTTCTCAAGTGCAAAAACTATAGCAAGAAGTTCCTTCTCTATGGTTGAGTAATTCCTTTAAGCTCCATTCAGGGTCATAGATGCATAATATATGACATGAGAGCTCCTCCCTTCTTTTTGTCTAAGCAAGGCTCCCACAGCGTAGTTACTAGCGTCACACATCAATTTGAACGGCTGAGACCAATTTGGCACTTGTATAATTGGTGCACTGGTAAGACAAGTCTAACTCATCAAACGTCGTCATGTACTTCTCATCAAAAGCAAATGTGACCTCCTTCTTCAGCAGCTCCCACAAGGGTGAGGTGATCTTTGAGAAGTCCTTAATGAACCTGCGATAGAACCCTACATGGCCTAAAAAAGAACGCACTTCACGTACATTAGTAGGATAAGGCAATGATTGAATGATGTCAATCTTGGCCTTATCAACCTCAATCCCTTTATGGGAGACAATGTGACCCAAAACAATGTCTTTCTCTAAATGGTAAGGGAAAGTGATCTTTTCGAGTTACCGCATTCAGCTTATGATAATCGATGCAAACTCTCCAACCTGATTGGACTCTGGTAGGGACCAACTCACTTTCTTGATTCTCAACCACTATTATGCCTCCCTTCTTTGGTACTACCTGCGTTGGACTAACCCATTGACTATCAGAGATGGGATAAATCATACCTGCCTGAAGGAGTTTGAGCACCTCCTTCTTCACTACATCCATCATAGGTGGGTTGAGTCTCCATTGAGGTTGCCTAGAAGGTTTGCCTCCCTCTTCTAATAAAATCATGTGCATGCAAGTAGCTGGGCTGATTCCCTTGATATCTGCTATGGTCCATCCCAGAGCTGTCTTATGCTCTTTGAGCACCCCTACCAACCTATCTTCTTGTTCTTTGGTAAGCTTGTTAGAAATGATGACAGACAAGGTGTCACCTTCCCCCACAAATGCATACTATCTGCTTGTGAATATATAAGTAGGGAAGACAAGTCTCTTATGGTCTCTTGCAAGTTAGTAGACAAAACATAATTCAATGAGAACTCCTCAATAGAATTTTCTAAAGCTATCTGCAGGTCATCTACACATGTCATATCAAAAGTATCTTGCATACAAGTATCAATGGTATCCACAAAGCATAAGGAATGATCATCAGAAGGGAATTTCATTGCATCATATATATTGTATTCAATTTTCTCACCATCAAATTCCATAGTCAAAGAACCAGAATACACATCGATTTTTGTCCTGCAGTCTTTAAAAAGGGCCTTCCTAGGAGAATAGGGGCCTCTTGATTACCATGCTCCATGTCTAAGATAAAGAAATCAGCAAGAAAGATCAAATTGTCAACCATGACTAAAACATCCTCTACTATACCTTTAGGAAAAGCATTTGATCGGTCTGCTAGTTGGATCACCACTCTAGTCTCATGCAAAGGTCCTAAACCCAACGATTCATACAGAGAATAAGGCAAAACATTAATAGATGCACCTAAGTCTAACAAAGCTTTATCAAACTTAGTCTCACCTATCACACATGGGATTGTGAACATGCCAAGGTCGCTACATTTCTTAGACATACACTTTTGAAACACAGCAGACACATGTTCGCTTACCTTAATTTTCTGTTTCCCCTTCAACTTTTGATTCCTCTTTATGGTGCAAAGTTCCTTAAGAAATTTAGCATAACGAGGAATACTTTTAATCAAATTGAGTAAGAGGGTGTTTACCTCGCACTTACTGAACGTCTCAAAGATCTCTTTGTCATTGTTTGGTCTTCTTATGTCTCTGAGTGCTTTAGGAAAGGGAGGAATAGGTTTGAAAGAATTAAGAGAAGGGAATTCAGGTCTGACGTACCTGTTTGATGAGTCGTCACTAGAGTGGCCGCGGGGCGGCTGGGCATGGCCACGGGGCGGCTCGGCGATTTCTGTAGAGTCGGAATCGCCTTGGCCGCGGGGTGGCTCAGGGGTGTCGTGGGGCGGCTCGGCGAAGACGACATCTTCCTCCTCCGCTTCTATACCTGGTTCAATTTTTTCAAAGCTTTCATCATTATGGGGAGTGGTAATTAGTTTCTTACCACTTCTTAGTGTCACGACGCTAACGTTCTCCTTGGGGTTCACCACCGTTTGAGATGGTAGCTTTCCTGAGTCCTTAGCCTGCATTTCACTCATCGATTGAGCCAATTGGCTAATTTGCTTTTCCACATTCTTGGTGTGCTCAGCTTGACTCAGGACTATCTTTGTGAGGGCCTTGATAGGGTCCTCGACGGATTGATCTACTGGTGGAGGTCCTCTTTGTCTAGAATCAAATTGTTGCTGAGGCCTGAATTGGGGTCCTCCTTGTGGATTAAAAGGGGCCTGGTGATTACCATAATCATACCCCTGGTAACCTGCACTAAAATTATTATTGAAATGATTGGGATTAGCATAGTTGCCAAATCTGGGTCGTTGTGGAACAAAGTTCCCCATGGCGTTCAATTCTACAATTGGCTCCTGCAGCATTGGACAAGTGTCCGTCGGGTGATATAGATCAGTGCAAATGCCACATGCCTTAAGTTGCTGTGGGGTTCCTTGTAGCATGAACCTTTTCATCATCTCCTTCAATTCAGCCACATCGCTATGTAATGCGGAAGTTGAGGAGTCAACGGCGAGCACCCCTCTAGCATGAAGTCCCTTGCTGAATTGTCTAGAGCCATCAGCAAGCTCTGAAAACACCTCCCTAGCAGCAGTGGGTGTTTTGTTCAAGATGTTGCCTCCACATGTAGAGTTCACCGTCTTGCGCTCCTCGTCAAGCAATCCATTGAAAAGAAAGAGCACCAAATCCTTCTTTGAGAAACCATGGTGAGGGCAACTAGAGCAAAGCTTCTTGAAGCGCTCAAAGTACTCATAGATTGTCTTTGTAGCCTGCTGGTCAATGCTGTTTATATCCTTTTTTAGGTTGTTTAACTTGGTCGCAGGAAAGTACCTCTCCAGAAAGAGACGCTTTAATTGAATCCATGTTGTTGAACTACCTGGTGGCAAGTAGTAGAACCACTCATTGGCGGTATCCTTAAGCGAGAAAGGGAATGCCATCAACTTGATTTACTCCTCCGTGACATTGCCTGGTTTCATTCCCACCACGACAATATGGAACTGAGACAAGTGCTTATGGGGGTCCTCACCACTCAACCCATGGAATTTGGGTAAGAGATGAATCACCACAGACTTTAGCTCAAAATTGACACCTTCCTCAAGTTCAGGGAACACGACAGCCAATGGTTGTTGGGCCAAGTCATGTGTTGTGAGCTCTTTCAGCGTTCGATTATCCTCGTTAGCAATCTCTATACTCTCTTCTTCTCCTTGATCGAAAGGTAACTCGCGAAAGTGATCACGAGCTTCTCGCCTCAATCTAGAGAGAGTCCTCTCAATCTCTGAATCCAAAGACAATAAAGATGAGTTAGTAGCACGAGTGTGGACCATATAGGTGGTCCACACCAAGATTAATGATTAAAACAACACAAGAATTCAATAAGAAATCCCCGACAACGGAGCCAAATTTGACAAGAGGAAAACTTGTCGTTGTTCCTGCCAAAGAATACTCAAACTCACAACTAGTATAGTGTGTAAACAAGAGGTCGATCCACAGGGAAATCTAATCAATTCAAGTGCAAGTCTAATCGCTAAGAGAGAATATGGGGGGTTTTGGTGAGAAAAAGATCCGCCTTTTATCAAAGCGGAAGCAATGCAAACAAAGTAAATTGATTGTAGAATGTAGTGGAGAGAAATAGGTTCACCTACAATTTATCACTTCGAATGATGAATTCGATCCTTGTTTCAACCTCTAGTTCTTGTCTTTTCCTATCAATGTCCTTGTCCAGATCTTAGGTAAGTTACTAGTCCTACGAGTCCTAGCAACCCTTATCTCTAAATAACCCTAACACGGTTATGATTTAACCTAGAGATAGCATTAAGAATATGAATTAACCAAGGTACATGCAATATCAAGCTACGAGTCGATATTTAACATATATTCAACTTCTTACACATCCAATTAGTCCTACGAGTCCTAAAGGGATATGATTTCCACTTGTGTTAAGGTTCGCTACGAGGAATCTGCAAAACCCTAGCAATTGAATGAATCTACTCTAACTAGTTGATCAGGCCAGAGATAATAAAACACATTCAAGGAATGAAGCACAAAGAAGTCGAAACATTGAAATAAGAATGAGAACTAGATTAAGAAACTCACAATTCAACAATCAAAGATCCAAATAATAGGGGAAACCTCGAGAGTTTAGTTGCTCATGCTCAACGGCGCTCTCAACAATTCTCTAAAGTGCATAAAGTGAATGAAAGAATAACATAACATTGTCTTTTAAAGCCTCTAACAAGTCGGCCAAGAAATAAACTAAAAACCCTACCTAAAGTCCGATTCTGAATGGTGCGTTTCTGCGAGGGCCGTGGGGCGGCCGGCGATCAGTGAACTCCTTCGGTTTTGCCTTCGAACCGTGGGGCGGCCGGGCATGCTGCGGGGCGGCCAGCGATTCTTACGAGCTCCTTCTTCTATGACTTCAACACATTCTCATGCCTCTTCTTTAGCTTATTTTTGCTCTCCTCCAATTCATTTCACCTTGAATCCGAAATACTTCAAATAAACCATAAAATCATGTAGATTCCGCCTCTTCCAACTCAACAAGTGATTATGTAAATGCAACTAAATATATGCAATATTCACAACTAAATTATGCTAAATGCACTCTATAATGCAATACTAAATATGCTCTATCATGTATTATTATTGTTTCTTTCCTCTTTCGGAGAACTGTATCCTAGCTTAGAGCCTAGTGGTCTCCCACGCTTCCGGCGCACTTGAGAATCACTTGTTATTTATTGGTTTGCAGTTAATATAGGAATCTCCAACCGAGATGGTGCATTTTCGGTTGGTATATGTGTCATCGTCACCTTCTTGGCATCTGTAAACACATCTGGTAATCTATTTGCAACAATTTGCAAATGTATGATCCTTTGAACTTGAAGTTCACTTTCATTTGTCCATGGATCTAGAAATGATAGATAAGTGGAATTCCACGTAATCCCCTTTCTTAATTATCTCTTTATCTTCTCCCTCTAGAATTATAAATTTTGTCTCATCAAAGTAACAATCTGAATACCGAGCTATAAATAGATCACCGATCAAATGCTCGAGTTATTGAATAATTGATGGGATTCAGAACTCATGTATATTCCCAACCTTCTTTGTGGTCCCATTTTAGTTCGTTGAGGGGGAGGCATATGGACATACACCGCGCACCCGAAAATTTTCAAATAAAATATCGGGCTCTCTTCCGGAGATAAGTTGTAATGAGGAGAACTTATTATTAGTGGTTTATCGAATACAAAGCAAAGATATAGCATGAAAAGTTGCATGGCCCCAAGCCGATGAAGGTAATCTAGCCTTCATTAGCATTGGTCTAACTATTATCTGTAACCGTTTGATTAATGACTCTGCTAGGCCATTTTGGGTATGAACATGAGCCAATAGGTGCTCAACCATGATACCAATTGATGGACAATAGTCATTAAAAGACTTTGACGTGAATTCTCCCGCATTGTCTAACATGATTCTTTTAATCGAATAATCAGGAAAGTGAGCCCTTAATTTAACAATTTGAGCCAATAGCCTTGCAAATGAAACATTCCGTATTGATAGCGGGCTTACGTGTAACCATCGTGTTGAGGCGTCTATCAACACCATAAAATACCCACCTAAAATCGAAGAATCGGCGCAAGGAAAAGGGACCGACTAGAAATTCCGACCAATACCCACCTCAATTCACCCACAAATGAAAGAAGACTTGCTTAACAACGAAGAGAAGGTCTTTTGGTTACCTTATAAACTTCCATCCTTATGGGTGAATGTTTATTTACCCTAGGAATTTACCTATTTAGATAATATTTTATTTATTAAAGTTTTAGTAGGATTAGAATTACTTTCCTTGGCTAGCAAGGATTAGTTTGATATAAATAAAGGCATTAAGACTAGGTTTTATTCATCCCACACTTGAGCATTCAAGTTATAGAGTAGAGAAAGAGAGAGTCGACCGAGTGGAGAGATAGACGGTTTTGTTCGGTTGTATTCTTGCTTTTCGTTCAATTCAAAGTTATTTTCTTGATGTTTCTGATGATATTTACTATGATGAGGCGTAAGTAGTCGTTCCACTTCTAAGGTCGAGGTGAGCCCGACGATATTCATGTAAGTATGCTTGAGTTTATGACTTTCTTATGAGTTTATCATCTTCTATCTCGTGCACAATTCTAGTCGACGTCGAGGAGTTTTGGTCGACGTCGAGTACACCCGACGAGTCCATAACCTGCTCGAGCTCGAGTGCAACCCCGGAGGAAAAATCCTACTCGACGTCGAGGAGTTTGGTCGACGTCGAGGACATTCCAGAGCAGTCCGAGTCGAGTACGAGGAGAAATCCGAGCATTTGTGGTTACTTGCAAGCCAAGATTCAAGATATTCTATCAAGAGACATCAAGATCTATCAAGTCAAGAAGGATTTATCCACAAATAGCTTTATTTCCTTAGGGATTTATTTGTTTTATTTCCAAATTTAATCATTAAGCTTTAGATAGATAAATTTAGATATAGATAGATAGTTCCTTCCTAGAATAGCTTGGATTGGAGCCTATAAATAAAGCCCTAGGGGGCTGATTTTTAGACATGGAAGCAAAGCCGTCTTCGGGCGCAAGGAGAGATGAGAGAGAGAGAGAGAGAGAGAGAGAGAGAGGAGGCGAGAGAGGAGAGAGAGAGAGAGAGAGAGAGAGAGAGAGAGAGAGAGAGAGAGAGAGAGAGAAAGGAGACAAATGGTTGTAAGTTTTACTTTATTTTATGTTAAAGTTAATTTCTTTCATTATGGTTTGTTTCTAATTTCCTTCTTCTAGGGTTGGGGTGATCCCAACATAGATATGTGTGTTTGATTTATAAATCCATGAATTTATATGTCTTTATCATCATCTACCTATGTGCTTAATCCTTTGCGAGAGTTGAGAAAATTTCTTATTCATGATATTGAAGCAAAAATAATCTTATTATGAATTTGGATAGTAATTAGGGTTTGCTTGCGAAAGTTGGTTGATCCTAATTAAGAAAAGGTAGAAACAAATTAGGTTTTTATGCGAGAGCCTCTATCACCTAAATTATTGGAATTTGCGAAAGTCGATTCTTTGATGTAAAGAATGCATCTTTATGTGTTTTATGATCTACATATACGTTTATTGTTGTGGTGATCCCTAACCTTGGAAGTTCGCATCTTTATTTGCTATATTTTATTATTTTTATTCGACACAGGTTCTACTCGACACCAACCACCATTCCCCTTCCATCCCTCGACATCGACCAAGTCTTAGCCGACGTCGACAACAACCTCTTCACCTTTTCCCGCTATCCCTGAATCCCGAAACACACTAAACCTAGAATCGCTGACTTCTCTCCTGAGGACAAACCTGACTCCACTGTCCTATAGCGGGGTCTTGACTACAAATTTATTTGGTCGAGAAACCCTCTCGTGAAATTGGCGCCGTTGTCGGGGAGATATCAATCGCGCCTAGTTTAATTGTGTTTAAGGTTCAGAAAAGCCCATCCCTTTTTCTTACCCTACCACGACCTACCTCATCGGTACCAACTAGGTGTCGGGCTTTTGCTACTAATTTGTGTTCCTAATTATGATTTCAAAGCTTAGGTACAAAGATGGAAGACTTTGTCGAAGGGAATCCTGCATGGGAAGAATGGTTTCAAGATTTGAGACGGAGAAATAGGATCGCAGTGGAGGAGGCACGATTAAGGGAAATAGCCCGGCTGAAAGACGAAATTCGAAGGCTTGAGACTTCCATTCAGTCTAAAGGACCATGCCCTCCTCCCGACGAGCCAATTGACCCACTCGATGTCGACAACCAAGTATGTCCTTCCTCGAATTTCATTCCTACTTTTCTAACTATTGTTGATGAATCCTTTGAAGGATCCCAACATCTAGAAGAGAAGAAAGCGGACATTGTTGCCCACGATGTTTCAAGGTCGTTTCTACCTTACAAGGTGAAGGTCATCCCCGACAATTTTGAGCAACCTTTGTTCATATTTAAGTGTGGGGTCCTAGCAAAGTGGCATGAAGCTCCGCAGGATAAGGAGGAAATATCTCTTCCCACTCCACCGTTCTGTTGTGGTGGAGATACACAACTAAGTCAACCTATGAAGCGAAAGAGGTATGATGACGAGGTTTGCATCTTTTCTTTATGTCTTCCTTTATGCATGCTAGCTGGAGCCAGGGAAGATGAATGGGTGGAGCCATGGAGCGTTCACTCGGGGAGATTCAAGCTTCTTCATACGATGCCCCCGGATGACATCCCACGCTTCCCACCACCGGAGGAACCACCAGATCCACATATACCTCCGGCAAAGGATGAGCCAGGCTAATGCTTAAAGGGAAGTAGGTCAAGCTAAAGACTTAAAATTTAGCGCTTACGGGAGGCAACCCGCTGTTAGTTTGTTATTTTCTTTTTCTTAGATAATTTTACTTTATTTTATTTTCCGTACTTCATGCAAGGTATTTCTTTTTCAGATTTGAAGTTTTGGAGGTCTACTCGGTGTCGACTCATGGCAGCACTTTACAACACCTATTTTCGAGCTTCTGCGCTTAATTTTGTGAGTTTATTCCTTTACCCTTGTTTTTATACAGTGAGGACACTGTAATCTTTATGTATGGGGTGGGGGAAAGGCTTACTTATATTATATTTATGCAAATTGCTTTATACATGGTTACTTAATTTGGATATGTTATTTATCTATATGCTTACATGTTATTTTCCAAAGTTTGAAAAATCACCCCCCTTGGATTTTTTTTGAATAAGTGTCATGGAAGCTTTAATTGAACTCGACGATGCAAAATTGGATTCATTAGAGATATAGCATGAAATTGCCTAGTAAAGGGGAGTCGCAATGAAGTGCATATTTTTATTGAAAACCATGAAATGAGGTAAATTTGATATTGCTTTTGACATGTTGCATGATAAGAGGATGAAGGACTTTATATTTCCATATATGCTCATATTTGTTATAATCCTAGCCTTACCTATGCTTATGCATCACAAAAGCCATATTATGTCTTATTTCATATGTGCTCCACATGATCTAAATATTGCCCATTCTTTACCTTATCCGGGGATTATGTTGAGAATGAAAGCTACATATTGGAGATTATCATATGGTATTTGTGTTGTTATTATCATATTTTGAGTTTGGTGGGAAATTGAAAGATATGGAAAATTTAATGAGTGAAAGAAAATCCGGTCACCTCAGGAGATAAAGGTAGATCGACCCTGCCTGCGTTGAGATAATAGTTGCGCAGGATGGGACACCAATGTCATGAGTCCAAAACACTAAGTATCCAGGGTCATTCATGACACCCATGTTTGCGACTCGCGAGAAGGCAGTGCTGAGGTTATAGAGCCAAAAGCATATAAGTGAAAAAAAGCAAAGAGTGATTTATGAGAGGATGAGTGATGTGGAAATTATGAAGGAGAAAGTGCATCAAAGCAAGAAACCAAGTTTGACGAGTTCTCCCCGGATTTAGCACCACATTGCCCAAAAATAGCCCACCACTTTACCTTTTACCTTTTCTTCGCCATGAGCTTAAATTAAAGTCTTCTTGATTATTAATGTTTTGTCACTTATGATTTGTTTTTGCATAACCCTCCTTTTGTGTGCGAAGTTGCTTTTATTCACAAGCACGGATTTGTGGCACTAGTACCTTTTTTAGGATGGTAATTGATTGCAGTGACATATGAGAATGAATCTAAGATATTGAGAGTTTGTTTTCTTCCCCTGTATGACCATTAAAAGTATTGCTTGAGGACAAGCAAGCTTAAGTATGTGGTGTTTGTTGTGAGCCTAATTTGCCATGTTTTACACTTACTATTATATCGATTTTTGCATGCATTTCATACATTTGGGTTAGAATAGTACAGAATCTATGTAGTTCACACTTATTTGCCAAATTACGGAGTCTACACTAGTTTCTGTTTAATTTCGCAGAAATCGGACAAACTTTGGAGCTTAAAGAAAAGTCATGAAGAATCTAAGGATGGTGCATCTGGAGAAAACTCCATTTTTCACCATTCATCGTTCTCAATCAAGGTTTGATGCCTTCGTGAAAGTTGTAGCCCTCGAAAAGAGCTTTCCAACGCATGCTCATATGTGTCAATCAGACGAACGAGGACTCGGGAAAGTGTGTTTCAAGAACGGAGCAGAATGCTGAAAGCGCACAATTCTAGTCGACGTCGACCAGTTTGATCGACGTCGAGTAAATTTTTGGTCGACTTGCCTCCCAGAAGTTGAGAACGAGCACCATACCACTCGATAGCACAATTCTAGACGACATCGAGGAGTTTTGGTCGACGTCGAGTACACCCGACGAATCCAGAACCTGCTCGAGCTCGAGTGCAACCCCGGAGGAAAAATCCTACTCGACATCAAGGAGTTTGGTCGACGTCGAGGACATTCTAGAGCAGTTCGAGTCGAGTACGAGCAGAAATCCGAGCATTTGTGGTTACTTGCAAGCCAAGATTTAAGATATTCTATCAAAAGACATCAAGATCTATCAAGTCAAGAAGGATTTATCCACAAATAGCTTTATTTCCTTAGGGATTTATTTGTTTTATTTTCAAATTTAATCATTAAGCTTTAGATAGATAAATTTACATATAGATAGATAGTTCCTTCCTAGAATAACTTGGATTGAAGCCTATAAATAAAGCCCTAGGGGGCTGATTTTTAGACATGGAAGCAAAGCCGTCTTCGGGCGCAAGGAGAGATGAGAGAGAGAGAGAGAGAGAGAGAGAGAGAGAGAGAGGAGGCGAGAGAGAGAGAGAGAGAGAGGAAGAAGACGAACGGTTGTAAGTTTTAGTTTATTTTATGTTAAAATTAATTTCTTTCATTATGGTTTGTTTCTAATTTCTTTCTTCTAGGGTTGGGGTGATCCCAACATAGATATGTGTGTTTGATTTATAAATCCATAAATTTATATGTCTTTATCATCATCTACCTATGTGCTTAATCCTTTGCGAGAGTTGAGGAAATTTCTTATTCATGATATTGAAGCGAAAGTGATCTTATTATGAATTTGGATAGATAATTAGGGTTTGCTTGCGAAAGTTGGTTGATCCTAATTAAGAAAAGGTAGAAACAAATTAGGTTTTTATGCGAGAGCCCCTATCACCTAAATTGTTGGAATTTGCGAAAGTCGGTTTTTTGATGTAAAGCATGCATCTTTATGTGATTTATGATCTACACATATGTTTATTGTTATGGTGATCCCTAACCTTGGAAGTTCGCATCTTTATTTGCTATATTTTATTATTTTTATTCGACACAGGTTCTACTCGACACCAACCACCATTCCCCTTCCATCCCTCGACATCGACCAAGTCTTAGCCGACGTCGACAACAACCTCCTCACCTTTTCCCGCTATCCCTTAACCCCGAAACACACTAAACCTAGAACCGCTGACTTCTCTCCTGAGAACGAACTTGACTCTACTATCCTATAGCGGGGTCTTGACTATAAATTTATTTGGTCGAGAAACCCTCTCGTGATAAGACAGTCCCCTTCAACCTTGACAGACGACAAACCCAGTCTTCTAACCTTGAACACAACATCACGCATAATATGAAAACTTGTACTCATATATATAAATATACACATTAAATTATTATACATTTATATATATATATATATTAAAAATTTTAAAAAAAAACTCAATTTGTTTCAACAAACGGTTTGTGTCGTGTTAAACGGGTATCGGACACCGAATCGTTTCTTACTTTTGTATCGGGTATCTGATACTAATCGTGTCTTGTTGGAATCGGGATTTTCGACCGGTTTCGAAAACCCATCATGATTAACCGTGTCATGTTAGGTCCCCGATTATGAGTGTGTTGCATACCTTTTACGACGTGGCTAGTAAATTTTTTGGCTCTAAGACACCAAAACTTTATGTATATTTTCATGGGGCGTGGAAAATTCATGTTGCTTTGACTACTATTTCAAAGGGTTCTCGTTGTGTTGTCTAGTCTAGTATAATTGGGTTATTTCTTACCATTGAAAGGTTATGGTATTTTTTTTAATACCCCTCTATAAATTGAAATATTTTATTTAGTTTTTACTCTATATAAATAAAAAATCGCCAATTTTTCTTAATTCTGAATATTGAATAGGGTTGTTATTCTAGTTGAATGAGTTGAATTCAGCTTGTTTAGAAACGAACCGAGCTCAAGCCGAGCCTACAATTTGGCTAAAATGTGCTCATACTCGGCTCGTTTAAAAAATGAATGAGTTTGAGTCGCGCTTTTTTCAAGTATTAAGCAATCCTATTTGTTTAAAACATAGTAATTTAAAATAAATTTTAGAAATTTCAAAAAAATTAAGCTATTCGAGTTTAAATCGAGCGAGTCGAACTTTGAATTGAGTTTAAAAATGTGTTCATACTCGGTTTGTTTAAAAAGTTGACGAACTCGAACCGAACTTTTATTCAACCGAACCCGAGTCTACCGAACCCGAGTCTAGCTAGAACTACTCGGCTCAAGCAAGAGCCTTATTAGTGAACTAAAGATTAGTGAACTGTATTTTTTTCATTTTTACCTTTTTTTTTTTTGGCTCTCCTCTCCCTTCCACTTGTCTTCCATTTCTCAACTAGTGCCCCTTCGCCCTCTCTCTCTCTCTCTCTCTCTCTCTCCCCCCCTCTGCATTCAAGCGTTACAAATTCTGTTCCGCCAGAACTCAAAAAACCCTAGAAAAAAGGGGGAGCAACCTGAAGTAGCAAAACCCTCCAGCAAACCCTTCGAACCTCCCGATTTCCCCGAGACATTGTTTGATTCAGCGGCCTCGACTTGCCGTCGTCGTCGCCAGTTCAAACCTCTTTCCGATTCCTCCAAGTTCGATCCCCCCCCCCCCCCCCCCTCCCTTCCGGTCGCAAATGTTGGCGTCGGCCGGTCGCAGTCGGAGCGGTGATCGGTTCTACAACCCGCCCGCGGTGCGCCGGCAGCTTCAGCTCCAGCAACAACAGCAGCAGGAGCAACAGCAGGTGCTCTCCGACAAGCAGAAGCTCGACAAGGATAATAAGCAGGCACACAATGAGCAGCAGAGCTCCCATCGTCCTGCGCGGATTCAGAGGACCAGGAGTTCCGCTGAGTCCGATGATTGCGCTTCCTCCACCTCCGCGACGGCCACGCCGCCGGCTTCAATGTCGTCTCATTCGCCGTCCCGGAGTGGTAGTTGTCTCTCCAACTTGACGAATTTGGATCGGTTTTTGGAGAGCACTACCCCTTTGGTTCCAGGACAGCACTTCTCTAAGGTACATTGAGAGTAAATTGGGGGTTAATGCTGATTAGGGTTTTTTCTTTTGCTTCTCTCGAAATTTTGGATTACTTTCTTTGTGTGCTTGAATTGACTCCTTTTTGTCTGATTGTTTTGAAATTTTGGCCTTTAAGATGGTCTCGTGGTCCTGGACCCCAAATTTAAATGGTAAAGATAGGAAATTTGTTTGAATTATGGACTTTGTTCGTCAGTTGGAAGGCTACTCATTTGATTTGTAAAGTTAAAAGTTAATGGACGCTTGCTCTTGATGTGATATGATAAACTGGAACCAAGATGAGAAATTTCATGAATAAGAAATTAGAGAAGATATTTGGAGCATCTTACATGGTGAGTGTAACGCACTGTTCTGTATGATATATACAGTCAGGAGCTGATTGTAATGTGCTTGTATCTTCTACATGCTTTGTTGTTATGTCTGATATGTTGACTTGATTGCATTTTGGGTTGATAGACTAGCATGGCGGAATTGAGAACTCAAGAAGATGAGTTTCAACCGTATTTTGTGCTTGGCGATCTTTGGGATTCTTTCAAGGAGTGGAGTACATTTGGTGCAGGAGTTCCCCTTATATTGAATGGGAGTGATTCTGTCGTGCAGTACTATGTTCCTTACTTGTCTGCCATTCAATTGTACATAGACCCAAACATGAACAAATTGAGGACCAGGTTAGCCCTTAACCTCTAGCATGTTGTCTGCTTTAAATTTCACTCATGCATGCTCTTTCTCTTTTTACCAGGATTTGGTAGATCAATCTCAAAAATAGCTTCTTCTGTGTTTCTTTGTATATGTTGCATTTGCAATGTTAGGCATGTGGTGTTGTGATCATGATAATATTTTTATTTTCTAATATTGCAACATATAATTAATCTTACTGAAGAAACTGCCATTTAACCGACCTATGATTCTGTGTTTTACATGAGCATCAGGCCTCTCATTAAGTTAATACTCCATCCGTTAAAAAATATTTATCTTTTTAGCCTCTTAATTAACTCTTTGTTTAGAAATACAGGTCCCTTCATATTATATAGGTATTGTGTTTCATGAACTACCATTGAATTATGTCTTTTTGACTTACCCTCAATCTTCATTGGTTGTAAAGGTTGGTGCGTTATAATAGTAGTACTTTTTGTGTTTTCTTAATATGTATGCAAAATGTTAAAAAGATTTTATATGCTTTAGCAATGAGAGTATGTAGATTTTATATAGGAAGCATTTATACATATAGAGGGCCTCATGTTGAAGAGTACTCCCTCCGATCCAAAATATAAGTCGTTTGACTTTTCAACACGTATTTTAAGAAGCTAAAAACTATATAAAATATCAACTTTTTTTTAATTATTTTTTAACAACTTAATATTTGTTGGTAATAAGTATTAAATTGTAAAAAAATAATAATAAAAAAGTTAATATATCATATAGTTTTTAGCTCCTTAAAATACGTGTTAAAAAGTCAAACGACTTATATTTTGGATCGGAGGTAGTATTATTGTTAGCATGATAAACAAACTTAGATGAGCTCCTGATTTCCTTTCTTGGATTGACTTTGAAAATTGAGTTATCATTCAATTGGTTATGCAAATAAGTATCAGGAGTGCTGCCAAAGTTTACGTTTTATGATAGAACACCATTATATTTGTACAAGCCTCATGTTTGTTGGCTGTACACACTAGCATCACAAGTGATTCTAGAGTTTTAGTATTGTGTGTCCACATCACTACAGTAGTTTTGTATATTCCTGATACTTTGTTGACTGCTAGTTACATGTCAGTTGCTGGAAGCCTGGAGCTTGCCAGGGAGTTTATGTTAAATACCGAGCTGGGAGTGTTTTCTGTGTACATCTTAGAAAACATGTGTATGAAACGATACCTTATTTATGAATTGGAATCAAGGAACAGATAAGTAGATTTATTTATTTTTTACATAGGAGGGGGTGGCTTCATCATACCTGCATCTAGCAGTGAGAGTTTTGATTCGCAATACATTAATTCCGCGAATTGCCTATTTAGACCTGACTCTATTCATTATCTTTAATAAGATATTTATTAGTTTCATCTCTATGTGTTTGATAGACATAAAAAGTAGAGAAGAATTAGAAGAATGAAAATGAAATCCATGTAGAAAGAAGAGACAAGAAAATAATCAAAGGGGGAAAGTGAAGGAAAGAAACGTAAGAAGATATAAGAAATAAAGCAAAAGAAGAGATGAAAATAAAATTCCTTTAGAAAAAAGGCCGAATAAAAGGATCTTCCTCACGGCAACAAGACACAACACCATCAAATAGATTGGGAGATGGTGTACAGATGGAAGGGAGGTATCAATGGCTCAAGTGGGCACCTCTCCTCATTTTGTTAGTGCCTAATATAAAAGGCAGAGATGCCTTAGGAGATCCCTTGCCTCAGCTTTCCTACTCAATTTCTATTTCAAGGGGATCATTATGTTTGTATGGAGAAATCGGTCTAGCAAAAAAGGAAATGTCTTTTTTACTATCTCTTGCTTAGTGAAGTGCAGTTAAGCTGACTTCATACAGTATTCAAGCTTTAGGTGTTCTTTGTATTGATTCAAATTATTGGGGGGCAGCATTGCTTTTTTAAGTCTTCACATAATCATTTGGCTTTTGAGAATTTGCATGATCTGTTTTTGTTGTTTTAAGAGTTCCTTTGGTTGCATTAGGGGCCACTTTTTAGACAAATTTCCGACTAATTTTATTCGGTTTATAAACTATTTTGGTTATTAAAGTTGGGTATTTCAGATCCATTCTATTCATCCAGTAGCATGCTTTTAATTCTTTCCATATTTGATCGTTTCAAATTACTAAAAACGTTTCAGAATGATTTGAAGTGAAGCCATTTTATACTATGCCTAAATGAGGAAAAAGTTGTATTTCCACCCTAAAAGAGTTTGTAAAGTAACCGTTAGAATGTGTCCACTTAGGATCTCAAGTTTCCTTTCCAATTCTTTCCCGCAAACCTTGGCTCATTTGCACTTTCATCATTAAAAATAATACTAATGGAAATTCATTTGCTGCTAATTGGGCAAGCATATTCACTATGTTGGTGGATTATATTTACTAAGCTGCTAAGTTAGTTGGCGGCTCTTTATTTTTATTTTGTTTTTAATTATCAAATATCTATATGACCTTATTATGAGAAAGTTACATGCACTTGCTACTTTGACACTGTTCAGGTTTCTCATTATTTTCATTGGTTCTATCAAAGAATCTTTAAAAAGTCATAAACAGGTGGCAAAATTCGAACCTATCATCACTTCATTTAATGCCATGTGGACACATACTTTGTCTAGCCAAAGGAACCTTTCTTTCTTAAATGAGAAATAAAAATATTTTTTTTGCAAGTTGATTGTAAAATTGCATTTTGTTGTGGGGTTCAGGTTTTTCAGGTTCAGGATAGTTAACTTGCAATATCGCGGGAACCACTGGGTTGTTGTTGTTTCTGTTGTAGGATAGTTAACTTGCAATATTGCTCGTGACAATCTGTTATTTAACTTTTGTGGGCAGATGCCTTGACAACATTCCTTCTCTGGACACCTTTGTAATTTTATTTATTTGTTTATGCTTGTCAGGAAGCCTGGTCTAGAGAGTGATACAAACTCATCAAGAGGAAGTAGTAATGGAAGCAGTGACTATGAAAGAGAAAGAGGCCTTCAGCCTCAGCAGCAAGATCTTGTAGAGGCCAGTAGACAGGCTATAAAAGGTCTATCAATAAGTAATAAAATACTAAATGGTTCTTCTAGTTATGAAGGTGAGTCTGTAAGCTCGCAAGGTGTGCTTGCTTTCGAGTTCTTGGAGTATGATCCACCATTTTGCCGTGAACCTTTGGCGGACAAGGCA
Source organism: Persicaria tinctoria (assembly GCA_037127255.1). Classification (NCBI taxonomy): domain Eukaryota; kingdom Viridiplantae; phylum Streptophyta; class Magnoliopsida; order Caryophyllales; family Polygonaceae; genus Persicaria; species Persicaria tinctoria. Next base: position 43,347,353 of record JBANSL010000018.1, read on the forward strand.
AGTTGATCTATTCTCATTGACTTCGACGACAATTTTCCACATTACGTTTCAGCCTGCTAATTTCCTCTTCTACAGGTATCTTTTCTTGCATCTCAGTTTCCACAATTGATGACTTACAGGAGCTGTGATCTGTCCCCTGCAAGTTGGGTATCTGTTGCATGGTATGCCCCTCATTGTTTGCCATATTTCATCATTAATACTAATCACTAAAAATTAACCTTTACTTATGCTTTTTCTGGAATTGTGAAGGTATCCTATATACCGAATCCCAATAGGTCCAACGCTTCAGAACTTGGATTCATGCTTCTTGACATTCCATTACTTGACAAAACCAGATTGTGGTAATGTTTATTTTTCACATCTTCAGTCATGTATAATAATTTTTTCTGCTAAGCGCTTGTCTTTTGAATTCATACTCGCCTCTTCCAGCGGCAGCACAAAATGAGCGGCAATGCCTGCATGGTTCTTCACACCCAAGGGAGGCTCGTTGTGGCTTTGACATGGCTTCAAAGTTATCACTACCCGTCTTTGGTCTTGCATCTTACAAGTTCAAAACTGCTGCATGGGATCAGACTGGAGCAGATGCATCTGTAAAGGCCAGCTCATTATGGCAAGCTGCTGATGATTGGCTTCAAAGCTTGAATGTTAAACACCCCGATTACAGGTTCTTTGAGTCCCATAACTCCTACCCAAGATGACAAACTAAAGACTTAAAGCACCATCAGCAGACAAACATTTCAGCCTGACCTCTGCTATTCAGTTGGCTGGGTACCATCTCTGTTCTTTTAGTATGTACATTTTGTTTTTGTGTTCCCTCAGTGTTTCCCATAGAATTTTCTGAAATTGGCTTAAAACTTCCTGGCTTATTTATGAGCTTGCCAGCCGGGAAAAATGGTGATAGATCATCGTTTACGTCTATGATGGCATGAATCTCACTCTTGTAAGAAGTCTCTTCGTGCCGTCTATTCTGGGATAGCCTTTTTGCAACAAGGCATTTTCTTCCCAGTATCACTGAATAGGCTTTTTACCATATGGCAATGAAAATGTTGCATATCATATGACCTTTTAAGGTGTTATTTTCTTGTATAAATTAGAAACTTAATTGAGGTTAGCTTAAAGTAGATTATAAAAGGGATTTTATACCCATATTATGTTTTCCTTATCATCTCTAATTTTCCGGCGCATCAAGCTATACCACTCAGTATAAGTGCACTATCGAGTGCAAGCTGGTACTTGGGTTTAAGTTTGAGCGTTGGAATGATTGTTTGGTTTTGGCTCTAAAGCTTCTGCTGACATGTGTTGAGATCTCGGTCTTAATAACACAAACCATTAGATAGATTGATGTTTGTTAGCTAGATTTTCCTCTTTCTGTTACTGCATCATATTACAAGTAGCCAACCACATCTGAAAGATCTGATTCATGATTCTTCAACTAACAGATGAAGCTTCATGGGGTAGTTTCTAATGGGAGGAATTACAATCCAAGAGATGGAGCTTTATCACCTCGCTGGTAATTGAAAATAGATTGCTCTTCTTGGGTTCTTCTCACTCCTTTCTAGTCTATTCCTCGTATGTCAGTGCGGTAGCTGGGTATGTTTTCCGATGGATCAGAATTTCTAAGAGGGTAGCATTGGTCTCTGGTTTCCTGTGCACAGTACAACAACCCAGTAAGTCCTGCGATTAAAGGGGGTCTAGGGTCAGGATGTACGCACTCTTTCCTCGAAGGAGGCTCCTGGCTCGTAACGCTCTTTACCTGCGACGATCTCATCATGCGGGCTCATTTCATTCCCCATTGCAAGAATCAGATATATTCCAAAGGCAATGCTCTTTGCTAATGTAGTTGCTTAATCGGTTGCTGTTTTTTCTCTCCTGTTTCTTCTTTCTACTCTTTGCTAATGTGTGCAATATTTCGGATACTAAGATGAGAGTATGAACCATCATTTTCTTGCTTATGACTGCTCTATGCTTCACCGTCTGCTGCTTCTTGCCCTTGCCCTTACAGATTCAGTTGACCACTCGGACCAGCTACATCGTCTCTGTTTGGCTTATTTAGTTGGAGGGAGGAGCCATTTTAGCTTCTTTTGTAAGACTTTTTTACAAGTATGGTGTAATTAATCTTGTAAAATTCTTCAGCTAGTTAAGTAGGATTTTTACTTTACCCCAAGGATGCATATCAATAGAGTAGCTCGAGCTCGGAAATGTTAAAGGAGTCGATATATAAACTTAATTCAAATTGAAATTCGACTTGACCAAAACTCAAATAGTTTGAACATTGTAGGATTTACAAAGATTTTCTTAGTTACTATGTTAATATGAGTGAGTCCTCTAATTGAGAACGATTGAATCTCATTCATTTACTAAACGAGAGTCAATGAACAAATTTTAAAATTCAAGTTCATATTTAAACTCGGCTCAAACTTGTTTGACTTGAATATTAGCCCTACATGAACTCTCTTGGAAGTATTCCTTGATCTGAAAATCTCTCCATGCTGCTGGAGCCAGCAAATGCAGAGTAAATTCGCGTCCGATTGTTCAACAGCAAGACAAAAAAAAAGACCTGAAAGAAGAGAACAAAAGCACTGTACTGCAGTATTAATATAGAAGTTCTTCCATCTTTCTAATATTGCACTGATGAAGATAGTCTTGGATACAACTTAAGGGCTTGGATTAGATTTCCTGGTGCACAACTCTCCCTCTCTTTTTGCTTTCATCTTTTCCGTCCCAACATTATATCCGAAAATGAACCCCCCGAGTTTCAAAACCTGAGTTGGCTCATATATCGTCGTCGAAAATCGTGGACAAGAGCGATCCCTGGACGAACTCACACTTTCGGGCCTTCTCCTTTTGATCCTTCTCAGAAAGCTGAAGTTGTCCCGCTCTGCCAAAAGGAACAAAGATGCTTTAAAAAAGAGCACACCATTAAACAAGCTTAAATTTGATATCCATTCGAGTAAAATGTAAATAACTAAGACATACCGACTTAAATGATCCAATCAATTGTAATATAACATCATTAATTCTCGTTGGCTGAAACCATCCCAGCTCTTTTGGATCAAATTGTTGGCATTGAAACTCATTCTCATATAAATATAAGAAAATCAACCTCCTCAAATCTTGGACAACTTACCAATAGAGGTATTAGACCCAAAGAGCTGGGATTGAAACTCATTATCATAATCAGTTTACGAATATCAATTATCTCTAACCTTGGGATGTTTAAAATTGAAAAACGCAATAGAGCTTAGAGCCCGAGGTATTAGGTCCAAAATGAAAAGCTTCTAGTTGACCTTGGAACTCATCTCATGATCAATATAAGAATACCAACAACCTCAAACCTTGGAAAGTACGATTGTAAAATGCAAATGTGTGTACCTTATTGCGATATTTTCATTAGTGGATAGGTCAGCCAACTTTGATTCATCAGAATCACTGGCTTCCATTCCTACAGGTGCTTCCACAATGGGTGAACTGAATAGAAGTGATGATAGGAATGGATCAGGGTCTGGATTAGATGAAGGAAAGGCATGTGAATGGCCACCAAACAGAGATTGCCGATTTGTGTCCCTCATCTCCTTCTTTAGCATAGAGAAAATAGAACTAGGTCCACCTCGACGATGTCTCCTTCTGCACTGCACGTATCTTTGTAGTTAAGGCAGTACTATAACTTCGATCATTTGCATGCCAAGTGAGCATCCATACATTACAGCATATCATGCTTTTACTGAGCCATTAGCAATGGTGTGAACCCAATTCTTACCAAAAAAAAAGGACAGTTTGAAGAACATAACAAATTGACAATATGAAAACTCCAAGAATATACAGATTCAGTACCATCCCGCTCGAGATTGCTATGAACAGTACTGACATTTCAGATCCATGAAAGAGCCATCGACCAAAGACTGAGATAAAGAACTATGCAATGCCATTAGAATAATTATTAAGATAAGAGATCATACTGCAAAAAAACGATCCTTAGTAAGAAGAAGCATCTGTATGGAGAGACCATGGAAGGATAGATTGAATGTAAGAATATAAACTTAAAGATGGTTAAATAGCACTAAGATCATGATTCATGAAGATATGATGACTGTCAATATGGAAAGCAGGGAGATGAAAGCAAGAGAACACTTTCTGAGAGTAAAACCAAGGATTTGTTTTAAGGAGTGTTTTCCTTTAGAAACTTCAGAAAAGATGGTAGTTATTTTCTTCGTCTGGAAAGATCAGTAGGCGGTGGAAAGTGATTTAAATAAACAAGATAATTTACCTTGGAGAGGTTTGATAAATGATAACTGTTAGGACCTTGATAAAAAGATGCAAAATTATTAGTGGTATTTGCTAGTATTACAAAGACAATGGATAGGTAAAAATGCACTATAAAGAAATGATTTTTGCATCACAGAATAACATTAGTGGTGGAGAAATTCCACAACGCACAATGTTGTAGGGAAGGGACCGTGATAAATACAAACACAAAAGGGCAGTTTAGAAAGGATATCTTCAAAATATTTCCATGCTGTGTTGTTAAGTGGCTAACCATATCCATTCCTACCCTCTTTGCACAAACGGGGCATACCTGCAAGCATGGCCAAAATAAATTAGAGCCATACCACCACAGTGCTGGCCAAGGTCTTACTGCGCCTTTAGGTCACTGTCACTGCAAAGTCAAATGCAAAACACACGAAGCGCAAGACCGCCAGTCCAGAGAGAGAACGACATCTTGGAGGTGATAAAGAAAGAAAATTTAGGGGAATCTCATTCATATGGAAATAAGAGCTGACAATCATGAATTTCAAACGGATACACTTCTAACTATGTATAATATAACTACTTAATTTGCTAACTCAGTTTTATCACATTCAATATGCCAAATAAAAAGATCTGCAAAGTGGAATCATTAATTTGAAATGGATTCACTTGTAACTAGGGACAATATAGCTGCGTAATGTGCTAAATCAGACTTATCACATTCAATATGCCAAATAAAAAAGACCTGCAAAGTAGAAGAAGATGATGTTTAGGGGTAGGTGGGAATTTAAAGATCATTCGTTGGATATAGCTTGCTCTGTGTAGCTGGCTGGACTGACAATTTGTAAGGAGTGTAATTTATGAGTTAGAATGTAGTTTCTTTTGAGATGGTAACTTGGCACTGTGGGCCAAATCCTCTTTTTTCTTCAGCAAGACCCTTATCTTGGTCTTTTCCACCCTTTGTAACTCCGTTACACCCATCCATATATTTACCTCTTTAGAGAAAGTCCAAAACACTATTAAGCCAACCTCGTATGTCAGGTCCAGCTCAATCATAAGACCACCTAAACTAACTTCAAAACCAATAATACATCACGAAACCGACTACACTGTCGATACTTCATTCCAACCAATTGCACATGTCAAACACAATTTCTACTTTCTACCACCTAGCACCCATGGAAGTGACCTGACCTTCATCATAAAAAGGTTTCAAAAGGTCATAGGCTAAGGAATACATGTGAACAAATGACAACATGAATCTACATACAAAACGAAGAAAACTAAGGTACAAACACAAATTTTTACTGGGGAGCAAAAAGAAAAAGTAAAGGCAAAAAGCAGAATGAATACCCCCTGTTTGAGCTCAATGGGATGATCTTCATCAACATGGCAACAGAGTCCCACAATGTCAAACTCCTCAGCGCAAAAAGGGCACAGAAATTCCTGCTTGCGATCATCTTCCATCTCAGTTACACCATCCCCTCCCAAATAAATCTCTGCAGGCCAAATAAATCATCAATTAAAAAAAAATCCCTAAATTCTATCATTGATGAATTAGAGGCGGAATAAAGGCCCGATCTTGCTCATTCACAGACGATCACACTAAAACCTAAAGCGAAAATCGGACAGCTAACTGATGATCATACCCCTCTTTTTCCCTGAATTACATTTATCACACAAAAACAGAAGGGAGAACTGACCAGATCGAGATGGATAGCGCCTGGAAGAAGTGGAAAGACGAGAGGAGGTCCATGGATGATCACCGCCGTCCATTTTTTCGATCCCGGAATATTCAGGTGTGCTCTGAAAAGGAGAAAAATTTGGAAACTTTTGGGAAACAGCAAATCTCAAAGGTATATTCTACAGGTACTATCCGTAGATTCAATACAACAAACGAGATTCTGATTTGGGAGTGGGAATCAGATCAAAGTAAATTATAAGGGAAACTGAAATGATAAACCTAGAAAGATGGAAGAGGTAAAGATAATTGGGGAGAGAGGGGAGAAGACACTCTACTCTAGTCCCTTGATCGTACCGGCACTAACGTAGTTATACAGTCTACAGATACACCGCTGGTGACATAGGGCATGGAAATGGGGTTAATTACTGAAATGCCACAATTGCTTGGTGCACCAATAATTACTTGGCGCGTTCGTACTGTCGCATAGTAAGTTCAATCTAAGATTAAATTAAAATTTGGGTTAAAACAGAATTTTGATGAAATTTTATAAATAAATTAAAATTTTAGTCTTGTTAATGGATTAACTAAATTTTTGCTTAGTATAACAAACTTTATAACCATTTTGCAACATCCATAAGATATGATATGAAAGTATTAAACTAATGTCGGATACGACTAATCTTCATGGCAGTTTGACTAGCTTATCAAATGTTAACGGCCATTAGGTCACTTAAACGGTCCATATCATGCCAGCCCTCATCCTGAATCTACTTTAGACTAGCTTTACATTACCAAATACCATATGAAATTGAAGACGTTTTAAGTTTATTTCGTTTTTAAATTATAAAGTTGGTATAACTTCTTATCATTGTGTAACACTTAGGCTACGTTTGGATGTCAGGTTTATAATGCAATTATGTATTATGGATCATTATTTTGTAGAAGACATTAACGAGCTTTCAAAATTTTTAATTATAACAAAAAAAAAATTTACTTTAATTTTTCTTGTGACTTTTCACCTCCCTAATCTTCTCTTTGTCTCGCTCTCTTCCAACCAACAAATGGGATCACGTCCTCCCAAAACCAGTAATTCTCTTCTTCACTTTTGCTTCAATTTCATTGACAATTCCAATTTCGACTTCAATTTGGGTTTCTTGGTGACTTTTCCAAAACCTCGCAGATCTCCTATGTCATCCAAGGAGATGTGTGTGATTTACCTTTATCAATTCGTGGTCAAAATCAGGGATTCGAAGGAGAGGGTAGTGGTTATGTGTTGTAGGAGGAAATCGAGTTCAAAATATAAAATATAGATCAAACCGGATTATGCCCACGCAAATGATTACAAGACTCCCTCCCTATGCAGCAGTGGGAAGTCAGGATCGATCCATGAGAAAGCGTGTCAGCGGATCTCAGGTAGCTGTAAATCTCACAGACATAATAGCAGAAAGCAAGACAGAAACAGCAAATAAAAGCATAAACAAAAAGCAAGTAACAGAATGAACTCGATATCGAGTACAGCTGGTCGACAACAGACAGCAGACTCAGCAAAGACCAGTATCGAGTAAACTTCTACTCGATATCGACTAAGGCTATGTCGATATCGACTAACAATCCCCGAGATCGACAAACAGCAGAAACTTTAAATTGCAAATTCTCGAACACAGAACTCAGATTTCCAACGAAATAAATCAATATACTAAAAGACTTCCAAAGCCAGGGTATCAACACCACAACGATAACCATGCAAAATAACACATAAAGGCATAAAAGATCATGCTTTCCATCAAATAACTTTCGTTATTAACAAATAGGAATATAGAGGCTTTCGCATAAACCCTAATTGTTACTAACCCCTTTTCACATAATTAACCCAAGTTGTATTAAGATCACTTTCGCTTCAATAACACAAACAATGATCACCTTCAACTCTCGCAAAAGAATCATGCTCATAGGGATAGAAGACGAATTGCATAAAAAGGTTGTACCTTTACCGCATCACCTTACATGGCCACCGTCGGGCTCACCCCAGCCCTAGAAGTGGGTGGACTACTCGCTCTTCATCGCAATAGCAGACATCTTTGATGAAAAAGAACTAACTTGCATTAAATAAACTCAAACTTACAACCTCTTCTCTTTCTCTCTCTATGTAACTAATTGTCTCTGAAATTGAATGAATAAAAACCAGCCCAAAGGCTTTATTTATAGCCTTCATTCCCTAGCTATTCTAGGTAAGAAAGTCTATCTATATCTAAATCTAATTATCTAAAAGCTTAAAGATAAATAAATGGAATAAAGGAATTAAATCAAAAAGGGAAATTATATCTAAAATAGGTAAATCTTCCATGTGTTGATAGATCTTGATATGCTTTGATAGATGTGGATAGATCCTCGGCAAACTCGGACTCTTTCTGCCCCAAGCAACCACAAACCGCGTCGGACAGCTCACCGCGTAACGCGTCTCCAGCAAGATCTCCTCGATATCGACAAGAACTACTCGATATCGAGTAAAGTGTGTCGTCGACTACTGTAAAGACCGGGAAATTTTAGAATATTAAATTATTAAAATAGTGATTTATAATCATTCCGATTTCTAATATTCAGGAGAATTGAAATTTCTGTCCGTGAGCTATTGGGTTTATTTTAAATCTTTCGAAACAAATTCCGGCATTAATTAATTGGAAATTTAAAATATGTTATACTCTGCTTTTATATACCAAAAATTTGAAAATAATGCTCGGATTTCATTTATTAAATTCGGATTTGGAAAATTGAGGAGTATTTTAAACGCGTCGGGATAAGATCGAGTAAGCGGGTTTCATATTTATATTGCGGGTATATTCTTGCTTTTTTTTTGTGTTGGGACCACATAAAATCATTTTCTTTTCTTTTCCTTTTCTTCTTTCTCTCTCTCTCTCCCTCTTGCCCTCTCCAGCTCACTCAATGTTGTCCTCTTGCTCTCCAAATGCACCTACGCACACACACATGATGCCCTATAAGTTGAACAAATTGGAAAACCCTAGACCTTATCCACAGACCACCCTCCAGCTCTTTCATTAGATCTAAAACAAGGTCCTTTTTGGCTCTTCTTGAGCCTTGTTGCCCGAGCCACCAGTAGGATCCGCCGCCGAGCCTCTTTCCACCTCTCCTCCTCCCCCGTTTACGAGCACCTGGGTAAGCCCTCATTCCTCCTCTTGGTCTGAAATCGACGTAAAGGTGAGACTTTAACCCCTCTACACCCGTCATAGGTCAATAGCGACTCGAATCCATCTCCATTGAAGCCAATCGCGCCTCCGGCGAACATTTCGACGAAGGATTCAACCCTCCCGGTGAGCTCGCTTTACTCCCTTCTTTCTTGCTCGCTTTTGAATCCGTATTTGTGGGTTGAGGATGGGTTCGGAAGGTCGGAATTTCCTTTCAGTCTGGATTGGGTGAGTATGGGTTCGGAAGGGAGTCGCCGGCAGCCTGGTCCTCTTTCTTTCCTCCCCCGTTTTTCCGCCGGAAGTGCTGCCATGTCCGTTTCATTTGGGGAGGAAGAGGATTCGGTGGGGCCCTATTCTTTCTTTTCTTTCCTTCAGGCTTGGGAGACTTCGGATTTGGTCCGAGTCTGTCTTGAGAATTTGGTTATGGATTTTTAATTAGACCTGTTGGTTTTGGGATATTTAAATTGATGTTATTTTATATATTATATATATATTATGTTACGTAATACATTGGTTAAGTGAAATTATTTGGGATTGACTTTGATGATTTGTTAAATATTGTTGGTAATTGATTTAATTAAGTTTATCTGACTTATTATTAATTTATAAATGTAGCGTTGTGTTATTTCTAGTTATATATTGCGCGATAAATTATTTTAAAAGGATTCTTAAGTTTCCCAAAATAATTCTTAGAGAAATTGTTCTTATGAAACCAAGATGTCGGAATTTGTTATGTAATGATTTTGAAATAAAATGTCGGAATTATTTCTATAATATGATTTTGAGAGATTTGTTTTAAGGTTTAAATGTTGACTGTCGAGATTTGACCAAGTATGATTTAAGAAATTATTTTGGATATGAGTTGACTTAATTTGGGATTTAAGAGTTGGAAAGTATGATTGGTATGATTTTATCAATGGGTTTGATTTGAAGAATGATTTTGGTTGATGTTGATCGTATCGGAAAGGTTGTGGAAAATGGTTTTACTATCGGTTGGTTTTGACTTTTGAGTATGCTGAGAACTTGGATTTTGTGTGTATGAATGTTGGTCCGGTAGCTTATGGAGATGGCTTGATAATAGGTGTATTTTGCGGTTGGACAACTTTTGGACTTGCATTGGGCCCTTGCTTGTATTATTCTGTTGTTCTGCATCTTCAGGTAAGTTCCCTAGGGGGCTTACTCAGGTTGGACATTCATGCCTGTTGTTGCATTTTATGTTAGGTGTTGCATATGCATAAAAGCATGCCATGTAGTATCCTCTTTAGGTTGCACTAATTGAATGAGCATCTGCTTACTTTATGCGTTTGAAATAGAAGGAGGGGGCTCGAGTCGTGAACTTCCTTATATTATGAGATGCCTGCGGGCTTTATTGTGGAGCGGGTTAGGCATACGTGCCGCCCGATTATGATGGAATGCATTCACGAGCTGGCCAGTCTCCGCCCTATCGGAAGGGGGTGGAGGTAGGAGAGGGATATGCCATTTGGCATTGTCTTGGGCCCTTTACAGTATTTCTGCACATTATTATACTTAGGGGCATGCTAGTGTGTTTGACTTTCGTACTACATTAGAGCATCTTTATTAGGTATAGCACATACTATGTGGCCTCAGCGAGGACTGCCGGTCCCGCATGAGTGGCTCGATCTGACTCCTTTTCCCGTTCTTTTTTTTAAGGTATCTTCTGCAGATTTTGAGTGCTCAATGCCTATATGACGAGGTTCTCTTTTGGCGAATCGAAGAACCTGACTAATTCCCTAACTTGGTGTAAATGGTAATAATTAATTCGCTTATGTTTTGGTTTTGATCTGGCTCTGCCGTAACACTTTGTATCTTAACTTTGCTTCCGCTTTACTTTCATTTGAATTAAATTTTGCGACATAGTCTTAAGACAGGTTAAGGGTACCCAAAGACCCTTCGTGACTTTTAGGGTTTGAAATCCCTCTTTTTACTAATCATAAAATGAGTTTGAAACCTCGACCCGTACCTGGATTGCAAGATCCGAACAAGGGTTTTCATCCCTTGAAACGTAACCCGGAAATCATAATTCTGGGCCGTTACAACTACGACTGGCTCGGCATGTCGGGTTGCTGCTGCTCGATCAGGCTCGGTCAGGTGATCTGGGGTCCTCGATATCGACAACTTTCGTCGATATCGAGTAAGTTGTGTCGACATCTGTGTTGCTGGGCTTGGTCGAGTACTCTTCCCCGATACTGGCTCGGACTAGCGCGGCTGATCTTGTCGATATCGAGTAACTGGTGCTCGGCGTCTCCGGGTCCTCGGCTTCTCGACTTGGCACAGCTCCTCGACTCCGGGTATGGCATCTTGGTGTTGTCGATATCGAGTAGACTACTCGATATCGAGTAGGCTTGTGGAGTCGGGTTGGCGCTGGCTCTCAGCTCCTCGATCATGCTCTTAGTCGACCAGCACTGCTCGGACATATTTGTCGATATCGACTAGTTTTCATCGATATCGAGTAACTTCTAGGCTCCAGCTTGATTCGTCCTGGTTCTGTCGTTCTTTGACCTTGGACTTCTGTAGCTGATTTCCGAGTTTTTCCAACCTTTCTCAGAACTGCTGTAAATTGCCTCGAATTCTGCGAATTTAAACAGAAATTGGTGTAGATTCCATAATTTGGCAAATAAACATAAACTACATAGATTCTGTATTATTCTAGACCAAATGCATGAAATGTATGCAGAAAACGATATGAAAGTAACCGTAAAACATGGCATATTCAGCTCACAACAAACACCCCATACTAAATGATGAAGGGAAAACAAGTGGTGCTTATCAACAAGTTTGGATTCGTTCAGCAGATTTGACAGCTTTGCGACATCTCAGTAAAATGGGTCGTTCGGAGTCCATATTGATCGGATTGATTCGTGCCATATCTTGTTGGAACGAGAACGAAGAGATCTACAACTTTGCTGTTGAAGATTTTTCCAGAATCCACTGGGAACATGGCCAAAAATCAACACACTGTTTGGACGAAAATAATTATCTTTCCATATTTAATTTATTATTTTATCCATATATTTATTTAGAAATAATGTAAATTAGAATAATATCTATTAGTTGACTTTTCAATTAATTGATATTATATCTAATTAGTTTTTATATTTATTTTCTAGGATAAATAAAGTGGAAAAGGGAAAATCTATCTTTAAGATATTTCCTTGGCCACCAAGTAGTTTGATTTTATCTAGGATTATGTTTTCTATTTAAGATGCTTTTATTCATTCAATAAAAACAGATATTCGAATTGAATTTTTTGACAAAAAGTCAGATTTGGAGAGTTCTCCTAGGGAGGAACCGAGTTCCCCTGCGTGGGATAGGTTTCGATGTGTTGTTCTTAGCTTGGTTTGTCTTGTGTGTGTTGATCCTCTTTGGTGGGTTGGTGCTACCACATGTTTGGTGTGTGTCGATTCTCGTCATAGGATTGGTGCTATACATCATGCATGGTGTGTGTCGATTGTCCTCATAGGATTGGTGCTATCAAGCATCCACGAGCCCCCTCCTTGTGCCTTCAAGTTGTCCGCTTGCTTGTGTAGGGTTGTAGAGGCGGGTTATATAGTCATTGGTATTGGTTCCTACCCTCTTAGGAGGCCTGAGGTCTTTATCTTGTTCTATATAGATCGACTCAGTCCTTATCGGTCGTGTCTTTACATCAATTTCGAGTCTTTATTCTTGTTCATTGAGTCATTGCTTCCGTTCTTGTTATTTCTTGTTTGATTGTCGAAGATCGGGCCACCCTACGGCTAACCCCGTATCAAATTGGCATCAGAGCTTTGGTTTCCGACATCAATATTGAGTCTTTTCATTCATCATCCAAAAAAAAATACAAAAGAAAACACAATTTTTTTTTCTTCAAAGACAGAGTCTCATAGTGTCGTCAAGTTGCATCCGCCACCACCATCCGTCAGCCTACACCACCACAAATTGCATCTCTTTGCTCAAATAACATCTCGGATTCGAGGACGAATCCTTTTCAAGAAGGGGAGAATGATGAAGGGAAAACAAGTGGTGCTTATCAACAAGTTTGGATTCGTTCAGCAGATTTGACAGCTTTGCGACGTCTCAGTAAAATGAGTCGTTCGGAGTCCATATTGATCGGATTGATTCAGGTCGTATCTCGTTGGAACGAGAACGAAGAGATCTACAACTTTTCTGTTGAAGATTTTTCCAGAATCCACCGAGAACATGGCCGAAAATCAACATCTTTGCAGTTGTTCACTGTTTGGACAAAAATAATTATCTTTCCATATTTAATTTATTATTTTATCCATATATTTATTTAGGAATAATGTAAATTAGAATAATATCTATTAGTTGACTTTTCAATTAATTGATATTATATCTAATTAGTTTTTATATTTATTTTCTAAGATAAATAAAGTGGAAAATGGAAAATCTATCTTTAAGATATTTCCTTGGCCACCAAGTAGTTTGATTTTATCTAGGATTATGTTTTCTATTTAAGATGCTTTTATTCATTCAATAAAATCAGATATTAGAATTGAATATTTGACAAAAGTCAGATTTGGAGAGTTCTCCTAGGGAGGAACCGAGTTCCCCTGCGTGGGATATGTTTCGATGTGTTGTTCTTAGCTTGGTTTGTCTTGTGTGTGTTGATCCTCTTTGGTGGGTTGGTGCTACCACATGTTTGGTGTGTGTCGATTCTCGTCATAGGATTGGTGCTATCCATCATGCATGGTGTGTGTCGATTGTCCTCATAGGATTGGTGCTATCAAGCATCCACGAGCCCCCTCCTTGTGCCTTCAAGTTGTCCGCTTGCTTGTGTAGGGTTCTAGAGGCGGGTTATATAGTCATTGGTATTGGTTCCTACCCTCTTAGGAGGCCTGGGGTCTTTATCTTGTTCTATATAGATCGACTCAGTCCTTATCGGTCGTGTCTTTACATCAATTTCGAGTCTTTATTCTTGTTCATCGAGTCTTTGCTTCCGTTCTTGTTATTTCTTGTTTGATTGTCGAAGATCGGGCCACCCTATGGCTAACCCCGTATCACTAAAGCTTGCTTGTCCTCAAGCAATACTTTTATTTGTCATTTAGGGGAAGGAATCAAAACTCTCAACATCTTATATTCATTCTTATATGTCCCTGCAGTCAATTACCATCATCGAAAAAGGTACTTGTGCCACAAATCCATGCATGTGCAAATAAAAATCAACATCTACTCACAAAAGGAGGGTTATGCAAAAACATTCATTTGTGCCAAAGCATTAATAATCAAGCGGACTTTAATTTAAGCTCAAATAAGGAGTAGATTGGTAAAAGGCTAAAGGTGGGCAATTTTTGGCAATGTGGTGCTAATGATCCGGGGAAATGGAGTATTTCCAAACTTTCTCAACCACACTCCTTTTTCATAAGAATCATCAGCTTTCATAATGCTTTTATCCATAATGATGCTTTTACCTCTCTGACCTCAGCACTGCCTTCTCGCGAGTCGCAAACATGGGTGTCATGAATGGCCCTGGATACTTAGTGCTTTGGACTCCTCACAATGTGTCCCATCTCGCCAAACTATTATCTTAGCAAGCAGGGTCGATCTACCTTTATCTCCTGAGGTGACCGGATTTTCTTTCACTCATTAAATTTTCCATAATTGCAAACAATTTCCTGCCAAACTCCATAATGATATATAACAACACAACACCATATGGCATCTCCATAATGTAACATCATTATCAACATAATCCCCGGATAGGAAATAAGGTATAGAATGACAATATTTAGATCATGTGGAACAATAATTGAAATAAGGCATAATATGGCTTTTGTGATGCATAAGCATATGTATGGCTAGGATATCAAAATAAGCATTATATGGAAATATAAAGTCCTCCATCCTCTTATCATGCAACATGTCAAAAGCAACATCAAATTTTACCTCCTTTCATGGTTTTCAAGAAATAATGCAATTCATTGTGACTTCCCTTTACTAGGCAATTTCATGTTATATCTCTAATGAATCTAATTTTGCATCATCAAGTTCAATTAAAGCTTCCATGACATTTATCAAAATTTTCAATGGGGGTCATTTTTCAAACATTGGAAAACATGCATGTAAGCACATAAATCAATAATAAATTACAAAATAGCCATGTATAAGAAATAAACTTTAAACATGCACGCAAAATATCAAATATATCAAATATGCACAAAGTAAGCCCTTCCCCCATCCCATACTTAAGCATTACAGTGTCCTCACTATATAAAAACAAGGGTACAGAAAGAAACTCACTAGACAGGTGTGCAGGGCTTCATAATCCCGAGTGTAAATGCTTGGGCCGTGTCCAATTTTAGCTTGCTTCTATCCTCATGGACCTGAAAAATATAGAAGACGTATACCCACAATAGAAAAACTAAATGTTCAAAACCAAAATTAAACAAAAAGCAACAAAGTCCTAAAGTCCCAAAAATAAATGTCTATGTACAAGCTCTAGATTTTATAGTCGCTAGGCCGACTTTCTCTTTTAAGCTTAAGGTGGCATCTGCAGTGCCCATGTAGCTTGGGCTTCAAATAAGACTCCATTCTTGTCCATCAGCTGTAGTCCTCCTGAATGGATCTTGTTCACCACACTGTTCTAAAAAACCCTTCAAGACCCGCCTAGACCCCCGCCTAAACCCTTGAACTCGCCCCACCGCCAAGGCCGTCAAGATCGTCAAAACCCGCCAAGACAGCAAAGCTCTGCCATGAAATCCGCCTAGATCCCACCTACATCCTGCCTAGACCCTTGACCCTACCCTACCGCCAAGCACCCACCAAGCGTTTTTTGGAACATTGGTTCACCACGAAAGGTCTCATCCTCTTCTTGTTGAATTTGTTAGGAATTCAATGATCTTTAGATTTGGAAACATAAAGCTTGTCTCCAACTTCATATTCTTTAGGCTCATCATTAGAAATCCTACATAAGCGCACATACCAAGGCAAACCTCTCCCATGTATAGATAGATCTTTAATGGAAATAGGAGAAGAAAGATCCATACCTTGGCTTACCTTCGCAGAAACGGATTCGGGGGCCACTGTGTTTGGTCGATCTCGAGGAACAGTACTCGATATCGACGAGGATTCAGCTTTTGGTGGCATGCTGCTCGCGGATGCTGGAGCTGGTGAAGGTGAGGTTTGGTCGATATCAACTACTGTAGTCGATATCGAGGAGTTTGGCTCTGATTCCAGTGGCTTGCTCGTCGATGAAGGTGAAGTTGGAGACGGAGATGGTTGGTCGATATCGAGTAAACTACTCGATATCGAGTAGTGCCCGGCTTCTATTTGGCTGCTCGACGAAGCTGCTGCTGGTGGTGGTTTCTGAGTTTGGTCGATATTGACCAAAGTTTTCGATATCGAGGAATTCTGGTCGACTACGACCCCATACTTGCGTCCTGTCAAGGCATCCGAGAAATAGTTAGTCCAAATCGACGTACCTTGGTCCGTGTCAAGTGGATTCTCTGTTTTTTCGTTTAGGATGGCCATGATCTTCTCCACCCGGGCCTCCATATCCCTCTTTTCCATCTCTTTAGGAGTCATATTTCTTACCTTAGGCTCCCCGCAAGTGATGTAACCAGCAGATATGGATTTTACTTCTTCCATTGGACCTATATGCCTTTCAGCTTTATTAAAAGAATACTCAATTACCTCATCGCTGATGTTGAAAGTGATCACTTCTTTCCTCACGCTTATGTTGGCATCCACCGTCGCCAAGAAGGGTCTTTCTAGAATAATTGGACAAGCAGGGTCCTCTGGCATATCAATAACTAAGAAATCAGCAGGGACAAAGAATTTACCTACTTGTACTGGCACATTGTCCACCATGCCTGTTAGAATGACCACCGTGTTGTTGGCCATATACAGCTTAGCATCCACAGGCTCTAGGGCACCTATCTTAATCTTGGACCATATTGTTAAAGGCATTATACTCACACTAGCTCCAAGATCACATAAAGCATTAAATTTGTATTGACCAAATCCAATAGTTATAGCAAACT
Source organism: Persicaria tinctoria (assembly GCA_037127255.1). Taxonomy (NCBI): domain Eukaryota; kingdom Viridiplantae; phylum Streptophyta; class Magnoliopsida; order Caryophyllales; family Polygonaceae; genus Persicaria; species Persicaria tinctoria. The sequence goes on from JBANSL010000018.1 coordinate 43,364,482, forward strand.
TACCTGGATCTGGCCAGCCTCCACCAGCACCAGCTTCGTCGAGCAGCCAACCTGAAGCCACAGACTCCTCGATATCGAGTAAACTACTCGATATCGACCAAAAGCTCGCTGCCTTGACTTCACCTCCAGCGACGAGCACTTCACTGGCGGCGATGAACTCCTCGATATCAACAACTGTAGTCGATATCGACCAACCACTGCCTTCCTTGACTCCAGCATCCTCGAACAGCAGGCCACTAGGAGCAAATATTTCCTCGATATCGAGTACTGTTACTCGAGATCGACCAAACACAGTGGCCCCCGAATCCGTTTCTGCGAAGGTAAGCGAAGATATTGATCTTTCTTCTCCTATTTCCATTAAAGATCTATCTATACATGGGAGAGGTTTGCCTTGGTATGTGCTCTTATGTAGGATTTCCAATGATGAGCCCAAAGAGTATGAAGTTGGAGACAAGCTCTATGTTTCCAAATCAAAAGATCATTGGTTTCCCAACAAATTCAACAAAAAGAGGATGGGGCCTTTCGTGGTGAACAAGATCCATTCTGGAGGATTGCAGCTGATGGACAAGAATGGAGTCCTATTTGAAGCCCAAGCTACATGGGCCCTGCAAATGCCACCTTGAGCTTAATGAAGAAGTCGGCCTAGCGACTATAAAATCTAGAGCTTGTAAATAGACATTTATTTTTTGGGACCTTTTGGACAATGTTTCTTTTTGTTTGTTTTTGGTTTTGAACTTGTTGGTTTTTCCAAGTCTATAAAAGGAGAAGGATGGGGTTTATTTGTCTCACATTGCACATTGCATATTAGTTTATGTATTATTGTGAGTTATTTTAAGAATAATTTACATAATTTACATAATATTATAAATTTATTTTATTAAAAAAAAATTTCAAAAAAAAAATATTTTGAAAAAGCGGGTTGACCCGGCGGGTCAACCCGCCGGGTCACGGGTCTCGGATTCCCCGAACCTAACCCTAACCCGCTACCTGTCCCCACCCGCCAACCCGTCAACCCGGACCCGACGGGTCACGGGTTGACCCGTAACCCGTGGCCACGCCTAATTGTGGGTATATGTCTTCTACATTTTTCAGGTCCATGGGGATAGAAGCAAGTTGAATCGAACTCGGCCCAAGCATTATTACTCGATATTTTTTAAAGCCTTGCACACTTGTCTTGTGAGTTTCTTTCTTTACCCTTGTTTTTATACAGTGAGGACACTGTAATGTTTAAGTATGGGGTGGGGGAAGGGCTTACTTTATGCATATTTGATCTATTTCAACATTATGTGTGCATATTTAAAGCTTAATTCTTGAATTGCTTATACATGGCTATTTTGGAATTCATTATTGATTTATGAGCTTATATGCAAGTTTTCCAAAGTTTGAAAAATGACCCCCATTGAAATTTTTTTATAAATGTCATGGAAGCTTTATTGAACTCGACGATGCAAAATTGGATTCACTAGAGATATAGCATGAAATTGCCTAGTAAAGGGAAGTCACAATGAAGTGCATATATATTTTCTTGAAAACCATGAAAGAAGGTAAAATTTGAAGTTGCTTTTGACATGTTGCATGATAAGAGGATGGAGGACTTTATATTCCCATATAATGCTCATATTGATATATCCTAGCCACACCTATGCTTATGCATCACAAAAGCCATATATCTGCCTTATTTCAGTCATTGCTCCACATGTTCTAAATATTGCCATTCTTTACCTTATTTCCTATCCGGGGATTATGTTGAGAATGATGTTACATTATGGAGTTATTATATGGCTGTTGTGTTGTTATTATCATTATTGGAGTTTGGTAGGAAAATGTTTGAAATATATGGAAAATTAAATGAGTGAAAGAAAATCCAATCACCTCAGGAGATAAAGGTAGATTAACCCTGCTCGCTGAGATAATAGTTTGGCGAGATGGGACACATTGTGAGGAGTCCAAAGCACTAAGTATCCGGGGCCATTCATGACACCCATGTTTGCGACTCGCGAGAAGGCAGTGCTGAGGTTAGAGAGGTAAAAGCATTATTATTGATAAAAGTATTATGAAAGGTGATGAATCGTATGAAAAAGGAGTGTGGTATGAAAAGTTTGGAAATACTCCATTTCCCCAGATCATTAGCACCACATTGCCAAAAATTGTCCACCTTTAGCCTTTTACCAATCTACTCTTTATTTCAGCTTAAATTAAAATCCTCTTGATTATTAATGCTTTGTCACTTATGAATGTTTTTCATAAACCTCCTTTTATGAGTAGATGTTGTTTTTATATTTGCACATGCATGGATTTGTGACACTAGTACCTTTTCGAGGATGGTAATTGACTGCAGGGATATATGAGAATGAATCTAATATGTTGAGAGTTTTGATTTCTTCCCCTGTATGACAAATAAAAGTATTGCTTGAGGACAAGCAAGCTTAAGTATGGGGTGTTTTGTTGTGAGCCTAATTCGCCATGTTTTACAGTTACTTTTATATCGATTTCTGCATACATTTCATACATTTGGGTTAGAATAATACAGAATATGTGTAGTTTACACTTATTTGCAATATATGGAGGTCTACACAAGTTTTTGTTATATTTCGCAGAAATCGGACGCACTTTGGAGTTTAAAGGAAACTAATGGAGAAGCTAAGAATGGTGCAGCTGGAGAAAAGACCATTTTTCGGCATTCATCATTTTGATTCAAGCTTTGATGCCTTCATGAGAGTTGTAGCCCTCGGAAAGAGCTTTCCAACGCATGGTCATATTCGTCAATTCGACGAACGAGGACTCGGGAAAGTGCGTTTCAAGAACAGAGCAGAAAGTTGAGAGACTTACTCGATATCGAGTTGTTTTACTCGATATCGAGTAACCAAGATCGAGTAAAGACCCCAGAAATCAACCAGAGAAGTTGGGAGCAGGAGCAGGTTAGTCGATATCGACAAGAATTGGTCGATATCGAGGAAACACTTAATATCGAGGACCACCCAAGTCGAGATCGAGAAGCTGAGCACTGGGATGCCGGGCAAGACTTAGTCGATATCGAGGACCACCCAAGTCGACATGTGTTATGTTGGCCGATATGGAGCTGCTGAGTACAAGACGAAGAAACTGTTAGTCGATATCGACGACTCCTACTCGATATCGAGTTGACCCAGGCGGCGGATTCCGATCTATTCGAATATCTTGTTAAGTTTCTATCCCGAAGCCGATGATGATATTTTCGAGACCAAATTCTATCCACATCTATCAAGAGCTATCAAGTCAAGGGAGAAGATATTTTATCCACATTGGATATAATTATAGATTTAATTCCTTTATTCCATTTATTTATCTTTAAGCTTTTAGATAAAGAGATTTAGATATATATAGACTTTCTTGCCTTGATTAGCAAGGGTTGGAAGCCTATAAATAAAGCCTTAGGGGCTGAGTTTTATTCATTCAATTTCAGAGAGAACAAGTAAGTAGTTACATAGAGAGAGAGAGAGAGAGAGTTTGTGGCAAGCAAGGTGGAAAGGCGAAAGCGGATTTGGCTTGTTCGGTTGTAAGCTTTCTTTGGTTTATTTTAATACAAGTTAGTTTCTTTTGTTTATTAATGAGTTTCTTGATAATGAAGAGCGAGTAGTCCACCCACTTCTAGGGTCGGGGTGAGCCCGACGGTGGCCATGTAAGATGATGCGGTAAAGGTCTGATCTTTCTATGCGATTCTTCTTCTATCCCTATGAGCATGATTCTTTTGCGAGAGTTGAAGGTGATCCTTGTTTGTGTTATTGAAGCGAAAGTGATCTTAATGCACCTTGGGTTAATTATGTGAAAAGGGTTAGTAACAATTAGGGTTTATGCGAAAGCCTCTATATTCCTATTTGTTAATAACGAAAGTTATTTGATGGAAAGCATCATCTTTTATGCCTTTATGTGTTACTTTACATGGTTATCGTTGTGGTGTTGATACCCTGGCTTTGGAAGTCTTTTAGTATATTGATTTATTTCGTTGAAAATCTGAGTTTCTGTTGTTGTTGGTCGATTTCTGTTTCTGTTGTCGACATAGCTTTAGTCGATATCGAGTAGTTGTTGTCGATATCGAGTTAATTCTGATGCTTTGCTTTATTTTCTGCTTTCTGTCTTTCTGCTTTTCTGTCTGTGAGATTTATAGCTACCTGAGATCCGCTGACACGCTTCCTCGTGGATCGATCCTGACTTCCCACTACTGCACAGGGAGGGAGTCTTGTAATCATTTACAAGGGACGAAATCTGGTTTGCTTTGATTTATTTATATTTTATTGCAAGTCTCAATTTCCTCCTACAACAAATTGGCGCCGTTGCCGGGGATCGAACCCGGGTCACCCGCGTGACAGGCGGGAATACTTACCACTATACTACAACGACTGATAATGTACAAGGAGTAGATTGCAATCTACTCCTTATTTGAGCTTAAATTAAAGTCCCACATGCACATTATAGAAGATGGTCGAAATCAGAGTGTATAGAAGATGGATTTACCAGTCGTCGACGGCAACGTCTCGGGGAACGTCCATGGCTTGGCTCGAGGGCGGCTCCATCTCTACGGCGCAAAAGGTGTTTTCATTGAAGGGAGGTATGGTCCAGAACTTAAAACGGAATCTGGTAAAAATAGATTGGTAGGAGAAAGAGAGAGGGTCAAAGAGGGAGTAGAGGGGAAGAGAAAGAGATAAATTTTTCCCCACGCCAAACACACTTTATAAATACATATTTTTATAATACATAATGTGTCATTATAATTAAAATCGTAAACATGCAAACGAAGCCATAATGTGGGATCTCAACACGACCACACTCCCCGAGTTGGTAAAAATGGCTATTGTCATTATTTGGTAATGATCGACCTATTCTAGATAGAAGGTCGCGATTATACGTCCAAATTTATGAAGACTTTGTGTGAGCTACTAGTTTATGTTTGCTTCCTACATGGATTCGACACTCCTGGTATAACTAATATTTAACATGGAGTTACAATGGATTCGACACTCCTGGTATAACTAATCTTTAAGTTAATATAAAAATGACTATTGTCGTTGTTTGCTTCCTACATGGATTCGACACTCGTGGTATAACTAATATTCATTGATCATTTACATGGAGTTACAATGTGTATATATAGGATCATTGAATTCTTTGCAAAATGGTTTCACGCTATTATAGACGACCAGTTCCTTATTGATAATTTGAGTATGTAAATTATAAAGAAAATTATAAATTACAGATGTCAAGGTGCACAAATAAAACTTTGATTACACTCAAATCGCTATCTACCTAGAGTGTTCTCAAAGAAGGAAATCTCTCACATAAGAGTACAATAAATTCATTGAAGTTTCTTATCTTATTTTCAGACTATGAAACGGCGTTAAAATATGCTACCCCTTGGCCCTTCCTCATAAAATACATGTAGGTAATCAACACTTTTCTAATAAAGACCGAATTGCAAAAAAAGTCACAGAGATAACTTACTAGGTTTATGTTATAGCTTCCCTTTAACATCCAAACAAACTCTTTTTATCACCATCATCAAAGCTCATAAAGTAGTTAGATTGAGGTAGTATCAACATCAATTCGGATGTCTTTTTTTTCCTGAACGATTGTGATAACTGCACTATTTTGTGACCAAAGATTCAGATAAGTGCACATACGCTGATAGCCTGAACTAAAACAACTAAGTAAGCACCATCTGCTTAATGTAAATAAGAGAATAAAAATAGATACTTATTTTGTGAGTCTGTTAAAAATTCACCACTAATAACACTATCTTCAATCAGATGTGATTATTCAAGAACTAGTACAATACCTATGTCATGCACGATATTTTTAATCCTTATTTAACTTAAAAGTACTCGTACACTTATGCAGATAATTTTTACAAAATCATTTGATATGTGTATAACACAATTAAAAGAAATTGTTATAATATCTTTTAAATCTAATTGTTTAGTATTTTTATCATATTGGAATCAAAAAAAATATTTCCTTCCAACAAACTTAAACATGATAATTAAAAGAGATGATATCAATTTATATATGTTATTCTTTCAATGTGTTATAATTTAAATAAATTATGTATTATGTATAAACACTTGTTCAACTAATAAACTATCTGCAATAAGTCAATAACTATTAATTATTATATTAACTTGAAGATTTTTTTTTATTAGGAAATAATTCGGGTGAGCATGCTCTACCCGGCAGCATCCTTGCAGATGAGGTCAAAAAGATCTGAGTTGTTATGAATATCGACTCCCCAGGCAGAGTGACAACGGTGTGCAACCTTATCCTCCACTCTATTGCCCAACCGGGGAACATGAAAGAAGGAAACTTCTTTCATAGTCGATAGTAACAGTTTCACATCTGACAGTAGAAGCTCAATTTCCCACGGGCATGTGGTTTATTTATTTAAATGATTTATGATTATGGAGGACTCACCCTCAATGTGGATTTTTTCAATACAAAGATGGGTGGCCTGTTGGATTCCTAGTTTTAACACTAGCGCCTCCTCCTTGAGAGGATTTTGAAAGCCAAGTTTCTGAAAGCTTATGTTTGTAGGTCGCCCTTCCCAGTCTCGGATGATTGCACCTGTCGAGCTGTCGTTATTGGATAGTGAAGAGCCATCAAAATTCAGCTTGAAGATTCCAATTGGAGGTTTATGCCATTTAGTATACTTACACTTTTTCCTTTTACCTTGGTTCATGTTTTCTCGGTTAGGTGATGTATGATCCGATTATAGACCAGAATGTAGTTGGTAATTTTTTTTCCAATTGTGGATTTGAGTTTTAATGAATTGTATTGTGGTAGCCCTCTGAGTAGACCTGTCAAACGGGTCATTCGGGTCGGGTTCAGGTCGGGTCACTTCGGGTTTTGGGTAAAACGGGTTGACTCGAACCCCGGTTTGACCGGGTTTCGGGTCATTTCGGGTCGATTTCGGGTTTGTCAATTTTTTCTTTTTTAAATTTAAAAAATCAAGATTTGATAATTTTGTGATAAATTTTAATTATATATAAAAAAAATTCAATTATATATAATTATAAATCAACCGGGTCAATCGGATCACCGGGTCAATCGGATAAATCGGGTCAAAATTACCGGTCAACCAGGTCACCGGGTCGAAACCCATATTACCTGGAAAATTTCGGGTTTTTCGGGTTCGGTAGAAAAAAAAAATTCGGGTCAAAATTTCCAGGTTCGGGTCGGAAATTTTTCGGGTCGGGTCACTGGGTCGGATTGTGTTTTGACAGGTCTACCTCTGAGGGATAGGAATATTTATATTAACTTAAAGATGACAATAAAATGATATGTAGTATGAAATAAAATAATATATTCTTTTATTTTTTATTTTTTAAAATAAATGTCTTAGGGTTACTTTGACTTCTGTACACGATATTATATGGTTAACTTTTACATTTAGAAATTGTTTTACAATTTATGTAGAAATCATTAAATAAACCATCGAATCTATGAAATTGGACGCTTAATCTTTTATATATAGTGACTTAGAATTAATATCAATCACGGAATTTGAAATCAAACAAATAAATCTAATGTACTCAACCTTGTGGATTTATTTAATTGGGGACACATCTCCCGAATTCTAATCATTAATTAACAATGGTCTGAGATAGATTTTTTCATAAACAATGGGTAAAACCCAAAAATCTATCACTAAAAAATATTCCATAAATATAATATAAATTTGAGAAAAATATTATCTAGAAATAGGTAAAATGTTCCAAAAATATATTCATAGTTAGAAAATTGAGGAATAAATTGGTAAATTATACTACAGTTAAGGACAGAGTGACATGTGTCATCGCCGACTTCTCTTTTATTGTATATAATAAAATAATAATAATAATAATAATAATAGATATAATAGATAGATAAGTTTTAGTTTTTTTATTACATAAACAAACAAAAAAGACTAGCCATTATTGGAGCTTTGAGTGCATATAAAATTATAAACTCATTAGTTCTACAAACTATCCTTCAATAACGTGTGTTTTTTCAAGAATGTATATTTTTTAAATACAATAAACCAAAAATAAAATAGAAATGGATTCCTATGATATAGAGTGGTAAAAAAAGATAGCAAAATGATCAGGGTTATTTGTAACATTTTCAATTTTTGTCAATACTTAAAAGGAAAAAGACATGTGATTCAAAATGTAATATATAACGTATATACCAATGATGATGAATATGAAAGTGAAGCATGAGCTGGGTACTCATATCTTATTCATAAGTAGTCTTGGTATCAAAGTTGCTAAGGTATTTAGAGGTGCTTGGAATGTCGATATTGGATTCCCGTAGACCGTAGTCCATAGTGAATGCATATTTGCTTACTTTTTCCAATTGAAGGATATATGGTTTTTCTCATGTTGTGGTCCAACATGCCCATTTTCTGGCAAAGATATTGACAGAGCATGATTAGATATGTATATTTAGGATTCATTTAGCTTACTTTGGTTGTAAATAATGCATATTTTAGTTACAATTACATGTTTACTTGTGGTGTTGGAAGAGTCGGAATCTACATGTGTTTATTGATTATTTCATGTAGATATGGATCAGACGAGGAATGGGGAGACTATTAGATGAAGAAAGAATCAAGAGGAGGAAGAAAAGTGAAGAGCATGGGAGCGGAGTCGAATTTCGAGAGCCTAAGGGAAGAACAAGTCAACAAAAGTTGTCGCCACACAAGCTGAACTTGTAACGCACTTTCTTGAGGCCTCGGTGGTCCGATTGACTATTATAAGCATACGTTGGAAAGCTCTTTTTCCGAGATCTACAACTTTCATGTTGACATCGAGACCAAACTCGAAAAGGAAAAATCGTTGTGAACAGTAAGACCGCCCCGTGGCCAAGCTAGCTACCCCGCGGCCCGAAGCTCTGACGAAGGATTTTGCAATCGCCTGGCCGCCCCGCGGCCCTTGCAGAAACGCCGAATTAGAATCCGGACTTTAATTAGGGTTTTTAATTATATTTTTGGCCGACTCTTGTGAGGCTTTTAAAAGACTTTTCTAGGTTATTCTTTCATTCACCTTATGCACTTTAGAAAATTGTTGAGAGCGCCATTAAGCATGAGCAACTAAACTCTCAAGGTTTCGCCTACAGTTTGGATCTTTGATTGTTGAATTGTGAGTTTCTTAATCTAGTTCTTATTCCTATTCGAATGTTTTGACTTCTTTACGCTTAATTCCTTGAATGTGTTTTATTCTCTCTGGCCTGATCAACTACTTAGAGCAGATTCATTCAATTGCTAGGGTTTTGCAGATTCCTCATAGCGAAGCTTAACCCAAGTGGCAATCATATCCCTTTAGGACTCGTAGGACTAATTGGATGTGTAGGAAGTTGAATATATGTTAAATATCGACTTGTAGCTTGATATTGCATGTACCTTGGTTAATTCATATTCTTAATGCTATCTCTAGGTTAAATATTAACCGTGTTAAGATTATTTAGAGATAAGGGTTGCTAGGACTCGTAAGACTAGTAATCTACCTAAGATCTGGACAAGGTCATTGATAGGAAAAGACAAGAACTAGAGGTTGAAACAAGGATCGAATTCATCAATCGAAGTGATAAATTGTAAGTGAACCTAATTCTCTCTATTGCATTCTAAACATAATTTACTTTGTTTGCTTGTTTCCGCTTTGATAAAAGGCGGATTTTTTTCTCATCAACCCCCCCCCCCCCCCAATATTCGTACTTGCGATTAGACTTGCACTTGAATTAAGTAGATTTCCCTGTTGATCGATCTCTTGCTTACACACTATACTAGTTGTGAGTTTGAGTATTCTTTGGCAGGAACAACGACAAGTTTTCCTCTTCTCAAATACCAACTGAAAGTTCTTATTTGAAGTAATGGTTACTCGTCTATGGAAAGTTAAACACCAACACTGAAGTTGTTTGTGCCACTTGGGAGCTTTGTTCTTCCATACAAAACTTTGTCTTTTTGGCTAGCTAGTGGTTTTGATATTTTGTCATCTGTGCAATTCGTCTTTGAGCAGAAGAATGGTAATGACGCAAATAATTATGACGTGTTAAGAGTTATTTTTGTTAGTTTGGGAGCTACGCCTCTAGGTTCAATGGATTGGTGGACACATTGTTGAGAGGTAATTATGTCATGCAATATTGTAACATCAAGAATACATGACTGATCTTTGTTGTTGGGTAGTTTTCAAACAACTTCTCAACCAGTGCACCCAAATAAGCTCATCAATATTCCTTGTGCACTCCTTATCTTGCAAAGACCGAATAGCGTGAAAAAATCCAAGATTAAGAACATTCAAGTATATAGTTAGCTAGTTGGAAAAAATGGTTAGATGTCAAGGCCAATTTGTGAAGCAGCAATATGGAACTCTGCATCATATGATCGAACATGTGTTCTTGCATCATCTTACTGAATAAAAATCATCTTGCCTAAATCTTCCATTGGCCATCTATATGTATTGCCAGAATGATCTTTTCAATTAAAAAGGCTCTTATAGTTTCTTTTGTCACATATGTGATCAGTTTTGTTTCTAAGGTTCTAGCATCTTTGTTTTGACTTCTTATCCGGGCTAGTTGCTTAGTAAGAAATGGAAACACTTCTATCTTACTATAAAATGTTTCATTATCTTCGGCATCGAATCTTGGCCTTGCAACAACAACAATAAACATGACTTTTTCAATGAAGTTCTTACTTTGACAAGAACGGAAAGGACCATCTTCCTCTGGCAAGTAATATGTTTTTTACTTCTTCGTCATGTAGAACCACTTCTCATCAATGTGCACAACACTTTACTTATCAATGAATCTTGGGTTGTGAGGCAAACTAGTTCTATCCAACATATATATGCAAAATTTCATTTATGGCACTTGAATGATGTCGAATGTGATTCTCTTTCAAATTGATCTTTGATTTAAAGGTATGTTTATGAGATAAGAAAGGTCAATCTAAGCTCATTTCATATCGTAAAATTTTGGTCTTTTGCTAGATATATCAACATTGTTGTAATACAAAAAGCTTTTGTTTATATCCAAATTTGTTGTACAACTCGTAGGTTCACGTACTGAGATTAGAGAAGACACTTCAGTAGTTGCTTTTTGTTTTAGTTTATCGTTCACACTTCTCGCAAGTAAAGTTTGATAGATCATTTACTTTTCTTCAATTGACAAAACCTTCCGCACTCGTTCAGTTCCACGACCATCAACTTCATTATTTTACATGGGACACAAAACTAAAATCCACTTGAAAAAAGGGCAATGAGTTTGCATTAAAGGGGAAAATAAGTGGGTAAGTTGACTGAATTGTGTTGCAAGTAGTTTGTATCTGCGTATTGAAGCTCTTCATTTGGTCTAACATTCAAATGAGGGATCAAAAAGATACCTTTTTCGACTCGTTGATTAAATGGTAAAACCTGAAAATCAGTGTTGTATACAACACCAATTGGATCTCTTTATCTGCCTATGAAGTCTAATTATTGTGCACAAAATTGAAACCAATGTTCTTGTCGGTGGCCATTGACAAAACATTGACCTTTATGATAGGAGTAAGTCAATAGGGTATATATACCTCTCCATGACCTGCTAATTTAATTTTTTGGTTCCAACTTGAAATATTAATCGGTATAGAGCTTTGTTCCTTATTAACCGTGCAAATTTTGAAAATGACTTATATTTCGAGACTGAGGAAGTATAATCTTAATAAAATTTATAACATTTTAATAAACTTTATTGACTTTAACTTATTCTTCTTTCTATTTTAACTGTATTTTAAAACTTATTTATTTTTATTAGCATAATAATTAATTTCACTAAGAAGTAAATTTTATCAAATCCAAACATATGTATAAGGGAATGCACATCAGATTTAAGTGAGTTATACCTATGAGAAGAAATAGAAATAATAATTTTCAAGTTTTTTTCCCTACCTCTTGTGGTCACTTATTGGTAGGGGTGATATTCGAGCCGAACGAGCCGAGCTTGACACGTTCAAGCTTGGCTCGAACGGGAAACGAGCCAAGCCGAGCTCGAGCCCAAAAACTATTCGAGCTTTTTTTGGTGCTCAAGCTCGGCTCGCGAGCCCAGAGTGAAACTCGAGCTCGGCTTGTTTAGGCTCGAACAAGCTTGATGAACGAGCCTAAGCTCGTTCGAGCTCGTCAGTTGGGCTCGTTTGAGCTCATTCAGCTCGGTGCCTAAGTGCAAGCAAATTTCTAATCCATTGGATAGGAGTAGTTGAAACAAGCAGATTTATGTAATATGACATCTCTTTGTCAAATTCATGTTGAAACAATGGACAATTACTCCAAAAAAAAATGGACAATTACTCAAAAATCATGTCAGGAACGGGAAGGGAGTAACAGCAAGAATGGAAGATTAACAAGGAAGAAATTAAATCACAAAGCAAGCAAAGGTTATTGCTCTAAAATCATGCTGAAACAATGACCAATTACCCTAAAACCTAAAATCACAAAGGTGAACAGAGACAAGGTTACTCTAAAACCAATTATTGAACAAGAAGGGAGTAACAGGCAGCGACAATGGTGGATGAACAAGGAGGAGTCGAGGAACCGTGAAAGCTCGCCGAGGAGGGACCACGAGGAGCCGATGAGGGAGTGAGGGACCACGAAGAGTCGAGGAGGGAGTAATAGGTGCGTCGGCACCGAAGAAGTTCGCCGCGCAGAGGAACCACGAGCAGCCGCACAGAGTAAGTTCGTCGACGTCGGATGAGGAATGGGTACAAGTACAACGCCGATTACCAAAAGGGGAACTTGGTGTTGCTGCTACAGTTCTCCGGCACCGTTGAGGAAGGAAGGAGAGATTGATGGACTGAGGGAAAGAAGAGAAAGAACTGAGAAGCGGCTGAGTGAAGCGCCAGGGGACAAGGGTTCATAACTTCATAACCCTAAGGGTAGTTTTCTAAATTTATATATCGAGCTTCTGAGCTCGTCTCGGGCTCGGTTCGAGCCTAAAATGTTGTTCAAGATCGTCTTGTTTTACGTCTTCGAACGAGCCGAGCTCGAGCTTTTTCGAGCCGAGCCCGAGCCGAGCTCGAGCTGTTCGGCTCAGATAACAGCCCTACTTATTGGCTTTGTCATGGTCAACACTGATGATGTGATATTTGCTAGTCCGACCCTATGTTGATTTATTGTTTTTCAGAGAATATGACAAGCTTATTTCTTGAGCTAAGATGCAATATTGTCGGGCGTTATGGCCAATCTTGCTCACATGAAACGTTGCAAGCCATTAATATGATAATTTTAGATGTTTTAAACCATGAGTTTAAATGTCTTATCATTGATACTAATTCGAAGCTAGCTGTTGATGCGATATTTGCTAGTCCCTAAGTTGGTTTAAGGGTTGTTTTTTCGAGAATATGACAAGCTGATTTCACGAGCTAAGATACAATTTTGTTGGTCAATAGGGTCGTTCTTGCTCATATGGTTACAATCCATTAATATGATAATTTTAGATGTTTTAAACCATGAGTTTCAATGTCTTATTATTGATACTGATCCGAACCTAGCCGTTGACTACTTCAATGCTTCAATTATTTTTTCCTTCCTTAGGTCTTATCTTAGACGATATTTATTTTTAAGTTGGACATTTTTGAATTTTTTTTTATGCTTAGTAGTTATAGTAGTAACACCGCTCTTTACTAGAGTGTGTTCTTGTGAGGGTGATGAACATTTTCTTTTATGGATACATGCAAGAATTTGGGGGCGTCAACCACGGTTGTACCACCACCTAAGAGCGTCCCTACAGACGAATTTGAAACTCTAAGTCAGAACTCCAAAACGACGAGATGGACTCCAAAGCAATATGAGTAAGTCAATCAGGCGCTCTGTTTGCCTCCCAGAAAATATGGGATACATAAAACGTCTCCAACAAGGGAAGCAGACGAAGAGCATCCATATAAGGATTTCAATCTCCCAAGGAGTCGACCACACATCATTGATCGCATTCACAATCGCGAGGCAATCTTCCTCCATCGCAACTCTTTGGATCCCTAACATTTGAGCTTCCAACAAACCAATCTGCAAACCAACAGCTTAAGCCTGGAGCGCAGACACTGTCTTCTAGCATCGCACGCAATCACCCTACTATTACTTTGATAACAAAACCTGCAGAAGCTGAACCAGATGGAGATTTAGCGCCATCAAAATTAAGTTTAAAGATGTCATTCTTAGGTTTATGTCATCTAATGGTATTCCTTTTGCGAGGGTTGTCTCTAGGTTTGTCTCTCATTGTCTTTTCATCTTCTTCATCCGAGTCATCTTGTTTAGTGTTTTTTTTTTCGGTTTTTCATATGGTATTTAATTATGGCTACCAATTCGTCTATTGTTCGTAAGTTATGGTTGTCGAATATAATCTTGTTTCTTTTCATCCAAATCTTTCTTACCAATCCTAGGTATAATTGCATTTTTTAATTTAAAAAAGAGATAAATCTCATTTCATATTTTAAATTTAACTGCTTTTCTCTCTTTGTTATAATTATAAATAAAGTTTATTTGTATAGGGGAATGCATATTAAATTGGCGGTCGCATGAAAACACTCTCTCGATTTGGTTGGAGAAAGGGTGCGTACTATTAGACCCCCTTGACTCTGCTAGGAGCGAAATATACTGGAATAATTATCGTTGTTGTTGCCTTTTTTTATATATAAATAATATAGGAAAACAAGAAAAACAAAAATATTTGAATGTTATAAGTATCAAATTAAGGGTGTATTTAGGTGTTGTGTTTATAGGGTGCATGGGATTGGAAAATGGCTTTGGGAAACACGCCCGGGTGTTTGGGTGTGTGGATGCGTGAGATGCGTTGGGTGGAATTTGGGGGATTCATGGGATGGAAGGGGATGCAAAATCGATCCTCCTTGGAGGAGGTGGGCTGGATGGGGAAGCTGAAGAGTCCCGATTTGCCCTTTCGAATCCCCCTCTCCCTCCATAAATGCTTCACATTTTCGTCTTCCACAACACGCTTCCCTCACAGAGCTCCAAAAAATCGAAGAGTGTTGTCCGCTCGAAGACGCCGGCCTCCGACGAAATCAAGCAGATTTCCGACTCTGTCCTCGTCATCAGGTACTTGCGAAGCCCTCCCTCATTGTTTCCCTTCAAAATTTCGAAAGATTAGTGGTCTTCTGAACTTATTCACTTCGAGTTAGGGTTTGTCCTCTTGATTTGGGGATTGTCAAATGCGATCGGAGATTTTTTATGGTGTCGCCATGTTAGGGTTGCTATTGTTGATATATGCATTGCACCTGTTCCATTACATGTTGAACCTTGTGAATTTGCATCAACTGCTTAGCAACTATACTGCCTGATATAAAGTCTGAGGGGCCGATGATGTTGTTCTTGCCTTTTTTCACCACATTTGAAACTGAAAAACCTTGTTGGTCAACTGATTTCGTGTGTACTCATTTGGTTTTCCTCTCTGAGTTTTGAAATGGCAAAGCTCTATGTCATCCTCATTGCCTCTTTGCCTTTAACGTTGATCAACTGATATTAGGCAAACCTATTCATTTACAAGTGTGGGTATCAAAATTGGTGCTTGTTGCTCTTGCACTTTATGAACTTGTCTTGCACCTTATGATTTCTGAGGGCCCCATAATGTTTTTCATTGCCATTTCCTTGCCTATGTTCACCATATTTGAATCAGAAAACTTGTTTTGCAGTAAGCTATGATGATTTGGTGCTTGTTGCTCTTGCACTAAGTGAACTGATAACCTTGCTTATTTTCCCCATTTGTAATTACATGTTGCACCTTATGATTTCTGAGGGCCCAATGATTTTTTCATTTCCTTTTCATTTGGTCCTTGTTGCTCTTGCACTATGTGAACTGATAACCTTGCCTAGTGATCCCATTTGCAATTACATGTTGCACCTTTTGATTTATGAGGGCCCGATGACGTTTTTCATTGCCTTTTCGTTTGGTCCTTGTTGCTCTCACTATGTGGACTGATAACCTTGCCTATTTTCACCATTTGCAATTACATGTTGCACCTTATGATTACCGAGGGCCCAATGATGTTTTTCATTGCCTTTTCATTTGGTGATTGTTACTCTTGCACTATGTGAACATAACCTTGCCTATTTTCACCATTTGCAATCACATGTTGCACCTTATGATTTCTAAGGGTCCAATGATGTTTTTCATTGCCTTTTCATTTGGTGCTTGTTGCTCTTGCACTATGTGAATTGATTACCTTCATGATGCTTGGAACTCTACTGCCTGTGGATTTCTAAGGACCCGATGATGTTATCAAATGTCTTTACCTTGCCTATTTTCACCATTTGCAATTACATTTTGCGCCTTATGATTTCTGAGGGTCCAATGATGTTTTTCAATGCTCTTTCATTGCCTATGTTCACCATATTGGAATCTGAAAATCCTTTTTTGTATCAACTCCTTAGGCCTATTCATTTGGTGCTTGTTTTTCTTGCACTTTGTCAACTGATTACCTTGGTCATTCTTGCAACTCTACTGCATGCAATGAATTCTGAGGGCACCATGATTTGTTTCAATGCCTTTACCCTGCCCATGTTCACCATTTTTGAAACTGAAAAACCTAGTGGACGGACTGATGATGCCTACTCATTTAGTGTTTGTTGCTCTTGCACTATATGAATTGATTACCTTCATGATGCTTGCAACTCTACTGCCTGCAATGAATTCCGAGGGCCCGATGATTTATTTCAATGCCTTTTCCTTTCCCATGTTCACCATTTTTGAAACTGAAAAAACCTAGTTGATGGATTGATTATGTCTACTCATTTGGTGCTTGTTGCTCTTGCACTATGTGAACTGATTACCTTCATGATGCTTGCAACTCTACTGCCTGTGGATTTTTTAGGGCCCGATGATGTTTTCAAATGTCTTTACCTTGCCTCTTTTCACCATTTGCAATTACATTTTGCACCGTATGGTTTCTGAGGATGGCCTATGATGTTTTTCATTGTCTATGTTCACCATATTTGAATCAGAAATCCTTTTTTGCATAAACTGCTTAGGCCTATTCATTTGGTGCTTGTTTTTCTTGCACTTTGTCAACTGATTACCTCTGTGATGCTTGCAATTCTACTGCCTGCAATGAGTTATGAGGGCCCCATGATTTATTTCAATGCCTTTTCCTTGCTTATGTTCAAAGGGTGTTTGTTGCTGTTGCACCTTGTGATATTGTTGAGAAATGATCAAAACACAAATGCCTTCACCTTTCCTGAGGGCCTCATGATGTTTATCAATGCCTAGTCCTTGCCTATGTTCACCATATTTGAATCTGAAATACCTTTTGCATCAATTGCTTAGGCCTATTGATTTGGTGCTTGTTTCTCCTGCACTTTGTGAAATGATTACCTTCTTGATGCTTTTCCCTTATGATTTTCACCTTCCTGCAAGAGTTCTGAGGGCCCAATGATTTGTTTCATTGACATTACATTGCCAAATTTAACCATTTTGGGCAACTGGTAATTTTTTGCCTTGCATATGTTCTTATTGAGATTTGTCATATGACTTGTTATTTTGCATTGATCTTTGGTCAACTGGTACTTATAAGCCTTGCATCTGTTCTTATTGAGATTTGTCATATGACTTGCAGCATGTGGCCATACTCTGACACCGACACAGACTCCGACCGCTCATACCAGAGTGGGGACCCAAGGAAGTACTACTGATTGAGGTCTTACTACACGTATGGGTGCGAACGCGATGACCAGGAGCTCGAGGATGACACCACATCCCAACGCCCGGACCCTACAGACGCTGAGGAGGAGGATGACCTGTGGGACTTTGCAAAGTCCGAGCTCCAAGAGCTCAGAGGCCACGTGGCGTCGCTGGAGGCTAATGGTAGGTCAAGGGAGACTGAGCTTCATGCCACCAAGGGTGAACTCGATGCTACCAAGGGTGAACTCCAAGCTACTAAGGCGCAGAACGTCAGCCTTGCCAACATATTGGTCGCGTCTGAGGCTAGCAACGACCACCTGACCCAAAGGATTGCGGACTTATGCACCGGGTGGGTGGACCACGCTTCTGAGCAAGTCCGCACCTAGCAACTTGGCCGTTTGGTCAAGCTCCGAGGGTGTCTTCATGTCCCGCCGTTAGCCATCATCCTGCGTCTTCTATGCAAGGCGTAGCTAGTCCAGGGTTGTTGAA
Organism: Persicaria tinctoria; assembly: GCA_037127255.1. Lineage (NCBI taxonomy): Eukaryota > Viridiplantae > Streptophyta > Magnoliopsida > Caryophyllales > Polygonaceae > Persicaria > Persicaria tinctoria. Next base: position 43,382,626 of record JBANSL010000018.1, read on the forward strand.
GATTTTTTTTGTTGTTGAATCTGTAGCTCTTCGGAACTTGTAGCATGCAGATACTATTTTACATGTCCATGGCCCTTCTTTTGTGCCTATTTTGGGGTCTTCGGTTGTAACAACATACAATTTGCCATGATGGTTGCCTGCACTATTTTGTGCAGGATGTGTATTTGCAGGCAAGCAGCCGTGAATGCATCTCATTTCCACTTCATATGCCTTGCAAATTACACTTGTTCATCAACTGAGTGCCCTTCATGTTATTCGTTTGACAAAGTAGCTACAACGTAGTTTGGAAATTACACTTGCATATTACACTTGTTCAGCCGAAGTAATGTCGAAACTACTTAGACAAAATACATCAATATGCCAATCTACTTGACAAACAAATTTTACAAGTGTGGAAACTACTTGGGCAAAATAAATGAATATGCCAAAATACATCAATATTCCATATTACTTACATTATGAAACTACTTGGGAACCAACTTGTAGAAGTTTGGAACTACTTATACAAAATATATCAATAGGGTATGTAGCATCAATATGCCACTTGGATTTCAAAAATACAACAGTAATCGGTCTCTTGGGAGCTATGAAGATCACATGATTGTCCTTCTAAAGGGCTTCGCACCTGTCGTTCCAAATCTGCCGAGCGATTTCATCCCTAAGGGTCTTTATCCCTATGATAGGGCCACCATCCTCTTTCGAGTCATAAAAAGAATCATATGTCGTGTGGAAAATATCCTCTTCGTTGTCATACGGGTCGTCGTCGTCCTCCCCGTCAGACGGGGGTCCTTAAAGGGTGAACTCTGTGAACCTAGGGTCATTGTCGTCCTCTATCTCTGGCTCCGCACACGTCTGCCTGACATAATTATGGAGTGTGAAGCAAGCTATGATGATTACAATCTGCTTACGAATAGGGTACTTAAGGAGTTCATGCAGTATCTTCCACTTGGACTTCAATATCCCGAACGACCTCTCGATCGTGCCCCTGAGCAACGAGTGTGACTTATTGAACGCCTCTTTCTCGTTCGTCGGTTGTGAAGCGGCAAACGTCGGGTGATGGTACTTCATTGTAGAATAGGGAATCATGTAACCTATGCGGAACGGGTACCTTTTGTCGCATAGATAGTAGCGACCTACACAACACACACATTACACAAGGCAAAACCCACATGACTTATGCATAACAATCATCAATAAGAAGTTATGACTTATGCATTCTGCTTATGAATAGGATACTTATGACACGTACCGGCTGTTGGATGTGGGAAGCGCAGAGCAGTTGTCCTTAGCGCATGATCAAACACACGTGCATCGTGTGCACTACCCTCTCAGCTAGCCAAAATGAACGTGAATCGAAGGTCGAAGTCGCAGACAATCATGACGTTGTAAGTGCATGTTCCCTTTCTGTAACGAAACCTGATATGGTCGCCTCTCGGTATCGCCACTTGAATATGGGTCTCGTCGATTGCACCAATAGCGCCCTTGAAGTACGACCAGTACCGGTTGTCGTTCTAGATAGGGTCCGATATTCTGTTGAAGTGGGGGTCGCTAGGCCGGATGATGTCTCCTACGAGCCACGGTAGCCATTGTATCTTTCCCAACACATTGCATCTAGAACTTGCCCTATGGTGTCCGATATAGTGTAGATTGATCGTTGGAACCATTCACAAGCATTCTGATGGCTTGCCCCCTACGCCATGGTGTTGACGAATATCGCGACCTTCTCCATGACAGACATCTGCAACGACCTTCGCAGATCGTAATAATGCTCAAGTATCCCACAAAGACGCACGCCAAGTTTCACCCAGGCGTCGCTCGCTTCTTTTTGGGTGTGAAGCAGTGTCAAACCAAAATACCCAACAAGCATTAGCTCTCCCTGAAAAGGAAGTGATATAGTCGCAACTTCCAGTACGGCTACCTTGTTACGACTTCACTCCAGTCACTAGCCCTGCCTTCGGCATCCCCCTCCTTACGGTTAAGGTAACGAATTTGGGCATGGCCAGCTCCCATAGTGTGATGGGCGGTGTGTACAAGGCCCGGGAATGAATTCACCGCCGTATGGCTGACCGGCGATTACTAGCGATTCCGGCTTCATGCAGGCAAGTTGCAGCCTATAATGCACCCTTTTCCATTCTAAAAGAGTTAACACTCCTTGTCTGCGATCGGTGCATCACAATGTCATCGACCCAACGGGCTTCTGTGTAAGGGCCGATGTATTGCAGGACTCTATCCACATGTTTGAAGAAGTGATGTACAATGGGGATGGCCTAATGATAGAGGATGAGGAAAGTGATGACAATTCTTCGTCGTCGTCGACGCCTACGACGACGACGCTCGTGCCCATTCACCTGTAGCCTGCAACATGAAATACATGTGGGATACATACGATAGAAGACGATACACGGAACAGGTATTTGCAACTTACACATATAAAAGCAATAATCTGTTGTGAAGGTCACATAATCACACTTATTACACATATGAAAGCAATGAGCTATATGTATGAAGGTCAAATGATCACACATATTATTCGGGACATGCACATAAAAAGGCAAACCATCAAAAATCTGTTCACAACCTCAAATAATAGAAACCAAAGCCGAACGTAAAGTCGCATCATGACAAACTGAAGTCCTTCGATGAAAATTTGCAGTAGCGAAGGGAAATTGATAGCGATTGGGGACGTCTAGATGGTGTAACTGCTATTGGTCGGATTCTTGAGGGACAAGCGCCCAAATGTTGCCCGTCGTTTGTGGAGTACAACCACTTGAGCCACGCCAGTCGGGACTCATTCGTCTCAGCCTCTAGGAAAACATCTCGCCTTTCAGGGGTGGGAAGGGCCAAGCTGAAGCACCACATAGGATCACCTTTCTTCATGAGCCCATCTTTCGCCATTATGTTCACAATGTCCATCACTTCCCGGGTGGTACCATGTGGTTTGTTAGATGACACCTCCTCCCTCTCCTCCATCGCCTCCCTTGTATCCCTCTCAAGCATGACCATCAGCGCCTTGTTGGTGTCCTCCACCATATCAAAATGTCGCGAAGCAAGCTTTGACCCCTCCTACTTTCGAATGTTGCGTTTTGAAGCGATGGTAAATGCCCCAGACCCGGAACTGGCTAGACCTCGCTTTTTGTTGGTGGAAGGACCGGAACCTGCCGCATTTGAAGGACTAGAGCGCTGGGCAGTTGAAGGACCGGACCTTGCCCCATTTGAAGGATCGAAATCTGGGACATTCTGAGGTGCGCTGCCTTGGTTAGGATCGTCGTCGCAGAGATTTTGCATTACTTGAGAAAGCGATGGAGTCCGGGTAGTACTGGCCGGACTAGGGAACAACTCATCAAACTACTCATCTACCCCCTCATATTGTATTGTCTCCTCCATTCCCAGCTCGATATCGATAAGAACTCCTCGGTATCGACAAAGAACAGAAACTGTAAATTGTAAATTCTCGAACACAGAACTCAGATTTTCAACGAAATAAATCAATATACTAAAAGACTTCCAAAGCCAGGGTATCAACACCACAACGATAACCATGTAAAGTAACACATAAAGGCATAAAAGATCATGCTTTCCATCAAATAACTTTCGTTATTAACAAATAGGAATATAGAGGCTTTCGCATAAACCCTAATTGTTACTAACCCTTTTTCACATAATTAACCCAAGTTGCATTAAGATCAATAACACAAACAAGGATCACCTTCAACTCTCGCAAAAGAATCATGCTCATAGGGATAGAAGACGAATTACATAAAAAGATTGTACCTTTACCTCATCACCTTACATGGCCACTGTCAGGCTCACCCCGACCCTAGAAGTGGGTGGACTACTCGCTCTTCATCGCAATAGCAGACATATTTGATGAAAAAGAACTAACTTGCATTAAATAAACTCAAACTTACAACCTCTTCTCCTTCTATGTGACTAATTGTCTCTCTGAAATTGAATGAATAAAAACCAACCCCTAAGGCTTTATTTATAGTGCTCAAACCCCGCTAATCAAGGAAAGAACAAATATATCTATATCTAAATCTCTATATCTAAAAGATTAAAGATAAATAAATGGAATAAAGGAATTAAATCCATAGAGAAAATTATATCTAAAGTAACAAAATATCTTCAATGTGTGGGTAAATATTCTCTCCATAGATAGAACTTGATAGATGTGGGATAGAATCGGATAGAATCGGAATCTTTCGGCTCCAAGCAAAGCCAGCTCAACACGGACAGCAAACCGTGTAACGCGGCTCCGGATGGCGCTCCTCAATATCGAGTAAAGTCCTTGATATCGAGTAGAAATGACATCGACTTCAGCTGGCTCGGTGATGTCGGGTAGCTAGTGCTCGATCTAGCTCGGACAGGCGCTGCTGGGGTCCTCGATATCAACTAAAGTCCTCGATATCGAGTAACCATGTCGACTTCTGCGTTACTGGTCTTGGTCGAGTACTCTTCCCCGATACTAGCTTGCACAGGTGGTGTCGAGGTTGTCGATATCGAGTAAGATCCTCGATATCGATTTACTGGTGCTCGACGTCTCCAGGTCTTCGGCTTCTCGACTTGGTACAACTCCTCGACTCCGGGTATAGCATCAGGGTGTTTTGTCGATATCGAGTAGCTTACTCGATATCGAGTAAAGCTACGGAGTCGGGTTGCCTTCGTCTTCAGCTCCTCGATCATCTCCTAGTCGACCAGCACTGCTCGGACATATTTATCGATATCGAGTAGAAGAACTCTATATCGAGTAACTCTGCTTTCCAGCTTGATTCGTCCTGGTTCTGTAGTCCTTTGACCTTGGACTTTTGTAGTTGATTTCCGAGCTTTTCCAACCTTTCTCAGAACTGCTGTAAATGCATGCAGAAAAAACATAAACTACATAGATTCTGTACTATTCTAGCCCAAATGCATGAAATGTATGCAGAAAACGATATAAAAGTAATTGTAAAACATGGCAGATTCAGCTCACAACATCTTAGATTTGTCATTCAGGGGAAGAAATCAAAACTCTCAACATCTTAGATTCATTGTTATATGTCCCTGCAATCAATTACCATCCTTGAAAAGGTAATAGTGTCACAAATTCCTGCATGTGCAATTAAAAAGCAACATCTACTCACAAAAGGAGGGTTATGAAAAAACATTCATTCGTGTGACAAAGCATTAATAATCAAGAGGACTTTAATTTAAGCTCAATAAGGAAGCAGATTGGTAAAAGGCTAAAGGTGGGCAATTTTTGGCAATGTGGTGCTAATGATCCGGGGAAATGGAGTATTTCCAAACTTTCTCAACCACATTCCTTTTCATAAGATTCTTCACCTTCCATAATGCTTTTTCTCAATATTATGTTTTTACCTCTCTGACCTCAGCACTGCCTTCTCACGAGTAGCAAACATGGGTGTCATGAATGGCCCCGGATACTTAGTGCTTTGGACTCCTCACAATGTGTCCCATCTCGCCAAACTATTATCTCAGCGAGCAGGATCAATCTACCTTTATCCCCTGAGGTGATTGGATTTTTTCTCACTCATTAAATTTTCCATATATTTTAAACAATTTCCTGCCAAACTCCAATAATGATAATAACAACACAACAAACACCATATGATAATCTCCATAATGTAACATCATTCTCAACATAATCCCCGGATAGGAAAAAAGGTAAAGAATGGCAAATATTTAGATCATGTGGAGCAAATATGAAATAAGGCATAGATATGGCTTTTGTGATGCATAAGCATAGGTAAGGCTAGGATATAACAATATGAGCATTATATGGAAATATAAAGTCCTCCATCCTCTTATCATGCAACATGTCAAAAGCAACATCAAATTTTTCCTCCTTTTATGGTTTTCAAGAAAATAATGCACTTCATTGTGACTTACCTTTACTAGGCAATTTCATGCTATATCTCTAATGAATCCAATTTTGCATCGTCGAGTTCAGTATAAGCTTCCATGAAACTAATCAAAATTTTAAATGGGGGTCATTTTTTCAAACTTTGGAAAACATGCATGTAAGCACATAAATCAATAATGAATTCCAAAATAGGCATGTATAAGCAATTCAAGAAATAAACTTTATAAATGCACACAAAATGTCAAAATATGGCAAATATGCACAAAGTAAGCCCTTCCCCCACCCCATACTTAAACATTACAGTGTCCTCACTGTATAAAAACAAGGGTAAAGAAAGAAACTCACTAGACAGGTGTGCAGGGCTTCAAAATCTTGATTGAACATGCATGGGCCGAGTCCGAATATAGCTTGCTTCTATCCCATAGACTTGAAAAATAGAGAAGACATATACCCACAATAGAAAAACTAACAGTTCAAAACCAAAAACAAACAAAAAGCAACAATGTCCAAAAGTCCCAAAAAGTAAATGTCTATGTACACGCTCTAGATTTTATAGTCGCTAGGCCGACTTTCTCCTTTAAGCTCAAGGTGGCATCTGCAGGGCCCATGTAGCTTGGGCTTCAAATAGGACTCTATTCTTGTCCATCAGTTGTAGTCCTCCTGAATGGATCTTGTTCGCCACGAAAGGTCACATCCTCTTCTTGTTGAATTTGTTAGGAAACCAATGATCTTTAGATTTGGAAACAAAGAGCTTGCCTCCAACTTCATACTCCTTAGGCTCATCATTGGAAATCCTACATAAGCGCACATACCAAGGCATACCTCTCCCATGTATAGATAGATCTTTAATTGAAATAGGAGAAGAAAGACACATACCTTGGCTTACCTTCGCAGAAACGGATTCGGGAGCCACTGTGTTTGGTCGATCTCGAGGAACAGTACTCGATGTCGACGAGGATTCAGCTTTTAATGATCTGCTGCTCGAGGATGCTGGAATCGAGGAAGCCAGATGTTGGTCGATATCGACCAGTTTTGTCGATATCGATGACATTTGCTCGTCTGGTGGAATTAGCGTCGAGGAAGGTGAAGTTGATGCAGCGGAGTGTTGGTCAATATCGAGTATCTTACTCGATATCGAGGAGTGCTCGGCTTCAGTTTGGCTGCTCGACGACACTGGTGCTGGTGGAGGCTTCTGATTTTGGTCAATATCGACTAAATTACTCGATGTCGAGGAATTTTGTCCGACTTCGACCCCATACTTGCATCCTGTCAAGGCATCCGAAAAATAGTTAATCCAAATCAACGTACCTTGGTTTGTGTCGAGTGGATTCTCTGTTTCTTTGTTCAGGATGGCCATGATCTTCTCCACCTGGGCTTCCATATCCCCCTTTTCCAGCTCTTCAGGAGTCATATTCCTTACCTTAGGCTCCCCGCAAGTGATGTAACCAGCTGAGATAGATTTTACCTCTTCCATTAGACTTGTATGCCTTTCAGTTTTATTAAAGGATTACCTCATCGCTGATGTTGAAAGTGAGCACTCCCTTCCTTACGCTTATGTTGGCATCCACCGTAGCCAAGAAGGGTCTTCCTAGAATAATTGGACAAGCAGGGTCCTCTGGCATATCAATAACTAAGAAATCAGCAGGGACAAAGAATTTACCTACTTGTACTGGCACGTTGTCCACCATGCCTGTTGGAATGACCACCGTGTTGTTGGCCATATACAGCTTAGCATCCACAGGCTCTAGGGCACCTATCTTAATCTTGGACCAAATTGTTAAAGGCATTATACTCACACTAGCTCCAAGATCACATAAAGCATTAAATTTATATTGACCAAATCCAATGATTATAGAAAACTTACCTGGATCTGGCCTCTTCTCAAGGATGTCCATATGGCTACACTCCTCTGTAATCTCAGCCATTGATCTCTTCTTGCTTAGAATCTCCTTAAGGAACTTGACATAGGATGGCATTTCATTGAGAGCTTCTGTGAAGGGAATGGTGACATTGAGCTTTTGAAGCATCTTGATGAAGTGCTGAAACTTCTTCTCTGCTGGGTCCTTTGGAGATTTTGTTGGGAAATGCAGCTTTTTTTTCTGATTCGGAGCCAGAACAGATGTCGGATATGCTGCAGCTTTCTCGATCTCGACTTGGGTCTCCTCAATATTGACCAGTTCTTCCTCGATATCGACTAGTTTCCTCGGTGTCGACTTGATGTGCTCTGCAGACGAAGGTTGGCCCACTTTGTCGTCGATATCGAGTAAACCTTCCTCGATATCGAGTTGCTGTTCTCCTCCATCCTGCTGCTTTCCGACCTCTGGCTCTTGTAGTTGATGGCCACTTCTGAGTTTTACAGCAGCGATGTGACCAGTCTTCCCCTTGGGATTTGGTTCTGAAGATCCAGGGAGAGAACCTGACTGCCTGAGGACTCTTGCTGCTAGCTGGCCAATCTGTGTATCAACTGATTTCCGCCATATATCAATCTCCCTAAGTCTATAGTTGACACCTTGAATCTGAGTGTAGACTGAGTTGAAGGATTGCTTGGTGTCTGAGTGATTCCTCCGGATTTCCTCTAGGACGGTCTATAGATCATCCCTTTTCTAGTCCCTTTCCGGATGTCCCGGAGCTCTGTAGGGTGGGGGGTTCCTAGGGGCACCTTGGTTCCATTGTGGTTGTTGGAACCTTTGGTCCCCCATGTAGCGATTGGAACCCCCCTGCATAAGCTGCCTCTTCATGGTACTCTGCCAGCCTGACTTGTTCTGTGTGTGGGCACCCAGTAGTGGTGTGCCTCTGTGATCCGCATTCAATGCAAGGCTGGTTGACAGAAAGATACTTTACTTGTTTGAAGAGCTTGCGATTCTGATCTTTGTAGTACTGCTCTTTGACATCTGGATCAATCTCTTTAGAGGGCTCATAGAGGGGCATGGATGGTGCTGGCATGGCGTAGGGATTCTCGTCATAGTTGGTTGGAGTCCCATACTTGTTATCATAGTTGGTCAGCTTATCGAGAGCAGCCCATGCGTCAGCAGGCGGCATTGTCAGATACTCATAGTGAGTATATGTGTTGATTCTATCCTTTGCAGCCAAGTCCAGAGAATTGAAGAAGATCTCTTGAACTACGCAGGGTTGCTGTCCATGTGTAGGGCATGATCGCAGCAGATCCTTATATCTTTCTCAAGCCTTTGCCAGCGGCTCCCCAGGCTTCTGTTTGAAAGCTGTGATCTTCTGGCGAAGGAGTGCTGTCTTGGCAGGAGGGAAGAACTTGTTGAGGAATTCTTGCTTCACTTCAGCCCATGTTGTGAAGGATCGCGGTTTCAGCCCTTCAAGCCACTTCAATGCTGGACCAGATAGGGACCAACGAAAGGCCTTCATTAAGATGTACTCCAAGGTGGTACCTTCAGCAAGAGTACGACACATGTCAGTAAAGTTTGTAATATGCTGAAGAGGGCATTCATTAAATCTCCCAAAGAAAGCATTATTTTTTATTTCAATAAGGAAAGGAGTGCGAATTTCATAGTTATTTTCAGGGATTAGAATGGCCGATTCAGGCACGATGAGAGTCGGGTGCATGTAATCCTCTACAGTTGTTGGGTATTGGGCAAGCTCGTCTTCCAATAGCCTCGCACGCTCAGCTTCCCTTGTAGTGCATGCTCTCTCAGTGGTGAGAGCAGTATCTTTAGAAGCTAGTTCCCTCATAAGCCTCTCAATCAGCTGGTCCTGTGTCTCTGCAGTCACCATGGCTCTTTTTAGATTAGCTTGAATGTGTATAAGGCGCTCCGGTTCGTATAAGGCGTCAAACTCAGGTGTTCGACCAGAACGGCGCATATACCTGCAAAGTAACTCAAGAGAAAAGTGAGATCTGACTACCTAAGGCACGAATGATTGCTTCCCCGGCAACGGTGCCAATTTGTTGTAGAAGGAATTGAGACTTGCAATAAAATATAAATAATGTAAAGCAAATCAGATTCCGTCCCTTGCAAATGATTACAAGACTCCCTCCTTATGCAGTAGTGAGAAGTCAGGATCGATCCTCGAGGAAACGTGTCAGCGGATCTCAGGTAGCTGTAAATCTCACAGACAAAATAGCAGAAAGACAAAAAGAAAAAAAAAAGAAATAACAAAGCAAAGCAGAAAATAAAAACAAAGACAGAGAGTGTTCGATATCGACAACAATAACTCGATATCAACTAAGACTGTATCGATCAATAGAAACAGAAATCGACAACAGACAGCAGACTCAGCAAAGACAATTCGATCTCGGCAAGTTTTCCTCGATATCGAGTAAGCCCTACTCGATATCGACAAGAACTCCTCGGTATCGACAAAGAACAGAAACTGTAAATTGCAAATTCTCGAACACAGAACTCAGATTTTCAACGAAATAAATCAATATACTAAAAGACTTCCAAAGCCAGGGTATCAACACCACAATGATAACCATGTAAAGTAACACATAAAGGCATAAAAGATCATGCTTTCCATCAAATAACTTTCGTTATTAACAAATAGGAATATAGAGGCTTTCGCATAAACCCTAATTGTTACTAACCCTTTTTCACATAATTAACCCAAGTTGCATTAAGATCAATAACACAAACAAGGATCACCTTCAACTCTCGCAAAAGAATCATGATCATAGGGATAGAAGACGAATTACATAAAAAGATTGTACCTTTACCTCATCACCTTACATGGCCACCGTCGGGCTCACCCCGACCCTAGAAGTGGGTGGACTACTCGCTCTTCATCGCAATAGCAGACATATTTGATGAAAAAGAACTAACTTGCATTAAATAAACTCAAACTTACAACCTCTTCTCCTTCTATGTGACTAATTGTCTCTCTGAAATTGAATGAATAAAAACCAACCCCTAAGGCTTTATTTATAGTGCTCAAACCCCGCTAATCAAGGAAAGAACAAATATATCTATATCTAAATCTCTATATCTAAAAGCTTAAAGATAAATAAATGGAATAAAGGAATTAAATCCATAGAGGAAATTATATCTAAAGTAACAAAATCCATAGATTTGGGATAGAATCGGATAGAATCGGAATCCTTCGGCTCCAAGCAAAGCCAGCTCAATACGGACAGCAAACCGCGTAACGCGGCTCCGGATGGCGCTCCTCGATATCGAGTAAATTCCTCGATATCGAGTAGAAATGACGTCGACTTCAGCTGGCTCGGTGATGTCGGGTAGCTAGTGCTCGATCTAGCTCGGACAGGCGCTGCTGGGGTCCTCGATATCAACTAAAGTCCTCGATATCAAGTAACCATGTCGACTTCTGCGTTGCTGGTCTTGGTCGAGTACTCTTCCCCGATACTGGCTTGCATAGGTGGTGCCGAGGTTGTCGATATCGAGTAAGATCCTCGATATCGAGTAACTGGTGCTCGGCGTCTCCAGGTCTTCGGCTTCTCGACCTAGCACAACTCCTCGACTCCGGGTATAACATCAGGGTGTTTTGTCGATATCGAGTAGCTTACTCGATATCGAGTAAAGCTCCGGAGTCGGGTTGCCTTCGTCTTGAGCTCCTCGATCAGCTCCTAGTCGACCAGCACTGCTCGGACATATTTGTCGATATCGAGTAGAAGAACTCGATATCGAGTAACTCTGGTTTCCAGCTTGATTCGTCCTGGTTCTGTAGTCCTTTGACCTTGGACTTCTGTAGTTGATTTTTGAGCTTTTCCAACCTTTCTCAAAACTGCTGTAAATTGCTTTGAATTCTGCAAATTTAAACAGAAACTGGTGTAGATTCCATAATTTGGCAAATAAGCATAAACTACATAGATTTTGTAGTATTCTAGCCCAAATGCATGAAATGTATGCAGAAAACGATATAAAAGTAACTGTAAAACATGGCAGATTCAGCTCACAACAAGCTAATGTATAGATGGTGTATAAGTTGCCTCATTAAAAACCTTACCTTGGAAAACCCAGTGGGATAAAAACCAAGATTAAGGAAAAAAGTACAACGTTGTGTATAGTACTTCGGGACTCAATACACTATGTCACCACTTACACAATACTTCAAGTACTATAAGCACCCTTTGGCTTACTGTACATATGACAAGGCTTTCATATTGATAGTTCGGGCATTTCAAATTAATCGATCATTTTCACTTATATTCTTTTATAAATGATCAATATATTGGAGTATACAACTAATATGCCCGTCAATTACGGTTAGAGTCTGTTCATCGACAACCAAATATTATATCCACTACTAGTGAATATGTTTTCATATCATCCACTATAGACTTTTATGCAATCTATCTTGCTATATATATCTTATAGCTTCATTTCGCTTATTGCGGTTTTGTATAAACGCCCACTTAAAACCAATGATGCTATACTTTCCGATGTTGAATTGGAACTACGGGTCCAATATCATCCTGCTTAAAGAATTCATCTTTGTATGAATTTCTTCTTTTTATCTCTTTTATCATCATTTCAATGTCAACATCCACTATTTGATTGATGATCATCATATTCCCATGAGCTTTTTCCACTTCCGGGGAATCATAAAGTGAGAGCCTAGTGATCTTCAACACTTGTCGTATATTTGAGAATCACTTGATTTTTATTTGTTTCAAAGTTACTTCTAGAAACTCCAAATGAGCTAGCTAGCTAGTGCAATATACGTGACTTGGTCACTCTCTTGGCCTTAGTAAATGCATTTGATGGCTTTTTGCTAAACCATATAATTATCATTTGGTGTACATAAGTGTTGAACTTCTAGTTCACTTTCATTCATCTGCAGATCCTAAATGATAGAAAAGTTGCTTTCATGCAATCTCTTTCTTAATACAGTCTCATTTTCTCTCCCCCTAAATACCGAGCATTTAATCACCTTTATGAAGCTCGAGGTATTTGATATCATTAGGGACTCAAACCCCATGTATCATTCAACTTCTTTGTGGTCTTATTCTAGTTCATTTTATGGAGGAGGTTTTGGAACATATACTCTCTTCTGGAGATAATTTTGGGAGAAGTTATTGTGTCAAATTCGAAATGCAAATTTGCATGGGCCCATTTGACTAACGACTCTTCTAGGTCATTTTAAGCTACTATATACTCCAATATGTGATTGATAACATTCTCTACCTTGTCATAATGACCAATGTGTTAAGGCATCTATATTGGAATAACATTGGTCCACATGACGATGTTTTATGTTCGTAGTTGTCTCATTGAACTCTGTTCAAGAGACATAAGAGACTTTGCATTTACTCTTTATTATAGACGGTCTTATCATTATTTTGCTAAAAGAACAAACCGTACATGTATGGTCACCCTTATTGAGGATCTTCCGGTCCTAGGATCTTCTAGTCCTTTTGGTGGGTATTCATGTAAATTTCAATGATCTTGCAATCATCGTTTTACTTGAGTGACCAAATGCCACAAAGAATGAGATTTTATCATCAACTAACTTCTGGCCAGTGACATTATAAGTTTCAATGGTAAAACACTCTAACCATTGAACTTTGCACATGGTGATCTATTTATTTAATCAGATGTCGTTAACTGGGTATTTTCAGAACTTCCGTTGGTGCCATACTACATGTATGAAACTAATGACCAACTATATTAAATTTATTCATAATGTTCTTCGAGACATTAGAAAATGAACCGTACAAAGATGACCTAGTTATAAGCCACAACAATAACTTTGGTTGCGCGCTTAACCATTACCTCTTTTACACCCTCTACAAGAGGAGCATTCTTCAAGTAATGCTTAGAGAATTGTCAGGAAGTGGCCTTGTAAACTAGATCATATTTTGTGGTTATTTATATTGGTTGTATTAACTAAATAAAAATAGTTCTGAATATGTCATAACCCACATTCCATGTACTTCTTCAAGAGTGCAAATATTTAAAATAAGAACTTATATACTCTTTTAGAGTTTGAAATTAGAGTCTTCAAGCTCTTACGCAGATTTTGATGAAAACTCACTATCTGCTAGATTGTTTACAAATGGTGTTGAGACTTCGAACTCTTAGTGAGATAAGTGTTACAATCTACTGGATTGTTTTACCATTTGAGTTTAGGAACTTCAAGCCCGACCACAAAATAGATGTTGAAAAACTCATAATATAGTGGATTAAGAGAATAATAATAAAAAAACTATGTAAAAGCTAATACTAAATAGTAAAGTATATTAAGAGACATGTATATCAACAACAGTAATCTTAAATAAATAAATAAAATTAATGTCAACTTCGAGTGACAAGAAAAATTTAACATATTTCTTCGAGACCTTTTTATCACCTACGTCAAGAGGTGGTATTCTTATATGCAATTTTATCGTTTACTGCGGGAAACTGATGGAGAAACATTAAGGATCAGAGTGGATTTGTTTCTCTGGCTATACGAATCATCACTACAAGGATGACTTTACTGGTTCATCCCTACAAGGGTGCGGTTTATCATTCATCTACTTATAGAGATGAGTCTCATTTACTTCGGGAAATGAGTTTGTTCATTTACTTCGGGAAATGAGTCCGTTCATTTACTTCGGAAAATGAGTCTGTTCATTTACTTCGGAATATGAGTATGTTCATTTACTTCGGGAAAAGAGTCTGTTCATTTACTTCGATCAAGAGATGAAGAATAAAAATATAATATATAAAATAAAAATTAATAAAATAAAATAAAAGGTTAATCATTGATGCATCACTACAGGGATGAAAATATTTGGTTCATCGCTTAAGGGATGAAATTAATCGGTCTATCTCAAAGATACGACTTGTTCATTCACCTACTTTGGAAGATGAGAACGTTTAATCTTTCGAGATATGTACCCGTTTATCTACTTCGGGAGATGAGGAATGAAAAAACATACAAATAAAATAAATAAAACTAATAAAAACATACAAATAATTATCATCTCTACAGAGATGTGGTTTTTCTATTCCTCTACTTCGAGAGACGTATACATTAATCTACTTCGGGAGATGAAATTGATTTATCTACCGGATAAATTCATTTTATATTTTATTCATCCACTTCCACTTCGGGGTTGATATAATCTATGTATGCACATAGGATGTTTTTATCTATGTTACGAGTTAAATCTCATCACTCCGGGGATGGAGATCGGAGCCATCACTAGGCACAAAATTTGCAACCCTGGAAGATTGGGTCTTTTCTATAATTGTCTTAAAAGTACAGGCCGATCTGCAAATTTTGATAATTTTGGGGCTGATATTGTAATTAGCCCAAATTTGCAACAAGATTCTATCGTCTTCCACTTTTGATTTTGCAGAGAGCGGCGCCGGAACATGGACTCGACAACGCCTCCCCTCGACGGCTAGCGCCACCACCGTTGCGGCCATCGTAACTGCAGCACACAATAGCCCGGACTGCAAGGCAGAGGAGAAGTGCGTGGATCTGGTTGGGGACGCCACCCGCCATTGATTACGGTTGAGGATTTCGGACGAAGATCGCCCCGAATCCTCACGCGGGCTCTCAGGAAGTGTGACACGCCGATGACGAATTCCACCACACCCTAGGAGTCGCTGATTGTCGGGATCAGATCTACATATTGAGCGATCGGTTAGATTCGAGGAAATCGTGGTCGGGGCCGATGTCGCTGGAGAAGGGCCGCCCCATGGTCTCCAGATTCATGACAAGCGCAGAGACTAACAAGTTTGAGTGGGTTTGGGCGGCCATGGTTGCAGATTGTCCGATGACAAAGATCGATTGGAGTAGATGGGAGATCGATGGTGGCGATTATAGATTTCAAGGGTGGGTTGGCGGTGGATAACAACCAAGTAAGAGAGATCTTTATTTTTTTTTGGGTGGAGAGTTTGCCCGTGTCTACATTAGACTCGGGCAAATGCGGGCGCGGGCCGGATTTAGGACGGGCTTTAGTCCAAATTTTGTCGTGACGTTGCGGGCACGGAGCGGGCTAAACCCGCTTAACGGGTTAAAATCATTGTCCGAGCCCGTCCGGTATTGCGAGCATGGGCGGCCCGCAGGCACCCGCGGCACCAAACTACTCCCTTAAAATTACGGAGTATTATTAATTTACATTATATATTATTTATAAATTTTAATGCAGATATAGTTTTGTATAGATATTTTAATAAAGTGAGTACCCTTAGAATTAAAAAAAAATGCAAAATAAATGCAGTGGCAAATACTCTTGCAAACTGGAGTCTTAATTTACAATTCACTTTCATGTTTCAAATTGCATTAGGCCACTATTATACAGAACAATCTTAAGAGGTTTTAAATTAATAAAATAAAGAGCTATAGCTCTCGTTATTGAACAAAAAAAAAGACCTTTGCGATATATCTATACTCACTGTATAGATATTTTTTTGTTTTTTTTATAATTAATAATTTATATTATTTATATATTTTAATATATATATATATATATATAAAATAGCTGGTACACGTTACGGGCCCGTAACGGGTAGATTAACCTACCCAATCCCGTGCCCGCTGTGGGTACGGGCTGGGCTTAGCGGCCCGCTTGGACTTTTCCCTCTACCCAAGCCTGTTCAACAAAACGGGCGGGCCGGCCCGCATTTGTCCAGGTCTAGTCTGCATCTTGGAGAGTACAAGACCGTATATATATATATATATATATATATATATATATATATATATATATATATATATATATATATATATATATATATATATATATATAAGCTGACGCGGACCACACGCGGGAACCGAAAAATTAAACACGCTTCTGAACAAAAAGAGTAGAAGACCACCGACGTTCCTCCTTCCTCCCGAATTCCCAGCCTCCCCACCAGGCCGCCAACAGCAAGTCTCCCTCCGACCTCACCAGCCACCGTCGACGAGTCCCGGAGCCCCGACCTCCGATCCCGAATCGCCTTTGGAGATTGCTTCTTCTTGCCCTATGAATTGCTACGCGAGGAAGACAGTGGAGTTGTTAGGGCTCTGGAGCGGAAGCTTTCGGAGTGGAGGAAGATGATTGCGGAGAAGATGGATGGGATGGAGGTGAATTTGAGAGAAGAAGCTTTAGTTGCTAACAAAAAGAGAAGAAGCTCTCAAGATGATATGCGCGATCCAGGTTCTGTCTGATATTTGCTTTAATTGTGTTTCCCCCTTATGGTTTGGATTTTCTTGTTCATGAAGCCTGAAGTTTCGGTCTGCTATTGTGAAAATTATGTGCATTTCCAAGATTAAAGCTTTCAACTTTGAATGGATTTTGCCTGTGCAATAGTATTCGAGGCATTGGATCATATAGTGTTGGGTAGTTTGGCTTTGCAATTCCATTAGTTTAGAGCTTAGATGAAGTTCAGTGGAATAAGATTAAGAAAAAAGGGCCAAATTTGACTCAATTGTCATGAGAACCTTTTAGATTGTTTTGCATCTGTTACTTTAATTATTCAATGTAAGGTTAGAAGTTGGAGTCGAAATCGATCGTTAAATTCGTGAAATTTTGAACCTTACCTTTGATGTTTTGATGAAATTCTGTTGGAATTCGAAGCAATGATATCCAAAATGTTAACAATTTGTGTTGGATTTCAGACTTTCAGTTATCATCTCCTTAAGTTCTTGAAATCAGCTTTTTTATTTGTACTGATGTGTGGGTATGTGATCTGTTATTGTTATGAATTTGTGCTGCTATGAATGATATCCAAACGTAAAGAATTTTTTTTAGATTTCAGTTCTTGAAATCAACTTCTTATTTTTGCTAATGTGTTGGATCTTTGATTTGTTCTTGTTTTATCAGAACTTGTCGAGTTCTCCGGAGGGTCACCAGACTCATCACTGAAAGACATATATCAGGGAATGCTGCAGAGAGATGTGCTTGCGTAGTGTTAACTCATTCTACAAGCACTTTGTAGTTGTGCATCCCTTTAGACCTCCATTTTTGAACTGGGATGAGGTTCGATATGCGGTGCATCTTCATTGTTGCATGATTACCAGTAGCACTAGGTCAGGAGCCAAGTTAAGAAATATCAGTTAGCGCCAAGTTTAGTAATAAGAATCTGTTTATTTGAATTTGGTTTGTTAATAGTATTAGTTTTGAATTTCTTTTTTTTAAACTCATTGTAATTTTCAGCATATTTGTAATATTGTAAAGGCTCGGATTTTCAAAATCGTAATTTTTCGTAATAAGAGAATTAAAAATGAATTTAAATCGAATTAAAAGCTCGTTTAACGGATTCCGGTCCGAATTTAAAATTTTGGCGAACGATTCCATCCTATTACCTCGTGAATTTAAAATAATTATCGAATGACGATATTCTTTTCGATTTAAAAAATCTAATTAATCGAGAAAGCAGGATTTGAAGAAACTAACATCCCTAAAATAATTTAGGGTTTCGAAATTCGCATATTCAGAATTATTTTACCGAGTAATTAATTTGACCTTCTTCCCCTATTTAATGCATTTCCCATCCAAGCCACTCTACGGAACCGTGCAGAGCCCCCTATTTCCTAGCTGCACTCAAAGCCCCTACTTGTAGCTAGCTATGGTTCGGCCTTCCCTCCCCTATAAACCCATCACCACCCGTCTTGGTCTTTCACGTCTCAACCACATCAGTCCTCCTGTACGCTCTCTTTCAGAATCCGAAGCCTCCTCCAAACCTGGCCTGTACATCACCGGCGCCACCAAACATCTCCCTCGCCACCACGTTCCAAAGCCTCGTACTCTTGGTTTTCAAGCCAGGACCACCGAGCACCTTTGTCACCCAAACATCGAGCATCCATCCTCCTCCTAGCGTAGTCCATCGAGCCAAAGCAGCCCCGGAACTTCCATCGCCACCACCGAGCCACCGAGGCTTCGTCGCCTCCGTTCGAGCGCGAAACAACCTTCTGGTAAGCCGTTCTCCTTCGTTTCTGATCCAAACCACTCTCGAGCCCTACCATCACACTCACTGACATCCGACGCAGGTTCGACGAGCCATCGCAAGCCTCTGACGACGCTCAGACCTCCGATCGAGTGCTCAGAAGTCGCAAACTTCCTCGGTGAGTCCTGCCCCGCCTTTACCTTCCTCTGTTTTCAAATCGATTTCTGTCTTGGATCGGATTGTGGTCGAGTGTCGAGTGTGCGTGAGCTGAGTGCGGGGCGTCGATCGAACTCGTGAGCTCCGGCGTGAGCTCTGGCGAGCTCGTTTTGGCGTTTAGCGAGTGACGGACGCAGGCGAGGCTGAGTGAGCTCGAGAGTGACGCGGGCAGCAGCTGTGAGGCTAGGGAGCTGGGGCGAGAGCGCGGTGTGAGGCGGAGGAGCGAGCCACGGTCGCAAGCGGGCGCAGGTGCAGGCGCGGCGTGAGCTCTCCATTTTGAATCCGGGAAGATGAAGATGACGTGGCTCATGTGCCCCCCCCTACTAACATATATATAATTGTTATTTGGTTAATCGGTTGGGATGCTTCGGTTCGGATCGGATTTAACCGTTTACTTAGTTAAATATTTAATGGTATTTAAAATAAAATATAATATTATTGGGGGTTTAAAATATATTATTTGGACTTATAGATTTTAAAAGTAATTTGAACAAGAATTTGAAAGATCGGAAAGTATAGTAAATAAATTAAAAAAGGACTTTGGCGAGTATTTTCAAGGGTTGGAATTCTTAACTGTTTAATTCGGATTTGAAACGGTTTTGAAACTAACCTGAGAGTAAGACTTATTCGATGACTAACCAGCATGATAATATGATCGGTTGATTAACGGTATGATATGTGTGACTAATAGCATGATATTGAGGTGATTTTTAGAAGAGATTAAATGTTTAATATTTATGATGACGATGATGATGATATATGTATATATATGGAAAGTATGAGTATGAAATAATAATAATATGCGAATTTGGCTAAAGTATGGTATATATATGGAGGTTATTTTTTTAAACTGATGAGTTGACAAGTTATGATGAATGGTATGAGATAAGAGATGGTTGATTGTGATGAATTGAAAGTATGATTGATGAAAGCTTGTTTATCTATCTGGTAATTTGAGTGAGTAATATATATGTTCGGAAAGGCTATAGAAGTATACTCAGTATATTCTTGTTATGTAATTAGGTGATATTTTGTGATCGTGACTACTGTGTGCTGGATCCTTCTTTTGATGATCTTCTAGCCAGGTAAGTACCTCTGGGGCTTACTTAGTAACCAGTACCTCCTGCCTAATGTGTCATATAGTATGTAGGTGTTGCATATGCATAAGAGCATGTCATGTAGTATCATGCTTAGGAATTGCACTTATGAATGAGCATTCTTATTCTGTATGCGTTTGAATACAGAACGATCGTTATCTGTGAGTCCTAGAGTCCTTGCTAGGGTCATAGGGCAGCCCGGTTTCATCGGGTGTTGTTCTCCTTGATTTTATATATATATATATATATCACGAGATACGATATGATGATGAGATTTGATATGTTATAGCATCGAACTGGCCAGTCTCCACCCTATCTAGAAGGGGGGTGGTGGTAGAAGAGGGATATACCACTTGGTATTCTTTGTTAAGGCCTTACTTAATATTCTGCATATATGAATTAGAAGCATGATAGTGTGGTTAATATTTCAGTAGTGTATGAAGGCATCCTTTATTCTAGGTATAGGCGTATTATATGTCCTCAGCGCGGTCAGAAGACCCGCGGGCTGACTCTTGGCCTGACTTGGTGGTATAGTTTCAGGTACCTGATCCACTACTTGATTTTGTGTTGTTATGACGGGATCCATTCATATGGCGGAGAGTGAGTGTATGAACCCTGACTTCACCAGATTCATGCTTTTGGGATTTCTTCCTATTATACTCTGTTTTGACCCGGCTCTGTCGTGACACTGGTTGTATCATTTTCAGAACTTATGTCATTTGCATGATAAAAGGTTTCACGCGTTGTAGACTTAGGACAGGTACAGGGGTTTACCCCGGGGTCTCCAACGGACCTTCCGGATTCGGGTGCGAAATCCCACTTTAAACTACAAATCCTTGGTTTCAAACCTTCAACGTGTACTCGAGGCGCAAGATCCTAACGAGGGGTTTTATCCCTCACAACGTAACTCGGGAATCATAATCCCGGGTCGTTACATGTTTTATTTCAAGTTCTGTTTGAGATTACTGCCCAATTTGATTTAAAAACGAGCTCAAAACAAGCACATGGAAGAGTTTGCAAAACGAGCCCACCCTTGATCTCTAGCTCGACTCGAAATAAGTATTTAATGAAGTGTGTGCGTTGTCATTGCAATTTTAGTGTTTTCAACTTTTACAGTCCAATTTCAATGAAGCTTATTGAAGGCTAAACAATTAAAGCTTCAGAACATAAATCTGCAGAAATGAAGGTATTATCTAAAAAGTGAAAAATGAGGTAGGGAGATTAACGTTTGTGAAAAGATTATATGAGAGGCCAATCGAATATTTTGGGAAGATAGAGGTGAGATCTCGCACACAAAGCTAACACAGGAACGTCTACAAGTCGAAAGCAAAGAAATATCAAATCTGTCATGAAAATGATTTCTTTTTTTCTGGCAAACCATTTCTCTCTGCTAGCATAACGTACCTAATGTTATTGATTCATATTTAGAAGTTGTTGTTGCACTACGTGATGTTAAATTCGCACATTGTATCCCTATTAATGCACTTTATAATCCTCAAAGAATTTCTTTCTGTTAAAGCATTTAAGTCTGCTAGCATAAACTGATGTTCTTAATGCATATTTAGACGTTATTGTTGCACTATGTGTTGTTAAATTTGCACATTGTATCACTATCAATGCACTTTATAATCCAGAAAGCATTTCTTTCTCTCAAAGCATTTCAGTTTGCTCCTTCTGTAGGTTTGTTAAATTTTAGTCTGCTAGCATAAACTGATGTTATTAATGCATATTTAGACGTTATTATTGCACTTTGTAATATTTTTTATGTACTTTGATTTGTTAGTCATGCACTTCATCATTTTATTCTTGCACTTTATCATTTTATTTATGCACTTCATAATCTTAATTGGACACTTCATAATTTTATTCATGCACTTCATCATCTTATTCTTGCACTTTATCATTTCATTTTAACACTTTATAATCTTAATTGTGCACTTCAGAATCTTATTCATGAATTTCCTATTATTATTCATAAACTTCATCATTTTATTCTTGCACTTTATCATCTTATTTATGCACTTTATTATTTTATTTTGCACTAGCAACTCGGCAACTGCTGAGCAATAGCAGTTAGGTAAGACCAAGGCATATTATACATGCACTTTACAATATTTTTTCTGCACTTTATAATCTTATTTTTTCACTTTGTAATCATATCCTAGCACTAAGATCTATAAGCTCAAATTGGAAAGAGCATTTGGACAAATTGTTGTTCGGGAGGTTGGTGGTTCGACTCCGTCTAGATCTATTCATGCAAGCAATTCATAGTTTTATTTATACATTTTATAATCTTATTTATTCACTTTACATTTGATAAAAAGTAGAGGTAAAGACTTATTGATATTAGTTATGCACTTTATAATATTATTCTTGCACTTCTATAATATTATTTGTGCACTTTAAATTATTAAATGTGCACTTTATAATATTATTTGCGCATTATTCATGCATTTTATCATTTTATTTATGCACTTCATAATCTTAATTATGCACTTCATACTCTTATAGTCTTATTCATGCACTTCATATTATTATTCATACACTTCATCATTTTATTCTTGCACTTTATCATCTTATTTATGCATTTTATAATCTTAATTGTGCACTTCATAATCTTATTCATGCACTTCATATTATTATTCATACACCGTCATTTTATTCTTACACTTTATCACCTTATTTATGCACTTTATCAAACTAAAATTGCACATTATATTAGATAGGAATTTTGCCCTGCTTAGGTTCCAAGGACGGACCATAGGGTCTCGAAAGCACCTATGATTTTGCACCTTGCAATGCAATAGGCTAGAACAATGGTAAATTATATGAAAGCTTACTCTAATCCAGCCCTTAATACCTTGTCGTTGAAGTGGAAAATTCAGCATAAAATCCCTCCTTGACAGCTCCATAGCTATCTCAAACTCTCATAAAAAACATAAGGCCAGCTACACGAATCATAACCAACATCAATCTAGAAACAAAGTCAAACTAAAATATTGAATCAAAAACCATAGATATAACTACATAAGGCCAGCTACCCACTGTGCATAGTAGGGTTTATCTATGCAAAATCTATGGATTGATAAGATATGACATGGATATTAACAGCTATGTCAAGGTAAGTCCAAATTGTGAGAGTCAGGATCCCATGTCATAGAGTTATGAAGTGATCCATCCTAGATAATCATTTTTTTTTAAAACAAAATTATTTTTAAATATAAAACATCGAATTCAAATTGAATTGTTTAGATTATCTAAACTCCAATATCACTTGGAGAGCTTAAAAGGCAAATTTTTATCCTAAAACCGGAAACCAAAACATCAAGTTGGTGGAAAATTAGTTTAGCAGATTAATTAGACAACAAATATTATATATTTATATTGAAGAGAAGCAATAGTGTACTTACTCAGAGCTTGCAAACTCACAAAGCCTTCCTTTTGAGGAGAAGATGATGAGTGCAACCTCAGCATCACAGAAGACTGAAAGCTCATAGGCTTCAGCAGTCCACTTCTTCTCTTTGAGAAGGCCACCTGTCTGCTTGTTGCACAACTACTCCTGGACCGAATCCAAAATCAAGAAAGTCCCAATTAAGCACCACTTTAAGCAAAAACAGCTTCAAGAGGCAAGAACAATCAGATAAGAGAATTTTACTTGGTGGTGAAGAGCATGCCACCACAAAAGCATTCAAGAAAAAGCAAGCACACAGAGAGACTAAAAGAGATGGTACCATCACTAGGAACCCACATTGAAAAACCTGCTTGATTCCACCTTTCTACTTAATGATTCATCTTCTTGTTATTGGAGTAACCATGCTCAATGATTCCTCTCCTTTCCTGCAATATCAAAAAATCAGTTTGAAGTTTGCAACCTAAATTCATTGAAGCCAAACATGGTGCAAGAAACAGCTTATGCACTTAGACACAGAGTTTTGACATGAAGCCCCAAAAGATGCAACTAATCACCAATCTGAAGCATTCAAACAAACGATACAAACAAAATGCCGCAGTAATCCGAAACTACTGAAATTAGGCGCCATGGAAATGCAGGGGGACGAGCTTGCGAAGGGAAGAAGAGAAGCTAATTAAAAGTCGGAGACCAAGCAACAAACTACTGAAATTAGGCGATTTCAATTTCGACTAATTCAAAAAGGCACAAATCCGAATAAGAGGCTTACTTGGTGGCGCTGAGCCGTGGATTCATCGGAATCAACTTCGGCGAACTCATAACCGCCATCGGTAATATCATCGAAACGCTAGGGCCTCCTGAGCAGGAATTTCGCCCTCCACTCGCCGAACCTCCGATTTTCGCGAGGCCAGCTCTGGCTTCAAGTGAGGAATCAATCAAATTAGTCGATGAAGGATGCACCATGGGAGAGGAGTTTGGCGTCGGCGTCGACGGTAGATCTTTGAGGTCGAGAGGGATATTGAGAGATGAACGAGGGAGATTGAGAGCAATGAGAGATTAACAAGGATTCGAGGAAAATGAGATTGGGCTCTTTTTTTTAATCAACCCGCGCCCCAAAATCATAAATTTGCGAGCAATTATGCAAAAACTGCCATAATTCAAGGGTGATTTTGTAAATTAAACTCATTATTATCGGCTAGTCCCATACCGTGGGGCGCGGGAAGCTGACCGCGGTTGCCCGGCACTAGTTTTAAAGGCCCGGACACACGGCTCCTCCGGGCCTAATGTCCCGGCCCGCTTATATAAATGTATAAAGTGAATCTCCCCTCTGAACAAACCCTAACACTCTTAGAGGGTCTCTCTCTTCGCCGAGCGAACTCGACTCCCTCCCTCTCCCCTCTCAGTTCTGGTCTTTGCTGGCCGCCGGCTTGCTGGAGTGCTGCCTCATATCAGCCGCTACCCCGCCGCCACCCCCTCGGGTATGTTTGTGTTATTTACAGATCTGGCATTTCATTATCTGGTATTTTGTGTTTTTCTTTGATTTGCTGGAGTGGAGAGTTTCGACAGCTTCTCACATTTCCGGAATCGTTTAGACGTCTTAAAGATCCTTTAGTTTAATCCAATTCGAATGATACTTCATCATATGATGAATTTCTCTTTTGGTTTTAGTTTTGGGGTTCGGCAAAGGATGTTTAGCTCAGTATCAGGAATGATTTGAGACAATGATTAGTGCAGCTTGACTGATTTGTTCTCGAAATTCGACAATTTGTAGTCCACATTTGGTGAGTTATCCAGTTGGAGATTGTTTTCGTCTTGTCTGATGTCAAATGAGGGTTAGGGTTTGTATTATTGACGACTTGTTAATTGATAGATTCGTTGGTATGAGATGCTGAATAGTCATTTCAATGACTGCAAAGTTTCTAGATATATAGAATGGATGGTCGGACAGCATCTAATTGACTAAGCCGATATTTTGAATTGATTAGATGGTTTAAAATTAGGACAAACATTGTCATGTAGATCTTCCTGGTTACCCCCCTTTCATTTATGATTCCTTTTTTTTACTTGAGTTGATGATTCCATACCAGAGAAGTCGATTATCAGCTAGGAGTCATTTTAATGGAAATAATTTTATCAGACTCTTCAAATATTTGATCATTTTAGCCTATTGCACCTAAACATATATATTGATTTCTTCTTCAGGGAGCAAATTGCCAAGCTGGTCATCTATCCTGTTTCTCTAACCGATAGTCATCAACTTCATCTTCAATGGGAAGAGATGAGGAGGAAATGAGGGGTGAAATTGAGGAGAGGCTGATAAATGAGGAGTACAAAATATGGAAGAAGAACACTCCCTTTTTATATGATTTGGTGATCACACATGCCCTAGAATGGCCATCTCTTACCGTTGAATGGCTTCCTGATAGGGATGAGCCACCCGGTAAAGATTATTCTGTGCAGAAGTTGATTTTGGGGACTCATACATCAGAAGACGAGCCCAATTATCTCATGCTTGCACAGGTTCAGCTCCCTCTTGAAGACTCTGAGAATGATGCCCGTCATCATGATGATGAGCGGTCTGATTTTGGTGGCTTTGGCAGTGCCAGTGGAAAGGTACATTGCTTACCTTGGTTGTCATTGCTACCTCCTTGTTCATACTTTTGTCTTTGGACGGGAGACTTGTAATGCTTTCCTTCTTAACAGCCTGAGTGCTTTCAATTTTCAAAGTGAAGAATTAAATACAAGAGTAACTAGATTACGAGTAGCTGGCTAGTATTGGTCACAGAAATGATTTAATGCAAACTGCTGGAAGAGTAATCTGCCTTCCTATATGTTTTATTCTAGCTGGAAACTGCCAGTATTAGAGAATTAATGTTTGGAACACAAGTGTTGATTGCAAGCTGTCTTATCATAGCTATGTTATCAGCGATTGTCCTCTTGTGATGAGAAAGGCCATGAATTTTTTATTCTCAATTATTTCACATATTACAGCAGATTTACTAAACAGTAAGTATGATAGGAATCTAGAACAAAATCATCAGCAAAAAAAAATCATTTGTAATGCAAAATCCTCTTTAGGCTGCTTGAATCTTTCAGGCGATGGAGCTTACTTTGATCTTTATACTGCAGGTACAAGTAATACAACAAATAAACCATGAGGGAGAAGTGAACCGGGCTCGCTACATGCCACAAAATTCATTTATAATTGCAACCAAAACAGTGAGTGCAGAAGTGTATGTGTTTGACTATAGCAAACACCCATCTAAACCACCCCTAGATGGTGCATGCAATCCTGATCTGAGATTAAGGGGCCATACATCCGAAGGATATGGTTTGTCATGGAGTCAATTTAAGAAGGGTCATCTACTCAGTGGTTCTGATGATGCTCAGATTTGTCTGTGGGACATAAATGCAACCCCCAAGAACAAAACACTTGATGCCATGCAGATATTTAAGGTAAAGCAGTGTTTAGTGCCTATAGTCATTCCATGGTTTAAGACCTGTTCTTTCTTGCATTCTTATTACGGGCTATGGCTATTGTTGATTATGAATGACAAATTGCAGTATTTTGGTAAAAGTTTTATTTTAAATGGTATTGAAGCATTGAGGATGTATGTGTTTTCTGTGCATTATTGAAGCATAAAAAAGCAAAATGAAAATTAAAGAGTAAACTACACAACTCTGAGCACTTACCCTTGTCCATATTTACTTGCAGTTCTAATGCCCGTGCTTATTTTACTCAACTAAAAATGATAAGAGCATGAAATGTCCAAGCTGTACTTATTGATTGATTTTTGAAAAAATGAAGGGGTTTGGGGGCATTTCATACTTGCTAAAAAATCATATAGTTGAAATAAATATGGCCTATGGGTACTGATTGCTTATAAAGGGTTTTTTTTTTGGGTGCTAATTTGACTAGAAAAAGAGCATTTTTTTATATATAATTTTCCTTGAAAGAAAAAACAAACTCACTTCTGCTATCCAATTATCCGTCTTGTTTGAGATAAAGCTGTTGAATGGGCAAGTGATTATATTTTTTACCCCTTTGTGGTGAATTCTGCAATGCTCAACTCCTAGGGTCTGTTTGGTATGGGTGCTACTTTTTGCTCATGAGGTCTCTATGGTCACAGATAAGGTACATACATGTAGATAGGGTTGCCAAACAAACCTATATTAGGAACAGTAGGCCTTTTTCAAACATGCTTTTCTGTGATTCCTTTAGATGTACTATTAACCGTGATTTCATAATGAATCCTGTACATATGTCACTGAAGATTAAATGTGATGTACTTATTATTATATTTCTGGAAATCAGGTTCATGAAGGTGTGGTGGAAGATGTAGCATGGCATAAGAGGCATGAATATTTATTTGGTTCTGTTGGAGATGATCAGTATCTGCTCATATGGGACCTCCGCTCTCCATCAGTTACAAAGCCTGTCCAGTCTGTAGTGGCTCATCGGAGTGAGGTGGGTATCATGAACTTGATTCTTCTGATTCACTAGATCCACTAGATCGTTCTTGTAGTATCTTGTATATTTTTCTATGCACCCCACTACATTCTTTATACTCAAAGATGTGTTGCCTTGCTCTGATGAAATTTTAGAGGGCTTAATGTATGACCTAGAAAGGATTTCAAGAACACTCCAAAACTCAGCTATAATTTGAAACTTGACTATGAAAGCTACAAGCGCCAGCAGTCATCTCTTAACTTTGCTATCTAAGCCTGCAGACTTCCTATGTAATAAAAGCCAATACCGAGTTAACTAAATTTAGAGGCAGAATCCCTTGTAATCCTATTAAAAATATGCTCCTATCCAAATTAACTTAGCAAAATGTTTCAGAAAACGGTTTAATTAGTCCCTAATAATAGTTACCGTCACCCTCATTAGTTATTTAAATCTTTTCCCCCCTTCTAAGAGGTCAGTGCCGCGTTTTGAAGCAGAAAAGTACTTATGAAACAACCTGGTACGCAAAGCAAGACAATCCATCCTTGTTGTTATTGTAGTGTGAACACATAAGTAGATGAGAATTTTATGGCATTATCTCTCAGATCTTCCTGTTTTAGTAATTCGCTTCTGTGAATTTACTTTAATGTCACATTTTCTATCTCCTGCATCATCATTAAAATCAAAGTTCTCTTTTGTTTCAAAGAGTTCATCCTTTTTTATGCTTTCTTTTCTTTCTCTGATGATCACAGAGCCAAGTTTTATAGGAAGACCCTCTTGATTTCTTACTCTTTTCTTCTTTTTGTTGCACGCAAGCTATTTTTTCTTCTGCCCTTTTGTTACACCCAATCTGTTGATAGGCATTCTCCAATCTTATGTCAGGTTAACTGTTTGGCTTTCAACCCCTTCAACGAATGGGTAGTGGCAACAGGATCTACTGATAAGACAGTAAAATTATTCGATATACGCAAAATCAACACCGCACTTCACACTCTTGACTCCCACAAGTAAGAACTTGCTTCCAAATGATTCCTTTATGCATCATATTCTTTCATTTTTTGTGATTCCCATCATCCTGTGAGTTTTATATACGTTATCTCAGTTTTGGTGAATTGGTTTTTGTATGGAACAACAGGGAAGAAGTTTTTCAAGTGGGTTGGAGCCCGAAAAATGAAACCATCTTAGCATCTTGTTGTCTTGGTAGAAGGCTTATGGTGTGGGATCTTAGCAGGTACATCTCTGATACCTGAAACCCAATCATAGCAGTTCTTTGGGAACAATCTCATTAACCCGTTAATATGTGTTCCTGAATTCCAACCTAATACTTTTGTTTTGGGGCTCAATGCACAGAATTGATGAGGAACAGACACCAGAGGACGCGGAGGATGGGCCACCAGAGCTGCTTTTTATCCACGGCGGCCATACAAGCAAAATATCCGACTTCTCATGGAACCCGTGTGAAGACTGGGTTGTCGCAAGTGTAGCTGAGGACAACATACTTCAGATTTGGCAGATGGCCGAAAACATCTACCACGATGCAGATGACATGGACACAAAATGAACCCAGAAAGAGGGTGGTCTTAATCTTGTGTAGTGCGTGCCTAACTTAAAAAAAACTAGTGAATACCATAGCCTGTCGTTGCCGAATGTGTAGAGTATTCGTAGCATGTCAAGTAGTTTTCTTTGTGGGTATCTCTGGTGGTTGTTTCTGTCTGAAATACTATCATTCCACCATTGTGCTAAAACTTTGGATTAAGTTACGGGTTTGGGTTATTGTAGTATAATTTCATTACAACAATCTATGTTTCGTGCTTTCTTTTTGTTGATGGCTACCAAATTATTATCCTTGTTATGTTGTTTAGCCAAGATTGCTGGGCAGGTGTTGTTTATGCAATTTAGTAAAAATGGCCTTGTCTTATTAACATGGAATCAAGAGCACTAAGGGCATCCACATTACTAACATTAGTGAACCCCAATTTCGAACTTATAAGTTATAACTTACTTTTTACTATTTTCTATGTTATTTAATAAATTGTTCTATTATTTATTTATTTATGTATTTATTTAACAATAAAATGTAAGTAAAAAAATAATTTTTTAATATTCGATAAAGAACATATGAGTATTATTTATTTAATTTTTCTTCCTCCCAAATATACGCAATATGGGTGCTTATGGGTAGATAAAATTAATTACATTCAAATATAATTTTTTTTTTTTAAAAATAAAATGGCCAAAATAACAATCCACCCCTTATACTTATAATTTTAGAAGCAATGTCTTCATAAAAAAATTGAGTCACGTGTCAACCCTTTGAGCAGCCTAAGAAACTACTTTCTTCGCCCACGTTCTTTCAACTGCTCAAATCCCGTTCCATCTCTCATCTCCTCCTTGCATATGAAATTCTCCTCTCCTCGCAAGTCACAACTGTAATGGTATTTCCTCGATCTCTTCTTAGTTCCTCGATTTTCCCTAATCGTCACTCGCCATGGTTGTCGGACGATCCAAGCAGGAAGATTCTCCGATCACCGAATCCCAGTTTTATCACGGCTACCAAGGTCGTCGTTGCCCACATCAGCGGAATGAGGAGAGAACGCAACCACCGGGATGAGGAGAGGACGATGGCGACGCGCGAGCTCACTGCGGCGGCAGCCTTGACAGGTTCTCTTGCCTGCTACTACCAAAAACTAAAATTGAAACCATCCACTCTCTGTCAAAAAACCTCCTTCACTCACTCTCTGTTTTCAATTTTTTAGGGTTTGGGTTTGGAAACCGTTAGTGAGGGAGCAGGATGGCATGGCTAGGAGGGAGAGGGGCGAAATTAGGGCGGAGGAAAGACGATTGGAGAGGGATGCACCCGGAGATTTCGCCCTTCGCGACGTCGATGCCTTGAACGCATCGACGAATCTCCACGTCGATGAGATCTTCGTCCTTCGTCCTCTCGCTCGATCTGCTGTCGTGAGATCTTTCCCTTACTTCTTCTTCCCCTTTCTTTTGTTCCTGCTTTCATTTTTTCTTCGATTTCCTTCCATTGTTGCCATATAACGAGCTTATGAGTTCTGGAGTCGGCATCCGAAACCCTAGAGTTGCACAGAATCGGATCGGACTCTTAATGATTTTATTTTGTTTGAATTATTTGTAGATTTCGACGAATCTGGGGGAATTCATTTGAGTTTGGTTCTGGATTTGACCTTGTGTTGTTAGATCGGTGGGAGTTGTGTTGAGCAGAGATCGGAGTGTATATAAACCTTGATTTCGTGCTTGCTTACTGCCATGGGTTCCCGAAGGTATTTCGACTTTCTCTATTGTTTCTTACTTCGGAATGATTTCTATGTTGCTTATTGATTTCAAATCGCGTGTGCTTGACTATGTTAGGCTGTTTCCTAATTTGGATGGTTGGTTTTTATTGTTTCTAGAATTGGTCATTGATTTGAGCTATTAGGTGGATGGATTGACATCTAATTAGAAGATTGATAAGGTCTTTTGGTGTAAGCTAGAGGGGTTGATTGACATCAAATTCTCTCTATGCTGTAGGAGACTTTGTTACAGGTTTCTCTGGATTTGTAATGAAAATTCATTCTAGATGCAGAAAATCGTGTTTTGTTAACCTTGGATCATGCCGGCTGATGTATCTGCTCGATGAAGCATCAGATTATGGAAGCGAGGGAAGCTACTCAATGGGAGGCAAGTTCCATGAAACTCACTATTAAGCATCAGATTATGTGTTTGTGTTATATGGAGGTTTTCTTGCACATTTTATGGCACATAATTAAGATAGAGTAAACATAAAGAAACTCATATTAAAATTTAAGGTCCAAATTTAATTGTTTCCACTTTTTTCAATTTTTTTTTGGAAGCAACTCAGTTCATTCAATTTGTTGTTTGACCAAATAATGTTTTGGAGAATCTGTATTTTAAAGGTTGTTAATTTTAACCCAATAGCTTGCACAAATTTATACGTACAGTATTGTTGAAGATGCATCATCTTCTAACCAACTCAAAGAGGTATCGAAATCCAAATTAGGTAAGGATAAAAGCATATTTTTATTCAATGGTCTCTTGAAAACTATTTTGATTGTTCTTGAGTGGTCATTCTTACTATTGGGGACGTACTCTATTTTGCTAATACTAACCAACATCATCCACGAGCAACTAAATTCACCTTTGTGTATTCATGGATGGAAATGTGTTGGGTAGTTTTTGGTTCATTGACAAAAACTGAGCACAGAAAATTTGATGCAATCTTACAAGGCCATATTGATTTCATAAGTGATTCATTGGCTTCAATTTCACTTCAAGTAAAGGACCTTGTGAGGAAGATGCTAAACACTTATCTAAAGAAGAGAATCACAACTAATAAAGTTCTAAGTTTACTCAATTTGAGATTTTTTTAAAGGATGTGATCCTCACTAAATAGGTATTTGAATACAACTTATGGCATGTGATCCTCACTAATTTGGAGTTTTTTTAAGGATGTGATCCAGGGGTTAGGGGTTTCAATTAGAGAATTAGAGATGAAAGCACGGGTACTGGAACCAATGGCGGTAACAAACTGGAACATTGACATAGAGATGAATATTTTGTTAGGAGCTTATGACTTGTAACTTGGGATCCAATTTGAGATTTTTTTGTTTAGAGCTTTTTTTTTCCCATTTTGATTTGTTTGGAGTTTGGATCTATTTCTTGATTACTTTCTCTTGAATAATACTTTATGTTATTCTTGCAGATGGGGGATGGAAGGGAAAAGGCTATTATGAAAGAGAACTCCAAGATCAGCTGAATTTTTTTTCTAAATATTCACTATAAATTAAATAATTAAATAAATATTCACAATTTTAAACTATTTACAAAAATATTCATTTTTGTCAGATTTTACAGAAAAACGCGGCTTAAGACCGCGTTTTATGTACAACCCGAAAAGTTTAAAAATTAAAGGAAAAACAGTGTAAATTATATATAAAAACGCGGCCCCATCCCGCGTGTCTTTATTTTTTATTTTATTTTATTTTTAGTTTTGCAGGTTGAATTGGGAAGAGGAAGAAAGGAGGTTGGAGGGTTGGAGCAAGGCGGCCGAGCACATCATCGTCGGAGGCATGGGCGACCAGTGAGGCGGCGAGAGAGTAGGGGAGCGGCGCGCCCTCGCCGATTCCAGCAACTCCCGACTCCGACTCGAGCCCCCACTCCGGACTCCAATTCCTTCTCCAGCGGCGGCGTGGATTCGAACAATTGGGGGAGAAAGAAGGAAGAGGGAAACGTCTCCAACGCCGGTGGCTAATTGGGGGAGGGAGGAGGAGGGAGGCGACCTTCGATCGGAGACGACCTTGGATCTGGATCGTGGCGAAGCGGGTGGGTGGTGGGCGGAGGTGGAGCTTCGTCGTCACCTCCGAGTGTCCCTTCTCAGCGATGGTGGTGGGTGGAGGTGGAGATTCATCCTTCACCTTATGAACCCACAAGTCCACAACCCCACCTCTTCCTCCTCCTTCCTCCCCAACTGTACCTCCTCCTTCTTCCTCCCCAACCTGCAACAGTCCCTCCAGATCCAGATCCAAGGTCGTCTCGATCGAAGGTCGCTTCCAAACGTGGCCCAAATCCAGATCCAGATCGGAGAGGAAACAACCTCTCTTCCTCCTTGATCGAAGGCTCCTCCTTTCTCCTCCGGCGTCCCGACCTCTCTTCCTCCTTGATCTTAGACGGCGGCCCGACCTTCCGGCCACCTTGCTCCAACCCTCCAACCTCCTCTCTTCCTCTTCCCAATTCAACCTGCAAAAACTAAAAAAAAAATAAAAAAAAAAAAATAAAGACACGCGGGATGGGGCCGCGTTTTTATATATAATTTCACACTGTTTTTTCTTTAATTTTTAAACTTTTCGGGTTGTACATAAAACGCGGTCTTAAGCCGCGTTTTTCTGTTAAATCTGACAAAAATGAATATTTTTGTAAATAGTTTAAAATTGGGAATATTTATTTATTTATTTAATTTTTAGTGAATATTTAGAAAAAAAATTCAGATCAGCTGGCCATGAAGCAACAACAAAGCGCTATTGGGTGCGACGAATAATATATCTTTCTTTGTGTCTACTATCATGTTAAAACTGAAGGTCTGCGCTTACTTTCTGAGTTTCTAAATGGTTATTTTTATATTATTTCTTCATTTTCTTTTTTAAGATGTTCCCTTTTATGGTATTTAGAAATCTTATTTTTGTTCATCTTTATTTAGCAATCAATTTCTAGAGATTATGATGTATGGTGATTCTTATATCGGTTTGTTTAAAATTAAATGATACACTTGGGTTTGGTTGGTATTTGTCCAAATCATAAATAATCAACATTTTAGACATCTAAGATGCACATGTCTTATAACTTTTATCATATTATTCAGTAGATGAGCTAGAGGGGGGAATTCTTTTAAAAAAGAGAAGCTGCAGTTTGATCTTATTTAGCTTTTGGGAGTGTTAGTTGTTATTGTTGTAACATCATTTCTACACTCTTCTGCAGGCCAAACTTTCCTCTATGGATGATCAATCCTGGAAAGAAAGAGAAGATGCAGTTTTGTGCATTAGTGTTGTGGCTGAAGGTTGCATTAATGGTCTATACCCTCTTCTATCTGAGGTGATCTTCTAATATTTTAAAAAAAAATGTCAGTAAGTGTTTGCGAGTAGAAATTTGTTGATTTAAGTATTGTATTTTTTTCTTCATTTCATTTTGAGTATACTACTACATCCCAACAATTCCAATGGGCGCTATTGTGCCAGGGTTGATAGGTGGAACCTTTCTTGACCAGATACGAGATCAGGTGGCTTCTCTTTCTTTTTCCCCATTTTAATGAATGCTGATAGTGTTGGTTTCAACATGTAATTGATACCTTGTAATTCTCCATCTCTCTGGGTTTTATTCTTCCTTTTTCTCTTTCATGAGTGAATATCAATAGTATCTTAATTTTAAGATTTTTAGATTGGTTTTGTAACTATTGTAATCACTTTGTAATTTGGCTTTTTTGTTGGAGTTTGGGATAGAGAGATCTAAGATCTGGCATTCCTTAGCGTGCTCAGATGATCATCTATTCATCAATTTGTAACTATAGAGAATTGGAGATGAATATTTTGGCTTAGGTCAGACTCAATTAGGGGTTAGAGGGTTCAATTAGGGGTTAGGGGGTTCAATTAGAGAATTAGAGAAAAGCACGGGTACTGGAACCTATGGTTGTAACAAACTGGAACATTGACATGGAGATGAATATTTTGTTTGGAGCTTATGATTTGTAACTGGGGATTCAATTTGAGATTTTTTTGTTTGGAGCTTTTTTTTTTCCATTTTGATTTGTTTGGAGTTTGGATCTATTTCTTGATTACTTACTTGTGGTCGGCTAACCCCTCAAGGCTTGTGAATTTATACTGGATAAATTGGTATGCATTGTGTGCAGTTTAAAAATTTTCAAAGCAAATGGGCATTCAAGTTGTTACAACACTATAGGCATAACTGTAGAATGTTTAATGATGATGTACATGTATAACTTTTTACCCCATGTAATTTTTGTTACTTGTAGCTTAAATTGTGCTTTTATTTTTTTTATTTCCTTTTGGTTCTTGATGAAACTAAACTATGTTTTGTTATTGACAACTATGCCACATATTTTAGATTGAGCTGTAATAGGATTTCCGATTCTGGATGTAGTATAATTATCAATAATTTAGTAGCATCTCTTTGGGTTCATTTTCTCTTTATTTATTGAAGTTAATTGATTTTCTGACCGATAAAGATCACTGCTAAGTTACATCATTGATGTATTGTTGATCTTAATATGTAGAATAACAGGTGTTGCAACTGCTGGTCTTTTGGGAGATGTGAGGGCTCAGGGAACACCAATGATTGACTTCCCCAAGCAAAAAAAATGTTGTTGCTTGAGCTCAGTGCAGGAATTGGTGTTCTTTAATGCTACTAAGAAAAGCATGGCATGGATGTTGGAAATGTGTTTTTTTGATCTATAGCTGAAATTAGGAATCTTTTATTAAAAAATGATGTATTTGCCCGTTAAATCATAACATTTTTGGGAAATTTGATCGGGTTCAATCATGAATTAGGTCATTTTTTACCAGGTTTATGCACAGATATTCAAATCAAGAAACTGGCCGCCTCTTTGATTTGGGGCTTGAAGTTTGATTTGTTGAACATTTGGTTGTTTTGTTTTCGTTTTGTGTTGTGGCTTGAAGAGTGGTTTGTTTGAACATTTACAACTTCCTTATGTTGTTAATGTTATTTAATTGTCTTTTGGGATTATATAATTTCATTTGCATGATATTTAATTGTCTATTTGACATTGCATTTCATATGAGTGCAATGACGTTATAGGCATGGTGTGAAGTACATTATGACCATGAAAATCAGTTTTCGATATCGAATAAACAAGAAGTTAATTATATAAACATCTGAAAAGAAATACTCAAATGAAGGTTACCTTTGGAATATATGGACTCCATGGTAACACGCAACAACCTTAAAACCATCCCAAAAATGAATCTATAGTTTTACTCCAGCTGGTTTCACAACAAGGGTGTGAAATATTTCATGGCCATGCATGAAAATCAGTTTTCGATATTTAATAAAAAAGAAGTTAATTATATAAACATCTGAAAAGAAATACTCTAATGGAGGTTGCCTTTGGAATATATGGACTCAATGGTAACACGCAACACCTTAAAACCATCCCAAAAATGAATCTATAGTTTTACTCCAGCTGGTTTCACAACAAGGGTGTGAAATATTTCATGGCCATGAAAAACAGTTTTCCATATCGAATACAATTTGAATATAACAACAAAAAAATTTATGGTGGTGAGGTCCAGTGGCGGACCCAAGTGGACTTGGGGTGGCTTTAGCCTCACTTGGGTTCGGGAGTAAATAAATACTCCGTATATATGTATGTATAGGGGGACTTATGTACTAAGTACAAATATAATGTAAATGGAATCAGAAATTCCTCATAGCTCACCTGGTCATTTGAAAGGTTAGAAATCCGTTGGAAGACAATGGATCCGAGTTTGATTCTCCACCCGTCCCTCTTTTTTGTTTTGCCTTACATATATAAGACTTCAAAGACAATGTTGTCTCTATTTTTCACGGTTGCACAAAGAGACGCAACGTCAAAGGCCAAAGACAAAACGCGGTAGAGAGAGCGATTCCCCGAGCTGTCGGCGCCGCTGCAAGGTCCACCTCCGACCGAGCCACCGAGCTCCACCCAACACTCGGCCCGCACTCCACTCCCGTCTCCCGCACAAGTTGCACAGCGAGCCGCCTTTGTTCTTCTTCGATCTAGACCTTCAAGGTTAGTAGTTTTGTTCCTCTACTTTTTAATTTTATTTTTATTACGTTCAATTGGTTGAGATTAGAATGAATTTAGATTAGACTTAGTGGAGTTGATAATCAATTTGTGGAAATTTCGATTAGGGTTTGTGATAAAGAAATTTGTGAATTTGTACTTTGGCATTGGAATTGTGGTGTATGTTTTTTAGAAAGAAATTTGGGAATTAGTTGTTTGTGATAGGTACTTGTGGTTTGTGGATTTGTTTTGTGGGATGAGAACCCATTTTTTCCCTCTTTTTTGTTCCTTTTTTGGTTGATCTTGTAGTTGTTTCTCGTGGTCTGGTGCAACGATTATCTGTGATGCTTTTGGATCTAGAACATGAGTTTAAGTTGCTTAATTATGGTCGATCTGATCAAGCACGAACTTTGTTTTATATTGAATTCTCGTTGATTCTTTAAATAATGGGTTTGAATTGTGTCAGGAGTTATATAAGCTGCTAGATCTACTTGGTCTTGCACTTCATAGAAGCGGCCGATTAGATTCATGATTTTTCTTCATGAATATCTCTTCTAAGTGGACCCTCTTCTTACTTGGGTTTAGGAGACTATAATTTATCATGATTCATGAGATTCATTTTAATAGAATTTGAGTTTTTCATGGTTTAATCTAGTTGTTTACTTGCCTACCAGGAAATATTGGAATTTTTTTTTCAAAATATTCACTAAAAAATAAATAATTACAAAAATATTCACACTTTAAAACTATGAATATTTTTGTCAGATCGAGCAGAAAAACGCGGTCTCAAACCGCGTTTTATTAAGAAGGTGAAAATTTTAAAATTAAAAGAAAATATGACAAAAACCGCGTGTCTTGTTTTTTTTTTTGGAAAATTAAAAACTGGAACGGAGAGGGGTGCAGGCCGCCGGAGGAGGAAGGAGGGACGCCAGAGGAGGAAGGAGGAGAGGCCGGACAGAGGAGACGATGTCGGATCCGGTGGAAGGGGAGACGCCGGAGGCAGAAGGGAAGCCCGGAGCGGGAGAATTTCAGATCTGGAGAGGTGGGGGAGACGCCGCGCAGGCGGTGGTCCGAGCAGAGGGAGGGAGGTCGGGCAGGTGGTGGTCCGAGCAGAGGGAGGGAGGCCGCACAGCTGGAGAATTTCAGATCTGGGGGGCGGAGAGTCGCAAGAGAGGTGGTGGCGGCTCGGGACTTCAGGCGGAGAGTCGCAGGCGCGGAGGTCGAGCAGAGCGAGGGTGAGCGAGGAGGGGAGGGGAGCCCCTGTTCGGAGGCCGGTGCCATATCGAGCCCCCATGTGTGCCGGTTCCAATTCCTTCGGATTCCAATTCCTCCGATTTGTCCCGACTTCGATTCGAGCCCCCGCTCCCGATTCCAATTCCTCCGGCAAGAGCGACGACTCCCACTCCCGACTTCCCTCCCTCTGCTCGACCTCCGCTGCCGGCCACCCTCGCCGCTGCCATTGCCTCTCCCTCCCTCCCTCTCCCCAACCTCCGATCCGGCACCGGCCTCCCATCCACTTTTGATTGAAGAAGACGATGAGAAAGTAAAGCGCGGTTTTAAACCGCGCTTTACCCTTTTTTTTCTTTTTTTATTTGTTTTTTATAATTTAAAAAATTAAACGAATAAAATGCGGTTTGAAACCGCGTTTTATTCTTTTAATTTTTATCCCTCTTTTTTCCCGTTTTAAAAATTAAACCTTACAAATGAAACGCGGTTTCAACCCGCGTTTCTCTGACGGCCCTGCAAAAAATGAATATTTTCGTAAATAGTTTTAAAGTGTGAATATTTTTGTAATTATTTATTTTTTAGTGAATATTTCAAAACAAAATTCGAAATATTGGTATATCATTCAATAGATTGTTCTGGTGTAATTTCTTCAAAAAGATTTGATAGAATTGGACTTGGTGAATTTATTTTTCAAGTGGTGGGTTCTCTTTCATTTTGTCTTTGAATTTGAGTATGATTATCGATTGCTTTTGTATCCCATTTTCTGTTTCTCAATTGTCAAGATGCACTATACAAAAATCCAAGTTATTATTTACACCCAAAAACTTACTATTTAAACCAAAAAATCCAAGTTTTTTTTTTAAAAATAAAAATAAACCCTATGCCTTTTGATTCATAGACGTGTGACTCAAGAGGGGCAAGGTATGTAATAGAAAAAAATAGTTGCACCTCTTGAGTTACACACCTATGACTCAAGAGGCGTAGAGTTTATTTAAAAAATAAGCGTAAATTTCACGGGGTGCCCTTTAGGTATTGCAATTTTCGCGGGGTATAAAACTCTTTTACATATTTCATGTGGTACCCCTGTGTTTTTGTTACATTTTGCCTTGCGCCCTCAGTGGTTAAACTTAACGGATGTGCACTCATCTCCGTTACATTTGAGATTAAAAAAAAAAGAACGAAAGAAAACTCGATATCTTCACTGAAAGTCGACCGGAGAATGAAGGCAAACCACGAAGAAGGAGAATGAAGACACAGAACGAAGTAGCTCTTAGAGTCGACCAGAGAACGAGGAAGAACTGAGCGAGGCGGTGACTGAGGGCAGCGCCGGTGCCTGAGGGCGACGGCGAGGCTGCTGCTAGAGGCGTTGTGACTTGTGAAGATGGAGGCGATAGTGGAAGGAGAAGCCAAACACCGAACCCCCGTGACTGAGAGCAAAGGGATTGGTGACCCATTGTATATGCCGGCGACCGGAGGTGGAGAAGAAGATGATATCAGGTTGGCATATTTTTCCCCTTTACTGGAAATTTAGTGTTAGGTTGAAATTGAATTGATGCATTTGGGGGAAATTGGTGTTTTCAATTTGAAATTGGGGGCTTTCTACTACATAACATTGCTATGTCGAGTCTTATTAGAAACTGAATGTGTCTAATTTTCTTTTCTCTTTGGTATGTGCATTGTATAATGTGAATCATATGAATGTCTCATCAAACATTTCAAGTAATGAAGAAAGAGCGTCAAAGAAGCTTATTTGGATTCCTAAAGCTGGTGTTTCTGGGAATTCAGATGAGCTGAGGACTGCTACTGTTAGCAAGATGGATGAACCGGGAACTAGCCTTGTGTCTGCTACGGATCCCTTAGCAACTGTCGTAGCTGCACCAGACATTCGAGCTTTAATTCATAAAGGATAACATGACAGCAATGACAGTAAAGACACCTCACTAGCTCAAGAGATGACAACAGCCTCGGATGCCGCTAGATCACATGAATCGATAGATAAAGCAAATCAGAACGATGCTGGCTCTAAAGATAGGACATACAAGGAAACTCTGAACTTAAAGGAGGGTCCTTGGACCCCTGCTGCTAAGCGAAAGAAAGACAACAACTTTAATGTTCGAGAAGAGTAGGGAGGTAGAAATGGCTGAATGGGGATCCAGGAAAAAATTCTTAGTGCTCTATCGGAGACTAAGATGTTGCAAAAAATGTAGAAGATGTGAAACGTAGACTCATGTATGGGTGGATGCACTGTGTAAATGGCGATAACGAAAGAAAATGGAGGATTTGGCTGAGTTGGAATCCTGATGTGTGTGATGTTCATGTCATAGCAGTTCATGATCAGCTTATTCATTGTGCTGTGGAGACAAGGGACAGAAAGAAAAGGAGAAAGAAGATGTGGGTTCAAATGAAAATTTTAGCTTATTAGCTCAAACGGTAGAGCATTGTGCTTAGCCACAAGATGTGGGTTCGAATCCCGCATAAGCCACACATACATTACAAATTATAGTAAGGCCCTCATCTTGTTTAGGAGCTAGTTAGAGAAATCAAGAGCATTGTGTTTATGACTAAACTCTATCTGTATATAAGCTAGAGAAAAGAATTAAATTTTGTAGCGATCCTTTGAAGAACATTTCAGTTGCCATTTTGAGCAATCAGCCTATATGGGACTCGAACCCATATCTTGTGCATAAGCACATGCTCTACCATTTGAGCTAACAGACTTTTTAACAACCCATTTTATCATCGCCATAGACAATTTTCTCTCACAAAAACAGCACAATCCGAGTTGGTAGAGTTTCAAATGATAATTACAGATTTACATCGTCACCAAACTGCTACTAACAATCTGAGTCAATATGTAGAGATAGAAATGCCCTTTATTCACCCAACCGACATAATCTATGGCCAGGAAGGCCTTTTAGAAGTTTATAGGGCTATTTGAATCTTTAAATATCTATACTTTGTTAGTTTCTCCATGAGCAAGCTTATAGTGTGCACATAAATTACATACGCAAGCTTATAAGCTCTCAAATTACATGAGCAATCTTTACAAATCTATACTTTATGAATGAGATTGAGATTGACAAGTAGCCTAGATATTGAGTTTGCACTAGTATTGTTGTCTGATTTGTGTTACTAATCAATTCGTAAAATATTAAGATTTGCCTATACGGGATTTGAACTCGTACCTTTGTGCATCAGCACATGGCTCTACCATTTTTGAGCTAATAGGCTTAAACATAACCTAAAGCCAGCAAAAACTCATTTAGTGTTTTATGAATTGTAAGTAGATACTAGATACTGCATCTATAATGTTAAAGCTACTGCTGTAAGAGACACATAAAAAACAGTTGTAAGTAACCCATTCACATCCGCTATAAGTAAACCCAAACTAACACACATTTGCAACAGTGCATTTAGTTCATTGTAATCACAATTGTAAAATCACAATATGTGGGAGAAAAATAAACCAAACTCCCATTCACGGATTCAAACCCCAATCATAAACTGAGTATTCAACATGTAACAACGACTTTAGATGCTCTAAGAAAGCACAGAACAAATATAAAAGCAACTATGAGTCATTTGGAAGTTAAGTGTCCATTACTTCTTGACATTACCTTCACCACTTCGCATATACTTGTAGTTCTTCAAGCATGTGAAACAACCTACAATCAGAAGTAAAAACAACCAAAGAAAATTTCAGATTCTACACAAATTTCACTCAATAACAACCAAATAACCCAAACTCAAAACTCTCAAATTCGAAACCCCCAAATTCACAAGTCAACAAAATTCCAAGTTCAATAATTTTCGCATGTAACAAAAAAAAACCTCTAATTCCGCATAACCAACACACAATTGAGTAGAGAACACAACAAATTTCACAAAAACTGGGTCGAGAACACAAATTTTCGCAATTTTGCATCACAACTAAACCCTAATTTTGGCAAAAGGGGGAAATTTTCAGAGAAGACATACCACATGCGCTCATTCGGAGGGCTACTATTTTCAAAGAAGGTAAGAAAGGAGAAGAAAGATTCCAACATGAAAACAGATCCCAATTCATAGAAACCTATGCAGGAACTCGAAGCCCCAATTCATAGAAACCTACACAGGAACTATACCCTAATTTTCGAAGAAGGTAAGGAGGGAGAAGTACCTTTGACACCCATATGCTCAATCAAAGGGTTGCGTTCTCCGGCGTTTAGAAGATGCAGACACTGGCCACTTCATTCTCTTCCTGCCTTCGTCCTCCTTCGTTCGCTCGCTTCTCAGTTACCTCGCTCAGACAGTTCACTCGCTCCTGCCTTCGTCCTCCTTTTTTTTTTTTAAATTTGCAAACTAACAGGAGAAACCAAAACTGTTAAACTTAACCGGAAAGGGCACGAGGCGAAATGTTTTAAAACCAAAGGGGCACCGCACGAAATATGCAAAAGAGTTGTATACCTCGCGAAAATTGCAATACCCCAGGGGTAACTGGCGAAATTTCCGAAAAATAAATAAAAATTGGATTTTGGGTGTAAATAGTAAAATTTTAGGGTGTAAATAACAAATCCTTATATTAATCTTACCACTTTGGCGAAAAATTTGGAGGAATAATGGTTGAGCAAAACATGTATAGGAGATGAAATTTGTTTAGGTGTTTGAGCACGTTTTTGTAAAATGACGTGATTTAACCTTTGGTTTATTCGATGTTTTACATTAATCTTATACTTGAGTTGAATGGTAAATGTAGATATGGCAAGAACTAGAGCATCCAAGACTAGAGGGGCACCTAAGCCCAAGAGACAAAAGGCATCAGCGTCTGCAAAGGAAACTCTGCGGCGGAAAGCTTCTAGGGGAAATTCTGGTCCCTCTTCTAGAGCCAACAACCCAACAAATCCTACTGCTGGAGAGTCTGGCGTATATGGTATTGTGTTAAAAAATGGGGCCAGCAAAAAGCTTGATATGATGATCTAAAGACCAGGAAAGTGGTTCCTACAAGGTTTATGGGAAGAGTGTGACGGAAACAAAGAATGCTGTCTACAAAGAAGTTCTACAAAACATATGATCCTTCTTTACTTATATGGTAAGTGTTTATATAAAAGTGTTTATTTCATATTTTTCTTCATTCTTGTGCGTGTATATATAGAATATATATTATCATTTGAATATGCTTTGTGTGGGACAATTGCTTTTGAACCATTCCGGAATGGCTCACCGGAAAAGACTTGTGGGTACCTAGGTCCCCGGTTTGAACCCCGGAATGGCCGCTCTTTATTTACCTATTCAAGGGACAATTGCTTTTGCAAGCCTTTCGGACTTCACTTATGTGAGATATTGGTTTTGCAATCATACTTAGTGCAGAATGGTACATCTGGGTATTTTAAATGTTATTGTGATTTGTTGCCATAATATAATGTTTGTAACTTAACATATATATTATTGGTGAGGTTACTAGCTAACCCGAAAGGCCTAAAAGGGAGACATTTAATGTTTGATAAGTCTGTGTAAATGTATTCTCTATTGGCTATGCGCATGCAACATTCATTGTTGTTCTCTTTTGACTATATATGCACAATGATAGCATTTTATTTTTCTATGTAATTTAATACGTAGTAATTTTTTAACAAAATAATTAAAATTGCTTACTCAAACCTTGGTTTAGGAGTGTTTGGTTTATGGTTATACTCTCATTTCTATAATCCTGTAAATGATGACAAGTCTAAAGTGGAAACTAAGGAGATCAACAAATATAAAGATGACACACAACCCTTGAGTTATAAGTGTGCAATGTGTCTTAGACTCGTAGGTCATCAATCAAGAAGA
This sequence comes from Persicaria tinctoria, assembly GCA_037127255.1. Taxonomy (NCBI): domain Eukaryota; kingdom Viridiplantae; phylum Streptophyta; class Magnoliopsida; order Caryophyllales; family Polygonaceae; genus Persicaria; species Persicaria tinctoria. The sequence goes on from JBANSL010000018.1 coordinate 43,426,794, forward strand.
ATTTTTCAATTTGAGAGATGTAACTTATTTTTTATTTAAATGTAATGGATAACATTACAACAATTGAAATGAAATGAAATATATTCATGGTATGAGGGAGAACTAACGCGGTAAATTTCAATAAAAAATACTTACCCGTACAAGGTACGGGAAAAGTACTAGTTTTAAATATTTAATTACCTATGTTGCCACGTGTCGACTCCTAAATGGAGTCGCGTGGAAGCACAATAATTTTTTGATGCATGAACCCTTCTTTTTTCCGATTCTTGTAGTTGAATCCCATAGTCCGGAATCATCCACTTTTACTTACTTTTTTTTTCCTAAAATATTTTCCTATGTGGCACTCTTTATGGGTAGATGGATTCACTGCCGTGGGTGACCTAATATCTAAATGTGCGACTAAAAGTTGACGAATCAGTATGAGTCAATGCTGACTTTATCTTTATGTATGCATGAATCTATCAAATGGGCTACTTTCTCAGTTTTAAAAATGGTTCTTTTTCAACGGAATTGCTATGTACACGGTCAATTTCTCGCCCGTTACACGGTGGGGGACACCGAACGCGCAGTGCGAGTACGCGATCTGAAAGTCAACGTCAGAGGAGTGCGTTTGGGCACTACGGATCCTCTATTCCTGCTTTTAATTAATTTTGGCACATGAACAAAGAGCTTTACTCTAATTAATCCTTCCATGATTTACTATCTTTTCGAGCTAATTAATTCCTGACAAAGAACAAAGAACTTTGATTAATTAGAATCGAAATGGGCTGTCTTTTTGAGCTACTGCGGATTGCGAATGTGCCAAACTTTGTTTATACTTCGTACTAATTATCCTATATCACAATATGCGGATATCTATTGTCTTGTCAAGACGCGAAATTTAATTTAAAAAAAAAACGATAGCGTATTGCGGACCGTTCAAACAGCGAAAAAATCACCATGTAAATAGTAAGCCTATTTTTCAATCTTACGCCCTTTATCCATTGGGAGGGAATACATGGCAAGAATACTATTCCTGGTGTTCTTAAATGGATTATCCAATCCCATTATATACTGCATTAGCTTTGTAGTTGTCTCCCTCTCAAGCATCTTTTTCATAATCAAGCATGTGTTGTTGGGGAAACGGATAGCCTCACGATCACGCGTGACTTGGATGGACTAAACTCCGCTTACAAAAGAGAATTTATATTAATGTACAAATGTATTTTGTACGCCTCACATGATACAAGAATCTCACTCACCAACACACCACTTTTTAAAAGACTCACTTACATTCTACCGTTCAACTCACGATAATACAGACTCGTACTCACTTACAGAGCACTCACTTACACCACTCACACCTTCTCACTTACTTTCACACCTCACACCTTTGGCCTATTTATAAGGCTGCCTATGTCGGTTAAGGCTTACCGACCTTCACCACATTCCACACAAATACACTATTACAAGATGATTTTATAGCTAGCACAAATCACAAGCACAAACTTTACTGATTTTTCTAACACTCACACTTGACTATTCCATTATTAATTACTTGTTTAATTTAGCTTATCACCCAACTAGAAATATGAATTGTATCCAACCTGTGCATCCCCTCATGATGCAACAAGTATAGGTCAGAGTCCTTTACAAAGTCTGCATTTCATCCCAAGCTCTCTTTCACTTGCCACACAATACGCAGAAATTGACAAATTCTCTTGTTTGATGTCGCTGATTTCTTTCTTGATTTGATATATGACAGGATCATTTGATTTGGAAAACATTTCCATGATCCGACCCCACAATTCTTTTGCCGACATGACATATGAAATTTTCTACAATTTTTAGCTTCCTTGAATTCACAATCCAGCATATAACCATGTAGTCACACCTTATCCATCTTTCATGCTCCTCCGATCCTTCTTCAGGCATTGCACAAACACCATTGATGAAGCCAAGCTTCATTTTAGCTCCAAGCGCCATCTTAATTCTATGATTTCAGCTATGAAAAATGGCACTTGAGAACTGTACCATCGTGGAAACTTCAATGAACACATATTTATGTATCTACAAGCAGCAATTCACAAGAACTTAGATCTATGAACAACGAGTCACAAATCTTAGATCTACAAACAACAATTCACAAGATCTCATGTCAAACAAGCAAAACTTATTTCCAAATCAGAACCAAACTCAAATTTTCAAACATAGAGTAGTACAAATCAGAAGAGGTCGTAACGAATCAAAACTCGATTTCTGCTCTTGCTAAAACAAATGCTCTAATACCATAATTCATCAATACAAATCTGAATCTTGTCAATCAATTATAACTAGATTAGATGAACCGGGGAGATTATATACCTATGGTGGAAATTATTAGAGAACATGAAAATGTAGAAGAAAGAGTAAAGGGGAGAAAAACAGTTGCATGTTCTCTCCTTTTATTCTCAAATGAACTCTTAACTAACTTTTACAACTAACAAGTATCTATTACATCTTATACACTCTACATTATGTATTACTCCGTATTTATCGAATGACTTTAATTTATCTCATCCTTTTGCTTGTGTGGAACTGATTTGATCTCTTCCAATCAGCAAGTGTGAGATCAGATCTCTCATTCGCTCAAGGAGGTAATTAGAGGATTGAAGTATGATGTTGTGAAAGTTACGTCTCGTGACTCTTGAGGAATACCTCTTCTAAATATGTGACAGAGATACCATATAGTATAACTTTCAGTGCTAGATGTGTTTGAAGCTTGACTTCAAAGGGAGGTCCTTCTGGATCCAAGTGGAGTTACCAATGGACAGCTTGGGCACACCGATGGGGCTGCCATCAAGCTGCTCCGAAGAGTGGCACATGATTTCGAAGATGGTGTCCAAGATGACTCATGAGATAGGAGAGAATGAAATGATTTGCTGATCAAATATAGTAAAAATCTAATTAAGAACCTATTTCCCTAAATAATAATGTCTAAACCCTATAAATTTATCTATACACACACATATATACAGAGAGAGAGAGAGTGATGCGGGTCAAGCTGGCCTTCTGTGGGTCAAACAACGATCTTGATCCAGGCGACGACTCGAGGACGAGTCGATTTCAAATGGAGGAGAATGATGTCATCCTCAAGCGGAAGAAGAAGGCTCCATCTTGGGAGTCGTTGAAGAAACGACGTTAATTATTTTATTATTTATATTTCTTGTTTTTAATATATTCTATTTTTAGTAACTCCTATGTTAGTTGGAGTCTAATTATAGAATTGCTTATTTTTAGTATTTCTTAGTTAGGTTAAATAAGATGGTTAGGAGAGTCTATCTTTAGGCTTTCTTAATTATCATATTTTATTATTTTCTATATTAGGATTTTAGATTAAGTTTTATCTTTTAGGTTTACTTTATCTTTAGGATTAAAATTCTATCTTTAAGAAACTAAAACTCTATCTTGCATGGAAGAATTGGTTCTTAGGTTTTCTATTTAAACGTTGTAATTCTATTGAATTAAAACAGATTGAATAGAATTGAGAAACCCCTTTATGGATTAAAAGTTTCTCAATTATCAATCCCAACCACTATCTTTACTATTGTTACCATCTTCCTTTACAATCACCATCACCATTACCATTACCGTCACCTTGATCAACCTTGATAAAAAATTAATCAAACACAGCCCATAACCAAACCATCGCTACAAGGAAGCTAGACGCTTGGCGGCAGCACGTCCAGTCTCCAGCGCTAGGCGCTCGCGCCCCTGCGCTCGTGCGCGTCCCAGTCGCTCGCGCACCCTCGCTGGCTCGCTGCCTCGCTGACGCTCTCACTCTCGCGCGCATCGGCTCGATCTCGATCGCACTCGCTCGCCTCCGCTCACGTCCCAGCGAGCGCATCCGGAAGCCTGCACCCTCGGCACTCCCGCGCACCTTGAGGCCCAGCGCCTGTGTGCCCGAGCTCCTCCGCGCGCGCTACTGCTTTCCTCGCTCTCTCTCTATCGCTACTTGATTAGTTTAGATTTAGTTAAATTCCGTAGCTTTAAGTTGTTGAATTTTCTTTAAGTTAACAACTTATGCTTTTGTTTAGTTTAAGTTGAATTAAGTTTATACCGTTGCTTCAGTAGTTTACTAATTAGCTTAGTTAATTTTGTTAAATCGAGAAGAAATTCAAAGAGCTTAAGCAAGATCGACGCATTAGTTTAGTAATTGGCCGGCCTAGCCAATCTCTATACATCACAGAGAGAGCGCTACACTACTAAAAGTCTCTAGGTTTTCTAGAGAGAGCGAGGGAGCCCAATCTTGGCTCCAACTGTCTTACCTCAGTTTCGACCGCCCCAACCTGGCTTCGGCCACCTCCGTACCGCAGCGATGCCGCCAAGCCTTTGCTCCAGCTCGGTTCGCTGATGATGAACAAGAATGTGAAAATACCTCAAATCCGAATATCTATCTTCAGATGTTGAATAAAAGCAAACGGTTTTTTGTTGCTTCATGGCCCCGATTTCATTCCTGCCAATCGATGAGACTTGATGGAAATGGTTGTTGTGCAGCCGATATTCAATTTCATTTCACTTAATCTCAGCTCATAAATTACACATGTATATATAATACTTTAACCCTATAATAGTACATGTAAATGTAATACTGTAGAGCCACATGTCATGATCCTAAGCTATAAGAAAATATTTCTAGAATATATAGGATGTGATGGACTATCAAACATAATCAAAGAATAAGAATTGGGCCAGACGCTGGTTGGGCTTAGTGTTGTCAGCGATCTGATCTCCAGTGGAGACGAATGCCACCTGCATGGTTTTGTTTGCAAATCTATCCCGAAAAAAATAATAGTCGCGATATATGCTTTGTTTCGATCCTTAAGAAATATCTTTAAAACCTAAACAATTCAAAACTAACCATTTAAATGCCAATATTTAACAAATAACTTATTCACATCAATAATTCTCAACAAATCAAATTAAATAAATGAATAAATAATTCAAAAAAATATAATTAAATAACTTAACAAAGAATAAAGAATTAACAAGCCAATGGACTATATAAATAACAAGAACAACCTTGAAACAATATGTAAACAATTAAATAAATACCTAAATAAATTAGATTTTTAAATAACTTATAATAAATATTTGGAAAAATGACAAAAAAATAATATGAACTATCGATGGTGAACAAAAAATAATACGAACTTTAAAAACTACAAATTCATATATGTTTCTATAACACATTAAACCAAAATTAATACAATGGCCCTAAATTGAAAATAAAAAACTAATTTAGACTAAAAACAAAATTAAGAAGAAAGTTTTGTAAAAATTTATAATATTGAGATTTAATGTTCATCTGCCCAAACCTAAACCCTTTTGGCCTTCCCCGCTTCAACAATGGCAACACTGCCTCCACTCACAATTATCGACCGTCGTTTGTCAATGGTGATTGAGTTCAATTCCTAAAATCAGACATTAGCGCGCATCACCATCGTAGTAACCTTTTGCCCTATGGTGACAATCCAATATCTGGAGTAACCATCGCCCTCTTCAACCTTGCCACCCAGCAAATTAAACCTCTACCGAATCCCGGATCTGAAAAACCAGTCGTGCCCTCTCCGGCGTCTTCAAGCTTAGCAACCACCAGATTCCATGTTGTGTCACCGTGTGCGGTGGCGATATGCACCGCGTCGGCCGAGAGCCTTCAACATCAAGTGATTCCTCTTGATTTTATGATGCGAATGGGAAGGTGATAAATGGGAAGATGATGAATAGTGATTCCTCTTGATTTTACAAAGTTTTATCAAACTTTCTTATGAATTATTTTTTTGGTCTAAATTACTTATTTGTTTTCAAATTTTGGACATTTTATTAATTTTGGTTTAATATGTTATAGTTTATATATAAATTTATAAATTTTAAAGTTCGTATTATTTTTTGTTCACCTTCGATAGTTCATATTATTTTTAGTTTTTTCCTAAATATTTAAATAAATCAGAATAAATAAATAAGCAATTATATAACAATTTAAATAATAATATATGAGTTAAATAATAAATCAAGGTCTCACTTAAAACAAAAGAAAAGAGAAAAGCCAATGTTGCAACCCATAACCCAGATCTGAATCCAAGTCCAAATCCGAGCCCATCCACTCTCCAATTTCGGCTTGAGGCAAGCCAAACTGAACAATGTTTTAAAGGTTGGACCGGACCGAAAAAATAAGGAAAAGAAAGAAGGAGAACAGGGCAACTGAACCCGTCCCCTTCACTCTGCTCACTGCTCGAACGAAGAAGAAGAAAGAGAGACGGAGAGCTCTCGCCAGAGCTCGCTTGCCTTCAATTTTCGTGCTCAGAATGCTCAGCGGCTGATGGGGGAGCCAAGATCGATCACCTGCGTACAATCAAGATAACACCGAGCGGGGCTTGTGTCCCCGGAGATAACTCCGACGCTCAAGTTAGTTGTTTGAACGTGTTTTCTTAATTGTCAGGGTGTAGTTGCATACCTTTGCTGAGCCCCGTCTCTGCCTTTTATCTTCTTCTTTCCCTCAATGGATTCATTCCCTTATCCTGATCGGTTTGTTGGGATTGTGAGATCTTTTGTATTTTTTCTTGATTTTCTCTTGTTAGTTATTATATTCTAAGTTGATTAACCTTTGGCGGGAACTTATCCATAAGTTGAAATATGTGTAAGTTTCTAATCGCCACACAATAGCCCCTCGTGTTTGCTCATTGTCCGCCGACGATGAGGGAATCCGATTCCTCTTGCCTCCTTGGCGATTAAAGGTCGGCTGTGTAGTGATGGGTTTTTGGCCTAAATTGGTGAGGACGTCGGTCGCTTTTAAAGATGTACCATGATGGCTTTAATCATCTCATCGAAGAGCCTCTACTTGGTCTCGCTCGACTAACTCGACTTGGCCTGAGAAGGGCCTATTCTTGGTCTTAATCGACTAATTAGACATGGCCTAAGAAGGTCTTCTTTTTTATCATAATTAACGCACACGCTATGGCCTATGAAGGGCGACTAATTGGTCTTAATTGACTAGCTCGGTATGGCCTATGAAGGGCCTATTCTTGGTCTTAATCGACTAATTATACATGGCCTAAGAAGGGCTTCTCTTTGGTCTTACTCGACGAACTTGGTATGGCCTATGAAGGGCTTTCGGCGACGTTGTTGCAGCCGATACGTGGCCATCAATGGCTATCAGTCTTCATAAAAGAGGACCTTGTCTTCAATAAAGATTAACATAAAATAGCGGGGCCTCGTTAAAACATTTACCGTGGGAAAACCTCATAGGACAAAACCACACGGAAAGGAAAAAGATCGAGTACCCCTTATTCGAGTCTTTGAGGGAAAATAAATAGTTCAACAATTAAACTATAAAATGTCTACTAATATGCTAGACGTGGAAGAGCCTCAAATTGGCCACGTTCCATGTCCGGGGCAGCGCCTTTCCGTCGAAATCCTCTAGCTTGTACGAGCCGTTAGCTAGCTTGGCTTGGACTCGATAGAGACCCTCCCAGTTCGGGCCTAATTTCCCTACAACCGAATCTCTTGAACCGCCCAACACCTTCCTCAAGACGTAGTCACTAGCCTTGAAGCTTCTTTCCCGAATTCGCTTGCTATGAGACCAAAGCAGCCTGCGTTGGTACTCGGCTAGACGAATGGCAGCAGCTTCCCTTTTCTCCAAGATGAAGTCAAGGCTCGTCTGAAGAGCCTCGACGTCGTTTCCTCCTTGCTCGAGGGCCGAGGTGCGGACTGTGGGTAGCCCGACTTCCAAGGGGATGACTGCTTCTGTTCCGTAAGCCAGCGCGAAAGGCCCATAGCACCGCCGACAATTCCTCTGCCCAGCCTCCCTTGGCCGCATCAAGACGCTTCTTCAACCTATCTATGATTGCCTTGTTGGTAGCCTCTGCTTGTCCATTAGCCATAGAAGAGTAAAAATTCTTGATTCGGTAAGTGGCGCAAAAAGACTTGAAGGCCGAACTGTTGAACTGAGTTCCATTGTCGGAAATTAGTGTGTAGGGAATCCCAAAGCGGGTTATGATATTCTCCCACACAAATTTATTAGTATCGATGTCGCAGATCCCGGTGAGTGCCTTTGCCTCCACCCATTTGGTAAAGTAATCCGTAGTTGTTATAACGAATCGCTTGTTTCCGGGAGCCTTAGGAAATGGCCCGATCAGGTCTAAGCCCCATTGGGCGAAGGGCCAAGGACTAGTGATGGGGTGCAAGTCGCCTACAAGTTGATGAATAAGCTTGACAGAGCGTTGGCATCTTTCGCACTTTCTTGCATAGCACTCGACGTCCTTTTGCATATAAGGCCACCAATAGCCTTGTGTGATTGCTCGAAGAGCGAGTGATCTCCCGACAGCATGTACGCCGCATACACCCTCGTGAATCTCGAAGAGCAAGTTCTACACAACACTCGGGTGCACACACCGTAGATATGGCCCTGTGAAGGACTTTCGATATAGGATCTTTGTTGGGGAGAGCCAGAATCGGGCCGCCTGCAACCTCACCTTCCTAGCTTCCTTTTTGTCTTCAGGTAAGAGCTCCTTGTCGAGGTAAGAAATGATGGGATCCATCCAACTGGCGCCTTGCTCGGCACATTCGACCTCGGTTGGGGTGATGTTGGGCAAACTTGCGACGTCGATGCTCACTAAGCACCCTCCATTGTCGCCGTACGCCGCAGCGAGAGCTGCTAGAGCATCTGCTTCTTCATTTTGCTCTCGTGGTATTTGACGCACCTCCCATTTATAAAAGCATGACAGTAGCTTCTTCGCTTCATTTAGATAGGCAAGCATTTGGTCAGTTCGGGCCTCGAATTCGCCGTTAATCTAGTTTACCACAAGCTGGGAGTCGGATGTTACAATGATGCTCGTGGCTCCCATTTCTCGCGCTGCTTTCAGCCCCATTATCAAGGATTCATACTCCGCTTCGTTATTAGTCGCAACAAAGCCAAATCGTATAGCAGTGCGCACTTTTTCTCCTGTCGGAGCTTCGAGTACCACACCGGCGCCTGAGCCATGATGCGAACTGGAACCGTCAACCTGCAGTTGCCAAGCCCCCTGTTGTTTCGTCGGCATCCACCCCTGCTGTGACCCTACTTTAGCTACAAGCTTTTTTCCGAATTCGGGCACGAAATTGGCGAGAATTTGAGCCTTGATCGAAGTTCTGGGTACAAACTTTAGGTCGTACTGGCCCAACTCCACAGCCCAGCGCGCGACACGCCCGGACAGATCAGAGCTCGACAAAAGAGCCTTCAACGGGTGGGAGGTTATGTTGGTGATCAGGTGTGTTTGGAAATAATGATTCAGCTTCCTTGCGGCTACTACAAATGACAGCAGCAGCCTCTCTAAGGGGGTATACTGGGTCTCGGAGTCCAAAAGGGTCTTACTTACATAATAGATGGGCCGTTGTACCTTTGACGCATCCTTCTTGACCAAGACAGCGCTTATCGCGTGCTCCGCAACGGTAAGGTAGATGCTGAGTTCTTCTCCGGCATTAGGCGTGGCTAAGATTGGTGGCCGTTGTAAGTATTGTTTCAACTCGGCGAGGGCTTGATTGCATTCAATGCTCCAACAGAACTCCTTTCATGCCCTTAGTAACTTAAAGAATCGGCAGCACTTGTCCAATGATCGGCTGATGAATCGACTTAATGCCGATGCCATCCCCGCTAGTCGTTGGACCTCTTTCACGCTAGTCGGACTGCCAACTTCCTGTAGCGCCTTAATCTAGGCTGGATCAGCCTCTATCCCTCTTCGTGTTACCAAATGTCCAAGGAATTTCCCTGAACTAACACCAAAGGCGCGCTTCGTCGCGTTGAAACGCAACCCCACATCTCTAGCTCGACTGAAAACTGCTTGAATGTCAGGAAGATGATCTGATTTCAGCTTGCTTTTCACCACCATGTCATCGATGTAGACTTCAACTTTGCTTCCCAGTAGGTCTCCGAATATGTTTACCACTGTTCGTTGGAAAGTCGCTCCGACGTTCTTTAGACCGAACGACATGACCTTGTAACAAAAGATTCCTCTGGGCGTGATGAACGCCGTCTTCTCTTGGTCGTCTTCGGTCGGGGTATGTGATGATATCCACGGTATGCATCCAAGAAGCTCATGCGTTCGTGTCCGGCTGTGGCATCCACCAATCAATCTTTGGTAGGGGAAACATGTCCTTAGGATATGCCTTATTCAGGTCCGTGAAGTCCACGCATACCCGCCACTCTCCGTTCTTTTTCTTTACCACCACGATATTAGCCAACCATGTGGGGTATTGAACCTCTCGAATAGCTCCTGCATCCAAGAGTGTAACGGCTCGGGATTATGATTCCCGAGTTACGTTTCGAGGGATGAAACCCCTCGTTGGGATCTTGCGCCCCGAGTACAGGTTGAAGGTTTGAAATCGAAGATGCGCAGTTTAAAGTGGGATTTCGCACCCAAACCCGGAAGGTCCGTTGGAGACCCCGGGGTAAATCCCTGTACCTGTCCTAAGTCTACAACGCACGAAAACCTTTATCATGCAAAGGGCGAAAGTTCCGAAAACGATACAACTAGTGCCACGGCAGAGTCGGGTCAAAACGGAGTATAATAGGGAGAAATCCAAAAAAAAACATAAGTTTGGCGAAGTCAGGGTTCATACACTCACTCTCCGCCATATGAATGGACCCCGTCATATCAACATAAAATCAAGTAGTAGATCGGGTACCTGAAACTATACCACCAAGTCAGGCCAAGAGTCCGCCTGCGGGTCCTCTGACCGCGCTGAGGACATATAATACGCCTATACCTAGAATAAAGGATGCCTTCATGCAGTACTGAAATAAAACCACACTATCATGCTCCTAATTCATATGTGCAGAATATTGAGGAAGGCCTTAACAAAGAATACCAAGCGGTATATCCCTCTTTTACCACTACCTCTCTTCCAAACAAGGTGGAGACTGGCCAGTTCGATGCTATAATCATATCAAATCTCATCATCATATCATATCTCATCATCATATCATATCTCATGCCCATCTCGTATCTCGTGATATATATAAATGACTCGAGGAGGATAACACCCGATGAAGCTGGGTTGCCCTATGACCCTAGCAAGGACTCACAGATAACGGCCGTTCTGTATTCAAACGCATACAGAATAAGGATGCTCATTTGTAAATGCAATTCCTAAGCATGATACTACATGATGTACTCTTATGCATATGCAGCACCTACATACTATATGACACATCAGGCAGGAGGTACTGGTTACTGAGTAAGCCCCGGAGGTACTTACCTCGCTAGAAGATCAGCAAAAGAAGAATCCAGCACACAGTAGTCACGATCACAGAATATCACCTAATCACATAACGAGAATATACTAAGTATACTTCTATAGCCTTTCTGAACACATATATTACTCACTCAAATTAGCAGATAGATAAGTAAGCTTGCATCAATCATACTTTCAATTTATCACGATCAACCATCTTTTATCTCATACCATTCATCATAACTTGTCAACTTATCAGTTTTAAAAAAAATATACTCCCTATATATATCATACTTATACTTTCCATATATATCATCATCATAAATATCGAACATTTAATCTCTTGTGAAATTCACCACAATATCACGCTATTAGTCATCGTCTTATTCTCAAGTTAGCTTCAAAATCATTTCAAATCCGAATTAAACAGTTAAGAGTTCTGACCCCTTGAAAATACTCGCTAAATTCCCTTTTCAATTTATTTATCAAATCACTTTTTAACCTTTTATAAAATCTCTAAAAAAATAATAATATTTTTATACCTTAATCCCCAAATAATATTAATTATTTAAACAAATAATTCAAATGACCAAAACGCCCGCCAAAACGCAACTAAACCCACACGGACAAACAGTGCCGCGACCGCGACAAATTGCGGCGCCCGCAGCAGATGCGACGCCCGTAGCAAATGCGGCGCCCGTAACATATCGTCTTCTTCCTCTGCGTCGGACTGGTTCGGCCCTTCTTGGTGGAGCTTGGCTCTCCTTCCATTTCCGACCCCTCTCAACCTCACAGACCCTCAATCCCAACCACCAAAGACACACGCACACGGATTGAAGCTAAAGGAAAGAATGAACGAGGCTCACCGAGGTGTTCGCGGACGTCGGAGCTTCGTCGGAGCTCGCCGGAGGCTCGATTCATTGCGTCGGAGAGGGAGGAACCTCGGATTCAACCTAGGAGGGTAAAGGAAGGTTCATCCATGGAATTTCGGATCGAACGAGAGGTCGAAGCTTACCGAACGGAGTTTGCGCTCGAGCGAGGTGGTGGAGCTCCGGTGGCTTGATGGAGGCGCTAAGGCCTTTAGGGCGGCGTCGGGACGGTGGTGAACGCCAGTAGAGGTGGCTAGGTCTGCTGTTTCTGCTGCTCGTCGAGGAACACGAAGGTGGAGGTGGAGGTGGCGATGGAGGTCGGTAGTGGCGGCTCGGCTGTCTCTAGTTGCCGCTTCTGGGTGGCTGCTGGGCTAATCAGAAACGGAGAAAGTAGGAAGGAGGACTGGGGTGTGGCGGTGACAAGGAAGGAGCAAGGTGGTGGTGGTGAAGTAGACAGTGAATGTGATTGAGGTTGGGATGGTGATGGTGAATGAAACTGACGGGGGAGGGGTGGTGAATTTGACCATCAGATTAGGGATGGAGGGAGAGGGGTTGACTTGAAAGGGTATGGTGGGGGAGTGGGTGAGGGTGGAGTGTTAAATTGGTTAACCAATACCCGGAAATAAATCCCGAATACGCGAATTTTGAATCCCGAAATTAGTTTCCAAATGTTAGTTTTCCCGAATCCCGCTAAACGAGTTTTAAAACCGATTTTAATTTCATTTTTAATTCACTTTTTCCGGGAAAAAAAAATTAGGATTTAAAAATCCGAGCCTTTACATCATCAACCTCTAAAAACAAGTCTCGTCCTCGAGACTAAAATTTTATTTTTTTTAAACAGGGGATGATGTTTGAAATCGGTGAGTCCATGGATCATGCCATTGATCCCGTAAACATCTCATAAGTGCCCCTATGAGGTCCTCACAGTACCGTTGTCGTGATCATAATATGGAACCTAGGAAGAGAATGTGGGGTTGGCCCTTAGAGGTGGATGGTAAGATGAACGGAGAAGGTGGAAATGAACTTGACTAACGTCGAACATGAAATTTTGAATTGTTTCAAAAGAGACTAACTTGGATAATAATAAAAAAAAATACAACACTAGACCTCGTTATAACGCCCCACGAAGTGGATAAGTATTTGAGTTATGATATGGCCAACACTAGACCAGATTCCGATTCCCACAGAGACTAGAATTGGATAGCTAGAGGCGGCACTTCACGACATTCTGAGCGAGTTACGGGGAGGAGCCCGATATACAGCACCGACGCCCGAGGTTCCTGTTCAGCCAGCTGAGCCCGTAGCCGATGCACGCCCTGAGAAGCGCGTCGACTGGGTCAAGACATAAGCTCAGTGCTGTCTTCCGACTTTTACTGGAGAGGTTGGGGGGGATATTGAGAGATGGTTCCGTGAGATGGATGGGTTGTTCGACCATGTTGCTGTCCCCCTTCCGAGAGACAGAGACTTGCCGCAAGCCGTCTACAAGGAGACACTTTTGACCGCTGGTCTTTATTTAAGATAGATCCGGCTGAGTGGACCTACGAGGAGTTTAGGGATCTGATGCTGAGAGAGTACCACCCTCCTGGGATTGAGATAGCCCGATAGGTATAATTGCATATATGTATAAATTAAGAATAGAGACGATCTATGCCGTCCTTCGAGGGACGGCTGACCGGAGGGGCAAAACCTCACGGTCACCTAACTCGACACTCCAACCTCCATGGTGTTCCTTGGAGTTATCTAGGCCCATCTGTAAATCAAAGCTACTATTTTGCCTACCGTTCCCCGAGTTCTACATCCATAAGGGAGGTCTATCGCTTTGGTCTCTACCCACGAGATTGTTTCCCCTTTATTCATTTTACGTTTTAATTCCAATTAAATTCATTTTGCCCTTTTGAAAGCATTTCTCAAACCCATTTGAAAAATATTGAGTGATTTTCAAAACCATCTTCAACCTGTTGTACTCGGATTGCAAAACCTCAGCTCTGATACCACCTTTGAAACGTAACTCGGGAATCATAATCCCGAGCCGTTACAAAGGTGGTATCAGAGTTGAGGTTTTGCAATCCGAGTACAACAGGTTGAAGATGGTTTTGAAAATCGCCCAATGTTTTCAAATGGGTTTGAGAAATGCTTTCAAAAGGGCAAAATGAATTTAATTGGAATTAAAACATAAAATGAATAAAGGGGAAACAATCTCGTGGGTAGAGACCAAAGCGATAGACCTCCCTTATGGATGTAGAACTTGGGGAACGGTAGGCAAAATAGTAGCTTTGATTTACAGATGGGCCTAGATAACTCCAAGGAACACCATGGAGGTTGGAGTGTCGAGTTAGGTGACCGTGAGGTTTTGCCCCTCCGGTCAGCCGTCCCTCGAAGGACGGCATAGATCGTCTCTATTCTTAATTTATACATATATGCAATTATGCATGAGGGTGATCCTCCTTGAAGGGGATCATATTAATCGTCGAGTGCTTCTGTGCTGAGTGTTTAAATTAACCGTTCATGTAGTACTCATGGTCGATACTAGACGCGGTTCTGTTGGGCGTGGGGGTAGGGCACATCGTGGTCGGGGACGCCCCCATCGGATTGCTGTTGAGAGCACCGAGGAGCGCGCTGCTGACGATCACGCTGAGGAGCGAGCTTCACCTCCGCCGACTGACGACCAGATTCCGATTCCCACAGAGACTAGACTTGGACAGCTAGAGGCGGCACTTCACGACATTCTGAGCGAGTTACGGGGAGGAGCCCGATCTACAACACCGACGCCCGAGGTTCCTGTTCAGCCAGCTGAGCCCGTAGCCGATGCACACCCTGAAAAGCACGTCGACTGGGTCAAGACATTAGCTCAGTGCTGTCCTCCGACTTTTACTGGAAAGGTTAGGGGGATATTGAGAGATGGTTCCGTGAGATGGATGGGTTGTTCGACCATGTTGTTGTCCCCGCTTCCGAGAGACAGAGACTTGCCGCAGGCCGTCTACAAGGAGACGCTTTTGACCGCTGGTCTTTATTTAAGATAGATCCGGCTGAGTGGACCTACGAGGAGTTTAGGGATCTGATGCTGAGAGAGTACCGCCCTCTTGGGATTGAGATAGCCCGATAGGTATCCTTTATGCGAGGCTACTACGACCGATCAGCTTCTGTCTCTACCATCGTTCGCCAGTTCAAGAAGGAACTGGTCTACTGTGCTCAGTTGTGCCCTTCCGATGAGAGCCGGATTCGCATGTTATCGATGAGACTGCCGCCTCCAGTACTTCTACATGCCTCTAGCTTGGGAGCTGTCAGCTTTGATCGATTCTTGGAGGTCATCCTCCTGTACGACCAGCAGCGGATCTTGTCCGAGACTGCATACACCACTTCTCGCCCTGAGGCGAAGAGAGCGAGACCAGCGGATGGTCGCGGAGACGACAGATCCAGGAGAGGAGGCTCTGGAGGATTTAGAGGGGGATATCACGGAGTTACACCGAGGGCACCCCAGCCGCCCGGTCCAGCTGTTTATGGAGGAGATGCACGAGTGAGGAGTGTCACTTGCCATGGATGCTTCAAGAGAGGTCATTATGTCGCTTCCTGCCTAGATCGTTCGATTGTCTGCTTCACTTGCGGCACCATGGGGCACAGAGCTGCCCGTTGTCCCCAGGACGATAGAGCCCCGCCGACTGCACAGCTACTGAGACTTCCTGCGGCTCCACAGCCGCCACTGCTGACTTATCCCCAGGGTCAAGGGCGAGGAGATGCTTCTGGTAGAGGTCGAGGAGGAGGTAGAAGAGGTAGAGGAGGTAGAGGTTACGATCGTGGAGGCAGAGGGCCGTCAGGGCCAGGTCAGGGTAGAGGTTCGGCATCTGTAGGACCATCTGGGTCCGGGTATGATCGTGGCCAGAGTTCCAGAGGCCGAGGACCAGCATTACCCCCACCGCCCCGCGTGTTCCAAATGAGAGTTGATGACCGTACTGCCCCTACTTCCGCAGGTACTATACATTTCCATGATGCGTGCTTGTCTATATTGTTTGACACTGGTGCTACTCACTGTTTCATAGCAGAGGCGTGCGTTGCTAGGCTAAGCCTGAGCTGCACGAGTGGTTTACCCCTTACTATTGGTCTAGCGGACGGGGCAAAGGTTAGGACGAGTCGGGAGATTTTAGGTTGCCCCATCCATATAGGTGAGCGTGAGTGGCCAACCGACCTTATTGTCATGCCATTGAGGATGGATGATCTCATTCTGGGTATGGATTTCATGGGCCACTATGGAGCGATCATCAATCTGAGGACGAGGACGGTGTCTATCTTGGCAGATGACGGGACTGAGCACCAGGTTTGGGGGAGCGACCCCAAGAGGAACGGAGCGCTCATTAGCACAGTCAGAGCCGCCAGACTTCTAGACCAGGGATGCATAGGGTATTGGTGTTACGCTTTAGAGGTGGATCGCACACATCCCAGCTTGTCAGATGTCCCTATTGTGAGAGACTTCGCAGATGTGTTTCCAGATGAGCTACCGAGACTTCCCCCACCGAGAGAGGTTGACTTTGGGCTCGAGCTAGACCCAGGCACCAGACCTATTTCACGAGTCCCTTACCGCATGGCACCGACGGAGATTGCGGAGCTGAAGGCTCAGTTGGAGGAGCTAGCCGAGAAGGGTTACATCAGGCCTAGTGCATCACCTTAGGGAGCACCGGTGTTGTTCGTAAAAAAGAAGGACGGGTCATTGAGGCTATGCATCGATTATAGGGAGTTGAACCGTGCGACGGTGAAGAACCGTTATCCCCTTCCCAGGATTGACGACCCGTTGGATCAGCTGTAGGGCGCCGTTGTCTTCTCGAAGATTGATTTGAGGTCCGGTTATCACCAGCTGAGAGTGAAGCCAGAGGATGTCTAGAAGACCGCTTTTAGGACCCGCTATGGTCACTACGAGTTCGTGGTCATGCCGTTTGGGCTGACCAATGCACCAGCTGCTTTCATGGAGCTCATGAACCGCGTGTTCATTGACTACCTGGACAGATTCGTTGTTGTGTTCATAGATGACATTTTAGTCTACTCGAGGAGTAGAGAGGAGCACGAGGAACATTTGAGGATTGTCCTCGAGACGCTGAGGAAGCATCAGCTGTATGGGAAATACAGCAAGTGCGAGTTCTGGCTCGCAGAGGTGGCTTTCTTAGGCCATGTGATTTCAGCTGAGGGAGTCACCGTGGATCCGGAGAAGATTGATGCTATCGTTGCTTGGGAGGTGCCCAAGAACGTCAAGGACATCTGCTCGTTTCTAGGATTGGCCAGTTACTACAGGAGATTCGTCCAGGGTTTCTCGAGCATTGCTAGGCCAATGACGCAGCTGCTGAAGAAGGATGTTCCTTTTGAGTGGAGTGTGGAATGTCAGGCCAGCTTCGAGCTTTTGAAGGAGAAGCTGACGACCGCCCCAGTGCTAGCGTTGCCAGAAGGGACAGAGGACTTCGTCGTCTACACAGACGCTTCGCGTTTCGGCTTGGGATGTGTTTTGCATCAGAGAGATCGGGTCATCGCTTATGCTTCGCGCCAGTTGAAGCCTGCAGAGGTGTCCTATTCCGTTCATGACTTGGAGTTGGCAGCTGTAGTTCATGCTCTGAAGATTTGGAGGCATTACCTGTACGGCACTCCATGCAAGGTGATGACAGATCACAAGAGCTTGAAGTATATTTTCACTCAGAAGGAGCTCAACATGCGACAGAGACGGTGGCTAGAGCTTCTAAAGGACTATGACTTGGACATAGTTTATCACCCAGAAAAGGCCAATGTGGTGGCAGATGCGCTCAGTAGGAAGACTCACCAGGAGGCATCAGTTGCGAGGCTTACAGATCAGAGGGATTTGCAGACAGATTTGATGAGGTGTTGCTTCGAGGTGTGGGTCCAGCGGGAGAATGGAAAATTATCATTCTTGGAGGTTCAGGCTGAGTTGATCGAGGAGATTCGTCGAGGTCAGGCAGACTATTTAGAGATTGCAGTTCTGAGGGATCGGATGGCCCAGGGTCGATTCAGAGAGCTTGTAGAGAGAGGAGATGGGATGCTGACCTTTCAGGGCAGAGTTGTAGTTCCGTCGACGTCAGATCTGCGACAGAGGATCATGCAGGAGGCTCACTCCACTCCTTATTCTGTCCATCCAGGGACGAATAAGATGTATCAAGATTTGAGGAGATATTATTGGTGGCAGAGGATGCGAGCAGACATCACAAATTTTGTAGCCAGATGTCAGGTTTGCCAGCAGGCTCGGATTGAGCACCAGAGACCGGGAGGACTTGTCAGGTTGCTGTTGTGAGCTAAATTTGTCATGTTTTACAGTAACTTTTATATCGTTTTCTGCATACATTACATACAATTGGGTTAGATAGTACATAATCTATGTAGTTTATGTTTATTTGCCAAATTATGGAATCTACACCAGTTTTTGTTTAAATCGCAGAATTCGAGGCGTTTTACAGCAACTCTAAGAAAGGTCAGAAAAGCTCGGAAAACCACTACAGAAGTCCAAGGTCAAAGAAGCAGCGGAACCAGTCGAATCAAGTTGAGAGCCCAGGCTACTCGATCTCGAGTAAGCCTTACTCGATCTAGACGAACATGTCCGAGCAGGCCTTGTCGACTAGGAGCAGTGTCGAGAGCCAGACCAACCCAGCAGCGGGACCCTACTCGATCTCGAGGACCACCTAGTCGAGATCGACGACACTGAGACGCCACACCCAGAGTCGACAAGAGGAGGAGCTGATCGAGAAGCTGAGGACGAAAACGCCGAGCAGCTCTACTCGATCTCGTTGAGACCTTGTCGAGATCGACGAGCCACCATGCCCTAGTCCGAGTCCATGCTGAGGAGGAGTCCTCGACATCACCAGAGAACCATCTTCCAGTACAACTCTACTCGATCTCGAGGAACCCTAGTCGAGGTCGACGACGCCCAGAGCCTAGATCCGAGCCATGTCGAGCAGAGTCGACGAGAATCCTTGTCGATGTCGACGAGCCCTTGTCGATGTCGAGTAGACCAAGTCCTGGAAACGCGTCGCCGTCAGGAGTCCGAGTAGAGTTGGGAATCCTTGGGGCCGAAGAAATCCGAGATTGCCGAGATACATCATCATCTATCCATGAAAAGAAGATTTATCAACATAAAGAGATATTCCCTAGTTTAGATTTATCTTTTCCATTTTAGATTTAATTCCTTTATCACTTTTATTTATCGTTAAGCCTTTTAGATATAATTTTAGATAGAGATAGAAGATTCTATTCTTGATTAGCAAGAGTTAGAAGGCTATAAATAAAGCCCTAGGGGCTGGTTTTTCATTCATTCAATTTCGGAGGTAGAGAAGTAGTTCCACAGAGAAGTTTAGAAGTTCTAAGGTTTTTAAGGTTTTGGCATTCTGCGAAAGTTGATTGCCGGGATTGTAAAGGCTTTTGAATATAGTTCAATGCAAGTTAGTTCCTTTTGTTATTTAATGTCTTTCTTGATGACGAAGAGCGAGTAGTCCACCCACTTCTGGGGCTGGGGTGAGCCTGACGGTGGCCATGTGAGATGATGTAGTAAAGGTCAGATCTTTTTATGCAATTCGTCTTCTATCCCTATGAGCATGATTCTTTTGCGAGAGTTGAAGGTGATCCTTGTTTGTATTATTGAAGCGAAAGTGATCTTAATGCAACTTGGATTAATTATGTGAAAAGGGTTAGTAACAATTAGGGTTTATGCGAAAGCCTCTATATGCCTATTTTTTAATAACGAAAGTTATTTTGATGGAAAGCATGATCTTTTATGCCTTTATGTGTTACTTTGCATGGTTATCGTTGTGGTGTTGATACCCTGGTCTTGGAAGTCTTTTATTACATTGATTTATTTCTGTCGAAAAATCTGAGTTTTGGTTCGAAATTTGCAATTTAAAGTTTCTGTCTTTCTTGTCGACACAGAGGAGAGTCTCGTCGATATCGAGTAGGACCTTAGTCGATATCGACTACGGTTTTGGTCTATGTCGAGTTGATTTTCTACTTCTGTCGTCGATTTGCAGTTTCTGTCTTTTACTGTTCCTTGTCGATCTCGAGTAGAAGCTTGTCGAGATCGAGTAAGCTTCTGTCTTGCTTTGTTCTTTACTTTCGTTTGCCTTTGTTCTTTACTTTCTTTCGTTATTTTCTGTCTTGTTTCTGTTTTGCTTTTATTTCTTTGTTTCTGTCTTTTCTGCTGCTTGTCTGTGAGAATCGGTTGCTACCTAAGAACTACTGATGTGCTTCCTCGTGGATTCGATCCTGACAACCTTCTACTACAACGGGAGGAAGTCTTGTATTTATTTGCCGAGACATGGAGGTCAGTCTGATCTTTACTTTATATTTATTTCATACTTGACCATCCTCCTGCAACAACAGTCGCTTCCAGTTCGCGCGTGGAAGTGGACAGATATCTCGATGGACTTCGTCACCGGGCTGAGGCGGGATGTCAGAGGATTCGACGCCATTTGGGTCGTGGTCGATAGGTTGACCAAGTCGGCTCACTTCATTCCGATTCAGGAGACATGGCCAGCATCGCGGTTAGCTGAGGAGTTCATTTGCCTAATCGTGAGACTTCATGGAGTACCTGAGAGGATCGTATCTGACAGAGATGGACGTTTTACCTCGAGGTTTTGGCACCAGGTTCAGGAGAGCCTAGGTACTAGACTGCATTTCAGTACATCTTTTCATCCTCAGACAGATGGCCAGAGTGAGAGGACGATTCGGACCTTGGAGGATATGCTGCGATCATGTGTTTTGGAGTAGGGAGACCGTTGGGTTAGACACCTACCATTGGTGGAGTTTTCATACAACAACAGCTACCATGCGTCGATCGAGATGGCTCCATATGAGGCTCTGTATGGGAGGCGATGCAAGTCGCCAGTTTGTTGGGATGAGCCTGCGGACACAGTTTCATCTTTACCGGACCTAGTTAGAGAGACCATTGATAAGGTGGGACGCATCCGTGAGCACATGAGAGTCGCTCAGGATCGCCAGAAGAAGTATGCAGACAGGCGGAGGACAGAGATTGAGTTTGAGGTAGGTTCGCATGTGTGGCTTCGAGTTTCACCTACCAGAGGAGTCCGACGGTTTGGGATCAAAGGAAAGTTGAGTCCGAGGTATATTGGCCCGTTTGAGATTTTGGATAGAGTTGGCGAGGTGGCCTATCGCTTAGCATTGCCCCCATCCTTGGCCGGTGTTCATGACGTCTTTCACGTCTCACAGCTTCGCCAGTATATCCCTGACCCTAGCCATGTCCTAGACTATTCAGACCTTCAGGTTGAGTTTGACCATACCTTTGTAGAACGTCCTGTGAGAGTTCTTGACCGTCGAGTCAAGAGGCTTAGGAACAGGGAGGTTCCTTTGCTTCTAGTTCAGTGGTCTAGGAGGAGCCCTGAGGAGGCCACGTGGGAGGCTGAGGAGAGTATTCGGGATAGTTATGGGGATGTCCTAGACGAGTTGCTCGCATCCTATGTCGAGCCGAGCGTAGATATTTCCCTGACCTCGCGAGTGCGGTGAGTTGTCTAGTTGGATTGGGGTTGGTTGGTAGTATCTCTTTGCTTGTGTACTTATGATTGGTAGTTGTGTGCAGATCCTTGGTGATATGATATGATGAGCTGTGATGATGTGATGACGTGCTAGATATTTTATGGTATGCGACTATACTTGACGTGTTTAGGTCATGCTATTAATATGTGATATGAGTGTCACTCTATATATATATGAGGCGTGATGATAGAAATGATGGAAGTTGAAGTATTGGAATTTGATCATAACATGGAACCTAGGAAGAGAATGTGGGGTTAGCCCTTTGAGGTGGATGGTAAGATGAACGGAGAAAGTGGAAATGAACTTGACTAACGTCGAACATGAAATTTTGAATCGTGTTTCAAAAGAGACTAACTTGGATAATAATAAAAATAATAATAATAATAAAAAAAATAATACAACACTAGATCTCATTATAACGCCCCACGAAGTGGATAAGTATTTGAGTTATGATATGGCGAAGGAGTCGGAGTAAGGATGTGGTAGGGGCCCATATTACATCCTTACTACGGTCTATTTGGGGATATTATGATCACGGCAACGGTACTGTGAGGACCTCATAGGGGCACTTATGAGATGTTTACGGGATCAATGGCATGATCCATGGACTCACCGATTTCAAACCTTCAACCTGTACTCGGGGTGCAAGATCCCAACGAGGGGTTTCATCCCTCGAAACGTAACTCGGGAATCATAATCCCGAGCTGTTACAAAGAGTTTGTCGAGCTCTTTCAACACAGCTTCCGTGTGCTGAACCGATGATCGTCGAGCCTTCTGTGCGATAGGCTTGGTGCTCTTGCAAACGTTGAGTTTGTGACAAGCTATACTAGTGTGGAGTCCGGGCATCTCGTAGGGATTCCAAGCGAAAATGTCCCTATTTTGCTGTAAGAACCTCACTAAAGCGTCTCTTTCTGCACCTATTCAACCTTCATCAATAAGAAAATATTTATTGGGTTCAAGTGTACTTACAGCTACCTTGCCTAGAGCCTCGATCGATTTGTCGTTGGGCTGAGCTCCCACTTCGTCTAAGGCATGTGGTGCATGTTGTACCGTGTAAGCTCCTGCCTTGGTGCCTGAGACCTTCAAACAGTGGCGAGCGGCTCTTTGATCGGCACGGATTCGGATGACCCTGTCCTGATGAGGAAATATAACCATCTGGTGAAGAGTAGAGTGTACGGCTCCCATGTTATGCAACCAAGGGCGCCCTGCGATTGTGTTGTAAGATGATGGTGCGGTGATCACAAGGAACTCGGTGTCAACAACCTTGCCTCCCAGTCGAACCTTCTCTCTAAGCATGCCGACTTGCCACACCGGGAGTGCGCCGAGGCCTACCAGCTGCCTAGAAACCGAAATCAGGTCTTTTTTATCATTTCCCAAGCTCTCAAAAGTCCCATAAAATATAATATCCACTGCACTCCCTGAGTCGACCAGAACTCGGCGGATGTCGAAGTCCCCGATGTCGACGGTTAGCACCAAGGGATCGTTGTGGGGCTGCTGCACCCCATCGAGGTCTTCCTCGGTGAACTCCATACGCATCCCAAGAGGGAGCCTGCCCGCTTTTGGTTGCTGTCCGATGCCAAAAGCACTTCGAGGGAGTGACACCTCTTTCGGTAGTCATGGCGAGCGCCGGTGTCGTCCCTGAACTGAGTCTCCACTATATGAATTACTTTCCGCTGAACCTCCTCACCCTCGGCATGGATCTCATCAGCTTTCGGCTTTCCCTGTCGCTGATCGGCAGGCTCAGATTCTTCCTTGATGAATTCTTTCAAGAAGCCACGTGAGACCAAATACTCCAAATACTGCTTGAGCGTTCGACACTCTTCTGTTAGGTGAACTTTGTCGCGATGGAAAGAGCAGAACTTACTATTGTCTCGATCGGTCGCGTCTCCCCGCATCCGATTTGGCCATTTGAAGAACGACTTATACTTTATCTGAATGAGGATCCGGTAGATTGGGATCCTAAAAACAGTGGTGATGGCCGTGTGTGCTGAGGCGCTTGCTCCCACCGTTAACAGCCCCTTCTCTCGGGCCGAGGGCTTATCGTGATGGATCCGATCCTTGCGTGACTCATAGACAGCGGGCTTCCGTGTAGGGGAAGGTGACTTGCCGTCACGCTAGGAGCCCTTATCATCTTCAAGCTTGGTGTACTATCGGATTCTCTCCTGAAGTTCTGACATACCGTTGGGTGTCCTAAGCGTCAAGCTCTCCCTTAATCGGCTATCCTTAGGCAGTGCTAATCTAAAAGCTGAAACTGCAACCTTCTCGTCACACTCTTCGATATCGGCATAGCACTCCATGAACCGAGATACGAAGTGCCTAAGAGCCTCTCCTCGTCGGGGTCGAAGGGCGAATAGTGAGTCCATAGATGTAGGATCCCGGCTGTTGGCGATATACCTTGCTACGAAGCTCCTTGCCAATTGTCGCCAAGAGGAGATCAAATCTGGCGGAAGGGCGTGAAACCACTTGGAGGCTGACTTGCCCAGACTAGACGGAAATAGCTTGCACATCATTCCATTGTTCTCTATCCATAAAGCCATTTTATGGGTATATAAGGCTATATGATTGATCGGATCAGAATTGCCATCGTACAACTTGAATATGGGCGAAGTAAACTTATATGGAGGTCGCTGTCGTCTGATTTCACGGGTGAATGGCGTGGAAGTCATCTGGCTTAATTTGTATTCCGCCTGTTCCTGCACCGTAACCAGCGATTCGCCTTGGTTTGAGAAAAGCTTGAACATTCGTTCTTCCGCCCGGGATAATCGATCTCGCATGCTGTTAGCACCAGCCTGGTGACGGTCGATTAAAGCCTCGCGCCGCTGCCGAACGTCGCGATCAGGGGTCCTCACATGGGCAGCCCTCTTCCCTCTCTGCGACCTGCGCTCACGGGAACCAGCCCGACGATATCGACGACGGGGCGACCCTCTCTGCTCCTGGCGTGAACGCCTTGGGGTTTTGGGGTAAAAGGATTCAGTGCTCTCTCTGTGACGATGGGGTGAATGCAGGAGACTCTCCGCGTGCAGCTGATCCTCAATTGTCTGGTGAATCTCGTAACGATCGGAACGGAATTTGTTATGAACCTCGCGTTCCCGAGCCCGAGATCCCTCCCCTGCTGTTGTCTTTTCCTGCGAGGTAAACTCGATGGCACTAGCGAGTCTGGCCTTGCGAGTTTCTACCGGGCGCTTGCCCAATGAATTTTCCTGGCGCTCGCACTGCTGTCGGAGTGCTGCAACCTTGTCCTGAGCAGCTCGCAATTGACGGTTCCTTTCCTCCAGCTCTTCCTCGAGTTCCGCCTCGTGAGTGAATTCGTCTCGCGGGCGTCCGTTCGGGACCTCCGGCTTCTCCATTCGTGCTTGATTTTCCCCACGGACGGTGCCAAATTGCGAGCGTATTTTCGTGCTCGGAATGCTCAGCGGCTGATGGGGGAGCCAAGATCGATCACCTGCGTACAATCAAGATAACACCGAGTGGGGCTTGTGTCCCCGGAGATAACTCTGACGCTCAAGTTGGTTGTTTGAACGTGTTTTCTTAATTGTCAGGGTGTAGTTGCATACCTTTGCTGAGCCTCTTCTTTGCCTTTTATCCTCTTCTTTCCCTCAATGGATTCATTCCCTTATCCTGATCGGTTTGTTGGGATTGTGAGATCTTTTGTATTTTTCCTTGATTTTCTCTTGTTAGTTATTATATTCTAAGTTGATTAACCTTTAGCGGGAACTTATCCATAAGTTGAAATATGTGTAAGTTGCTAATTTCCCACACACCTAACTTTCCCGATCACCCTCAACCTAAAATGACAAAAAACAACCAAGGGGGAATGAGGAAAAGAAATCCCACCGAGGTCGAATCCTTCGCTGAGAAAAACGTCCAACTAGCTCGATTCGGCTCCGCCAAAGGTGGATTCAAGTTGTTCTTGGCCTGAGACGAGAGAGGAGTGAGTAAAGGTCCACCTTTACCTAAGAATCGAGCGAAAGGAGGAAGAATGGCGACTTACCGGGCTCAAAAACAGAAAAGCAGGAGAGGAGGGTGCGATCGACGTTAGTCTTGCTTCATTGAGGTCGGGAGCAATCCTTCTTGGCCTAGGACGGAGGAGAAGTGAGTTAAGGTGCAGCTTGATGGTGCTTGAAGCAAAGAGAAAGTAAAACGAAGGGGATTACCGAGAGGGAAGTTGAAAACAGAGGAAACTGAGAGGAGAGGAAGGTGCTCGTCGATGAGGCGCCTCCGGTGGCCTTCTAGGTAGCTTCTAGGGCTCCTTGGTGGTCGATGGCGGCAATGTGTAGCTGGGAGTGGTGGCTCGGTGAAAACAGTAGGTAGGGGGAAGTGTTTGGGCAGTTGTGGCTCAGTGAACGAGCACAACTTCTTCTTCCTCTCTTCCTCGTTCCCTGTTTCTCTGGTTCATATGCACTCATTTCTTCTTCAATTAGTTTTGTCCCCTTCATTTCTTCTTCCTCTTCGTTCCTTCTGATTTCTTCTTTGGCATTCTTTCGTCTTCAGTGTCTTAGGCTCGCAACGACGACTCCGTCTCCCCCTCTCTAATTGCGACTCTTCTCTCTCTCTCTCTCTCTCTCTCTCTCCGGCGCTCTCACCCTCTCCCTCACCGTTCTCACCCCTCTTAGAACAAATAACAAAGGAAGGAGAACACAAAAGGATACGAAAGTAAGAAAGACGAGAGGTGGAGGGGGTTAGGGATGCTCACCGAGGAACCATGGTCCCGATGCTCGCTCGAAGGCTCCTTTCTCAGCTCGGCATTGCTCCTCGGATTGGACAAAATATTAAGGAAAATGGAAAGTGTATAATTAGGTTATATATTCACACCAAAATATGGAAGTTGTAACAAATCTAGAAGATGTATGAAGGGAATGTATATGTATTTAGATTAGTTAACCATAGAAAAATCTCACCGAATATATAAACAACTTTTTGCAATTGAGTTGCACTAGTAGCTCACCTTTCATGGATGAGCTTTGGCGTCAGAAGAGGTTGGCAAGGTTGGCGTTCAGAGGAGTATCAGTGGTTGTAAAGGCAAAACATATGGAAAATAAAATCCGATTAACACCATGGAGCATATCTGAGATTCTTAGAAGGAGATAGAGGCGAATGGTAAAAGAAAAGGTGATTAAAACCCATTCCATAGAGAGAGGAATGACCTCTCTCTAGAATTTGCTTACTAGGTTTGTGAATGTCTGCCTTAAATCTAATCCTTCATTTGCTTACCTTTTACTTACCCCAAATTGCCAGATCCAATTTTACATGTCCAATTTCATTTGGAAATCCATTACTTACAAATTTGGGCAACCAATCTTGCCTCTCTGAAGTCTTTTTGTTCCTGGTGTGTTCCTTCATCGGGGGCATACCTTGGATTTTGGGGTTTACTGTCTAAGGCTTCTTCCTCTCAAATTTGTGGTTCATAAATCCTTATCCTTCATTCTCGCTCTCGTGCTCACCACCACCACCACCAAGCCATTGTTGGTGGCATCTATCTTCCTTTTTCTCTGCATTCCAGTCTGTTAAGGTCTTGGGGTTGTGCAACATTCCCTTCCTTCTCCGCACCGTTGCCGACCTCTTCTTTCTTCTCCCCTTCCCGTCTCCTTTTTGTCCGTCCGGATGGTGATCCGTGCCGCCCATGGCTCGTTCTTGGTCGTGTGATTGGAGTTGCTTAAATCCTTGGCGCGCTCATCTTTGCCCTTCTTCGTTGGTCCTCGATGTTGGAATTAGGCCCGCTCATGGTCCCGTGACGAGTCCCAGGGCCTCCCACAATAGCATGATTAGTTTGAACCCTCCCATCTCCAACTAAGGGTGTCGTATCATCGTACGAGTTCAGCTCATCGCTCCCGAACGAATTGTCAAAGTATGTGTCGTAAACCGGCTTTTGAGTCTCATACCCATCACCCACATGCTCTACTATGTCTACTGTGGCCTCCTTCATCAACTCATCCACCATCGCCTCCAACCTGGGCGCCACTCTAACCTCCATAGTATCTCCTCAGAAGGAACAGACTCATCACTTACCTGTTCTACTACGTCTCTAATATGATATGTCATCATCTCCTCCTCTATCGCCGCCAATATGGGGTCCACTGTAGCCTCCGCAGGCGCCTCAGAAGTATGGGGTCGTACGTCATCTTGGTCGACAACTGGCTGACTAGATGACCCAATCCACCCATTGTCTCCTACCAAGCTATCCCTACCAATAAGATCATCTACACCTTGCATACAGAAAGGAATAGACTCAATCTGGGCACGCGACTCATGCAACCCCTCTCTTGCCTTAACAGTAGCGCTACGGGTAGTCCGCAAAACCACCCTATAAGCTAATCCTCGCGATAAGCTTTGTATATGATTAAAACAAAATTCTAAATCCTATCGCTTAAATGTATTAATCTCTAGTCTACACGCACAATTCTAGATCCTATCGATTAAACAAAATTTTGATTACTGTCGCTACCTACTTATACTCTATGTTTATTCATTTTCTAGTAACTAGAGGTACGCAATAAATATTATAACACTTCCCTAAAAATATTTACTTATTCGATGCTATTATTCTCATAAGAAATAAAGAACCCACTCTAATAAATCGCACATACCTCCCGCTGAATGTCCCTCTTCCTCCACGAGGACGTCCACGACCACGTCTCTAAATCGTCGGAGTTGGCTATAGTTCATATATCAATAATATGTTACCACTAACTTCTTATTCCAAAAAAATAGATTTAATTTCAATATTTGAATGTTGTTACCAGTAATGGATCTCATGCTCCACGATCATGACTAGCACCCCGACCCCGACCTCCACCACGACTACTCTCACCCACCATTTTTTTTTGAAGATATCACGATAAAAATAACCATGAAAGGTGAAGAAAGGACGAGAAAAGAAGCGACCAAAGGGGGACAAAAGACAAGAAAAGAAGGGACGACAGACGGAGAATGGACGAGAAAAGAAGGGACGAAAGACGGAGAAAGGACAAGCAAAGAAGGGACGAAAGACGGAGTTCGAAAGTTGTGCCGTCAAATGGGGCCCTCGGCCCACGCCTATTTATGGGCCCCAACACCCACCGCAAGGGATACGGTGGGTACCGAAATGTCGTTGTAACAGTTAGAAGCCCCCTGTATCCACATGTTGTGGGTATATTTCACATTTCAAATCCCATCGCAGCCTTATGCGGTGTAGTCCACCACTATGTGCTGCGGTGGGTTGTAACATAACGGTCTTCGTTACAACAACCCATCGTACCAACATGCGGTGGGCTCATATACGAACCATTCCGAAATGGTTCAACTGGAAAGGATTTGCGGGTAGTACCCAAAGGTCCCCGGTTCGAACCCCGATGACCGCTATTTATTTACCAATTCAAGGTGGACTCATATACGGTTCTCATACTACCGCTGTATACTGCGGTGGACTCCGGGGTACGCAATTAAATCCACCATCAACCTCTACGATGATTAGCGATGAACATAGTAAAAATTAGCTGTGTAGATATCCGGCTCAATATCAAATAAATTAGCGGTGGGTTGTAACATAACGGTCTTCGTTACAACAACCCATCGTACCAACATGCGGTGGACTCATATACGAACCATTCCGGAATGGTTCAACCGGAAAGAACTTGCGGGTAGTACCCAAAGGTCCCCGGTTCGAACCCCGATGACCGCTATTTATTTACCAATTCAAGGTGGACTCATATACGGTTCTCATACCACCGCTGTATACTGCGGTGGACTCCGGAGTATGCAATTAAATCCACTGTCAACCTGTACAATGATTAGCGGTGAACATAGTAAAAAGTAGCTGCGTAGATATCCGGCCCAATATCAAATAAATGAAATGGTAATTACCGTAACAATTAACATATGGGAAAAGTTCATGCTCCGTACCGCATTCATTTGATGACTCGCCGACTCGGTGGAGCTAAATAGCTCTTCTTGCGTCGTCGTCTTCTTCTTCTCAAACATCTCTCTACTCGAAGTGTCACAGATGACCGGTTAGCTGATTACTTCCTCTCTCCTCCCGGGTACGACCTCTCTCTCTCGCTCACACTGAATCTTCCTTGTCCACCCCCTTTCCAGTTCCTTCTCTTACCCCTAGGGTTTTGATTTGTCGACTTCGAAGCAAATGCTTTGAAGAAGGGGCTGTTTATTTGGATAAATTGTTCGACGGTTTCCTTTTTGTTAGCTCTCTGATGACTCAATTGGCGGTGTGGCGGAATAGGCGAAGTTAGGTTTTGCACTTGCTAACTCAATTTCATCATAAGTATTGTTTACTGTTAGGCAATTTTCACATGGGATTGAGTTACGAGGAGTTTAGGATGATTCCTCGTCTTGCATGTCTGATTGATTACCTCAGGGTTTTCACAACTTGCGGAGTTTGTGGGACTCTCAATCAGTTGGTGGTAGTGAGCTTTAATGGTGCCTATCAGCAGTGTGGTTTACTGCTATGTTTCATTGGTTTCATAATTGTGTAAGATAATGCCATGGTAGCCTCGTTAACCTGAAGTGCTGTATCACGACCTTCCAGCATTCAGTTGTCCATCTGTTGTTTTAATTGCCAGCAATTCTTAGTTAGTATTGTATCATCTTTGGGTTTGCACTTGCACTTTTTGGTATTTTGTTTGTGCATTTTCACTTTTGTGTAAAAGAGATCCCTGTTATTTCCATAACTTAGCTGAAGGCGCCATACATATAGATATAATCATGTTAGGCCTTTGACTCTCTGTCAGTTTGAATTTATTGTTTGAAGGAGATCTTTTTTCGTGGGATGAGTTTTTTTATTGATAACGAGAACTACATAATTTTAATACCAGTCTTGTGGCTTTGATAACAATTACCTTTAGTAATTTGTGGTCTTTAGTCTTTATGACATAGTTTTGTCTGCATTTTGAGTGTTGGTCTATATTTCTTTGACAGTAGCGGTAAGATGGCATCTCAGCCTAATATTGAGTATGAGGCTGCAAAGTTCCTCCACAAATTGATTCAGGATTCAAAAGATGAGCCAGACAAGTTGGCAACAAAACTGTATCTTGTAAGCACTACTTTTTATTTTTTCGTTTCTTTTGCTGAAGCATAAATACCTGGACAAGTCTGTGTTTGTGAAATCTTGGTTAATTAATGGTGTTAGTCCTTAGTGCATCAGCCAGAGCTGAAGAATGCAAAAATCAACCGCAAAA
Organism: Persicaria tinctoria; assembly: GCA_037127255.1. Taxonomy (NCBI): domain Eukaryota; kingdom Viridiplantae; phylum Streptophyta; class Magnoliopsida; order Caryophyllales; family Polygonaceae; genus Persicaria; species Persicaria tinctoria. Next base: position 43,457,578 of record JBANSL010000018.1, read on the forward strand.
GCAGACTACACCGGTTTATTTACTCATTAGTGGAAGCATTTTTTTCTTAAAAAATATATTCATATTTCAGATATTGCAGCATATGAAGGCAAGTAGGAAGGAGAACTCAATGCCCTATCAAGTTATATCAAGGTAGTAATTTCCATCTATGTTATCTTTTAGTGGCAAGGGTAAGTGACCCCTTCAATATTCTCCAACTCGTTACAGGCAACCTTTTCATGTGAGGCACTGACATCTTAATGGAAGTGGTATGGAAATAAGTGATTCTTACTGTAGTATATATGTGCTAGTAATTTTTATCACTCAGATGGAAATTTGTCTCATATTCAAAGGTTCAGAAATAGGGCGAGGAAGTTAAAATTGAGGTTTGAGACATAGCTGCTGGATGAATTCTGTGCCAAAGATACTAATATTTGCTATTTATCTGTCATCATGCTTGTATGATTCTATGAACAGAACCATATCATTTCACAATTTGCTTAGATTATTATTGTTAGTATGAGTTGCACGTCAACAGCGTTTAAAAAAGCCAAGCCCGGGCACACTTAAGCCAAGGTGCCGAGTCTAGTGCCCGCCTTGGTCGAGGCACTGCAAGGGTGGAAAACCCACCCAAAGCACACCAGGCACTGCTTAAGTTTCAAGCACTGAAAAAGCTACAGGCGATGGGCTTCCCCCCCCCCCCCCCCCCCCCCCCTATTTTGGTTGATCATGATATATTACATATCTCAGCTGAATTTGGATACAATCTTTCCATATTTTTTTTATTTGGAAAATGTTTTGTTGAATTTTTTTTTAAGATTTTAGCATTTTTTTTCTTCATAAATGTTCAGTCCTCCTCTCTATTCTTCACAATTCCTATTCTCCCTTTCTTCACTCTACTTCCATCCCTCCTTTCTCTGCCCGCCTTCCTTTTGGTAGAGTTGTTGTGCTGGTGAAGGATACAAGTCTGTGGACGAAGGTGATGTGGACTTCGCTCCATGCCTTGACATTGAGGAAAAAGAGGATGCAGATGACTTTGGTGATTTTGCTCAAACCACTCCCTAACCATCCTTCCCATTCAGCTTGATTTATTTCTGTTCTTTAATCTTCTACGCTTAGACTTATTTTTAGTACTTTGTGATGCTTCAGATTTGGGGTTTTTACTTGCTCACTACCCAGAACTTGGTTTTATTTTAATAATATGTTTTCAATCTGGTTTTATTTCATCAAGGATGGGTTTTAAAGCATTAAGCTTGAGTTTTAAGGTGTTTTGAGATTTTTTATGAAAAAGCCATCAAACTCGCTTAAGCTACATGTATGTATATCGCCTTGTGTCACCTCTAGCTTTTTAAAACACTGCATGTCAATAAGTCAGTTCTACTACTTATGCATTCCAGATTTTGCGGACCGTCACATTTAAACAGTTCGAGTGAAGCCCAGGCTGCTATTCACAGTTTCATGTAGTATTCTCTAAATGACATCTGATTTTCCACCCGGGATTCAGATTATATTTTGATTTTTTAACTGTAGGGCAATGGAAACTGTTGTCAATCAACATGGTCTTGATATTGAATCCATGAAACCACCTTGTAATCTTGTAAATAGTGGACCTCAAATCAGGGATTCCATTAGCCCGCATTCAGCAGGTACTACTATTCCCAAATTGATATTACATATTGCTTTTGCAAGATATGTGTATAATTGGGTTGTAAGGGGAATCCATATCTTTTTCTCTCTTCCCCTCCTCTTTTCAGGCTTTTCACAGATAGGTGGAGCTCCACATGACTCGAAATCTGGCTTGATTGAAACTGATTCGTTTAGAACTGAGGCCTTCAGTTCTGGCAGGCCACTTGCTGGGCCTAGAAGCATGACAAATGATACTTACCCAGGATCTGCCCCACATAGAAGTGCCGTATCTTTTGACCATGAAAGTCCTTCAAGTATCGACACTCGATCTACTAACTCACCTTCATATGAAAGACATGATGCATCAAGTTGGGACCAACAAGCAACTCAAAAAGACAGTAAGAAGTCAAGTGTTAAGAGAAAGAGGCCGGAGTCATCAGCATCTGATGCTCATATTGGTGACTCTCAGCAGCTTGATGCTCATAATGCTATCGGTGATCCAAGAAAGGGGAAACTGTTTAGCAAAATGGAGTTTCCAGGACCTTTTCCAGGTTTGAATACTGCATTTGAAATAATTGAGAATTGAGACAAAGTAGCAAAAGATTCTAGTTCTCATGATTGTGGCTTTCTGAAATAGTGCTCATGATTGTCAATGTTGGTACATAGGGGTTTTATTAATGCCGTGAGGCGTGAAAAGATCACTTTCTTTTAAGTGATATTCACTCCTAAGGTACAACAACGCCCTGGAACTATCAGACAGCGAATCTGAAGGGTTCTCTTCAAGTTGTCTGTGAAGGAGAATTATCTTAAGTATTTATAGAAGAGGAAAATAACCACCGAACTGCAGTTAGGCACTTAAGCAGTTAATTTGGTTAAGACAGTCGGCGGGAAATCAGTTAACTGACAGGTCTGGACCACAGATCTTTAGCTGCCCTACGCCACGTGTCCAGACCACAAATAATCCCAAAAATCTGAGAATTTCTAGTTCTCTCTTCCAACCCTTGCGGGAAACTAATTGTTAGTCTAATATAGACTTTCCAACAGTCCATATGTTAGTCTGATCTGCTGGCAATGAATGGATTCTAGTTCTCTGATTCTTATATATATTTTTTTTGGCATTGAAGATTTGAACTCTAGCCATCTGTCTCATTTGGGTGGACAATAATATATTTTTAGCAGCTAGTTGAGGCTATACTGGATCATGGTCGAATGCTTTAATTTTAGAAGTATTTAACATATATATGCACACAAGGAGTTGAACTGGAAATTCTTTGGAGAAAGTAAGCTTGGTGCTTTTGAGTTTATCTAACGTTCTTTCTTCTAGGCATTGGTATTTGGGAGAAAGTGTAGGACTTAACTGACTAAATGTGCTTTGTGCTGAAATATGCAGGAGCAGAAGCAACCTTTGCTCTCTTTGTAGTGCAGGGTCAAAAATAGATTTTAAAGACAATGAGCTCCTTGAAAGCCATTAACAATCAGTGGTTAAGAATACTTTTCTCTCTGTGACATTTCTGTCATTCTGTGGATACTGACAACTAGTTGACCTTATCCTTTCAACAATCAACACACGTCCATCTATTAGTGAATCAGTGAATGTAGAATCAAGTGAATTTATTTGCTGAATTAAAGTATGAGTAGGGGATACTTTGAGTCTTTGACTTGTTAATCATCTTGATGTTGTATTGTAGATGCTGGTGGGAAATTCCATTGAGTTATTAGAGTTTCTAGTCCTTTTGCAGTTTTAGGAGGATTCTTAGGTGGAATCACACCTGCAATGTTGCATCTGTTATCTGTGTTTCTCTGTAGATTTACTTTAAAAAGGTAAGCATGAAATATCTTTTTTTTTTTCCTGCAGATACTTCACTTGAGTCTTCTGCACCAACAACTTTACCTCAAAGATCTGTACACGGCCATTTATTATCTAGTAATAAGTGCGAACTGACAATGGTATGTTTGAAATAACCTCTGATTTTTTTATAACCTCTGTTCTTTAGTTTGCGTCACTGTGTGTATAAATACAAGTGGTGTATGTTAATGGTAGTTTTTCGTGGATCAAAATTTTCTATTTACTATTCCTTTTGAGAAGGTTACTTCACGTTTCTATTCTTTTGTTTCTCTCCGACTCTCTTATTCTATTCATTTCCTTTTTCTTTTTGCAATTTGCTTTCATTTATGGAAGATGTGCCTTATCTTCTTCTTGGCTTCAGCTTGTTGTCTAGTTTGTGATAACACAGTTTTTTGTTTTACTCAGGGAGATTCCCTAAGCAATCTTGATATAAGTATGCAAAGTGGAATTCCAAAGGATATTGGGAAATCTCCTATCTTGCCAATGTCATCTTCTAGTATGCCCTTCAAGGAACACCATCTAAAGCAGCTAAGAGCCCAGTGCCTTGTATTTTTGGCATTCAGGTGGATTGATGAACAAGGGAGAGTATTTTGATAGTGTCTTTTACCTCGTATTCCCCCCCCCCTAATCATTACGTTTCTATGAATAGGAATGGCCTAATGCCAAAAAGACTGCATCTTGAAATTGCACTGGGTAATATTTTGCCAACCGAAGGTAGAAACAGTATCTATTTTGTTGTATCATAACACAATTTTTTAATCTTTTAACAAGCTAAAATGACCTGCATTTGGTGCTTTAAAGGTAGCACTGCAGATGGGGTGCAGAGGGAGTTTGTTGATGGCAAGGCAAAAGAAATCCCGATAAAAGAACCAAGCAGCAATCCTGATACAGTGACTGCGAAGGCATCAGTTTCTTTGTTTGCAACTGCAAGTCAGACTGAGAATTCTAGAGAGGAAGCAGGCAATAGAAGAGTGACAATCAATGATGAAGAAGGAAAGGAGATTTTGGGTACAGGGATGGTTTTAGAGGCTGAAATGCAGAATCAGGGAATAGTTGGGGCCCCTACATTCTCTCCAGTCCAGTCACAAAATGAATTTTCTCGTTTAAAGAGTTGCAACAACCTTGATAGTAGTGTTGATAATGGACATCTACACGCTAGTGCTATGAGTGAGCCGTCTATTATGGGTATGAACAATCAGCCAAGGCCTGAAATGATTAGATGGGCTGCAGTTGGGGGTCAAAATGAGGCTTCCAGGAGACCGCTTTCTTCCTCTGTTGCTCATCCTGACACACTGAAAAGAAATGATAGCTCTCCTAGTCCTCAATATGCTGATAGTAACTTGTCAGTGCCTTGGAAGTCAATGCAGGGAAAGAATAATGAAAAACAAAGAATGGTGCCTGCTCATGATGCTACGTCGTTGAGATACTGCCCTAGTGGTAAGTAATGTATTGCTAAAGGTTAGCTGCTTTTTATGATACTCAATTCTCCTTCTCTCTTGATGATTCAAATGACACTGACATTGCCAATGGATCACTGCAGGTACTCTCTCTGATGCAACTCACTCTATTAGAAATAATGCCCCTTTTCCCCAGCTAGACAAAACCTATGAATCTGAAGAGACAAATAAGTTTTCTGCAGGTGTCCCCCCTCCAAAGTACACCACTACAGAGAAGTGGATTGTGATTCAACAAAAAAGGAGAGTCATGAAAGGAGACAACTGGAAGAGGAAACAAGAGAGAGTGGATCGAAGAATTGTGGCTCGCTTCAATGAGCTTAAGGTTTGTTGGTTAAAATTTCTTCCAGTTGCTCTTGTTAGTCATTTTGTCAAACTAGGAGTAGCTAATTTCATATGCAGAATTTTCTGGCTTGCAAAATGTGCTGATGCTTGCAAAGTGCTGCATTTAGCCTCTCAGCAGAGAAATATATTTGTCTACCGACCTAAAGATTTTGAATATTTTTTTTTTTTTTGTGAAAAGGTTTTAAAACATTACACTGCAATATCATGATGTCCACTAACATCAAAATTAAAGAAGTTTAACATCTGATATCCAATTGAATAAAAAAAGATGTGTAACTTTTGATGCTAGTAGGTATCATGATATTGTAGTTTATATTTGCCTAGGATGAAAAATTATGTTTCCATTCACATTCACATATCTAAATGGGTGTTTGGAAGAGTTTTAGCACACATCACATTCTAGTTCCTTGAACCAAGGCCATCAGTTATGGTTCCTGTTTGCATTTATTAGTAGTATGTTTACTAACCCTGATTGTATACATTCTTATTATTTTTGTGAGACATGAGTTTGTCATGTACTATAAATTTGGTTGTCAAACACAGTAGCATTAGCATTGCTATGTTTCCATTGGGAAGGTGTAATTGTTCAACTGTATTCTGCAGGAAACAGTCATCTCATCTGAAGATATTTCTGCCAAAACTAGGAGTGTGATTGAGTTGAAAAAGCTTCAGTTGTTAGAGCTTCAACGTTGTCTCAGGAGGTGATAATGACTACAGATATAATGTTAATGTCATTAGTAATTGACTATATAATTATCTGGTTTTGTTAAACTATGATGAGTGTAGTGTAATAATCCTTCCGTAACAAAACAATTGACCCTTTGGACCCAAAACTTTGTAGCACAATATTTGACCATTTGGACACCATTAATGAGCAGAGTTTCTAATTTTGTTAATTTATCTCATTCATCGTGCTTGGTTTCCAAGACATTCTATTAATGCTCCAACTCCCCATATTCTTCTCCTTTGTTCATTGGCTCATTTGTTTTATACATCATTTATTTGCTAGAAGTTTAATTATTCTTCTTTCTATTTTAATCTTTCTTAAAAAGTGTACACTTGGCCAAATGATCAATTGTTTTAGTTACGGAGGGAGTATTTAGCACTATGGAGCAAAACAGCTTTTGGATTACCTGTTTTGTTTGGCTTAATTATAATCTTTGTTATTTATCTTATCCAGCAATATTCTGAACGAATTTTTTAAGCCAATAACTCTGGAGATAGATCGTTTGAAAGTCATTAAGAAACATCGAGTTGGAAGGAGGTTGAAACATGTTGAAAAATATGAGCAGCGAATGAAGGAAGAAAGACAAAAGAGAGTAAATGAGAGGCAGAAGGTGTTCTTCAGTGAACTAGAATTTCACAAGTATGCTTCTCTTCTCTGGTTATAGAATGCATTAGACAGATTTATGGCTTTTTCTGTATTTAGTATTTTGCTTTTAGCTTTTAATGAAAGTATATTGTCACTTATTTAAAATTAATTTATGATTAATTATCCACTTAGGGAGAGACTGGATGATGCCTTCAAACTAAAGAAAGAACGGTGGAAGGGTTTTCATAGGTATGTAAAAGAGTTCCACAAGAGGAAGGAGCGACTATATCGTGAGAAGATTGATAGAATACAGCGAGAAAAAATAAATTTGCTGAAAATTAATGATGTGGAGGGTTATTTGCGGATGGTTCAGGTGTGCCTGCTTCCAACGTTTATTGAAAAGTTGCTAGTTGCACTATATATATAAAAAAACCCACATTTTTTCATTTGTCCTCAGGATGTGAAGTCTGATAGAGTAAAGCAGTTGCTCAAAGAGACTGAAAAATATCTTCAAAAGCTCAGTGCCAAGCTGCAAGAGGCCAAACCCAGTGCTAAACACTTGGAGAGTGATAATTATGAAAATCAAGCAGCGAGTGTCATTGAGAGCAGTGAAACTGAAGATGAAAGTGACCAGGCAAAGGCAAGTGATTGGTTTTGTAACTTGCGCCTCTCATTTTATTTATTTGATCCCTTCAACTCAGCCTCGTCCTTTCTGTTTCTCACTATCTTTCTCCACAGAATTACAAGGAAAGTAATGAGAAGTACTATTTGATGGCTCACAGGTACTAATTTTTGTAGAGTTTCTGTAAGCACTTAACATTGCGAGAGAACGCTTCCGTTATTTGTTAAATATGTACTCCCTCCGTCTCACAAAACTTGTTGTTTTAGCTTTATACACACTTATTAATAAAACCTGTGTTTCTTTTACTTTTATAGGATAAAATACCTAAAAGTAGTAATTATTACCTATAAAAAACAATCATTACCTATAAACATAATAGCTATAGCTAAAACAACGAGTTTTTTATACAAGTATACTATTCTAAAACAAAAACTATTGCGAGACGGAGGGAGTACTTAAATGTGGAAACATGAAATTCATGGTCATGTCATATCCTTATTATGCTTTGGTCCTACCTTAATTTCGTTCTGATTTGTCTCTGGAATTCTATCCTCTGGAAAACATTATTTTCTGCCCCATATTTTTCCAGATATGGTACCTGTTTTTGCCTGCTAAATTTGAACATTTGATAGGAAACCATATGTTATCTGTTGCAGTTATTGAATAGTTGAATATGTGACCCTCTTGATTAAGTTTCACAATTCTTTTATGCAAACGTTGTTCTCATACTGTTATTTTGCTTTACAAATTCCTTTTGGACAGCTTTTATCAAACACATTGTTTAAAGGGATTGTGCATTAAATTAAGGCCCCATTCCCACAATCCCACCACTCTTCCCCTCATCACTGCTATTAAAATTGTTGATAGCAGGTAGGGTTGGAAATAAGATTGTCCTAATGGCTAATAGTTGTTGCGAATCTGTTCTATATTTTATTAAAATACTTTTGTTGATGGCTTAATTCTCGATTAAAGAGCACTTTTGAATTTATTAACGCATGGCCTTTATGTTGCCTTCTATCTTCTTATGGTACCATTTTTTATAATTTATTCTTTCTGGATTATAAAAGTTAGATCTGTCTACTTTAAAAGAAAAAATTCTGATGGGTGTGAATACTACTATGCTTTTGGAGTTCTGGTTGTTTTATTCATAGTTTCATATTTCAGTGTCAAGGAGAACATTCCAGAGCAGCCAACTGGTCTTGTAGGCGGAAAACTAAGAGAGTAAGAGCTTCATAAGTTAACATATACTGTATCTCTTTATATAGAAACCGATTTTCTTAATTTTTCTATTTCATTCACTCCTCTTTTGATCTCCACATCCTCTTTATATATTGCTTTTTCAGCTGATTATTTTGCCAAATGATGATTTGATTAGGTATCAAATGAATGGATTAAGATGGTTGGTTTCACTGTACAATAATCACCTGAATGGAATTCTTGCTGATGAAATGGGCCTCGGGAAAACTGTTCAGGTGATCCGTCTCTCATTAAATAGATACAGAGTAGACTTACTGTGCTTTTAAAGAGAATTTTGCTGCAGTAACTCTGCAGTTGCAAGATTTATGATACAAATTACTTTTGTAGGTGATTTCCCTTATCTGTTACTTAATGGAGTCGAAGAATGACAGGGGCCCATTTTTGGTTGTGGTGCCTTCTTCAGTTCTACCTGGGTGGGAATCAGAACTTAATTTCTGGGCTCCTGGTGTGAACAAAATTGTTTATACTGGATCTCCTGAGGAGCGCCGTAGGCTATTCAAGTAATAATCATTTGCATATAAAAAATTATTTTATACTACGTTGGTAATTGCAATATAATAGATTGACATGGTACAACAACTATCCTTTCTTCATTGCAGGGAAACAATTGTCCACCAGAAATTCAATGTCCTGCTTACAACTTATGAATATTTAATGAACAAGCATGATCGTCCGAAGCTCAGCAAAGTGCATTGGCATTATATTATTATTGATGAAGGTCATCGCATAAAGAATGCTTCTTGCAAGTTGAATGCAGACTTGAAGCAGTATCATAGTTCACACCGATTACTTTTGACTGGAACGCCTTTACAGGTGACTGGTGATTAGATTCCTTGAATTCCTATTTTGGACTTGTAAATGTGTGATGAAAAGCCATAGAGGCTTAATTTGTTACTGCTTTAATGATTTCTTACTCCCTACAATCAATAATATAAGTCGTTTTTAGCATTTGACACAGTTTTTTAAGGAAAATGTGAATTATCTGAAAGTATCATCCTTTATTCCTTTTTATTAAAATCTTCTTTAATTTTACTACCACTTTTCAACTGTTCGCCTTCACGGCCAATGGCTGGAGAAGAAAAAGTGAAAAGAAAAAGAATTGAATAACAATTCTCATAACTCACCATCTATCCAATCTAAAACGACTTATATTCTTGATCAAACTTCAAAGGCTAAAACAACTTATATTGTTGATTGGATGGAGTACTTTACCATCCATATTATTGGTCAGACACCCAGTAATATGGGAGGGCATGATATGTTAGGAATAATTGATATAACTAAGTCACATTTGAAAACAAGTATGGTTCTTCTGAAATTCTTATATAAATATGATAAGGAAAAAAATGACATGACAAGTAAGCGCTTCAACCAAGTTGATATTTTTATAGGAGTCGTGATGGCTATGGTTGCATGTAAGTATGTAACAATGCGTTCGATTAGGAGATACCTTAAATTGTAACTGAAGCATTCATGATCGGATAAATATTTTTTTACAGATTTTGTATTTATGCTTTTCTCTTTTTTTTTTTTTTGCTGTTTTTGGTTAACCAAAAATCATAAGCTCAAAGACCTCTCGAGCTTATATGGGTTCTTTGAGTTGTTTCTTTCATCTGTGTTAATTTGTGTGTTTAGTCCGATGAATGTTGACGGTTAGTTCGTCCATCGATTCGTCGGCCTCTTGAGCTTGTGCATAGTGTTTTTACCTAATCAAAAAGTTCAAATACCTTGTGCTTAAAGACCTTGTGCTTATATGGGTGCTTAATATTTTGACCTAATCAAAAAGTTCAAAGAGCTTGTATGTCGAATTTTTACCTAATAAAAAAAAAGGCTCAAAGACCTTGTGAATGTGAAGTGTAACATTATTATAAAATCAAAGTTTTTCTTGGTTCGGATAACCAACATTTTATTTTTGAAAATGCTGGTTTGATAACCCGAAAATTTGATTTTTTCTTTCTGTTTCAAATTTTCGCTGGTATGGTTTCTTTTGGACACTGGGGGAAGTAATAGCTCAGTAACACTTTGCAGGAGCTTGATGGCTCTTATGAATGATTGGTTAGTAGGTTTTGTAACTCTTATATGAGCTGTTAGGAAGATATGATGTCCTGACATCAGCCTATCATAAAAAGCTGTGTGCACTTCTTGCTGTTTTATTCTTGCCTTTCATTTTTTGCCTTTATTTATCCTATTTGCTAAAAACCTGGGTATCCAATGTTGTGCAGAATAATCTTGAGGAGTTATGGGCTTTACTTAACTTTCTGTTGCCCAACATTTTTAACGCTTCAGAAGACTTCTCTCAGTGGTTCAACAAACCATTTGAGAGCAATGGTGATAATGCCCCTGATCAGGTAGTAGTAGCAGCCAAGTTTTGTTTTCACCCCCTTCCCACCAGCGTTGTGTATATATCAAATTCTCAGTTTTATCCAAATGTTTTGACGCGGCTGCGCCTTTCATTTTTAGGCATTACTTTCTGAGGAGGAAAATCTCTTGATCATTAATCGTCTTCATCAAGTTCTTCGTCCGTTTGTACTTCGGAGGCTGAAACACAAGGTTGTGATTGGTTTTTCCTTCTTCTTACTGATCCACCGTTATATACCTTATTCTTTTTCATGGGAAACTATTTCTTGTTTGATGTGGTCTTTCTCTTTAGTCCGAATATTTCTATTAGCAGTGAATGGTTCTGTGTGGTCTGCGAGACTTATTGAAGGCAGGGATTTATTTTGATGACAGCTGTGTGTGGTTAGAAAATGTCATATATGTTCCTTTTTTTTTTAAGTGGTAAATATATAGAAAGGAATACGTAATTACAAAAGGGGCAGCCATGGAGCTTGCCCAAAGTGGTTAACACCATCCACACCTAACTACCCTTTGTGATCATCTCCTTCTAAGAAAGCCAAAAGGAAAACAAATTCTCTCCAAAAGTATACCCTCAAATCACTATACCACCCAATCTCCTACTAAATTCTCTAACTATCTAGTGATTCTTTGTACCCACCCTTTTTCCTTGGATGACTTGCACTTGCATTTCAAGGAAATTCGTAACTTACAATTGTTCATCACCCGATGAGCCCATGCCAGAGGCGTACAAGTCTCCCCCCCAAAGACTACCTCATTCCTCCCAATCCAAAGGTGGCTAGTTTCGCTTTCTACATTAGTATATTACTTTATCGAGTGCTAAGTTGGCAAGCTTTTATCTTATCTTGAAATGTTTCTAGAGCTAAGGTCTACTCCCTCCGTCTCAAAATACATGTCTTTTTAGGACGGAACACGGGAATTAAGAAGTATGTTAAGTGTAATGATTAGACCTAAAAAATAGGTTAAGTGTAATGATTAGACTTTGGTATTAGATTATTTGTTTTTTTTTTTTTTAAACTTTGTGAGGAGGAGAGTAGGAGTGATGTAAAAATTTGGGTAATGATTAGATGTAAAAGTAGGTTGAGTGTAATGATTAAATCTAAAAAGACATGTATTTTTGACAAAATTTTATGAGCTAAAAAGACATGTATTTTGAGACGGAGGGAGTATTAATTTATGAAATTACATAATCGAGTAGTTTGAAATGTTATTGATATGTTATGAGACTTTATGCTTTTCAAGTTGGTAGGGCATTTGAACACCCATAGACATTACTTTGTCTATGATTCATTTAATAATATTTGTGAATGATTTTTGGGTTTGCTTACTTGCTTTGTTGAGAACTTTTGATTGCTCTACAAAACAGACTGCTCTGCACCAGAGCTGGCATGAAAGTTGATTGTGTCCAGCACTGGGTAATTAATAGTTTCAAACTTCTTGGGGGTCTTTATTATCTAAAGATGTTGAGTATGCTGAAGAGGACAATATGCCCTATAGTGAGAAAGAAATAACACTGGAAGTCTACTTTCTCTTGAAAAGAGTTAATACTTGTGCGGTTGTGCCATCACAAGGCCTTTAATTGGCAAGGTACTATGCAATGAGACATGTGCTGGCACAAATGTCTGAAATTAACGTGAACAACATGCATATTCTTGGCAGTAAGTTTCCATATTCGCCGATTTGTTTTAATCCCTTATCTGCAAAAGACTTTCCAAACAAACCAAGAAAACAAACATGGTAAAAGTAATATTGACGACAGTCATCGTGAAAACATATGTCATACTGATGTGACACTGCTGTGCAGAATGATCTTGATTTTGCTTTCTAATATGCAACAAATAATTAGTGCTCGTTTCTCTCAACCATTGAATATAGTTCCACAGGTATATGAATACATGCTATATACAATAAGCAAAGTCTGCAATAACCATTAATGTTATACATCTATCCTTTCCTTACAAGATCTTCACGGATATGGTTTTTCATTTTCTTAGTGTATATTCCTCACATGCAACATCTTGAGTATATTTGTCCCATTTTTGTGAATGTTACACGTTCAACTTCTTGTTCTTGGCTTTTCTTGCCAAATGGCAGTTACTGCCTGCACCTTCTACTCTGCACAGGCTTACTTGTCTAGGTTTTATTAGTATGTTCAATTGATTCAATGTCCCTGATTGATAGAATATTACCCATTATAAACTGCAAGCTCATTACAGATCTTGCATTTGCTAAGCCCACTACAGATTCCACATATAAGATTCTAGAAGCTATGCTCAGATGATGACAAGTGGCTCCACATGATTGCTTGTATCTAGGGTTATATTATTATATATACACATGTGATTATATTGCTAAAATCAATGAAAAGGAAGATGGTTCTTCAGCTGCAAAAGGTGGCTGCTTAACCTTTCACTGGCTATGATTAGTTAATTAACAAGCTATAATGAACTTTAAGCTTTATTAAATATCTTTAGAATATTATTTTGGCCAAGTATGATTACATGACTTTGTTGGTGGGCTGAGTTAGCGTCTGTGTTATTACTCTTGAAAGTTTTGTTGCTTCTAATTTTTAAGGCTCAGAAGTTGCTTAAGTTTGTTGTTTTATATTGTTGTTCGACTTACCTAATCCACTATCAGGGCATTTTTAGTTCTCTCATCGAGATCACTTTTATCTGGACTAAAATGTTTCATGTTTTTTGTGGCCTGCTATCTTCTCCAGGTTGAGAATCAATTGCCTGAGAAGATTGAAAGACTTGTAAGATGTGAAGCTTCTGCATACCAGAAACTTCTGATGAAGAGGGTTGAAGATAATCTTGGTTCACTTGTAAACTCGAAGGTTCCTAGATATTTAGTTTTATTTGTCAGCCTTTGCACATACATAACATGTCATTTTTTTCTTTTCAAATGATTGTAGCTTCAATTGGGCCAACATAAACAGAGTTTATTTTAGTGGTCTTGATGAATGTTCTAAAAAATGCATGTTTTTTCAGGCCCGCTCTGTTCACAACTCTGTTATGGAGCTCCGCAATATTTGCAATCATCCATATCTCAGCCAGCTACATGTGGATGAGGTACGTTCTTTTCTTGTCATCTTTTTGTTAATAATAAAATGATCTGCAAATCTCTTATTTTCTGACTTGAATTAGATAGCCGCATGCATGCATGGCCATATCTACATCCTTACTGTATCTCGCATTATGCAGTCATCTGGAGCTAAATAAATAAAGCATATAAGTTCCTTTTGCCTGTAGTCGTCTTCATAACATTCTGACCTTTTCAGTTTTTCAGTCGAAAAATCCATCCTAAATGCATACAAGATGCATTCTGACTCTTCTAATGTTCTGAATCTCTCTTTTATCTTAGGTTGATACTTTGATTCCAAAGCATTTTCTGCCACCTATAGTTAGACTTTGTGGAAAGCTGGAGATGCTTGATCGCTTGCTGCCCAAACTTAAGGCAACAAATCATCGGGTATTGGTTTAACATTTTATTATTGCTCAAATTTAAGCATTGCACTCGAAGCTTGGATAATATAAAGTAACGTTTTTACCTGCATATATGTCATAAAGAGTGTGTTTGGCTGTCATGCTGATATGGTACTTATTGCTTACTAGTTACTTGTATGTCACTAATAAATCATTGTTAATAAGTCATTTATAGGTCCTTTCATGGGCTATCTTAAAGACTCAAATCTTGACATTTTTAAAACTCAAGATCGTAAGTGCATCCAACTTTAGAGATATTATTAATCATGGTGTGGACTATGGATCAATAGTGAGTAGAAATAGTAGTTTGTGCATCACTTAAAATGCAGAGTAACAAGAGCAGTCACTGAGATCTTTTGTATTTGGGTTTTTTCTTGTATTTGCTTTTTTCGGGTTGTTTCATGACGGTTGGCCCGTCAGCCGTTTCCCTCGGCCTCTCGATTTCCCAGATTGCTGTTGTCGTCTAGGATCTCGAATTATTTCCTTTTCAAAAAAAAAAAAAAAAAAAAGAGTAGTTACTGATGTACAATGAGCTTCTGGGTATCTACTGTTGTTCTTTTCTAGAACTCTGCTATCTGCATTGTATTTGAGCATTTTTTTTTTTGCAGGTTCTGTTTTTCTCGACAATGACCCGGTTGCTTGATGTTATGGAGGAATATCTTGCATGGAAAAATTACCATTACGTTAGGTTGGATGGACATACATCAGGGCAAGAACGTGGCTGCCTCATTGAGCAGTTCAACCGACCAGACTCACCATATTTTATTTTCTTGCTAAGGTATTGATTGATTTGTTCCAGTCCTGGGTGAATTAATGAAAACTAGTTGATTTGGCTTGGCAACATGACTTGTGACCATAATTAAATGCTTCTAGAAATGATTATATGACATTACGAATTCAGTGAGACTTATGCCAAGTAGTGGCCATATGGAGCAGTACAAATTCGATCAAATGTAAATGTGGTAATCTATGCAACAGATACTTGTATATGTTTTCATGATGTTTATAATTTATTCAATTCAATTTGTATATTTTTTTCCCCTCAATGATGCCATGTTAATTAATAGTATATCTTTCTTTTAATGTATCAGCATTCGTGCCGGAGGTGTAGGAGTGAACCTTCAAGCTGCTGATACTGTGATTTTATTTGACACCGATTGGAATCCTCAGGCAATTGATTATTTTTGTTTATTTACTTCTCAAACCTTGTTGTCTAATTGTTTGATATTTTCTTGCTATGTTGCTTAACTGTTTGATATGATCTTTATAGGTTGATTTACAGGCACAAGCAAGGGCTCATAGGATTGGTCAGAAAAAAGACGTGCTTGTTCTTCGGCTTGAGACGGTTAGCAATATCGACTGTACTGATGTTCATATGTTTTCTCTGTAACCTGCTATGGTTGTACATCAGGGTCTTAAGTATCTTCTTCTATACAGTTGTTCTTATATTTTTATCTAAGTTAAGCTGCTTTCTTGCTTGAAGATCAATACTGTGGAGGAACAGGTGAGAGCTTCAGCTGAGCACAAGCTGGGTGTAGCAAATCAAAGTATTACTGCTGGTTTTTTCGACAATAATACAAGGTAGCTGATAATAGATCGATTCTAGGGCTTGTTTTTCTGGCAGGAAATTTTTCAGCTGATTATGAATATGTTAGTTCTTGTTGGTAATTTGCTTGCTCCTCACAGTGCTGAGGACAGAAGAGAATATTTGGAGGCCCTTCTTCGGGAGTGCAAGAAAGAGGAAGATGCTCCTGTGCTAGATGATGATGCTTTGAATGATCTCTTAGCACGAAGGTATACCTATGATGAATCACTTCCTTTTGCTATTAAATTTGTGATCCATTCTTCTGCATCTGGGTTGTTGAGAGCACTCAACTAGATTATCATGGCTTAGCCGACCTGTTCCATTCTAATATATTTGAGTTTTGGTTTGGTTTTTTCTTCCCCCTGCTATTTGTTTGATTTTATTTGATACTCTTTTATCTTTTGTCCGTTGCAGTGAGGTTGAGATTGATGTGTTTGAATCAGTAGACCAGAAAAGACGTGAAGAAGAGATGGTAGATATATGTGGTTCTCTAGATTTTTCTCTTCTTTGAACTTCTATTTTCTGATACATCATTAGTATTAACCCCTCATATTTCACAGGCAACGTGGAAGAGGCTGATGATGGAGAAGGAAACTGATGATTCTCAGGTCATACCTCCCCTGCCTTCTCGTATTGTAACCGATGATGATCTAAAAGCATTTAATGAAGCAATGAAGATGTATGAAGTATCAGCTGCTGGATCAGAATCTGATTTTGGTTTGAAGAGGAAGGCTGGATCAGTTGGGGGCTTTGATGCTCAGCGGTATGGCAGGGGAAAACGGGCACGAGAGGTTGGTCTTTTGTATATTTCTAGCAAGCCTGTCTTTTTCCCAGAGATACAGGAGTTTAGATTTCTTGATTTTTCTTCTCGTCTTTACTTAAATTTTGTTTGGGTCTATTTGTTGTAGGTGCGTTCGTATGAAGAACAATGGACTGAAGAAGAATTTGAGAAGATGTGTCAGACTGAGTCCCCGGACACCCTCAAATTGAAAGAAGAGCAGATGGATCCTCAATTGCGGTCAGAATCTGGCCTTGTTGCTATTAAGACGGAGCCACCTTTGCAGATTTTACAAGCTCTGCCACCTACCTCAGGAGAGTCTTTGAAACCTATCAAGAATGATGTTACTCCACCAGTTAAACGGGGCCGTGGGAGGCCTAGAAGAGTACCACCAAGTCCTGCTTCGGTTCTGAGTCTTTCTGGACCTGTTAAGCCTGATACAGATTTGCAGAAAGGAAGCAATCCTGTGTCTGCAATCACCAATTCTTCAAATGATCCTGCTGTTGCCAAAGACACAAGTTCTGCAATTCATCAATTTGATGCTTGCATTATTTCAAGCTCAGATGCAACACCTGCTGTTCATCCAACCTACTGTGGAGTTGTGAGTACTTCACCTGGTCTTTCTACCTCTTCTCAGTCCAAAGGGAAGAATAAGAAAGGACAGGTTGGTGCAGAGCCAGGTCGACGTAGGGGAAGGAAATCTGGCCGCTTCTCGTCCACTGTTTCTTCCAGTTTTGCTGCTCAAAACTCACAACCTTCTGAACAGTTGATTCAACAACCTTCTATAGATGGTGATTCTACCCCTGCGGGTCTCTCAGCTTCTTCAGAACAAAGCAAACCCAAGGGTTTGCTGGATCCATGTGCATCTGTTGCTGGTTCTTCTACTTTGTTAATTATCAGTGGAAATACCCAAGTTGCTGGTGCTGAAACTGGTCCTAGCACTTCTCATTGTACTACTGCTATTGCTACTCTCATTCCAGCCAATGAAGTGTCCACCCCAAGTGGTTTAGAAAACTTGCCTGGTAGAAGGAAAAGCCAACGGTCCCAGAGTGGGGCGGAGCCTGTCCGTCGTATGGGAAGAAGGCATAACTTAGCCGCAACTAATGTTGATGTGCCTTCAACTCAGCATTCCCAGCCAAATGAGTCCAATAATTATTCACAGACCAGTGTTCCTCAATCCATGAAAATTATTTCAGCATTTGTCCAAGGTTCGGCAACTCTGAAAGATGCGTCGTTGACATTAGATGATGTTGCTGCTGGTTTTGCACCTACTATTCCTACTCCTTCACAACCACTTCCTTCTACAGCACTGAGCAGTCATACAGAAGTGCCTTGTGCACCAGCTTTTTTTAAATCTGAAGGACAAAATAAAAAAGAACCGGCTGAGGAAAGTGCACCACGTCGTAGGGGTAGGAAAAGAGGCATTTCATTGGCTTCTGGTTCAAGTAATGTATATAGTCAGGATAAGTCACCCAGCCTCTCAGAAAATATTATCAAGAAACCAGAGGAGAGAAGTCTTACTACTGCTGGTCAAGGGAATGGTGTACTCCAGTCTCGTGATTTGTTTAGTCCTGACTCAAAACCAGAGGATCAAAATGATCTTTCCTCCGCCACCATGAAGCGTAATAATCTTAGTGTTGCTGCAAGTACCTTGGAGAAAGGTGCTATAGAAGCCCATAAGTCTGATAGAAATGCTAGCCTTGCCAAAAAGGTTGAGGTATCCACCCCACTAGTAGATCTTCCCGCCACTGGAAACACAACTGTCATTGTTCTGGCTCTAAAAGCATGTTCATTTAATATGGATAAGGGGTTTGTTAAACCAGAGGCAGGTGCTTCTCAACCCAGGTTTACTATTGTTTCTGAAGCTGAATCTACTAGTCATCTGGGTGAAGACTTGATTGCTCCTCCTGGATTTGACACTGTTCATGCTTACACTGCTGATGACGCTGTAGTTGAAGTACCATTGCCAAGCAAAGATAGTAAAGGTAAAGAAGATGATGCCACTGCAAATAAGAGCACATTTCAAACAGAAAGCAGGGCTACTGTTGGCCATGACCAGAATCTGATGGATCCTGTTCCTGTCAAGATTTTGGAAGAAGAATCTACACCTCCTGGTTTTCAAACTGGTGGTACATGTTCTTCAAAAACCAGAGCTGCAGGGTCTGTACACAGTGAATCTAGAGATGCCTCTCAGGAAGCTTCCTCTGCTCAGGCCGAGGCTTCTGAGCCACCTTCTGGATTTTGTGAGGAGTCATTACCCCCAGGTTTTGGTGTGGCTCAAGGTCACCTGGCAGAGGCTAGAAATGAAAATGTAGTCCTGAATGAAATTGGCGAGGTCTCATTACCACCAGGCTTTGATGCCAATAGAGAGAGTGAAGATCCTCTGAAGAAAGTACAAGGTGCCAGTGAGGCGCACACTTCTTGTAGTCGTGCTCCTGCTGTTTTAGAGCCCGAGATTGGTAATGTTGCGTTGGATGATGGAAGTAAGGGCAAAAATGATGAATTTTCCATTACTGGTAATGGTGAGTGAAGAGCTTATTTTTTCACTAAAAGTTGGGTTCAATCTGATTGTTAGTCCACAGAAAATATATATATATATATATATATATATATATATATATATATATATATAATTTTTTTTTCATTAAAGTTGGTTAATATTCGACACTGGGTCATACTTCGCATATCTTTAACCACTATTTTTATTTGACTAACATCACTACTTTTGAAAGATTTGGAAAATATGATGCTTAAAAATAGTGACCACCACCATCAACCCACATTTCTCTCTTTCCCTGTGCAAACCTCCATAACCTACCTCAATGCCTTTAACAAATGGAATAGGATTTTTCCTGCAAATAAGACACCATAGCTCTTCTACTGTTTTAATTATCAAAATCCCTCGTAATGATGATGTTTTTTGGGGACTTCAGTCAATTCAGAACCCCCTCAAAGGCCTTTGATTTAACAGGCCCTAAAATTGGGGCTCTTGGTTCACAGGAAATCTTGGGCATCACTGAAAATTTAAAAGAAGAATGAACATTGGATTCCAAGAAAGTTATTTTAGAAAGGGCAAGGGCAGTTCTTGCAAAAAAATATAATAGTAGTTGATCAACATGATTGACCAACATACTATGAATTCATGAACTAGTATTTTTATGTAATTTTTTTTCCCATGAAACAATAAGGGTTTAAATGTTGGCACTGGGAAATGCAGACTGTATCTCACTGCAAAACATTTGGAATAGAACTTCATTCTTATTCATAGATGGATCCTATTTTAGTGTTTTTTAGCTTATCAGGTTGTACAAAAATCAACTAATGTTTTGGGCTACCAGTGTCAAGGGCACTCCTGGTCTTCAGTGTGCTATTTGACACCCTTGAGCATTCAAGCATTTGAATTGTGTAATATGTTTGAGAGTCATGTTCAATTTATAGAATTGCTTGCTTGTTTGAGGTTCATGTTATATTGTTATCTGATGCTACCATGGTAAATGATTTCAATTATATGGTGGAAATAATATTTTAATTACTTGGAAAACTATGGTAGGTTAGTTTGAGTGTGATTGGTTAATCCGTCTTTTTGAAAACTACCATTACAGGAATTGATGTTTGCAAAACTAACCCTTATGTTGAGAGCAGTACCGGGACAATATATCTTTCAGAGAAAACTGTAGACATCATAGCAGGTGTTCAGAAGGATGCAGATTCTCTTTACATAACAGAGCATCCTGATGATGTTCCCAACATAGCAGAATCAATGCATCAGACGATGGAAGAGGATAAACCTCAGCAAGAAAAACAGTCAACGATCATTGGAGGCCTAAAGCAGCAGGTTGAAGGAAAAAGTGCAGATTTTGGTGAAGCTTGTCTGAGGGACTATAGTTCAACTGAAATAGAAACTGATGCTAATGACACTGTCCATGATACCAGTGAAGTTATGGATATGTCTGCTGGTATGATGCCTGAAATTTGCACCGACTTAGTGGATCCTAGTCGAACAGCAGATGCTGTTGCAAGCTCAATTCCGCAAATTCAGAAGGAAGTCAGTCTAGCTGGTCCATCTTTGGCTGAAAATGCGGAAAACCGTACACAGAATTCAGAAGCTCCTAGTATCCCCTTTACGTTCCAAAAGGATGAAGCACATAGCGAAAAGCAATATGATACTAATGATGCAAGCAGTTTGCATGTTGAGGCGTCTAATGGTGATCTTGAATCAGATTTGGAATCAAATACTGAAAAATCTCATGGTACGTGATAAAAAGGAGAGTTCACTTTCTTGTGAAGATGAATACTGAGCAGATTCCTCTGGTTTTCTGTCATCTTTTCCCTCTTGCTTTATTTTATATTATGTTGACCTAATTTATGCCACCCACTCATTGCTCTTTGTGTTTATCAAATTAGCTTAAAACTGTCTTTTTCCAGGGACTCGGGTTCGAGAGCAGGAAGTATTTTGTGTGGAAATGTCTGGAACTGATTCTAGGCCTACTGAGGAACATATCAGATCTTCTGATGCTGGGAATGACTTGTCATTTGTATCCAAGGTGGACAACTCTCCAGGTATAGTAATAGATCGCAGTAAATCAGATATTTTTTCTTTTCCCAAGCGTTTGTTGGTGACATTAGATTAGAAAATCAGATTTAGTATATGGTTTATGGTTTATGCTGTTATGCACATATATGATGCATGCCTAACCTGCATTGTTTTTTGGGCCTACTGGATTGGTACACAGAAAATAGATGGAGCGAAAACTCAAAACCACTTCTCTATTTGATTAAATAATATTCCCTCTGATCTAAAATACAAGGCATTTGACTTTTTGCCACGTATTTTAAGGAGCTAAAAACTACTCCCTCCGTCTCGAAAAACAAGTCATTTTAGCATTGTGCACTAATTTTAATAAAACACTCATCCATTAGTCAACATCATCATTCCATTAACTTTTTTCATTAATTTTATTATTTTTAAATGCCCACTATATTTTTTAACCAATCAAACTCTTTTAAAAAGTCAACAACACTAAAACCAATACAAATCATTACTATCCCCCTACCTAGAAAACCTAAAACGACATGTATTTTGATACAACTCAACTAGTCTAAAACAACTTGTTTTTCGAGACGGAGTGAGTACTATATAAATTAATAAAAAGTTTTATGTTTTATATAGTTTTTAACTCCTTTAAATACGTCTCAAAAAGTCAAACACCTTATATTACCGATCAGAGGAGTATCGTTCTATTTTTTTAAATAAATTACTAGAAAGGAAATCGAATACTTTGTTTTCCTTAGAGAAAAATTATTTAATTAGCATGCTTACATTTAAGTAATTGGTTCCTACAGGGTTTTAATGTCATTAATATTAATTAGGTTTTAAAGCTGTTTAAAGTAGTTTGGCTTTCTTGTTATATTATGTAACTTTCTCAGGAATACATAGATCTGCTTTCTCTCTTCTCCATCTCTCTTTTCTCTTCTCCAACTCTCTCATTCTCTAACATGGTATCACAGCTTAAGGTGTTCTCCTAAGCTTATTTTTTCTTCTTTACTTCAGCTTTCACAATGAAGGCTGAAAAAGATGGGTGGGTGGAACAGAACTAGATCTCCTCATATCTACAGATCTAGTTCTGTTCCACCCACCCATCTTTTTCAGCCTTCATTGCTGAAATTTCTTTCCAGATTCCAGCCTTCATTGTTGAATCTGTTATTCAGGCTTTATTGCTGAAATTTCTTGTCAGTCTCAGCCTTTGTGGCCGAAGAAATTTAACCTTAAAAGGATGGCAACCCCCATATTTGAAGCTTCCTCAAATGCCAACTGGGATGCAAATACCAGGGGCGTAAGTGTTGCTGATTTTGAAGGACACTCTGCGGGTAGTCCATTCATTCTTGTTGTATCAGGTAATATCTCACATTTTTTACACTCTAGAGCTTCTGAGTGTCAACCCACACAATGGATCATAAGGTGCCGCTAACCATATGGCCAATTCCTTGCAACTGATTCAAACTTACCAGCCAAACCCAAAAATCATGAGTCTGTGCAGCTAATGGGTCTTTTGCTCCTGTTTTTGGCCAAGGAACCAAACGTCTCTCGACTACACTTGTCCTTAAAAATGTGCTTCATGTCCCTGAATTGTCTATAAATCTCATCTCCACTCAAAAGCTTATGGAAGACCTTAATTATCATGTTATTTCCACACCCTCTTGTGCTATTTTAGAGGACCAAGATTCAGGAAAGGGGTTTGCGATTGTTAAGGTGAAGAATGGTCTTTATCACCTTGAATTACCTCAGGATAGTCCCCACATCCAAGTTTTGTCCACAACCACAAATACCGATTCCATTTGGCTTTACCATTATCGCATTGGTCACCCTTATTTTCATATGTTAAAACATTTGTATCCAAATTTATTCCAAGGAATTGATGTTTCTCAACTTCATTGCGAAGTGTGTGAGTTAGCCAAGCATATCCCTGTCTCATTTCCAATAAGTGATAGAGGAGTGTTTCTCCTTTTCAACTTATTTATGGTGACACTTGGGGACCTTCCTATCCAGCATCTCTGGTGCCTGCTTTTGTTACGCTCATTGAAGATTGTACTCGTACAATGTGGGTATTCCTCCTCAAGTACAAGTCTGATGTCAGCCATATTATTCCCACCTTCCACACCATGGTTCAAAACCAATTTGGCACCAAAATCCAAAGGATTTGAACCGATAATGCTAAGGACTATTTTAATCCGTCCTTGACATCTTTCTTTCAATCCCAAGGTATTATCCATGACTCCTCTTGTGTTTATAAACCTCAAAAAAATGGCCTTGCCGAGAGCAAAAATAGACACATTCTAGAGGTAACCTAACAATGTTCCCAAATTTTATTGAGATTTTGAGAAGAGTTCCCTTTGGAGAGCGCAGCTTGTCTCATTAATAGGCTTCCTTCTAAGGTTCTTCAATGTAAAAGCCCTCTTGAGTGTCTTCGAGAATTCTATCCCAATTGGAGAGCATTCTCTGAACTTGAACCTAAAGTTTTTGGGTACACTAAATTTGTCCATGTTCACAATTCTCAAAGAGGGAAGTTAGACCCAAAGGCTCTAATACATCTTCCTTGGCCCTTCTGCGACTCGAAAGGGATACAAATGTTATAACCCTCTTGCCAAAAAGAGGTACATCTTCATTGATGCAACAATTTCAGAAAAGTCACTCTTTTATTCCCAAAACAAAGCCTCAAATCAAGAGCAACTACCCTTTGTATTCCAAAAAAGACTTTCCCAAACTTAGACTAGGTTCTCGAAATTTCTCCCAATAAACTTGTCCCTACTCCAACACTCGAACCTAGATCACCTTATTCAAGCTATCCTTATGTTTATTCAAGGAGGGTAGGGACTGATCTGATCCAACAAGTTCAAACATCTTCTCCGGAATCTGAACTTGAACCTAGTAACACTACTTCCCAAGGTATGGAACCTAATCCTAAGGTTATTCCCTTTGATCCTACATTTTCTGAACCTATTAATTGTGAATTCAATGACTCTCCTAGTTCAGACAATAATGTACCCATTGCCATTAGGAAAGGCATTCGAGAGTGTACAAAAAGGCCTTTGTATCCATTATCCAACCATGTGGCCTTGAACCATTTCTCTCCATCCCTCCAAAAGTTCATACAAAACCCCCACAACATTTCTACACCTAAGACCCTTTTAGAAGATCTAAAGAAAAAAGATTGTTGAGAAGCCATGAAAGAAGAGATGATCGCTCTAGAGAAAAATAATATATGGGAGATTGTTGACAAGCCAGCAGGAAAGAATGTTGTTGATTGCGGGTGGATCTTTGCTCTTAAATACAACACAGATGGGTCATTATAGAGGTACAAAGCCCACCTTGTAGCTAAAGGGTACAACTCAGACATATGGAATTTGATTACCAGGACACTTTTGCACCTGTTGTGAAAATGAATACAGAGGATATTGTTATCATTGGCAGCTCACTTTAATTGGCCTCTCATCCCTAGTGTGATGTGAAGAATGCTTTCCTTCATGGAACTTTGGATGAAGAAATCTACATGAGAGTACCACCTTGCTTCACTACTACTACTACTCCTTCTAACAAAGTCTGTCAACTAAAAAAGGCTCTTTATGGGCTTAAACAGTCACCAAGGGCTTGGTTTGGGGGGTTTAGAGCAGTGATGAAGGGGATCGCACTTTGTCTGTCAAACATTCAACTACAAGGGGAGGGACCATTTTATTAGTCTATGTTGATGATATCGTTGTCACCGGTGACAATGAGTTGGAAAAGGAGAATTTGAGGAAAAAGTTAGAAGCTGAATTTGTGGTTAAAGCTCATGGCAAATTCAAGTACTTTCTTGGTATTAAGGTAGCTCACTCTTCTAATGGAATTTTTATCACTCAACAAAAGTATATTACAGATTTGTTGAAAGAGACTAGTAAAAGTGGCTGTAAACCAGCTTATACCCCCATTGATCCAAACCACAAACTTGGGAACTTCAAAGATGACCCACACGTGGATAAAACAATGTATCAGCGATTGTGTGGGAAATTGATCTATTTATTCCATACTAGGCTGGACATTGCTTATCCCATTTCTGTCATAAGCCAGTTCATGTATGACCCGAGACAATCTCATCTTAGTGTAGTCTATCGCATAATTCACTCGTAAAGGTATACTCTTCAAAGGGGGAAAAAAGCTGACCATAGAAGCTTTCACAGACGCAGACTATGCTGGTTCCATCGTTGATAGAAGATCTACCTCTGGATATTGTATCTTTCTTGGAGGAAATCTTGTTACATAGAGAGAAGTAAAAAAAAAATATTGTAGCCAGATCTTCTGCTGAAGCTGAATTTAGAGCTTTAGCACATGGCTTATGTGAGATATTGTGGTTAAGAATCATTCTGGCTGATCTAAAGATTAAATGGGAGGAACCTATGGTTCTAAATTGTGACAACAAATCTGCGACCAGCATTGCTCATAACCCCGTTCAACATGATGGGACCAAACATGTGGAGATTGACACAGACACTTCATCAAAGAAAAAATGGAAGGAGGGGCCCAAATTGCCTTTGTCAAGTCTCAACTTGCGGATTTGCTCATGAATCCAAATTTGAACAATTTACTTCCAAGCTTGGATTGGTCGATCTCTACCATCCAGCTTGAGGGGGAGTGTTAGCATGCTTACATTTAACTAAATGGTTGCTATAGGCCTTTAATGTCATTACTATTAATTAGGTTTACAGCTGTTTAAAGCTGTTTACTTTTTCTGCTGCATTTTATCTTCCTAGTTTGTCTTTCCCTTTATGTTCTGTAACTTTCTCTGGAATACATAGATCTGATTTTCTCTCCTCTTCTCCAACTCTCTCACTCTCTAACATAACTTAAAGTGACTTTCAGGAATGTCTGATGTTCATAAGGATGGGAGTGCCCGTAGTTTGACAGAAACACTTGCCAGGAGCTCGCTTCTGGAGACTGACCTGGAGGCTACTTTTATTCTCTCTGAAACTGAAGGTCAGCAGGACGGGGTCGACTCAGAAATACGACAAAATTCCGGACATGAAGCTTCAACCGGTGATACCAGTTGCCCTCTGGCTCCTAAAGAGGAAGAAGTGTCTCAGAGACCAAGTGTTGCTACTCAACCTTGTTCAAGCTGTACAATCTCAGAAAGTGAAGTCCCAATTGATGAAGCTGATCCTGAAATGCTATGTGATACCAGTTCACCTCAGGCTCCTCAAGAGGGAGAAATGTCCAAAAAACCAAATGCTGCAGCTGAACCAGATTCGAGTTGTACAGTCTCAGGCAGTGAAGTCCTGTCTGATGAAACTGATCCTGAAATGCTACATGATGCTGTTCTTAGAGTTTCTAAAGATGAGATTGCTTCCTCCCTAGATACCCATGATCAAGAGCATTGCCACCAGCCAACTGATAATGCTGATGAAGAGGATGTGTGTACCATGCCAGAAGCTATGGTGCAGCACCAAAATGATCCTGAAGTACTTCCTGATGTTGATTGTGGGGTTTCAGAAGTGAAAATTTATTCTCCTCAGGGTACTGAAGTGCATAAGGAATCCAAAGAGCAGACATTTCAAGAGATTGAAGAGCAAGATGCATCTTCAAGTCCAGCTGCTGCTGTTCATGTGGAACTTAATTGCACAGCCTTGGGTTCTGAGGTCCAAAAGGATGAAGCTGATCCGGAAATACTACCTGATACTGAACTTAGTGTTCCAAAAAATGAGGTTGATGCACCATATATTCCTGAAGAGCTTGAGTCACAGAAGCCAGCTATTATCATGCAGCCAGAGAATCCTTGCAACGATGAAGTCCTTGTGGAAGAAGCTGATTCTGAAATACTACCTGAAGAACAAAAGCAATGTCAGGAAAAAAAGGTGTTTCCGGAGGAAACCGCCAATGATATGTCTACGGCTTCTTCTGCCTCAATGGGAGCTGAAGGCCAGTACACAGCCAATGCTATAATGCCTCGCGGTACTGATTTTCCATCTGCCAAAGATGAGATTGACACTTATCAGACTTGTGAAGATAAAGGTGTGTCCTTGGAGCTTGCTATTAGAGCTGAACTTAAGGCTTCTGATACACTACTTGATGCACATGCTCAATCATCGAATGAGATTGGGATTTCTCAGGGTTGTGAAGAGACCATTGTTAGAGATGTTAAGCCTCGGGCTACACAAGAGCAAGATGAGTCTGAGAAGATGATATTTGGGGTTCAACTGGAAGCAGCTTCTGCACTCCTGGGATTTGAATCTCAGAAAAATGAAGTTGATGCATCAGCTGATGTTGCAGCTTCAAAATACGAACTTGGTGCTTCTCAGGCGTCTTGTGAAAACCAAGTGATGCACTCTCCAACAATGGAATGCCAGGAGAATGAAGGTGATGCTGTTGTGGGTGATGAATCCAGGAATACAACAGACGGGACTGAACTGGAAGCTGCTCCTATGGTTGTAGAAACTGAACATAAGAAAAACGAACATGGTGAATCAGCTGAAGCTGGAGTCCCAAAGCATAAAGTCGGTGATTCTGAATCTTCCAAAGACCAAAATGCGCCCCCAAAAGCAACAGCTGGAGCTCAACTGTTGGCTGCGTCTTCCATTTTCCACAAGGATGAAGCAGCTGCTGTGGACATCAGAGCTTTATTGGACGACAAATCAGCTGCCCTTTTGCCAACTCTAGATCAAGATGGAACCCAGAAGCTGGCTACTGACTCGCCGCCAAAGGAAGCTTCTGGCGCACTATCTGATGAAAGCCGGAAGGATGAAACCGAATCCGGGATTTTGATTGATATTAAGCCCTCGGTAGATGAGGAGAACGCTTCCCAGTCTCCCAAAAACTGAACAACTTGCCTAGTTTTGTACAAAATTCAGGGCTGGTGTAAGGCTATGCTTATCTAACTCTCATCCAAATTCATAAGTTATATATCTATATATATGATATGATGCAACCTTGCAAGATTGGTTCCGTTCCAGCCCGTGCCTGTGCAAATGGGCACCATGTCTAGGTAAATCCCAACCCATAGGATACCCAGGTCACTACACAATAGCAAAATTTGGAACCCAAAAATACCTCTTAAAGTTAACAAAATTACAATTTCAGTGTTGAGATCAAAGCGTAAGGAGATATATAAACCTGCATCGCCAAAAATAAAGAAATTGATGAATGCCCAACAGGTTACCAATAAGACCATCTTTGAAGACCAAGTCAAGAGGCTATGAGAGCATGCCCAACAGGTTCTCTAAAAAAATCTCTAAAATGGA